>CM038669.1:569610039-570989381 GCA_021605145.1 Aegilops bicornis | reverse complement strand
AAGTAATTACGACCCAAGAAGTGATGAGTACTTGGGCATGAATTTGGAAACCTCCTATTTGCCAATAGAAGTGTTGGCCTACTTCTACACCCGATATATCGTATAACCGCGGGTCTGACACAAGGTTAGAATCCGAGCTCTTCCAGAGTGGTATCTCACTGATGGCTCGGGCCCTAGGTGCTTTTCTTCTAGTACTCAAGGCTCTTTATTTTGGCGGTGTATATGATACCTGGGCCCCTGGGGGGGTGAGAAATAAAAAGGAATATCGAGAATTCGCGTGGCTGAAGCTGAAGCAGCTACTTTCGAAGTAACAGAAAGAAAAGCAACGACTGGAGTGGGGGATTAAGTCTTACGTCTTGTTTGACCGGTGAAAGACTTCCTTTGTCTTTTCCTCGTTCGAGAGTCTCCGCCCTTCTTCCACTCCGTCCCAAGGCGAAGATTGAATCACTTAGCCAACATCCAGAAGCTATTGGCACTTTGTTGAATCGAAATAAAGAATACCACTCTTTGATGATTTTGTCGGCATCCAACTTCACAGGGGGATTTAAAAAACCCCGTGAATTAACTTGGGTCACAGGTGTGGTTTTGGCTGTTTTGACTGCATCATTTGGTGTAACTGGTTATTCTTTGCCTTGGGATCAAATTGAGCACTGTTTCGGTGCGGGCTGCGCGAGCGGTACCAAATCGAGGCAAACTCTGAATACTAGATATGACCCAAAAATAACAGGGGTGCGTTCATGAGCCCATGCTAAAGTCTCAATTAATTCCTGCCAATACCCCCGCCAGGAAATTAAGAACATAAATCCAGGCGAGCGAAATGGGAGCAGCCTAAACCGTGAAAACGGGGTTGTGGGAGAGCAATACAAGCGTTGTGCTGCTAGGCGAATAATTTTTTGGTTGTGCGAACCAAAAGGAATGGTGTTTTTGGGTTGTACCAAGTCTGAAACCGAGTGGCCTCTTTTTTTGAGTGGGATGCAAAGGAAGGGTAATGAGAGGAGGAGAAGGGCTATAACTGGTTCTGGTGCGGCGTGGGGCTGCAGTCGATTGAGAATAACAGGAGGTGTGGAGGGATGGAGGGATAGCCTAGCCGGCGGTGGGGTAGCGCTTTACAGCGATGCGTGCTAAGCAGAGCCGCTAGCCGCCGGAGGCCGGACCAGGCGGTCCCGGCGATGCTGGAGGAAGAAGACGAGAGATTGAAGGTGCATGCCGGCCGTTGGATATAAATCCAATGGTTGTGGATGTCATAATAATTTGTTTACCAAGTTGACAATGCCCTGTGTAGGCTTCGACCTATTGGCCCACACGTCAGCCTGCAAAAACGTGGCATATATTTAACCCATGTTTTCTAGAATGTACGGTCCATTTGCTAGGCTGGGTGAACAAATAATTTCGTGTCAATGCGGCCCATTTATATTTTCTAAGAGATCCCAGCCCATTTGCACTTTCTTGAAATACACGAATTAGTTGGGCTCGTTCTATATATAATGTTTGGTTAGAAGGAGCAATTAATATCAAAAAATAAGCTGGAGCGACACATTTTTTATATAGAAAATTAAAAAATTAGCGAGTTATTGCTCAAAATAAAAATGAGCGTGTTATTATTACATTGGTCCTTAAAATCTTCGCAAGCTTTTGTACACAATCACCAGGATTTTCCTTGCCTGTGAGTCAAAAACAACAGGATTTTCCTTGCCAACTTCTGTTAAACATTTAATTTTATAAGTTAATAACACGTGGGATGTTTTTATAATGTATATATAGGTCTCTATAAAATATAAGATAATAGTAATAATATAAATATATATAATGTGGTCAGAAGGGAAAACATAAATTGGACACAACATTATTATTCTTATATATAGATAAATAGAACACAGATCTGCGTTTCATTAAAAAAATACATTGGGCTGCCGATCTTTAAGAAAAAGCCCATAGGCCCGTATGGACCTCAAAGAATAAGTTGAAACCATTGTCTCCGTATGTCGTGGGCTACGCATGTTGAAAAAACAAAACCTAGACCTAGCTGATACTTGTTCGCCCTCTGGAAAAAAATGATACCAGCTAGATCCCCGAGCGAATTGGATTAAACAGGGAGCCGGCGGCACGACTGAAGAAGCACATCAGGAGCGATTTTTTTTCTTCCGTGGATGGCTCTCGATGGCTTTTTTACTTGCCTCTGCACCATACAACTTGTATTTTAAGCCTCCCAGTCCGTGGTGGACCAACAACCCATTTGCTGGGCGGGCCAACCTACAGAAACCAGCATTCGATTTTCATCAAGCCCCAAAAACAACGCAGAACTTTGTTTGTTTTGAGGCCGAAAACATTACGGCTGGGGTTGAGCGGGGGAGGGGGGAAGACAAAGCAAAAAGATTAAAAAGAGCTGATGTGCGCTGTTGCTACCCTAACAAAGCAGGTGCAATTCTTCTCGGCAAGAAGGTGTGCCGTTGACACCCACACGTCACAAATCCCATAGTAGGAATACTAACAAGTTCTCACACAAGTACAATAGAAAAGGTAAACATTCATAACAAACTCAGGTTCACAGGACACGTTCATATTCATAGCCAACACTCACAGTCAACAACTCAAAAGATTCATATATACACAAGTTCAGCATGTCTATGCATCCAAATGATTGATAGATCACATGACAATATTCATAGATAATTCACAAAAAGATTCAGATATACACATGTTCAGTATGTTTATGCATCCAAATGATTGAGATCACAACCAATATCATCCATGGACGAACTTTAATTACCTAGGGTACAGACTGGTAAATGGTGTTCAGTCGGAGGTACTTCTTGCTAAAATTAATGCTTGTACAAGTAAACTTTCGAGTACATAAGAGGCAGCACAGACAATCTGAACTTTGCTTGTAGGTTTATCCTCAAATAGTGGCCTCGTGCCGAGGGAGGTTTGAGCAACTTGGCCACTACTTTCATCCAACTAGTTTACTGGCTCATCTTAGTCCTTTAGCTCGCCAAAATTCTACATTGCAGACAAGAAAGGAGGCGGTTGAGAAAATGAACCACCCAAATTTTTTGTGCAGTTCAACTAAAATAGAGCATCGCTGGCATGCAGACTGATTAAGTGCCAGATGAATATACGCGTCAACCAACTTGTCTAGAATCTTCAAACTCCATGCCATACAGTTCGCTACCATATGTGCCGATAACCAAAAGGCATAAGTTGGGACCAAAGACTGGACTGTGTTTTTCTGGGCTATGCACCAAGCAATATTTTTGGCATTCACTCTCCTAATACTTGGAGTTTGACAACTGGTTGATGCCGGTTGATACTCGAATGAATATAGGAACTTCTTCTTATCAACATCGATGCTTGTCTGAGTGAACTTTGGAGTACATAGCAGCAGCATAAGTATATGTCTGTCTGATCTTTTTGTGCAGTTCTACTGAAATCACCCAATGTAATGATTTGCCTGCGAGTTCAGGATCCAAGTTACTCCTTTATAAAAATTGGCAAACAGTAGCGTAATACCAAATTACCAATACATATGAGAAGCACAATAATCAGGATAAAGACCAGTACCAACCTGTGTGAGGTAGCATATCAATTAGTATTTCCTTTGACTGGAAGCCGAGATAAGCGAAACGACTGACAGCAAAGGAAGGAAGGAAGCCTAGATTAGCGACTGATAGGAAAGGAAGGAACGTAGTTGTCGAGGCAATGAAGCACCCAAAGTTTTTGTGCAGTTCCACCAAAATCGAGCATCCATGTTGGTAGATATATTGAGAGAGTGAGATTACTGTAATAGTGGGACTAGTTGATGAAACATACACTAACAAATAGAAGCACCCTCATTATCTTAATGGGTAAAGTTAGCAACATAGTAGTTTTGCTAAAAGAGAGGTATTAGTTTATTTAATCAGTGCCAATTAGCTCAACACTCAAAGGATTGCCATGTATCATAGGTTGCAAAACTTTAACGTGCAAAGATAAAGGAGTTTCTCATGACAGTAGCACGATACAAATAGAGAGGACAACAAGCTAATATGGATGAAGGCCTTAGGCCGGTACCAACCTGAGGAAAAAAGCTTATTCATGTAGTCCCATAAGAGATGATAAAGCACTCACTGGAATCACTCAATAGTATATATTTTTGTGCACTTCAAATGTATGGTTGAAATAACTCTTGCTTTACCAATGTTGAGATTATATCGAACGATTATCAAGAACTTCCAGCAGAGTTAAAGCACTGGCTGGGATACAGTTCATTGTATTGTGTTGTGTAGTTCCACTAAAATGTATGATTGGCACAACATGATCCCTGTTTGCACAAGTAGGAACAAGGTGAAACCTTCATTAGCTTAGTGAGAAAGGATAGAAAGAAATTAGCATATTACTCTAACAGTAGCATCAAATTCATCATGGACAATACGCAAAACATTGCCTCACTGAACCAATGGCAATAAATTGACATGCAAAACAATAGCACTATTATGTGATGTCACTAATAATATTCCCTCCCTGCTCCACCACATGATTCACCTCCATAGACAAACATACACACGTACATGATTCAGCATAGGGTGCTACTAAAGATTTGTTTTAACTCTGATAGGAAAATTAGGCAGCAATAAATTAGTGGTACTTGAGTACTCCTAATTAATTAAGTGACCTTGCAGGAGAGACAGCAGAAGTGGAAGGGATCCCAGGAGGATCGTCTCACATGTAAGGTAGACGTTGCCGGAGCCCTTGAATGGCCTCGAGTGAGGCCTCTGGCTTCAGCAAGATCACCTTGGCACTATTTATTCTTCTTCTTCTTCCTCTTCATGCTTTGTTTCTCTTTCTCCTCACCAGTTGGTGAAACCAAGTACATGATTGGCCTTCTATTTCAGAATTGGTTTTGTCAGTGAGGGAGTAGAAGTGTACTAGTAAAAAATAGCATTATTTTCTCATGGCGATGCATAAAATAGAGGTGAACACATGCATTAAATATCATTCTTACCTAAAGGAAGGTTATGGTGTCAATATGGATGATGAGGATTGGAACACAGATCTCCCTTTGTGCAGTTCCGCCGAAATGAACCAACTATTCCATTCTCACATTCCAGTTAAACAACACAAAAGTCACTTCTTTTAAGAAGTGTTTTGTGCAATGCACCAAAAGGTCACAACAGCAACCAGGTGAAATGGATATCCCTGTTTGCACAAAAAACTACAGAGGAAACAGTCAGAGTCTCACACAATTATAGGCAAAAACATTTGGCTAAACTTGTCATGGCTTATAACAGTGGCATGGCTTCATTTTACCAGGAGCATTAAATTAAGAACAACTAAATATTTGGTATAAGGGCATGGGACAGTGGGTGCACCAGCAGTCCAGCACCATGTACCTAAACAGGGGCATAAAGTGGTGATTCATAGTTTGTTGCCCCGAGAAACAAACATCCAAGAAACATATCTGGGTCGGTCCCATTTTTATTCACTCTAGCCACCTACTCCTATGTGTGGATAGCAAATCTAGTCCTGGTCATACCACTGTGTACATCGTTACCCCTATATTTTGCTTTTCGACCAAGAGACCGGTTGGATGACCAGTCTGTACTACTTTCACCCCCTTTCCTTCCTGTTTGTACCAAGTCCGATGTACATACTCAATTCCCCCACCCCCACTTTATTTCTTGTTTGAACCAAGTACAAGATTCGACTCCATGAAGTAGCTTTACCTCTAACAATAGAAGAAAAAAATATGTGATGTTGGACCATCCAATCGAGAGGGGTTAAGAGGTAGAAAATGATGCACATGCAGCGACGTAGCGAGCTGGGGAAGTAGAGCTAAGGCGGTTTTGAAGGAAGATATACCTAAAGGTCATCTGGATATGGATAGGTGGGCGGCGGGAGGCCAGATCCGCCCACACTAGGGCAACGGCGAAGGGATCAGAGGACCTCCCGCGCCGGTGCTCGACCAGAGATAACGGTGCGGCCGGCAGTGGATCTCCACCCTCGCTGTCGACGAGGGCCTAAATGCTGCCCCTCCTTCCCTTCACCGGCGGAGGGGGATACGTCCAGATCTGTAACTAGCAGTGAGGATATAAAGACAGTGTTTTTTGAAGGGAGAAAGACAGTGTTACCACCGCTATCTTGTTTAGATCTGGAGAGGATGAGAGTGTGTGAATAGAGCAACCCTAGCAAGAAAGCGCGGAGGCTTCGCCCTATATATACGTAGTGGGTTAGTTTTCTTTTTTCACTCCATCAAAACAATCGTTTAAAACTGTGTATGTGCTAGGTTGCTGTTTTTTTTAGTTGTTGATTGTTTTTTGAGATAGCTACCCGCTTATTCCAAGTGGTGTTACCGTGTGACAGGCCGCACTTTGTATCGTTCAAGTCTGGTACAAGACCCTCCATTAAATGAACAACCACCCCCTCGTAAAAATTGTGAACAAACCCACGGCTAAAATTATCATAAACGTGGGCTACCCCAACATGCATTATTATTTATATTTTCTACTCCCTTCATTCCTAAATATAAGTATTTTTAGACAATTCAAATGGGCTACAACATACGGTTGTATGTAGACATATTTTAAAGTATTGATCCGTTCATTTTGCTCCGTATGTAGTCAATTGTTAGAATCTCTAAAAACACTTATATTTGGGAACAGAGGGAGTATGTGGGAGTATCCTCGAAACAAAATGTGAGAGTACGATATTGATTGGGCCCCTTTGTAATTGGTGCTAAAGTTTGACCAAAGATTTAACTGACAAATGTTAGTGCATGTTAACAAAAATTATATCGTTTGATTCATATTTGAACATAGTTTTCAATGATGTAGGGGTTGTTTGGTTTCCAGCCACATATTGCCACACTTTGCCACACCTCACCTTAGGCAGATTTGACCAAGTTAGGTGGGTGTTTGGTTCTAGCCACATCTAAGACAAGAATTTTTTTATTAGCAGTGAACCCCACATGTCATAGACACAAAAAGTGTGGTGAGATTCCCTTAGGCAAGCCAAAGTGTGTCTAACAATTTGAGCAACTCAGGTTAGGAAAGTTTCGCAAGTGTGGCAAAACTAATGTGGCAACATAAGACAAACATCCCGGTAATTTTTTGTGACATGCATGAACATTTGGTTAGTTAAAATAGTCAAAATTTGGCAAGGTGCATCAAATCAACACATGCAAGTATCAAAAGGAAAGTCATGACATGCATGCATGCGTTGTACTCCCTCTGTTTCCAAATATAAGTCTTTTTAATGATTGCAACAAGTGACTACATACGAAGCAAAATGAGTGAATCTACACTCTAAAATATGTCTATGTACATCTGTATGTTGTAGTCCATTTGAAATGTCTAAAAGGACTTATATTTAGGAACGGAGGGAGTAATTAATGCATTGGTAAATGCAAATTATTGAAATATATCGAGTGGAGTGCTTTCATGTGTCGCGTCAACTCATACAAGACCAAGAAGTTTGATTACTACAACGCTCTCTCCCTCGCGGACTGAGCTCCAGTGCCTTAATTGCACCTGCCTTTGGCTGCATGACCTGTGGGTCACCCACCTGTCATAGATGCAAAGGCGGGAGCAGTAAGTCAATGAAGCTACATCCCTCCCTCGCGCATGAGCGTGGTGGCTGCCAGGAATAGGAGAAGCTTTTACTACACGCTCTCCCTTCCGCACGTGGTGGACATGCGGCAGTTCAATCAGTGTCAGAGGGCCAGAAGCATACTCCCTCCGTCCTTGAAAGAGTGTACTTCCAACTTTGTTGTAGGGTCAAAATATCTCAAAGTTTGACCGAGTTTGTGCAAATATATGTCGATGCTTGTGAATCCAAATAGGTATATGACAAAAATATATTTTATCGTGAATCTAATGCTACTAATTTGATAGCATAAATGTTGGTCTATTATTGTTTAAATATGGTCAAATATAAAAAACTTTGACTTTCCAACAAAGTTGGAAGTACACTCTTTCAAGGACGGAGGGAGTACTGTAGTACTCCTCCACTGCAGTAGTACTCCATCATTGTTTGACTTCCCAAAGAGGCGAGGAGCCAAGTGTAGCCCGGACGCTCGTGTGGCAGTTTCATGTGTAGAGTAGTCTAGGATAGCGTGTACCATGCCTGTAAGCTTAAAATCGTTGGGGTCGGCTCCATGCTATGAGGTCGTCTCGATGCTTTTTTATTAAAATAATCTTCTGGCCCTACCTGTCATCCTGGTGATTGTAGTTTGCACGCTCATCTGGTCAAGACAAGAATATATATTTAATTTGTGGTGGGGTAAATATTAGAGGTTGCAACAAATATATTGTACACTGCGGGTCTTTCAGCCAAGTTTTGAGGCAAGCATGTGGGGCTAGTGCTATGATGTGTCACGTCAACTCGTACAATGAGGAAAAGCTTGATTTTACTACTACACGCCTTCTCCCTCGCCCATGCGCGCGGTGGCTATCCCTCCCGCACATGGTGGACGGACATGCAGCAGTGGATTCGATACTGTAGAAGTAGTAGTAACATCATTGTTTGTCTTCTCGAAGAGGCGAACCTCGCGTGGCAGTCTTTGTGTAGGGGTGGGGCGTGGTGCGGTGTCTTGGAGCACGCATATAGCCAGGCTCTTGCGTGAGTCAAAATTGCTATTTGAGCCCACTATTGTAGTACTAGTACTTGCTAGTATAGCCCTATAAACCGAAAAGGGGTATTTGCCTTTCTAGAGATTTCAACAAGTGACTAGACTACACCGCGTGCAGTACTCCCTCCCTTCTGGTTTATAGGGCTCAAATCTCAAATCTCATCAACCAAGGAATTTTGTGATTGGAGGAATGTATCTCGTACATTACAAAACTACCCTAATTAAACTCATGCATTAATTACGTAGTTCTCTCGTTTACCTCTCCGCCTTGGTCGTAGTGCACAATATTGAGCACTCCTATATGACTAGCCGCTCTATCTACATGCGGGACATCAAAGCATCCAGGCCCGCGTGCCATCCACCAAATCACAGCGAGGTGCTACAGCCGAGACTCACCGGTCACCCCGGTGTTGCGGTCATGACCCATCATATCACAAAACCCACACCTTTACCAGCAGTGGTAAAGTGGCCTCGAAGTTGGACTGGACGAAGCAACCATCATTTCACGGGAACGCTCGTTGAAGCACTTTCTCCCCTTTCTTGAAGAAAACCTCACTCCAGGCTACTCACTTCTGCCATTTTTCTTCTGTACTGATGAAAGAAAGGTGGGTGAATCAGTGATGCAGCTATATTTTCATTCCAAGAATCTTCTTTTTGCGAAGCACCGACTGATTCTCACAGCCTATTCTTTTCCTGTTTTCATTGCGATTGTGGTTTCCTTTCGATTGCTTTTTGTTTGTCAGTTCATTGATGGATCCTGGAGCACTAGGCAAAGAGTTGCCGGCGGACAACCCACTGGAGACAGCAATCTCCAGGAAGCAAGCACCGACAAACTAGTTGACCATGTTGGCGGGCCAACCCATGGAGACGAAGAACTCCAAGATACAAGCACTGGCCAAAGAGTTGACGACGTTGGCGGACGAACTCCTCAAAGAAAGTTGGAAGAACAGCAAGGGTCCCACCATGCCTACCCTAGAAACTCTAATGGCCACCTATGCGAGGCTCAAGGCCAAGTTTGAGGAGATAGTCGCCATTGAGAAGCAGTATTCACCTGGCAAGGTGATGGCCCCCATCGAGGACGAGGAGATGGCCCCCGGAGGGATGGGATCCCCCGGTGAGCTGCACCAGGTAAAAAATAATGGCTTACATAGTTGTGGTTTTTGATTATTTGCAATGTGCTCGCTAATATGTTAGGGTTGTGCAGGTGCCGGTGGACGTCCTTGATGATTCCGATGTCACGGCCCGTCCTATGGACAACGCGCCAGAGATCATTTCTGATTTCGTGGTCCGTCCTGTTAACATCGGCCCGGAGATCGATTCCGATGCCGCTGTCCATCCTGTGGACATCGCCCCAGAGATCGATTCCGATGTCGAGGTCAGTACTATGGACATCGCCCCAGAGATCGATTCCCATGTCTTTGTCTGTGTTGTGTTCATTGCCCGAGAGATCGATGACAAGAAATAATTGGTGGCGCTAATCCTTCAGGGTAGTTTGCATTGCCCTATGTTTAATTACCAGAACGATGCGTGTTATCAAACCATCTTAGGGCTAGTGCACTGTCTTGTGTGGGTGGTACTTGCTACTTTTGTTTGGTAGTGAATCATGCAAACCCTCTCCGAGTTATGGAAACAGATGTATCCTCACCAGCTTTTGATGTAATATATGGCATGCTTAGATGTAAGTTTGAACTGTTTATCATATCAGCATGGCTTGTTTGATGATTCTTGGTGTTAGTAGGCTAGCTACTGTGCAAGCTATAGTACTTGCAAAACACTCACCAAAGAGAAATGTTGGGGCTGATGAGCTCGTGGTACGCTTATACTTATCCATCATCGATCGGCCAATAGCCCAAGCTCCTAAAATTGTAGGCTTAGCAATCGATTAGACAATAGTCGACACACATACATTCAGGCCTCATTTGGTTCATAGGGTAGGAAAATTGTAGCAAAAGTACAGAGACGTACAACACAAAATCATAGAAGTACAGAGACGTACTCCCTCCGTTCCAAAATAGATGACTCAACTTTGTACAACTAACTTTGAAACGGAGGGAGTACAAATCCTAGGCGGGCTAGTTTGGCCTAGTGGGTTTCAATGATATGACGTGGTACAGTGTCGTCCAGTCTTCGCGTGTGGTAGCAGTATTGCGGGTACAGTAAGTTTTCTTGAAGAAGCAGAATTCAACGAAGTCACGATGGTTCCTTCGTCCGACCAACCTACAGTGGGAAAGGTTGGGCCTGCGCTACGACCGGGGTGGACCAGGATAATTTTGTGCATGGCATGTGGACCAGGATGGTCGACGTCCCACCTATCGGCGAATGAAAGTATTCTTTTCGATATAGAGGACGATCAACGAGTATTCATTGTTTATTTTTTATGAAAGCTATTGTCTCCACTGTTATGATGGAGGAGTGTGAAACACGGCAGCCCAGTGAACTTGGCATGTGCACCACTCCCTCCTTCCTCATGTAATACTACCATAGTGTTGACTACAAGGTTGGCTATAAGGTTACAACTTTTTCTCACTTTCTCTCTATCTATTTCCTCTCAAATGTTTTTACCTTTCTTTTTTTAGACACAATTGTTTTTATGCATTTTTTTAGGACTTAGTTTTTTATACCTACGAGCACGTGAAGAGACGGGCTCTTGCAGAGCCCACTCCTTGACTTTGTCAGTGCCTCTCTCTCCTCCACATAAACGGGCTTATAGCCCAGTATTTTACTAGTACTATTTGCTATGAATGCGGGCAGCTGGCGTGCGAGGGGAGCGGGGGGAGGTGGGGGTTACAGTGGGCCAGGCGGTCAGAAGCGGGCTTGGAAGCGGTCCGGACTCCCGCATGGCCCACCTCACATTATCACCATATATTTCTTGGAGTCCTGCGCGGCGGGCGGGTAATGTCTTCTCCCTCCCCCATCTCTCTCTTCTCAGTCGATGCCCGCTGAGCGATTAGATTTCGGCTATCGACGGTTTATTCAATTGCAGTCCCACATGTCAGTGAAATTGCAAGACAACGCGTGTCCCCTCAGGTGAGCGGCATGCGAGCCGGACTGTCGGGGGTGCGACACGTACGAGTCGTAAGTGTGCTGCCTTTTCCTTTTAAACTTGCAAAGCGTAACATTTTCGTGTGATCGATCGGTAGAAATCCAGAACAAAATGACGAGGGCGGTGCTTTCTCACGTGTTAGGCGGGCTGGTTTGAGTGATATGACGTGCTACAGTGTCGTCCACTTGCTCCATTTTTATGTAAGAAAGAGTTTACACTCTTACGTGGGAGGAGTGTGAAACACGGCGGATCTGATTTGGATCGGGGGATAACTGTTCCCTGCCAAATAATGGAGCACTGTTAGCGATTATAGCATGATAGTTAGGGCATCTCAAGCGCTGGCCCACAAATTTACACCGGCATCTGTCCGAGGACACTGATGGATGCCATCCAATGCTGCCCGCATACCTTTCGACAACTATATGAAAGAACCGGACAAAATTCGTGCAAACAAAGCAAATTTCAAATTAACTGGATGAAATTCATTACATTTCGAAAACTTTTCCTACAAACTTGATGAAATTCATTACATATTTCGCACAAACCGTACTAAAACCTACTGTAAACCTAATCTAAACGATCGCCGGCGCCCAACCACCATGTCCGGCCATGAACCCGAGAAAGCCGGACATTGCTTTTGCCTCCTCCTGATCTGCCTCGATAACCTCCTCCTCCAGAGCACAAGGTTCTGAAGATTTCCACCTCCACGTCACCGTCAAGCAGCTAATCGGCCGCCGATGTTTATCCACAAAGCTTGGCTTCGACTGAGTGGAGGAGCAGTGGCCTTCCTGGGACCAGAGCGGCGGCGACCTACCGTGTACTACTCTTCCTCGCTGACGGCTGCGCCCGCGCACGCGCGCCAGCTTCGTGGTCTTGGCGGCAGAGGGCGGCCGGAGAGCTTTGGAGCACGCCCGGAGCGGAGCCGCCGATGTCCTTCGTCTGCTCCTGCGACAGTACATCCAAGAGAGCTTCGGAGCGCCAGGAGGCCATGGTTGGAGTGGCGCCAACAGAAGGAAGGGACCGGAGGAGAATGAGTGTGGGTCTTTGGCTATGGCTGGGAGCTGGGGCTCAAGTTAATATAGCGGGCGAATGGCAATGAGCCGCGGCAGACGGATGGACGGCTAGCACAGGAGTAGGTTTAACGGACGTGAATGCGGATGCTGCTTCAGTGAGTTAACTACAGGTGTGTTGGGTCACTAACATGTGGGCCCAACGGGCATCTGTCCCACATGTAAGTGACACACCAACTGCACCTGTAGTTAAGTCCGCCGAATGCGGCATTGACGTTCTGGAGAGACGGCGACCGTTTCAGGCGGGAAGTGCGCTCTAGCGATGGAAGGGGTTTCGGTAGGCTGGGGCGGTCAGACGCTGGCGTGGTGCTAAAATGTGAACTCATGGATGACAAGCCTTTGAAGTGTATGCGACACGTATTGACGACCAGGCGTCCATGCAACCGCTCTTGTCGCCAGCTAGCCTTCGACAACCACCATTAGACACCACACAACAATGCATAACTTACGAATAATGGACGAATCGATCACACACACACACGTGTGAAGTGGCACTATGATCGGTCGCTCACGATAGTACATACTCCGTACCATAGTACCCTCTCTAGCTAGGATGTTTTATAGATTGTCATTGTGATGGACGATATACATGAGCAAGGCGCCGAGTCCCGAGTATGACTGTTAGTGTGGCTCCCCATGATGGAGACTCATCCAAACTATGGCCAGCCTAGACGCAGAGCAGTCGCGTGCACCGGGAAGCGGCACTCTCTCGGCCGTCGCACTGCTTCAAAGCCGGCGCTAGTGAGAGGTCACCTCCGCTCTGGCCAGACATTAATGCGGTACTAACGCTCCCGGAGACGGCCATTTGTTTCACGCAGGAAGCGCATACAACAAGGGAGTATTGGTTTTGAACTGTTTAGGTGTAATCTTGGTAGTTTGAAAAACTACTCAATTATTGCACTCAGTTTCCTATGAAATTGTGGTAAAAAACGTTACTCCAAAGCCCGCTTCCCTTCTCCTTCCTCTTCCACCGTCCGCGCACGTCCGCGGGAAGCGACCGGCCAACCCTTATATAGGAGTGCTAGCACAAAAAGATGCATGCATGACCACTAAAATTTCTAGATTAAAGCGCCGCTCCGGCGGGAGTATGGCGTATGTTGTTACCTTCGGTCGGGCCATGGCTACCGGGCGACAGCGACCAGAGTAGAGGCGGCGGGAGGGGAATGAATGAAGCTACTGTTTGGGTTCGCCGTCCGGCTTAAATAAATGCGCACCATCACGTGTACCCGCGGGTGCACAAACTGTAACATACGTGTTTGCTTAAGTGGGTGTCACGTAACAGGTGTGTGTGTGTGAGATTCAGAGAGACAGAGTGCGTGTGCGCGACTCTACTCTTTGGACATGTACTCAACCTTTTGCATCGGGATATAAGTATAATGGTATTACACTTTAGCTAGTGATTTACGTGGCCCTGTTAACGTGGTTGTGTAAAAAAATGTCACTTCCTGCTCGTGATTTTCGTTATATAATTACAAGCAAGATGCTCGTGCATTGCACGGAACATCAATATGTATTTCTTTTACAAAACACCTGTTGTGATTGACACATGCAGGAGTAATCCCATGTGTAAAAACTAATGATATCTCGAGAATTTTATCGAAAAACTGGTATCTCGAGAATTTCATCAGAAAAATGAAAGATGGGAGATAAGGTGAGGAGGAGTGGAGCATGGTGGTGACTAGTGGTCGGACTGGGCGGAAGCATGGGGATGGACGGCGCCAGTAGGCGGTAGCGGCCAGTGGCCATCATGCTAGATTGTTCCAGAGACTTCCTTTTTTAATTGCTCAGCAATGAGGTTGTGGGAGATAAGGATGTGGAGAGAGGTGTGGGTATCTTTTGTAAAATTATCATAGTTTGCTTTCTATCCATCAGACATAGATCGGGCGGTCTATATTGCAAGATGGCAGGCACACCATCATCACCAACTCGGTTTTTTATAAGAGTAGAGATGATAAGTTTGCTAACTACTAAAGTAAAGTGGAATTTGTCCATGTTATACAAGTAAATTAAGGTGATTGTTTATCATACGGGTAAGGTTGGACGAAGGGTGGTAGGAACAAATGCTCCGCCTAGAGCATGTGTGTGTGAGATGGAGTCTTAGTGTGTGGGGGGTGGGTGGGTGGGTGCGTGTGTGTGTGCGTGAGAGAGAGATATGGAGTCTTAATGTGTGTGTGTGGGTGGGTGGGTGCGTGCGTGCGTGTGGGTGGGTGGGTGGGTGGGTGGGTGCATGTGTGTGTGTGTGTGTGTGTGTGTGTGTGTGTGATGCAGGGTCCTCGGTGGCGGATGTAATTTAAGTGTGTGTGGCTTCATCATAGAGAGGTGATGTGTATGGCAGAGGCCACCAACGATGGGGTGCGAGAGAGAAAAGGCCCGTAGAGAGGGAAGAGAAGGTGTGTGCGCGTGAGAGGAGTCGACATCGAGAGAAGGTGTTTGTTCGAGAGACAATGGGGAAGACTACTATATATCGATGGTGCATGTAGGCGGGAATTAAACGAAGGGATGGTCTTGGTTTCGGGGATATAGAGGAAGAGTGAGAGGGGGGTAGCTAGAAGGAGATTGTTAAGTGTGAGTGTGTGTTTTACCCATCCAGGCAGAAGTTATGTGCACACAAGAAGAGAACGATTCAGTGTGGCGTTAGGGTTGAGGGTAATTAACTACGTATGGCGACATAGAGACCTTGAACGTGCATGTGCAAGAGGTATACATGTATACGTGGGATGTGTGTGTGTGTGCGCACGCATGATCGAGATAAAAGAAAGAAGACATAAGCCATAAGATCACCGACATGGGAGAGACGGATCGGTATGACAATACGCATGCATGTGAGAGTGCAGAGAAGAAGGCCCGACAATTGAGCATGTGTTTTTGTCTTTAAGAGATAGTGGCGTGGGTTGGAGCATGCATCTATTGCGAGAAGAGGGAGTGAGACACAACGATTGTGCAAAAGAGATCAACCTATAAATGCATGTATGGAGAGACATATATAGTGTGGGTGATAGGAAGCAAGAGTGCGTGCGAGAAAGAAATGTTGACGGAGAAACTACAGATAGATATAGAGATAGAGATGCTAGCTAGAGGGGCATCGGCTAGTTTGAGTGAGGAGATGACCGACGGGTGGTTTAGAGGGTGAAGTTATGTTTGTGTGAGAGAAAGATAAAAAGAGGGCACTTGACTCCATATAGGGAGAAACATATGTAGTGTGTGTGATAGGAAGCAAGAGTGAGGGCGAGAAAGAAGGTTGATGGAGAAACAGATAAATAGAAAGATAAAAATGCTAGCTAGTGTGCGTTAGAGATAGGAGTCGAGTGGATCAGAAGGCTGAGTTATGTGTTTGGGTGTGAGAGAGATAGAGAGAGGGTGCATGTGAGTCACATACAAACAAATATCAGAGAGAAATGAGATCCCGAGAGACGTAGTTTTGTGTCTGCTAGAGAGAAAGATATTTCACAACGAGAGTGATAGCTAGAGAAACATATGAGGGAACGCAAGATATCTCTAGGGAGAGAGAGTGTGTGTGAGTGACATACAAGAGAATGGTGGAGAGATATGAGACCCTGGGAGACAAAGTTTGTGTTTGTGTGTGAGAAAGAGATATTTAAGAGGAAGAGTCGTAGATTCTCATACCTACGGAGCAAAAGACATCTCTGTGTGAGAGGGAGTGTGCGAGTGGCACATAGGGGAATAGTAGAGAGAAATGAGATCCCGGGAGACGAAGTTTGTGTTTGTGTGAGAGAAAGAGAATTCACATGGAGAATCATAGTTAGAGACACATAGCAGGTTGTGAGATATACTTAGAGAGAGATAGAGTGATGAAGGTCAAGGGAAAGAGTACCGTAAGTGTGTTACGAAGATAAAAGATCATCGTTGACATACAGGTAGCACGAGAGATATCTAAGAGACGATGAACGCGTATAGGTCTAGAGAGATACTCCTATATAAGCATGAGTGATAGCTATATGAGACGAATATCTGGATTGAAGGGGATTCAAATATTTAAACAGGTGATCACGACATCGATAATATCATAACGCAAATTGGTGTATCAAACATACAAATTCATTTGAATTTGGGGACACGTGTAATGTTATATAGTTTATCAATATTAGTGATCCATAGATTCTTTAATTAGAGACAATGCATGGTTTATATGCAATTAATGTCTAAACGGGATTATACTATATGTTGTGTGTGTGAAACACATTATACATGTTTGAGAAGTAAAAAAACACATGAAACACACATTAATTGGAGACAGTTAGCAAGGACTGCATACATTGGATTTCAACATAAAGTGGTTTCAAATATTTGAAAATCCAAATTAAGATCGATACAGCCTTATGAATCTGATATCATGCCATTTGTAAACCATATTTATATATAAAGGGTGTTGTGCTTTTGAAAGTATATATAAAAAATTATGTATATAGAATTTTATTCCAATCGAAAATGGAACCTGCCCGAACAAAAATAGAATACAAACCGGATTCAAATTGAGTTGGCACGGTAAACGTGCACTCTTGCTCTGCAAAAATTTGAACGAATCGGGGAAAGTCGCAATAACCGCCCGAAACCAAAATCTGCAAGAAGGAAATTACTGCCTATCCCTGACATGCAAAGCCTATCGGCTCGATTACTATAGGTTTCGATAGGGGTAGGTTTGTAATTTCACTCAAACGTGACATAACCACCTCTCACCCGGATTCATACACGGTGGGCGCCAAAAACAAACTCTCGTCGGCAAATATTCGGTGTATGCGAGATTACCGTCCTATCCCCAACCGACTAATATTGCTGTGATGTAGGAAATTTGAAACGGAGGCTAAGTTTGTAAATTTCCTTGCATTTGAGACAAGCGCACCCTGAAGACATGGTTCCCCCTTCCTCTCTCCCTCCATTTCCCCATTCATACTCCGTGGGCGCCAAAACACCCTCTCCACCCCAGCCTCCTCCATCCGCCACCCCATCCACCGCCGTCCTCCTCCACCATGCCGGAGCTGATACCCCGACGCCGTCATCCATTACAAGAGATCGACATCTCTCATCCACGGCTTCGGACCGGGATCCTTGCATCCCGTCCTCTCGCTTCATCCTCGCCGTCGTCCACCTTGCTGGCGCCACTCCTACGATCGTCTCGTCCACCGCGCCCCGCCGCCACCGTCTACCCTCCTAGATCTGCTTCCACGCCGCCGACAGCCATCGCTACCGTAGCACCGTCAAATTCTAAGCAGATGCATACACGGCACCGCACCAGAGGCGGTACTCTTTTGTATCTGCTCAACTTATTTGTCGCAGCAAGAAAATAGATCGCCACTGCTTTACTCCGATTTCTTGTCCATCACTTACTTGCTAGTTGAAAGCAAACATTGGTTGCAAAGTTGCCTTTATCCAGTTTGCACCTTCAGATCCGCCATGGCACGCTCAACACTATACTCGCAATGCTTATGGTTTTCCCCTTTTATATTCCACACTAGTTAAATGACAGTAGACTAAATTTCAAAATTGGGTCAGTCGATTTTTTTTACTATGAACAGTAGGAAAGGCTCCTACTGTGTGAATATATTTAAAAGAACAGGCTAAGATGTACAGGTTACATTTACATGGAGGGGGGGCTACCCCTTTGGAGCAGGGAGAGGGGGGGAGAGGCTAAGCTAAAAGAGGAAAGCTAGGCAAGGGAATTTACAAAGTCCAGCACAAGAGGCCTATGTGCCTCTTTAACTCTGTGCTGAAGGAGCTCAAAGTCCTTAAGAAATCTACCAAGCCATGACACAGCTCTAAAGTGCTTGTTGTTTCTCTCCTTCCAAAGGCTCCAAGCAGCAACCAGGAATTTTTCCATCAGCATGAATGTGTCTTGGTTGTCTTTTTTCTCATGGATAGCTTGAAAGCGGTTGGAGAAAGGCTCCCAATCAAGATCAAGGCGCGCCCAACATTATGCACTGAATGTGCACGTGAAAATCATGTGATCAGGCGTTTCTTCAATGTTGAATCCACATAGGAGGCATTCATGATCATCTCCGATGTTGTAGTGCCTCCTTTTTAACATGTTGCGGGTATTGAGTCTGTCATTAAAGAGGAGCCATCCAAAGACTTTAATTTAGATAGTACATTTGGATTTCCACAACCATGTGAAGATAGGGTGCGCTTGGACATCCCGAAAGAAGAACTTATAATAGTCCATGGATTTGAACGAACATTTGCCCCAAACATAGTGCCAAACATCCGAAGTTGCCGTCATGGGTTGAAAGTGCATGGTGGCAACCTGGAGGTCACGGATCTCTGCATGCGCCTGAGGTGTCAGGGGGAGGTGAAAGGCTTGCCCGATCAACGTGATGCGCAAGAAATCTTTAACAGAAATATCCTCAAGGGTAGTGAAGGAGAACGCACTGGGGTGGGAGTCCATGAGGGTCTCATGCGACCATAGATCTTTCCAGAATAATGCAGTGGTGTCGCAGACTATGTTGACCCTTGAGATGCCTCTAAACGTGGGCGCGAGCTTGAGAATATCTCTCCACCAGAAGGAGCCGACCGGATTAGAAGCATGAGGGATTTTGTCATTGTAGTAGGTATCCCAGGTGAGTGTTACCCAAGGCACATCCATCTTGTTGTAAAATTTATGAAGAAATTTCAATAGCAGGGCATCATTTTGTATACACAAGTTTAAAACTCCGAGCCCTCCTTTGCTTTTGGGCCTACAAACCATGTCCCAAGCAGCCAGCGAATTGCATTTTTCAGCATGATCTGTTTTCTTAATCCAAAGGCAGCATCGTCGGATTTCGTTCAGCATCTCAATGAGTTTGGGAGGTAATTTCAGAGTGCACATTGCGTAGATCAGCAAGGAGGTAGTTGTAGAGTTTAGCAAGGTCAAATTTCCTGCATAGGACATCAGGGAGAGTGTGGAGGATAGATTGCGTTCCACAGAGCTAACCAGGGGCATGAGATCTTCAATTGTAGGGTGGGAGGTGTCGAGAGGGAGCCCAAGGTAGGTGAAAGGAAGCGTACCAACCGAGCACTCAAAGATGGCCGCCAAACTAGCCGTAACATCTTCATCCAGGTTGATATGAATAAGCGTGGACTTCTGGAAATTTATCTTGAGGCCAATTGAGTCAGCATAGGCCACAAGAATTCCTTTGATGACTGCAGCTTGTCGTGTGTATGCACGCATGAGGAGGAGTGTGTCATCCGCGTATTGGATGATAGGATAGTCCATGTCACA
This sequence comes from Aegilops bicornis, assembly GCA_021605145.1. Taxonomy (NCBI): domain Eukaryota; kingdom Viridiplantae; phylum Streptophyta; class Magnoliopsida; order Poales; family Poaceae; genus Aegilops; species Aegilops bicornis. The sequence goes on along the minus strand of CM038669.1, from coordinate 570,969,456 downwards.
TGAGCTGGGGAAAGGCAACTTGATCAAACCACTTCGGTAGGCCTTATTTATGGCGGACTGCAGTAGGTCGGCCGCGAGCACAAAGATCAATGGGGAGAGGGTATCCCCTTGTCGGACCCCCCGACGGTAGTGGAATTGTCGGCCAGGTACCCCATTTAATAGAATTGAAGATCCTCCCGAGGAGAAAATGCATCTGATCCAAGCGAGCCATTTATCATTAAAAACCCATGTGCTTCATAATGTTAGTCATTGGCTCACGTTCAATAGTATCAAACGCTTTGGCAAAGTCTAACTTGAGGAGAAAAATTTGTCTCTTAGAGGCCTGGCATTGGTGAATGTATTGGAACGACCAGGCGAGGCAGTCTTGGATTGATCTCCCTTTAATGAATCCATATTGGTTTTGATGGACAATCTTGAGGATGACACATTGCAACCTATTGGCAATGAGCTTGGTGATGAGTTTAAGGCAGCAGTTGAGCAACGTGATCGAGCGGTAATCATTAACAGTTGCAGGAGATCTATTTTTTGGAATGAGGGTGATGAGGCCATCATCGATGCTTTGCAAGTTAAGTGTGCCCTCGTGGAATTGATCGCAAAGAGTGTAGAAGTCCTTTTTGATGATGGGCCAACAAGCTTTGAGGAAGAGCGCACTAAATCCATCAGGACCCGGGGCTCGATCAGCAGGCATCTCCAAAATAACCTTGTCAATTTGCTCAGTGGTGAACGGAGAGGTGAGATGATCGAGGTTCTCAGTAGGTCGGATCAAGCTGGGTAGGTCAAATCTCATGTTGGTGGGAGTGGAAGTACCCAGTCGCTCAGTATATGCCTGGAAAAGGAGGGCCTCTTTGCCCGTGTGATCATCAACAAAAAGCCCATTAGTGGTCTATAGATTGGTGATATTATTTTTGCGGTATCTCTCTGTAGCCATATCCTGAAAATATTTAGTGTTCTCGTCTCCAAACTTGACCCAGTGAATAGTGCATCATTTTTTCCAATACTGCTTTTGATAGTCCAAAAGCCGCAAAAGGTGTTTCTTTAAGATTATTCTGAAGTTGCATTCAGGGATCGTCAAAGGCCTAATGTTTTCAAGTTCATCAATATATGCTAAGGCTTGATTGGAGTTTTCAAGGGCGATGGTAAGTCGAGAGATGTTTTTGCCCCAAACCTTAAGGGCCTGGCGGAGGGCCTAAATTTTTTTGTAGAGGATGGTGACCGCGTTGGTAGCACGAACTGGTTTGTTCCAAACTGATCCAACCAGTTCCATGAAACCTGAATGGAGAAGCCAGTACGATTCAAAGCGAAAGAGTTTGGTCCGAGGTATTTTTGTCTCAATGCTAACCACACGCGGAATATGATCTGAGACTGGCTTGCAAAGGGGTTTAACCAGTGTATTGGGATACATGTGAGTCCAGTTGAGCGAGGTGAAGAACCAGTCAAGCTGCCCGAGGAGGGGGTCTTGCTGCATGTTACTCCAAGTATAGGCTCTCCCTTTGAGTAGCAATTCAACACGATTGTTTTTTTCTGATGATACCATTGAAGGTGGCCATATCATTAGGATCTCCCCTGGGCTTGTTACGATTTTCTGTACCACGAATATAATTAAAATCCCCAAGGAGGAGGCAATCATCAGTTGTTTGGAGGTCAAGATCATAAAGCCATGAAGTGTAGTTGTCACGTTCAGGACCACTACCGGGGCCATGCATATATGGTATACTGAGTCCAAGACTGGACCGAGAGGGTGCTGGTGAAACGTACGGCTAACACAAAATCTTCAGAAAGAATAACATCTCCAGAAAATAAAGAACTATTCCAAGCAGTGAGAATTCCACCAGAGGCCCCTCGAGAGGGAACAAAAGCAACCTTATCAAAGCGCTTAGGGCAACAAGTCTTAATGAAAGCAAGATCGATAGACATTTTTTCGTTTCCTGAAGACAAAAGATCGAACATCCACTGGTAGCAATCGCATTTGACAGAGCTAATAGTTTTTTATCCGAATTAAGCCCACGGACATTCTAGCACAACACATTCCAATTGCACAAAAGGGGCATGAAGAAAGAAGGGATTAGGCCGAAGAAGTGGGCTCCACCGGCTCGGACGCATCTGCAGGTTGAGCAGCAGCAGCATCTTCAGACAGGAGCACAGCCTCAGACAGCTCCTGAGGAGGGATTGCGCAGTGTTGCACTTCAATGACCTGCAGGGTAGGGATCGGAGTAGGAGGTGGAATCTCAGGTCCATCATAGGAAGAGCTCTGAACCGCAGAAGGGATCGACCTTGGCTTGACCTTGGAGACAGTAGAGCGTGTCCCGGCAAGGGGGGGGACTCTGAACCCATCATACCTGGTAGATCTAGTGCTGCATCAAACTTTAGTAGTCAGCAGAGGGGTGTGGGCCTTGGAGCAACGCCCACGAGCATTTGAGGGCCCAGAAACAGCAGAAAGAACTTGGGCCAGGCATAATTCAGAGGCCGGCTCATTCTCATGACCAGAAGAAAAATTGGGCCCAAGGTTTGAATTGGTGGTTGGTGCTAAATAAAATCCCTCATTTGCAACTGAGTCAGTGGGTGGCAGTGTAGAAAAATGATCATCCACCAAGGTTGGAGCAGGGTGCAAAACAGAGAGCTCATGGGTTTGAGCAACAGCATCTCCCAACCTTGAAGTGTCAGAAAGTTCTTGTGTGGGTTCAGAAATAGGGCCCTCCAACAGAAGATGGCTCTCAGGTAAGATCTCACCTTCCTCAGGATCATCAACAAGCTCAGTAATGGTGAGAGTATTAGCAGTAGAAGAGCCAGACTCAACAATACCAAGGGCAGCAGGAGAAGCAGACTCAATATCCAAGATATCCATAGCTGGGTCCACTGGAGTGCATGCAATGACGCGGGAAGAGAACTGAATTGACACTGCAGTAGACGCATTAGTGATTTCCAAGCATATCAGAGGAGCAACGACCTGAGCAGAAACTGGAGGCAACCATAACCTTCTCTCCATGGGCCAAAAGAGGCAATAACATTTAGGATGGCCCTAGAGAGATGAGCAGTGAAGACATTGCGAGGGACTGCTCCATCAATAAGCACATTAGCCAGGTCATTGCCCTCCACAGAAATAGTAACTTGCATTGTGGAGGCAGAAACAACAACATCAACTGCAATGCATGGTGGAGCGCCGAGGAGGTGGCACAAGTAGCACAGTGCTATTATCAAAATGAATAGAGAGCGACAATCCCATAGTGCTGGAAGAAGAGCTGGATTCAACCCAGGCATAGTTCAGACTATCAGTAGTGTTATCTTCACGCAGAATACCATCCTGCACCCTTAAACCCTGAGCAGCCAGCCATGCCTGGAAGTTAACTAGAGCGGCAGGCATCTGAGGAACAGGGGGTTCTGGCCAGGCATCCATTGCGCATGGTGATCATCATCATGTTGCTCAGCATTTTGGGGGGCATTAGCATCCCCAACACAATTCTGAATGAGCCAATTCTGTAGCTGTTGCTGGTAAAGTTGTTCAGCAGTCAAACCTTCACCGAACATTGGGTGAGGCACTCCACTGGCAGGCGGTGGCTCTTCATCCGCAGGTGGCACCTCTGGGTCATGGGCGTTCCAATCCGCCCCTCGGAGGATATACACCACAACTGTCCAGCAATCGCGGTCACCACCAAGCTGGTGCACCACAATACTTTTAGGGATCAAGCGCATTGAATAACATGGACTTTAATCAGCACCACTCTATGGTCAAGATTGGGATTATTACAAGACACAAGCCTACCATAATCATCAACAGATCTCTGCAGACAGAACTCCGTTTGGTAATCATCAAGAAAACCAATGTACATAAGCCAGACTTGCGGGCCATAGGTGGTCTTCCGCATGTTCAGAGCAGCATTGTGGCGGACAAAGGAAATCACCAGATCTTCATCATCTAACTGAAACATGGTGTTGACGACCGTATCACGCACAAAGGAGTTGTTGAAGGAAAACATACCAATGCCAAGAGGATGATCTGAAGCTTCAGTATTGTGCAGACCCGCTTCATGGAGCAGGCCCTCAATGGTCTCCCTGAGCCCCTCGCGAAGATTCAATGGGACAAAGCGACTCGCCTCGGCAATGGCGAGAAAATTGTTGTTGAGTGGCGAGATGGGATTGACGGCCATGTCCGACCGCACTTTTCGATTCGGTGGCCCAGGTTCCACACACCAGCCAGTGGGGAGGAACGGGATGGGGTTCATGGGGTAGTTGGCCATGGTGGTGGAGGTGGGGGTGACTGGAGCTTAGGGAAGGAGCTCTATGTTCTGGAGAAGCGGAGGGGGCGGATGCGATGCATCAGTGGCAATGCGGTGGGTTTTGGGTTTCCATTGCCACCGCTGGGCCCAACGACGCCTCCAGCAAGATTGCTCCACATGGCCATAGTGTCCACATGTCACATAGCGGTTGGGGGTGTGGGCGGCCATTGGGTGGGTTAGGTGGGCCGGTACCACCAATCAATTTGGAAGTAGTGATATGATGTCGCTCAGTAGGTGATTTGATTGCGCAATGAGATTCTTTTGCCATAATGGACTTGCCCAAAGATTGTTGCCGCAAACCGGAAGGGCAATTAAAACATTTATGACCCCGGTCTAAGCAAATAAGGCAAATGATCCTAGCCTGGCAATTAGCTTTATGGTGACCCCATTGCAGGCATTTGGCACAAAGAGTGCTCCAATGTATGGTAAGCTCCGAGATTTCATCCGCACCATACCCTGATACGTCTCCAACGTATCTATAATTTTTGACTGTTCCATGCTATTATATTACCCGTTTTGGATGTTTATAGCTTTTACTATACACTTTTATATCATTTTTGGACTAACCTATTAACCGGAGGCCCAGCCCAAATTGCTGTTTTTTGCCTATTTCAGTGTTTCGAACAAAAGGAATACCAAATGGAGTCCAAACGGAATGAAACCTTCGGGAGCGATCTTTTTGGAACAAACGCAATCCAGGAGACTTGCACTACGGGAAACAGGTAATTTGCCGTCAGGGGGGGTCTTTGCCGTCAGCTTTTCGTCGGGCAGACGGCAAAGAAACGGTTTGCCGTCATCAACAGACGGCAAAGAAAAACTAACGGCAAAATATACTTTGCCGTCAACAAAAAACAAACACAGACGGCAAAAAGCTCACTTTGCCGTCTGCAACGAAAAAAACAGACGACAAACATCTTTGCCGTCTGTGTTTTTTATTACAGACGACAAAGTATGCTCTTTGCCGTCTGTAATATAAAATGCAAATGGCAAAGATCTTTGTTGTCTGTATTTTTTATTACAGACGGCAAAGTATGATCTTTGCCGTCTGCAATAAAAAACGCAGACGACAAAGAGAAAACACAGCACACGGATCGATCCCACGGATCGATGACGTGGCAGGAGATCCATCACGATGCACAGCCCACCCTGCTATCTCTCTCTCTGCCCGTTGCTGGGGCCCACCCCGACCACCCGCAGCCCACCCCTCCCTTATCCCCACGATCCTCTCTCTCTTCTCACGATCCCCACTGTCTCTCACCCCCGCTCTCTCTCTCTTATCTCTCTTTGCTCCCGATCCGATCCACATCTCGCCGGTGCCCTTGCCCCGACCTCGCCGGCCACCACTTCATCGGATCCACCCATGGCGCCCCGTTCCCAAGCTCCTCTCCTCCGTGCCCGCGCCCTGGATGGCTGGCTTGCTGCTCGGTCGGAGCTCGCTGGAGGAAGCCGGCGACCAGGCCAGCCGCACCTCCCCGGCCCCGGTCCCATCCCCGTCGCCTTGGAGACTAGGCCAACCGCACCTCGCCGGCCCCGTCTCCTCGCGCGCCTCGCCGGCCCCGTCTCCGCGCGCGCCTCGCCGGCACCGACCCCATCACCGTCGCCGGTCCCTGCCCCGACCCCGACCGCATGGCCCTAGCTGGCCCCGGCCCCCACGACAACACCCCCACCCGCCCCCACCCCACCCCCGCCGCCACAGGTGCTGCACTGCCACCGCTGGCCGTATGGGCCATGGGGTCAATCCGGTTCTAGTAGTGCTCCATATTTTTAAGTCAAATTCTCCATAGATGATTGTCATATTTCCTATCTGTATGATCTAGTATGTGGTGATTTGAGTATGCGATTCTGTTGTTCCATTCGCGGCTGGGAACGGCAAGGATTTTGTGCTCGAATGGCAAAGGATTTTGTATTTTATTCAGAGAATATTGGCAGGCTACTAGAACATGGCACACGTGAACTATTATCGGACTATAAAACGCAAGTGATGATTTTGCCAACGCTTTCGAATATCTCTCGCCACCGCAATTGGACTGTTTGTCCTATTTATTTTAATAAAAAACACTTTGCCGCTCGGGATGTATCTCGCTTACGGCAAAGAAAGAAAGAGTCTGGCCGACGGCAAAACACTTAACGCCGTCTGCTCCGCTTTGTTGCCATTTTTTGCCGTCTGGTTTACTCGCCGACGGCAAACAATATAGATCGACGGCAAAGTCTTTGCCGTCATCCTAAAAATAGCAGACGGCAAAGTATTCTTTGCCGATTTATCTTTGCCGTCTGACTTTGCCGTCTACTTCCTGACGGCAAATTCTTTGCCGTCTGGATTTACGTCTTTGCCGTCTGTAATCAACAGACGGCAAATTACTTGTTTCCTGTAGTGTTGGAGTGGACGTCAAGAAGCAGCCGAGGTGGCCACGAGGGTTCAAGGCGCGCCCTAGGGGGGTGGGTACGCCCCCCACCCTCATGGGCCCCTCGTGGCTCCACCGACCTACTTCTTCCTCCTATATATATCTACGTACCCCGGAAACATCCAGGAGCACCACGAAACCCTATTTCAACCGCCGCAACCTTCTGTACCCGTGAGATCCCATCTTGGAGCCTTTTCCGGCGCTCCGCCGGAGGGGGAATCGATCATGGAGGGCTTCTACATCACCGCCAAGGCCTCTCCAATGAGTTGTGAGTAGTTTACCACGGACCTTCGGGTCCGTAGTTATTAGCTAGATGGCTTCTTCTCTCTTTGAATCTCAATACAAAGTTCTCCTCGATCTTCTTGGAGATCTATTCAATGTAATTCTTTTTGCGGTGTGTTTATCAAGATCCGGTGAATTGTGGGTTTATGATCAAGTTTATCTATGAGAAATATTTGAATCTCCTCTGAATTCTTTTATGTATGATTGGTTATCTTTGCAAGTTTCTTCGAATTATCAGTTTGGTTTGGCCTACTAGATTGATCTTTGTTGCAATGGGAGAAGTGCTTAGCTTTGGGTTCAATCTTGAGGTGTCCTTTCCTAGTGACAGCAGGGGCAGCAAGGCACGTATTGTATTGTTTCCATTGAGGATAAAAAGATGGGGTTTATATCATATTGCTTGAGTTTATCCCTCTACGTCATGTCATCTTGCCTAATGCGTTACTCTGTTCTTATGAACTTAATACTCTAGATGCATGCTGGATAGCGGTCGATGTGTGGAGTAATATTAGTAGGTGCAGAATCGTTTCGGTCTACTTGTCACGGACGTGATGCCTATATACATGATCATGCCTAGATATTCTCATAACTATGCACTTTTCTATCAATTGCTCGATAGTAATTTGTTCACCCACCGTAATACTTATGCTATCTTGAGAGAAGCCATTAGTGAAACATATGGCCCCCGGGTCTATCTTCTATCATATAAGTTTCCAATCTACTTTATTTTGCAATCTTTACTTTCCAATCTATATCATAAAAATACCAAAAATATTTATCTTATCTTATTATCTCTATCAGATCTCACTTTCGCAAGTGGCCGTGAAGGGGTTGACAACCCCTTTATCGTGTTGGTTGCGAGGTTCTCGTTTGTTTGTGTAGGTACGAGGGACTTGCGTGGAGCCTCCTACTGGATTGATACCTTGGTTCTCAAAACTGAGGGAAATACTTACGCTACTTCGCTGCATCACCCTTTTCTCTTCAAGGGAAAACCAACGCAGTGCTCAAGAGGTAGCAAGAAGGATTTCTGGCGCTGTTACCAGGGAGGTCTTCGCACAAGTCAAGACATACCAAGTACCCATCACAAACTCTTCTCCCTCGCATTACATTATTTGCCATTTGCCTCTCATTTTCCTCTCCCCCACTTCCCCCTTGCCATTTTATTCGCCCTTCTTCTGTTTGATCTTGTGTTACCATGTACCTTCTTTTTGCTTGCATCTTCGCTTACTAAAAGTTGATGGATCCTCATCCACTTGCTAATATATCTAAGAGATCCAATTATGATGAACCTATTGCTAGTGAGTTGAGTGCACTAGATTATCTTTATGAGGTTTTGCTTGAAATTCATGAATCTGAAAATTGTGATGAAGTACTTTATGAAGCGATTCACGATAGATCTTTGATTAAAAAGCATGATTGCAATGATTGTATTATAAATTCTATTGATTTCAATTGTGCTAATAATATGCAAAACCCTAAGCTTGGGGATGCTAATTTTGCTATGTCTACTACTTGTTGCAATGATCATGATTGGGGTGGTTCTTCTTATGATCTTGAAAATTTATTTAAGCCCCATGATGAATATGAGATTGATAATAGTGTTTGCAATATTATTGAAAGTGGGTTTGGAATAGTGTCAACTTTAGATCCCACATATTTGGAGAATGTTCAATCTTATGAAATTTTTGATAAAAGTGGGTTTGGAGAGGTCATGACTTTAGTTAATGTTAATCCCACTATTTTGGAAGAGTGTCAAATTTGCATGCATGTGGATCGTGTTGAAAATATTTTATGCGAGAGCTATTTTGTTGAATTTGATTATGATCCCACATGTAATTATTATGAGAGAGGAAAATATGATTGTAGAAATTTTCATGTTACTAAATTACCTCTCGTTATGTTGAGATTGTTATTGTTTCTTTTCGCTTCCTTGCATATGCTAGTTTTTGCTTGCTATGATAATTTGTTTTCCTATAAGATGCCTATGCATAGGAAGTACGTTAGACTTAGATGTGTTTGTCACGTATTTCATGATGCTTTCTTTGTGCTTCAATTCTTGTCTTTCATGTGAGCATCATTGAAATTATCAATGCCTAGCTAGGGGCGTTAAACGATAGCGCTTGTTGGGAGGCAACCCAATTTTATTTTTGTTCTTTACTTTTTGCTCCTGTTTAGTATTAAATAATTTATCTAGCTTCTGTTTAGATGGGGTTTTATGTTTTAATTAGTGTTTGTGCCAAGTAGAACCTATAGGATAACCTACGGTGTTAGTTAATTTGATCTTGCTGAAAAGCAGAAACTTTTGCACGCACAAGAATAATTTTGATAAATTACAGAAACGTGATTTTTAGTTGATTATTTTTGAAGTGGATAAATAGACAAATTTCTTAGGACTTCCTATTTTGGTAGGACTTTTAGAGTTCCATAAGTATTCGAAACTTATAGATTTCTACAGACTGTTCTGTTTTTGACAGATTCTGTTTTTCGTGTGTTGTTTGCTTATTTTGATGAATCTATGGCTAGTATCGGGGGGTATGAACCATAGAAAAGTTGGAATACAGTAGGTTCAACACCAATATAAATAAAGAATGAGTTCATTACATTACCTTAAGTGGTGGTTTTTCTTTCTTGCACTAACGGAGCTCATGAGATTTTCTGTTGAGTTTTGTGTTGTGAAGTTTTCAAGTTTTGGGTAAAGATTTGATGGACTATGGAATAAGGAGTGGCAAGAGCCTAAGCTTGGGGGTGACCATGCCACCCCAAGATAATTCAAGGACAACCAAAAGCCTAAGCTTGGGGATGCCCCGGAAGGCATCCCCTCTTTCGTCTTCGTCTATCGGTAACTTTACTTGGAGCTATATTTTTATTCACCACATGATATGTGTTTTGCTTGGAGCGTCTTGTATGATGTGAGTCTTTGATTTTTAGTTTACCACAATCATCCTTGCTGTACACACATTTTGTTAGAGACACAACATGATTCGGACTTTATTAGAATACTCTATGTGCTTCACTTATATCTTTTGAGCTAGACATTTTTGCTCTAGTGCTTCACTTATATCTTTTTAGAGCACGGAGGTGGTTTTATTTTGTAGAAATTATTGATCTCTCATGCTTCACTTATATTATTTTGAGAGTCTTTTATAACAACATGGTATTTGCTTTGGTTATAAAATTGGTCCTAATATGATGGGCATCCAAGTTGGGTATAATTAAAACTATCATAGGAAGTGCATTGAATACTATGAGAAGTTTGATACTTGATAATTGTTTTGAGATATGAGGATGGTGATGTTAGAGTCATGCTAGTTGAGTAGTTGTGAATTTGAGGAATACTTGTGTTGAAGTTTGTGATTCCCGTAGCATGCACGTATGGTGAACCGTTATGTGATGAAGTTGGAGCATGATTTATTTATTAATTGTCTTCCTTATGAGTGGCGTTCGGGGACAAGCGATGGTCTTTTCCTACCAATCTATCCCCCTAGGAGCATGCGCATAGTACTTAGTTTCGATAACTTGAAGATTTTTGCAATAAGTATATGAGTTCTTTATGACTAATGTTGAGTCCATGGATTATACGCACTCTCACCCTTCCACCATTGCTAGCCTCTCTTGTGCCGCGCAACTTTCGCCGGTACCATACACCCACCATATACCTTCCTCAAAAAAGCCACCATACCTACCTATTATGGCATTTCCATAGCCATTCTGAGATATATTGCCATGCAACTTTCCACTGTTCCATTTATTATGACACGCATCATCATTGTCATATTGATTTTGCATGATCATGTAGTTGACATCGTATTTGTGGAAAAGCCACCATTCATAGTTCTTTCATACATGTCACTCTTGATTCATTGCATATCTCGGTACACCGCCGGAGGCATCCACATAGAGTCATATTTTGTTATAAGTATTGAGTTGTAATTCTTGAGTTGTAAGCAAATAAAAGTGTGATGATCTTCATTATTAGAGCATTGTCCCAAGTGACGAAAGGATGATGGATACTATGATTCCCCCACAAGTCGGGATGAGACTTCGGACTAAAAAAAGAAATAAAGGCCATAAAAAATAGAAAGGCCATAAAAATGAGAGAAAAAGGGAGAAGGGACAATGATACTATCCTCTTTCCACACTTGTGCTTCAAAGTAGCACCATGATCTTCATGATAGAGAGTCTCCTATGTTGTCACTTTCATATACTAGTGGGAATTTTTCATTATAGAACTTGGCTTGTATATTCCAATGATGGGCTTCCTCAAAATGCCATAGGTCTTCGTAAGCAAGCAAGTTGGATGCACACCCACTTAGTTTCTTTTGTTGAGCTTTCATATACTTATAGCTCTAGTGCATCCGTTGCATGGCAATACCTACTCATTCACATCGATATCTATTAATGGGCATCTGATACGTCTCCGTCGTATCTATAGTTTTTGATTGTTCCATACTAATATTATTCAACTTTCATATACTTTTTGGCAACTTTTTATATTATTTTTGGGACTAACATATTGATCCAAAGGCCCAAGCCGCCTCTGTCTGTTGCATGTTTTTGGTTTCGCAGAATATCCATATCAAACAGAGTCCAAACGGGATAAAAACAGACGGAGCTTATTTCTGGAAAATATGGAAAATCTGGAAGGAAAATCAACGCAAACCGGTGTCCGAGGTGGGCACGAGGTAGGGGGGCGCCCCCCCTAGGGCGCGCCCCTACCCTCGTGAGCCCACCGTAAGGCGGTTGACGCTCTTCTTTTGCTGCAAGAAAGCTAATATTCGGGAAAAAAATCACGGCGAAGGTTTCAGGCCAATCGGAGTTACGGATCTCCATATATACACGAAATGGTGAAACAGAGCCAGACGAGAACACAGAAACAGAGAGAGACAGAGAGACAGATCCAACCTCGGAGGGGCTCTCGCCCCTCCCACGCCATGGGAGCCAAGGACCAGAGGGGAAACCCTTCTCCCATCTAGGGAGGAGGTCAAGGAAGAAGAAGAAGAAGGGGGGCTCTCCCCCCCTCGCTTCCGGTGGCGCCGGAACGCCGCCAGGGGCCATCATCATCACCACGATATTCACCAACACCGCCGTCATCTTCACCAACATCTCCATCACCTTCCCCCTTCTATATTCAGCGGTCCACTCTCCCGCAACCCGCTGTACCCTCTACTTGAACATGGTGCTTTATGCTTCATATTATTATCCAATGATGTGTTGCCATCCTATGATGTCTGAGTAGATTTTCGTTGTCCTATCAGTGGTTGATGAATTGCTATGATTGATTTAATTTGCTTGTGGTTATGTTGCTGTCCTTTGGTGCCCATCATATGAGCGCGCGCGTGGATCACACCATAGGGTTTGTTGATAGGACTATGTATTGGAGGGCAAGAGTGACAGAAGCTTCAACCTAGCATAGAAATTGATGCATACGGGATTGAAGGGGGACCAATATATCTTAATGCTATGGTTGGGTTTTACCTTAATGAACGTTAGTAGTTGTGGATGCTTGCTAATAGTTCCAATCATAAGTGCATAGAATTCCAAGTCAGGGATGACATGCTAGCAGTGGCCTCTCCCACATAATACTTGCTATCGGTCTAGTAAAGTAGTCAATTGCTTAAGGGACAATTTCACCACACCTACCATCACTTTTCCACACTCGCTATATTTACTTCAGTTGTGTCTTTACCTTAGCAGCCCCTAGTTTTATTTTCGTGCTCTTTACTTTCTTGCTAGCTTACCCAAAAACACCTACAAGGTACTTCTAGTTTCATACTTGTTCTAGGTAAAGCGAACGTCAAGCATGCGTAGAGTTGTATCGGTGGTCGATAGAACTTGAAGGAATATTTATTCTACCTTTAGCTCCTCGTTGGGTTCGACACTCTTACTTACCGAAAACGGTTACGATCCCCTATACTTGTGGGTTATCAAGACCTTTTTCTGGCGCCGTTGCCGGGGAGTCATAGCGTGGGGTGAATATTCTCTTGTGTGCTTGTTTGCTTTATCACTAAGTAATTTTTATTTGCTGTTCTTAGTTGTTTTCTATCTTTAGCTATGGGTAGGAAACGCAAAATACCAAAAAAATTAGTTGTACCTACTGAACCAATGGTTGAAGAACCACTCAAAATATATCACACTACTGAAGCTTATTACTTGGATCATCTTCGATCCCTATGTGCTCGGGCTGAAACCCCAACTAGCTTAGTTGAGGGCAAATCTTTAGATGAGCATGCTTGTTATGTGCGACACCGTATATCTGAAAAAGGGAAACGTTTACTGGATCAAATTCATCGTTTTCAATGCTATGCTTGGAATATATGTTATATATATGATTTTACTTGTTGTTCTGAAACCCTAAGAAACACCTTCCCTACCAATGTGAGTTTAGTGATAATGGAATCGTATCTTCGTATGCTAAGGGTGTTTACAATTACTATGATGTTCAACAAATTGAAGAATTTGTTGCTTTTAAGGGTGCTTATGAAATTGCTTTGAAAAGTATGATGCTACTCTTTACAAGTCTGAAAATTTTGCCATACTTAAATATTTCTATGATAATTATGCTTCTAATGCCTATGTTAAACCTTATATCGAGGTCTACTCTGCTGTCCAAGAAGAGAATAATATTTTGCAGGAGTCTATGGAAGAAGAAATTGATGAAACTGTGAGCTCATTGGATGAAAAAGATGAGGAGGAGAGCGAAGAACAAAAGGAGGAAGAGCAGATTAGCTACCCATGCCCACCTTCTAATGAGAGTAACTCTTCGACTCATACATTGTTTAATTTCCCTTCGTGCTTACCGAAGGATGATTGCTATGATGATTGTTATGATCCCGTTGATTCTTTTGAAATATCCCTTTTTGATGATGCTTGCTATGCTTGTGGCCAAGATGCCAATATGAATTATGCTTATGGAGATGAACTTGCTATAGTTCCTTATGTTAAACATGAAATTGTTGCTATTGCACCCACGCATGATAGTCCTATTATCTTTTTGAATTCTCCCAACTACACTATATCGGAGAAGTTTGCTTTTATTAAGGATTATATTGATGGGTTGCCTTTTACCGTTGCACATGATGATTTTGATAGATATAATATGCATGTGCTTGCTGCTCCTACTTGCAATTATTATGAGAGAGGAACTATATCTCCACCTCTCTATGTTTCCAATACAATAAAATTGCAAGAAACTGTTTATACTATGCATTGGCCTTTACTATGGTGTGCATGAATTGTTCTTTTATGACATGCCGATGCATAGGAAGAGAGTTAGACTTCGTCATTACATGATATATGTTACTTTGTGCTCACTACTAAATTACAAATCATTGCTAATTAAAATTGGCTTTGATATACCTTGGGATCCGGTGGATTCACTACTTGAGCACTATATGCCTAGCTTAATGGCTTTAAAGAAAGCACTGCCAGGGAGACAACCCGGAAGTTTTAGAGAGTCATTTATTTCTATTGAGTGCTTTCATATAGTTTAAAAACAACAAAAATAAAGAGGGGAACCCAAAACTTTTTCAAAAAAAGAAAAGCGAAAGTGAGAGAGACGAGCATTGTTGATGTGGGAGCTAGCCTTGAACTTTGTTCATGCTCACGGAAACTTTGTGAATCTTGATTACAGAAACTTTTCAATAAAAAATAATTATCCCCTTGTACAATTCCATTGTATTATAAAAATAATGTGCCAAGGTTTGCCTTTAGGAAGTTTACAATACTTGTTGGTTTGTACGGTGCAGGACAGAAACTTTGGCTGTAGTGCACGAATTTTAATTTTTTTACTGGAACGTCAAATGGTTCTGATTCTTTTTGCACTGTCTTTCTGTACAAATTTTTTATTTTTCCAAATTTTGGCAGAATTTGTCAAGTATCATAAGTATGGTGAATGTTCAGATTTCTACAGACTGTTCTGTTTTAGACAGATTCTGTTTTTGATGCATAGTTTGCTTGTTTTGATGAAACTATCAATTTATATCAGTGGATTAAGCCATGAAAAATTTATAATACAGTAGACACAATGAAAAAACAAAATATGAATTGGTTTTCAACAGTACTTAGAGTAGTGATTTGCTTTATTATACTAGCGGATCTTACCGAGTTTTCTGTTGAAGTTTTGTGTGCATGAAGTGTTCGATGATCGAGAAGGTCTCGATGTGAGAAGAAGGAAGAGAGGCAAGAGCTCAAGCTTGGGGATGCCCGAGGCACCCCAAGTAAATATTCAAGGAGACACAAGCATCTAAGCTTGGGGATGCTAGGAAGGCATCCCCTCTTTCTTCAACAAATATCGGTATGTTTTCGGATTCATTTCGTTCATGCGATATGTGCAAGTCTTGGAGCGTCTTTTGCAATTAGGTTTTTTTTTTCTTTTATGCACCATGCTGGTATGAGATGGTCCTTGGTTGATTTATAGAATGCTCTATGCACTTCACTTATATCTTTTGAGTATGGCTTTATAGAATGCTTCATGTGCTTCACTTATATCATTTGTTGGATTGCCTGTTTCTCTTTACATAGACAACCGCCATTTGTAGAATGCTCTTTTGCTTCACTTATATTTGTTAGAGCTTGGGCATATCTTTTGTAGAAAGAATTAAACTCTCTTGCTTCACTTATATCTATTTAGAGAGATGACAGGAACTGGTCATTCACATGGTTAGTCATAAAATCCTACATAAACTTGTAGATCGCTGAATATGATATGTTTGATTCCTTGCAATAGTTTTGCGATATAAAGATGGTGATATTAGAGTCATGCTAGTTGAGTAATTGTGAAATTGAGAAATACTTGTGTTGAGGTTTGCAAGTCCCGTAGCATGCACGTATGGTGAACCGTTATGTAACGAAGTCAGAGCATAGGAGCAGGCGCGTAGTACTTTGTTTCGATGACTAATAGATTTTTGCAATAAGTATGTGAGTTCTTTATGACTAATGTTCAGTCCATGGATTATACGCACTCTCACCCTTCCATCATTGCTATTTCTCACCTCGAGAGTTGGTGCAAACTTCGCCGGTGCATCCAAACCACATGATATGATACGCTCTGTCACACATAAGCCTCATTATATCTTCCTCAAAACAGCCACCATACCTACCTATTATGGCATTTCCATAGCCATTCCGAGATATATTGCCATGCAACTTCCATCATCATCATATACATGACTTGAGCATTTATCGTCATATTGCTTTGCATGATCGTCAGATATCTAGCATGATGTTTTCATGGCTTGTCCGTTTTTTGATGGCATTGCTACGCTAGATCATTGCACATCCCTGTACACCGCCGGAGGCATTCATATAGAGTCATATCTTTGTTCTAGATATCGAGTTGTAATATTGAGTTGTAAGTAAATAAAAGTGAGATGATCATCATTATTAGAGCATTGCCCCAGTGAGGAAAGGATGATGGAGACTATGATTCCCCCACAAGTCGGGATGAGGCTCCGGACTTTACAAAAAAATAAAAGAGGCCAAAGAAGACCAAATAAAAAAAGAGGCCAAAGAAGCCCACCAAAAAATAAAAAATAATAATATAAAAAAGGAAAATAAAAAATGAGAGAAAAAGAGAGAAGGGGAAATGTTACTATCCTTTTACCACACTTGTGCTTCAAAGTAGCACCATGTTCTTCATATAGAGAGTCTCTTGAGTTATCACTTTCATATACTAGTTGGAATTTTCATTATAGAACTTGGCTTGTATATTCCAACGATGGGCTTCCTCAAATGCCCTAGGTCTTCATGAGCAAGCAAGTTGGATGCACACCCACTTAGTTTCAGTTTGAGCTCTCATATACTTATAGCTCTAGTGCATCCGTTGCATGGCAATCCCTACTCCTCACATTGATATCTATTGATGGGCATCTCCATAGCCCGTTGATACGCCTAGTTGATGTGAGACTTTCTCCTTTTTGTCTTCTCCACATAACCCCCACCATCATATTCTATTCCACCTATAGTGCTATGTCCATGGCTCACGCTCATGTATTGCGTGAAAGTTGAAAAGGTTTGAGAACGTCAAAAGTATGAAACAATTGCTTGGCTTGTCATCGGGTTGTGCATGATGTGAATGCTTTGTGTGGTGAAGATGGAGCATAGCCAGACTATATGATTTTGTAGGGATGAGCTTTCTTTGGCTATGTTATTTCAAAGAAGACATAATTGCTTGGTTGGTATGCCTGAAGTATTATTGTTTTTATGTCAAAGGATAGACTATTGCTTTGAATCACTCGTGTCTTAATATTCATGCCATGATTAGACATATGATCAAGATTATGCTAGGTAGCATTCCACATCAAAAATTATCTCTTTTTTTCATTTACATACTCGAGGACGAGCAGGAATTAAGCTTGGGGATGCTGATACGTCTCCGTCGTCTCTATAATTTTTATTGTTCCATGCCAATATTATTCAACTTTTCATATGCTTTTGGCAACTTTTTATATTATTTTTGGGACTAACATATTGATCCAGTGCCCAGTGCCAGTTCCTGTCCGTTGCATGTTTTTGGTTTCACAGAATATCCATATCAAACGGAGTCCAAACGGGATAAAAACGGCCGGAGCTTATTTTTGGAAAATATGGAAAATCTGGAAGGAAAATCAACGCAAACCGGTGTCCGAGGTGGGCACGAGGTAGGGGGTCGCCCCCCCCCCTAGGGCGCGCCCCCTACCCTCGTGAGACCACCGTAAGGCGGTTGATGCTCTTCTTTTGCCACAAGAAAGCTAATATTCAGAAAAATAAATCACGGCGAAGGTTTCAGGCCAATCGGAGTTACGGATCTCCATATATACATGAAACGGTGAAACAGAGCCAGACGAGAACGCAGAAACAGAGAGAGATAGAGAGACAGATCCAATCTCGGAGGGGCTCTCACCCCTCCCACGCCATGGGAGCCAAGGACCAGAGGGGAAACCCTTCTCCCATCTAGGGAGGAGGTCAAGGAGGAAGAAGAAGAAGGGGGGCTCTCCCCCCCTCGCTTCCGATGGCGTCGGAACGCCGCCGGGGGCCATCATCATCACTACGATCTTCACCAACACCGCCGTCATCTTCACCAACATCTCCATCACCTTCCCCCTTCTATATTCAGCGGTCCACTCTCCCGCAACCCGCTATACCCTCTACTTGAACATGGTGCTTTATGCTTCATATTATTATCCAATGATGTGTTGCCATCCTATGATGTCTGAGTAGATTTTCGTTGTAGTATCGGTGGTTGATGAATTGCTATGATTGATTTAATTTGCTTGTGGTTATGTTGTTGTCCTTTGGTGCCCATCATATGAGCGCGCGTGGATCACACCATAGGGTTAGTCGTATGTTGATAGGACTGTGTATTGGAGGGCAAGAGTGACAGAAGCTTCAACCTAGCATAGAAATTGATGCATACGGGACTGAAGGGGGACCAATATATCTTAATGCTATGGTTGGGTTTTACCTTAATGAACGTTAGTAGTTGTGGATGCTTGCTAATAGTTCCAATCATAAGTGCATAGAATTGCAAGTCAGGGATGACATGCTAGCAGTGGCCTCTCCCACATAATACTTGCTATCGGTCTAGTAAAGTAGTCAATTGCTTAAGGGACAATTTCGCCACACCTACCATCACTTTTCCACACTCGCTATATTAATTTAGTTGTGTCTTTACCTTAGCAGCCCCTAGTTTTATTTTCGTGCTCTTTACTTTCTTGCTAGCTTACCCAAAAACACCTACAAGGTACTTCTAGTTTCATACTTGTTCTAGGTAAAGCGAACGTCAAGCGTGCGTAGAGTTGTATCGGTGGTCGATAGAACTTGAGGGAATATTTATTCTACCTTTAGCTCCTCGTTGGGTTCGACACTCTTACTTACCGAAAACTGTTGTGATCCCCTATACTTGTGGGTTATCAGCATCTCTATAGCCCGTTGATACGCCTAGTTGATGTGAGACTATCTTCTCCTTTTTTGTCTTCTCCACAACCACCATTCTATTCCACATATAGTGCTATGTCCATGGCTCACGCTCATGTATTACGTGAAAGTTGAAAAAGTTTGAGAATACTAAAGTATGATACAATTTCTTGGCCTGTCATCGGGGTTGTGCATGATTAAATACTTTGTGTGATGAAGATAGAGCATAGCCAGACGATATGATTTTGTAGGGATAGCTTTCTTTAGCCATGTTATTTTGAGAACACATGATTGCTTTGTTAGTATGCTTGAAGTATTATTGTTTTCATGTCAATATGAACTTTTATGTTCAATCATTTGGATCTGAACATTCATGCCACAATAAAGAAAATTACATTGAGGAATATGCTAGGTAGTATTCCACATCAAAAATTATGTTTTTATCATTTACCTACTCGAGGACGAGCAGGAATTAAGCTTGGGGATGCTTGATACGTCTCCAACGTATCTATAATTTTTTATTGTTCCATGCTATTATATTACCCGTTTTGGATGTTTATGGGCTTTACTATACATTTTTATATCATTTTTGGGACTAACCTATTAACCGGAGGCCCAACCCAAATTGCTATTTTTTTTGCCTATTTTATTGTTTCGAAGAAAAGGAATATCAAACGCAGTGCAAATGGAATGAAACCTTCAGGAGCGATCTTTTTGGAACAAACGCAATCCAGGAGACTTGGAGTGGATGTCAAGAAGCAGCCGAGGCGGCCACGAGGGTGCAAGGCGCGCCCTAGGGGGGTGGGCGCGCCCTCCACCCTCGTGGCTCCACCGACCTACTTCTTCCTCCTATATATATCTACGTAGCCCGAAAACATCCATGAGCACCAAGAAACCCTATTTCCACCGCCGCAACCTTCTGTACACGTGAGATCCCATCTTGGAGCCTTTTCCGGCGCTCCGCCGGAGGGGGAATCGATCACGGAGGGATTCTACATCATCGCCAAGGCCTCTCCGATGAGTTGTGAGTAGTTTACCACAGACCTTCTGGTCCATAATTATTAGCTAGATGGCTTCTTCTCTCTCTTTGAATCTCAATACAAAGTTCTCCTCGATCTTCTTGGAGATCTATTCGATGTAATTCTTTTTGTGGTGTGTTTGTCGAGATCCGATGAATTGTGGGTTTATGATCAAGTTTATCTATGAGAAATATTTGAATCTCCTCTGAATTCTTTTATGTATGATTGGTTATCTTTGCAAGTCTCTTCGAATTATCAGTTTGGTTTGGCCTACTAGATTGATCTTTGTTGCAATGGGAGAAGTGCTTAGCTTTGGGTTCAATCTTGCGGTGTCCTTTCCTAGTGACAGCAGGGGCAGCAAGACACGTATTGTATTGTTGCCATCGAGGATAAAAATATGGGGTTTATATCATATTGCTTGAGTTTATCCCACTACATCATGTCATCTTGCCTAATGTGTTACTCTGTTCTTATGAACTTAATACTCTAGATGCATGCTGGATAGCGGTCGATGTGTGGAGTAATAGTAGTAGATGCAGAATCGTTTCGGTCTACTTGTCACGGACGTGATGCCTATATACGTGATGTCGGTAATTTGTTCACCCACCGTAATACTTATGCTATCTTGAGAGAAGCCAGTAGTGAAACCTATGGCCCCCGGGTCTATCTTCTATATAAGTTTCCAATCTACTTTATTCTACAATCTTTACTTTCCAATCTATATCATAAAAATACCAAAAATATTTATGTTATCTTATTATCTCTATCAGATCTCACTTTCGCAAGTGGCCGTGAAGGGATTGACAACCCCTTTATCGCGTTGGTTGCGAGGTTCTTGTTTGTTTGTGTAGGTATGAGGGACTTGCGTGGAGCCTCCTACTGGATTCATACCTTGGTTCTCAAAACTGAGGGAAATACTTACGCTACTTTGCTGCATCACCCTTTCCTCTTCAAGGGAAAACCAACGCAGTGTTCAAGAGGTAGCATACCCCGCTCTAGATAATTCCATTTGACGAGATTCAGAAAGCACTGGAGGCCAAACATGATGTAGCGGGGCATACCGTAGGGCCGAGGAGAGGAAACATTGAGGTGGTGCAGGATAATCAACCTTAAAAGGGAATTTAAATTGGCCAATCATAATTGAAAGCTCAGCAGAACTTGCCCAAACCTGACTATTAATGCTACGATCATACTGTTGTTCCTGAGAATCCGGGATTGCACCCCGTGGATCATGCTGGTTATGTCCAATAATTTGAATATCCGAAGAAAACGAAGCTTCAGCACTATTCTTGTTCGAGAAATCAATGTAAGCAATAGGTATTAAACCAAATTTGCTGAGCTCTTTGGACGAGGAATGATCTAGGGCAGCGTTTTTGGCTAGAAGTGATGTATTGACTCGAACAGCCACCGGGCTACGAGAAGCGATAATATCAATAACTTCATCTGCATGCCAACTAGACTCAAAATACTTGATCCCCATTGAAACGGCCATTGAACAAATGAAAGTGACAAATAAAATTTGGCCAATTGCGGTCCTTGAGCCCATGAATATAATGCCCCACTTTGTTACCAGCCACAGAGAACCGGAAGGAACGATCACTAATCTGAGAAACCTTGAAACCACGTGGGTGACCCCCAAGGCAACATTGCAAAGCAATACTAACCGATTCTTCCGATAGAGGGAAAGGCCGAAGAGAAGGAAACAACCAAGAAAAATTCCTTGGTAGAACGAGAGGGCAAAAAATGAACTGTTTCACCAAAACGTCGACGCACCTCATCGGCCACAGCCAGGCCAGGGTTGAAATCCCAGTGGAAAAGTCCTTCCATGATGCAGAAGTTAGATCCATTGTGGTGGTGGGAGGTGGGTGGGGAGAGGAGAGGAGAGGAGAGCTCCATTCTGGCTGGCTTGAATGGCCAGTCGATTTTTCAGAGCTCGGGTGGGGACGGTGGTTATGGGGGCGGTGGTGGGGCCTCGGCGAACAAAGAAAACTCGACGCGGGTGAGGGCGGGGGTGGGGGTGGGGGTGGCGGAGGAACACAGGCGGCCCGTGCGGTGTTCTGTATGGGAAGAATCAGAGACGAGGAAGAAAAAGGGTTAGGAGACGTAGGATCTTCATCCAACTGCCTGAAATGGTCGACTGACCCAAATGGCAAAAGTCACGCGAATTGCATGCAGACATGCCTTTATATTCAGTACCATCATCGTACCTGCTTAGCACTGCTCCTGAATCCATCAAGCTAAACAACGTGCCACTCATAATTCCAAACTTGTTGCTCAAATACGAATCTGATATGATGCTGATATTACTAAAACAGATAATGTTTAATTGGTCAGCTAATGTTCCTACTTTACTTTCGAAAAACACGTGCACCACATATAGAGAGACAGCAGGGAGTTGCATTCTTAATGCGCTCTGGTTCATCATGTGTGGGCACTGCGCAACGAACATTTTATTATCCAAAATCTGCTTGCTCTTCTTTAGCATGGTCCTCTTCTATTCTTCTTTAATAAGTACTCTCCATTCCTAAATACAAGTCTTTGAATAGATTCCACCATGGACTACATAGGGAGCAAAATGAGTGAATCTACACTCTAAAATGTATCTTTATACATCTGTATGTGATCCATAGTGGAAATCTCTACAAGGACTTATATTTTGAAATGGAGGGAGTATGATAGTAGTATAGTATGTTCCTTGTAGTGAAGATGAGCAGGGACATTTGCAGTGTAGAGGTCTATACGGTCGGTTGTGATGGACACTTTGAACTCTTCGGGCCTCTTTGATTCGTAGGATTTTGTAAACATAGGAATAGGATTTGTAGTGGCCTGCCCACTTCAATCCTATAAGGATAGCAAGGAAATGCGAGGAGCTGTGTCGCCTTTGAGAGTTACGCTGATATTAACAGTACCACACCTTCAGTTGAAGAGAGCTGGTATGCGAAGCCTTTCTAGTCGTACCGACAATATTAGCACATATATTCTAGCAAGTTCCACTTTGCTGATTTTACTCTGATGCTTACGGTTTTCCCGTTATATCTACAATAGGATCTGTGTAGCTGCTTTGTGTCGCACTAGCAGCAGTCCACTCTTGAAGCTAAACACACCAATCATAAGTCCAAAGCTTACTTCTTCAAATACGAATTGTGATATGATACTGATATTAGTTAACAGACACACATTTAATTTGTCAGGTAATGCTCTCACTTGATTTTCCAAATGCATGTGGCCACATATAGAGAGACAGCATGGAATTGCATTTCTTTGGACCCTGTGATTCATCATGAGTGGGCAACCAACATTGTATGCAATGAACAGAACCTCAAGAATATGCTTCATCTTCTGTTCTTTAACATGTTCCTCTTTTGTTATTCTGTATTTAGTACGTACAGTCTGTTCCTTGTCAGGAAGGGGAGCAGGGACATCTGCAGTCAAAAGCTGATAGAGCTGGCCTATACGTGATCGATAGGCTTTCAATTACTAGCGGCAATACAACACCGTATTTTCCATCCAGTTTCACTTTCCCGATTTATATATCATGGTTATGGTGTACCCCTTTTATGTACACTATGATCTGCCTAGTTGTTGTGTGCTCTTGTTATCATGGTTTGGCAATAAACTCTCTATACAGTATATTATGAACCTATCATCTGCCAACTATCCTTACTTCTGGAGCCTATTTTTTGTGTACGTGTGCCAGATTATATTAATGCACACACCATATTACAGCACACATGAGTTCTGTCATCAGAATCCAGTGATAGCACACAAGGGTTTATAGGGGCGCCCCTATATTAGAATATCCTCTGCATTACAAAGATAATCTCACTACTATTTATGTTTTCATGGTTCTCAGATATTATACGTAATTACGGTGAATATCAGAATCCGCACATCAGAAGAATATTGTGGAACACTGCAATGACTTACAAAATTTGCACCAAGGCATTGAGTGCCATTCTGGATGCAATGAAACTCATACGCTCCCCACTGTAGATTCTTATTCAGAAATGATCCTAATGACTATTCTAACCTCGAGGAGTCAAAGGCAGATGGTCTGTCCTATTCAACCATCAAGGTGTCTGTTCTAATTTGGCAACGTTTTATTGATTGCGCGTATCTTGCATATGTTGTCTTGCATTTCTTCTACTTTGTGGCACCACCATCTGCTTAGTTTACTCATCATATATGTCGAGATGCCATGCCCATCCATTATTAATACATATTCCATCTGTCACCATACCATGTTTTTTCACTCAAATGATGTTCTTGTGCATCACACATCAAAAAGGAAGAGGGTGATTGCCGAACCTGAAGGAGCACTAGCAAAGTCCTTGAAAAACATGGTGGTGTCGGAGAAATCAGACAGCACCCCACTTATATTGGTTGTACAATCCGTGACACAAAACGTAGGACCGACTCCAGCAGACTGTACCCATACTTCACTGGCCACACCACTAGCCCCACCACACAGGACCTGCACTCCAGCAAAAGGTATGCCGATTTCAGTTGCCATAGCACCAGCCGTACCACAGAAAAATCCCACTCCAGCAAAAAAGTACAGCAAGTCCACCGGCCGAAGACCTATCCCAACTGCAGAGATGGCCAATTCCTGCAGATTGGAACCCCATTCCAGTTATTCCCAGTTTAAAAGACAATGCTTTCAATGTTGTTAGGGACTACGTGCATATATTCCCATCATGGGAAGATTATAGTGAAGACAACCACCATTTTCACATCTTCCTGTCCCACTTACGTGTAAGTGCTACTATTCATGGTGATTATTTTCCTGTTTTCTGCTGATTGAACACATCAATGATTTACATTACATTGTTGTACTAAGTAGGCGAGGGTCAATCTGGATAGTCATGACGAGCAAAGCTTGCTTGCGCTTTTCAAGGAAGCATTGCAGCAGTATCGGTGTTACCTGAGGAAATCACACTTTGATGGCAAATCTATAAACGAATTTCAGGTGAAGTTTCCTGTGCTAAATTTAGAAGACATTGAATGGAAAAACCTTGTTATGCACTGGTCTCGTTCCTGTGATGAGGTAATCTTGTCTATGATATCACATGACAATTTGAACTTCTACTTTTCCGCATGTGCCTTACGGATCTTTTTTGCAGGAAATCTGCTCGAAGAAGAATTTCGGTTTGAAAAGAACAACAGGATATTGCAAATATGTTGCCCGCTGCTTTGCTCTTGTTAGTACCTGTTGTCCTGTACCACTGTACTTGCATACATACCTGGTTCATTATGTGACAGCAGTATGCATGATAGCTTGCTTATCAATTGTTTGCTCCAAATTATCTGATCTGTATGAATGGTTACAGTAGTGTAGAATATATCCAATGCCAATGAAATTTTTTAGCTCTGCATTATTCTTGTAAGTGCCTGCTATCCTTTATCAGTGCACTTATATTGACAGGTAGTTGTTCATGTACCATCACTCTGCAGCTTATTTTCCTTTACCCTCCATTTTCTATACATCAAATCTATATTTACTCTTACCATAAGGTTGGATAACACCGATGGTGCTGAAGAAGTTTAGCTCTACATTGCTCTTGGTTGTACCTTTTGCGTGTATCGTTGTACTTACATTTATAGCTACATGGTTATGTAGCATCACTCTTCATCTTATCTTAAATATTCTCCATTTTTTCTTATATTATCACATCTATATTTACTCTTAACAAAATGTAGAATAAAGGCAATGCTTATGAAGAAGATTATGTGGTAAACTTCTTGAATTGCGCCCCCATCAGCATGGACAAGGGCTTTATAGAGCCTGTCTTCACCAATAATGTAAGTTTGTCATTCTCAAGCCTTCAAACTTTTTTGTGTATATTTGGTTAGGAATGACTACAATAGCTGTTTATTTTGGTGTTTGCATTAAATTGCATGTTTAAAGTTTATTATGTAGTTCATAAACAAAAGTTTGTCCTTCTCAATTTAAGTTTTCAGTTGTACAACCAAGTTCCTTCTTCATACCATGTAAATTAAACTATACAGAGCAAGTGATCTTCTTTTGCACTGCATGTATGCTTCTGTTCTTGATCCATAATCCAGTGGTGTGGTGAACCTACCCACTACAACACAATGTGATATTCTGCAATGTCTTAACTATCAACAATGTCATATCATTCTACTATTATTTAAACCGTCTCTTTATTTGCCAATCTGAAATGGGATAAATTGACAAAGACACTAACCATTGATACTTATGAGTTCTTGATCTATAATCCAGTGGTGTCGTGAAGCTGCCAACTCCTTCACAATGTTATTTCCTACCATGTCTTGACCTGAACAATACCATATTGTGTTAATGCTATTTTAAACTGTGTCACTTTATTCATCAGTAAGAAATGTGATGAATTGTCAGCACTGATACTTATATGTGCAAAACATGTCATCTGTCTGCTTGTTTATCTTTCAGAGTGAGGAGGATATAAGTGTCAAATAAGAGCAGTCTCATCAGCTTGCTTAGCTGCTTGCGCTGCAGCCTGCAGCACCCGAGTAGGGCTAAACTTTCTTGAACTCTATTGAAGTGTTGTCGGTTTTGTATATTATTTTGTCGGCGTGTTTATTTGCACTAGTGGCGATCTTTGATGCCCAGTGTATGTAATCTGATGTCTGCTTGTGCTTTATTATCATAGTGGCGAACTTTGATGCCCAGTGGATGTAATATGCCGTAATTTCTTTATTGTATAGTCTAGGTTTTTTCTTATTCACGATGTTGCAGTTATTTTACTGTATATATATATATATATATATATATATATATATATATATATATATATATATATATATCCTGCCTTCATGAAGAACCGTCAAACCGTAAAATTACGGTACATAATCGGGCTGTCATGCAAATCACTATGTATGATCCGCATCATGGGCCCCGTCATCTTGGTCCTTTAACAGACCTAAATGTAAACTGGCCCACTAGTAGATTCGGGCCTTTAATAGGCCGAGTAAACCGCCGAGCCTATTTTCGCAAGAAAACTCAATGGGCTTTTAGGAGGTTGAAAAGTGGGTTGGGCCTGAAACATGCCGAACAGCTCATGGGCCGGCAGCAGGCCGAAATAGACCCCGGCCCATGATTGTGCCAATCACACCACGGGCCGTTAACAGGCCAAAATTGTCTCGGTCCTTGTTTGGCCCAATCAGATTATCGGCTGTGAGCAGGCCCTATGCAAACCGAGCCGTAGTTAGGCCCAACTATATGACGGGCTTTTAATAGGTTAAAATAAATATAGGGCTGAAATGTTAAACGGGCCTTTAACAGGCCAAAACTAATATCAGGCCGAATTACTAAATGGGCCCTCAGCAAGTGGGCCCAAAAGCATAGCGTCCAATTGACGGGCCGAATCTGATATGGGCCATAATTTAGCCCAAAGCCTCTTAATGGGTCGGATCTGATCTGGGCCGTAATTTGGCCCAGAACGTGGTAGGATTTTAACGGGCCGGATCTCATATGGGCCTTTATTAGGCCCAGAACGTGGCAGGCTGTTAATGGACCGGATCAAATATAGGTCGGCATTTGGCCTAAAACATGGCAGCCCCATTATGGTCGGCGAAATCTCATGTGCCTTTAATTAGCTGGGCTGGCCCATTATGGTCTGCAAAATCTTGTGGGCCTTTAGCTAGGCCGACCCATTATGGTCCACAAAATCTTGTGGGCCTTTAGCTGGGCCGGCCCATTATGGTCCGCAAAATCTTGTGGGCCTTTAGTTGGGTCGGCCCATTTAATCTTTATGGGCCACTTTTGGGCCGGTCCACGTGTCAACATATCATAGGCGCATCTCGCCCATTGGATGAGTGACACTTGTGCAACGCGGAGCTGACACGTGGTTCCGTCCGCCAATGAGAATTTTACACGTGGAAAATCGGCATTGGTCGTGGCTATTAGCGGGTTATCGGATCCCAAACCGGGCCCGGTAGCTTAACGGTGTCCCGTTATGGTGGATGCCACGTGTCGGTCACCCTTGACGAAAGCACTTCTATGACGCGTGATTTATCGTCATGGAAGTGGACACTTCCTGATGATAATTTTGGTAATGTCATGAAACACTTCTATGACAGCACAGGTATGACTATCTTGATTCTGTCATAAAATCGTCATGGACGTACATGCATGACAGAAAATGTGACCTACTGTGACAAACATGTATCATCACGGAGGTGTATTTTTTTGTAGTGTGGAAACATGTGTGAAGAAGTACACCCCTGCAGGGTTAACATCATCTATTCGAATAGCTGCGTCCGCGGTAAAGGACCACTTGGTTGCCTATACAGTTCATAGACAAGTAAATGGATACTCATAAAAGCCTCAAGACAAGTGTGAGTGTCGTGGATAGCCCTTCCGTAGGATGATGGGAGAGGATCAGCGGTAGAGTATTGTTGTGGTGAGTAGTGGACTCGTGCGCGCAAAATCATTTACAAGATGTTGTCTCGTAGGATAGTTTACCCAAGAGTCAAAGCTGGCTTGCTGCAATAAACTCCACTATCCTTTTATTGATAATGTGCATGTATGTAGGATCTGATGTAAGTATTGTTGAGTACCTTTGTACTCACGTTTGCTTAATTACTGTTGCATAGGAGAACACTGCCCCTTCCGATGGGTTTTATGTAGATCTCGACGTTGATGAGTAACTTGACGCCCAGGTGGTGACCCTGAGCTTGTGAAGGGCCTATGTAGATAGACAGCCTTCATCAAGCCTTCTTGCTTTCTAGTAGTCTGTACTCAGATAAGTTACTTCCGCATGTGCTTGTATGTTTGTATGACTTGAGTGTCGGGTCGTGTGACCCCTATCTGTATTGATATGTTATGTATGGCTCTTCGGAGCCTTTTAAATAAAGTACTTTGAGTTGTAGAGTTTAGTTGTGATGTCATGTTGTATTTGCACATATCGAGCATATTGTGCGTATGATTTGAAATGCTTGGTATGTGTGGGATCCGACAACCTAGTTATTTATTCTTGGTAGCCTCTCTTACCGGGAAATATCTCCTAGTGCTTCCACTGAGCCATGGTAGCTTGCTACTGCTCCGGAACACTTAGACTGGTCGGCATGTGTCCTTCTTCGTTCATGTGTTTGTCCCTTTGGGGAAATGTCACGTGTTGTTCCTTTAAGTCCTTATAGCTTGCTACGACTTGGGTTCATACGTTGTTGATCGACATGTTCGTTGCCGGGTCATGTATGCATGTCCCTGTAAGTTAGTGCCACCTTGGGTTTACGACTAGTCATGTCGGCCCAGGTTCTTTGTCATATGGATGCTAGCGACACTATCATATACGTGAGCCAAAAGGTGCAAACGGTCCCGAACCAGGTAAGGTGGCATCCGTGGGAATACCGTGCGTGAGGCCGCAAAGTGATATGATGTGTTACATGCTAGGTCGGTGTGACTTAGAATCGGGTTCCTGACAGAGAGACGACTCTTTTCACTAAACCCTCTCTCATGCGTCTAAATTCTTCTCAGGTTGCCCTGCTACAGAACACCACACAATCAATCCATCTACATATTCATTCAAGCAATGCTCATGGGACTAAAAAATATACAGTACTGAATTCTTACCATGTGAGTTTGCGGATGTGATGTATACCGTCGCATCTGCCTTTGCTGTTGTGCCTGGTGGTGCATATGATACAGTCCTCTCCCTGACTCCCTCGACAGTTTCCTGTCGCAGAGCGACCCTACACCATCCCCAAGCTTCACTGCCTCGACACCAAGAAGCGCAGCGGCAACCGATCCTCGTCCGCGAAGGAGCTCGAGGGTATGGTGAGGCTGCTTGGGGCGGCTGACAGTATCAGGCTACGGTCAGCAGCACTGGCGGCACGAGAGCAGAGCGGGCAAGGCAGGAGTGCAGGCGGTTGGGGAACTGCCATTGGCGACAACTAGCTGAAAAATACAGAGGATCCTCTACCCATCCACAAATATAGGCGATGGCAGGCTTGTTTTAGAAGCTCCTCAGAAAATTTTAGGGACAGAGAAACATAGAGGGTATGCTAGAGTGGGTGTCAGTTGCTCTAAAGAGACTATGGAAATAAAAAGTCGTACTCGCTTATGTTGGGGACAAAGTTCTGCTACATGAGGATCAGCAGCGATGGTACATGTCTGTCAGTTAAAACTTCAACAACACAGCTGGGTAGTAAGCAACTACTCCTACACTTCAACAGCGGGATGTTCTTTAAACTTCCAATACCCCACAACCTGCATGTGAATTGCAAAATCTGCGAAAGGCCTCTCGGGTATCTGGTTAAACCAAACATTCGTAGTCGAAGCTTCAACGATGTGAGATGTAGACCAAAATCGTGCGCCAAATTTAGCCATCCTAATCATCCATATAACGCTAAAACTGCAAATGAGTACTATATATGTTGCATCGGAGGACATGAACATCACTTGACAGGCCACCACCACCTCCTAGTTGGCGGAGGCGGCGTAAGGATGTCAATCATCGTCTCCTTCTCCCTTGGAGTCAGGAGAACCCCTTGGACAAGATTCAGAGCCATAATGTGAATGTTAGTCCTTTGCCTATGCTTTTGGTAAGCCTGGGCACCAGCTGCAACCCCACCCACAATGACATGCACAATTTACTATGTTAGGTTTTGAACTACCTACCCTAGAATCCTAGTTGTACATGAAATATTTAAATTTAGGGAATTAGATACTTAAATAATTTGAAGTGTTCAATTGTATCATGTTCTGCTGCAGATTTTTATTTTATTTTACTAAGCACGAACAAATGCAGTTCAAATAAGCATCACTGTCTGACTATCTATACAGAATTTGAGATACAATAAGGGATCAGCTAGAAACCTGGAATCCTCAGTTATTCATTAGCTTCTTTAGAAATTCAGATATTTTTACATCCACAAGTGCAAATTCACCCAATAATCATGAAAGAGAATCATCAGCATTTGCGTTAATGCTGCCTATTACTTATGAACAACATCTTGACGCAAAAGTTTGTGATAATAGATGGGTTCACCAGGGCGCACAATGCATGCATGAAACGAACAAATGGTGTGCTATGAAGTGCGAGTAATATTACTTCTAGTACAATAAAAGCATGAATAGCATGTTAAATTTGCAATTAGGCTCACCGGCGATAACCATATAGTGGCAGTTTGAATATCAAATTTAGGGGCATACAGAACTGTTTCTCCAAAGTCGTCTTCTAATTTTTTGTATATCTCCTTATCATTCTCGCCAGATTTTATTTTATCACGAATTAGCAGCAAGAAAATTGCACATATGTGATTACCTGAGCCATGAAGCTTCCATGACATATTGCGTGTCTGGCAATAATATTTCAACCGTTTAAAGCATATACAATTAGGACATTTATTCATGTCAAGAACTCAAGATTAGATTTTGCATGTATACATTGTGCATGGGGTAAATACATGTTTGTGCACCAGGCAAGAGTGTTCCAGTGCACCAATAGATAATGTAAATTTAAGATAACTGAAAAGGCATACCAGTGCAAGAATATTATTGTTGGGCTGTGTCTTATCTGTATTTGCTTATGGCCCATGTGGCCCATGTGTCCCATGTGGCCCATGTAACCCTGCAGCCTATATATGTGCTGCCCCCTTGTACAGGAAACCCTAACTCCAATAGAATACAATACCAGGCCATCTTTCTATCCCAGCCGCCACCCCTCTCTCCCCGATTCAACATGGTGTCGAGCTTGGGTTCCCAATCCCAGCAGTGGTGATGGTGGTTGGCTGGTTGTGCTTCTTGGCGATTGTCTCGAGAGGAGAAGGCTTGTGTGGAAGGAGAGGTGGAATCCCAGATCCGAGGGAGGAGGTAGTAGAGAGGTGAAAGTGGGGAGCGGTGGTTCTTTGGAGGTTGCTAGTGGTGTGATTCAAGATTGGAAAGATGGGGACAACCAGGGGTTGGTAAAGGCGTTGGAGAAGCTAAATGAGCTCATCACCGTCAAGGCAGAGGGTGTGGCTTCCCAGCGCTTGTTCCTTAGCCTGAGGTGATACAGAAAATAGAACTGATGCCAAATGAAATCAAGATGGAAGGGGTCACAAACTACCTAAGCTGGTCCAGAAGGGCATTGCTAATATTGAGGACAAAGGGGCTGGAAGGCTATGTCAGAGGGGAAGTAGATGAACCGGCGAACAGGGCAAGTGAAGAGTGGAAGAAGTGGAGTGTCATTGACTCTCACGGTGGTGGCATGGCTGTTGAACTCCTTGACCCCATCCATTGCAAAGATCCGTGGAGACTCTTCCCCATGCGGCAGAGGTATGGAAAACCCCGAAACATTGTACTGGGAAAGGGAACATAATGCTTATGGCGCAGATTGAGGATAGAGTAAATGAGCTAAAACAAGGGGATAAGTCGGTGATGGAGTATGTAGCAGAATTGCAGCATTTGTGGGCTGACTTAGACCACTATGATCCATTGGAGTTACCACATTCAGAATGTATAGTTGCTACTAAGAAGTGGGTAGAGCGTAGGAGAGTGATGAAATTCTTGAAGGGACTTAGCTCAGAATTTGAAGGAAGGCGTCTTTGGGTTGTTTCATCACCAAAGCTCCCTCGCTTGAGGAGGCAGCAAAAGAATGGCACAGGAGGAGGTCAGGTTGAAGTTGAACAGATCGGAGAAGCGAATGCATCTCGCCAAAGATTTATCGTGTCTGAATGGAAGGAGACAAGAGAGTGCTTCAACTGTGGAGAGAAAGGTCACATAAGCATCAATTGCACAGCACAACGCAGAGAAATACGTGGTAGGGGAAGAGGTTACAGCCGAGGTGGATACCGGGGAGTTAGAGGCAGAGGTAACTCGAGGGGTTGAATTATTCCAAAGGTGGCTTCAAAGCAAACTTGGCTAACTTGGCAACGCAAGAAGAAGGGACGTCAACAACCTCTCAAGGGGAGTCGAAGAGTAGAAGCCAGGAGGACAACACCTTCGGGAACTTTGCCCACTTTGTCTACACAGGGGAAGGTAACTTTGCAAATGCATCTATATCCACACATGATTTCCTTCCAGATTGGATATTAGATTCTGGAGCATCCAAGCATGTTGCGGTACCTCAACCGAGTTTGAATCATATACTCAAGACCCAATTACACATTGTGAAACAATACAAACCGATGGCACCTCACAACCGATTAAAGGAGTTGGATCAGTTCAATGTACACCCACTATTAAATTATCTCGATGTATTACATGTTCCAGCTTTTCTGTGAACTTGCTTTCTCTAAGTGCTTTGATTGATCGGATAGATTGCGAATAACTCTTGATAAGAAAATATGTTTGATTCAGAGAGGATGACTGGAAGGAAACTTGGGACAGAACCAGGCGTAGTGGATTGTGGTATATGGATCGTGATGTGTCTAGGTCTGGTGCTAGTCCTATTTTGGCTGTACTAGTTGGAGTAAGTGAGACAATGGCGATGATCCATCACTGTCGCATGGGGCATATGGCTTTTGATAAGATGAGTAAGATGTTTCATGATGTAATGAGTGGAGTAGACAAGAGTAAGCTTGTGTGTGATGCATGTGAATATGCAAAGCACACAAGAATCTCATATTTGAGTAAGGGGCTAAGGAGTATATCCCGTTTATGCCGATTCACTCGATGTGTGGACATGTCCTGTTGTTTCTGTTAGTGGAATGAAATATTTTGTGACATTTATAGACTGCCACACTCGCATGACTTGGGTGTACCTCATGCGACATAAAGATGAGGTATTCCAATGTTTTCAGGAGTTTTATGCCTATGTGCGAAACCAATTCAATGTGCAGGTGCGGTGATCAGATCGACAATGGAACTGAATATGTAAACAAGCAATTTGGAGGTTTCTGTCAAAGACAAGGCATAATGCACCAAACATCATGTCCAGATACCCACTGCTTTCGAGAATGGTGTTGCGAGAAAGGAAAACCGACACATTTTAGAAGTGGCTCGATCACTTATGTTCACCATGAATGTGCCAAAATTCTTGTGGAGTGAAGCTGTCATGACTGCAACGTTCCTGATCAACCGGATGCCTTCAAAAATGCTTGGTATGAAGTCCCCATGTGAGATGCTATTTGGGGAGAACAAATTCTCAGTTCCTCCAAAGTTATTTGGGTGCACTCGCTTCGTTAGAGATCATGCACCAGCAGAGGGAAAGCTGGATCCACGAGCTGTAAAATGCATATTTGTTGGATATCCTGCGCAGGCAGCGAGGCTATAAGTGTTGGAGTCCCTTTGAAAGGCGCACATTTGTAAGTATGGATGTCACCTTCGAGAATCTGAGCCTTTCTATGGTGAGAAGACAGATCTCGGCACTTTATTCAAGAACTTGACCACTCACAATCTATGCAGGGTGGTCAAGAGGGGGAGTGCAACTTGAGTGGTGAGTGCAGCACCAATGGCGACAAGGAGCAGCCAATACCAATCCGAAAATAGTGGGATCCTTCATTCCAGTTGTAGTTGATGGGGCTGAACAGCAGAGGTGGCAGAGACCAAATGAGGAAAGGAATCCTCGGGTGTATACAAGAAGGAAGAGAGTTGTGGAGGAACAAGTGCATGAGGAGCAGTCAAAAGAAACTATGGAACAGGGGAGCAGGAAGAAACTCAAGCGACAGGAAGCTCATCTGAAGTGGAGTCATATGAAAATTCAAGTACTGAAGAAGCATCACCTAACCTGCCAATTGCTCTCAAGAAGGAAGTAGCAAGGAAAACTTTGAGCAAGGGCAATCTTGAGCATGACATCAGTAATTATGTCACCTATGAAGCCCTATCACCTTCATTTAGAGCATTTGTCGCATCACTTCAAGCCGTGATTGTTCCTAAAGACTGGAAAGAAGCAAGACAAGATCCAAAGTGGTGTGAAGCCATGAGGGAAGAGTTGGAGGCCCTGAGAAAGAACAAAACATGGGAGCTAGCGAATCTTCCATATGGGAAGAAGGCGGTCGATTGTAAGTGGATCTTCACGGTGAAGCGTAATCCACGAGGGTAAGGTTGAGCGTTACAAGGCAAGACTGGTAGCCGAGGGTACAGCCAAACGTATGGTATTGATTATGACGAAACATACGCCCCAGCTTGCAAAGATGAATACGGTGAGGATTCTAATCTCATGTGCAGCTAACTTTGGATGGCCACTACACCAACTTGATGTAAAAATGCCTTTTTACATGGAGATCTACAAGAGGAAGTCTACATGGAAATTCCTCCTGGACTTTCTACTCCTGGGACTGTTGGGAAGGTTTGTAGATTGAGAAAATCTCTCTATGGTTTGAAGCAATCGCCAAGGGCTTGGTTTGACCGGTTCAGGCAAGCAGTTTGCAGTATGGAGTATAAACAATGCAATGGAGATCACACTGTTTTCTATAAACATTCCAAGCAACAGATTACTATTCTTGCGATATGTGGATGACATCATAATAACGGGAGACAATGAAGAGGAGATTGGAAGACTAAAGAAATGCCTAGGCAAAGCATTTGAAGTTAAGGATCTTGGTCAGCTAAAATATTTCCTGGGTATCGAAGTTGCAAGATCAAAGAGGGGAATAGCCCTGTCTCGTGAAGTATACCTTAGAGCTCCTAAGTGATATGGGAATGCTTGGATGTAGAGCAGCCCCAACTCCCATTGAACAAAATCACAAATTGATGACAGATGGGTGAACAAGTTAACAAAGCAAAATATCAACAATTGGTTGGCAAACTTACGTACTTGTGTCACACTAGACCAGATATTACATATGCACGTAAGTGTAGTAAGTAGATATATGCATGACCCGAAGTGGACACCTTGATGCAGTCTATAGAATCATGAGGTATCTAAAGGGCAGCCTGTATGGGACTCTGGTTCAAGAGTAATGGCCATTTGAATGTTGACGGTTATAGCGATCTTGATTGGGCTAGCTGCCTTGATGATAGACGATCAACCTCTGGCTATTGTGTGTTTGTTGGTGGAAATTTGGTATCAAGGAGAAGCAAAAACAACCGGTGGTGTCAAAATCAAGCTGGAAGTTGAGTATAGGGCAATGTCTCAAGGGCTGAGTGAGATGTTATGGATAAGAGGCCTTACGCTTGAGCTGAAAGTGCTGAGACAAGATCCTCTGAATGTGTGGTGTGACAACAAATCTGCAATCAGCATTGCTAATAATCGATGCAACATGACAGAACAAAACATGTGGAGATAGACATTCTTTATCAAAGAGAAACTGGATGCAGGAATCATCAAGATAACTCATGTGAGCTCTGGACAACAAGTCGCCGATTGTCTGACAAAAGGTTTGGGAACCAGGGAGAGCAATCTTGCTTGTGACAAGATGGGCATGATAGATATCTATCATCCCTCTTGAGGGGGAGTGTTGGGCTGTGTCTTATCTGTATTTGCTTATGGCCCATGTGGCCCATGTGTCCCATGTGGCCCATGTAACCCTGCAGCCTATATATGTGCTGCCCCCTTGTACAGGAAACCCTAACTCCAACAGAATACAATACCAGGCCATCTTTCTATCCCAGCCGCCACCCCTCTCTCCCCTGATTCAACAATTATCAAAGTCTTAAAAACAGTCAAGTAAAAAAAGCATAAATGTATAATCCAAGAACGAAACCAGCTGTGGCATTACGAAGATCATTATTGCATTACAAAAAGGGCATACAGACAAACAGACTTCTTTTAGATAAATATTTATAATAGCACACATCATTCAACTTTCTCAATGTTACTTTGCAGTAAACTATTGGGTGCCTGTGAACATCTTTGAATAACGAGAAAATGGCTAGTCCATTTCTAATCAAATGGTTAAATCAAACACATTTTATTTTACGTCATTATTGATCAGTGCAAGGTTTTGAGTCCAAATGTTACCTCGGTTACAAGCGTTATCAAATTTCCAATATCAGTTGGGCGTGGCTTAGATCAAGAGATCAGCAAAGCAAAGGTAATATTACTTGAAAAAACAGGAATAAACAAAATCTCTACTACTAAAAGCTTGGCAACTAACTGGATGGAGAAGGTCAAACAACTAATCATTACAAGGCATATAGAACGGAAAAACACCCTTCTAAGGAGAACCGCAACATATGCTTGTGAATCTTCAGACTGGTGCCACACTCAGTGCACCGGACATTGTGGCTAATATTTCTTGCACGGTCTTCAACAATCTGCCGCTGCTTAACATCCTCTTCCGCGGCCATGATACATGGTAATATGATCTGTATTAACTGTAACAAAATACTCCCTCCGTCCCAAAATTCTTGTCTTAGATTTGTCTAAATACGGATGTAACAAGTCACTTCTTAGTATTAGATACATAATCTAAGACAAGAATTTTGGGATGGAGGGAGTAGTAACCCAGGTAACATTTGGTTTGCTAGTTATTCAAATTGGTGGACCACCTATTGACTATGCAAAAACTAATGAATAAAGTTTACATACAATTTTGAAGCCATTGTTATTCAAATTGGTCTGCTAGTTGCATACCATCCATCCAGTAAAACAATGTATTCCCAAATCAATAAAATTAGAAATCAAAATAGTAACCTGTAGGCATGAATCGCTATCTCCCCGCATTTTTTGTCTTAAAAAAACTGTTGACGAATAATTCATGTGTAGCAAACAGATTCCATATGAATCGACCATATGGATTGAATAATCAATTCTAACTGCAACTAATGAGCTCCAGACTGACTTGTAGGCATGAACTGCAACCTACATGTTTTTATGTTCAATTAAATTGTTGCTGATAATAAATCAACAGTTGAGTAACCATAATATTGGCTTGAACTAATACCAACAAAGTACTAACTTATAAGTTGTACACAAATTGACCACCTGGTCATCTCTCGCTAGCCTAACTTTGGTTTGCCTTTTGGTCCTCTACAACCTTTCATGTGCATGCGTGCAGTGAAACTACAGCTCATAGAGACAACATGTGGACTTCCATAGCAAAAGGAGACAACGAAAACTTACTGTATTTTTGGTCCCTGGATGGAATATCGAAAAACAGTAAACAAATGTGAATGCTGGAAAAAAGATCATCCTTTGGGTATTGATTTTAATCACTTTATAAAGCCATGAAATCGCTTCTAAACTACCGATGTGGG
This sequence comes from Aegilops bicornis, assembly GCA_021605145.1. Lineage (NCBI taxonomy): Eukaryota > Viridiplantae > Streptophyta > Magnoliopsida > Poales > Poaceae > Aegilops > Aegilops bicornis. The sequence goes on along the minus strand of CM038669.1, from coordinate 570,931,529 downwards.
ACTAAAATATTTGCAGTGCCGCGGTAGTACAGTCGTGCACTGACCGGAGTGGCTGCGGATCGGTGACTCCCTCCGCTTCCGTTGGTCGGCGTCGCCGCGATAGAATACTGGAGTTCAACCCCCACTCCGATGTGTGCGCCTCCCTCCTCCACTCAGGTGGTCGGCGATGCTCCCGTCTCCGGCGCCAAGACAAACTGGTCCCCGATCGGCCACTCTGCGGGCCCCGGTTCTCTATTTTTTTGACGGAGAACCTTGTGGCAGTGGGGAATGCTGGCCGGACGCCGGCGGCATGGCTCCGATCTGGGGGTCGGGACCCACGCAAAGAGGAAGGAGACTAGGACAAGTAGCTCTCTGCAGGTGGACATGGGCTGCCCTTGCCCGCGGCACCCACGACCAAGCCCACAAAGGAAAAATGTGGGACTTCTGGGCCTTCCCACATGGGCGCGTCTATGCTACAGAAGCCGGTGATGGGTCGGCCCAGTACGGGCCTGGTTTGGCCACGTTGAACGCTAATTTCCTTTTTTTTCTTTTTTATTTGAATTGAATATATTTAAAAACATAAATTTCTTTATTTATTTTTTTAAATCCTGAAATTTAAAAAATGTTAACATAGTATAAAAATCTGCCAATGCAATTTCAAAAAATGTTGTTAGCATTTCCAAAAATGTTCTCACGATGCAAAAAAGTTCCCATGTTTCCAAAAATTTCCTTTGGTGAAGGGTTTGGGGCACGAACAAGAAGAAACTACGAATGCAGGAGATCCAATCGAACAAACTAGACCTGCATGAGAGCACATATGAGATCGCGACGGTAGAAGACCTAGGACGAAGGAACCCTAAGCCGCGATCGCCTCTGTAAGGACCAAAACGCCAACCGTCACCTTTTGGGACGGACCTCTCTCGGCAACAGGCACAACTGAACTGGAGGCATTAGGCTAGTCATAGTGGGGAGTAACTTAGACTAGTAACATGCATATGTTACTAGTCTATTTTACTACCTTTCATAGTCGGTAATAACATGGTTGTGGTGTCATGCAAGTCTTCATTTATTTAGGCGTAGACTCATCTTGTCTCGGGGTACGTTATGTTATGGTAACATTATGTTACCCCAAACTTCTCCTCTCTTATTAATTGATTGCCACGTAAGCAAATTCATCTTGGTATGCGTTATATTACTAGCTAAATTGCTCCCACTATGACTAGCCTTAGGGAATTTCCCCACAACCCTCTTTGCCCTTTCTTGCGTGACTATTTCGGTGGTACCACATCACAAGTGATTACATTTTCTTAGTAAAGTGATTGGAGTACTTACTTTGGTGACACAGGAGACATAAATTCAGATTAATGACCTAAAAATGCAGGAGTAGCAAACCGAATAAAGCAGATCCTTTGGGAATCAGTGTTGTTTTTCAGGGATCCAGACAGACAACCGTTTCACCGGGTCTGCTGCTCTTTACTTCGCCAGCACTTGCCTTCGGAGCTAAGCATTGCAACGCATCCATCGCCGTCGCCGTCGCCATCGCACAGCCAGCGCTGCTGCGTACCGCGTCCGTCGCGTCGACGCACAGCCCCACCGCTGCCGCGTACAGCGTCCGGCCCGTCCGTCGCCTATAGCTGTCGCGCTCGAGCCCCCGCAGATCACACGTCGCGCACAAAAACGGAATCCCTCTACCCCCCACGTCGCTATAAAGTCCCGTCCCCCACTTCCCTCGATCAACATCGCCTCGGCTCACGGAATAGATCTGTTCTCTCTCAGACTCTCAGCAGCGGCCATCCGTCGTACACTCCTCTCTCGGCTCAGCGCACCCTCCGGACGCACGGCGGCCATGGCCGAGGCGGCGCAGGGCGGGGGGCTCCGCGGCCGCGGCGTGCTGCTGGGCGGCGTCCAGGACGCGCCGGCGGGGCGGGAGAACGACCTCCAGACCATCGAGCTCGCGCGCTTCGCCGTCGCCGAGCACAACACCAAGGCCGTAAGATCATCCCCGCCCGATCCCAAGTCATCTGGCGTCTCATACGATTAACTGTAACTGACTGATTAACCTGATGGATCGGTGGTGAATTTTCTTGATTAACCTGACGGATCGGTGGTGAATTTTCTTGGGCGCAGAACGCGCTGCTGGAATTCGAGAGGCTGGTGAAGGTGAGGCAGCAGGTGGTGGCCGGGTGCATGCACTACTTCACCATCGAGGTCAAGGAAGGCGGCGCCAAGAAGCTCTACGAGGCCAAGGTGTGGGAGAAGGCCTGGGAGAACTTCAAGCAGCTCCAGGAGTTCAAGCCGGCCGCCTGAAAAGATGTCGATAAATATGTTATGTGAGCTGAACTGCTGAAGCTTGTGGCTGGAGCCAATCCAACATGCCAGCCTCACTGGATACCGGTGTAATATGATGAAATAAACCTGCTTCCTGCCTGATGTGTATGATTCTCACGAGTATTTTGCTTGTTTGCAGTTCACCAACCATATATCTCCAAAGCTTGATGTGTTGCATCACAAATAACACAAGATTGTTGATCACTAAAGCAAGAGAAAAATCCCACCTGGAAGAGAAAAATTCACACATAACACAAGATTGTTAATCACTTAAGCAAGAGAAAAGTATCACCTGTAAGAGAAATATTCACAAATAACAGAAGATTGTTGATCACTAAATCAAGAGAGAAAATCCCACCTGGAAGAGAAAAAAATCACAAATAACACAAGATTGTTGATCACCAAAGCAAGTGAAAAATTCCACCTGGAAGAGAAAAATCACAAATAACACGAGATTGTTAATAACTAAAGCAAGAGAAAAATCCACCTGGAAGAGTGGAGGAACCTCAGAGCTAACATAAGCATTATGACATAGCATTTGATCTAAAAGCAACCATGATTTACAACCGGCGAACCTGTCTAGTTATATAGTTGCTACACTATATAGTTGCTACACAAAATACTAGCTACTACTGGCTGTTGAGCAATCAACATATGTCACATCCTAAATTACTTCTGCAGCATCTGCGGGTACACATACTACAAGAGAATTGCTACTACATTGTCAAGCTGGGCCTGCTAGGATGTACATCATGTCATGTCTACCTATCAGCTTCTCAAACTAAATCCACGCTAGAGTCACATCATTCTTCATTGTCATAGTCTTCGTCCTCCTCTAATCTATGGTTTGACGACAGCGCAAACTGCACCGGGTCCATGGCCATCTTGTTCATCTCAGGCATTTGCCAGCCCAGAAAATCCTTGGTCTCCACTTCTTCTTTCAACTGTGAAACCGATGGTCCTGAAGTCTGCACTTGCGGTGCCACGGTCACCACAGGAGCTGAAGGCTGGACTTGCGGCGCCACTGTATCCTCCTCGTAGTCAGCGAGATCTAAGTTCAAGTCAATGTTCCTTAAGGAGGCCCTGGCATTGCTCAAAGGGGTATGCTCTTTGGTTTCACTTGTGTCCAAAACAACGTCTCCAATCTCTACCTTCAGGTGGCCTGGTTTGCTAAATTGGCCACAACCTACTTCATGGTGTTCAATCTCCTCTCAGCTCCACGCCCAGCACGGCGACCTCTCCCACGTCCCTCCCACGCCCTCTGCCGTTGCTTGTGTGGCATGCTGCCTCCTGCATGTGCAAAACTTTTATCAGCAAAAGGAGGTCGAATGGGCGACATAAAATGGGGTGATCATATATTTTGTGACATACGAAACAAGCTACAGGCTGGATAGCAGAGAAAATGAAAATCCTGAGGTCATACTAAAAACTGTTCACAAAAATGTACATGTAAGTGTAACATATACAGAAAAGGTACAGGTCAGAGAGACTAACATTTCTTGTACGCTTCGATTCCTCCTCGCTTTCATCTTCACCATGTTTCCTGATGACATTTCAGCAATTATTAAAGTTCATATAAACTCAAATTAACCAATTATTAAAGTTCATATCAGACTCTAAGTAACCACAATTTGAAACCTTACCTTCTTTTGCCAAGCTTATCATCAACACTAGAATCAGGTGCACCCAAATCTGGAACTTTGCTAGAAACGTTCTTCAAAAAATCATACACATCGTAACTATGAATGCACTGTTTCCTGTAATAGCATAATACTGAATGAGATAATGGGACCGTCAGAAAAAAAACAAATGTTTTGCTCAAGGAAACAATACATATCAGGATCAAGAAAATAAGTTCCATTTCTACCATAAATTGAAATGATGCAACCACCACCCAACTGCATGTCCCTGAGGACCCCCACCAAGACGGTAATACCCCAAAATCAGCATAGACCACCACACAACACATGCTTATCTACCTCTCTCTTTTAGTTCAAAACATGTATCAGGGAAGGTATTACAGCTTCCATAATCCATATAACACGCTGCTGACTTTGGCACAAAGTAGCACCAGGGCCCAATCAGTTACTAAATAGGATTGACATATAAGCTAACCAACTATGACATTAAATTCAGTTCAAAAGGAGCTAGCCCATATTTGTTGTTCCTGAAAATGTCATTGTGAAAGAGTACTAGAGCAATATCAGTGCGTCAAAGCTTTTCACTTCTGATGTTTGTTATACAAGTGAATTTGTTTAGTAAAGCTGCAAATTGAAAAATAACAGCCAATGTGACAATGAAAGGTGGATCCTGAGGGTATGTCATCAGTGAAACGATGTTATTTTCCCATGTGATATTTGCAGTGTTACTGAGCAACTTGCTCATTGGTATATTTGGACACTACATAAACTACACAAGCGACAGAATATGACAGTAGAACTGAGCTTGAGGAAACAATTTTATAGGTACAAAATTGCAAGAACAATGTATTGCCAAGAAAAATCAAAATGACGAATGGTAATGCTTCCAAGGTTTTGCCATACTAATCAAGAAGTTTCATATGGTAATATAAATTATCTATCCAGTCAAACAAAAAGGTGTTTCGATATGACAAAACATACAAGGTCAAGGAAACTTACAGATGTGATGAACTCACTGTTTTGACCCCTTTTTCAACAGTGATATTATATGTCCTATCACATAAGTCTTGCAAAAATAGCTCCAACGCTTTCGCTGCAAATCATGATATCAGAAAAAGATGTTAGTCGAAAGCACATGCATGATGTGAGTTACAAAAGAAACTAAGAAAATATAAGCATGTAGGTGCACTATAAGAGGCCGAGTTGCTTTGCTATTGCATATAGCTTGTGTCAATCATATATCAACATTACATGCCAACATTAATTAATTATACAGTTCACATAAGCACATGCAATTAAGCTATACCTTGCTGTTGATGTTATCTATACTGCTTATAAAAGTAGGGGTTTGCTTTCTACCGATGCACCGGCATTTTTGTACATGCGTCTAAAATGGAACGGCCTACATTCAAAGTATGACCTGCCAGAGTGCCAATCCTCAAGTATCTTTAATTACCGTACTCACTCAATGTATGATCCTATATTGCAAACAGCAGGTACACATCAACTCTTACCGCGGCAAGTTCCTCCTCTTAACAAGAAAGATGACTACCGTTGCTCTACATCTTCCCTATATGCTTTATGGTCAGTATGATTCTCTAGCTTGAAATCGAGATCAAGAATGACCATATATCAAATCATGTCATCTGAATCAAAGTGTAGTGCTGACTGACCGGCAGCTGCAAACGTGTCATGCTCCAAACAATACAAAACACGACGCTGTAAAGATAAATTCAGAGGATCTATCCCTGTCAACTTCCCGAAAGGACCAAATAGTTCTGCAATTTTGTCTATGTTTTGTTTACACCAAGAAGGAACAATAAATACTAATGTCTGCAATTATTTTTAGCTTCGGTTTGAATATGAGAAAATAAAAACAAAGATGAAATTCCTATTACAGCGGTCAACACTGCCATTTCTGGAGCCCTTCAATGGAGCTATTTTGCCAACTACATTTAAATAAGATAGTAATTATTATGTTTCTAAAGAGTTGCAGCTTAGATAGACAAACGGTGTATGCAGCATATGTCTATGGCCTCTTGAAGATATGCTACCGAACTCTCTCGTTAACAACAAATGGCGAAAAAAAGATGATGTATGTAGTGAAATAACTCTGGAACTGATAAGAGGCGAGTTGAAGGAAAGTTCTGCAAACAAGAGGCTGTGGAAAACTTACAAACTAGAACAGGTACAGCTAGAGCAATCTTGCCAACATCTTCATCTGCTTGCATGATCTTCTTAATCCGAGGCTGTATAACAAAGTACAAGAGGTAGCTGATATCACATTAACAGAAGAGTACCATGATACCATCTGAAAAGTAGTAGGAATCTGCCATTTTGAAATTATGACAACATGTCATCAATAAAACACTCATTAATCATAATTATTATTGTTGCATACTACAGTGCAAATGGCCAACGATGCAACTTCGATGGAAAAGGACATGACAGCGATAGTATTCACATGTGGTTATAAGCACAGGTCCTAGCAGACGAAGAAAAGAGATTCTGCTACCCCTTGTGAAAGAAAGGGTAATGAAGAAGGTATCTCTATCCACTGTAGAAAAACTGTAGTATCACGAGGATTCCATTGTACAGCAAACATATGTCATCAAAACACTTGCATCTTCCCCCAAAGATGGACCAAAACAGACCGGAGAATATACCATGCTCAGAATAAGATAAACACTCTACACTACATATTTTTATAGATCGTACACAGCTTTAACCAACACCTATTGCCTATTAGGGCCAGATGTTAAATAGTACAATCCTACTGTCTATTTACCATCTGAAATATACTAAAAAATCTGAACAATACTAACTCGTCAGGCTAAGAAGCTTCCCTGTCAGGTTGCCACCACAATCTATATCTAAACAATCATGATACCAATGTCAACAGATCAACAACTATAAAAAGAACTCGCATGCTTGATTCTATAGTTAGCACTATGTACCAACAATCGCGCCCCTCTTTTTATTTAGGAAAAAAGGAAGGAGCACTTGGTGTTCATTATGTGGAAATATTAGTTTAGGAACAATCGGCCTGGTTAGAAGCAAACTACCGACCAAAATAGGAAACAGAAGACCTGGAGTTGATCTTCTCTTGAGACAATTAAGCCACCTCCGCTGAAGTTAAACTCTCATTCCTAAAAAAACTCATATTTATAAAACAGTTATTTAATAATCATGTCCATCTTTTTTCAGTAAATAGTGAATGCAAGTAATTTCGGTTTTGTTCATTCCTTAGAGAACAAACCTAGCAATTGAAGCACAAGGTTGACCCAAGGATATAATCATAACGAATTATTCAAACATAAAATAAATTGACCCTAATATTAAATAACAAAGTAGATTAATAGAGGACTCTTGTCCGCGGCAAAGCCATATACTAGTGAAACATTAACATGGTAGGCAGAATCTACACAATCCAGGATTTTTCACGCATCCACCACCTACATCATATGCCCATCTATAACCACAGCTCCATTGCCATCAGGAGAGCGAACCATAGCCACCACAAAAACAAACGTACATGAAACAAGCCCAAGATGAGCACACGCAGGAGGCAAAAAAGTCTAAGCGTGCTGCGAAATCTACATATTATTTAGCGACAGCACCCGAAAATTCCCCAAACGTACATCTACCAAGCCCAGCCATGGAGAGAAACGCATAAACATGCGTATCACAGGTCCATTGGCCGCCAATTTACAAAAACCTAACCGCCGGAAATAAAACCTAGACGAAGCACACAAAAAAATCGCGAAATCGACGGCGCGCACAACGCAGGGGGGAGGCCTGAACCGGCAAAAAAATCTCAGGGGCACGGGTCATACCGCGGGGAAGCGGGTGTCGAGCTTCTTCCTCATGGCGGGGAGCCGGCGGCGCCGGAGAGAGCGTCCCCGGCGGAGAGAACGCGGCGGCTGGAGGTCGGATCGGCGCGGCGGACGAAGCGGGGGACATCGGATCGGAGGGGGGAGAAAGCCACAAACATAAATAGCGATTCGGATAGATTTCTGATTTGGGGATTAGGGTTTCCGTTATCGCTATCTTTTCACTTTTTTTACGGAAAAAATAAAAACAAACTATTTTTCCCCCATAAACAGCGCGGCCAATGGCCGCGCGAAGCGGGCAGAGGTGCGCGAGCTCTCCGGCGCGTGGACGCTAAGCTCCTGGACCCGGCGCGTGGACGCTAAGCTCCTGGACCCGGCGCATACGTCTTAGCCTCACGTGCGGCGCTAAGACCGTAGAAGGTTCATGTGGGGATGCGACGGACCGGGTCTATGGAGACGTTTCGCGGTGGGTAAAAGCTGGGCGCAATGTGGGGGCCCGCGTAGTTAGACCTCTCCCTCGTTTGCGCGTGCGGCCGCACGTCAGCCGTCCGCGTCGCGTTCCCCCGATGAGGTGGGCCCCACGTTTCTGGCCGGTTCATGGCGCTTCCTGTGTCCGCCGTCCGATTCGGGGGGTCGGCGGGATCCGGTGGCTGTGGCGCTGTGCCTCGTTCGTGGCCTTGGGCTGCGAGAGTCATCGTCCATTCTTGGGCTCTCACTTTATCTGGGAAGAGCATGTTCCGACTTGTCTTTGTGAGATCAGAATAGATTGCCGTGTTTTTTTTTTCAAAACACAGTACAGACGCAAACGCTCGTATGCACGCGCATACGCTCATCCCTATGAACGCACACACGCATTTCCTATCCCTATGAGCGTCTCCGAAAGACTGAGCCGGCATATCTTGTCGTGTTTGTTTTGAGGAGTGTTAACGTAAACGTAAAGGGAATCATGTTTCAGGGTGTAAGAGGATATACAGCCGGACTTTGCAAATCCGCCCCCTCAAATGTCCGCAGACAAGCCTGGGCGTGTCCGCAGACAATGACCGGTCACGTCTTAAATATTTGATTTTATAACCGGATACCTAAAAGTAGAAACCTCAAATTCTTATTGTTACATGCAACGTAAACCGATCTTTAAGCGGAGCTCGTCCGGCTCCGGCGTGCCTACGTACGGCGGTCGGCTGCGCTCCCCAGTGTGTTGGTTCGGTCGCCTGAAAGGTAGAGTAGGGCATGGCACACGAGTTGACTCGCAAGACTCAAGGCGTCGCCGTCTCCTATGCCCTGCTCTTCCTCGTCGGATCTCGGACGTCAGATCAATGATGGATCCATCCCGGGACGAGCCGGCGACATCCACCACGATGTGATTGTGGCGCCCGGATTGCTGCGCCTTACGGGGCATCGGAGAATGCGACTCCGTCGCGCCGACATCCACCGCCATGAGGGTCGCCGCAGCCTCTCGCGCCCGTTGCCTCGCACGGCGGGCACGCCGCGCTATGCTTGCTTCGGACAACGCCCATGGTGCGTCCATGGCCTCGGCACGCCAACGGAGGGGTTGCGCGTCCGCCACCTCGTTCGGATGCCAGACGGACGGCGCCGTCTCCAAAGGCAGTGACAACACACCCAGCGCCGGATCCATGCGCCATTTGGGCGGACGCAATGAATTCCCGACGAAAGGAGTCCGAGCGCTGCGCGGCTGGGCGCAAGCCGGACGGCCATCTCCTCCTCGTGGTCGCGTAGGAAGACTTCGAGGTCAACGGATCTGAAGGTGAAGGACTCGGATCCGCTGCCCGCCATGCCGGAGAAGGTCGGACGGGAGTTTGGGTGGCGGAGGGGAGTGGAGTGAAGTGGCTATGTTTGATCTGGCGAACGAATGGGGAGGAATATATGTGGGGCCGGCTGGGCCAACGTGGATCGGGTCCGACATGGCGGACGCGCCCATATCCGACTCATTTTGGGCTGGATATGAGGGGTGCCGGTCAGTCCGGACGTTTGAGGCCCGTTCGAGGCGCCCGTCTGGATCAAATATTTGTGACCGATCAATAGCCGAGTCGTCCGCCTGGGCGTGTAAGGCGGGTTTGGGTTGTCCGGTTGTAGATGCTTTAAAACCTCCATACTTTGGAAATATCACATCTTGTTTGGTTTGGTTGTGTAAAGAAAATTGGTCCTTCAACAGGGTTTGGAAGGGAAAGTTGCGGTGCACTGTCAAATACTAAAAAAAGAACATTGATGCAATGAATAGCCCACTGCCAACTTCCCACAGTAGTGATGAATTCTGATTGCTTATAAATTAACAAGTAAACTGGTTCATCTAGTACATAAATAATTGATTCATCACGTGGTTACATATTTATCAATTATTACTTAAAATGTTGCCATAAATTAGTAAGTAAAGATAAGTTTTTTAGGGGCAAGTACAGATAAGTATACTGGTCAAATATCTCTCAACAACCATACAGGTTCAAAAGCTTAAAAAAAACATTCAGGTTCAAACATAGAAGTGCATAGCCATTATTACAAACAAGTTCACATGTAGCATAAAAGATAATCGAATTGTCCTAGATTATAGGAATTGTGAGATGCCCACAATTACACGCACATACATTCATTCCTATGATTGCACAAACGCACACCCTACCTTTATGAGCACCTCTGAGACACTGGATCGACATCATATCTTGAGATTGACGAAGTCACAATAGACATCTCTTAGTTTTTTTGTTGGCGAGAAAACTTTTGATCTATTCATCAACTGTTAAGGTGAAGGAAATATGCCCTAGAGGCAATAATAAAGTTGTTATTTATATTTCCTTATATCATGATAAATGTTTATTATTCATGCTAGAATTGTATTAACCAGAAACTTAGTACATGTGTGGATACATAGACAAAACATAGTGTCCCTAGTATGCCTCTACTTGACTAGCTCGTTAATCAAAAATGGTTATGTTTCCTGACCATAGACATGTGTTGTCATTTGATGAACATGATCACATCATTAGAGAATGATGTGATGGACAAGACTCATCTGTTAGCTTAGCATAATGATCGTTAAGTTTTATTACTACTGCTTTCTTCATGACTTATACATGTTCCTCTGACTATGAGATAATGCAACTCCCGAACACCGGAGGAACACCTTGTGTGCTATCAAACGTCACAATGTAACTGAGTGATTATAAAGATACTCTATAGGTGTCTCCGAAGGTGTTTGTTGGGTTGGCATAGATCGAGAATAGGATTTGTCACTTCATGTATCGGAGAGGTATCTCTGGGCCCTCTCGGTAATGCTCATCACTATAAGCCTTGCAAGCAATGTGACTAATGAGTTAATTGCGGGATGAAGCATTATGGAACGAGTAAAGAGACTTGCCGGTAATCAGATTGAACTAGGTATGATGATACCGATGATCGAATCCCTGGCAAGTAACATACCGATGACAAAGGGAACAACGTATGTTGTTGTGCGGTTTGACCAATAAAGATCTTCGTAGAATATGTAGGAGCCAATATGAGCATCCAGGTTCCGCTATTGGTTATTGATCGGAGATGTGTCTCGATCATGTCTACATAGTTCTCGAACCCGTAGGGTCCGCACGTTTAACGTTCGATGACGATTTGTATTACGAGTTATGTGTTTTGGTGACCGAAGTTTTTTCGGAGTTCCGGATGAGATCACGAACATGACGAGGAGTCTCAAAATGGTCGAGAGGTAAAGATTGATATATTGGAAGGTTACATTCGGACACCGAAATGATTTCAGGAAGTATCGGATAAGTTTCGGACCCCCTGGGGGACTAATGGGCCCTCATAGGCCCTAGTGGAAGAGAGGAGGTGGCGGTCAGGTGGAGGCGCGCGCCCCTAGCCCAAACTGAATTGGACTAGGGGTGGGGGGCGCGGCCCCCTTTCCTTCTTCTCCTCCACCTCTTTCTCCACTTCTCCGGAAAGGAAGGGCGGATCCTACTAGGACTGGGATCCTAGTATGACTCCCCACACTTGGCGCGCCCCCTAGGCCAGCTGCCTCCTCCCCTCCTCCTTTATATACGGGGGCAGGGAGGCACCCCAAAGGCACAACAGTTGTTCTCTTAGCCGTGTGCGGTGTCCCCCTCCACAGTTTACTCCTCCGGTCATAGCGCCGTAGTGCTTAGGCGAAGCCTTGCGCGGGTCACATCATCAACACCGTCACTGCGCCGTCTGCTGAAGGAACTCTGCCTCAACCCTCTACTGGATCAAGAGTTAGAGGGACGTCATCGAGCTGAACGTGTGCTGAACACGGAGGTGCCGTACGTTCGGGACTTGGATCGGTTGGATTGTGAAGACGTTCGACTACATCATCTGCGTTAACTAACGCTTCCGCTTTCGGTCTACGAGGATACGTGGACACACTCTCCCCCTCTCGTTGCTATGCATCTCCTAGATAGATCTTGCGTGATCGTAGGAATTTTTTTAAAATTGCATGCTGCATTCCCAATAATGGTATCAGAGCCAGGTCTATGTGTAGATGATATGCACGAGTAGAACACAAAGAGTTGTGGGCGATAATAGTCATACTGCTTACCACCAACGTCTTACTTTGATTCGGCGGTATTGTTGGATGAAGCGGCCCGGACCGACATTACATGACCGCGTTCATGAGACTGGTTCTACAGACGTGCTTCGCATACGTGTGGTCAAGGGTGTATGTTTCTCCAACTTTAGTTGAATCGAGTTTGACTACTACGGCCGGTCCTTGTTGAAAGTTAAAACAAAGACACTTGACGAAAAAATCGCTTTTGGTTTTGATGCGTAGGTAAGAAAGGTTCTTGCTAGAAGCCCGTAGCAGCCACGTAAAACTTGCAACAACAAAGTAGAGGACGCCTAACTTGTTTTTGCAGGCTTGTTGTGATGTGATATGGTCAAGACATGATTGAAGGAAATATGCCCTAGAGGCAATAATAAAGTAGTTATTTATATTTCCTTATATCATAATAAATGTTTATTATTCATGCTAGAATTGTATTAACCGGAAACTTAGTACATGTGTGAATACATAGACAAACAGAGTGTCACTAGTATGCCTCTACATGACTAGCTCGTTAAATCAAAGATGGTTAAGTTTCCTAGCCATAGACATGAGTTGTCATTTGATTAACGGGATCACATCATTAGAGAATAATGTGATTGACTTGACCCGTTCCGTTAGCTTAGCACTTGATCGTTTAGTTTGTTGCTATTGCTTTCTTCATGATTATACATGTTCCTGTGACTATGAGATTATGCAACTCCCGAATACCGGAGGAACACTTTGTGTGCTACCAAACGTCACAACGTAACTGGGTGATTATAAAGGTGCTCTACAGGTGTCTCCGATGGTACTTGTTGAGTTGGCATAGATTGAGATTAGGATTCACTACTAGGGAAAAGCCTAGCAGCAGCGTGGGTTTTAGGCCTATCAGTAGCGCGGCTAGGAGCGCTACTGATAAGGCGCTACAGCTAAAGCTTAGCAAAGAGTGTGTCTCGGACCCGCCATCGCTAAATTGATCTAGTAGTAGCGCTTTCTCCAGAGCAGCTGTTGTAATTAGTAGTAGCACTCCTCCTTGCCCGCGCTACTACTATTATTTAGTATTTTATTTCTTTTTTATTTCATGTTGTATTTCATACACCTTTACACAAGTTTTCATACAACAGGAATTTAGAGATTGTTTTTACATCATAATGAGTTATTACATCACGGGTGAAAGAAGGTGGACTAGTTTCAAGTGGATGGACATCCACTTGAAACTAATCCGCTGTTCTTTCATCCAATGATATAATAAATATCATCATCATTATCATATCATTAACAACTTATCATCATAATACATCATTGTCATATAACACCTCCTCAAGATCATCGCTTTTCATCAATGAGACATCACATAGCAAATTGGTCACTAGTCGTAATCACAAGTACTCCTCATCATCAACTCTAACACATTGTATCACATAATAAACATATTGTACCTCATAGGACCTACTACATTCTCTTAGGATCTACTATATTCTCTAAGGTAAAATAGCATAAAACAAGATAGCCCCTGACTCTCCATTATGGAGAATGGAGATTGTCCTGTCTCCAATTCTTGCCTTTCGCTTAATGTTACTTCCAAGAACCTCCTTGCGTATGTCCAAACATTTTTTCCATTCTTTGATTAGCATGTGTTCACCGGTTTTAGAAATCCGATATGCATAGGTGAGCTCCTTAGATTGACCTGGCTGTATGTTCGTAATCGCAAGGCGACCATTACGATACATCGATGAGGCACACAATCCATCGGGATTTTCTGTTGAAAAACATAGTAATAACTTCGTAGTTAGCAATGATGACTAGTTTTAGAAGTATGCAAAAGATGCACGGATGTCGTAATATTAAAAAATCTTACCAGGGTATCTCCATAGAAGTTATAGTGGTTCAACACGTGCACTAGTGGCACGTATTCACCATAATTTGGAGGAGTTTGATAATAGGTGTTGTAATTCTCAAGATAAGTACAATAAGCAATCATATGACTTTTCTCCTTATAAGTTAATTCGAGACCATCGGTGTAGTGGGTTTTGTCTACCATCTTACGCACATTCTTTGAAGATTCAAAATAAGTTGTTAATGGAAATAAGCTGTCAACTATTTTGAAATAAACAATATAAATTAGTTAATAACTATGTTTGAGAAACTCACATTGCGGTAGAATCGGAAGCGTATCAACAAGGAACCAAATGTCCATATTGTCTTGCTCGATGTCAGGATCACCAAGATCCATGGTGACAATCATACCCTCATAAAAACCATACATTTTGCAAAGTGCTTCCCAATTTTGGCAACCAAAATGGGTTACGCTCTGAGCATTGTATGATTTACTTCAAAATCCATATCATGATGGGTCCTTAGGTGTACTTTCTTTGTTTCAAAATTTTCATGGTCTTCAAAACCCATCCTCTCCAAGACATAGCGCCTTGCATGGCATGGGATAAGCTAGTCGAATTGTAAAATATGAAAATTAGAAGTTGAAATAGTTGAAGTCATGCTTAATTATGAAAAAACTCTTGTCGTTGTTATGCATCGCTTTCAACATCGAAGGTCTCCCAAGCTTAATGTCAAGCGCCGATCTTCGCCCACTCAACGAACCTGTCGCACATACCTCGATCGTCGTGGCACCAACTGCACTCCCTCGGGAGACTGTCGTCGTCCGAGTACGACATTTCCTATGTTCATAATTCAAAGATTAAACTTGTACAATTAAATATATGTACTAAAAACCTAAATTAGATCATTGTTTTTTGAGAAAATCCAGGCCACTCGATATTTCCTACATATTCTAGCACAAGTCATGCCAGAATTCACGGAAAAATCCGGCATGACCTTTGCTAAAAAATGACATATCGAGCGCCTGAAATTTGCTTTAACGGAAATTAATCAACACTCCGCAAAACATAGGCCACTCGGAGGTGTAAACTGAACATGAACAGACACTTGTTCAAACACATATCCTATTTGAGAAACACAATATATACATGGATATTTGGCTGGTCTCACCTCGATGTCGGAGGGGGTCGGTGACGAGGACGACGGCGGGGATGATGGAGGGGCTCCTTGATTTCTACAAAAGCAAAAACCGTATAAGTTATCACTAATACATCCCGAATAATTTCTTAAACTAAAAAATAACAACAAATATGACATGTTCAACTAGTTTTATTAATTCAACTAGTTCTTACTAAATATAAACATACTATAAATAGAAAAAAAATAGTTCTTTCTAAAAATAAAGTAGTTCAACTAGTTATATTAATTATCTTACTAAAATACATTAGTTCAACTAGTTTATTAATTTACTTACTAAACTAGTTCAACTACAACTAAAATAGTTCAACTACAACTAATATTAATCATACTCACCTAGTTAACTAGTACCATCACTACTACTAATTAACATCTACTACTAACAAAAATCATTATATATGAACCCTAAATTAACATCTACTGATACTAAACAACATATAGTACTAACTAAGCAGAGAGAAAGGGGGTGGGGGCGACAGAGAGGTAGGGGCGGCGAGGGCGGGATCGGATCGGAGGCGGCAGGTCTGGGTGGGCTGGGGTGGGGGCGGTGTGGTCGAGGGCGGTGGGAGGAGGGCTGCCGGCGGAGGAGGGAGGAGGGGCGGCCGCAGGCGGAGGGAGGAGGGCGCGGTGCAAGGAGGAGGGAGGAAGGACGGAAGGAGGGGAGTACCTCAGCGGCGGCGGCGACGCACGACGACGGTTATCGGCGCGCGGGCGAGAGTGACTGAGAGAGGGGGAGAGTGTGAGTGAGAGAGAGGGTCGGACGCGCGCGTGGGGACGATAAGGTAGGGTTACTTGTAGCGCGTTTGCGAGAAAAGCGCTACAGCTAAGGAGAGTACCAGTAGCGCCGGGCCAAGATATCGCGCCATCGCTAAGTTGGGCTAGCCACGCATGCCAGCTCAAACATAGCAAAGCAACACTTTTTCTAGTACGCCATCGCTAAAGTCATAGCAGTAGCGCGGTTTAGTTATGCGCGCTGCTACTAAGTAGCAGCAGCGCATGATTTTGTCCAGCGCTACTGCTAAGATGTTGTGTATAAGGTTTTCCCTAGTAGTGATTTTTCACTCCGATTGTCGGAGAGGTATCTCTGGGCCCTCTCGGTAATGCACATCACTATATGCCTTGCAAGTAATGTGATTAATGAGTTAGTTGCGGGATGATGCATCATGGAACGAGTAAAGAGACTTGTCGGTAACGAGATTGAACTAGGTATTGAGATACCGACAATCGAATGTCGGGCAAGTAACATACCGATGACAAAGGGATCAAAGTATATTGTTATGCGGCTTGACCGATAAAGATCTTCGTAGAATATGTAGGAGCCAATATGAGCATCCAGGTTCCGCTATTGGTTATTGACCGGAGATGTGTCTCGGTCATGTCTACATAGTTCTCGAACCCGTAGGGTCCGCACGCTTAACGTTCGGTGACGATCGGTATTATGAGTTTATGTGTTTTGATGTACCGAAGGTAGTTCGGAGTCCCGGATAAGATCGGAGACATGACGAGGAGTCTCGAAATGGTCGAGACGTAAAGATCGATATATTGGAAGGCTATATTCGGACATCGGAAAGGTTCTGAGTGGTTCGGGTATTTTATCGGAGTACTAGAGAGTTACGGGAATTCGCCGGGGAGCATATGGGCCTTATTGGGCTTTCAGGGAAAGAGAGAGAGGCAGGCCTCCCACCCCCAAGGCCTAGTCCGAATTGGACTAGGGGGAGGGGCAGCGGCCCCTCCTTCCTTCTCTTCTCTCTTCCCTTTCCTTCTCTCCTACTCCTACTACCTGGAAGGGGGGAATCCTACTCTCGGTGGCAGTAGGACTCCCCTAGGGCGCGCCATAAAGAGGGCAGGCCCCTCCCGTCCTCCACTCCTTTATATACGGGGGAGGGCGGCACCCCATGGACACACAAGTTGATCATTGATCTTTAGCTGTGTGCAGTGCCCCCCTCCACCATAATCCACCTCGGTCATATCGTAGCAGTGCTTAGGCGAAGCCCTGCGTTGGTATCTTCATCAACACCGTCATCACGCCGTCAGGTCGATGTAACTCTCCTCGAAGCTCTCTTTGGATCGTGAGTTCGTGGGGCGTCACCCGAGCTGAGCGTGTGCGAGATCACGAAGGTGCCGTCACGTTCGGTACTAGGATCGGTCGATCATGAAGGCGTCACGACTACATCAACCGCGTTGTCATAACGCTTCGCTTACGGTCTCACAGTGCGTGGGCGACACTCTCCCTCTCGTTGTTATGGCACCATGATCTTGCATGTGCGTAGGAATTTTAAATTACTACGCTCCCCTACAAAGGGCATCCGAGCCGTGTTTATGCGTAGATGTTATATGCACGAGTAGAACACAAGTGAATTGTGGGCGATACTAGTCATACTTCTTACCAAAGATGTCATACTTTGATTATGCGATCGTTGGACTAAGCGCCCGGACCGACATTACACGACGCCACGTGAGACTGGTTCTACCGACGTGTTTCGCATTACGTGGTCATGGGTGTCAGTTTCTCCAACTTTAGTTGAATCGAGTGTGGCTACTCCCGGTCCTTGTTGAAGGTTAAAACTGTTGGGGAACGTAGTAATTTCAAAAAATTTCCTACGCACACGCAAGATCATGGTGATGGCATAGCAACGAGAGGGGAGAGTATTGTCCACGTACCCTCGTAGACCGTAAGCGGAAGCGTTATGACAACGTGGTTGATGTAGTCGTACGTCTTCACGATCCGACCGATCCAAGTACCGAACGCATTTACACCTCCGAGTTCAGACACGCTCAGCTCGATGACGCATCCGGACTCGATCCAAAGCAAAGTGTCGTGGATGAGTTCCACAAGACGACGGCAAGGCAGGACAATGATGATGCTCTCACGGGCGCAGGCTTCGCCTAAACTCCGCGACGATATGACCGAGGTGGAATATGGTGGAGGGGGCACCGCACACGACTAAGGAACGATCCGTAGATCAACTTAGGTGTCCATGGGGTGCCCCTGCCTCAGATATAAAGGAGTGGAGGAGGAGAGGGCCGCCCTCTATGGCGCCGCCTTAGGGGAGTCCTACTCCCACCGAGTAGGATTCCCTTTCCTAGTCCAACTAGGAACCCTTCCATGTAGTAGGAGTAGGAGAGAAGGAAAGGGAAGAGAAGGAGAAGGAAGGAAGGGTGCGCCTCCCTAGTCCAATTCGGACTAGTCCAAGGGGAGGTGCGCCACTCTTTTGGCCCTTTCTCCTTTTCCGTATGGCCCAAAGAGGCCCAATACGAATTCCGTAACTCTCCCACTCCCAAAAATACCCGAATCACTCGGAACCTTTCCGAACTCTGAATATAGTCGTCCAATATATCGATCTTTACGCCTCGACCATTTCGAGACTCCTCGTCATGTCCCCGATCTCATCCGGACTCAACTCCTTCGGTACATCAAAAACTCATAAACTCATAATATAATCACATCAAACCTTGTTGCAAGCGGACTTACGGGTTCGAGAACTATGTAGACATGACCTAGAACTATTCTCGGTCAATAACCAATAGCGGAACCTGGATGCTCATATTGGCTCCTACATATTCTACTTAAGATCTTTATCGGTCAAACCGCATAACAACATACGTTGTTCCCTTTGTCATCGGTATGTTACTTGCCCGAGATTCGATCGCTTAGATCCAATACCTAGTTCAATCTCGCTATCGGCAAGTCTCTTTACTCGTTCTGTAATGCATCATTTCGTAACTAACTCATTAGCTACATTGCTTGCAAGGCTTATAGTGATGTGCATTACCGAGAGGACTCAGAGATACCTCTCCGACAATCGGAGTGACAAAACCTAATCTCGAAATACGCCAACCCAACATGTACCTTTGGAGACACCTGTAGTACTCCTTTATAGTCACCCGCCATTGCCAGTGATGTTTGGTAGCACCCAAAGTGTTCCTCCGTAAACGGAGTTGCATAATCTCATAGTTACAGGAACATGTATAAGTCATGAAGAAAGCAATAGCAACATACTAAACGATCAAGTGCTAGGCTAACGGAATGGGTCATGTCAATCACATCATTCTCCTAATGATGTGATCCCATTAATCAAATAACAACACATGTCTATGGTTAGGAAACATAACCATCTTTGATTAATGAGCTAGTCAAGTAGAGGCATACTAGTGACTATATGTTTGTCTATGTATTCACACATGTATCATGTTTCCGGTTGATACAATTCTAGCATGAATAATAAACATTTATCATGATATAAGGAAATAAATAATAATTTTATTATTGCCTCTAGGGCATATTTCCTTGGGCCTCCCACTTGCACTAGAGTCAATAATCTAGATTACATAGTAATGATTCTAACACCCATGGAGTCTTGGTGTTGATCATGTTTTGCTCGTGGAAGAGGCTTAGTCAACGGTTCCGCAACATTCAGATCCGTATGTATCTTGCAAATCTCTATGTCTCCCACCTGGACTTGGTCCCGGATGGAATTGAAGCGTCTCTTGATATGCTTGGTCCTCTTGTGAAATCTGGATTCCTTTGCCAAGGCAATTGCACTAGTATTGTCACAGAAGATCTTCATTGATCCCGATGCACTAGGTATGACACCTAGATCGAAATGAACTCTTTCATCCAGACTCCTTCATTTGTCGCTTCCAAGCAGCTATGTACTCCGCTTCACATGTAGATCCCGCCACGACGCTTGTTTAGAATCGCACCAACCGGCTCCACCGTTTAATAAAAACACGTATCCGGTTTGCGATTTTAGAATCGTCCGGATCGGTGTCAAAGCTTGCATCGACGTAACCATTTACGACTAGCTCTTTGTCACCTCCATATACGAGAAACATATCCTTAGTCCTTTTCGTGTATTTCAGATGTTCTTGATCATTGTCCAAAGGATCCACTCTGGATTACTTTGGTACCTTCCTGCCAAGCTTATTGCTAAGCATACGCCGTGTCCGGTACACACCATTGCATACATGATAGAGCCTATGGCTGAAGCATAGGAACATCTTTCATTTTCTCTCTATCTTCTCATTGTGGTCGGGCATTGAGTCGACTCAATTTCACACCTTGTAACACGGTAAAAATCCTTTCTTTGCTCGATCCATTTTGAACTTTTTCAAAACTTTATCAAGGTATGTGCTTTGTGAAAGTCCAATCAAGCCGCCTTGATCTATCTCTATAGATCTTGATGCCCAATATGTAAGCAGCTTCACCGAGGTCTTTCATTGAAAAACTTTTATTCAAGTATCCTTTTATGCTATCCAGAAATTCTATATCATTTCGAATCAATAATATGTCGTCCACATATAATATTAGAAATGCTACAGAGCTCCCACTCACTTTCTTGTAAATACAAAGCTTCTCCAAAAGTCTCAGATAAAACCATATGCTTTGATCACACTATCAAAGCGTTTATTCCAACTCCGAGAGGCTTGCACTGCACCATAAATTGATCGCCGGAGCTTGCACACTTTGTTAGCCCCTTTGGATCAACAAAACCTTCTCGGTTGCATCATATACAACTCTTCTTCTAGAAATCCATTCAAGAATGCAGTTTTGACATCCATTTGCCAAATTTCATAATCATAAAATGCAGCAATTGCTAACATGATTCGGACAGACTTAAGCATCGCCACGGTGAGAAAGTCTCATCGTAATCAACCCCTTGAACTTGTCGAAAACCTTTCGCAACAAGTCGAGCTTTATAGACAGTTATATTACCATCAGCGTCAGTCTTCTTCTTAAAAATCCATTTATTCTCAATGGCTTGCCGATCATCAGGCAAGTCAACCAAAGTCCATACTTTGTTCTCATACATGGATCCCATCTCAGATTTCATGGCTTCTAGCCATTTTGCGGAATCTGGGCTCATCGTCGCTTCCTCATAGTTCGTAGGTTCGCCATTGTCAAGTAACATGACTTCCGAATAGGATTACCGTACCACTCACAGTGCGGATCTTACTCTGGTTGACCCACGAAGTTCAAGAGAAACTTGATCTCAAGTTTCATGATCAATATCATTAGTTTCCTCACTAATTGGTGTAGTTGTCACAGAACCGGTTCTTGTGATGAACTACTTTTCAATAAGGGAGCAGATATGATTATCTCATCAAGTTCTACTTTCCTCCCACTCACTTCTTTCGAGAGAAACTCTTTTCTAGAAAGGATCCGAATTTAGCAACGAAAATCTTGCCTTCAGATCTGTGATAGAAGGTGTACCCATGATCTCCTTTGGGTATCCTATGAAGACACATTTCTCCGATTTGGGTTCGAGCTTATCTGGTTGAAGTTTCTTCACATAAGCATCGCAGCCCCAAACTTTAAGAAATGACAACTTTGGTTTCTTGCCAAACCACGTTCATGAGGTGTCGCCTCAACGGATTTTGATGGTGCCCTATTTAACGTGAATGTGGCCGTCTCTAAAGCATAACCCCAAAACGATAGCGGTAAGTCAAGAAGAGACATCATAGATCGCACCATATCTAGTAAAGTACGACACGACGCTCGGACACACCATTTCGCTGTGGTGTTCCGGGTGGCGTGAGTTGCGAAACTATTCCGCATTGTTTCAAATGTAAACCAAACTCGTAACTTAAATATTCTCCTCCACGATCAGATCGTAGAAATTTTATTTTCTTGTTACGATGATTTTCCACTTCACTCTGAAATTCTTTGAACTTTTCAAATGTTTCAGATTTGTGTTTCATTAAGTAGATATACCCATATCTCGCTCAAATCATCTGTGAAGGTGAGAAAATAACGATACCGCCAAGTGCCTCAACATTCATTGGACCACAAACATCAAGATGTATGATTTCCAACAAATCAGTTTCTCGCTCCATAGTTCCGGAGAACGGCGTTTTAGTCATCTTGCCCATGAGGCACGGTTCATAAGTACCAAGTGATTCATAATCAAGTGATTCCAAAAGCCCATCAAGATGGAGTTTCTTAATGCGCTTTTGCTCGATATGACCCAAACGGCAAGTGCCACAAATAAGTTGCACTATCATTATCAACTCTGTATCTTTTGGTTTCAACACTATGAATATGTGTATTACTACTATCGAGATTCAATAAAATAGACCACTCTTCAAGGGTGAATGACCATAAAAGATATTATTCATATAAATAGAACAACCATTATTCTCGACTTAAATGAATAACCGTCTCGCATCAAACAAGATCCAGATATAATGTTCATGCTTAACGCCGCACCAAATAACAATTATTTAGGTCTAAAACTAATCCCGATGGTAGATGTAGAGGTAGCGTGCCGACCCGCGATCACATCGACTTTGGAACCATTTCCCACGCCGCATCGTCACCTCGCCCTTAGCCAATCTTCGCTTAATCCGTAGTTCCTGCTTCGAGTTGCAAATATTAGCAATGTAACCAAAGATCAAATACCTGTGTACTATCGCGAGCATTAGTAAGGTACACATCAATAACATGTATATCACATATACCTTTGTTCACTTTGCCATCCTTCTTATCCGCCAAATACTTGGGGCGCTTCGCTCAAAGGTCACCGCTTTGGCAAGAGAAGCACTTCGGCCTCGTGCTTAGGTCCAGACTTGGGTTTCTTCTCTTGAGCAGCAACTTGTTTACTGTTCTTCTTGAAGTTCCCCTTCTTCTTCCCTTTGCCCTTTTTCTTGAAACTGGTGGTCTTGTTGACCATCAACACTTGATGCTCCTTTTTGATTTCTACCTCCGCGGCTTTTAGCATTGCGAAGAGCTCGGGAATAGTCTTGTCCATCCCTTGCATATTATAGTTCATCACGAAGCTCTTGTAGCTTGGTGGCGTTGATTGAAGAATTACATCAATTACACTATCATCGGGAAGATTAACTCCCAGTTGAATCAAGTGATTATTATGCCCAGACATTTTGAGTATGTGTTCACCGAGTAACTATTCTCCTCCATCTTGCAGCTATAGAACTTATTGGAGACTTCATATCTCTCAATCCGGCATTTGCTTGAAATATTAACTTCAACTCCTGGAACATCTCATATGCTCCATGACGCTCAAAGCGCCGTTGAAGGCCCGGTTCTAAGCCGTAGAAAGCATGGCACATCGAACTATCGAGTAGTCATCAGCTTTGCTCGCCAGACGTTCTTAACGCCGCTGGCCAGTATCAAGCAGTTCGGCACCCAGCCGGTGCTTCCAGTGACGTAATTTTTCTGTGGCAAAGAATGAGGATAATCCTCGTGTTACGGACCCAGTCCGTGTAATTGCTACCATCATCTTTCAACTTTGCTTTCTCAAGGAACGCATTAAAATTCAACGGAACAACAAAGACGAGCCATCTATCTACAAAGAAACATAGACAAGCAAAAATACTATCGTGTACTAAGTTCATGCTAAATTTAAGTTCAATTAATCATATTACTTAAGAACTCCCACTTAGATAGACATCCTCTAATCTTCTAAGTGATTACGTGATCCATATTAACTACACCATGTCCGATCGTCACGTGAGATGGAGTAGTTTCAACGGTGAACATCAATATGTTGATCATATCTACTATATGATTCACGCCGACCTTTCGGTCTCCGTGTTCCGAGGCCATATCTCATTATATGCTAGGCTCGCCAAGTTTAACTCGAGTATTCCGCGTGTGCAACTGTTTTGCACCCGTTGTATTTGAACGTAGAGCCTATCACACCCGATCATCACGTGGTGTCTCAGACGAAGAACTTTCGCAACGGTGCATACTCAGGGAGAACACTTCTTGATAATTTTAGTGAGAGATCATCTTAAAATGCTACCGTCAAACAAAGCAAGATAAGATGCATAAAGGATAAACATCACATGCAATCAATATAAGTGATATGATATGGCCATCACATCTTGTGCTTGTGATCTCCATCTCCAAGCACCGTCGTGATTACCATCGCCACCGGCGCGACACCTTGATCTCCATCGTAGCATCGTTGTCGCCTTGCCAACTATTGCTTCTACGACTATCGCTACCGCTTAGTGATAAAGTAAAGCAATTACATGGCGTTGCATTTCATACAATAAAGCGACAACCATATGGCTCTCGCCGATTGCCGATAACTCGGTTACAAAACATGATCATCTCATACAATAAAATATAGCATCACGTCTTGACCATATCACATCACAACATGCCCTGCAAAAACAAGTTAGACGTCCTCTACTTTGTTGTTGCAAGTTTTACGTGGCTGCTACGGGCTGAGCAAGAACCGTTCTTACCTACGCATCAAAACCACAACGATAGTTTGTCAAGTTGGTGCTGTTTTAACCTTCGCAAGGACCGGGCGTAGCCACACAGTTCAACTAAAGTGAGAGAGACAGACACCCGCCATCACCTTTAAGCAACGAGTGCTCGCAGCGGTGAAACCAGTCTCGCGTAAGCGTCTGGCGTAATGTCGGTCCGGCCGCTTCATCTCACAATACCGCCGAACCAAAGTATGACATGTCGGTAAGCGGTATGACTTGTATCGCCCACAACTCACTTGTGTTCTACTCGTGCATATGACATCTACGCATAAAACCTGGCTCGGATGCCACTGTTGGGGAACGTAGTAATTTCCAAATTTTCCTACGCACACGCAAGATCATGGTGATGGCATAGCAACAAGAGGGAGAGTATTGTCCACGCACTCGTGAGACCGTAAGCGAAGCGTTATGACAACGCAGCTTGATGTAGTCGCACGCCTTCATGATCCGACGATCCAAGTACCGAACGACGGCACCTCCGAGTTCAGCACACGCTCAGCTCGATGACGATCCCGGACTCCGATCCAAAGCAAAGTGTCGGGATGAGTTCCACAAGACGACGGCGTGGTGACAATGATGATGCTTCTATCGGCGCAGGGCTTCGCCTAAACTCCGCTGACGATATGACCGAGGTGGAATATGATGGAGGGGGCACCGACACGGCTAAGGAACGATCCATAGATCAACTTGTGTGTCCATGGGGTGCCCCCGCCTCAGATATAAAGGAGTGGAGGAGGGGAGGGCCGGCCCTTTCTATGGCGCGCCCTAGGGGAGTCCTACTCCCACCTGGAGTAGGATTCCCCCTTTCCTAGTCCAACTAGGAGACCTTCCATGTAGTAGGAGTAGGAGAGAAGGAAACGGAAGAGAGAAGGGAAGGAAGGAAGGTGCGCCTCCCTAGTCCAATTCGGACTAGTCCAAGGGAGGTGCGGCCACTCTTTTGGCCCTTTCTCTCCTTTCCCGTATGGCCCAAAGAGGCCCAATACAAATTCCCGTAACTCTCCTACTCCCAAAAATACCGAATCACTCGGAA
The DNA here is from genome assembly GCA_021605145.1 of Aegilops bicornis. NCBI lineage: Eukaryota > Viridiplantae > Streptophyta > Magnoliopsida > Poales > Poaceae > Aegilops > Aegilops bicornis. The sequence goes on along the minus strand of CM038669.1, from coordinate 570,905,906 downwards.
CCTTTCCGAACTCCGAATATAGTCGTCCAATATATCGATCTTTACATCTCGACCATTTCGAGACTCCTCGTCATGTCCCCGATCTCATCCGGGACTAACTCCTTCGGTACATCAAAAACTCATAAACTCATAATATAACCATCATCGAAACCTTAAGCATGCGGACCCTACGGGTTCGAGAACTATGTAGACATGACCTAGAACTATTCTCGGTCAATAACCAATAGCGGAACCTGGATGCTCATATTGGCTCCTACATATTCTACGAAGATCTTTATCGGTCAAACCGCATAACAACATACGTTGTTCCCTTTGTCATCGGTATGTTACTTGCCCGAGATTCGATCGTCGGTATCCAATACCTAGTTCAATCTCGTTATCGCAAGTCTCTTTACTCGTTCCGTAATGCATCATTTCGTAACTAACTCATTAGCTACATTGCTTGCAAGGCTTATAGTGATGTGCATTACCGAGAGGGCCCAGAGATACCTCTCCGACAATCGGAGTGACAAAACCTAATCTCGAAATACGCCAACCCAACATGTACCTTTGGAGACACACCTGTAGTACTCCTTTATAATCACCCGATTCGTTGTGACGTTTGGTAGCACCAAAGTGTTCCTCCCAGAACGGAGTTGCATAATCTCATAGTTACAGAACATGTATAAGTCATGAAGAAAGCAATAGCAACATACTAAACGATCAAGTGCTAGGCTAACGGAATGGGTCATGTCAATCACATCATTCTCCTAATGATGTGATCCCATTAATCAATTAACAACACATGTCTATGGTTAGGAAACATAACCATCTTTGATTAATGAGCTAGTCAAGTAGAGGCATACTAGTGACTATATGTTTGTCTATGTATTCACACATGTATCATGTTTCCGGTTAATACAATTCTAGCATGAATAATAAACATTTATCATGATATAAGGAAATAAATAATAACTTTATTATTGCCTCTAGGGCATATTTCCTTCAAAAACAGCACATACTTGACGAAAAATCGTTGTGGTTTTGATGCGTAGGTAAGAACGGTTCTTGCTAAGCCTGTAGCAGCCACGTAAAACTTGCAACAGCAAAGTAGAGGACGCCTAACTTGTTTTTGCAGGGCTTGTTGTGATGTGACATGGTCAAGACGTGATGAGATATAAGTTGTTGTATGAGATGATCATGTTTTGTTGAAGTTATCGGCAACTGGCAGAAGCTTATGGTTGTCTCTTTATTGCATAAGATGCAAGCGCCAAATAATTGCTTTGCTTTATCGCTATGCGATAGCAATAGTTGCAAGAGCAATAGTTGGCGAGACCACCATGTGACGACACATTGATATAGATCAAGATGATAGAGATCATGGTGTCATGCCGGTGACGATGGAGATCATAACGATGCTTTGGAGATGGAGATCAAAGGCACAAGATGATGATGGCCATATCATATCACATATTTGGATTGCATGTGATGTTTATCTTTTATACATCTTATTCTGCTTTGATTGACGGTAGCATTATAAGATGATCTCTCACTAAATTTCAAGGTACAAGTGTTCTCCCTGAGTATGCACCGTTGCCAAAGTTCATCGTGCCGAGACACCACGTGATGATCGGGTGCGATAAGCTCTACGTTCACATACAATGGGTGCAAGCCAGTTTTGCACACACAGAAATACTCGGGTTAAACTTGATGAGCCTAGCATATGCAGATATGGCCTCGAAACACTGGAGACCGAAAGGTTGAGCGTGAATCATATAGTAGATATGATCAACATAGTGATGTTCACCATTGAAAACTACTCCATCTCACGTGATGATCGGACATGGTTTAGTTGATTTGGATCACGTAATCACTTAGATGATTAGAGGGATGTCTATCTAAGTGGGAATTCTTAAGTAATATGATTAATTGAACTTTAATTTATCATGAACTTAGTCCTGATAGTATTTTGCAAATAATGTTGTAGATCAATAGCTCGTGTTGTTGCTTCCCTATGTTTTATATGTTTTCCTAGAGAAAACTAAGTTGAAAGATTATAGTATCAATGATGTGGACTGGGTCCGTGATCTGAGGTTTATCCTCATTGCTGCATAGAAGAATTATGTCCTTGATGCACCGCTAGGTGACAGACCTATTGCAGGAGCAGATGTAGATGTTATGAACGTTTGGCTAGCTCAATATGATGACTACGTGATAGTTTAGTACACCATGCTTAACGGCTTAGAATCAGGACTTCAAAGACGTTTTGAACGTCATGGACCATATGAGATGTTCCAGGAGTTGAAGTTAATATTTCAAGCAAATACCCGAGTTGAGAGATATGAAGTCTCCAACAAGTTCTATAGCTGAAAGATGGAGGAGAATAGCTCTGGGTACTACAATCGCTTGAATCAAGTGGGAGTTAATCTTCTAGATAAGATAGTGATTGACAGAGTTCTCTAGTCACCATCACCAAGTTAGTAGAACTTCGTGATGAACTATAGTATGCAAGGGATGACGAAAACGATTCCCGAGCTTTTGATGATGATGAAATCGATGAAGGTAGAAATCAAGAAAGAGCATCGAGTGTTGATGATTAACAAGACCACTAGTTTCAAAAAAAGGGCAAAGGGAAAGAAAGGGAACTTCATGTAGAATGGCAAGCAAGTTGTCACTTCCGTGAAGAAGCCCAAAGCTAGACTAAAGCCTCTAAACCGAGTGCTTCTACTGCAAAGGAAATGGTCACTGGAAGCGGAAATGCCCTGAATATTTGGTGGATAAGAAGGATGGCAAAGTGAACAAGGGTATATTTGATATACAGGTTATTGATGTGTACCTTACTACACTACAAAAAAATACACTTCCGTGATGATACGTGTTTGTCACAGTAGGTCGCGTTTTTTGTCATGCATGTACATCCATGACGATTTTATGACAGAATCAAGATAGTCATACCTGTGCTGTCGTAGAAGTGTTCCATGACATTACCCAAATTATCATCACGGAAGTATCCACTTCCATGACGATAAATCGCGCGTCAAAGAAGTGCTTTCGTCAAGGGTGACCAACACGTGGCATCCACCGTAACGGAACACCGTTAAGCTATTGGGTTGGGTTTTGGATCCGATAACCCGTTAACAGCCCCGACCAATGGGGATTTTCCACGTGTAAAATCATCATTGGGTGGAGGAGACACGTGTCAGGTCCGCGTTGGCATAGGTGTCACTCATCCAATGGGCGAGACGCGTCTATGATATGTTGACACGTGGACCGGCCCATCAAGTTTAAATGGGCCGGCCCAACTAAAGGCCCACAAGATTTTGTGGACCATAATGGGCCGGCCCAGCTAAAGGCCCACGAGATTTTGTGGACCATAATGGGCTGGCCCAGCTAAAGGCCCACAAGATTTTGCGGGCCATAATGGGCCGACCCAGGTAAAGGCCCACAAGATTTTTGTGTGCCATAATGGGCCGGCCCAGGTAAAGGCCCACAAAATTATCATAATGGGCCGGCTTAGCTAAAGGCCCACGAGATTTCACCGACATTAATGGGCCGGCCCAGCTATAGGCCCACAAGATTTTGAGGACCCTAGTAGGTCGGCCCATTAACTGGCTGCCATGTTTTGGGCCAAATGCCGGCCCATATTTGATCCGGCCCATTAATGGCCTGCACGTTCCGGGCCTAATAATGGCCCATATGAGATCCGCCCGTTAAAAGCCTACCACGCTACGGGCCAAATCACGCCCAGATCAGTCCGATCCTTTAAGAGGCTTTGGGCTCAATTATGGCCCATATCGATTCGCCCGTCAATCGGACGCTTATGCTTTTGGGCCCACTTGCTAAAGGCCCATTTAGTAATTCGCTGATATTAGTTTTGGCCTGTTAAGGGCCCGTCTAACATTTCGCCCTATATTAATTACGGCCCGTTAAAAAGCCGTCATATAGTTGGGCCTAACTACGCCCGGTTTGCATCCTACCGCTCATACCGATATCCGATTGGGCCAAAGAAGGACCGAGACAATTTTGGCATGTTAAAAGCCCGTGATTTGATTCGCATAATCATGGGCCGGGTCCATTTCGGCTGCTTGCCGCCGCCCGTGGAGCTGTTCGCACGTTCGTGCCCAACCTACTTCTCAGCCTCCTAAAAGCCCATTGAGTTTTCTTGCGAAAAGAGGGCCGGGGGTTACTCGGCCTATTAAAGGCCCGAATCTACTAGTGGGCTAGTTTACTTTTGGCCTTTCAACGAACCAAGATGACGGGACCCATGATGCGGATCATACATCGTGATTGCATGATGGCCCGATTATGTACCGTAATTTTACGGTTTGGCGGTTCTTTGCGAAGACAGGATATATATACAGATAAAATAACCGCAGCATCGTGAATAAGAAAAAACCTAGACTATACAATAAAGAAATTACGACATATTACATCCACTGGGCATCAAAGTTCACCACTATGATAATAAAGCACAAGCAGACAACAGATTACATACACTGGGCATCAAAGATCGCCCCCAGTGCAAATAAACACGCCGACAAAATAATATACAAAACCGACAACACTTCAATAGAGTTCAAGAAAGGTTAGTCCTGCTGGCGAGCTGCAGCGCAAGCAACTGAGAAAGATGATGAGACTGCACTTGTTCAACACTTATATCTTCCTCACTCTGAAAGATAAACAAGCAGACAGATGACAGGTTTTGCACATAAAAGTATCAGTGCTGACAATTCATCATATTTCTTCTTGTGAATAAAGTGACACAGTTTAAAATTGCATTAACACAATATGGTATTGTTCAGGTCAAGACATGGCAGGAAATGACATTGTGAAGGAGTTGGCAGCTTCATGACACCACTGGATTACAGATCAAGAACTCATAAGTACCAATGGTTAGTGTGTTGTCAATTTATCCCATTTCAGATTGGCAAATAAAGTGACTGTTTAAATAATAGTAGAATGATATGACATTGTTCATAGTTAAGACATTGCAGAATATGACATTGTCTTTGTAGTGGGTAGGTTCACCACACCTTGGATTACCGATGAAGAACAGAAGCATACATGCGTGCAAAAGAAGATCACTTGCTCTGTATAGTTTAATTTACATGGTATGAAGAAGGAACTTGGTTGTACAACTGAAAACTTAAATTGAGAAGGACAAACTTTTGTTTATGAACTACATAATAAACTTTAAACATGCAATTTGATGCAAACACCAAAAATAAACAGTTGTTGCAGTCATGCCTAACCAAATATACACAACAAAGTTTGAAGGCTTGAGAAGGACAAACTTACATTATTGGTGAAGACAGGCTCTATAAAGCCCTTGTCCATGCTGATGGGGCGCAATTCAAGAAGTTTACCATGTAATCTTCTTCATAAGCATTGCCTTTATTCTACATTTTGTTAAGAGTAAATATAGATGTGATAATATATGAAAAAATGGAGAATATTTAAGATAAGATGAAGAGTGATGCTACATAACCAAGTAGCTATAAATGTATGTGCAAATGACATGTGCAAAAGGCCTGACCAAGAGCAATGCATGCCTAAACTTCTTGTACCAACCTTATGGTAAGAGTAAATATAGATCTAATGTGTAGAAAATGGAGGGCAAAGGAAAATAAGCTGCAGAGTGATGGTACATGAACAACTACTGTCAATATAAGTACACCGATAAAGGACAGCGTGTACTTACAAGAACAATGCAGAGCTAAAAAATTCATTGGCATTGGATATATTCTACACTAATGTAACCATTCATACAGATCGATAATTTGGAGCGAACAATTGATAAGCAAGCTGTCATGCATATCTTTGTCACATAATGAACCATGTATGTATGCAAGTACAAAGGATACAGGACAACAGTACTAACAAGAGCAAAGCAGCGGGCAACATATTTTCGATATCCTGTCGTTCTTTTCAAACCGGAATTCTTCTTCGAGCAGATTTCCTGCAAAAAAGATCCATAAGGGACATGCGGAAAAGTAGAAGTTCAAATTGTCATGTGATTTCATAGACAATACCTCATCCTGGGAACGAGACCAGTGCATAACAAGGTTTTTCCATTCAATGTCTTCTAAATTTAGCACAGGAGACTTCACGAGAAATTCGTTTATAGACTTGTCATCAAAATGTGATTTCCTCAGGTAACATCGATACTGTTGCAATGCTCCCTTGAAAAGCACAAGCAAGCTTTGATCGTCATGACTATCCAGATTGACCCTCGCCTAGTTACAACAATGTAATGTAAATCATTGATGTGTTCAATCGCCAGTAAAACAGTGAAAATAATAACCATGAATAATAGCACTTACACGTAAGTTGGACAGGAAGATGTGAAAATGGTGTTTGTCTTCACTATAATCTTCCCATGATGGGAATATATGCACGTAGTCCCTAACAACATTGAAAGCATTGTATTTTAAACTGGGAATAAATGGAATGGGGTTCCAATATGCAGGAATTAGCCGTCTCTGCAGTTGGGATAGGTCTTCGGCTGGTGGACTTGCTGTACTTTTTGCGGAGTGGGATTTTTCTGTGGTACGGCTGGTGCTATGGCAAATGAAATCGGTATACCTTTTGCTGGAGTGCAGTTCCTGTGTGGTGGGGCTAGTGGTGTGGCCAGTGAAGTATGGGTACAGTCTGCTAGAGTCGGTCCTACGTTTTGTGTCATCGGGTTGTACAACCAATATAAGTGGTTGTCTGATTTCTCAAGACCACCATGTTTTTCAAGGACTTTCTTTGGTGCTCCTTCAGGTTCGGCAATCACCCTCGTCCTTTTTGATGTCTGATGCACAAGAACAACATTTGAGTGAAAAAACATGGTATGATGACAGATGGAATATGTATCGATAATGGATGGGCATGGCATCTCGAGTTATATGATGAGTAAACTAAGCAGATGGCGGTGCAACAAAGTAGAAGAAATGCAAGACAACATATGCAAGATACACGCAATCAATTAAACCTTGCCAAATTAGAACATGCACCTTGATGGGTGAACGGGACAGGCCATCTGCCTTTGACTCCTCGAGGTTAGAATAGTCATTAGGATGATATTCTGAACAAGAATCAACAGGTGGGGAGCGTATGAGTTTCATTGCATCCAGAATGGCACTCAATGCCTTGGTGCCAATTTTGTAAGTCATTGCAGTGTTCCGCAATATTCTTCCGATGCGCGGATTACGATATTCACTTTGTAATTGCGTATAATATCTGAGAACCATGAAAACATAAATAGTTGTGAGATTATCTTTGTAATGCAGATGATATTCTAATATAGGAGCACCCCTGTAAACACTTGTGTGCTATCACTGGATTCTGATGAGAGAGCTCATGTATATAATCTGGTGCGTGCATTTATATAATCTGGCACAAGTACACAAAAAAATAGGCTCCAGAAGTAAGGAGAGTTGGCAGATGATAGGTTCATAATATACTGTATAGAGAGTTTATTGCCAAACCATGATAACAAGAGCACACAAAGAACTAGGCAGATCATAGTGTACATAACAGGGGTACACCATAACCACGATATATAAATCGGAAAAGTGGAACTGGCTTGAAAATACGGTGTTGTATTGCCGCTAGTAATTGAAAGCCTATCGATCATGTACATGCCAACTCTATCAGCTGTTGACTGCAGATGTCCCTGCGCCCCTTCCTGACAAAGGAACATACTATACGTACTAAATACAGAATAAACAAAGAGGAACATGTTAAAGGATAGAAGAGGAAGCATATTCTTGAGGTTCCGCTTCATTGCATACAATGTAGGTTGCCCACTCATGATGAATCACAGCGCCCAAAGAAATGCAATTCCATGTTGTCTCTCTACATGTGGCAATTTTGAACAAGAGTCATTAGGATCATATTCCGAACAAGAGTCAACAGGTGGGGAGGGTATGAGTTTCATTGCATCCAGAATGGCACTCAATGCCTTGGTGCCAATTTTGTAAGTCATTGCAGTGTTTAGCTTCAAGAGTGGACTGCTGCTAGTGCGACACAAAGCAGCTACATAGATCATAGTGTAGATATAACGGGAAAACCTTAAGCATCAGAGAAAAATCAACAAAGTGGAACTTGCTGGAATATATGTGCTAGTATTGCCGGTACGGCTAGAAAGGCTTCGGATACCATCTCTCTTCAAGTGAAGTTGCGTTGCTGTTAATATCAGTGTAAATCTCAAAGGCGACACAGCTCCCCGCATTTCCTTGCTATTCTTATAGGATTCAAGTGGGCAGGTCACTACAAATCCTATTCCTATGTTTACAAAATCCTACGAATCAAAGAGGCTCAAAGTGTCCATCACAACCGAATCGTGATAGACCTCTACTCGCAAATGTCCTGCTCATCTTCAAGACAACACTACAAAAAAGACACATCCGTGACATTTTGGGCGAACGAAATTTTTTTCTCATCATACATATGACACTTCTATGACGATAATTGTGACAAAACCGGTATCATCATAGATGTGGTGGGCTCCTACTTCTATGGCAAAAAATCATGATGTAAAATGGGCTTTTCGTCTGGCGGGCCGGAGACGCAGCTGCATGACATTCTTTGGGCCGTCCATGACGGAAAAAACCGTGGTAGAAGCGAGGGGGAGGAAAATTTTGGGGATTTGCCAGTTACGGTGGGAGGTCGGGGGCCGAGCGATGCACGTTTCTCTCTATACGTGTGAGGCGTTGGCTCTAACTGAACCCGAGCGAAGCGTTGGGCTCTAACTGAACCCGAGCGATTGCACTGCAGGCTACGCGTTACTGAACTCGAGCGATCGATCGATGGCTATTAACTGAACCCGATGGAGTGATTCTTCGCCATCGCCGCTAATCAAGCCGATCGATTGGATGAACAGTGAGCGCTATGGGGGGTTGGATGAACAAGGAGCGGTGGCGTTGCCTCCGGATGAACATGACCCGTGGTGTGGAGGGCTGGATGAACAGAAGCGGTGGAGGGTGGTAAAACAGGACCCCGTGGTGTGGAGGGTCGGATGAGCGATGAGCGGTGGAGGGGTGCCCGTGGAGGGTGATCGTCTCCAACGTATCTATAATTTTGATTGCTCCATGCTACTTTTCTCTACTGTTTTGGACTATATTGGGCTTTATTTTCCACTTTTACATTATTTTGGGACTAACCTATTAACCGGAGGCCCAAATTAATTGCTGTTTTTTTTGCCTATTTCAGTGTTTCGAAGAAACGGAATATCAAACGGAGTCCAAATGGAATGAAACCTTCAGGAACGTGATTTTCTCACCGAACGTGATCCAGGAGACTTGGACCCTACTCCAAGGAACAAAAGTGGCGGTCACGAGGGTGGGGGGCGCCCCCCCTAGGGCGCTCCCCCTGCCTCATGGGCCCCCTGTTGCTCCACCGACGTACTCCTTCCTCCTATATATACCTATGTACCCCCAAACGATCAGAACAGGAGCCAAAAACCTAATTCCACCGCCGCAACTTCCTGTATCCACGAGATTCCATCTTGGGGCCTGTTCCGGAGCTCCGTCAGAGGGGGCATCCACCACGGAGGGCTTCTACATCATCATCATAGCCCCTCCGATGAAGTGTGAATAGTTTACTTCAGACCTTCGGGTCCATAGCTAGTAGCTAGATGGCTTCTTCTCTCTTTTGGATCTCAATACAATGTTCTCCCCCTCTCTCGTGGAGATCTATTCGATGTAATCTTCTTTTTGCGGTGTGTTTGTTGAGATCGATGAATTGTGGGTTTATGATCAAGTATATCTATGAACAATATTTGAATCTTCTCTGAATTCTTTTATGTATGATTGGTTATCTTTGCAAGTCTCTTCGAATTATCCGTTTGGTTTGGCCAACTAGATTGGTAGTTCTTGCAATGGGAGAAGTGCTTAGCTTTGGGTTCAATCTTGCGGTGTCCTTTCCCAAAGGATGTATAAAGGCAAGGCACGTATTGTATTGTTGCCATCGAGGATAACAAGATGGGGTTTTATCATATTGCATGAATTTATCCCTCTACATCATGTCATCTTGCTTAAGGCGTTACTCTGTTTTTAACTTAATACTCTAGATGCATGCTTTGGATAGCGGTCGATGAGTGGAGTAATAGTAGTAGATGCGGTGAGTCGGTCTACTTGTCTTGGATGTGATGCCTATATACATGATCATACCTAGATATTCTCATAACTATGCTCAATTCATCAATTGCTCAACAGTAATTTGTTCACCCAATCAGAGAATACTTATGATCTTGAGAGAAGCCACTACTGAAACCTATGGCCCCGGGTCTATTCTCATCATATCAATCTCCATCACTTTAATACTTGCTTTGTTTTTACTTTGCCTTTTACTTTTTACTTTGCATCTCTATATCAAAAATACCAAAAATATTATTTATCATCTCTATCGATCTCACTCGTAAGAGACCTGTGAAGGGATTGACAACCCCTAATCGCGTTGGTTGCGAGGAGCTATTGTTTTGTGCAGTACGAGGGACTTGTGTGTGGCCTCCTCTTTGGATTGATACCTTGGTTCTCAAAAACTGAGGGAAATACTTACGCTACTTTGCTGCATCATCCTCTCCTCTTCGGGGAAATCCAACGCAGTGCTCAAGAGGTAGCAAGGGGTGGTTGAACAGTAGCCGGTGGAGTAGCGCGCGGTGGAGGCTGGATGAACAGGAGCCCGTGGAGGCTGGAGGAGGTCGACGGTAGCCCGTGGAGGCTGGAGGAGGTCGACGGTGGAGATGAGCAGTATCCCGTGGAGTCCCGTTTTGCGGTACGCCACACCCCTCCCGATGAACAGGACCCCCTTTTCGACAGTAGGAGGTCCGTTTCGTCCGTTTTGCGGTACGCCACACCCCTCCCAACCAACAGGACCCCCGTTTCGACCGTAGGAGGTCCGTTTCCTCCGTTTTGCGGTACGCCACACCCCTCCCGATCAACAGGACCCCCGTTTCGACCGTAGGAGGTCCATTTCCTCCATTTTGCGGTACGTCAGACCCCTCCCGATGAACATGATCCCGTTTCGAACGTGGCCGGTCGAACACAAGGCCGTTTCCTTCGTTGCGTGGTATGCCAGGCCTCGTTTCCATCGCCTGTTCTGTCCAAGCCCTCCCGATGAACACGACCACGCATTCCGTTCCGACCCAGCCGGTTGGCTCCCACGCATTTCGTTGCCTCCCGATGAACACGACGCATTCCGTTGCCTCCCCATGAACACGATGCATTCTGTTGCCTCCCCATGAACACGACGATGACGCTGTTTCTCCGTTCCAACCCAGCCATGTAATGGCGCGCAGTAGGCGCTTCGAGACCCTGCCCGCATGTACGTGACGCGGGTCAGATTTTCTCGTTGCACCCTCGCCAACAGACGACGTATACATGCTACGCGGCGCGCCTCTACTACGACACGTGCGCACCTCTACAACGACCAAGATGTACGCATACGTTCGCGACCAGAATGACAACGCTATATGTACGCTTCGACCAGGTGGGTCCCGACCGCCGTGCACTTCCTTGCGTGCGAAGATGTAGCTGGTGGGTCCCAGCAGTCCGGGGCGCAAATCGTTTTTTGCCCGAACGCACTTCCTTGCGTGCGAAGATTTAGCTGGTGGGTCCCAACAGTCAGGGGGGCGAATCGTTTTTTTGCCCGGACGCACTTCCTTGCGAGCGAAGGTGTCATTGGTGGGTCCTAGCGGTCGAGGGCGAATCGCTTTGTTTTTTGCCCGGACGCACTTCCTTGCGTGCGAAGATGTAGCCGGTGGGTCCCCAAGAGTCGTGGGAAACTTTTTTTCGCGAAATACGCGGTGGCCCGTCCGTGGGGGGCCCAAATTGTAAGGTGGAGGAATCATTATTTTCCGCGTAATAAGGAGGCACTTCCTTGCTGCGGCCATGGACCCAATCGGCCTCTCCACGTGACAATCCACGTCCGATGGAAGTCGTTCCTTGACCACGTTGACCACGCCCGGCCGAGAGCACTGTGGCGGTGGACGACGGCGAGGCCTAGGAAGGGACGACGGGGAGCCGGGAAGACGCGGATGGAAGCCAGCGGGAGAGGAGTACGAGGGTTCACCGGTTCGGTTGTGGTGTGAGGCTGCTGCCGCCGCAGGCCTAGCCACATTGGGAATAGTAGGGGCGGTGAGGCCTCCAGGTAGCACAGCCGCCACGGGAGGCGGGAGCATGCGGCACGATCGGGCGCTTTGGGCGGCTGGAGCAAGAAGACCAGAGGTTGAAGAAGAACTATGGCCGTTGGATGGACATCGTACGGTCACTGGAGCTAGAATCGTTCATATTGACTAAAGTTGACAAAGGCCCCCGTCCCATACAACTTAGTAGGCCCACAAGTCAGCCTCCCACCATGGTGGGTCCCAGCTAGCAAGGGGAGTGTTCATTTTTTTGTGCGTAATAAGGAGGCCCTTCCTGTGGGTCCGAGCTGACAGCGCGGGGAACGATTTTTCACGAAATACGCTGGCCCGTCCGGTGGGTCCCAGCAGTCAGGGGGGAAACATTTTTTTCGTGAAATAAGGTGGCCCGTCCGGTGGGTCCCTGCTGTCAGGTGGAGGAATAATTATTTTGTGCGTAATAAGGAGGCACTTCCTTACGGCCGCCTGGACCCAAATTGCCGCCTCTCCACATATGATTACTCTTCCGATGGAAGTCGGTCGTTGACCACGTTGACCACGCCCGGCCGAGAGCACTGTGGCGGTGGTGCGGATGACAGCGAGGCCTAGGAAGGGGACGACACGGAGCCGGGAAGACGCATAGCAGTGGTAGCCCGCGGAGAGGAGTACGCGGGTTCACTGGTTCGGCTGCGGCGTGAGGCTGCCGTCGCCGCAGAATAACAGGAGGTGTGGGTGAGTAGAGGGATACCTTGGGCCAGCGGTGGGAGTAGTAGGGGGCGGTGAGGCCTCCGCGGCATCACAGCCGGCCACGAGAGGCAGGAGCACGTGGCACGACCAGCGCTGCTTTGGGTGGCTGGAGCAAGAAGACCAGAGGTTGAAGAAGCACTATGGCCGTTGGATGGACATCGTACGGTCACTGGAGCTAGAATCGTTCATATTGACTAAGTTGACAAAGCCCTCCGTCCCCGTCAACTTCATAGGCCCACAAGTCATCCTCCCACTATGGTGGGTCCCATCTAGCAGGGTGGGTATTCATTTTTTTGTGCGTAATAAGGAGGCACTTCCTTGCGTGCGAAGATATAGCTGGTGGGTCCGACATGTCAGCGGGGGGAACGTTTTTTTCACGAAATACAGAGGCCCTTCCGATGGGTCCCAACTGTCAGGTGGAGGAATCATTATTTTGCGCGTATAGTCCACGGCCGATGGATGTCGTTCATTGACCACATTGACCAGGCCGCGCCGAGAGCACCATGGCGGTGGACGACGGCGAGGCCTAGGAAGGGAACGACACGGAGCCGGGGAAGACTCGTCAATGGTTGCCCACGCGGTGGGGAGTACGAGGTTCTTGGTCATTGTCGTCGGCGGAAAATAACAGGAGGTGTGCGTGAGTAGAGGAATGGCACGCCGCAATGAAGTAGGGTTGGGCGGTGCGGCTCGTGCGGCAAAGATAGCCCGGCCACGGGAGGCGGGAGTGTAGTCTCGCGGAGCTGGTTTGGGCGGTTGGAGCAAGAAGATCGATATTGAAGAAGAAGGCATGGCCGTTGGATTAACATCCAGCAGTCATCGCTGCTAGAATCGCTTAATGGACTAAGTTGACAAAGCCAAAGTACACGCCAACCTAGTAGACCCACAAGTCAGCCTCCAAATCTGTCCCAAACAACATACAACCCGAAATTTCTAGCCAGATTCAAATTAATTTTAAATCTAAATATACCTTAATTTAAATTCAATGGAATTTTACCCGCACAAAAACAATGAAATTTAAAATATCAAAATCCTAAAGAAAACAGTATTTGGGAACTAATTGCTTGTTTGCTGTATTTTTTTCATTTTACAGCCCATTTATTATTACTTATAGCCCATTTCTAATTACTTATAGCCCATTTATTATTACTTATAGCCCATTTCTTATTACTTATAGCCCATTTTACGGGCAAAATGCATCCTCCTCGTCTTGAAAGATTTCTGGCCCAGCAGGGCGTAGAAAAGCAAGTAGGCCTATGTTGGTTATTCTGCAAAAAACAAAATAGCTGGCTAGCCATTTTTCAGAAAGGAAAAAACAAACTGGGCTGGTCATGTGCTAAACATATGAAATAAAAGCCTGGGCTAGACGGGCCACGGGTCCCGCACAACCCAGTTGATACCCTTCTCCGTCCCGAAAAAACAAAATTACTGCGGCTTTGGGTCCCTCATCATCCTCACCCTGTACAGTCATCTCCTTATTCCTCTCGGTTGTTGACCATGTTCACAACACCGGAGGGCGGCGCCGCGGCGAGGGAACCAAGGCGGAGGAGGATGGTGAGGCCTCGGACGGGAACGACAGGAGCCGGGAAGATCACAGCCACCGTGGGAGGCGGAGCAGCGGTCCCACCAAGGCTGGTTTGGCTTTGGCGGCTCGAGGAAGAAGAGATCAAGAAACGCGACACACGTTGAATGTCAATCGAACGGTCAAGGTTGGCACAATCGCTTTTTTGACTAAGCGGACACCAAGTAGCATACTTTTTTATATATAGGAAGAAAACTGCGAGGAAAATGCGTCGTCGCCGTCCTCCTCACATGGAACGTTCGCCACATAAGTGACTAGCACCCTTGGTTTTCAACCGAGAGGTCTTGGGTTCGAGTCCGAGGAACTCTCAATTTTGTCCACCTTCCTTCCTCGCAAAAAAAGGGAAAGAAAATCAAAGACTTGGGAAGGCATACAGAACAAGCTAGTGTACCAAAGAAAGAGACGTTGCCGAAGTTTTAGAAAAAAGAAAGACATGCTCTGTAGCTGGTTCAAATCCAAACCTAGACTATGACTATATATGGTGCTATGCTACTCTGCAAGTAATGAAACCGACATATCCAACGCTCGCTTCTCCTCTTCTCTACTTACTCGCTTAGCATCGAAGCTCGCCGCAAAGAACCATGTCCGCTGGCTGCTCGTCCACCTGCTCTTCAGCAGGCAACAACCAGATATGCGCCAAGTCACCACCCGTACCAGCCTGTGGGTCTCATCACACCCCCGCCGACATGCGCACCGCAGCTGATTGCTCATCACAACCCGCTGCCGTTGGTGTGGTGCCACTGCTGCAAATCACGCAGAGTCATCCGTCGCGTCTCAACCACAATCCGCAACCCTGGCCGAGTCTTCTACAAATGCCCGAATCATGGGGTAATAATATGTTTAAGTGTTGTTCTGCTGCTTTCGATTGCTGATTTTTTAATAGTTTGGTTGATGATCTTCCAATTTGATTCGTGCGTAAAAGGGAAGATTCGTGTGATTTGTATTTACGGGAAGTTCTTGATGTGGGGAATGCAACTATGCTGATTATTTGGTTAGCCGAGGAATCCCAATACTAGCAGGTTGGGGTGTTGGACAAGTAATCAAGGAACGGCGGAAGAGGAAGATGCACGAGCGAAGGTTAAAGATGCAGTTCCTCCGATCATGGCCAAGCAACAATCGCTGAACGGCCTTGACAAAGAATGAGGAGATGAAAGAGCTTGTGAAGATAATGGGAAAAATCGATGTGCTCAGAGGGATGATTGTCTCTTTATTTTGCGGTGTATGTAGCACTCGTGATGTATTCAAAGTGGCTACGACATGAGCACTTTGGTCAAAACTAGTAACGAATGAAACACATGTAGCAGGTGGGGCGTAGTGTTGTGAACATCTAATGATTTCTATTAACGGAAATCAGGGGTTATCCCCTTTTGCTCATATAAATAAATAAATAGCAGAGGCCCTATCGGGTCAGCTTTGTTCTCATTCGAAAACGTCGAGCAAATTGCAGTCCAACAACAAGCTATGTCATCAAATTCAAGTTTCACAGCCAAATATGAGTACAACTAAACAACAATGTCATCATGTTTTAGTTGTCATACAATCACCAAACACAAATCAGCATACATAACAAGTGATGTTCTCACAAAGAAAATACTAAACAACATGTTCATCAGGTTTCAGTTGTCATAGCAAACACAATTTCACATAGTGGATAAAAAACGTCTTCGGCTGTGCAAATACGACAAAAGCAATGTAATCATCATCCGCAGCAAAGAAGCCAACATCTTCGCCATGTGTATCGATCAATCGTAATTCCCCACGGTGTCATCTTCTTCTTCGTCCTCAACGCCCTCGAACGTTGGCTTCTTCTTGATCAACTCTTCTATGTACACAAAGATGACAGTAATCTTTTCGCCAAGGCGTCATTGACGTGATGGTTCTCAAAGATATTAGGAACATCTGTGTTATCTTGTACATCGTGAGCAGTGTAAGCATCATCTTGTTGTGCAACTTCATTAAACGAATTCCTCTGCTCAAACCTTTGCAATACTCTCCAGCCATCGCTACGTGCAAATGTGTCTTCCAAGAAAAATATATGTGTTGCTTGACTTGCCAAAATAAAAGGCTCGTTGGTCTGGTACGCCGCCTTGACATGGATGGATTTGAAATAATCATCAGCTCTGGGTTTTGCGATCCTGGAAAATAGGTTATACCAACGACGACAATAGAACCACACACCGATGATCCTCGAAATCGAGATATATCGCAATCGAACAATGTACATTATGTTAGCATACATTTCAGTTGTCTCTTTGGCATACGATCCGTGCTCATGATGGCACTGTTTTGTGTCTTCCCGCCTTCGTCTCGTGCAAGGGTGTTGTAGCGCACATCTCCAACAACGCAAGATTCATAATGTCTTACCCGAGTATCAGGACCCATTGCTAGTGAGTAAAGGGCATCATCAACTGCCTGCCCATCCTCCCGCATCTTCTTAACATATGGTTAGAAAATAGACAAGCTGATCATCTTTTGTACTCAATGTATTAAAAAACTAACAGTGCACTTCAAAAGCTTACATGGTTCTTGAACCATTTCGCAAATCCTGCCATAACCAGTTTGTCAATGTTTCTTGGATTTTGCGGCAGTAACTCCTCTTTGTAGATGCTGCCAACATAGTGATCGCGTCAAACATCTAAATATATAAGAATGTGCTGCAAGTTTAGTAGATTACGATGTATAAGCTGCAGTCCTGCACTTACTTGATATAAGGTAGTATCTCAGGACAGTTATTCAACACATACCAAACCATTTTGTCCAAATCTTTAGGTTTGTCCTCTTGTCGACTCTTCCCTGTAACTCGAACAGAATAATCGAAAACATTGAGCCCGGGATTGTCTTCACCCACCTCTTTGCTAAGATGATCAGCTGTTTCAATGTATTTTGAGCAGAATGTCAACGCTTCTGTAGCAATGTAGGCCTCTGCAATGGAACCCTCGGGTCTAGCTCTATTCCTAACATAGCCCTTGAAAGTGCCTAGCCGCCTTTCAATAGGGTACATCCAGCCATACTGTACTGGACCTCTAAGTAGTGCCTCATCAGGTAGATGAACAGCCAAATGCACCATCACATCAAAGAAGGCTGGAGGATATATCTTCTCAAGGTCGCATAGGATAGTTGGTATCTTGTCTCTAAGACGGCTCCAAAGCATCTATCCTAATATTTCTCTTGCAAAAGTTCCTCAAGAATTGTCCCAACTCTTGCAACTGCTCTGTATAAGTCGTATGCCCAATCCTCTAAGGATAACAGTAAAACCCTTTGAAGTAAGACGTGGCAGTCATGAGTTTTCAACCCTTGTACCTTGTTTCCATCTCAGACCGACTCTCCTTTCGGGGTTGGAAGCAAATCCATGTGGGAATCTCACACGTGTAGACCTCGCAAAATTCTTTTCTTTTTACCTTGTCCAAGACGTACATACCTGGTGCCATATCCCATGGTTTACCTTCATCTTGCACTGCAAATCCTTTCTCGATACCAGTGTGTCAAATCAATCCTAGATTTTAAGGTATCTTTCGTCTTGCCTTCAATGTTAAGAATCTGCGGCCGATAATCTTTGTCACATATATTTTTCTCGATGTGCATCACATCAAGATTATGCGGCAGATCCAAATCTTTCCAATACTCCAAGTCCCACAAAGTGGACCTGCGGGTAAACAATAATCTCTCTTCTACCGTGCCATGCTTCCTTTTCCCGCTACCATTACCAGGATGGTTTCCTGGTATAATATGCCTGACCTTCTCTAATTCCACTTCCAACTCATTGGCGGTGAGCCTCTTTGGCGCATCACGGTTTTCATGCTTTGCACTGAATACATGTCTTTGGTATTTTCTAGGATGCGGCTTGTCCTTGGCAAGGAAACGACGGTGTCCAATGTAACAGATCTTGCTAAGTATTGCGTATGACAGCGGATTCCTGTCACATCGAACACATGCATTGTAACCATGTGTCGTTCGCCCTGACATAGTGCCCAAAGCCGGATAATCATGGATGCACCAAATTACAAGAGCACGCAGAAAGAAATCAGCTGGTGGGCTGCTATATAGGTCTCGAGTGAGAACACACTTCCATAGCTGTTGAAGTTCCTCCACAAGAGGCTCCATGAACAAATCAAAATCCTTTCCAGGACTTTTTGGACCTGGGATGAGGAAGGCCATCATGTAGTTTGATTTTTTGGTGCAGACATTTGGAGGCATGTTGTAAGGGATAACAAGCACTGGCCACATGCTATATGTGGCGCTACGGTGGCCAAATGGGTTAAATCCATCTGAAGCTAAGCCAAGTCTAATGTTACTCGGGGTAGCAGCAAACACTTTGTGTTTATCATTGAAGCTTTTCCACACACTACCATGAGATGGATGGCTCATTACATTCTCATCTCTGTACTCCAGGTTACTAGAATGCCATAGTACATCCTCTCTTGTTTCAAAGATCATGAAACAACCTACTGCAATCTTGGTGTAATTGGAAAATGTCTCGAGAACATTATGAGGAACCCTCTTCACATCATCGCCATCTTTCCATCTTGATGATTTGCATTTCGGGCATTCACTTAAGTTGGCATAATCCTTCCTAATGTAACACAATTATTCTTACAAACATGGATCATATCATATCCAATTCCAACCGCACGAAGGAAATTCTTCATTTTACCGTAGGTGTGTGGCATCTCGGGCCTTGTCTGGGAAAGATTTGCGGAAAGCAGCCAACATCGCATCGAATGATTTGTTGGTCATCCGCTCAGATGTCTTCACGAAGAAAGGTGACCATAGCTGAGAATACTAACAGCTTATTTCCGGGTGACAAAGAACGTTGCATTGTTCCAACATGTGGGCCCACCGTTTTTCTTCTGCAGGTGAAAGTTCACGGAGTGCACGAGCATTTCGTAGCATTGTTTCAATGTTGGTCAAACTCACTGGCTCCGCCACCACCACCTCCTCCTCCTCTTCCACCTGAGCATCAGGTAGATCAAGATGGTGATCTGCTGCTTCCACGTAGTCAATAACATTGACGTTCACAGCTTCACCATGATGAACCCACCTAGTATATGTGACCGACATCCCATACAAGTGTAGATGATTTTGCATGCTTGATCGGGGTCTTGTAATCGAATTCATACAACTGCTACATTGTGCAGAGCACATCTGATTTCGGACCACCGTACTCAGCTCGATAAAGTCCATGAAGTTTTCAACCCCCTTGACATATGCAAATGCGGAGAATCTTGAGCAGAAATTATCCAAGTCCCGTCCATCCGTTAGACGCATAAATTAGTTCTTCTACTAGATATTATAGGAAAAACATATATGCTTTTTTATGAAGTCCAGGAAAAAAATACCTAGGTCGATGTCTAAAGCTATGGCAAGATATTTGGATGAGCAGATCTAAGTAACGAAATATATGTAAAGCTAATTCAGCAAACATATTTGAGTGCTAAATTATGGCAGGCTGTTTCAAAGATCAATGAGGCCGAGCACATGTTAGCCAAACTATCGAAGGCCGTCGCAGCAACAAAGATCGAGTATAAAGCGGTGTAGAGCTATTTCACCTAACAGATTGGCTACTAGACCATGGCAATCTACGTCACAATAAATATATGGCAGGATATTTTAGCAACTAATCGGCCTTGGCATGCCATCTCAGCTAAGCAGATTGAGTGCAGAACAGGGCAAGGAAGCTTCTTAAGCATAGCATATTGATAGTAAACTACTTTGGCAAACAGTGAGATTAACAACGTCTATCAGCTAACATTCAGCGCTACACCGACATGAACGGGGCCTCAGTCTAGAATGCGTGACGCCTTTTTCCCGATTTAACGCCAGAAGAACCGTTAGATCGGTATCCCATGGTGTCGGTTTTGCCATGTCATTTAATGTAACAGCCACTCCTCCTACACACAAATCTTCCACGTGAGTGTTAGAAACTGCCATATGCTCCCTCCGTTCCGAAATGCAGTGCATATAGCTTTATTGAAAATTAGAACCTCGCAAAATTTTACCGAGTTTTCGTGTACCAAATTGCACATGTAGAATACCCTGTATATATCATTTCATTCATCTTCGAGAGGTAACTATAAAGATGGGTGAGGAGTCTACAAAGAAAGACCATCGTATCACTAGCAGCAATTTCAACCATCCTTTAGTGTCGAGGAATATCATAGGAACTCTATATGATATGATTTTTATAGGATTTTTTCCTTTAGAGCCAATTGGTTCATAGGAATAGATTCATATACTCTACATTTCAAAGTAAATAAACATGATATCATTTCTATAGCTTTAGAGCCACTTGGTTCATATGAATGGATTACTATACTCCCTTAATTTCAAAGGAAAATAAAAATTAGCGTATATTCAATAGAAAAGTTCCTATGATATGAACCAAATTACATCTCTTTACTAATCCCTCCTCATAGGACTTGAGATACATGTCATCTCTAGATTCAATAGAAAAGTTCCTATGATGTGAACCAAATGACATCTCTTTTCCAATCCCTACTCATAGGAATTGAGATCCTCCATGTCATCTCTTTCCCTACAACTTCCATGTATACATCTTCTATTCCTAAATAGATAGTACAACCCACTAGCAGCTTTTTTTCCAAAACATGCAACTATGGCACAAGAACTATATAGTGTGCCAATAACTTTGAAAGATGGTCGCTGGATGAAGCTAACCCGGCAATGCAGAGATGGGAAAATCCAAGCACTACTGGCCGTTGGATATCATCAACATTCCACCAGATCTGCCACATGTACAATTTAGAAGACTCCATGGTTGAACTTAAACATAATGCACAAACTGTTGGGGAACGTTGCAGAAAATTAAAATTTTTCCTACGGTTTCACCAAGATCCATCTATGAGTTCATCTAAGCAACGAGTCAAGGGAGTGAGTTTGCATCTACATACCACTTGTAGATCGAAAAGTGAAGCTGCTCAAGGGGATGGTGATGATGGAGTCGTACTCGCCGTGATTCGGATCACCGATGACCAAGTGTTGAACGGACAGCACCTCCACGCTCAACACACGACGTGCGACGGATGACGTCTCCTCCTTCTTGATCCAGCAAGGGGAAGGAGAGGTTGAGGAAGATGGCTCCAAGAAAGGCACGACGGGCGTGATGATGGTGGAGTGACAAGCCCCAAGCAGGCTTCGCCAAGCACACGCGGAGGAGGAGAGGTGTTGGGGAGGGAGGGCTGTGCCTTCAAGTGTCTTGCAGCCTCCCCTCACCCCTCTATTTATAGGGGAAGGGACAGGGCGGCCTCTAGATGGCATCTAGAGGGGCGGCCAAGGGAGGGGACTTGCCCCAAGCCAAGGGGCGCCCCCTCTAGGGTCCCCCCAACCCTAGGCGCATGGGCCCAAGGGGGGGCGCGCGCCCAGCCCACTACGGGCTGGCTCCTGCCCCACGCAGCCCATGTGGCCCCCCGAGGGGTGGCCTCTCGGTGGAACCCCGGAGGTGGCCTCCCGGTGGACCTCGGAACCCTTCCGTGGCCCCAGTACAATACCGATATGCCCCGAAACATTCCGGTGTCCGTTTGACAACTTCCCATATATAAATCTTTACCTCCGGACCCTTCCGGAACTCCTCGTGACGTCCGGATCTCATCCGGACTCGAACAACATTCGGTAATCACATACAAGTCTTCCTAATAACCCTAGCGCCACCGAACCTTAAGTGTGTAGACCCTATGGGTTCGGGAGACATGCGAACATGACCGAGACGGCTCTCGGGTCAATAACCAACAGCGGATCTGGATACCCATGTTGGCTCCCACATGCTCCTCGATGATGTCATCGTATGAACCACGATGTCGAGGATTCAATCAATCCCGTGATACTATTCCCTTTGTCAATCGACACGTTACATGCCCGAGACTCGATCGTCGGTATCCCAATACCTCGCTCGGTCTCATTACCGCAAGTCACTTTACTGCATCAGTAATGCATGATCCCGTGACCAAACACTTGGTCACTTTGAGCTCATTGTGATGATGCATTACCGAGTGGGCCCAGAGATACCTCTCCGTCATACGGAGTGACAAATCCCAGCCTCGATCCGTGTCAACCCAATGACACTTTCGGAGATACCTGTAGTGCACCTTTATAGTCACCCAGCCACGTTGTGACGCTTTGGTACACCCAAAGCACTCCTACGGTATCCGGAGTTACACGATCTCATGGTCTAAGGAAGAGATACTTGACATTGAAAAAGCTCTAGCAAAACGAACTACACGATCTTGTGCTATGCTTAGGATTGGGTCTTGTCCATCACGTCATTCTCCTAATGACGTGATCCCGCTTGTCAATGACATCGATGTCCATAGTCGTGAAACCATGACTATCTCGTGACCAACGAGCTAGTCAACTAGAGGCTTACTAGGACGTATTGTGGTCTATGTATTCACACGTGTATTACTTAATTCCGGATAATACAATTATAGCATGAATAAAAGACAATTATCATGAACAAGGAAATATAATAATAATGCTTTTATTATTGCCTCTAGGGCATATTTCCAACAGTCTCCCACTTGCACTAGAGTCAATAATCTAGTTACGTTGTGATGAATCGAACACCCATAGAGTTACGGTGTTGATCATGTTTTGCCCGCGGAAGAGGTTTAGTCAACGGATCTGCGACATTCAGATCCGTATGCACTTTACAAATTTCTATGTCTCCATCTTGAACATTTTCACGGATGGAGTTGAAGCGACGCTTGATGTGCCTGGTTTTCTTGTGAAACCTGGGCTCCTTGGCAAGTGCAATAGCTCCAGTGTTGTCAGAAGAGTTTGATCGGCCCCGACGCATTGGGTATGACTCCTAGGTCGGTGATGAACTCCTTCACCCAAATTGCTTCATGTCTGCCTCCGAGGCTGCCATGTACTCCGCTTCACATGTAGATCCCGCCACGACGCTTCGCTTGTACCGCACCAGCCATCGCTCCACCATTCAACATATACATTATCCGGTTTGTGACTTAGAGTCATTCGGATGCGTGTCGAAGCTAAGCGTCGACGTAACCCTTCTGACGCAGCTCTTCGTCACCTCCATAAACGAAACATGTCCTTTGTCCTTTTCGGTACTTTAGGATATTCTTGACCGCTGTCCGGTGTTCCTTGCCGGGATTACTTTGGTACCTTCCTACCAAACTTACGGCAAGGTTTACATCAGGTCCAGTACACAAGATGGCATACATAATAGATCCTATGGCTGAGGCATAGGGGATGACGCTCATCTCTTCTTTATCTTTTGCCGTGGTCGGGCATTGAGCTGAGCTCAATCTCACACCTTGCAAAGACAGTGCAAGAACCCTTTCTTGGACTGATCCATTTTGAACTTCTTCAAAATCTTATCAAGGTATGTGCTTTGTGAAAGACCTATGAGGCGTCTCGATCTATCTCTATAGATCTTGATGCCTAATATATAAGCAGCTTCTCCAAGGTCCTTCATTGAAAAACACTTATTCAAGTAGGCCTTAATGCTGTCCAAGAATTCTATATCATTTCCCATCAAAAGTATGTCATCTACATATAATATGAGAAATGCTACAGAGCTCCCACTCACTTTCTTGTAAACGCAGGCTTCTCCATAAGTCTCAAGATAAACCCACACGCTTTGATCATCTCATCAAAGCGAATGTTCCAACTCCGAGATGCTTGCACCAGCCCATAAATGGATCGCTGGAGCTTGCATACCTTGTTAGCATTCTTAGGATCGACAAAACCTTCCGGCTGCATCATATACAGCTCTTCCTTAAGATAACCGTTAAGGAATGCTGTTTTGACGTCCATCTGCCATATCTCATAATCATAGTATGTGGCAATTGCTAACATGATTCAGACGGACTTAAGCTTCGCTACGGAGAGAAAGTCTCATCGTAGTCAATCCCTTGAACTTGCCGATAACCCTTAGCGACAAGTCGAGCTTTATAGATGGTGACATTACCATCCGCGTCCGTCTTCTTCTTAAAGATCCATTTGTTTTCTATCGCTCGCCCATCATCGGGCAAGTCAGTCAAAGTCCATACTTTTTTTTCATACATGGATTCTATCTCGGATTTCATGGCTTCTAGCCATTTGTTGGAATCTGGGCCCGTCATCGCTTCTTCATAGTTCGAAGGTTCACCGTTGTCTAACAACATGATTTCCGTGACAGGTTGCCGCATTACCACTGGGTGCGGAACGTGTCCTTGTGGACCCACGAAGTTCAAGAGCTACTTGATCCAAGTACCTTGATCATCATCATTATTTTCCTCTTCACAGGTGTAGGCATCACAGGAACATTTTCTGAGCTGCACTACTTTCCTGCTCAAGAGGTAGTACTTCATCGAGTTCTACTTTCCTCCCACTTATTTCTTTCGAGAGAAACTCTTTTTCCAGAAAGGATCCGTTCTTGGCAACAAAGATCTTGCCCTTGGATCTTAAGTAGAAGGTATACCCAATGGTTTCTTTAGGGTATCCTATGAAGACACATTTTCCGACTTGGGTTCGAGCTTTTCGGGTTGAAGTTTCTTGACATAAGCATCGCATCCCCAAACTTTTAGAAACGACAGCTTAGGTTTCTTCCCAAACCATAATTCATACGATGTCGCCTCAACGGATTTAGACGGTGCCCTATTTAAAGTGAATGTAGCTGTCTCTAGAGCGTATCCCCAAAATGATAGCGGTAAATCGGTAAGAGACATCATGGATCGCACCATATCCAATAGAGTGCGACACGACGTTCGGACACACCGTTACGCTGAGGTGTTCCAGGCGGCGTGAGTTGTGAAACGATTCCACATTTTCTTAAGTGTGTACCAAATTCGTGACTTACATATTCTCCTCCACGATCCGATCGTAAGAATTTTATCTTTCGGTCACCTTGATTCTCTACTTCATTCTGAAATTCCTTGAACTTTTCAAAGGTCTCAGACTTGTGTTTCATTAAGTAGACATACCCATATCTACTCAAGTCATCAGTGAGAGTGAGAACATAACGATATCCTCCATGAGCCTCAACGCTCATTGGACCGCAAACATCGGTATGTATGATTTCCAATAAGTTGGTTGCTCGCTCCATTGTTCCGGAGAACGGAGTCTTGGTCATCTTGCCCATGAGGCATGGTTCGCATGTGTCAAATGATTCATAATCGAGAGACTCCAAAAGTCCATCAAAGATGGAGCTTCTTCATGCGCTTGACACCAATGTGACCAAGGCGGCAAGTGCCACAAGTATGTGGGACTATCGTTATCAACTTTACATCTTTTGGTATTCACGCTTATGAATATGTGTAACATTACGCTCGAGATTCATTAAGAATAAACCGTTGACCATAGGGGCATGACCATAAAACATATCTCTCATATAAATAGAACAACCATTATTCTCGGATTTAAATGAGTAGCCATCTCGTATCAAACGAGATCCAGATACAATGTTCATGCTCAAACTTGGCACCAAATAACAATTATTAAGGTTTATAACTAATCCCGTAGGTAAATGTAGAGGTAGCGTCGACGGGCGATCACATCGACCTTGGAACCATTCCCGGCGCGCATCGTCACCTCGCCCTTCGCCAGCCTCCGCTTATTCCGCAGCTCTGCTGTGAGTTACAAATATGAGCAACGGCACGGTATCAAATACCCAGGAGTTACTACGAGTAATGGTAAGGTACACATCAATTACATGTATATCAAATATACCTTTGGTGTTGCCGGCCTTCTTATCCGCTAAGTATTTGGGGCAGTTCCGCTTCAAAGGGCCCTTCCCTTTGCAATAAAAGCACTTTCTGTCTCGTGCTTGGGTCCATTCTTTGACTTCTTCCGGCAACTTGCTTGCAGGGCGCTGCAACATCTTTGCCATCCTTCTTGAAGTTCTTCTTACCCTTGCCCTTCTTGAACTTAGTGGTTTTATTGACCATCAACACTTGATGTTCTTTCTTGATTTCAACCTCTCACGACTTCAGCATTGAGAATACTTCGGGAATGGTCTTCACCATCCCCTGCATATTGTAGTTCATCACAAAGCTCTTGTAGCTTGGTGGGAGCGATCAAGGATTTTGTCAATGACCGCCTCATCTGGGAGGTTTATGTCCAAATGGGACAAAGCGGTTGTGCAACCCAGACATTTTGAGTATGTGCTCACTGACAGAACTGTTTTCCTCCATCTTACAACTATAGAACTTGTCGGAGACTTCATATCTCTTGACCCGGGCATGAGCTTGAAAAACTAGTTTCAGCTCCTCGAACTTCTCATATGCTCCGTGTTGCTCAAAACGCTTTTGGAGCCCCGGTTCTAAGCTGTAAAGCATGCCGCACTGAACGAGGGAGTAATCATCAGCACGAGTCTGCCAAGCATTCATAATGTCTTGGTTCTGCAGGGACGGGAGCGTCACCTAGCGGTCCTTCTAGGACATATTGTTTCCTGGCAGCTATGAGGATGATCCTCGTGTTCCGAGACTCCAAATCCGTATAGTTGCTGCCATCATCTTTCAGCTTGGTTTTCTCTAGGAACGCGTTGAAGTTCGAGTTGACATGAGCGTTGGCCATTTGATCTACAAGACATATTTGCAAAGGTTTTAGACTAAGTTCATGATAATTAAGTTCATCTAATCAAATTATTTTAATGAACTCCCACTCAGATTAGACATCCTCTAGTCATCTAAGTGTTACACGATCCGAGTCGACTAGGCCGTGTCCGATCATCACGTGAGACGGACTAGTCATCGTCGGTGAACATTCTCATGTTGATCGTATCTTCCATACGACTCATGTTCAACCTTTCGGTCTCCGTGTTCCGAGGCCATGTCTGTACATGCTAGGCTCGTCAAGTTAACCCTAAGTGTTTTGCATGTGTAAAACTGTCTTACACCCGTTATATGTGAACGTAAGGATCTATCACACCCGATCATCATCACGTGGTGCTTCAAACGACGAACTTTAGCAACGGTGCACGCTTAGGGGAGAACACTTCTTGAAATTGTTGTAAGGGATCATCTTATTTACTACCGTCGTTCTAAGTAAACAAGATGCATAAACATAATAAACATCACATGCAATTATATAGTAGTGACATGATATGGCCAATATCATATAGCTCCATTGATCTCCATCTTCGGGCTCCATGATCATCTTGTCACCGCATGACACCATGATCTCCATCATCATGATCTCCATCATCGTGTCTTCATGAAGTTGTCACGCCAACGACTACTTCTACTTCTATGGCTAACGCGTTTAGCAATAAAGTAAAGTAGTTTACATGGCGTTCTTCAATGACACGCAGGTCATACAAAATAAAGACAACTCCTATGGCTCATGCCGGTTGTCATACTCATCGACATGCAAGTCGTGATTCCTATTACAAGAACATGATCTCATACATCACAATATATCATTCATCATTCATCACAACTTCGGCCATATCACATCACATGACAATTGCTGCAAAAACAAGTTAGACGTCCTCTAATTGTTGTTGCATCTTTTACGTGGCTGCAATTGGGTTCTAGCAAGAACGTTTTCTTACCTACGAATAACCACAACGTGATTTTGTCAACTTCTATTTACCCTTCATAAGGACCCTTCTCATTGAATCCGCTCCAACTAAAGTGGGAGAGACAGACACGCGCTTGACCACCTTATGCAACTAGTGCATGTCACCGGTGGAACCGGTCTCACGTAAGCGTCGTGTAAGGTTGGTCCGGCCGCTTCATCCCACAATACCGCTGAAGCAAGATAAGACTAGTAGCGGCAAGCAAGTTGACAAGATCTACGCCCACAATAAAATTGTGTTCTACTCGTGCAATAGAGAACTACGCATAGACCTAGCTCATGATGCCACTGTTGGGGAACGTTGCGAGAAAATTAAAATTTTTCCTACGGTTTCACCAAGATCCATCTATGAGTTCATCTAAGCAACGAGTCAAGGGAGTGAGTTTGCATCTACATACCACTTGTAGATCGAAAAGGAAGTTGCTCAAGGGATGGTGATAATGGAGTCGTACTGCATACGATTCGGATCACCGATGACCAAGTGCTTGAATGGACAGCACCTCCGCGTTCAACACACGTGACGGTGCGGACGACGGCGTCTCCTCCTTCTTGATCCAGCAAGGGGAAGGAGAGGTTGAGGAAGATGGCTCCAAAGCAGCAGCACGACGGCGTGATGATGGTGGAGTGACGATTCTCCAGCAGGGCTTCGCCAAGCACACGGAGGAGGAGAGGTGTTGGGGAGGGGTGGGCTGTGCCTTCAAGTGTCTTGCAGCCCTCCCCTCACCCCTCTATTTATAGGGGGAAGGGACAAGGGGGCCGGCCCCTCTAGATGGCATCTAGAGGGGGGGCGGCGGCCAAGGGGAGGGGGGACTTGCCCCCCAAGCAAGGGGGGCGCCCCCTCTAGGGTTCCCCCCCCCAACCCTAGGCGCATGGGCCCAAGGGGGGGGCGCCCAGCCCACCAGTGGCTGGATCCTGCCCCACGCAGCCCATGTGGCCCCCCGGGAGGGGTGGCCCCTCCCGGTGGACCTCGAACCCTTCCGGTGGCCCCAGACAATCTTGATATGCCCCGAAACTTTCCGGTGTCCGTTTGACAACTTCCCATATATAAATCTTTACCTCCGGACCCTTCCGAACTCCTCGTGACGTCCGGATCTCATCCGGGACTCGAACAACATTCAGTAATCACATACAAGTCTTCCTAATAACCCTAGCGCCACCGAACCTTATGTGTAGACCCTACGGGTTCGGGAGACATGCGTAACATGACCGAGACGGCTCTCGTGTCAATAACCAACAACGGGATCTGGATACCCATGTTGGCTCCCACATGCTCCTCGATGATGTCATCGGATGAACCACGATGTCGAGGATTCAATCAATCCCGTATACTATTCCCTTTGTCAATCGATACGTTACATGCCTGAGACTCGATCGTCGGTATCGCAATACCTCGTTCAGTCTCGTTTCCGGCAAGTCACTTTACTCGTACCGTAATGCATGATCCCATGACCAAACACTTGGTCACTTTGAGCTCATTGTGATGATGCATTACCGAGTGGGCCCAGAGATACCTCTCCTTCATACGGAGTGACAAATCCGATCTCGATCCGTGTCAACCCAATGACACTTTCGGAGATACGTAGTGCACCTTTATAGTCACCCGATTACGTTGTGACGCTTTGGTACACCCAAAGCACTCCTACGGTATCCGGGAGTTACACGATCTCATGGTCTAAGGAAGAGATACTTGACATTGAAAAAGCTCTAGCAAAACGAACTACACGATCTTGTGCTATGCTTAGGATTGGGTCTTGTCCATCACGTCATTCTCCTAATGACGTGATCCCGTTGTCAATGACATCGATGTCCATAGTCGAAACCATGACTATCTCTGACCAACGAGCTAGTCAACTAGAGGCTTACTAGGGACGTATTGTGGTCTATGTATTCACACGTGTATTACGATTTCCGGATAATACAATTATAGCATGAATAAAAGACAATTATCATGAACAAGGAAATATAATAATAATGCTTTTATTATTGCCTCTAAGGCATATTTCCAACACAAACCTCAAAACACAAGCATTTCTCCTTTGTTCTAGAATCTTCTGTATCATAATTGATTATTTTTTTCTAAATGAATTGCCATTATTTGTTTTTTACTTTATTATTTACAATGCACAACCCCATGAATCTTACATTTTTATATAACTAATTGATTTTGAATGAGATGAACTATAAGAACTAAACGAACATCTACATCATGCATATATGACTCAAAGCTTTACATGCTATAGTGTGTATTTATTCATAATTTGGTTTCGAAATCTCATGCTTCAATACATGTGTACCTTACTAGTTTTGAGTAGAGTAGCAAATTTCACGCGGCCCCAGGTATATCAAAATGCAGGGCCCATGCATCATTGCCTTTCGGTCGAACCTACGTCCACAATTTTTTGTACGTAAAAATGCTGCCTCATTCCCGTAAAACCGAGCGGCCCACACATATTTAAGGCGTCGACTCGAACCCATTTACTACGACGTGGCCCCGCATGCCGTAGTACTCCTACAAACCCTACCGCCGCACTCATCATCGTTTTTCTTCAAGAGGACGAGGGAGAAGCCGATTTGTAGTGGAGGCGCTTTCAAAAAAAAAGGATTTATAGTGGAGACCCGTACCCTAGGGTGCCCTAGGTAGCTGCCACACGCATCATTGTTTTCTCTTTTCTTTATGTTCTTGCGTGCTAGAGTGAAATGATGGTTGCTTTGTCCGTCTAGCTTAATGGGGGAAAGGTGGGGCTTTGTGATTTGACCCCTCATCGCTCATTTTCTACTACTGTGGCGCTACGACCGGGGTGCCTCCAATTCCAACCACTGCTCCGAACTGTAATTTGGTGCATCACACGTGGAACAAGACGGTGGATGAGCCACATGTCTGCCAAAGGGGTCCTGTTAAGTGTGTCGCCATTGCAAAGTGCGGATCGACCTGCTTGAGTTGCTACGCCAACACGACAGGAGCAGCCTACCACTTGGTTTTGTTCCTTGGTGAATCCCGACTATATTGATCTAAAAAGATACATGCTGAACTACCCTCTCCGTCTCGGTTTTCTATTTGTAGGCGTCTCAGTTTAGACTAGCCACAATGGAGAGTAACATACACTAGTAACATACACATATCCCTAGACTATATTACTACCTTCACAGTGGGTAGTAACATAAGTGTAGTAACATGCAGAGCTTCATTTATTATGTTATAGACTCATATTGCATTGGGACATGTGATGTTACAGTAACTAGCTAAGTTACTACTACTACCTCTCTTCTCATTAACTCATTGCCACATAAGCAAATTTGCTGAGTTGGACTCGATGTTACTGTTGAAGTTACTCCCACTATGGATAGTCTTATAGGGCCTGCACTTAGTTCTAGGTCATCCGTTTGACTAACTAAATATGAGTTACTATGTCACAAAAAGTATATCATTGGATTCTTATTGGTTGATATGTGAAGAAACAAGAAACGAGGTAGAAGTTAATGCACCGCGCCTTAGTATTTTGGGATTATTTGGTTTTCATAAGATGACTTACTCACCTAGAAGGAGGGATTAGTTGTATTTAAAAGTCGAGGGCGGGGCTTTTCCTGCGCGGTAGGCGGGGCAGTTCCGCCTAGTCGGTTCGACAAAGACGCGAGAAGACGAGGGAGTAGGCTGCTACAAACGAGGGCTGTGTGATTTGACAATGAAGTTATCACTGGACAGGTGGGGCCCCGTGATTTGACTTGCCATTATCATTTTAATCATGACGCCACGACCGGGCGTGAGTCTCCCGATTCTGACCACCTCCATACAGGTGCCTCTCCCAATGCTCCACCATGTAGTAGTAGAGGCTGGCTCTTGCATGAGAGCCCACTTCTCCACTTTTTCCTTGCCTCTCTTTCCTCCACATATGCAAAAATGCTATGTAAAGCGCACTATTGTACTTACTTGCTCCTACAGGTGCTTAAGCTTGCCACATAGGCACAAAGTCTGATGTGGCAAGTTAATCAAGAAGAGAGAGACTAGTTTGGTGACCCAAGGAAGAAACGGTGCTAAGCGCGTGTACCTAGGTGAAAAGAAAATTTTGAGTCTATAGCTAATTAAATGAAGCAAACTTAGCAACACCATTTCATTGGAAGAGGTCACTCCTTGACAAATGCAATAAATACTAGTACTCCCTGTGTCCCATGATATAAGAACATTTTTGACACTACACTAGTGTAAAAAACGTTCTTATATTATGGGACGGAGGGAGTACGAAGAAAGACATAGAGAGGAGTAAAAAAAATACACTTATAGCCAACCTTATAGCCAACCTTGTTGTAGTATGAGTGACTAAGTGATGACTATGTATGACATGCCAACAACAGATAGCCTAACGCACCGTGTTAAATCTCCAAGGGCGCGACCATGAAAGCGCGACGCGACAGTCGTGGTAGGCGCGACCATGATCACGGGCTCTTGGCAGCCCTTGGATCTGAGATCAAACGGTCACATGCTAAGTTGCTTGAAAATTTGCAGAATAACCCTCCAGGATAGGATATTCACCCATAGGTCTAGAATCACGCCATGCAACTGTTCGATCTCAGATCCAAGGGCTCTCGGAAGCCCGTATCATGGGAGAATGGAAAGCCACTACCAGCCGTTCGCATGCTGGCAGTTCGCTCCTACTTATCCCTCAGACGCCCTTTAATACTACGGGCGGTTCGCTCCTAGTCGTCCCGGCCCATTCACATTACGGCAGTTCCACTAATCCTAACCCTCCTCCCAAATCCATGGCGTCCCAAATCTCCCCGATCGGGCGGTGAGTACAAGGTTAGAACCATCACCGCGGCGATGAGTTCGACGTCATCTACACCCGCATTTCCGCGACGGTGAAAGGATGCCTTTCTCGCTTCCAGACGCATGTTCGAAAACTCACATGATGAGTGGGTCGCTGGGCTAGATGTTGAGTACACCACGATCGTGGGACGAGAGAAGGATCTAAAGAATGAAGAGAGGAAGAAGCCCGCCGTGATCCAGGTTTGCGTACATAACGCTTTGCTTGGTCTACCACATATGCCATGCCGACGTTGAGTGCCGGATTTTAAGAACTTCCTCGAGGACAAAACAGTCAAATTCGCATCAGAGACTTTAAGAATGACAAAGAAGTCCTGCGTCGGATAGGCCTCGTTGTAGGCAACCCCTTCGACCTCCAAAAGAATCGGCTGGTGCCCTCTCATCAGCCTTCAATGTTGACCCTAGCAGGAGCCATGGTTCATCCTTCGTACGGTAAACTAGAGAAACCTCCATACACGTTTCATCGTCATGCATGGCAGCGGAATGTACTAGATATAGACCACATCCAGTACGCTGCAATGGATGGCTACCTTTGTTTCAATATCTACAAGGGTTGGATGAAGACCAACAGCCAAGTTGGCGGTTCAAGCAAAGAAGTATCGGCCAAGAGGAAGAGGGACAAGGACGAAGTCGAGGACGTGGACGAGGACTCCGAGTAAGGTGGCAGTGTCGTTGCTCATGGTGGTTCTAAACTTCTAATGCAATGTCTACCGGATTAGTTGCATAGTTTAATTTCAGGTGTGCTTAGTTTAATTTGAGGGGTGTGTTGTCTTTGAGCCCCAATGAGTAACTATGTTATGTTTCTTCTTGTTACTTTAACTCTTCAAGATGTACATACTAGTACTAGTAATTCTTTAATAGAATTTAGCACCCCAATTAAGCACGTACTAGCTTTTTTAATAGTACTATATGCATAATTTGGCGACACAAGCGCTCTCTATATGTACCACCTTTTTAAAATTTCAATTTTTGCTCCATGGCATAATCCATCGATAGTGGAGTACTACTGCATAAAAGTATACATTTTTAAAAGGCTAGCGCATTGTTCATCACATATATATATAGCCATTAAATTCTCAACCTAGAACGACGTGCATGCCATGTAGTAAACCGATACGGAGGAAGTATAGTAAAAATGAGGTGATTTTACCGAGCGATTGGCGGGGGAGCATGGCCTGTCATGCGGTCCCACGTGTCATGATGTACCAAGGCGATGCGCGTGTCCCTCTTGAGGCAGAAGCAATACTAGTACGTGGTTTGAGATGATGTCGAACCGAAGTGTGAAATAATGGTTGCTTCGTCCGTCTGGGAAGGTGCGGCATTGTGATTTGATCGCCTCATTGCTCATTATCGCCATTGGACCAAGATGAGTGGGGTGCGTCCCCGCTGTTCTGCACCGTTATGTGGTGCTTGACACGTCGACCGGTTGCTATATGTCCCACATGTCGGCTGTGAAGCATGTAATTCATTAAAGGGAGCGTCGACGGAGGAGTATACTACATAATTCATGAAAGGGAGCGACTTAGTTTTGGAAAAATCTGTTTTTACGGAGTACGTACCCACTAGGGTTTATAGGGCTCATCTAACAAACATTCATTTTTCCGTTTGATAAGTCTCAATTCTACTATACTAGTAGTAGTACCATTACATGTTGGATTTCGAGGTGCGTTAGATCACCCGACGCAAGCAGTGTCAAGAGGAAACTAACTAATGCATGTACACGTTCATGGAAATTTAGTTGTCATTCATGCATTCGTTCTAATTAATGCCTCGGTAAACATAACTTCTTGAGAAAAACGAGCGTACTGTGCAAACTACGAAATTAATTCGACCACTCACCGTCTACCTTGGTTGGAGAGATTTTGAAATTGAGCCATAAACCGGAAAGGAGGAGTAGTAACTTTTGTCTCGATTACTATTTGTGGCCTTGTATAGATGCAAAATGTATTATTTATAGTGGCCTTGTATAAGTAAATAGAGGGAGTACTAACCAAAGTAGTAGTAGGGACGAGGAGTAAATGGAGGGAGTAGTAATATTTTCTCCTCGTCATGAGCCACTGCCAAGGCAAGGGTGAGGGAGCGGGCGTAAAGGCGACAGTAGTAGTAAGCTTCACCTCATCCTCGAGTCACCGCGCTTTGTGGGCGGGGGAGACGGCGACTAAGCAAGTTTCTCCTCGCTCATGAGTTGACGGGACACATCAAAAGTACTCCAGTGTATAGAGCCTTGCCTCTAAGGTAGGCCCCACATGGTTTGCCTCTTTTTTTAATTTAACATAACGCATCACGTTGCAATTTGTTTGTTCACTCGTGGTAGACGATACTCCCTCCACCAAGTGGACAACCAGTACATGTGCCAAATTACCACGTGGGCTGCCTTTTTCGTACAGAAATGAGCTCCACCGTGTACCCACGCGGGTGTGGTTGGGAAAGAGACAGGAGTAAGTGCGTCGTGCGTGCACCTCTTCTCTTCGTGCACGTCTCCCACCTACGTGGGTGTGTGCGAGAGAGATACAAACCTAGACATAATGCGCCGTCCATCCCCATGCCTCCGCCCAGTCCGACCACCAGTCACCACCACGGCACCACGCCCCACTCCTCACCTTATCTCTCATATTTCTCCCTCAATTTTTATATACAAGGGGCCACTATCAAAATTACAATTTGCAGATATACAAGGCCACTACCACTAATCGATGCAATATTAATGATGTTTGCCTCGTGGTACTAGCAAAGGAAGACATTAATTATCCCTTGCATGCATGCGGGAGTTTGTAAAAAAATGCATCTTGATGTTCCGTGCAATGCACGAGCATCTTGCTAGTCCATGAAAACAACACAGGGCAAAATTCCACGGCGAACGAGAGATTTGAATCTGTTGGGAGGGGATGTTTGGATCTTGCCCGGGGTAGCCAAAATATTGGCGACCCTTTTGTCCACCGGTGCCTTTGCCACCGATGAACGAGGAATGGCTCGGGTGCTCATGCTGTCATGCATCCTCCAGCGCACACGTTGGAGACGAGCTCACACGAGATGTGTTTTTTTGTCCCACAACACCGCCCGAGCCGCCCGTAGATTGACCGGCGACCTACAAATTACGCCATCCAACCGTAGCCGCACACATTATGACATCAACTCAACCAACCGGACGAAATTCAGGCAAACACGTAGACAAACTGATATTTCATATAAACAACGACGGAAATCATATAAAATACCGGATTTTCACACAAACATGACGGATTTCATTACATTCAAATGAACTACGCGATGCTAGTTCGACAGACAGTGTATAATACCTGGCCTAAATGGTCGCCTCACGATCGATTTGTGTTCCTCATGTCCGGCAAAGACGATCACCGGACTGTCGGGAGCCCCGGAGGTATATGCTTCAAATAAGAAGAACGGCTCGCTTCCCCACTGCCCAACCGATATCATTGGCTGGTGTCGAAGATGATGGTGGCTGCACCGGTTCGATTTCATCATCGGCCACTACTTTGCCATGGCCGCACAGCTCGAAGTTCATCCTAATATTCCCCTCTTCCGTGGAGCCCATGCGGGTCGTGAAGGTCCTCGCAACAAAAGGATCCGCAAGACACTGCGGTGTACACCAGCTGCCGCCCGCGGTGGCCTTCATGGGACCCAAGCGGCGGCGGCCTCCCGTGTTCTACTTCTCCTCGATGATGGCGGCGGACGCGGAGGCGCTGGCCACCGACTCGTCGCTCTCCGCGCACCCGGCTTCTGTCGCTGCTTGCATGGCGTGGCCGCCGGCATGGGAGTCTCGGCCACAGAAACGGGAGACGCGGTACGAGGCGGCGGCGTGGACGGCAACAACGACGCCCGTGCGCCGCTCTGAAAGTGCAACTATCCCTAGGTGGTTTTGGTAATTCACAACAACATATAGCTCATTGAGCTAATGCTATTCCAAGACAAATATTTCAGGAAAGCTCAATCAATGGCATGGCATGGATGATGAAAGTGGATCCCTCAAAATATTAAGGACAAAGGATTGGCTCAAGCTCAAAAGCTCAAGACTCTACATTTTACATTTTAGTGATCCAAGATCACATTGAGTCTATAGGAAAAGCCAATACTATCAAGGAGGGATGAGATGTTGCTTAATGAGCCTCTTGCTTCATGTGCTTAGTGATATGCTCCAAAACCCTCAACTACTTTATCACATCCACATATGACCTAAACCTAAAGTCAAAATCGGTCCTACCGATTCTTTCTATCCGGCGCCACCGAGTTCAAATGTCATAGCCACTGCCACAAACCCTAGGCAAATCGGTTTCACCGATAGGGATCTCGGTCTCACCAATTGTAATCTCTCTGTTTCGCTTCGTAACGTTTTGGTCTAACCGAAGTGAGCGATCGGTCCCACCGAGATTGCAATGTAAACTCTCTGTTTCCCTTTCATAACGTTTCGGTCTAACCGAAGTGAGCGATCGGTCCCACCGAGTTTAACTGACCAACTCTCTGGTTAGCTAATTACCAAAATTGGTCTCACCGAGTTTGTGTAATCGGTCTCACCGAGATTACGTTATGCCCTAACCCTAACCATATCGGTCCTACCGAGTTGCATGTGAGTCCCACCGAAAACCCTAATGGTCACTAGGTTTACTGAATCGGTCCGACCGAGTTCGTTGATTCGATCCCACCGAGTTTGGTAAATTGTGTGTAACGGTTAGATTTTGTGTGGAGGCTATATATACCCCTCCACCTCCTCTTCATTCGTGGAGAGAGCCATCAGAACAAACCTACACTTCCAACTTACCAGTTCTGAGAGAGAACCACCTACTCATGTGTTGAGGCCAAGATATTCCATTCCTACCATATGAATCTTGATCTCTAGCCTTCCCAAGTTGCTTTCCACTCAAATCTTCTTTCCACCAGATCCAAATCTTATGAGAGAGAGTTGAGTGTTGGGGAGACTATCATTTGAAGCACAAGAGCAAGGAGTTCATCATCAACACACCATTTGTTACTTCTTGGAGAGTGGTGTCTCCTAGATTGGCTAGGTGTCACTTGGGAGCCTCCGACAAGATTGTGGAGTTGAACCAAGGAGTTTGTAAGGGCAAGGAGATCGCTTACCGTGAAGATCTACCGCTAGTGAGGCAAGTCCTTCGTGGGCGACGACCATGGTGGGATAGACAAGGTTGCTTCTTCGTGGACCCTTCGTGGGTGGAGCCTCCGTGGACTCGCGCAACCGTTACCCTTCGTGGGTTGAAGTCTCCATCAACGTGGATGTATGATAGCACCACCTATCGGAACCACGACAAAAACATCCGTGTCTCCAATTGCGTTTGAATCCTCCCAACCCTTCCCTTTACATTCTTGCAAGTTGCATGCTTTAATTTCCGCTGCCTATATACTCTTTGCATGCTTGCTTGAATTGTGTTAATATTGCTTGACTTGTGCAAAGATAGCTAAAATCTGCCAAAGTCTAAAATTGGGAAAAGGTTAAGTTTTTAATTGGTCAAGTAGTCTAATAACCCCCCCTCTAGACATACTTCAAGGTCCTACAAGTGGTATCGAGCTTTGGTCTCCATTTGCTTTGATTTCCATAGCTTTTTGTGGTCATAGCCTTGGTTTCACAACCTAGGAGAGTATGGCGTCTAGCGAGGGAAATTATCACCATAGAGGTCCTTACTTTGATGGCACTAATTTTGCTAGTTGGAAGCATAAGATGAAAATGCATATTCTCGGACATAACCCCGCCGTTTGGGATATTGTGTGTATTGGCTTGCAAGATGAATTCTTTGATGGGAGAGAACCGAACCGTGAAGCTAAGCGGAAGAGTTGAAGATGCTGCAATACAACGCTCAAGCTTGTGATATCCTCTTCAATGGCTTGTGGTTCAAGAATTCAACAAAATCAGTCGTCTTGAGAATGCAAAGGAAATTTGGGATACTTTGATTGATATGCATGAAGGTACCGACTGGCCATGGAATCCAAGTTGGATGTGCTCCAAAGTCAGCTTGACAAGTTCAAAATGAAGGATGGTGAATGTGTCGCTGAAATGTACTCTAGGCTTTCTCTTATAACAAATGAGAATGCAGCCTTAGGAAGTGAAGAGATGACCGACAGATTCATTATCAAGAAGATCCTAAGAGCATTGGATGGAAAATATGATACAGTGTGCACGTTGATCCAAATGATGCCAAATTACAAAGATCTCAAGCCAACGGAAGTCATTGGAAGAATTGTTGCTCATGAGATGTCACTCAAGGATAAGGAGGAACTTCACAACAAGTCAAGTGGTGCTTACAAAGCCTCATGTGAAGCCCCCACATCATCGAGTGAGAAACAAACCTTCAATGAAGAATTGAGCTTAATGGTGAAGAACTTCAACAAATTTTACAAGAGTAGAAGCAAAGAAAGAAGCTCTAAGTCAAGGTCCTACAATGACAAAAGAACATCTAGTCGAGAGCGCAGTTGCTACAATTGTGGGAGACCCGGACACTATTCCAATGAGTGTACGGCACCCTACAAAAGAAGAGAAGATTCTCCAAAGAGAAGAAGTAGAAGAGAAGAATCACCACCAAGAGAGAGAAGGAGTAGAGATGATCGTTATGAACGAAGACCCTCAGGGAGAATCAAGGATTCGGAAAGGAAGGACAAGTCATCAAAGAGCTACACAAAACGAAGACATCAAGCTCATGTTGGTGAATGGGTATCCGGCTCCGACTCCGACAATCACTCCGAGAGAAGCTATCACTCCAACTCCAAATACACTCAAGATGAAGGTGTTGCCGGTCTAGCACTTGTGTCAACCAACTCCTGCGACATATTTGATTCACCAAATGAAGGAATTGGAAGATGCTTCATGGCCAAAGGTCCTAAGGTAACACACCGAGTATGTTGATTTTAATAGTGATGAAGATGACTTGTTAGGTGATGATGATTTACTTGTTGACAACT
This sequence comes from Aegilops bicornis, assembly GCA_021605145.1. NCBI lineage: Eukaryota > Viridiplantae > Streptophyta > Magnoliopsida > Poales > Poaceae > Aegilops > Aegilops bicornis. Next base: position 570,866,222 of record CM038669.1, on the reverse strand, counting down.
CTAGTGATGAATACTATGATGAAACGTCAATTAATCATGCTAATCAAGATGAAACGAATGACAATGATGAGGAGAAGATTGAGCTACTAACTAAAGAACTAAACACTCTTAAGTTAGCTCATGAAACTATCTTCGAAGATCATCGAGAACTTTTAAGGGCTCATGAGAAGTTACGCTTTGAAAAGCTCAATCTTGAGCAAGAGCATGAGTTCCTAAAAGCAATCAATGATGATCTCTGTAAGAAAAGTTCTTCTTACATTGCCAAGCGTTTACTCTTATCTACTTACATGCCTCAAGTCAAGTCTAGTAACAAGAACAAGAAAGATTCTTTCTCTAGTAGTAACAATAACAATGCTAAATCCAATATTGTTGCTTCTAGTAGTTCTCTTGATTCCACTAATGATTCTCTTAGCCAAGTTACACTTGAGCAAGAAAACATCTTATTGAAGGGAATTATAGAGAAAGGTGTATACAAGAGCCTTGCCAGGAGTAAGCAATTCGAGGAAATCGTACGCAAGCGAGGAAGGCACCGAAAGAATCAAGGTGTTGGTTTTGAACGGAAGTTCAATGCTAATGGAGTAGAGTGGGAAGAAGATCAATACCCCAAGACGAAGTTTGTTCCTCAACAAGAGAAGTATGATACTACTTCCTTCAAGGGAACACAAGCACAAGATGATCTTCCACCACAAGACCACAAGAACAAAGGCAAGGACAAGCTTTAAGAGGAGATTAATGCATTTGAAGAAGCACCTAAGGCCTTGGTCAAGTGGGTTCCCAAGACTACGTCAAGTTCTACTTCATCAAGTACAACTACTACACCAAGGATTCCCATCAAGATGATGTGGATCCCGAAGAAGAACTAGAGAGTTCTTGAGGGTGACTCCGCCAACATTCTTCACTCATAGCATTATGGCAAGGACAAGTGCAATCATCTTCCATATCGTGCACTAGTTCAAGGAGTCACAAACCCTCATGTTGGTAAGGCAAGGGACAAGGTAACCTAATGTTTTCATGGACATCATTTTGTGAGTACATCACTCTATGTCTATGGATATTATTGTTTGTTCCTTGTGGGACTAACCATGTAGGTATTGAAAGTGCAACTCACTCCAAAGGTTTTCTCCAAAAGATCTACATCAATATTGAGCATCCACATCTTCAACACCTACATGAAGTCATCATCGACAAAACCCAAGGTTAGTTCATCCCTCTAAGGGGGGATCTCACATCTAGGGGAGCTTAACTCTAAGAATTGAGTCAAATAAACTCTAATGATGTGAACACATAAATGCTTTATGTAAAAGTGGTAACCCCACTTGAGCTTAAACGATGAGTATGACCTATGATCAAATGTTCTCATTTGACTCCTAAGTCAATATAGTCATATATAGATGACCTAGTCATCGCCAATTGTTTTATAGATGCTAGAATTGGTTGTGCATGCTTTGTCACATATTTCATTTGTCATTTTATTGTGTGAGCATGTTGCTTGCATATTTTACTCATTCAAGGACATCCACTTGTTGTTTTGATTGATTGGTTTCCTTTTCTTTGGCCAAGTGGATGGACAAGAATGCCTAAGAACCTTCTCTAGCTATTTATGCTTTTCTCGTCTCAAACTCTATTCATGCTATATCACAAAATTTGATCAAGTCAGATTCGAACCACTCTGTGTGAGGAGCACTCAGAGTCCCCGATTCGTCATAGACTTAAACTTCCAAAACTTCTTTGTGCTTTTCGGTCTGACCGATTCCTCCATTTCAGTCATACCGAGATCACTAAGTCGATATAGGTTTTCATCTCGGTGCAACCGATTTGAACTTTTCGGTCACATTGAGTTGCTGTAACTGTTAACAGTTATGCATCTCGGTGCCACCAAGTTGTTCCACTCAGTCACACCGACAGTGTCGGGCTATATATTCACACGGGCAAAATTGTGGAAAACTTTCTCCAAAACTCTTCGCCCGCGCATAGCTCGCTCTGCCTACTAGGTCTCCGGATCGTCGACTTCGTCGCCAGCCGCCTCCTGTCGTTGGTCTCCGCCGCCGTCAACGGATTTCATTTCCGCCGTTGCCAGAAGCGAAGTTCACCGTGAACTAGGGTATGAACTCAATCACAAGTGCTATCCTCGCTCGATTCTCAAAGACATTGTGTTCATTATGCTTCTTGCCATGATTGAAACACCTCTATCCAGTCAAAACAATCCTTAGAATAGGTGTGATTCGAAAATTTAGGGTTAGGTTTCCGCCGAAACCATCTCGGACCCACCGAGTTGAGAAACTCGGTTCCACCAATTCGGCTAACGCCATTGCACAAGTAACTCTCGGTCTGACCGAGAATTGCTAATCGGTGTGACCGATTTTAGAACTTTGTGAAACCCTAGCAGTCTCGGTGCCACCGAACTATGACTCGGTCTGACCGAGTTCACTAGTTTAGGTTCCAAAACTGCTTCGGTATCACCAAGTTTGAAAATCGGTAGATCCGAAATGCTTTCTGTGGAAAACTAAAACTAAGTTTTTGAATCATTCTTTTGCAAAAATCTCTGCATTTTGTGATGCTCATCCACTCTACCTCATCTATAACTATTCACAGGGTCAGCAGTCAATGTGTGCAGCATGTCAGACCAAAGTGACAGCCAGAACAAGTCAGAAGAGCAGATTCACATGAGTGAGGGCACTAGTCCCTCCAGCAGCTCAGATGAAGAAAGTGAAACACTCCCAGCAATTTGCCCAAAGCTGCCACCAGGACAAGGAAGAAGAAGACCTCGGAGTCTGAGGATGAGGATTATGTGGCAGTTGAGGATGAGGCTAGTTCAAAGAAGAAAGTGCTCAAGAAGGAGTACAGCTCAACTGCAAGAAAGCCGTGAATGAAGATCAAAAGGCCTGCAGGAAGACAACCTATGTCTAAAGCCAGTAGTCTCCACTCAAGCATCTTTGGAATCCCAACCCAAAGAGCCTGCTGCAGAAGGAAAGAAAAGGAAGGAAAGGGTCAAGAAGACCATGGCGGAGTAATAGGAAAGCCTTCCATGATGGAAGAAGAGGAAGAAGAAGAGGTTCTTGCACCAGCACCCAAGGCACAAAAGGCGATGGGTGATGCTATAAAGTCAGGGGCTGCAACTTCAAAGCCCAAAGAAGCACCCAAAGCTGCCTCCAAGCCCAAGAGTGCACCTAAGAGGAACACCAGGAGTATACCAGCTGCTGAAAAGAACAAGGCCCCAGTGCATGATGTTGCTGCTGAGGAAGATGATGAAGGGCAAGTCCTAAGGAAGCTCAAACCCAAGACTCCAGACCACAATGATGCTCATCCTGTGGCTGAGAACATGAAGATTAGGAGAGATTCAGGGTTGAGACTATGGAGAGAGTCAGATCCATATGCCACCAGGAGAAGGACTGCTGTTGATTACAGGTTCCACACAAAGGAGCAGCAGGACTTCTATGAGACAATCTTGTTGGACAAGAAGCCCACAGTGTGTGATATGAGGTGGGTTGACTGGACCTACATACAGGAAAATGAAGAACACTATCCTGGAGTATATGATAGCTTTAGTGCGTGTGGATTTGCAGACTTTGTTGGGCAGAAGCTCACAAACTGGAATGATGAGCTCATTATGCAATTCTACTCCACAACACATTTCTATCCAGATGGCAGGATAGTTTGGATGTCTGAAGGAACGAGATACCAATCAACCATTGAGGAATGGGCAAGTCTGATCAATGCCCCAAAGGAGAGTGAAGATGACTTGGACGTTTATGCCAAGAAGAAGATGGATCACAACTCTATGTCACAGATGTACAAGGAGATACCAGATGAAGCACTTGAGACTTTCAAGTTTGGGTCAGTTCATTTTCTTCTGTTAGGGCTGCCAACGATCAACTGGATCCTAAGGCACACTCTGTTGCCCAAATCAGGTGACCACAACATGATCAGAGGACATGCAATTAATTTGCTACATATATTTGATGTGCCCCAGAAATTCAAGGTCATGAGCCTCATAGTTGAGACTATCAAGAGAACAGCAACAGACCAAAAGAGAAGTTGTGGATATTCCCCACAAATTCAGGAGTTGATTAACTCAAAGATGGGCACATTGAAGTATCTGTTGGATAAGGAATTGTTCTCTATCCTGACTTTGAGGCCAATCAAGTTCTCATGACTGAGAATGAACCATCATCAGTACAAGCTCAAGAGAAGAAGGAGAAAGCAAGGAAAGAGAAGGCTGCCAAGATGCCAACTCTAGCAGAGGCATCTGAGTACTTTTTGAAGAGCAAGCAGGACCAGCTTGGTTACTTGATAGCATCAACTCAAGGATTGAGAAGGGGTTGGCCACCCTAACTCAAAACCAGGAGAGCTCGGAAAGAATCATGGAACAAAATTCTATGATCTTGATGTCAAAGTAACCGAGATTGATCGGTTGTGGAGCAGCTACAGGATGACATGCAGGAGAGGAAGGGCAGGACAACAACTGATGCATTTGCCAGAGTGCCTCGAGCTCAGAGATCAGCTGCAGAACCAGTAACAGACACCAGAGTCACTTCATCTGCTCCAGCTTCAGCTCCTTCCACATCAACTGAAGTCTTCATCCAAGGAGCCATATCTGCGCCACCAGCTGAAGACCAAGCCTGAGAGACGATATAGTCCTATGCATTTTCTAGGAACTTTTTGGTAACTTGTTGCCAAAGGGGGAGAAAATGTATAGATCATAGGCTTCGAGAGAGAGAGAGAGAGTTTGCTTTTGTTCTCTCTTGTCTTCTTGGTTGAACTTTGTTTGCTTTTGATTGCTTGAGATACTATGCTATTACCTGTGAGACATTGATGATCATGTGTTTGATCATAAGCTACACTTATGCTTGTTAGATGATATTATTTTACTTATCCTTATATGATCATTCACTTTGCTTGGTGATGAGTGCATGTATTCAATCTTTTATTATTTTGAGCGCTCCACCAAGATGTATGTGACATGGAAGAGTAACCCATGAGCCTAATTCCTTGTGCATTTGCAGTCCAAAGCAAATCTTAAAATATGCACAAATTTAGGGGAGCTCTTTCTTATCACATACTTCTCAAAGCGACGATGTTTTTCGATCTTATTATCATTTGTCGAAGCTTTGATCTATATGTTGTCATCAATTACCAAAAGGGGGAGATTGAAAGTGCAACTATCCCTAGGTGGTTTTGGTAATTCATAACAACATATAGCTCATTGAGCTAATGCTATTCCAAGACAAATATTTCAGGAAAGCTCAATGAATGCCATGGCATGGATGATGAAAGTGGACCCTCAAAATATTAAGGACAAAGGATTGGCTCAAGCTCAAAAGCTCAAGACTCTACATTTTACATTTTAGTGATCCAAGATCACATTGAGTCTATAGGAAAAGCCAATACTATCAAGGAGGGATGAGGTGTTGCTTAATGAGTGTAACATCCCAAATTTTCAATTTGGCATGTTATACACAGGTCATCCATGCATATCATATTTTATTGCATTCTCGTTTGCCATCCTCGAAATCCTAAGCAACTCAAGGACCCTCGGAGAGAGTTGGGGATTTTCCGATTTTCATATTTGAATTTTATCAAATAATGAAGACGAGGATTTTGGATTTTATTATTTCTCTCTCCGGAAAAACATTTCAAGTTTAAAATAAACGAGAGGAGATAATATGAATTCTCCAAAAAATAATTGAAATACCAGAGGAAAAATGTTAAAATCATTATTTGGGATTTTATTTCACTTATTTGGAATTTTATTTGCCTAGAGAAAAATTTGCATATATTTAAAATTTGCATTATAGGGGCCAAGAAAAGTTCATCTTGTTCTAAATATTTTATTTAGGCAAAGAAAACTTGTTTTGGCATTTTTAGATTTTTATTTATATTTCTAGCATTTTTCCAATTTTCATGAATGTTTTTTAAAGAAAAAATAAAAGAAATCAGCTCGATCGGGCTAACGGCTCCCTGAAAGCCGCCTAAGTCGCCGCTTGGCCAGCTGCCGGACCGGAGTCCGAGCCGGACTCCTCCCCGCCTTGCCCTCCTCCAAGCCACCGCCTCTTTATATACCCCCTCTCCCTTAGCCACCACCACCACTGCTGCCCGCCTTGGGACCCCGAGCCGAGCCCGAGTCCGAGCTGCCGCCCGCCTCCGCCGCCCGCCTCGCCGAGTCACCGAGCCGCCGCCTCTCGCCGCCCTCGCGGACCCGCGAGCCGCCCGCCCTCGCCGGACGACCTCGCCGGAGGTAGCCCCGTCGCCGGTTTGTTTAAAAAAATAACCCTTCGGTTTTTTTGGAAAAAACCCTAGCCCATTTTTTTATATTAGATCGATTTTATTTCCCGGTTTATTTATTGGAGAACGTTCACCCGTTCATTCGTTTTTACGAACCGTTCGTCGTTTAGTTTCCGCTAACGAACGTTCGTTCGTTTAGCCGTTTCGTTTTTCTTTTATCGGTTTTATTCCGCGATTATTCCGACTTCGATTTCGAACCAATGTTCAAATTAGTATAACTTTTCGCTCGTTTATCGGAATCAGGCGATTCAAGCGCCTGGAGTTTCATCTCGAAACCCTCTTTCCGAATAGCCAACTTAAACCAGTTTTTGTCTTTGCAAAATTTGACTCCAGTTCAGATTAGTAAACGGATCTTGTTTCTCTCGCCGTTTGAGTTTTGTTGTTTCGTTTGGTTTGATTATTTTTGCAAACCGGAGTTCTTAAGTTGAACTCTCCGGTCAACCTCTTTCAGTTGAAGTTTCGTTTGTGCATCTTTGTTTGTTGCTTATGTATGTATTGTTTGCTTGCGATAGAATTCCCGGAGTGCGAAGCGTGTTACTACGAGTCTCTAGGATTCACGGATCGTCAACAAGGCAAGTAACACATGATCATACCTTTTCATACCCAGCTTTTATGCATTAGCTCAATCCTCAAACACTGCATGATTAGGATGTCATTAATTTGTGGGTTGGGAAGTAGATGATGAGGTAGGAACCTATTGCACTGTTACTATCAAACCCTTGGGAGTTACTTCTACGTGTTGCTTATATTGCTATGCTATGCTCGTAGACGTGGTTTGGGTTTGAGAGATATTCACGACAGAGGTGAGATTGTTAATTAATGGTTTACTTTAAGGTGGCAACTTAAATACACATCTGGGTGGATTGAGGCACCTGGGGAACCCAATGTTGTCTGTTTTATTTTTGAAATCCTGGGTACCCGTGTGATCTTCCTATGGACCGCCACCTGTGCTCAAAGGAACTGAGATTATTCATGCTAGAAACTTCCGTGTGCAGCCACAAGCTATTATGGGCTCTAGCATAGTTGAGTAAGTTACGTGAAGCTCTCAAGAGGTAGATCAGCGGTAGTGGGTTTTATAGGTTTGGTATGATCGATCCGGAGTAGAGAGTTAATGTTTCTGAAAGACTGTGTCTCGGTCATCCGTTTTCTCAAACACCATGTAGTGCGAGAAACCAACGGAGGCGATCGAGTCTTGTGGGGAAAAGTGCGCAAACCTCTGTAGAGTGTACAATCTAATCATGGTTAGCCGTGTCCCCGGTTATGGACAATTCTGAGTATCTAGTACTTGAGTATTCACATGTATCTCATCACTCTAAATTAATATTGTTGGGTTGTTAATCACTTTAATTGGGATTGAGTTGGGGTTATACCTTCTCAATGATGTTTCAACCACCATGATAGTTAAATAAAGTGTATTCCTTTGATATAGGGAAAAATTGGCTTTATGCAAAACTGTAACCATAGAGCTATTCCACCAGCCATATATGCATGTAGTATAGCTTATTCTTTCATTACTCTCTATGTGTTACATTGCCAAAGATATTCCATGTGTCAATTGTTTTCGGGCTGCAACATATTATGTTGCGCACTTTTCAGACGAGGAGTAAGGATTGGTAGGTCATTGCCGTACAGTTCGCTTATGCCGTTGGAGTTGATGGACTCACTTTATCTTCCAAGCCTTCCGTTATCGCATTAGATGGCCTTAAGCCATATTATTGTAATAAGTTCTCTTTTGAGACATTCGATGTAATAAGTGTGTGATTGCTACTCGTTATAAATCCTTCGAGTAATCGTGTGTGTCAAGATTACCGATCCAAGGATGACATGTATACAGAGACTTGACCATCCGAGGTCGGGTCGCCACAAGATGGTATCGAGCACACGCTGAGTGTAGGACACGACCACTAAGATAAAACCATATGTCACTCCTCTCTACTCATTTCGACCCTCTCCATTTTTCCACTCTTTAGGATGACGGAGATGAAGTACAAGTTTGCACAACCGGATGAAGACACGCCTTTTGGACGCCACTTGAAGGAAGTCACTAGGTACTGAATATTGGAATACCAAGCTTCACCGGACGCATAACGCCACCTTACCGTAAGAAGAATGCTTTGGAAGATTCAAGCTCTAGTTCCCGGAAGGACGTTTGCGCCAAGCACGGAGCCCATAGTATGTGTTAACATGGAGTTTGGGAAAGAGTATGGCAGCTCACATTACCATGGGACGCATTGGAGAAGTCTACAATAAGGAGCTTAAAGACACCATATACCAAATATGTGGGCGCCGAGACGAGCAATGGAAAGTAATCAGCACCAAGAAGGATAGATCCATTGCAGCCTACATCCAGGAGCTAAACCAGCACATTAGACGTCATGAGAACCAGATGTGCGCAGACATGATGGATTTGAAGAAGGCGAAAACTAAGATCGTCGAGCTGGAGGAAGAACTCAAGTCTACACGCGATGGATATGAGGAAGAAATCAAAATACCATCGGAGAAGAACGACCTAGTCAAGAAGATCGAGTCTTCATGGGAGGACCAGCACCCAAGGAAGAGGAGCAAGAAGAGGAAGAAGATCCCGCTTGTCCAGACAACTACATCATCATCGCATTTACACCGACTCAGATCCAAGTGATGATGACTATGAAGACGAAGTCGAGCGTACATCATGGAGTCTTCCACCGATCAAAATTTCTAGATGACCACCATATAATAGTAGTATTACCCCCATGTAACTAGTAGTAGTTGAGCACTTATGCGATAGTCCTAGATCGTTTTGTATGCCCTTAGTTGCTTGATTGAATGAATGTGTGTTTGCCTCATGTGCATATGGGTAGTGTTTTCTCACTAGACCTCTTTCTATTCTAATCTCTCCCATCTAAACCTTCAGATGCCTCTGAGACATGACCCCGGTTTTGTTTTCCCACCAGAGCTCACTCAGTTGATCCAACAGCAGAATGCCTTGATGCAATTGCTAGTTCAAAACCAGGGCAATACCAACAACAACAACAACAACCCGCCGCCAGTGGACAATTTAGCCTGTTTTCTAAGGTTACAACCGCCGGTGTTTTCCTGTAGCACCGAGCCAATAGTTGCAGATGACTGGTTACGCCGTATTGGAAGGGAGTTAACCACCGCAGGATGCACGGATGTTGAAAGAGTGCGTTTTGCCGCACATAAATTGGATGGACCAGCGGCCGCATGGTGGGAGAATTACACGGCTACTTTTCCTATAGCCAATGTCACTTGGGACCAGTTCCAACAAGCTTTTTGCACGGCCCATGTTTCAACTGGAGCCATGCAGATAAAGAAGCGGGAGTTCCGCAACTTACGCCAGGGTAACCGCATCTGTGGCCCAAAGACATGGATGAGTTTAGCAAGTTATCACGCTATGCCCACGATGATGTGGCCACAGATGCCAAGCAAGAGAAGTTTATGGAAGGGTTGAATGATGAGATGAGTATGCAGTTGATGGTGGCAACTTTCAACAACTACCAGGAGTTGGTAGATAAGGCCCTAATGATTGAAGGAAAGCAGCAGCAAATTGAGAACCGTAAGAGGAAGTATGGACAAGGGAAGTATAACTCAGGAGCTCACCAGAAGCCTCGTTTAACCCCGAACTCGAGAGGACTTGTTCATAACCATGGAGGACATAACCATACTGGAGGAGGATCGCATAATGGTGCGAAGAATGGGAATGGAAGTGCAGCCAACAATAATCAGAATCGCTCTAACCCAGCTACACCCGCCAAGAGGGACTTAAGCCAAGTTATTTGCTTTAAGTGCGGAAGACAGGCACTATGCCAACGAATGCCCTCAAGGAAAGAATGGAAATGAAAATGGAAGCGCCGGAAGAAGCCCAATCCATTCAACAAAGGATAAGTGAACCACGTTAACGTGGAGGAAGTTGAAGAGCAATGACGCGGTAATAGGTAAGTTTTTGGTTCGCCATTTACCGCTATTGTTCTTTTCGACATCGGTGCATCGCATTCATACATATCAAGGGATTTGTGGATAAGTTTCAGTTACCAACCTGCACCCTTAGGACCCCTCTTTAGTGAGCTCGCCGAGCAGAGTACATGGCTAGCAAGTGGTGCACCCAGATACCCCTAATCATTGGCACGCATGTTTTTCCGTCTGACCTAATTATCTTGGAGTCGCAAGGATTGGATGTGATATTAGGTATGGATTGGATGTCAAAGTTTGGAGGAAGTATTGACTGTGCTATCAAGTCAATTTGTCTTACCACCCCGGAGGGAAAAAGGATTAAGTATGTATCTAGGCATGTGCCTAGGAGGAGCCAATTGAATACCCTCACGGGAGTTGTACAAGAGGAAGTACCTGTAGTGAAGGATTATCCAGATGTTTTTCCAGAAGAGTTACCAGGCATGCCACCGGATCGAGACACCGAGTTTCTAATAGAACTAATGCCGTGCATGGACCAATATCAAAGAGACCCTATCGGATGCCCGCAAATGATCTGGAGGAAATTAAGAAGCAGATCAAGGAGCTATTGGAGAAAGGTTACATTCAGAGAAGTTCATCACCTTGGGGAGCCCCAAGTACTTTTGGTTGAGAAGAAAGATAAATCCCTAAGGATGGTTGTTGATTACCGAGCTCTGAATGAAGTAACGATAAAGAACAAGTATCCCTTACCGATGATTAATGATCTGTTTGATCGGTTGCAAGGAGCTAAGGTGTTTTCTAAGATTGATCTACTATCGTGATACCATCGATTGAAGATCTCGAGAGAAGGACATACCCAAGACAGCATTCACCACACGATATGGATTATATGAGTATACCGTCATGTCATTTGGACCGACTAACGCCTCGCCTATTTTATGAGTATGATGAACAAAGTGTTCATGGAGTATTTGGACAAGTTTGTTGTGGTGTTTATCGATGATATTATGGTTTACTCGAAGAACAAAGAGGAGCATGCAGAACACCTACGTTTGGTTCTGGAGAAACTTCAGGAACACCAGTTATACGCCAAATTCAGCAAGTGCGAGTTTTGGTTGAAGGAAGTTGGATTTCTTGGGCATGTTATATCGAGAGGGTATAGCAAGAGATCCCAAAGAAAATTCAGTCGATCCTTTGAATGGTTGGCACCCACTTCGGGCCAATGAGATTCGCAGCTTCCTTGGTAGCGGTGATATTATCGGAGATTCATTGAGAATTTTTCCAAGATTGCTAAACCAATGACAGAATTGCTAAAGAAGGATACCAAGTTCAAATGGATGATGATTGTGAGACAAGCTTCCAAGAGTTGAAGAAACGGTTGACTACAGCCCAAGTGCTGACATTTTTAGATATACTTATGGATTTTCAAGTGTATTGTGATGCCTCTCGCTTGGTACTTGGATGTGTTCTTATGCAGACGGAAAAGTTGTTTCAGATGCCTCACGACAACCTGAAGCCACATGAGTTGAACTATGCCACGCATGATTTGGAGTTAGCAGCTGTAGTACATGCGTTAAAGACCTGGAGACATTATCTCATGGGAAACCGTTGTGATGTGTACACGGATCATAAGAGTTTGAAGTACATTTTCACACAGAAGGAGTTAAACCTCAGACAGAGGAGATGGATGGAGCTTATAAAGGATTACGATATGAAGCTACACTACCATCCAGGACAGGCCAACGTCAGAAAGGCACGCTTTGAGTCGGAAGAGTTATGCCAATATCCTTGAAAGTAGAGGACTGCCAAAGGAGTTAGCAGAGGATATTATGGAACTTCGGTTGGAGACTGTTCCAAGAGGTTTTCTTGCAACAATGGAGGTTCAGTCGACCTTGTTACACAAGATTCGAGACGCTCAAAAGGAGGATAAAGAGATTGCTGAGATAAAAGAAAAGATGGGCAAAGGAAAAGCCAAAGGTTTTCGCGAGGATGAGCACGATACCTTGTGGTTTGAGGACCGGATTTATGTGCCCAACAACTCGGAGATCAGGAAGATAATATTTCAAGAGGCCCATGACTCGCCATACTCGATTCACCCCGGAAACACCAAGATGTATTTGGACTTGAAGGAACGTTTCTGGTGGACTGGTATGAAGAAGGATATTGTCGAGTATGTAGTCGTTTGCGATGTATGTTAGAGAGTGAAGGCAGAGCATCAAAAGCCAGCAGGACTGTTATAGCCTATGCCAATACCCGAATGGAAATGGGACAAACTTGGCATGGATTTTATCACCGGATTACCCAGAACCAAGGCAGGATATGATTCAATATGGGTAGTTGTGGATCGTTTGACCAAAGTAGCTCACTTCATCCCAGTGAAAACAACTTATACAAGTGCCAAGTTGGCCAAGATATATATGACCAGGATCGTATGTTTGCACGGAGTTCCGAGGAGCATCGTATCAGATAGAGGAACACAGTTTACCTCAAAGTTTTGGCATCAACTACACCAGACTTTGGGTACCAGATTGGAATTCAGTACAACGTTCCACCCACAGACGGATGGACAGACAGAGAGAGTTAACCAGATCCTGGAGGATATGTTAAGAGCCTGTGCGCTAGATTATGGATCTAGTTGGGATGACAATTTGCCGTGACGCAGAATTCTCATATAACAACAGCTACCAGCCAGTTTGAAGATGGCACCGCTCAAGCTCTGTATGGACGCAGATGTAGAACACCCTTGATGTGGGATGAGGTCGGAGACCGTCGGTTGTTTGGACCAGATTTGATCAAAGACTTCAGAGGAGAAGGTTAAGTGATCGAGACAGGACTAAAGATTGCTCGGTCTAGATGTAAGAGTTACGCAGATTCAAAATGCAAGGAAGTAACCTATGAAATTGGAGACAGAGCCTATCTGCGAGTATCACCCCTGAGGGGAGTGAAACGTTTTGGAGTAAAGGAAAAGTTAGCCCCAAGATTTGTAGGACCGTACCATGTTTTGGAACGAATGGGAGAAGTTGCCTACAAGCTGGAGTTACCCGAAGGACTGTCAGGAGTTCATGATGTATTTCACGTATCACTGGCCCGAAGAAGTGCCACGCCGAGATGGCCGACATACCATTAAAGGATACAAAGGCCCCTAGAGGCGTCTGCTTGGATAGTAATTTGACTTATGAGGAGAAGCTAGTAAAGATTTTGGATTTCGACACCGAGTCACCCGCAAAGAAAGTTATCAAGTTTTGCAAAGTTCAATTGGAGCCACCATACCGAGGAGGAAGCCACCGGGAGCGAGAAGATGATATTCGCAAGGACCATCCGCACCTATTTTCTAGTTAACCCGAATCTCGAGGGCTAGATTCATCTTAAGGGGGTAGGTTTGTAACATCCCAAATTTTCAATTTGGCATGTTATACACAGTCATCCATGCATATCATATTTTATTGCATTTTCGTTTGCCATCCTCGAAATCCTAAGCAACTCAAGGACCCTCGGAGAGAGTTGGGGATTTTCCGATTTTCATATTTGAATTTTATCAAATAATGAAGACGAGGATTTTGGATTTTATTATTTCTCTCTCCGGAAAAATATTTCAAGTTTAAAATAAACGAGAGGAGATAATATGACTTCTCCAAAAATAATTGAAATACCAGAGGAAAAATGTTAAAATCATTATTTGGGATTTTATTTCACTTATTTGGAATTTTATTTGCCTAGAGAAAAATTTGCATATATTTCAAATTTGCATTTTAGGGGCCAAGAAAAGTTCATCTTGTTCTAAATATTTTATTTAGGCAAAGAAAACTTGTTTTGGCATTTTTAGATTTTTATTTATTTTTCTAGGATTTTTCCAATTTTCATGGAATGTTTAAAAATATCAGCTACCGACCGGGCTAAGCAAAAGGCCCAAATCGCCGCCTTTGTCTGTGCCGCCCAAGGCTGCCTTGGACCGGAGTCCGAGCCGGACTCCTCCCGCCGCCTTGCCCTCCTCCAAGCCACCCCCTCTTTATATACCGCCTCCCTTAGCCACCACCACCACCGCCGCCGCCCGGGACCCGAGCGAGGCAGGCAGCGCCGAGCCGACAGCCGCCCGCCGCCTCGCGCCGCCCGCCTCGCCGAGTCATGAGCCGCGCCGCCCCTCTCGCCGCCCCTCGCCGGACCCCGCCAGAGCCGCCCGCCCTCGCCGGACGACCTCGCCGGAGGTAGCCCCGTCGCCGGTTTGTTTTAAGAAAAAATAACCCTTCGGTTTTTTTTGGAAAAAACCCTAGCCCGTTTTTTTATATTAGATCGGTTTTATTTCCCGGTTTATTTATTGGAGAACGTTCACCCGTTCGTTTGTTTTTACAAACCGTTCGTCGTTTAGTTTCCGCTAACGAACGTTCGTTCGTTTAGCCGTTCGTCGTTTTCTTTTATCGGTTTTATTCCGCGATTATTCCGACTTCGATTTCTGAACCAATGTTCAAATTAGTATAACTTTTCGCTCGTTTATCGGAATCAGGCGATTCAAGCAACTGGAGTTTCATCTCGAAACCCTCTTTACGAATAGGCAACTTAAACCAGTTTTTGTCTTTGTAAAATTTGACTCTAGTTCAGATTAGTAAACCGATCTTGTTTCTCTCGCCGTTTGAGTTTCGTTGTTTCGTTTGGTTTGATTCTTTTTGCAAACCGGAGTTCTTAAGTTGAACTCTCCGGTCAACCTCTTTCAGTTGAAGTTTCGCTTTGTGCATCTTTGTTTGTTGCTTATGTATGTATTTTTGCTTGCGATAGAATTCCCGGAGTGCGAAGCGTGTTACTACGAGTCTCTAGGATTCACGGATCGTCAGCAAGGCAAGTAACACTTGATCATACCTTTTCATACCCAGCTTTTATGCATTAGCTCAATCCTCAAACATTGCATGATTAGGATGTCATTAATTTGTGGGTTGGGAAGTAGATGATGAGGTAGGAACCTATTGCCCTGTTACTATCAAACCCTTGGGAGTTACTTCTACGTGTTGCTTATATTGCTATGCTATGCTCGTAGACGTGGTTTGGGTTTGAGAGATATACACGATAGAGGTGAGATTTTTAATTAATGGTTTACTTTAAGGTGGCAACTTAAATACACATCTGGGTGGATTGAGGCACCTGGGGAACCCAGTGTTGTCTGTTTTATTTTTGGAAATCCCGGGGTACCCGTGTGATCTTCCTATGGACCGCCACCTGTGCTCAAAGGAACCGAGATTATTCATGCTAGAAACTTCCGTGTGCAGCCACAAGCTATTATGGGCTCTAGCATAGTTGAGTAAGTTACGTGAAGCTCTCAAGAGGTAGATCAGCAGGTAGTGGGTTTTATAGGTTTGGTATGATCTATCCGGAGTAGAGAGTTAATGTTTCGAAAGATCGTGTCTCGGCCATCCGCTTCTCAAACAGCATGTAGTGCGAGAAACCAACGGAGGCGATCGAGTCTTGTGGGGAAAAGTGCGCAAACCTCTGCAGAGTGTACAATCTAATCATGGTTAGCCGTGTCCCGGTTATGGACAATCGAATATCTAGTACTTGAGTATTCACATGTATCTCATCACTCTAAATTAATATTGCTGGGTTGTTAATCACTTTAATTGGGATTGAGTTGGGGTTATACCTTCTCAATGATGTTTCAACCACCATGATAGTTAAATAAAATTTATTCCTTTGATATAGGGAAAAATGGCTTTATGCAAAACTGTAACCATAGAGCTATTCCACCAGCCATATATGCATGTAGTATAGCTTATTCTTTCATTACTCTCTATGTGTTACATTGCCAGCATATTCCATGTGCTGACCCGTTCTCGGGCTGCAACATATTATGTTGCAGACTTTTCAGACGAGGAGTAAGGATTGGTAGGTCGCTGTCAGACATTTCAGTTATGCCATTGGAGTTGATGGACTCAATTTATCTTCCAAGCCTTCCGTTGTTATCGCATTAGATGGCCTTAAGCCATATTATTGTAATAAGTTCTCTTTTGAGACATTCAAAGTAATAAGTGTGTGATTGCTACTCTGTTATAAATCCTTCGAGTACTGTGTGTGTCAGCATTACCGATCCAGGGATGACACAGAAGCACAGAGACTTGACCATCTGAGGTCGGGTCGCCACAATGAGCCTCTTGCTTCATGTGCTTAGTGATATGCTCCAAAACCCTCAACTACTTTCTCACATCCACATATGACCTAAACCTAAAGTCAAAATCGGTCCTACCAATTCTTTCTATCCGCGCCCACCGAAGTTCAAATGTCATAGCCACAGCCACATACCCTAGGCAAATCGGTTTCACCGATAGGGATCTCGGTCTCACCGAGATGGGATTGTAATCTCTCTGTTTCCCTTCGTAACGTTTTGGTCTAACCGAAGTGAGCGATCGGTCCCACCGAGATTGCAATGTAAACTCTCTGTTTCCCTTTCGTAACGTTTCGGTCTAACCGAAGTGAGCGATCGGTCCCACCGAGTTTAACTGACCAACTCTCTGGTTAGCTAATTACCAAAATCGGTCTCACCGAGTTTGTTCAATCGGTCTCACCGAGATTACGTTATGCCCTAACCCTAACCAAATCGGTCCTACCGAGTTGCATGTCAGTCCCACGAAAACCCTAACGGTCACTAGGTTTACTGAATCAGTCCGACCGAGTTTGTTGATTCGGTCCCACCGAGTTTGGTAAATTGTGTGTAACGGTTAGATTTTATGTGGAGGCTATATATACCCCTCCACCTCCTCTTCATTCGTGAAGAGAGCCATCAGAACAAACCTACACTTCCAAATTACCAGTTCTGAGAGAGAACCACCTACTCATGTGTTGAGGCCAAGATATTCCATTCCTACCATATGAATCTTGATCTCTAGCCTTCCCAAGTTGCTTTCCACTCAAATCTTCTTTCCACCAGATCCAAATCTTATGAGAGAGAGTTGAGTGTTGGGAGACTATCATTTGAAGCACAAGAGCAAGGAGTTCATCATCAACACACCATTTGTTACTTCTTGGAGAGTGGTGTCTCCTAGATTGGCTAGGTGTCACTTGGGAGCCTCCGACAAGATTGTGGAGTTGAACCAAGGAGTTTGTAAGGGAAAGGAGGTCGCCTACTTCGTGAAGATCTACCGCTAGTGAGGCAAGTCCTTCGTGGGCGACGGCCATGGTGGGATAGACAAGGTTGCTTCTTCGTGGACCCTTCGTGGGTGGAGCCCTCCGTGGACTCAAGGCAACTGCTACCCTTCATGGGTTGAAGTCTCTATCAACGTGGATGTACGATAGCACCACCTATCGGAACCACGACAAAACCATCCGTGTCTCCAATTGCGTTTGAATCCTCCAAACCCTTCCATTTACATTCTTGCAAGTTGCATGCTTTAATTTCCGCTGCCTATATACTCTTTGCATGCTTGCTTGAATTGTGTGAAGATTGCTTGACTTGTGCAAAGATAGCTAAAATCTGCCAAAGTCTAAAATTGGGTTTCATGGAGGCGTTTGAAGGCGGCACGGAGACGTGTTCAGCCGGGCGTGCCGCGAGTGGCGCCCTCGACTCTGACCTAGGAAACCGCACCGTTCTTCCACTGACATGTGGGCTCTTTGGGTGCATGGCCTGCATGTCAGTGACCCAGCGCAGGCAGGGCACAACAGAGGAACCTTTGGTGGGCCAGTATGTCGGCGGGGCATTTCATAAACCGATGATTGTTCATTGAGTGGGACATCATCTTTTTCATGTAGTTAAGCCTACTATGTTGATAGCCCGTTTGATACGTTGTGATTCATAAAGACCGATGCAAACATCAATGTTCTGCTTATCACAGATAAGTTTGATTAATACCCGTAACAATTCATGTCTTTAACAAAGGGTGCATGCACGTATAGGTTGAGCGTGTGTCTTGCGTCGTGTGATGTGTGCATGCAGGCGTGGGAGTGTTGCGTGCGTGCAAGGGTGCGTTTCAGTGTTGCATGCATGGGTGCGTACGTGCGTGTGTTCGTGAGTGTATGTGTACGTGTCAGTGTTGCACGCCAGGATGCGTGCGTGTACGTTATGTGTACGTGTCAGTGTTGCACGCCTACATGCATGCGTGTCTTGCGTGCGTGCATGTGTACGCAGCAGGGTGAGGCTACACGTCAGTCGACTGATTTTTTCATCTACATGATCTTGAGATTTTACGAAGTCACCATAGGTGCCTCGTAGTTGAGTGGAACGTCTCCTCCCACTAAACGTACATCGCCGGAAAATACTGAAATTAACACAAGATAAATGCGAGCACCGGTACTTTAACCTTGGCGGGTCGAGAAACCACTGTCCTCTAACCATCCAACCACATGTTGGTTAGCACGACAAAATGTATGTGGTGACCATGATGAGCTTATTCTGAAGTCCAGTGACCATATCGTGCTTTCGCTTCAAATACAATGACCGTATGTGTTGTCAACAAAATACGGAGCACGCATCAAATGCAAAGTCCGTCAGTGTAATCAACAAAATATGGAGACGTATCGTGAGCTAGATACCGTTGTACTATTGTATATGCTTATTTTCTTAGTGGCCGATTGCGTGTGTGGTGTGGTGGGCACATCATTTCTAGTTGTGGTGGGTCAACATGAAGACTCATGGGTCGGTTCCATCCTACGCCACATATAGGTTGGACGGAGACGTGTTATACGGAGACCCATGTGGAGGACTTGGCGTACAACACGAAGCTACCAGAGTCGCGGAGGACTCTATCCCCACTGGTGATAAGCCGACTATATATGATTTGTAACCCTAGGCCCTTAGTATGTTATACAAGGTTGGGTGCTAGTTCGTCGATAGTATACACACAAGCACAATGACTGGTATTAAAGTGTACTTTGTACACACCCCTATCACTAATATACATTACCAGGAGTAGGCTCTTTCTTCAACCGCAAGGGTCCGATCCGAACTAGGGTAAAACTTTGCCTCAGATTACCATCCAGCCTAACAGCCAGTGGATATCCTACCGAATGATATGATGAAATCATATCTGCCAACTACTATTAGAGAGGTGTGTCGGGGGGCAATGTAAAAGTAGAGAGGCCTAAAGATAATGTGCGTGCGGGAGACACGTAGGCACATATATGTGCGTATAGAGGGCTAGTAGAGATCGTGCATGTGTATATATGCATGTGAGAGAAATAGTGTTTTCCAACTGAGATTAGTGAAAAGAGTGGTACATAGTAGTCAGAAAGAGAGAGAGAGAGAAACAGAGAGAGCATGTGCGTGACACCCCGACACCCTGAGAGAGATTGTGAGCATGTGTGAAAGAGAAATGCCGATGCATATAAAGTGTGTGCACTTACGCGTTAGATAGAGAGATATATAACGCGTTTGTGAGAACGGGGCGAGGCATAGTGCATCTACGTGTATAAGGCGGTTCTACGCATTAAATTAAAATATAAATGGCATTATTATTTTTGGATGAGATCATGAATTTTGCAAAATTGCGTATGGATTTAAAATCGGTCTATCAGACACCCATACTCTATTGAATTCTAGCATGTGCATGTGTTTATTTCATATTATCGGTCCATAGAGTGAGAGTGGTTTGAAATACAGGCAATGGATGCTTTTGCAATTCATATATAAACATTAATTAGTGCACTCCATGTTGTTAGTGTGAAGCACTTTATGCATTTGTCACTTGCATGGATACATTCCAAATTGCTAGCTACGAAATAAAATACATGTTGAATTCAACATAAAGGGGTTTCAAGATTCAATTCATAGGAAGTGCATTCATCTATTAGAACCGAGATAATGGCATTTGTAAATCAGATGTAAAAGGGGCATCAATCTTTGTTGTGAGTTTGAACATGCTATATATATTCATACGCATATCTAACTTTTTTGCAACCAAGGAGATTATACCGGAACCATGCATGAACTGAGGTAAGTTGCATATTTTTAATATATACTCGTGTACAATGTATATTAAAATGTACCCCTCCATTCAAAAATAATCGTAGCTTTAGGATTTTCAAGAGTAAAGATTTGTGAAGTTTGACAAATCCTGAAAGTTCAATTCAAGAGAACCGAAACGTTAATGCTTCGCTTCCAAATATTGAACGAAGCGCCAAATAGGCCTCTGGTCACCCAAAACCGTCTTGAGACTAATGTTTTGGTGGTAGGAAATTACTGTCCTGACTCTGGCCCGTGTAGCCTATCGGCCCGATGTCCAAAGGTCTAAACCAGGGTAGGTTTATAACTTCACCAAGACGCCAGTCTCAACCGCCTCCGAGAAGCATTCATACACCGTGGGCGCCTAAACACCCATGTGCTCGGCCGAAATCTATCCCACCCACGTTTGGGACACCTGACATGACTGTCCTACCTCCAACCCGCAATATGTCTGAAATTTTAGATGGGGGCAAAGTTTGTAACTTTCCCCAAATTTCAAACAAGCGCGTCTCAAACCGAATCATTGTTCCCCTTAGTTCCCTGCCTCCTCTGCTTTCCCCATTCATACTCCGTGGGTGTGAAACGCCTCTCCACAGACGCGAAACCCCAGCCTCCTCCATCCTCCACCCCATAACGCCAATCCACCGCCGCCTTCCTCCATCACGCCGAGCCGGTACCCGACATCGTCGTCCAACGCAATCAGAATCGCAACGCCTCAAGGACTTAGCAGGCTGAAGCCGAGGCAGTAGCTGCCTCCATGACGCCGATGTCGACGCGGCGCTGTACCGTAACCACTCCGACCACGCCGTCCTGCACCTCACTGCTGCGGCTCCACTGCCGCATAACCGTCCACCGCACCGAGCTGTTCCCGCCACGCCGTTGTTCGCTGCCTCGGATCTGCTTCCCCGCCGCCAGACGGCCACCGCACCACACACTTAACAACTTGGCCATGGGTTCGCCCAAGGCTGCACCGTTTTCTACAACTTCGGTTTCCGTGAACAACAAGATCGTCGGAAAAATGTATGAGGACACAGCATTGCCAGCAGAAAGAGGTACTCCTCTTCCCTTATTCGTGCAAATCTTACGTCTCCGCTCACACCGTATTCATCCCACGAAAGAAACTAGTTGAGCGCTTCTTACTGCATCTTCTTCGTGATACTAAATGCACAAGGTTTCCTCCCTTTACTATTTCACCTTTGCTAGAGGTCAAGAGTCTGCCTGGATTTCAATTCAGTGGTCACGAACTGCAATTAAAAGAAGCAGCACCCGCTTAGGTGCGCAGAGCACCTAGTCCGCTTTGTTCCCGGGAAGCGGCGATCGGTGTCTATCATAGGTGTGTGGGCGCAGAGCTGCTTGCGCCCGATCCGGAGGTCGGCGGGGCTTGAATGGATGGCGGGGCGGTGCCAAGCACGGCGGTGTGGTGAGGTCGAGGGAGGGCGAGGCGGGGAGGAATCTTGGGCCGGTGGTCGCCGGGCGTTTGAGGAAGATCATCAACACCGATCGGCCGAGGTAGATGAAGGCGATCCGCCCGTTCTTTGTACATCCGACGGTGCAGTAAAAAATGGGTGACCTATTTGCTTTCAAATCATTGTTATTTTCATAGAATCTGTAGTAATTGAGTGTGCCATGCATGTTGTAGAGCTATCATATGTCTCCCATCATTTATTTCTCACCGACCTGCTATCTCGCTACCTTTACACTTGTACTAATTGTGCACACACTTCACCCATACTCAAAATATTGTTTTTTTATGCATGGGTATTTCAGACTGACGCAGTTGTTGATGAATGCGTAAAAGAAAAGATGTAAGTCGCCCAAAGTGTAATTCAAGATAAGCACTAAGCGTTTGGCGCTCTAATGGGTGCAAAGGTCGCAGCTTGGAGACAAGAACGTAGCTCTGCGATTGATGATCTCAATTGCCACACACAACCATCCCAGGTGCTTGCTTTAACTTCGCGCTGTCAAATGAGGTTGCATGTTGCATATGGTGTCTAGCTTGTATTGCTTCCAATTTGGTTAAATTGCATCCGCTTACTTTACACATTATACCTTTCATAATGACATGCCTTCCAGTTTTTGATACATACTACATATGTCTATTAACCATGTTCGTACATCAAACTAATGCTCTTTTGTATCCCTCGTCAATCACTTATGATGAGACAGTCACACTGGGTGGAGTTCTTGTGAGACGCCCTACTCGTTTAAAGAGTGCGGTGTCATCCTCCCACATGATTCTCAAGAAACAAAGAAGGCTAAATGAAGATAGTCAACATAGCTCTCTAGTTGATCACCGAATTCCCCACACCACCATCACAGTGCTTGCTCTTACTTGGCAGTGTGATATGTGGTTGCATGTTGCATATGGTGTCTACCTTGTAATGCTTCTAATTAGGGTAAATTGCATCTTCTTAGTTAACACATTATACCGTGAATATGACATGCCTTCCTGCTTTTTGGTACATACTACGCCTTTCTATTAACCATGTTCTTACATCAAACTACTTTTCTTGTGTATCCCTCATCAATGCTCCTAATTTGTTAAATTGCATCTCCTTAGCTTACACATTATACATGTGAATATGACACGCCTTCCTGCTTTTTGGTACATACTACATCCGCCTATCACACCATGTTCTTACATCAAACTATCGTTCTTGTGTGTCCTGCGTCTATCGCTTATGATGAGACAAATCCGTGCGTGGGTTAATATGAGACGCAATACTCTTATAAAGAATGCAATTTCATCCTCTCCACATGATTCTCAAGAAATAGCAAGCCTAATTGAAGATACTGAACGTTGCTCTGTATCTAAAGACAGCACTTCCCCTACACCACCATCACAGGTGCTTGCTCCAACTTCGCAGTGTGATATGTGGTTGCATGTTGCATACGGTGTCTAGCTTGTAATGCTTCTAATTAGGGTAAATTGCATCTGCTTAGTTTACACACTATACTGTGAATATGACATGCCTTCCTATTTTGTGTACACACTACATCTATGTGTTAACCTTGTTCTTACATGAAACTACCTCTCTTCTGCATCAATCACTTACGATGAGTCACCTTTATTCGTTGCATATTGCATATTATTTCTAGCCTGTTGCCATGTATTGCTTCTAATTTGGTCAAATACATTTGTTAGGGCACCCTTTTAATTTGGCAGAACGATATTGGTTTCATCTTTCATATGGTTTCTAGCTTGCATCGATTCTAACAAGTTCAAGCACCTTGTGCTTAGTTTACACTTTATACATCATACATGTTAATATGTCACGCCGTCTGCTTTTTCATACATATTCCATCCTCCTATCATGCGGTTGCCTTACATGAAAGTAGTGTTCGTCAGTATCATGCATCAATAAGTTCTAAAGAGCAAATTTTATTCCGTTTTCTTGTGGGTTTGACTTGACAAGGCAAAATCAAGAAAGAGGAAGGAAAAGTGTAAGGAAGGCGACGATGGTGGTCCTCTGCAGCAACATAAACGGAGCATCTGTACCGATTCTCCTTGTACTGATAGTGCATTACATGGTCCAAGTCTCCGCTCCCCTACTCCACCATCCAAGGTGCTTGCTCTAACTTGGCAAAGCAGGATATCTGGTTGCATGCTGCATATGGTGTCTAGCTCAGATTGCTCCTAATTAGTGTAAATCAGACTGCTTAGCTTACACATGATACATGTGAATATGACACGCTTTCTGCTTTTTGGTACATACTATATTTGTCTATCACACCATGTTCTTACATGAAACTACTCTTCTTGTGTATCCTGCATTAGTCACTTATGATGGGACACCTTTAAGTTGGCAGTGTGATATTGGTTTGCGTCTTGAATATGATTTCTAGCATGTATTGCTTCTAGTTTGATGAACGCCACCTATGACGAGACAGCTTTTAACTTGGCGAGTGATATTGATTGCACCTTCCATATGGTGTCTTGCGGTGTTTCTAATTTGTTGAAGTGCCTTCGCTTAGTTACCACATCATAGGTGTGAATATGTCAAGCCGTCCATTTTTTCGTACATATTCCATCCTCGTATCATGACTTTGCCTTTCATCGAGTAGTGTTCACAAGATCATGCATGAATGAGTTCTGAAGAGCGAATGATATTCCTTTTTCTTATCGGTATGACCTCACAATGCAAAATCAATAAAGCTGAAGGAAATTGGCAAGTCATTGGATGATGGTTGTCCTTTCGAGCAACTGAAACGGAGGTTCTCTACAGATTCTACTCCGCCATCCTCCCAACAAGATTCACAAGAAAACACAAGGCTAGACAGTCAACGTAGTTGTGTAGATGATGAGCACATCTCCCCTACTCCACCATCACAGGTGCTTGCTCTAACTTGGCACTATTATATGTGGTTGCATGTTGTGTATGATGTCTAGCTTGTATTGCTTCTAACTTTGTTGAATTGCATCTCGCTTACTTTACACATAATGCCCGTGAATATGACATGTGTTCATGTTTCTACATCAGACTACTATTCTTGCATATCCCGCATCACCACTTATGATAAGGCACCTTTAAATCGCCAATCGTGATATTGGTTGTGTCTTGCATATGATTTCTAGCATATCGCTTCTAATTTGTTGAAACGCATACAGTTTGAACTTGGCAGAGTGATATTGGTTGCATCTTTCATATGGTGTCTAGCCTGCGGTGCTTCTAATTTGTTGAAATGTCTTCGCTTAGTTACCACATCATAGGTGTGAATATGTCACACCATCCTGTTTTCATACATATTCCATCCTCGCATCATGTGTTTGCCTTTCATCCGAGTAGTGTTCACAAGATCATGCATGAATGAGTTCTCAAGAGCGAATTTTATTCCTTTTTCTTATCGGTTTGACTTCACAATGCAAAATCATTACAGCTGAAGGAAATTAGTCCCGAAGGATGATGGTGGTCCTCTGAGCAACTCAAACAGGGGTCTCTACAGATTCTACTCCTCCATCCTCCCAAAAGATTCGCAAGACAACACAAGGCTGGATAAATAACGTACTTGTGTAGATGATGAGCACATCTCCCTACTCCACCATCACAGGTGCTTGCTCTAACTTGACACTATTATATGTGGTTGCCTGTTGCGTATGATGTCTAGCTTGTATTGCTTCTAACTTGAATTGAATCTGCCATTACTTTACACATAATGCATGTGAATATGACACGTGTTCCTGTTTCTAGAACATACGTGTACATGATGAGCACATCTCCCCTACTCCACCATCACAGGTGCTTGCTCTTACTTGGAACTGTTATACGTGGTTGCGTTTCGGTATGATGTCTAGTTTGTATTGCTTCTGATTATGTAGAATTGCATCTGCGTATCTTACAACTTATACCTGCAATGATCACTTACCCATAAGACACATTTAACTTGGGACTGTGATGTAGGTTGCA
Source organism: Aegilops bicornis (assembly GCA_021605145.1). Lineage (NCBI taxonomy): Eukaryota > Viridiplantae > Streptophyta > Magnoliopsida > Poales > Poaceae > Aegilops > Aegilops bicornis. The sequence continues at coordinate 570,840,716 of CM038669.1, read as the reverse complement.
TCTTGCATTGTCTTCTAGCTTGTATCGCTTCTAATTTCTTGAAATGGCACTTACAACGAGACACTTTTTACTGATAGAGTGATATTGGTTGCATGTTCATATGGTGCCTAGCTTTCATTTCTTCTAATTTTGTTGAAATGCCTTCCGCTTCGCTTTTTCATACATATTCCATCCTCCTATCGTACGTGTGAATATGAAACGATGTCTTTTTTGTATATATTCCATCCTCCTATCCCGCGCTTGCCTTACATCAAAGTAGTGTTCGTCTGTATCATGCATCAACTAGTTATGCAGAGCTAATTTTATTCATCTTCTTGTGGTTTTGACTTCATAAGGCAATATCAGAAAATAGGAAGGAAAAGAATAAGTTAGGGGATGTTGGTGGTACTCCGCACCGACGCAAACAGAGACTCTCTAGATTTGCCATCGCCATCGCTAATGAAGTTGAAGTCCCAAGTCTACATGATGAGTTCATCTCCTCACTCCACCATCGCAGGTGCTTGCTCTAAGTTGACGGTGTGATAATTGGTTTCATGTTGCATATGTTGTCTAGCCTATATTTCTTCTATTTTGATTAAATTGCACCTGCTGAGTTTATACGTTATACATGTGCATATGACATGGCTTTTACGTGTCTAGAATACACTGCATCTATCTATCATACCATGTTCTTACATCAAAGTACTGCTGTTGTGTATCCGGCATCAATAACTCATGATTGGACGCTTTTAACATGGCAGTTTGATAGTGGTTGCATCTTGCATTGATTTCTACGTTGTACTGCTTCTAATTTTTCGAATTGCCACTTATGACAAGACACTTTTAACTTGGCAGAGTAATATTGGTTGCATCTTTCATATGGTGTGTAGCTTGCATTACTTCCATTTTCTTGAAAATCCTTCTGCTTAGTTTGCACATCGTAGCTGTGAATATGTCATGTCGTCCTGTTTTTCTTACATATTCCATCCTCATACGGTTGTCTTACATCAAAGTATTGCTTGTCCAGATCATGCATCAATGAGTTCTCAAGAGTGATTTTATTCTTTTGTGTTGTGGGTACAACTTGACATGGCAAAGTCAAAAAGAGCAAGGAAAATAATATAGTAGGGAGTGTTGTTACTCGTCGGGTGAAATGTAAAAGGTTACGCCGTCGAGATTCTGCCGGTACTTATAGTGCGAGAAGGTCCAAGTCCACCGGCTAAATCTACAAACACAGTATCACCTGCTTCCACCAGCTGCAACATCCGCTTCAACTGCATCAAAGATCTCAACCAGTTACTCGCTCGCTTGCTCCGAATCGGCGGTTCCCAAGCTGCCTTCACACCTAACACTACTTCCGAAGCTAATCACGACACAACGGGACTTGGCAAGATCAGATGAACTTCATGAGCATCAACACCAAGACGTTACCTGACCGAGTCAAGTTGTAGTTGCATGCTCCTTTATATGTACTCTCACAGTTTGATGTACACTAACACTTTCCATATTCGTTGTTGAACTAGCACCACGGGCGCAAGCGAAAGCAGACATCGTGGATAATGCTTGACAGATTAACAAAATCTAAAGGAGGAAGAATGGAGATCCATTTTGAGGCGGGTTTATAAAGGCCACGTGATGCTCTGAGTCAGCCAAATTAGTATCGTGAGGCAGCCGTTGCCGTTAGGTGTCATGCGCGTATCCTCCCAACGTGGATCCAAAGACAGGAATGAGAAAGACAATACCCGCTTTAACACCTTCCTTGACCATTTATCCATAAGTAATGTTATTCATCACAATTAGTAATATTGTCTTGCTCTGTCCCGTACTTTCTAGCTTCCTCCTAATAAGACTCACATTCTTTTTCAACAGATGAGGTTCAAGTTGGATCCGAAAGATGATGCAACTAAACAAGCATGCACTCATGTTTTTGACCTGCTTTCTGCTGACGATGATCGGTACCACCTTAGAAAATCTCACTTTGAAGGCAAGGCTAACAATGAAATCGCCCAAACATCTCCAGTGGAATATATTACAGATGAAGACTGGACAGCCCTCGTTAAACATTGGTCTGATCCAAAGTATCAGGTAGGCTATATGTATTTGATTAGACCACATATTGAACTAGTATTTATGTATGTGCCTTACAAGTGTATCTTCTTCTAGGCTAACTGTTTGAAGAACAAAACCAACCGGTCTAAAGTGAAATTCCAACAGACAACAGGATCTCGTAGCTATATTGCACACTGCGAGGCTTTTGTAAATAGCTGCTACTTCCTTCTTTTTTTTGTGCCATATTATCGTATATATATTGACTTGTTCCAAAAACAGAGGAAAGCCCGTGCGGACCAAAAAGAACCTGAACCGAATGCAGTGCAAATCTTCAAGGATTACCACACCAGCAAGATGAAGGGCATGAGCACACCAGTTCAAGTCGCTGTTGTAAGTCCTTACTCCTCCTGCCTTTGAACTAATTGGTACTGTGATGTGTTCATTTAACTACTTGGTTTGCATCCAATGTCAGTTACTCTGTTCACTTTTATACACAATTGTCTTAACGTATCATTTCACCTTACATGGTTTAAAAGAGATGAAGGATATTCTTTTGGTCTTGATCTGTAATCTAGTTGTTATGTTCACGCATGCACACAATGATAAAATAGCCTGTTTGTTTTATATCTGTTTGCCCATGATATGAATGATGTCATATTATGTCCATCCTACTTTAAACCATGTCTCTTTATCCTTAGATGTCAACGAATGTGAGGAAATAGACAATACAGTAGGCATGCTACATGGACATATGTTCCGAAAGTGATTTTATTATGTAGTTGGCACTACAATACATGCTAATGTATTACAAGAGTTCACCAAAATAAGTTATGTATAAACGTTTAACCTACTTTTGTTTGTTTTTGTCTCATTAGTAACTTATCCGGTACACTAATCTACAAGTTCAAACTTTCGTGAAGCTATGGAACAAATGATTGAACAACCACAACCACCGAAGGTGACGAGGCTACTACAGGCACAATGTCACCTCTTGCTGCAGTTAAGGCCAAGATCTCTCCACTAACGGTGCAAAAAGCACCTTCTGCGTAATTCGGGTTGGTTGTCAAGGTAACCTCGTCCAAATCGCCATCTTGAACAAAATCTTCACGCTAGACAGAGTGATATATCCGTGCTCCGCATACAAGTCCAATCCCTAATGGACGTTTTTGAGAAACAAGAATAGTGGTTGAGAAATGTCGTCCAAGATATGAATGGTTTTGAAACCAGACTATCGTATATTCGCTTCATTGTTGAAGAGCAATGGCGGAAAAAAGGTGGAGATCGTCTTGCTCCATCAAATTCTACAACTGAAACATTAGCACTCGTGTCAAATGATCCGTGCTTCTATACATCCGATGGTGCTTTTATCCGGAAGGATCTGTAAACTTTATGCCAACAGGCCTTTTGTTGTATGATTGGAATTTATTTTGTTGTGATACAACATTTATGATGCCGCCACAGCCGCAGTAATTACGACGCTATTTTTGTATAGTGTAGGTTTATCTTAGTAATGTATTCGGCCGAAAGCTTCGCTTGAGCCCAACATGCCAACATTCGCCGGGCCCATTCCAAGTGGTCTAAACACGATTACGGGCTGAAATTGGCATGTGGCCCACTAAAAATATCTGGGCTTAAATTAGCATAAGCTTTCAAATTTTTCTGGTAGGCATGTGCCCATAGTGGGCCTTTAACAGGCCTAAACATAATTTGGGCCCTTAGTAAAAATAGGCCGTTTACAGGTGTAAATATCTCAAGCCCATAAAAACATGGGCCTTTAATAGACCAAAAGTGAAATTGGGCCATGATTGTGCCAAATAACCCACTAGACTTAGCAGGCCGAAATGGTGGCCCATTTACGATGCGGATATTTGACAGGCCGAAATTCGGACGGGTCGTAAATGCGCCGACCTAATACATGGGCCTTTAACAGGCCGGAACTTCGGTCGGGCTAGATTATCGTCATTTTTATATGGGCCGTTAATGGGCCCGATATGACGTTGGGCCACATATGGCCCATGGTTTACGTCCGGTGTTAATAGGCCAAAAATGACAACAGGCCGAAAGTGGCCCAAATCTTTAGTGGGCCTCTAACAGGCCGAATGATGACATGGCGAATATGACCCAAATCCTTCACGGTCGTTTATGGGCGAAAGTTTTGATGGATCAGAATGGGCCCAAATGAAGCCGGACCTTTAACAGGTCAGAAATACACCAGGCCGTAATTCGGCCCAATTACTTAGCGGACTATTAACGGGCCAGAAGTGACCATGGGCCGCATTGATGACAAGTTTAGACCAGGCCGTTGACGGGCCGATTTGACAGAGAATGTTGGGCCTTTAGCTGGGCCGGCCCATTATGGTCTGCAGAATCTTGTGGGCCTTTAGTGGGCGGCCCATTGTGGTCCACAAAATCTTGTGGGCCTTTAGTTGGGCCGCCCATTATGGTCCGCTAAATTTTGGGGGCCTTTTAGTCGGGCCGCCCATTATGGTCTGCTAAATCTTATGGGCCTTCGGTTGGGCGGCCCATTTAAACTTTGTGGGCCACTTTCGGGCCGGTCCACTAAAGGCCCACAAGATTCTGCAGACCATAATGGGCCGCCCAGCTAAAGGCAAATGAGAATTTTACACGGAAAATCGGTATTGGTCGTGGTCATTAACGGGTTATCGGATCCAAAATCCGACCCGATAGCTTAACGGCGTTCGCTACGCGGATGCCACGTGTCGGTCACCCTTGACGAAAAGCACTTCGCGGACGGCGTGATTTATCGTCATGGAAGTGGAAACTTCCATGATGATAATCTTGGTAATGTCATGGAACACTTCTCTGACAAAGACACGGTATGACTATCTTGATTCTGTCATAAATTTGTCATGGATGTACATGCATGACAAAAAACGTGACCTAATGTGACAAACACGTATCATCATGGAAGTGTATTTTTTTGTAGTGTAGATGACAAAAAGGTGGCCGAGAGCCCCCAGGGCGTGAGGCGGAGGCACCGAGGACCCTGCGAGGTGGTGTACGCGAGGCGGGCCGTGAACCAGAGCTCGATCCCCGGGTTTATCAGCATTTCAAGGACGGACCCGAGCACAAGCGCCGTGCCGATGTGAGTATCATGCAGAGATGCGGGAATGGTGTTAATTAGAATGCATGAAGGTCGTGAGGCGGTGATCACGAGGTGACAATCATAGATAAATTCACAGAAACGATTAGATTGTCATGGTGAATGCAAAACGATACATGCCGTAGGGCCAGATCCACACGGCTTGGGGTTGATGCAGCCCGAGGGGCGCCCCCAAACTGAATGAACTAGGGAGATGTCACCTGGTACCGTTGCTGAAGAGTTGTTGAAGTACGCGCGCCGCTAAAGCCGTTTCTCATGAGCCGCTCCGGTGCCGAGCCTCGGGAGGCTCGGATGGACCGGAAGGCTCCTAAAGGTGCTCCTCCATCTCCACCGGGATCGCCTGGTGTCTGGCCTCGTAGGCCGTCCGAGCGTCCCTCATGCAGCGCTGAAAGGCCTCAGCCGCGCCCGTCAGGCCAAAAGGCATGCAGACGTAACTGTGAGGCGGACCCTCGCATCGGCCGACACGAGACGGCCACATGAGCTGTCGAGATGCGGCCCTGTTGAGCCCGGGGATGTCGATGCAGACGCGGAACTCCTTACCCTCACCAGGGCAACGAGCTGCGCCACACGGCAGACAACGATCGCCTTGCAGAACCCTTCCTTCCTGAATCTCCCCGATTGCCTTGCTGATGAACTCACCTGCTGCCTTCTCCTGGGAAGCGTGCTCTAAAGAGTGTCCCCACATGGTGCCCGAGCGCCACTCTCGCGACATTGTCTAGATCTGAGGCTCTCCAAAGGAGAGCCCCCGAGCCTAGCCTGAGAGAGGCGTCGGGCGCCCCTTCCTATGCGATGGGTGAAGGTGCCGCGTCCGGAGACGCGAGGCTCAGCGTTGCGTCCTCAAGTGGTGCTCCCTCATGAGACCCCTGGCCCAGCTGCAGCTTCTTCGTCTTGGGAGCGACCTCAGGAGGGAGGGCTCTATCTTCGTATTCTGGGTTCTCAACTGCTGCAGCCTGGAAGGCGCGCTCGAGCGAGCACACTGCATCCTTCTCTTGGCAGGCGACCGTGATGATGCCGCTGCTTCCTGGCATCTTGAGGACGTTGTAGCCGTGGTGTGCGGCCGCCATGAACTTGGCCAGTGCTAGGTACCCTAGGATGGCATTGTAGGGCAGGCGGATGTCAGCTACGTCAAAGTCAATGATCTCGATGCGGTAGTTGTTGCGCTCGCCGAAGGTGACTGGGAGGCGAACTTACCCGATCAGGTGTGTCGATCCGTCGGTCACTCCTGAGAATGGCTTGGTGGGGTGCAGCTGGTAGTATGGCACCTGGAGCTTGTCGAACGTCTGAACGGAGATAACATTGAGCCCTGCTCCACCATCGATGAGGATCTTGGTGACGGTCACGTTGCTGATGATGGGGGAGCAGAGCATGGGGAGCACGCCAGCGGTGGCCGCGCACTTGAGTCGGTGTGAGGAGTCGAAGGTGATGGCGCACTTGGACCACTTGAGAGGGCAAGTTGCTTCAAGCTTGGGGAGCACTGCATTCATCTCGCGCATGAACTTCTTGAAGACACAGTGGGAAGCTGGGGCCTGCGAGCCGCCCAAGATGCAGGCAATGGCCCGAGGCTCCTGGAAGCCCCCAGCCCCCTCGTCCTGGTGGTGATCTTCGTTCCTTCTTGTCGGTGTGGAGGCAGAGGAGGCAAAGCTGCATTGCCCTGAGGGCGGTCCTCACGGGGCTGCTCCCTCCAGTTGCCATCGCGAGGCTGGTCCTGCGAGCGGTCCTCACAAGGCTGGTCGCGCCACTCCAGATGGCGGTCGCGTCCATCCCAGCATCCTCCACCTCGGCCACCTCCGCGACTGTAGCCTCGACCGTTGCGCTCGAGGCGTCGACCGAGGCGCCCGTCGCGGAGAGCCCTGAGCTCCTGGCAGTCGCTGGTGTTGTGGCTGCAGACATTGTGGAAGGCGTAGAACAGACGCTTGCCCTTGGATGACTCGGGGTGGTTGCAGCCGCGCTTGGTCTCTGGCTCGGCCGCAACTACGGCTGGCCCCTTGCGCTTCGTGTCCTTGGTCTTGGAATTCTTGTCTTCTAGATCAGCATCAGGGAGCTCAAGGAGGGAGAGGCGTCCCTCCTCAGCCCTTGCACACTTGTTCGCCATGTTGAACATCTCCAGAGCAGTGCAGAGATCCTCTTGGATGGCTAGCTCCTCCTTCATCTTGACATCGCGTACGCCATCGGTGAATGCGGAGATAATGGTGATGACCCACAAGTATAGGGGATCTATCATAGTACTTTCGATAAGTAAGAGTGTCGAACCCAACGAGGAGCAGAAGGAAATGACAAGCGGTTTTCAGTAAGGTATTCTCTGCAAGCACTGAAATAGTAGGTGATAGATAGTTTTGTGATAAGATAATTTGCAACGGGTAACAAGCAATGAAAGTAAATAAAGTTCAGCAAGGTGGCCCAATCCTTTTTGTAGCAAAGGACAAGCCTGGACAATTTCTTATAATGAGAAAAGCGCTCCCGAGGACACATGGCAATTATCGTCAAGCTAGTTTCATCACGCTCATATGATTCACGTTCGGTACTTTGATAATTTGATATGTGGGTGGACCGGTGCTTGGGTACTGCCCTTACTTGGACAAGCATCCCACTTATGATTAACCCCTATTGCAAGCATCCGCAACTACAAAAGAAGTATTAAGGTAAACCTAACCATAGCATGAAACTAGTGGATCCAAATCAGCCCCTTACGAAGCAACGCATAAACTAGGGTTTAAACACATCACTCTAGCAACCCATCATCTACTTATTACTTCCCAATGCCTTCCTCTAGACCCAAATAATGGTGAAGTGTCATGTAGTCGACGTTAAAATAACACCACTAGAGGAGAGACAACATACATCTCATCAAAATATCGAATGAATACCAAATTCACATGACTACTAATAGCAAGACTTCACCCATGTCCTCAGGAACAAACGTAACTACTCACAAAGCATATTCATGTTCATGATCAGAGGAGTATTAATATGCATTAAGGATCTGAACATATGATCTTCCACCAAGTAAACCAATTAGCATCAACTACAAGGAGTAATCAACACTACTAGCAACCCATAGGTACTAATTTGTGGTTTTGGATACAAGATTGGATACAAGAGATGAACTAGGGTTTGAGAGGAAATGGTGCTGGTGAAGATGTTGATGGAGATTGACCCCCTCCTGATGAGGGGATCATTGATGATGACGATGGTGATTATTTCCCCCTCCTGGAGGGAAGTTTCCCCGGCAGAACAGCTCCGCCGGAGCTCTAGATTTGTTCCGCCAAGGTTCCGCCTCGTGGTGGCAGAGTTTCGTCCCGTAAGCTTGCTTATGATTTTTTTCCAGGGTAAAAGCCTTCATATAGCAGAAGATGGGCACCGGAGGGCCACCAGGGGGCCCAGGAGAAAGGGCGGCACCCAGCAGGGGGCGCCCTCCCACCCTCGTGGCCAGGGTGTGGGCCCCCTCTGGTACTTTCTTCGCTCAATAATTCTTATTAATTCCAAAAATGACTTTCGTGGAGTTTCAGGACTTTTGGAGCTGTGCAGAATAGGTTTCCAATATTTGCTCCTTTTCCAGCCCAGAATCCCAGCTGCCGGCATTCTCCCTCTTCATGATAAACCTTGTAAAATAAGAGAGAATAGCCATAAGTATTGTGACATAACGTGTAATAACAGCCCATAATGCAATAAATATCAATATAAAAGCATGATGCAAAATGGACGTATCAGATGGCCTCGTCAGACACCTTGGGAATCTTGAGGCGAACGTTGTTGAAGTTTGGATATACTTATGCAGGGTCTCTCCAGTTGCTCGCTTGACGCTGGCGCAGTCGCTCATGGCCGCGGCGGACGGTCACGAGTGCCCTGGAAGTTGGCGATGAAGCGACTGCACATCTCCTCCCAGGAAGAAACCGATCGCTCGGTCAGGTTCAGGAGCCAAGAACGCGTGCCATCCTTGAGGGTCATCGGGAACCAGTTTGCCATAATCTTCTCGTCGCCGTTGGCCGCCTCGATGCTCAGCTCATAGAGCTGTAGGAACTCGGCAGGGTCTGCGGTGCCGTCGTAGCGTGGAGGCAGGTCAGGCTTGAACTTGCTCGGCCAGACGACACTGCGGAGCTCCGTAGTGAACGCGCGGCAGCCTCCCGTGGCCCCTGAAGGTCGTCGAGGGGTGGATGGAGCACACGCTCCGCCACCTCCTGTGGCGGTGCGTGAGCCTGGTGCTGGGGTGCTGGAAGCACGCGCGTTTCTCCCTGGGGACCTTGCACGACCTGGCAGCTAACGTCATCCCGAGCCGGTGCCGGGCGCTGCAGGTCGCGCCGTGGATCCATACGCCTCGGCTCGATGATGGCGCCCCGGGCCGGAGGTGGAGGAGGAGCCCGTCGCGGCGCGTCGCCCTGCCGCAGTGGTTGCTGAGGCAGCGAGCGAGTCGGCCCGTCGGAGCCCCCCGTGCGCGACGCTGATGAGCTCGGCGATCCGCTCGAGCCACTCCTCGTAGAGATCACCCACTGGACAAGCGAAGAAGCTCCCGCGCCGTGAGCAGAGCGGCCTGCGCATCCACCTGGCTGCGATGCGCGTGGGATGATGAAGCTGTTGGGGTCAGCGACGGAGTAGCGGTGCGGCCGTCACAGCGCACCGACGGGTGCAGCGATGAAGCTTGCTGCTCGTGGCCGGCAGGGCCCGTGGAGGCGTTGGCCGCCGGAGAAGAGCGCGGCGGGCACAACCGTCACGCGCCGGAGCCGTCTGAGCAACGCGGGCGGCGACCGCAGCCCGAAGCTCGGCACGAGCCCTGCACGCGTCGGCCATGGAGGTGTCGGAGCGGTGGCGGATCGAACGACGGAAGAAAGGATCCGACGCACCCCTACCTGGCGCGCCAAATGTCAGATTTAATGATCCGACAACCCGTGAGAGGTTCGAACTTTGGGGTGCGTGCGGAGGTCTCAACCTGCCCAACCTGCCTACTCGCGATCCTCCTAAGCCTAGCGCACCGAGCTCATTGAGACACAAAGACACAGAGATTTATACTGGTTCGGGCCACCGTTGTGGTGTAATACCCTAATCCAGTGTAGTGTGGTGGATTGCCTCGAGGGGCTATGGATGAACTAGTGCAGAGGATGAACAAGCCTCAGGAGGTGAGGTTTTCTTGGGCTGGTGTGGTGCTCTACTTGTTATGATTCCGGTCCCTTTCTATGGTGGTGGCTAGTCCTATTTATAGTGGCCTTGGTCCTCTTCCCAACTATGAGCGGGAAGGGATTCCACAACGGCGGGATTTGAAAGGGGACAAGTAGTACAGTCTATCCTGACAAAAGCAGTCTTTGCCTGCGAAAAGCCTCTGGTCGTGACGTTGCGGAGGGCTCGGTGATGACCTCCGTCCTGGCGGTCTTGGTCTCGTTGCACTAAAATGGAAACTTTTGGCTGGTTCCTCGGGACTCCGCGTGTATGACTTGCCTCCCTTGCACCGAAGAGAAAACCTGCGCTCTGCGACTGCCTGACGCCCGCCTGGCCTTGGTCGTCGTGGCTCACGTAAGCTGAGCCTCATGAGGTAGCTGCATAGAACTGTCCGCTCCTCAGAAGCCCTCCTGAGGAGGCCACCTCCTTCGGGGGTCTTGGCGTCGTCCGCCTCGCGAAGGTCTTGCGGTGTTGGTGTTGAAGCTGGGCCGAACCAGGCCATCGACGGAGCCACGTGGTGGGCCGCAGACAGGCAGGACTGGATACCCCAAGTACAGGACGCCGACAAACGGGTCCCAGACAGTATCCCAGCCTAGAGGCATCAAAATCAAAATCGGGAGACACACCCTTTTTTTTAGGGAAAATCGGGAGACACATCCAAATCGGTTGGCCTGAGTTGACCGAGAGGTACATGCGGCAGCCCACGATGGCACATGGGCTACTGATTGCACCAAAAATCAAGCTGGGCTATCATTAATCAAGTCAATAGTCGGCCATTAGCACATGTACAGTACACTAACCCCTCAAAAAAAAACATGTACAGTACACTAGCGTATAGCATTCGCAAAAAAAAAGTAACGAATACCAGAAAGTCTTCCCCTGCTATCTCATAAAAAAAAAGTCTTCCCCTGCTCGGTGGCCCCTCTCTCCGCCGCACGCGCAAGCTGACATACAAGGTGGAGGAGAGGAGAGTTTTCAAGTCCCACCAGCACTTCTCCAAGCTGTAGCCAGACTGTTCTAAACCAAAGGAGAAAACCCTTGTAGCCAGACACCATAGCTAGCCCTCTTCTATATAAGAAACTCAAGTTCTCACAGGACCTCCCGGTAGAGAGGCGCAGAAGGATTGACCGGAGCCAGCCCACACAAGGTTGTGTTGCTGAGCTGAGACACGCATCGCAATGGGGAGCAACGAGATGGTGGTGGTGCCGGAGATCAAGCACACCAAGCTCTTCATCAACGGCGAGTTCGTCGATGCCGCCTCGGGTACGTCGTCATGATCAATTAGTTTGTGCATGTGAAAGGATTCATATGTGTTATACTGTCTATATGTGCTCCAATTTGGTGGATAACTACGCACTAGCTATCTTCCCTTTGACCTTTGTCGTCTTCGTCAACGAAGGTGCATGTCGATAAGATTGACATATCGTGTATTCGCCCGAGTTCTAGCAATCAGTACGTCCCAAACAAGCTGATCCAAATGAGGTGCTAGAATCCACACATCAGCTTTCTTTGCCGGTTCGAACTGCTCAACTTGGTATCGATAAAGCATCTATATATGCTCAATGAAATATCATCTTTTGGTTCTTTATTGGCCGTACAAAATCTACATGACTCACTGTTGTGTGCTCACCTTTAAGTTTCATGAATATATTTGCATTCTTGTAACTCCGCGCAAAAGGTAGCCATGGTTGACTTTGTAGGTATTTTTTTTTTTGCGGGAAGACTATAGTTTCTTTTCTGACAGAAATTTGTGGAAATACAGTTCATGCAAGTATCTTTAATGAAAACAAGATTTCGTGAATGTTTTGTAGCCACTTTTTAGACATTCCCGGCCTGAACCAAGTTGGCCTTCATATGCATGGTGTTTTCGACCAATCGCCCGTGCTTATATTTCTTAAACGTGCATCACGGAATAAATGCAAAGAAACTGAAATTTAATTTGATTGTGGCTTGGCTTGGCTCGCCGGTCGTTGTTTCTGAGGACTAAATGACTTGACATGGAAAAATCAGTATGAATATTCTCTCGGAACTGCAGTAGCTAGAGACATCTTCTGTTGCTACCGCCAAAACAAATATGAGAAATAATCCGTTGAAAAATAAAAGACGATAACAAGGAGAATAAGTTAAGAGTGTACTATAATTTTTTTCTTCCCCTGCCTCCTTGGTACAGTGAACGCCACGAGGAGGGACACATGTCTTTCTTGACTTTGCAAATGTATTCTACTGGCTGTCACTGATACGGACCAACTTGCCTAATATCCTTGTGGATGAAGCCCAGAAATCCATGATTTTGCTTGCTCTCTCCATCGATCAGGCCAAAGTTGTCTCTGTCACGTTCACGAGATTCTTTGCTTTAAAAAACGTTCACGAGGTTCAACGGAAGCAGATGTACACATCATCCCATAACTTACAGAATTATTGCGATTCGACACGGTATTCTATCCCTTTGATTTCTAATTGCCGCCACTGGATGTTTGTATATGCATGCTACCGCCTACCGGTCGACGCTGTCGACTGGTGGCCAGAACCACAAACGAGGGACAAATGCCGACGTGATTTGCTGTATTTTCAGAGCATCTTCAATAATTGTAAGATAGTTGTTGGTAGACTTTGTCACATAAGTTTTTTGATAATGTGTCATACAATAAATGAGTAAAGAGAGGAAGTTGTATACGTAACCAACACCCTCAGACAAACGATATAGAATGAGAGAGCACCTTATTTATTATCTCACATCCTATTAAACAAACTAGATACAATCTATTGGAGCTTGTTGTATGTTAAGGTGTTGGTTGATGATATAGAATATTTTACCAACAAGCTAACATACAAACTGTTGAAGATGCCCTTAGGCAAGACGTTTGAGACGCGGGACCCACGGACAGGCGACGTGCTGGCCCACATCGCAGAGGCGGACAAAGCCGATGTGGACCTCGCCGTCGGCGCCGCCAGGGAGGCCTTCGAGCACGGCAAGTGGCCCCGCATGTCAGGCTACGTACGCAATCCGGCACTCCCGCCCCTGTCGATGTAGCTCATCCGGTCGACAAATTGCCTGGCAACTCACTCGCCGCCGGCGTCCATGCATGCATGCAGGAGAGGGGCAGGGCCATGCACAAGCTGGCCGACCTGATGGAGCAGCACACCGAGGAGCTGGCGGCGCTGGACGGCGCGGACGCCGGCAAGCTGCTGCTGCTGGGCAAGATCATCGACATCCCTGCGGCGGTGCAGATGCTGCGCTACTACGCCGGCGCCGCCGACAAGATCCACGGCGACTCGCTGCGCGTGTCCGGCGAGTACCAGGGGTACACCCTCAAGGAGCCCATCGGGGTGGTCGGCATCATCATCCCGTGGAACTTCCCCAGCCTCATGTTCTTCCTCAAGATCAGCCCGGCGCTCGCCGCCGGATGCACCGTCGTCGTCAAGCCCGCCGAGCAGACGCCCCTCTCCGCCCTCTACTATGCGCACCTTGCGAAGCTGGTAATTAATGGATCTCTCTGCAAGTGAAACACTGTCGATCAGTCGATGTGAACAGACTAGCAAAACACAACCTGTGCTCACGTGTGTACATGCATGCTTCAGGCTGGCATTCCGGACGGAGTGATCAATGTCGTCCCTGGCTTCGGCCCGACGGCCGGCGCCGCCATCGCCTCCCACATGGACGTTGACAGCGTGAGCACGAATGATCATTATTAGCACTGTGCCATGCATTTCTGCTCTGTTTACACTATCCTAATGAAAGATAATTCTATCACCACATCGATCAGGTTGCCTTCACCGGCTCTGGTGAAGTAGGCCGCCTCATCATGGAGGCATCTGCACGGAGCAACCTGAAGACGGTGTCGCTTGAGCTCGGCGGCAAGTCGCCTCTGATAATCTTCGATGACGCCGACGTCGACATGGCGGTCGAGCTCTCAAGGCTTGCCATCTTCTTCAACAAGGTACTCCAATAGATGGCATTCTCTTCACAGACCGATAGAATTACCAAGAGTAAACAATTCCGCAGAGCAAAAGATAGACACTGACCATGTACTAATATTTACTGCTATCTGAATCTGTACTTCTAGGGAGAGGTTTGCGTTGCGGGGTCTCGTGTTTATGTTCAGGAAGGGATCTACGACGAGTTCGTGAAGAAGGCTGTGGTGGCTGCACAGAACTGGAAAGTCGGAGACCCGTTCGATGTCGCCACCAACATGGGCCCCCAGGTACATTACGCCTTCATTTTTCATCAGCCATGCTCAAATTCGAGGAAAACGCGCCCAAACTAGTCGGGTTCATGGCCGGAAAGGAAGTGGCAAACATAATTATTTCAACCGTTGCTTTGCTTGAATCTAGGTTGATAAGGAGCAATTTGAGAGGGTCCTAAGGTACATTGAGCATGGCAAGAGCGAGGGGGCGACTCTGCTCACCGGTGGCAAACGTGCCGGCGACAAAGGATACTACGTTGAGCCTACCATATTTGCAGATGTCAAGGTAATTTTAACTTCTAGATGCACATCATACTACTTAAGAGGAAAACAATTGTACACCACCTGCATTTAAACGGATTAACAGTTTGGCACTAACACATGCTTCCACAGGAGGACATGAAGATCGCCCAAGACGAGATATTCGGCCCTGTGATGTCCCTCATGAAGTTCAAGTACGCCAAAGTTTTCACAATGTCACCTGATGAAAATTAAATTGGTTCTTGAATCATGAATTTCTAGTGTCTGAGTGTGACCAAGTGCCCTTTTGCCCGCCTCTACCACAGGACGGTCGATGAGGCGATAGAGAAGGCCAACTGCACCAAGTACGGGCTGGCTGCCGGGATAATCACCAAGAACTTGGACATCGCCAACAAGGTATCGAGGTCGGTTCGCGCGGGGACCGTGTGGGTGAACTGCTACTTCGCCTTCGACCCCGAGGCGCCCTTCGGCGGGTACAAGATGAGCGGCTTCGGCCGGGACCAGGGGATGATGGCCATCGACAAGTACATGCAGGTCAAGAGCGTCATCACCGCAGTCCCTGACTCGCCATGGTATTAGATAGCCAAGACAATGCAAGTTTCTTAATGTTGTGCATTGTACATGCTTGTTGAGTTGGCTTGTGCTTGTGTAGCTGTCCTTTGTTTCTTCCTGATATGATGAGTGAATTAAAAAGAACCACCACTTTTTATGTTCAAATCCAAATTTCGTGTGCTTACTGTGTTTCAACAGAAAATTTGCCCCCGTTTCGCTCCGCACGATGGCCAACTTTTTTCAACCGAAACTTCCGAGTTGTGACATAACCATTTTCTGCAACTTCTCATTCTATGAACTTGAAAGTGCATCTCCATTATAGCCTAGTGTTTTTTAATTATAAACCATGTGAGAGGACAAATGATTTGAATAAGTTTATTTGAGTACTTTGGACTAATTCTCATATCCAGGTCATGGCTCTATATGGGAGATATGGGCATCTCGAACGTATATTTGAGTCCTTTGTTTGTGCCTGGTAAGGAGGAGGAGACAGGAAGGCCAGCGAGGAGATGTGCCAGCGCGCCGCTGTGGGAGGGCTCGGCGCGTGCGACCGATTTTGTTCCTGTGTTCGTTTGAATTGGGAGTCTGGGAAAATACCAAATCCAATTTGGGACCTCAATACAGACATCCAAACGCAGCATAAAGAATAAGAACGTTTCAGTACACTTGGTTCCCGAACCAAACACACCCTTAGAGGATAACGATAAACATTGCCGTGGGAGAAGAGAACAAAATCGAAATGGAATGGGCCCATGAACAACAGAACAAACCTCAGGTTTCCAAAGCTTCTTACCAAGGCCTTAACGTGCGATCAGTACCGAATTTCAGTCCAGAACAAGATATATCATGTGGAGAAATACATTGTCTAGAATGATTTGTTGTGTTAAACTGTTATTAACAGAAAAACAAAACTATATCGAACGAAAACCTAATAATAAAGGGAGAAACGATCTGCGATCTGCCGTCGTCGCTTTATGAGATCCATTCAAAAGGCAGTCAAACACCTCACGATTTACAACAACACGAGCTCCATCCAGCACCTAGCCGAAAGCAGCGAGCGGGGCAAGGCAACACTCCAGGCAGAGCAGCACAGGCTGCCGCTCAGATCTCCACCGGGACCCTCTTGTACAGCTCCTCATTCTCCAGGCGCGGCGTGGCGACGGCCTGCAGCGGCGTGCCCATGAAGGTGACCAGCCCGGGGGACTCCATCATGCTGATGTCCTCCGGCCTGGCGCCCTCCGGCAGAGACCACTCGAAGTGGTGCAGCATGTGGCCGATCATGGAGGCGACGAGGTTGATCCCGAGCTGCGCGCCGGGGCACACCCTCCGGCCCGCGCCGAAGGGCAGCACCCTGAAGTCGCTGCCCTTGATGTCGATGCTCTCCTCCAGGAACCGCTCCGGCCGGAACTCCAGCGGGCTGCTCCACACCTTGGGGTCCCGGGCCACCGCCCACACGTTCACCATCACGTTGGCGCCCTTGGGGATGCTGTAGCCGCCGACCTTGACGCTCGCGCTGGCCTTGTGGGGCAGCATGAGCGGCGTCGGCGGGTGCAGGCGGAGGGACTCCTTCACGACGGCCATCAGGTAGGGCAGGTTCGGGAAGTCGGTCTCGGACATGACGCGGTCGCGGCCGACGACGCTGTCCAGCTCCTCTTGCAGCTTCTTCTGCACCCTGGGGTTCCTCACCAGCTCTGCCATGGCCCACTCCACTGATATGACTGTCGTGTCCATTCCGGCGGTGATCATGTCCTGAACATAAGAAAGGGATGGTGATTGGTAAGAGCTAAGAACGTATAAAAAGCCAAATGAGATTATCAGGCTTGAAGTTCAGTAAATAGCATATGTTGTGTACTTCTATCAGGACTTCTATGGTATTGATTTGCCAGTATGAACAAGTTTATTGGCATGTCCAAGATAGAAATATGAAGAGGCACCCAATGACAAAAATTAATAAATAGCTGAGTAGGATACAAACTCTTGCCAAGCATTTTTGGTAGTTGAATAATTGAAATGATAAAGCACTACCTAATTTACAACTCGAAAGTAAACATACATTTTCCAATCCCAGCATCTTACACCAAACTTGAGATAGTGGCATCTCACCTAAATTGATCTACCGAATCTTACTAAACTTAATGAGATTTCTCTTGATCCATAAATCAATCAATTTAATAAAAACCATATAGCATTTGTGCGAAGAATGGAAGAACTACGAAGGCATTGCTATCTCATTCCATATTAAAAATTAGCAGGGCATCTCATTTGAAACCAAAAGGAGAATGGAATATAAGAAGATAAATTACTTAGTTATAAAGGCTACATACCCATAGAAGTCCGAAAACTGTGTCATCGCTAAGGTCATACTTCTCTCTGAGAGTGAACAGTGCATCCACAAAGTGCTGTTTGGCACCTCTCTCATGGAGGGCCTGTGCATGCTCTTCAATGATCTTCTTGGTCAGACGATCTCTCCTCTCATTGTGGGTCTTGTAAAGCTCCTCATTAAGTGGACACAGCCATCTCAAGTACCAAATGTATTCAGCAACAGAGAGAGATGCACCAATTTTGATTCCGTTGTTCACAATAATCTTGAATTCCTGCCCTTCTGCGTCAATGTCACCATTTGCATTCATGAACCGCTTCCCAAAAGCTAGCCTTGTTATATTGTTGAAGGACACCATAGCAAGGTGATTCCTCACTACCAATGGTTTTCCTTCATTACCTGAAAAAACATATGAATGGTTAATTTCAAACGCAATAGTCAATACTGTTGGGAAAGGGCCAAAGCTGATTTATGGCTTGAATTCAGTCGGAATTGATTAGGTAACATAAACCGTTATACTGTCGCATGCCATATGCCTGATATGTCATCTTTCCATTTTGTGAGGCTGGCTCATGAATTAACAGCAACGGCTAACAGTAGAACAATAAATGTTTTGCTAAATTCTGCCAGAAACCTAACATAACATAAAAAGAAAGGGGCATAAACCAATTAATGTTTTCCACGATAACAGCAAAAACCTAATCATCGGCACAAAGGATCCATGTGGATATCCAGTTGAACACAAGCAAACCCACACACCAGGCACAGTTGTTGCCTTGTTGATATTCACTGACAAAGAATGTCCCGAGAAAATAAAACTGAACTTGCACTTTTCTTCTTCTGGGTATCTGCTAGCTTATATTCCCATAGTAAATCAACATGTTATCAGAGAGAACACTATGCTTAACGATGCATGACTACATCTATGAACATGCTACATTAATACCGAAACCCAGATTGAATATGAAATAAAATGTGATGCCAGATGTATTTCGAAGAAAGAGAAGGGTGAAAAATAAGTTGAAATATTCCTAAAAGGTTGAAATAATAGGGTTGAGACAAAGGAGGGAAGCATGAAATGGCATTTAATTAGTCTAGCATACTCCTGATGAGGCACCATGCATTTGGAGCATAATGCACAGTACAATAAGTAAAAGAAAGTTGTAATTTGTGTGCGTGCCACTGACCACTGACCAGAGACCATCAATGAGATGTAATAGGAAGGATGTGTTACAAGTTTTTTCTATGTCTGATGCACACCAAGCATCCCACTTTGCTTACTGAACAAAGATGCATTGCCATTTCAGCGTGCTAGTACCTTGATAAAACATTTCACATAATTGGACTCCCATTCTTTGGACTTGTGATCCCAGTTAACTCAATGAAATAACGGTCTGGACTAACTGCTCTCAATCAAATATCAGTAACCAAAATGCTGTAGTAAGACTGCCTAAGGACTAAAGCTTATACTGATTGCAGTCAAAATCACACCTGAAGCTATCATCAATCTGATCTGTTTTAGCACGTATACCAGTATCTGTCCATTGCTATTAACAAAAGCTCAGTCTGTCAGACATCGAGCTAAGATTTTTGGGCAGATAAAACATGGCTAGTGTTGCCAAACAGTCCAGGTAAGCTGCTCCTAAACTCACAACGTATAAATTTATCCCAAATTGTACACCTAAACTACAAAGTTCTGTACCAATATGGAGCTACATCCATTGGACTGGTGAGCTTAAAAGAAGAAAAGTTCTGCACTATATATGATCTGTGTGGTCATGATAGTCAAGTCAAGATTTCGGCTTGGCCAAACAGGTATCATGCCACAAGAGAATGCTTGAGCTTTAAATAGAATAGTGTCATTAAAAATGGCTCATTACCACAAGGAGTATGCTTATCATAACATTGACTCACTGGAAGGCCAAAATGTCATACAATTTTTCAGGTACCAGATCCTCCGCTCGAAGCTAGTACACAATAGGACAAACTGTTCTACCGAGAAGGGAATCGAGTAGCGTAATGGTCTATTTGTGGCATCGGATTACCTGAACTAACAATAATGCAGAAAGCAGCAAACTGTCTTAACCTGAAGCTTAAATCATGCCGAGTCAAGAATACCATTCCCATGTGTACTAAGTCTCATGTGAAGCATGGTCTACTTGTATAACTTGCAACCAGCATGATCGTGTTGAGATCGAGTCTGCGGAAAGCGGAATAATAAAATAAACTCAAGACCCCTCGTTGTCACATAAGAGCTGACCAATGATGATTGATTGGTGTCACTACATTTTACTTTTATCTAATCTATATCTTAACGATTCAGTACTCTAGCAACGTGCTTGACATGTGGCCACCCAACAGGAATGCTTGCACCCCATGGAGGCATTTCAACAGATCGACCCTGTTTACCATACCACCAAATAGGTCAAGAGTACGACATTGTTCCTGCGATCCATTGCGAATTTGGTACGAAGACAATCAAGATTGGTTGCAAGACTACGCATGTTTGGCACCGTTATGCCTAGTCAACACGAAAGAGCAGAGCAATCCTCCGTTTCAAAAAAAAAAGAGCAGAGCAATCCGTCACCAAACCCACCAAACACGAGGACGCCACCTCCACTCGCCTAACGATTCTTCAGACAGAAGATACCTCCCTCCCTGTATTTTGCAGCAACCACCCCCGCTTACTCCGAAATGGCACGCACGCGCGCACACTGTCTGTCTCCGAAATGTGCGGTGGGCGAAAAAGGGGAAAGAAAAGAAAAACAAAAGAAGAGGGGGCGTGCGATCTGGGATGGCAGCTTACCGGGGCCGGCGGCGGCGCGGTGGACGGACTCGACCATGGCGGTGACCTCGTCCTCGCGGATGGGGCGCAGCGCCTCGAGGCGCTTCTGGGTGAAGAGCTCGAGGTTGCAGAGCTTGCGCACCTTGATGTAGTGCGGGCCGTAGTCGGCCCAGATGAGGTCCTGGCCGTTGCGGCTGAAGCGCTGGGTGGAGCGGTTGCGGGGCCGGTCGGCGAGCTGCTGGTCGTGCTCCTTGAGCACCTCCTTGGCCAGCTCGGAGGTGGAGACGACGACGGTGAGCGAGGAGCCGAACCAGACGGAGATGATGGGCCCGTACCGCTCCGCCCACTCCTGGAAGCAGCGGCACCGCACCGGCTTGATCTGCCGCAGGTTGCCCACCACCGGCCACGGGCGCGGGCCCGGCGGCAGCCGGCCCAGCCGCAGCCGGTCCAGCAGCGCCAGCGAGATCGGGATCGCCACCAGCGCGATGGCGAACGGGAGCAGCGACGCCACGTCCATTGTGGCCGCTCGGTTGTGGGGTTGGTGGAGACGGTGGTGGAGCTGGTGGTGCTCTCGGACCTCGGTGACTTTATACGGTGGAGAAACGGAAGAAAGCCGATGGGGGCGGTTGGTGGTAGGTGAGTGGGGTCGGAGACGCAGGGCAGGCAGACTGAACTTCTTGAGGTACTTCTTCAGTTCTTCTGAATTATAAATTGTACTGCTACTGGTGTAGTGGATCAGTAGTAGTGGCATCCATGGGATTATCACCATGTTGATGTTCATTTGTGCTAACCTTCGTACCAAATCATTTATCACAGTTCAACCAACCTACTCCCTCCGTTACTAAATACTCCTACCTCCGTTCCTAAATATAAGTTTTTTTAAGATTTAATATAAACTACATGCATATATATATAGACATATTTTAGAGTGTAAATTCACTCATTTTATTCCGTATGTAGTTTACATTAGAATATCTAAAAAAACTTATATTTAGGAACGGAGAAAGTATAAGTCTTTTGGGAGATTTCAATATGGACTACATACGGAGTAAAGAGTGAATATATACTTTAAAATATGTATTCGTATGTAGTTCTATAAATCTTTAAAAAGACTTATATTTAGGTGGGAGTACATGACATGAGGAAGAGGATGCAAAGGGTTGTGGTGTGTGATTAATGTTTTTGCAGAGGGCTCACCAACCGCCGGGAGATACCGGGTGCTGCTGCTGATTTCGTTTCAAGAGCCCCTGGAAACTTAGGTGGCCTGGTTGACTAAAAGCAGCCGGAGATGTCAAGCATTGCCAAACCACTTCCCTCTAGCTAGTGATGGTACTGTGATTCTGATTCAGCCATTCAGGTCGCATACACACTGTGTAAAAGCGTATATTCAGATCGTAACACGGCCTGCATAGATTCAGATTGTACCGTTACTTGCTTCCTCTCATCCGGTGTGTAGGAGTAGATGGCTATTTTCTCGTGCCTCCTTTTGCTATCTCCATGGTTGGTGTTTGGTGGGAGAGCGATGGATGTGTACC
Source organism: Aegilops bicornis (assembly GCA_021605145.1). NCBI lineage: Eukaryota > Viridiplantae > Streptophyta > Magnoliopsida > Poales > Poaceae > Aegilops > Aegilops bicornis. The sequence continues at coordinate 570,818,782 of CM038669.1, read as the reverse complement.
GTGGGCACGATTTTCTGTGGGACGCGCGGCTGGATCAGCCAGCGGTGTGACTGACTGACTGGTATCGTTTGGTTTGCGGTTCGGTACGTGGTCTCCGCTGGTGCCCCGAGCCGAGGTGCACGTCCGTTTCGTCCACCAAAATCCTTGCCCGTGCACGAATTCTCTATCGGTGCCATTAGAGCAACTTCAATACGCCGATCTAAATGAACGCGCGTTTGTCCGCTTTTCGTCTATTTGGGTCAGCCAGATCGCGTCCGGTTTTTCATTTGGATCGGCAGGTGCGCCCAACGGGTGGCCGATCCATTTGTGCGGACGTTGCCGAAACTGACGAATTAACCATAATCTCTACTCCTAACTAGTAGAGTGCCCGTGCGTTGCCACGGGCTCTTGAAATAGTTTGCAATAGTTATATATTAAAATTCATATGTACACACAATATAACACAAACATAATTATTGAATAATTGAAGTCTATTTTTGCAATGTAAATTGATAAGAAGAAAAAATTAACGACATGTCCATGTAACAAACTAAGCGATGTTCCAACTAAATATCTATTACAAAATTATCAATATCTAGATGATGCGCTTAAGAAATTCTTTCACAATATCAGGAAAGTTGCCTTTAGCATCATTCCCACGATGTTTTATCAAGTATAATAAAAACCGCTTCCTCAACTCATACCTATCATGCACAAACAATATATGTAATTAGTATGAAAATTTTATGCCAAAGGTGTAACGGATGTGTTGCCACTGGCATTTCAAAAAAAAATACTGGTTGCATATATAATCATAAGACATGTCAATTTTCCAGCTTGGCATAGAAAGTGAGTCTAAAATTTCAAGCCTTGCAATATCATTGTACTTGTTGATTCAAAATAGGCACTATAAATCTCCTAAAAAAATAGGCACTATAAATCTGCAAAAAAAAACCCCACCCTAAACTCTGTACTTAATCCGAAGAAATAGTTGCTTAGTTATTCTGATAATCTTGCTTGTACAATTATGATAGTTACGATAATCACCTAGGAGTTTTAATTTTTGAAAGGAAAAAACAACAATAATCATTAGGCCCTTAAGAGATCATGACATGATTCTGAGTCTGACCAGCTACAAGATATATCCTTCCTAATATTCAGATCTAGTGGGAAAAACTACTACCCAACAATATACATATAATATAATCGAAAATGTTTTCTGCATTTGCTAAATAATCATGGGAACAGAAAATGACTTGGGGCTTCAAGATCGAATAGTATATACACACACAGGCTCGATGCGACGAAGCTGGCAAAGAACATCGAGATGGTTCCAACGTAGGATTTGTCTCGATTTTAAGGGACTTTCGCGTGCCCAAATCGCCCCCCTGTCTTTGTCAGCCACACCTAACAGAAGCAACATAAATGGCTATGACGTTTTCGAGAACCTTCGCTAGAACAATCACAGGAGAACACCTGGCAACAACATAATGGCACGAGAGCTTACTACTGCCCCCACATAGAAATTGCAAATCACGGCAATCAAAATGAGAGACTTAAAGTGCCGACGTAATATTTTGTACCTTTGAGAATCTCTGTAACAAAGGTGAAAAGGTGGATGTAGTCAGTTCATTGTTAGACTCATTAACAATAACAGTGATGGGTAAAAACAGAGGCCACCTATAGTCCCCATCTCTGTCTGATTTACCCGTACAAAGGCTACATAAGGAAATATACCAACCCAGAACCAATGTGCACCAGCTTCGTACAGAGTTTCTGAAAATGTAGAGCAGAAAGAAAAACAGATTGTCATATACCAATCAACGTTTCATTCTTAATTTGCATGGGATCTCCATTGCCTACGCTGACCTTCATCACTCCCAACGGCCTCGCTCCACCTCCACGACACCTCGGACGACCGCCGCACGGTGTCGCACCACGGATGATGCCCCACCTTCCGCATCCTACCTCTGGTCCCTGCTCCATGCTCGCTCATGCCCTATGGCCTCCGCCGCGCTCGCGCTCCTGAGCCACCGCCACCCCTGACTGATCTCTTCCTCTCTCTCGATCTAGCGAGGTCATGGCTGGAAAGTCAAAGGCCTCTCTCCTTCTCGATTTACTAATCCCATGGCCTGAAAGTCTGACAACGTGTTTGGATTGAAGCCAGACTTTAACTGATGGATTCCCTGACTTTTCTTTGAGTTAGAAAACCCTAGGCCCGCATGATTAACTAAAATGCCCCATTACTTAACCCTAGGCCACGGGCCTTTTGTTGTATAAATCTCAGTGAATTTTTTACCTCTTTCAGCGACATCACCTCTACACCAATGTCACATATGGAATTTTTTTTGAATGTCGACATAATCCATCTTTATCTCTCTTATACACTACAAAAATAAATATATATATATATATATATATATATATTAAGAATATATATAAACACACCTTTTGTATTATCATGCGTAACAAATATATTAAGAACCACTATTTGTATGCATCTCTTATGATTGTTAAAACTCGATACTTTTTTGGTCCGTTCCATTCTAAACATGACTTGTTAGTGTATCTGATGTTTTCCCTCCGCAAAAAAGGGTATCTGATGTTTTCATTTGGGTCGGCAGGTGCGCCCAACGGATGGCCGACCCATTTGTGCCGACGTTGCCGAAACTGACGAATTAACCATAATCTTTACTCCTAATGGAGCAGTTGGTAGTCTCGCTTCCAGGTTTTTTTTCGTCCCACCTCCCATGATTTTTTTGGTACCTCCTCCCACCTTCGCTGGTTTTTTTATAGATTTTTTTCGTACCCTCCCCCACTTCATCGGTTTATTTTCACGTCACCCTCTCACACAAAGAAAGAAATCTGAACAGATCAGAACTTTTCATACTGGCGCAAGTTATTTAGTAATGTAGAATCAATCACGAACAATCTCTAAAGGTCAAATCTAAATTAATTAACCTTACCTTAAATCACTCAATCACATTAATTAGAAAACAAATAATTGATTTTCAGAAAAATCGCTCAATCACACTAACCTTACCTTAACTCACGGATGGTAATCAATCTCCAAACAAAAGAAACAATACATCGAGGGAGCAGTAAATAAACTCCCTTTCTTATGACATGTATATGATCTTCCCTTCCCTTTCCATTGTCGAGCGTTCTTGATTCTTGAGGCCGATGCTTGGGCTGCGTCACTGGGTCGCGACGGTGCCGGAGGACGAGGACGGCGAGGCCGGGTGCCGCGGCAGTGCGTTGGCCGCGGCCGGTGAAGGGGGCGAAGAAAGGCGGCTTCCCTGGCCCTGGCCGTGGTCATGGCCCTCAGAGTTGGTGCGGTGGAAGCGGCACTTGAAGGACCCAAGGCGGTGGCCGGGCGACAGACAAGATTTGAAGCGGGCTCAGGTCTCACGGACGGCGCCGACGCCGACCCGGGCCACCTCCCCGCGTATTCTTGGAGCTATGGCTGGCCGATTTACATGAAATTAATTCCTCAGTTGTGGTGGCAAATATAATACACATAATCCATATTGTTATGCACTAGCGTGTGTGTGTGAAATAGATGGATTATGGCCCCGTACCTAATAAGATGGATATGTGTGTGTGTTAGAGGGAGATGGGGAGAGAGAGTGAGGAAGAGGGAGGGAGAGTGTGTGTGTGAGGATTTGATGGTAAAAAAGGTCGCCAATGTCACTTGATATGTATGAGAATATTAATATTGAACTCTTAAAGTTAATGTGGTCTCGTTGCAACACACGGGCGTTCTTCTAGTTATACATAATTGGCCAGTCAAACGCCCGTCAAACTCCACTTAAACATATCTAGAAAATTAAAAAACTCTAATAAACGCTCGCACGCTGCCCTAGTAGACCGCCTTGCCCTTGCCCTTCCCGTCGGCGGCGGCATAGTGGCGAGGCGGGCACGGTCCTCCTCCTCCTCCTCAAGCCGCGGAGCCTCCTCGTCGCGGCGCAGCATCTGCACATATCGCATCTACCGCTCGCCATTGGCCCCCTCCTCGATGAGCCAATGCGCCTTCCAGCGCTCAAGGTGGGCCGCCTCTTCTTCCGGCGTGGCGGCGTAGTGGCATGGAGGCGCGCTCACCCACTTGAGGAGCTGGCCGGTCCATGAATAGGACTCCTCTGGCCAAGTGGGGGGCCGCGGTGACCGCTTGCGCGTGGGAGTTGGCTCGCGCTCCAGCTCGGACTTGGGCTCGACGAGGGGCGATGGCGGCATGAACAGGGCGCCTGGACGGAGTCCCCCGCCACGGACAAAGCTAGGGCTTGCTCCAGCCCATCCCATGTTGGGGAACGTAGCAGAAATTCAAAATTTTCTACGCATCACCAAGATCAATCTATGGAGATTCTAGCAACAAGAGAGGGAGAGGATGAGCATCTTCATACCCTTGAAGATCGCTAAGCGAAAGCGTTACAAGAACGCGGATGAAGGAGTCGTACTCGCAGCGATTCAGATCGTAGTTGATTCCGATCTAAGCACCGAACAACGGTGCCTTCGCGTTCAACACACATACAGCCCGGGGACGTCTCCTCCTTCTTGATCCAGCAAGGGGAGAGGAGAAGTTGAGGGAGAACTCCGACAGCACGACGGCATGGTGGTGATGGAGCTCGTGGTTCTCCGGCAGGCTTCGCCAAGCACCACGGAGGAGGAGGAGGTGTTGGAGGAGGGAGAGGGCTGCGCCAGGGAAGGGTGTGGCTGCCTCTCTCTCTCTCACTATATAGGGGAAGGGGGAGGAGGAGGCGCCCTAGGGTTCCCTAGGGGAGGGGCGGCGGCCACAGGGGAAACCCTAGATGGGTTTGGGCGCCCCCACCCCTAGGAAACTTGCCCCCCAAGCCGGGAGGGGTGGCTGCCCTAGGGGAGGCGCCCCCACCTCTCCACGTTACGTGAGATGGGGTGGGAGGGTGCTCAGCCCCTTAGTGGGCTGATGTGCCCTCCCCTGGGCCCATAAGGCCCCCAAATGCTTGTCGGAGCCTCCGAAACCCCTTTCGGACACGCTGGTCATCACCTGGTACCCCCGGAACAATTCCGGACTCCAATACCCTTCGTCCAATATACTGATCTTCACCTCCGGACCATTCCGGAGCTCCTCGTCATGTCCGGGATCTCATCCGGGACTCCGAACAACCTTCGGTAACCACATACTATTTCCCATAACAACTCTAGCGTCACCGAACCTTAAGTGTATAGACCCTACGGGTTCGGGAACCATGCAGACATGACCGAGACGTTCTCCGGTCAATAACCAACAACGGGATCTGGATACCCATGTTGGCTCCCACATGTTCCACGATGATCTCATCGGATGAACCACGATGTCAAGGATTCAAGCAATCCCGTATGCAATTCCCTTTGTCTAGCGGTATTGTACTTGCACGAGATTCGATCGTCGGTATGTCGATACCTTGTTCAATCTCGTTATCGGCAAGTCTCTTTACTCGTTCCGTAACACATCATCCCGTGATCAACCCCTTGGTCACATTGTGCACATTATGATGATGTCCTACCGAGTGGGCCCAGAGATACCTCTCCGTCACGGAGTGACAAATCGATCTCGATTCGTGCCAACCCAGAGACACTTTCGGAGATACCGTAGTGCACCTTTATAGCCACCCGATTACGTTGTGACGTTTGGTACACCCAAAGCATTCCTACGGTATCCGGAGTTGCACAATCTCATGGTCTAAGGAAATGATACTTAACATTAGAAAAGCTTTAGCATACTGAACTACACGATCTTTGTGCTAGGCTTAGGATTGGGTCTTGTCCATCACATCATTCTTCTAATGATGTGATCCCGTTATCAACGACATCCAATGTCCATGGTCGTGAAACCGTAACCATCTATTGATCAACGAGCTAGTCAACTAGAGGCTTACTAGGGACATGGTGTTGTCTATGTACCCACACATGTATCTGAGTTTCCTATCAATACAATTATAGCATGGATAATAAACGATTATCATGAACAAGGAAATATAATAATAATAACTAATTTATTATTGCCTCTAGGGCATATTTCCAACAGTCCCCCACTTGCACTAGAGTCCATAATCTAGTTCACATCGCCATGTGATTAACACTCACATGCCACATTGCCATGTGACCAACATCCAAAGAATTTACTAGTGTCACTAAACTAGTTCACATCATCATGTGATTAAGACTCAATGAGTTCTGGGGTTTGATCATGTTTTGCTTGTGAGAGAGGTCTTAGTCATGGGTCTGCAACATTCAGATCCGTATGCACTTCGCAAATCTCTAGGTCATATTGTAAATGCTGCTTCCACGCTCCACTTGAAGCTATTCCAAATGGTTGCTCCACTATACGTATCCGGTTTGCTACTCAGAGTCACTCGGATAGGTGTTAAAGCTTGCATCAACGTAACCCTTTACGCCGAACTCTTTATCACCTCCATAATCGAGAAACATGTCCTTATTTACTCCAAGGACAATTTTGACTGCTGGCAATGATCCATTCCTGGATCATTCTTGTACCACTTGACTGACTCATGGCAAGGCACACTTCCGGTCCGGTACACATCATAGCATACTATAGAGCCTACGTCTGAAGCATAGGGGACGACCTTCGTCCTTTCTCTCTCTTCTGCCGTGGTCGAGCTTTAACTCTTAACTTCATACCTTACAACTCAGGCAAGAACTCCTTCTTTGATTGATCCATCTTGAACACCTTCAAGATCATGTCAAGGTATGTGCTCATTTGAAAGTACCATTTAGCGGTTTTTGATCTATCCTCATAGATCTTGATGCTCAATGTTCAAGCAACTTAATCCAGGTTTTCTATTGAAAACACTTTTCAAATAACCCTATATGCTTTCCAGAAATTCTACATCATTTACGATCAACAATATGTCAACAACATATACTCATCGAAATTCTATAGTGCTCCCACTCACTTCTTTGGAAATACAAGTTTCTTATAAACTTTGTATAAACCCAAAATCTTTGATCATCTCATCAAAGCGTACATTCCAACTCCGAGATGCTTACTCCAGTCCTTAGAAGGATTGTTGGAGCTTTGCATACTTGTTAGCGTCTTTCGTGATTGTCAAAACCTTTACGGTTGTATCACATACAACCTTTCCTCAAGAAAATTGTCGAGGAAACAATGTTTTGACATCCTATCTCGCAAGATTTCATAAATAATGCAAAGAATCGCTAATCCAATTCCAACAGACTCTTAGCATCGCTAAGAGTGAGAAAGCCTCACCGTAGTCAACTCCTTGAATCTTGTCGGAAAACATCTTAACGACAAGTCAAGCTTTCTTAATGGTGATACTTACCATCATTATGCATCTTCCTTTTAAAATCCATCTCATGCCCAATAGCCTTACGGCCATCAAGCAGTTCTTCCAAAGTCTACACTTTGTTTTCATACATGGATCCTCTCTCGGATTTTATGGCCTCGAGCCATTTGTCGGAATCCGGGCCCACCATCGCTTCTCCATAGCTCGTAGGTTCATTGTCTTCTAGCAACATGACCTTCAAGACATGATTACTGTACCACTCTGAAGTAGTACGCATCCTTGTCACCCTACGAGGTTCGGAAATGACTTAATCCGAAGTTTCATGATCACCATCATCAACTTCCACTTCAATCGATGTAGGTGCCACAGAACAACCTCGTGCCCTCGCTACATCTTGGTTGAAGTGATGGTTCAATAACCTCATCAAGTCTCCACCATCCTCCCACTCAATTCTTTCGAGAGAAACTTTTTCTCGAGAAAGGACCCGTTTCTAGAAACAATCACTTTTGCTTCCGGGTCTGAAATAGGAGGTATACCCAACTGATTTTGAAGGAAATATGCCCTAGAGGCAATAATAAAGTTATTATTTATTTCCTTGTTTCATGATAAATGTTTATTATTCATGCTAGAATTGTATTAACCGGAAACATGATACATGTGTGAATACATAGACAAACTGAGTGTCACTAGTATGCCTCTACTTGACTAGCTCGTTGATCAAAGATGGTTATGTTTCCTAGCCATAGACATGGGTTGTCATTTGATTAACGGGATCACATCATTAGGAGAATGATGTGATTGACTTGACCCATTCCGTTAGCTTAGCACTTGATCGTATAGTATGTTGCTATTGCTTTCTTCATGACTTATACATGTTCCTATGACTATGAGATTATGCAACTCCGTTTACGGAGGAACACTTTGTGTGCTACCAAACGTCATAACGAATCGGGTGATTATAAAGGAGCTCTACAGGTGTCTCCAAAGGTACATGTTGGGTTGGCGTATTTTGAGATTAGGATTTGTCACTCCGATTGTCGGAGAGGTATCTCTGGGCCCTCTCGGTAATGCACATCACTTAAGCCTTGCAAGCATTGCAACTAATGAGTTAGTTGCGAGATGATGCATTACGTAACGAGTAAAGGGACTTGCCGGTAACAAGATTGAACTAGGTATTGAGATACCGGCGATCGAATCTCGGGCAAGTAACATACCGATGACAAAGGGAACAACGTATGTTGTTATGTGGTTTAACCGATAAAGATCTTCGTAGAATATGTGGGAGCCAATATAAGCATCCAGGTTCCACTATTGGTTATTGACCGGAGACGTGTCTCGGTCATGTCTACATAGTTCTCGAACCCGTAGGGTCCGCACGCTTAAGGTTTCGGCGATGCTTATATTATGAGTTTATGAGTTTTGATGTACCGAAGGAATTCGGAGTCCCGGATGAGATCGGGGACATGACGAGGAGTCTCGAAATGGTCGAGACGTAAAGATCGATATATTGGACGACTATATTCGTGTTGGAAATATGCCCTAGAGGCAATAATAAATTAGTTATTATTATTATATTTCCTTGTTCATGATAATCGTTTATTATCCATGCTATAATTGTATTGATAGGAAACTCAAATACATGTGTGGATACATAGACAACACCATGTCCCTAGCAAGCCTCTATTGGCTAGCTCGTTGATCAATAGATGGTTACGGTTTCCTAACCATGGACATTGGATGTCATTGATAACGGGATCACATCATTAGTAGAATGATGTGATGGACAAGACCCAATCCTAAGCCTAGCACAAAGATCGTAGTTCGTATGCTAAAGCTTTTCTAATGTCAAGTATCTTTTCCTTAGACCATGAGATTGTGCAACTCCGGATACCGTAGGAATGCTTTGGGTGTACCAAACGTCACAACGAATCGGGTGGCTATAAAGGTGCATTACGGTATCTCCGAAAGTATCTGTTGGGTTGGCACGAATCGAGACTGGATTTGTCATTCCGTAAACGGAGAGGTATCTCTGGGCCCACTCGGTAGGACATCATCATAATGTGCACAATGTGACCAAGGGGTTGATCACGGGATGATGTGTTACGGAACGAGTAAAGAGACTTGCCGGTAACGAGATTGAACAAGGTATCGGGATACCGACGATCGAATCTCGGGCAAGTACAATACCGCTAGACAAAGGGAATTGTATACAGGATTGATTGAGTCCTTGACATCGTGGTTCATCCGATGAGATCATCGTGGAACATGTTGGAGCCAACATGGGTATCCAGATCCCGCTGTTGGTTATTGACCGGAGAACGTCTCGGTCATGTCTACATGTCGCCCGAACCCGTAGGGTCTACACACTTAAGGTTCGATGACGCTTAGGGTTATAAAGGAAGCTTGTATGTGGTTACCGAATGTTGTTCGGAGTCCCGGATGAGATCCCGGACGTCGCGAGGAGTTCCGGAATGGTCCGGAGGTAAAGATTTATATATAGGAAGTCTTGTTTCGGCCATCGGGACAAGTTTCGGGGTCATCGGTATTGTACCGGGACCACCGGAAGGGTCCCGGGGGTCCACCGGTGGGGCCACCTATCCCGGAGGGTCCCATGGGCTGAGGTGAGAAGGGATCCAGCCCAAAGTGGGCTGGGCGCCACTTCCCCTAGGGCCCATGCGCCTAGGGTGAAGGGGAAACCCTAAAGGAAGATTCCCATAAGGGAAGGCACCTCCTAGGTGCCTTGGGGAAGGACTCCTCCTGGCCGCCCCTTGGAGATTGGATCTCCTAGGGGCTGGCGCACCCCCCCTTGGGATCCCTATATATAGTGGGGTAGGAGGGCCTCTCAAACACACCTTTTGCCTTTGGTGCAGCCCCTCCCTCTCTCCCAAGTTCTTCTCCTCTCCGTAGGTGCTTGGCGAAGCCCTGCAGGATTGCCACGCTCCTCCATCACCACCATGCCGTTGTGCTGCTGCTGGATGGAGTCTTCCTCAACCTCTCCCTCTCTCCTTGCTGGATCAAGGCATGGGAGACGTCACCGGGTTATGCGTGTGTTGAACGCGGAGGTGCCGTCTGCTCGGCACTCGGATCTCCGGTGATTTGGATCACGAGCAATGCGACTCGTTCAACCCCGTTCTCTTGAACGCTTCCGCTTAGCGATCTACAAGGGTATGTAGATGCACTCTCCTTCCCTCGTTGCTAGTTTCTCCATAGATAGATCTTGGTGACACGTAGGAAAATTTTGAATTTCTGCTACGTTCCCCTACAGTGGCATCATGAGCTAGGTCTATTGCGTAGATTCTTTGCACGAGTAGAACACAAAGTAGTTGTGGGCGTTGATTTTGTTCAATATGCTTACCGTTACTAGTCCAATCTTGTTTCGACGGTATTGTGGGATGAAGCGGCCGGACCGACCTTACACGTACTCTTACGTGAGACAGGTTCCACCGACCGACATGCACTTGGTGCATAAGGTGGCTAGCGGGTGCCGCTCTCCCACTTTAGTCGGAACGGATTCGATGAAAAGGGTCCTTATGAAGGGTAAATAGCAATTGGCATATCACGTTGTGGTTTTGCGTAGGTAAGAAACGTTCTTGCTAGAAACCCAAAGCAGCCACGTAAAACATGCAAACAACAATTAGAGGACGCCTAACTTGTTTTTGCAGGGTATGCTATGTGATGTGATATGGCCAAGAAGAATGTGATGAATGATATGTGATGTATGAGATTGATCATGTTCTTGTAATAGGATTCACGACTTGCATGTCGATGAGTATGACAACCGGCAGGAGCCATAGGAGTTGTCTTTATTTATTGTATGACCTGCGTGTCATTGAACAACGCCATGTAATTACTTTACTTTATTGCTAACCGGTAGCCATAGTAGTAGAAGTAATAAGTTGGCGAGACAACTTCATGGAGACACGATGATGGAGATCATGATGATGGAGATCATGGTGTCATGCGGTGACAATGATGATCATGGAGCCTCAAGATGGAGATCAAAAGGAGCAATATGATATTGGCCATATCATGTCACTACTATATAATTGCATGTGATGTTTATTATGTTTATGCATCTTGTTTACTTAGAACGACGGTAGTAAATAAGATGATCCCTTACACAAATTTCAAGAAGTGTTCTCCCGACTGTGCACCATTGCTACGGTTCGTCGCTTCTAAGCACCACGTGATGATCGGGTGTGATGGATTCTTACGTTCACATACAACGGGTGTAAGACAGATTTACACAGCAAAAACACTTGGGGTTAACTTGACGAGCCTAGCATGTACGGACATGGCCTCGGGAACACAGAGACCGAAGGTCGAGCATGAGTCGTATGGTAGATACGATCAACATGAAGATGTTCACCGATGTTGACTAGTCCGTCTCACGTGATGATCGGACACGGCCTAGTTGACTCGGATCATGTAATCACTTAGATGACGGAGGGATGTCTATCTCGAGTAGGAGTTCATAAGATGAACTTAATTATCTTGAACATAGTCAAAAGACCTTTTGCAAATTATGTAAATGGCTCGCGCTTTAGTTCCACTGTTTAGATATGTTCCTAGAGAAAATATAGTTGAAAGTTGAAAGTAGCAATTATGCGATCAAGAGAAAGCTTATGTCCTTAATGCACCGCTCGATGTGCTTGAACCCCAAACGTCGTTTGTGGATGTTGCGAACATCGGACATACACGCTTTGATAACTACGTGATAGTTTAGTTGAACGGTTTAGAGTAGAGGCACCAAAGACGTTTTCAAACGTCATGAACATATGAGATGTTTCGAGGGCTGAAATTGGGATTTCAGGCTCGTGCCCATGTCAAGAGGTATAAGCCCTCCGACGATTTTCTTAGCCTGCAAACTAAGGGAGAAAAGCTCAATCGTTGAGCTTGTGCTCAGATTGTCCGAAAGTGCAACAATCACTTGAATCGAGTGGGAGTTGATCTTCCGTAGATAGTGATGTTTCTCCAAAGTCATTCCCACCAAGCTGCTAGAGCTTCGTGATGAACTATAACAAATCAGGGATAAATATGATGATCCTTGAGATATTCGCAATGTTTGACACCGCGAAAGTAGGAATCAAGAAGGAGCATCAATTGTTGATGGTTGGTAAAACCACTAGTTTCAAGAAGGGCAAGGGCAACAAGGGATACTTCATGAAACGGCAAAACAGTTGCTGCTCTAGTGAAGAAACCCAAGGTTGAACCCAAACCCGAGACTAAGTGCTTCTGTAATAAGGGGAACAGCCACTGGAGCAGCATTACCCTAGATACTTGGTAGATGAGAAGGCTGGTAAGGTCGATAGAAGTATATTTGATATACATTAAGCTAATGTGTATTTTACTAGTACTCCTAGTAGCACCAGGGTATTAGATACCGGTTCAGTTGCTAAGTGTTAGTAACTCGAAATAAAAGCTACGGCATAAACGGAGACTAGCTAAAGGAGAGCTGACGATATGTGTTGGAAGTGTTTCCAATTTTGATGTGATCAAGCATCGCACGCTCCCTCTACCATCGAGATTGGAGTTAAACCTAAAATTGTTATTTGGTGTTTGCGTTGAGCATAGACATGATTGGATTATGTCTATCGTAATACGGTTATTCATTTAAGGAGAATAATGGTTACTCTATTTATTTGAATAATACCTTGATGGTCTTGCACCCAAATAAATGGTTTATTGAATCTCGATCGTAGTGATACACATTTTCATGCCAAAAGATATAAGATAGTAATGATAGTACCACCTCGCCAGGTAATCGCCATTTGAGTCATATTGGTATAAAACGCATGAAGAAGCTCCATGTTGATGGATCTTTGGACTCACTCGCTTTTGAAAAGTTTGAGACATGCGAACCATGTCTATTGGTGTATACGCATGAAGAAACTCCATGCAGATGGATCGCTTTGGACTCACTTGATTTTGAATCACTTGAGATATGCAAAACATACCACATGGGCAAGATGACTGAAAAGCCTCGGTTTCAAAGAAGATGGAACAAGATAGCAACTTGTTGGAAGCAACACATTTTGATATGTGCAGTCCAATGAGTGCCGAGGCATCCATGAATATCGTTATGTTCTTACTTCACGATGATTTGAGTAGATGTTGAGTATATTTACTTGATGAAACACAAGTCTGAATTATTGAAAGGTTCAAGTAATTTCAGAGTGAAGTTGAAGATCTTCGTGACAAGAGGATAAAATGTACGTGATGTGATCATAGAGATGAATATCTGAGTTGCTTGAGTTTGGTACACAATTGAGACATTGTGGAAATTGTTTCACAACTAATACCGCTCGAACACCATAGTGTGATGGTGTGTCCGAACATCATAGTTGCACCCTATTCGATATGGTGCGTACCATGATGTCTCTTATCGAATTACCACTATCGTTAATGGGTTAGGCATTAGAGACAACCGCACTCACTTTAATAGGGCACCGCGTAATTCCGTTGAGATGACACCGTATGAACTATGGTTTAGAGAAACCTAAGCTGTCATTTCTTAAAGGTTTGGGGCCGCGACGCTTATGTGAAAAAGTTTCAGGTTGATAAGCTCGAACCCAAAGCGGATAAAATGCATCTTGATAGGACACCCAAAACAGTTCGGTATACCTCCTAATTCAGATCCGAAAGCAATAGGGATTGCTTCTTGAATCGGGTCCTTTCTCGAGGAAAAGTTCGTCTCGAAAAGTTGAGTGGGAGGATGGTGGAGACTTGATGAGGTTATTGAACCGTCACTTCAACTAGTGTGTAGCAGGGCACAGGAAGTTGTTCCCGTGGCACCTACACCAATTGAAGTAGAAGCTTATGACAGTAATCATGAAGTTTCCGATCAAGTCACTACCAAACCTCGTAGGACGACAAGGACGCGTACTGCTTCAGAGTGGTACGGTGATCCTGTCTTGAAGGTCATGTTGCTAGACAACAAATGAACCTACGAGCTATGGAGAAGCGATGGTGGGCCCAAATTCCGACAAATGGTTAGAGGCCATGAAATCCGAGATAGTATCCATATATCGTAACAAAGCATGGACTTTGGTGGACTTGCCCGATGATCGGCAAGCCATTGAGATAAATGGATCTTTAAGAAGAAGACGGACGTGGACGGTAACATCACCGTCTATGAAGCTCGACTTGTGGCGAAGAGTTTTTCACAAGTTCAAGGAGTTGACTACGATGAGATTTTCTCATCCGTAGCGATGCTTAAGTCCGTCGGAATCATGTTAGCATAAGCTGCATTTATGAAATCTGGCAGATGGATGTCAAAATGAGTTTCCTTACCAGTTTTCGTAAGGAAAGATTGTATGTGATAAAATCAGAAAGTTTTGTTGATCCTAAGGATGCTAAAAGGTATGCTAGCTCCAATGATTCTTCTAAGGACCGGAATAAGCATCTCGGAGTTGGAATATGCACTTTGATAGGATGATCAAAGATTTTGGGTTTATACAAAGTTTATGAGAAACTTGTATTTCCAAAGAAGTGAGTGGGAGCACTATAGAATTTCTCGATAAGTATATGTTGTTGACATATTGTTGATCGTAAATGATGTAGAATTTCTGGAAAGCATATAGGATTATTTGAAAAGTGTTTTTCAATGGAAAACCTGGATCAAGCTACTTGAACATTGAGCATCAAGATCTATGAGGATAGATCAAAAACGTTTAATGGTACTTTCAAATGAGCATATACCTTGACATGATCTTGAAGGTGTTCAAGATGGATCAGTCAAAGAAGGAGTTCTTGCCTGAAATGTACGGTATGAAGTGAAGACTTAAAGCTCGACCACGGCAGAAGAGAGACAAAGGACGAAGGCCGTCCCCTAAGCTTCAGACGTAGGCTCTATAGTATGCTATCTTGTACCGCATCTAAGTGTGCCTCGCCATGAGTCAGTCAAGGGGTACAAGAATGATCCAGGAATGGATCATTGGACAGCGGTCAAAATTGTCCTTGGAGTAAATAAGGACATGTTTCTCGATTATGGAAGTGATAAAGAATTCGGCGTAAAGCGTTACGTCGATGCAAGCTTTAACACCTATCCGAGTGACTCTGAGTAGCAAACCGGATACGTATAGTGGAGCAACCATTTGGAATAGCTTCAAGTGGAGCGTGGAAGCAGCATTTATAATATGACCTAGAAATTTGCAAAGCACACACGGATCTGAAAGGTTCGCACTGCTGACTAAAACCCGCTGACTAAAACCTCTCTCACAAGCAAAACATGATCAAACCTCGTAACTCATTGAGTCTAAATCACATGATGATGTGAACTAGTTTACGACACTAGTAAACTCTTGGGTGTTGGTCACATGGCGATGTGACCTATCGTTGTTAATCACATGACGATGTGAACTAGATTATTGACTCTAGTGCAAGTGGGAGACTGTTGGAAATATGCCCTAGAGGCAATAATAAATTAGTTATTATTATTATATTTCCTTGTTCATGATAATCGTTTATTATCCATGCTATAATTGTATTGATAGGAAACTCAAATACATGTGTGGATACATAGACAACACCATGTCCCTAGCAAGCCTCTATTGGCTAGCTCGTTGATCAATAGATGGTTACGGTTTCCTAACCATGGACATTGGATGTCATTGATAACGGGATCACATCATTAGTAGAATGATGTGATGGACAAGACCCAATCCTAAGCCTAGCACAAAGATCGTAGTTCAGTATGCTAAAGCTTTTCTAATGTCAAGTATCTTTTCCTTAGACCATGAGATTGTGCAACTCCGGATACCGTAGGGAATGCTTTGGGTGTACCAAACGTCACAACGTAATCGGGTGGCTATAAAGGTGCATTATGGTATCTCCGAAAGTATCATTGGGTTGGCACGAATCGAGACTGGATTTGTCATTCCGTAAACGGAGAGGTATCTCTGGGCCCACTCGGTAGGACATCATCATAATGTGCACAATGTGACCAAGGGGTTGATCACGGGATGATGTGTTACGGAACGAGTAAAGAGACTTGCCGGTAACGAGATTGAACAAGGTATCGGGATACCGACGATCGAATCTCGGGCAAGTACAATACCGCTAGACAAAGGGAATTGTATACAGGATTGATTGAGTCCTTGACATCGTGGTTCATCCGATGAGATCATCGTGGAACATGTGGGAGCCAACATGGGTATCCAGATCCCGCTGTTGGTTATTGACCGGAGAACGTCTCGGTCATGTCTACATGTCTCCCGAACCCGTAGGGTCTACACACTTAAGGTTCGATGACGCTAGGGTTATAAAGGAAGCTTGTATGTGGTTACCGAATGTTGTTCGAGTCCCGGATGAGATCCGGACGTCATGAGGAGTTCGGAATGGTCCGGAGGTAAAGATTTATATATAGGAAGTCTTGTTTCGCCATCGGGACAAGTTTCGGGGTCATCGGTATTGTACTGGGACCACCGGAAGGGTCCCGGGGTCCACTGGTGGGGCCACCTATCCCGGAGGGTCCCATGGGCTGAGGTGAGAAGGGATCCAGCCCAAAGTGGGCTGGGCGCCACTTCCCTAGGGCCCATGCGCCTAGGGTGAAGGGGAAACCCTAAAGGAAGATTCCCATAAGGGAAGGCACCTCCTAGGTGCCTTGGGGGAAGGACTCCTCCCGGCCGCCGCCCTTGGAGATTGGATCTCCTAGGGGCTGGCGACCCCCTTGGGATCCCTATATATAGTGGGGTAGGAGGGCCTCTCAAACACACCTTTTGCCTTTGGTGCAGCCCTCCCTCTCTCCCAAGTTCTTCTCCTCTCCGTAGGTGCTTGGCGAAGCCCTGCAGGATTGCCACGCTCCTCCATCACCACCATGCCGTTGTGCTGCTGCTGGATGGAGTCTTCCTCAACCTCTCCCTCTCTCCTTGCTGGATCAAGGCATGGGAGACGTCACCGGGTTGTACGTGTGTTGAACGCGGAGGTGCCGTCCGTTCGGCACTCGGATCTCCGGTGATTTGGATCACGACGAGTACGACTCGTTCAACCACGTTCTCATGAACGCTTCCGCTTAGCGATCTACAAGGGTATGTAGATGCACTCTCCTTCCCTCGTTGCTAGTTTCTCCATAGATAGATCTTGGTGACACGTAGGAAAATTTTGAATTTATGCTACGTTCCCCTACAATTCGGACATCGGAAAGGTTCCGAGTGATTCGGGTATTTTTCGGAGTACCGGAGAGTTACACGAATACGTATTGGGCCTTATTGGGCCATACGGGAAAGAAGGAAAAGGGCCTCAAGGGTGGCCGCACCCCTCCCCTTGGTCTGGTCCGAATTGGACTAGGAAGGGGGCGCCTCTTCCTTCCTTCTCCTTTTCCCTTCCCTTTACTTCCTCCTACTCCTACTACTTGGAAGGGTCCTAGTTCTACTAGGAAAGGCGAATCCTACTCGGTGGGAGTAGGACTTCCCTAGGGCGCGCCATAGAGAGGGCCGCCCTCCCTCCTCCACTCCTTTATATACGGGGCAGGGGGCACCCCATAGACACACAAGTTGATCTTCGTGATCGTTCCTTAGCTGCAGTGCGGTGCCTCCTCCACCATATTCCACCTCACCATATCGTCAGGAGTTTAGGCGAAGCCCTCGCCAAGAGAACATCATCATCGTCACCACGCCATCGCGGCCGACGGAACTCATCCCCGACACCCTGCTGGATCGGAGTCCGGGGATCGTCATCGAGCTAAACGTGTGCAGAACACGGAGGTGCCGTACGTTCGGTGCTTGGATCGGTCGGATCGTGAAGACGTACGACTACATCAACCGCGTAGTCATAATGCTTCCGCTTTCGGTCTACGAGGGTACGTGGACACACTCTCCCCTCTCGTTTCTATGCATCACCATGATCTTGCGTGTGCGTAGAATTTTTTTTGAAATTACTACGTTACCCAACAGTGGCATCCGAGCCTAGGTTTTATGCGTTGATGTTATATGCACGAGTAGAACACAAGTGAGTTGTGGGCGATACAAGTCATACTGCTTACCACCATGTCATACTTTGGTTCGGGCGGTATTGTTGGATGAAGCGGCCGGACCGACATTACGCTGCACGCTTACGTGAGACTGGTTCTACCGACGTGCTTTGCACATGTGGCTGGCGGGTGTCGGCTTTCCAATTTTAGTTGAACCGAGTATGGCTACGCCCGGTCCTTGCGAAGGTTAAAACAGCACTAACTTTACGAACTATCGTTGTGGTTTTGATGCGTAGGTAAGAACGGTTCTTGCTCAGCCCGTAGCAGCCACGTAAAACTTGCAACAACAAAGTAGAGGACGTCTAACTTGTTTTTGAGGGCATGTTGTGATGTGATATGGTCAAGACGTGATGCTATATTTTATTGTATGAGATGTTCATGTTTTGTAATCAAGTTATCGGCAATGGCAGGAGCCATATGGTTGTCGCTTTATTGTATGAAATGCAACGCCTGTAATTGCTTTACTTTATCACTAAGCGGTAGCGATAGTCGTAGGAGCAATAGTTGGCGAGATGACAACGATGCTACGATGGAGATCAAGGTGTCGCATCGATGACGATGGTGATCATGACGGTGCTTCGGAGATGGAGATCACAAGCACAAGATGATGATGGCCATATCATATCACTTATATTGATTGCATGTGATGTTTATCCTTTATGCATCTTATCTTGCTTTGATTGACGATAGCATTTTAAGATGATCTCTCACTAATTATCAAGAAGTGTTCTCCTGAGTATGCACCGCTGCCAAAGTTCGTCGTGCCGAGACACCACGCGTGATGATCGGGTGTGATAAGCTTCACGTCCATCTACAACGGGTGCAAGCCAGTTTTGCACACGCGGAATACTCAGTTAAACTTGACGAGCCTAGCATATGCAGATATGGCCTCGGAACACGGAGACCGAAAGGTCGGCGTGAATCATATAGTAGATATGATCAACATAGTGATGTTCACCATTGAAAACTACTCCATCTCACGTGATGATCGGTTATGGTTTAGTTGATTTGGATCACGTGATCACTTAGATGACTAGAGAGATGTCTGTCTAAGTGGGAGTTCTTAAGTAATATGATTAATTGAACTTAAATTTATCATGAACTTAGTCCCGGTAGTATTTTGCAAATTATGTTGTAGATCAATAGCTCACGTTGTTGCTTTCATATGTTTATTTTGATATGTTCCTAGAGAAAATTGTGTTGAAAGATGTTAGTAGCAATGATGTGGATTGGATTCGTGATCTGAGGTTTATCCTCATTGCTGCATAGAAGAATTATGTCCTTAATGCACCGCTAGGTGACAGACCTATTGCAGGAGCAGATACAGACGTTATGAACGTTTGGCTAGCTCAATATGATGGCTACTTGATAGTTTAGTGCACCATGCTTAACGGCTTAGAATCGGGACTTCAAAGACGTTTTGAACGTCATGGACCATATGAGATGTTCCAGGAATTGAAGTTAATATTTCAAGCAAATACCCGAGTTGAGAGAGATGAAGTCTCCAACAAGTTCTATAGCTAAAAGATGGAGGAGAATCGCTCAACTAGTGAGCATGTGCTCAGATTGTCTGGGTACTTCAATCGCTTGAATCAAGTGGGAGTTAATCTTCCAGATAAGATAGTGATTGACAGAATTCTCTAGTCACCATCAGTCGTAGAGTTATGTTGTGATGCCATGTTGTATCTACACATATTGAGCATATTGTGTGTATGTTTGAAATGCTTGGTATGTGTGGGATCCGACAATCTAGTTGTTTATCCTTGGCAGCCTCTCATATGGGGAAATGTAGTCTAGTGCTTCCCGAGCGATAGTAGTCCGCTTCTGACCGGTTCACCGGAGTCCTGCTAGCCCAGCACTACTGCTATGGAACACTTGACTGCCGGCATGTGTTTCACTTCGTTCCTGTGTATGTCCCTTCGAGGAAATGTCACGCGGTGACATCCGGAGTCCCGCTTAGCTGCTACAGCCCAAGTTACCGGAGTCCTGTTAGCCCAGTGCTACAGCCCGGATTCATACGTTGATGACCGACATGTTCGATGTGATTCATGTATGCCTGTCCCCATGGGTTAGCGCCGCTTTGGGTTCACAACTAGCCATGTCGGCCTGGGTTCTCTGTCATGTGGATGCTAGCGACACTATCATATACGTGAGCCAAAAGGCATAAACGGTCCCGGGCCATGGTAAGGCGACACCTGTGGAATACCGTGCGTGAGGCCGCAAAGTGATATGAGGTGTTACCGCTAGGTCAATGTGACTTGGAATCGGGGTCCCGACAGCGTTGGTATCGAGCCCCGACTGCTCAGAGGATTACCAAGCCAAACCGGTCGAAGTTGTGTCTAGAAATGCTTTAGTTATGTAAGGGAATTGATTGTGGGAGGGAACGTAAGGCTCTTTTTACTCCTTATACCTCATGGCCTTCTGATCTGAGTCATCCTCTTCTCTTCTACGGGGATTAAGAACTAGGCTTCTCATCTATCTATCAAGATGACGTGTTACTAATCCTTAGACTTTTAAGATTGTTGGTTTCAAGCCTCAGTTCAGTTCCTACTATTTCTATATGTTAACTGTTGATCTCGGGACCTTGATATGATGTTATTTAGTGGTTATGCCACCATTTTGCATGATGTCTCAAATCATTTTGAGCATTTACAGCCGTTATATTGTCTGAGTCATCCCAGGTTTCTAAACTATCTGATGCATTTGCAAATCCCTTCCTCCCGTTCCTGATGTCCTTTTGGGCCAGATTAAGCACACTAATCGGTGAGTTGAGGTACCCTATTGCCTCGACATATATGTTGGAGTTATTATTATGACCCTAGGTGTCTAGAGTATCACTTAGTAATCCAGCCATGCTTTGTGTTCCCAGTGTGATGATTCTGGCCATGAATCTCGAAAGCATCCCGTGATGTTATTAGTTAGTAGGTATTCTATTCCTGGGTTCTTGAACCCGAGATTCACCCTACTTACCTCCTTTTGATAGTGTTTGCTAGTTCCTTAGGATATTAGTAACTTTGCGATAGTCCTCGAGGTCTGTGGTTTTTCTTTCTTCCAAATACCATGAACCAGTAATGCAGAAGTTCTTTGAATTAAAAGATCACAATCAGAGTACTCTTGAAGAGTTCTCCATTCATAATTGTGACTCTGCCAGTTCTACCTTCTCTGCATGGGTTATCCGGGAGAAATGTTGAGCTTTGCTCGATATACTAATCCATGCCTCCACAACTCGAAAAGTTCCTCGAGTTGTTCCTCCTTAGTTGTATTCCGATCCCCGCTCTATCGCTTGATAGTCGAGTAGTCGTGCTCTCGTCCTCATCGATGCCCATTTTTCTTGTGGTCCGTCAAGCCATTACATTGCTCGAATGACTAGGAGAAACAAACTCAAAGACCTCATCCATATCCGTGGATTGGGTCAAAGCAGTTGTATTCCGCAGGTCAAAATGCCAATCCAGCTTTTGATTCTGCTCCACCCAAGTATTGCCCTCTTTATGTCGTGAATATCATGAGAATTGCACCACCTCTTATGAACTCTTGGTATAGCGATACTTCTCGCCATCATTATTCATTCCTCGGATCCGTGTTGTCACAGCCGGAATGCCGACAAGTGAATCGTGATGTGTGAAATCAATACTCCTAGCAACCCCGTTGCTTGGTGGTTAATGGACGATAATATCATTCTTGGTGTGTTGATTATTGAATCATCATTCTAAGATAGATCGTGCTACCTAGTCCTTATTTCTAGTAGACACTTCGATTGATGAGTTAGGATCTTGTCAAGTCCTCGCTCATTTGATCATATCGTCTTGCCCTCAAAAGCAAGATTGTTCTCGAGCTTAGTAACATACCGGTGGTTCGTGACCTTCCAAATATCTTCTTGGAAGTGTTACGGGTTGTTTCTCGATTTGTTATGTTGAGCTCGTGATCAAGTTGGTTTCTTGTGAACCACCCTTTCTCCAAGAATCTGTGTTGGATATCCTCGAGCTAGTTGGTTAAGCTAGACAACAACTTGGAGAGTTGGAAGATAAAAGCTTGCCTAACTTAGTTCGTTCCAAAGGGATATTCTTGTGCGGTGTGTGTTGAAGAAAGATGATATCTTCATCGATTGGTCCTCGTGATCGATTCTTTGGACCTATTGTCTTATCAATCTTTTTATTTGAGTGTGGGCTATCGTCAAATCAAATCAGTACCAACGATGCTCGTAATGTTGTCTTACTCGTGGTTGATCCCTCGAGCATATACCACTACATCTTTTGGTCTGACCAATGCTATCACCGTGTTCACATGATGGTGGAAGTCCAGTGATATGGAAATTCCGATGAGTTGTTGTTGAGTCCATCAGCAGCATTTTGTCTCCCCCATGAGTCATGTTGAACATCAACCTAGTGTTGGAACCTTGTGTAAGCATTTCTTCGTGTTTCGTTCATGAAGCATATGCTTGGATGAAAGTAGTGACTTCCTCTAATTCATGTGCATCTGATGCAAGTTGCCGCCGTGGATTCGAGAAAGTCAATGTTGCTTCTTTGGAATCATCCCAAATCGGTCATGCATACGTGCGAAGTATTATGTGGTTCGGAGACTTGCAACCTTCGCTCTACATTTGTTCCTAGCACACCAAGCCACTGATTGATTTGTTCAAGGAGAAGGAGTTCCTTCATAAGAGCTAATCCGGACTTATGTAGGGACTTCGATATCCTCGTTGATGGTTCCCCACCGAACTCGGTAGTGTTTTATTATAAGACTACTATGTGGTCATGCTTGTCTCGAACAACATGTTCACATGTTTGTAGCAGAACCCGCTCATGTTTTGGAGCTCACTACCATAGTCCATCTCCTGAGAATCTCGCAACATCATCTCGTCGATTTGTGTTGCACCCTTCCCTTTTCAGACATGCTGAGTCTGGAGTATCCTATTACCAATCGGATCTGAATCTCCGGCAGATATGATGGTTGGAACATTCCCAACAGTTGCATTTTATTCCCAGCTTGCACCCCATTGTGCCAATTTCCATGGGCTGCCCTCTCAGTAATTGATGTCTAGGATCATCCTCAAAAGTGGACTTACCATGGGTCCCATCCATTTCCGATGATAAGCAAAATCATCCATTGCGTTGTCTTCAGCAAGGTAGTCCACATCATCCATTCTCGTCTGAGTATGTCATTCTTTTGAACTCCTTCAAATAATCGATTGTGATTGCCTTAGGTTGGTATAAAGAGTTCCAACGATCTATGGATCAAAAGTAATTCTTTTTTCCACTTAAGGGAATAGTTCTTTGCGTCACTTTTCCCAAGGTGCCCGTTACGGAATCCTGGCAATTATTTCCTCGCCACCTTGACACCATCCACCATCTCTCTAAGCGTGAAATTGATGCCCACCAAATCAAACTTCGTTGTTTGTTCTTCCATCCCTCTCGATGTGTTTTGTGTCTCAACTCGAGATGTTTCTACATCTCATTCCGTGAGTTGATCATGTTTACTTGATCTTTGTGAAGATCGAATCATGAAGAGCCTCCCTCTCTTTCCATTGTCGTGTTGGATGGAGTTCTCAAAGCAAGATGTCAATATCATGATGATGTTCGAATCAACGTTCTTATGAAGTGCAACCTGGATCGTGAAGATTGTGTTAGCTTGTGACCCCTCTGACTTCTTACCTCACGTCTTAAATCTCGGGACGAGATTCTTGTTTAGTGGGGGTGAGCTGTCACAGCCCCAGTTCGGCCTTGCTTGACTTTGCTTGCTCATCATGTCATCATGTTTAAATTTCTAAGAAACTTGAAATGGGGATTGCCTAAACCCTAGCATTAAAGGAATTCACTAGGTTCAACCGAAATATTTCCAGTAAATCCAAATGACTTCCAAAAATGTTCATCATTCTTGGAAAATGCTGGAAACACTAACCAGAGGTGATGCATATTTTTCCATGACATATTGGGCTCTGGATTTAAATCATACCTTATTTGCATTTGGGCATTTAAATTTTATATATTATATTAAATGTCCAAATATTCATGAACCCGACATTACAGTTCTTCGGAAATAATCCAAATAGTGGCCACAAGCAGTCTCATGATTTTGAAAGTGCATAGGTATTTTTAATAAAGTCCTAAAAATTTACAGAATAATAGAAAACTGAAATAATTAGAAAAGGAGAGAGAGAAAGGATCCGACCACTTACCCGGGCGCAGCCCACACTGGCAGCCCACCGCCGCCCAAAGATCAGGCCGCCTGCTGGCCATCGCTTACCTCACCGCCCGAGGGCAGAGGAGGGACACGACGCACACGCCCGAGCTCGCCACGCCACCACCTCGCTTGTTCAGATCGCTGGTCACCGCTTCGACGCCGCGAACGCCTCCCCGGTGTCGCCCCTGTCCACCCGACACCTCACACTCCCCCTGCTCTCCCCCTCGTCCTCTCCCCCTCATGCCCGAGCGGGTCCACCGCAGCCGTTCGCCATAGCCGCGGCCACCGCCTCCCCCTCGACCCCTCGCCGTGTCTGCGAGCTCCGTCTCGACGTCCCCGACCTCCTCGATGACCCACGAGGCCCCGGACGCGCTGCAACACCGCCACCGATGCTTTTCCCCTTCTCAGCCACTGGAGATCGACCTCGCCTCCCCGCTCAGCTCCGGCCTTCCCCGAGCTCGCCGTCTGCTTCGACCGACTCCCTGTGAGCTCCTCTTCCTCCTCCCCCTTCCCGTTCCTGCTCTCAAGCACCACAGCGACCGCACCGAGCTCGACCGCGGTCGCCGCCGCCATCGCACGTCGCCGTCGTGGCCACGGCCACGTTAGCTTGATTCCGAGCATGTCACCATGCTCAGCACATCACTAGGAAGCCGTAGCACCCAGCCGTTCGCCCCGCCGTGCCCCACAGCACCATTTCCAACCTCGCCCAAACTCCGGCCGCCGCGGGAGTGGACGCCGCCGTTGTTCTAGGCCACCAAAGTAAACCGATGGCACCAGTCGATGCGGCCGGGCCTCCTCGTCACGTAGATGGCCTCCGCCGTTGGTTTGGTCGTCGGAGGTGCAATCCCGCAGCCCTCCGCTGTCTCTGTCGTCGTCGGTGATGAGCCGTTGACCGGGTCCGGCGGGTTTGACCCCGCTTGACCGGGGTTTGACTTTCCCCCTGACTCACTAACGTGTGGGCCCCGGCCACTAACTAAACTGGGTTAACACTAACTAATATTAGTTAGTTAAACTAACTACTGACACGCAAGGCCCACAGGTCAGTTTGACCTGGACCGTGCCCCGTTGACCCGCTTACGTCATGCTGACGTTATGCTGACGCATTAATCATTTACTGGATTTTGTGTAATTCTAGATAATCCAGGAAAATCCAGAAAATGATTTAAACTTCTAAAATTCATAGTAATTCAACCGTAACTCCAAATGAAATAAATTATATATGAAAAATTATCAGAAAAATTCAAGGAATCTGTTTATGGCATTTTCATGCATGTTTGAACAACCTAGGGTTGCTGTACAGGACAATTTGCATAGTTGACATTTAAATAAACACATATGGAGTTTGAATTTGAACCTTGGTTCAAACCAGCTTCATTTAATACGCTTGCCAGTTGCAGTAGCTAAATCAACAGCATATTGCCATGACATCATCATGCATCATAATTGTTGCATTGCATTGATTGTGTTCCTCTTTGTTTGCCGGTATTTGTCCCCTCTCAGTAGACGACGTACCGACGATTGTTCGATGACACCGATGAAGAACTATAATATCTTCAGAAGTGCCAGGCAAGCAAAACCCCCTTTGTTCATTCCGATATAATCCCACTCTCTCGCTCCTACTCTATTTTACTGCATTAGGACAACAACGACTCATGTGTTACATGCTGCGGTAGATGAACCCCTTTATCCTCTGCATGACCTGTCATTCCACAGTAATTAGATGAAACCCACTAGCATGAGTAGGAGTTGTTTGAGCCCTGTTGTGCCTACTCATTCATGCTTGTTTGTCATGCCTGCTACTGCCTAGAGTTGAGTCTGCAGTGCGATTCATCGGGGATGAATCGGAGGTGTGTGAACATGTCCCTCGTGTGTGAGCTAAGTGTGTGAACACGATTTGGTAAAGGTAGCGGTAAGAGGCCATGTAGGAGTACATGGTGGGTTATCTCATTGAAACCGTCCTCAGGAACTGAGTTCTGTGTTTGTGATCCACGAACAGTTACTACCACACATTGGGATCCTTAATTGACTCTCTCGGCTTCTTAACCACCCTTGTTCTCTGTCCAGGAGTTGCAACTAGTTTCTGGTGCTTGTAGGATATGTGTTGGAGGCCGTGCGTAGGCCGACCCTAGGGGTGGGCTATGATGCGGTAGATACACCGTGGCCCGTGTACCGATTCGCCTGCTTGGTGTCTCGGGAACCCTGCACACATCGCTCGGGGCCGTTAGTGGAAACCTCGGCCGGACTCCCTGCGGATGGAACCCGAATAGGCGATAAACCTGGACTAGAGACTTGAGTGTTTAGGTAGGTCGTGGCCGACACCCTCGCTGGGCTTCCGCTTGAAGGTTGCCGAGTACATGTCGTGTAAACGGCGATAAGTGGTGAGAGCGTGTGTGAAGAAGTACACCCCTGCAGGGTTATAAATGATCTATTCGAATAGCCGTGTCCGCTGTAAAGGACTTACAGGTTGCCTATAACGGTTCATAGACAAGTGAAAGTGGATACTCTAAAATGCGCAAGATAAGCGTGAGTGCTATGGATGGCGTTCTCGTAGGGAGACGGATCGGATCCATAGTGGTGTATTGATATGGTGAATATGTGGACTCGTGCGCCACCTCAAAAGAGTTACTTGCAAATGTAGTTCAGGTTAGCCACCGAGTCAAAGCTGGCTTGCCGCAGTCAAACTCCACCACCCCTTTGTTGATAATGATGCATATGTAGTTAGTTACGATGTAAGTCTTGCTGAGTACATTTGTACTCACGTTTGCTTATTTTATGTTTTGCGAGAGACGTCGGTCTCACTAGTAGTTCCACGTGGACTTCGACGCTTTAGCTTGTTACCTCGGCCACGATCTTGTGCCCTCGGCAGATCTGGTAGATAGTCGCTTCTCGGCCTTTTTCATTTGTAGATGTATGTACTCGAGACATGTTAAGCTTCCGCTTGTGCTTTGACTTGTATGCTCGAGTATTGGATCATGAGACCCATGTTTGTAATATCTCGCTCCTCGAGCCTAATGAATAAATATTTGAGTCATAGAGTTATGTTGTGATGCCATGTTGTATACGCACATATTGAGCATATTGTGTGTATGTTTGAAATGCTTGGTATGTGTGGGATCCGACAATCTAGTTGTTTATCCTTGGCAGCCTCTCATATGGGGAAATGTAGTCTAGTGCTTCCTGGCGATAGTAGTCCGTCATGCCTCGGTTCACCGGAGTCTCGCTAGCCCAAAGACTACTGCTTTGGACACTTGACCGCCGACATGTGTTTCACTTCGTTCCTATGTCTGTCCTTCGGGAAATGTCACGCGGTGACATCCGGAGTCCTGCCTTAGCCTGCTACCGGGTTACCGGAGTCCTGTTAGCCCAAAGGTTACAGCCCGATTCATACGTTGATGACCGACATGTTCGATGTGATTCATGTATGCCTGTCCCCATGGGTTAGCGCCGCTTTGGGTTCACAACTAGCCATGTCGGCACGGGTTCTCTGTCATGTGGATGCTAGCGACACTATCATATACGTGAGCCAAAAGGCGCCAACGGTCCCGGCCATGGTAAGGCGACACTGTGGAATACCGTGCGTGAGGCCGCAAAGTGATATGAGGTGTTACCGCCAGGTCAATGTGACTTGGAATCGGGTCTGACAGCGTTCCCTCCTCTCGCCATCTTGGGCAGGTAAGATGATCGGCACGGGCCAAAGACAAAGGTCTTTGGGCCAAGCTGCCAGTGGGCTGCGCTGTAAGTGGTCGGATCCTTTCTCTCTCCTTTTTCTAATTATTTCAGTTTTCTATTATTCTCAGAAATTTTAGGGCTTTATTAGAAATACCTATGCACTTTCAAAAATCATGAGACTGCTTGTGGCCACTATTTGGATTATTTCAAATAACCAGAATTTCAGTTCATGAATATTTGGACATTTAATATAATATATAAAATTTAAATGCCCAAATGCAAATAAGGTATGATTTAAATCCAGAGCCCAATATGTCATGGAAAAATGTGCATCACCTTCGTTCTTGTTTCCGACATTTTCCAAGAATGATGAACATTTTTGGAAGTCATTTGGATTCTTCGAAATATTTCGGTTGAACCTAGTGAATTCCTTTAATGCTAGGGTTTAGGCAATCCCCATTTCAAGTTTCTTAGAAATTTAAACATGATGACATGATGAGCAAGCAAAGTCAAGCAAGGCCGAACTGGGGCTGTGACACCATCACTAAGTTACTAGAACTTCATGATGAACTATAGTATGCAAGGGATGACGAAAACGGTTCCCGAGCTCTTCGTGATGTTGAAATCGACGAAGGTAGAAATCAAGAAAGAGCATCAAGTGTTGATGATTGACAAGACCACTAGTTTCAAGAAAAGGGCAAAGGGAAAGAAAGGGAACTTCAAGTAGAATGACAAACAAGTTGTCACTCCCGTGAAGAAGACCAAAGCTGGACCAAAGCCTAAAACTGAGTGCTTACACTTCAAAGGAAATGGTCACTAGAAGCGGAAATGCCCTGAATATTTGGTGGATAAGAAGGATGGCAAAAGTGAACAAGGGTATATTTGATATACAGGTTATTGATGTGTGCCTTACTAGTGTTTATAGTAGCCCTGAGTATTTGATACTTGTTCGATTGCTAAGATTAGTAACTCGAAATAGGAGTTCTGAATCAAACAGAGACTAGTTGAAGGGGAAGTGACGATGAGTGTTGGAAGTAGTTCCAAAATTGATATGATCATCATCGCATACACTCCCTATATTTTTGAGATTAGTGTTGAACCTAAATAATTGTTATTTGGTGTTTGCGTTGAGCATAAATATGATTAGATCATGTTTATTGCGATACGATTATTCATATAAAACAGAGAATAAATTGTTATTCTGTTTACATGAATAAAACTTCAAATGGTCATACACCCAATGAAAATAGTTTGTTGGATCTCGATCGTAGTGATACACATATTCATAATATTGATGCCAAAAGATGCAAAATAATAATGATAGTGCAACTTATTTGTGGCACTGTCGTTTGGGTCATATCGGTGTAAAGCGCATGAAGAAACTCCATAAATATGGACTTTTGGAATCACTTGGTTATGAATCATTTGATGCTTGCAAACCGTGCCTTTTGGGCAAGATGACTAAAACTCCGTTCTCCGGAACAATGGAACGAGCTACTGACTTGTTGGAAATAATACATACTGATGTATGCGGTCCAATAAGTGTTGATGCTCGTGGCGTGTATCATTATTTCCTGACCTTCACAGATGATTTAAGCAGATATGGGTATATCTACTTGATGAAACATAAGTCTGAAACATTTGAAAAGTTCAAAGAATTTTAGAGTGAAGTGGAAAATCATCGTAACAAGAAAAATAAAGTTTCTACGATCTGATCATGGAGACGAATATTTGAGTTACGAGTTTGGCCTTCATATAAAAACAATGTGGAATAGTTTCACAGTTCACACCACCTGGAACACTATAGCGTTATGGTGTGTCCGAACATCGTAACCGCACTTTATTGGATATTGTCGATCAATGATGTCTCTTACCGGTTTACCACTATCGTTTTGGGGTTATGCATTAGAGACAGATGCATTCACGTTTAATAGGGCACCATCTAAATCCGTTGATATGACACCGTATGAACTATGGTTTAGCGATGAAACCTAAGTTGTCATTTCTTAAAGCTTGGAGTTGCGATGCTTATATGAAAAGGTTTCAACCTGATAAGCTCGAACCCAAATCGTAAAAGTGCGTCTTCATAGAATACCCAAAGGTAACTATTGGGTACACCTTCTATCACAGATCCGAAGGCAAGTTATTCGTTGCTAAGATGGATCCTTTCTAGAGAAGGAGTTTCTCTCGAAAGAAGTGAGTGGGAGGAAAGTAGAACTTGATGAGGTAATTGTACCTACTCCCTTATTGGAAAGTAGTTCATCACAGAAATCTGTTCCTGTGATTCCTACACCAATTAGTGAGGAAGCTAATGATGATGATCATGTAACTTCAAATCAAGTTACTACCGAACTTCGTAGGTCTACAAGAGTAAGATCCGCACCAGAGTGATACGGTAATCCTATTCTGGAAGTCATGTTACTTGACCATGGCGAACCCGCGAACTATGAGGAAGCGATGATGAGCCCAGATTCCACAAAATGGCTTGAAGCCATGAAATCTGAGATGGGATCCATGTATGAGAACAAAGTATGGACTTTGGTTGACTTGCCCGATGATCGGCAAGCCATAGAGAATAAATGGATCTTCAAGAGGAAGACGGACACTGATAGTAGTGTTACTATCTACAAAGCTAGAGTTGTCGAAAAAGGTTTTTGACAAAGTTCAAAGTGTTGAATACAATGAGATTTTCTCACTCGTATCGATGCTTAAAAGTCTGTCCGAATCATGTTAGCAATTGCCACATTTATGAAATTTGGCAAATGGATGTCAAAACTGCATTCCTTAATGGATATATTAAAGAAGAGTTGTATATGATGCAACCAGAAGGTTTTGTTAATCCTAAAGGTGCTAACAAAATGTGCAAGCTCCAAATGATCCATCTATGGACTGGTGCAAGCATCTCGGAGTTGGAATATATGCTTTGATAAGTTGATCAAAGCATATAGTTTTATCTGGAACTTCATGTGAAGCCCGTATTTACAAGAAAGTGAGTGGGAGCACTACATTTACGATAAGTATATGTGAATGACATATTGTTGATCAGAAATAATGTAGAATTATTCTGCAAAGCATAAATGAGTATTTGAAAGGAGTTTTTCAAAGAAGGACCTCGGTGAAGCTGCTTACATATTGAGCATCAAGATCTATAGAGTAGATCAAGACGCTTGATAAAGTTTTTCAATGAGTACGTACCTTGACAAGATTTTGAAGTAGTTCAAAATGGAACAGTCAAAGAAAGAGTTCTTGACTGTGTTACAAGGTGTGAAATTGAGTAAGACTCAAAGCCCGACCACGGCAGAAGATAGAAAAAGAATGAAAGTCATTCCCTATGCCTCAGCCATAGGTTCTATAAAGTATGCCATGCTATGTACCAGATCTATTGTATACTCTACACTGATTTTGGCAAGGGAGTACAATAGTGATCTAGGAGTAGATCACTGGACAGCGGTCAAAATTATCCTTAGTGGAATAAGGAAATATTTCTCGATTATGGAGGTGATAAAAGAGCCCGTCGTAAAGAGTTACAACAGTGCAAGCTTTTACACCGATCCAGATGACTATAAGTCTCAATCTGGATACATATTGAAAGTGGGAGCAATTAGCTAGAGTAGCTCCGTGCAGAGCATTGTAGACATAGAAATTTGCAAAATACTTACGAATCTGAATGTGACAGACCCGTTGACTAAAATTATCTCACAAGCAAAACATGATCACACCTTAGTACTCTTTGGGTGTTAATCACATAGCGATGTGAACTAGATTATTGACTCTAGTAAACCCTTTGGGTTTGGTCACATGACGATGTGAACTATGGGTGTTAATCATATGGTGATGTGAATTATTGGTGTTAAATCACATGGCGATGTGAACTAGATTATTGACTCTAGTGCAAGTGGGAGACTGAAGGAAATATGCCCTAGAGGCAATAATAAAGTTATTATTTATTTCCTTGTTTCATGATAAATGTTTATTATTCATGCTAGAATTGTATTAACCGGAAACATGATACATGTGTGAATACATAGACAAACTGAGTGTCACTAGTATGCCTCTACTTGACTAGCTCGTTGATCAAAGATGGTTATGTTTCCTAGCCATAGACATGGGTTGTCATTTTATTAACGGGATCACATCATTAGGAGAATGATGTGATTGACTTGACCCATTCCGTTAGCTTAGCACTTGACCATATAGTATGTTGCTATTGCTTTCTTCATGACTTATACATGTTCCTATGACTATGAGATTATGCAACTCCTGTTTACCGAAGGAACACTTTGTGTGCAACCAAACGTCACAACGTAACTGGATGATTATAAAGGAGCTCTACAGGTGTCTCCAAAGGTACATGTTGGGTTGGCGTATTTCAAGATTAGGATTTGTCACTCCGATTGTCGGAGAGGTATCTCTGGGCCTCTCGGTAATGCACATCACTTAAGTCTTGCAAGCATTGCAACTAATGAGTTAGTTGCGAGATGATGCATTACGTAACGAGTAAAGAGACTTGCCGGTAATAAGATTGAACTAGGTATTGAGTTACCGATGATCGAATCTCGAGCAAGTAACATAACGATGACAAAGGGAACAACGTATGTTGTTATGCGGTTTGACCGATAAAGATCTTCATAGAATATGTGGGAGCCAATATGAGCATCCAGGTTCCACTATTGATTATTGACCGGAGACGTGTCTCGGTCATGTCTACATAGTTCTCGAACCCGTAGGGTCCGCACGCTTAAGGTTTCGATGATAGTTATATTATGATTTTATGAGTTTTGATGTACCGAAGGAGTTCGGAGTCCGGATGAGATCGGGGACTTGACCAGGAGTCTCTATATGGTCGAGACGTATAGTTCGATATATTGGACGACTATATTCGGACATCGAAAGGTTCTGAGTGATTCGGGTATTTTTTGGAGTACCGGAGAGTTACGGGAATACGTATTGGGCCTTATTGGGCCATACGGGAAAGAAGGAAAAGGGCCTCAAGGGTGGCCGCACCCCTCCCCTTGGTCTGGTCCGAATTGGACTAGGGAAGTGGGGCGCCCCCTTCCTTCCTTCTCCTTTTCCCTTCCCTTTACTTCCCTCCTACTCCTACTACTTGGAAGGGTCCTAGTTCTACTACGAAAGGGGGAATCCTACTCCCGGTGGGAGTAGGACTCCCCTAGGGCGCGCCATAGAAAGGTTCGGCCCTCCCCCTCCTCCACTCCTTTATATACGGGGGCAGGGGGCACCCCATAGACACACAAGTTGATCTTCGTGATCGTTCCTTAGCCGTGTGCGGTGTCCCCCTCCACCATATTCCACCTCAGTCATATCGTCGCGGAGTTTAGGCGAAGCCCTGCGTCAGTAGAACATCATCATCGTCACCATGCCGTCGTGCTGACGGAACTCATCCCCGACACACTGCTGGATCGGTGTCCGGGGTACGTCATCGAGCTGAACGTGTGCAGAACACGGAGGTGCCGTACGTTCGGTGCTTGGATCGGTCGGATCGTGAAGACGTACGACTACATCAACCGCGTTGTCATAAGGCTTCCACTTTCGGTCTACGAGAGTACGTGGACACACTCTCCCCTCTCGTTGCTATGCATCACCATGATCTTGCGTGTGCGTAGAATTTTTTTTGAAATTACTACGTTCCCCAACAGTTTTTGTGTGTCCTATGAAGATGCATTTATCCGCTTTGGGTTCGAGCTTATCAACCTGAAACTTTTTCACATAAGCGTCGCAGCCCCAAGCTTTCAAGAAACGACAGCTTAGGTTTCTCCAAACCATAGTTCATACGGTGCCATCTGAACGGAATTACGTGGTGCCCTATTTAAATTGAGTGTGGTTGTCTCTAATGCCTAACCCATGAACGATAGTGGTAATTCAATAAGAGACATCATGGTACACGCCATATATAATAGGGTGCAACTATGATGTTCGGACACACCATCACACTATGGTGTTCCAGGCGGTATTAATTGTGAAACAATTTCCACAATGTCTTAATTGCGTGCCAAAACTCGTAACTCAGATATTCATCTCTATGATCATATCATAGACATTTTATCCTCTTGTCACGAAGATCTTCAACTTCACTCTGAAATTACTTGAACCATTCAATAATTCAGACTTGTGTTTCATCAAGTAAATATACTCGGTATCTACTCAAATCATACGTGAAGTAAGAACATAACGATATCCATTTGCGTGCCTCGGCACTCATTGGACTGAACACATCAAAATGTATTACTTCCAACAAGTTGCTTTCTTGTTCCATTTCACCGAAAGCGAGGCTTTCGGTCATCTTGACCATGTGTTATTATTTTCATGTCTCAAGTGTTTCAAATTCATGTGAGTCCAAACGGTGCATCTGCTTGGTGTTTATTCATTCATATACACCAATAGACATGGTTAGCATGTCTCTAACTTTTCAAAAACGAAGCGAGTCCAAAGATCCATCAACATGGAGCTTCTTCATACGCTTTTATACCAATATGACTTACATGGAAGTGCCACAAGTAGGTGGTACTATCATTACTATCTTATATCTTTTGGCATGAACATGTGTATCACTACGATCGAGATTTAATAAACCATTCATTTTAGGTGTAAGACCATTGAAGGTATTATTCAAATAAACAGTGTAACCATTATTCTCCTTAAATGAATAAATGTATTGCGATAGACATAATCCAATCATGTCTATGCTCAACGCGAACACCAAATAATAATTATTTAGGTTTAACACTAATCTCGAAGGTAGAGGGAGTGTGCGATGCTTGATCATATCAACCTTGGAAACACTTCCAACACATATCGTCAGCTCACCTTTAGCTAGTCTCCTTTTATTCCGTAGCTTTTATTTCGAGTTACTAGCACTTAGCAACCGATCCAGTATCTAATACCCTGGTGCTACTAGGAGTACTAGTAAAGTACACATTAACATAATGTATATCCAATATACTTCCGTCGACCTTGCCTGCCTTCTTATCTACCAAGTATCTAGGGTGGTTCTGCTTTAGTGTCCGTTCCTCTCATTACAGAAGCACTTATTCTAGGGTTTGGGTTCAACCTTGGGTTTTCACTGGAGCAGCAACTGTTTTGACGTTTCATGAAGTATCCCTTCTTGCCCTTGCCCTTCTTGAAACTAGTGGTTTTACTAACCATCAACAATTTATGCTCCTACTTGACTTCTACTTTCGCGGCGTCAAACATCACGAATACTTCAAGGATCATCATATCTATCCCTGATATGTTATAGTTCATCGCGAAGCTCTAGTAGCTTGGTGGCAATGACTTTGGAGAAACATCACTATCTCATCTGGAAGATTAACTCCCACTCGATTCAAGTGATTGCTGTACCCAGACAATCTGAGTACAAGCTCAACGATTAAGCTTTTCTCCCTTAGTTTGTAGGCCAAGAAGCTCGTCGGAGGTCTTATACCTCTTGACGTGGGCACGGACCTGAAATCCCAATTTCAGCCCTCGAAACATCTCAGATGTTTTGTGACGTTTTGAAATCGTCTTCGGTGCCTTAACTCTAAACCATTTAACATTACTGAACTATCACATAGTTATCAAAACGTGTATGTCAGATGTTCACAACATCCACAGACGACGTTCGAGGTTCAGCACACTGAGCGGTGCATTAAGGACATAAGCCTTCTTCCAAGCAACAAGGACAATCCTCAGTTTACGGACTTAGTCCGCATAATCGCTACTATCATCTTTCAACTGAATTTTCTCTAGGAACATATCTAAACAGTAGGACTAAAGCGCGAGCTACGACATAATTAGCAAAGACCTTTTGACTATGTTCAGGATAATTAAGTTCATCTTATGAACTCCCACTCAGATAGACATCCCTCTTAGTCATCTAAGTGATTACATGATCCGAGTCAACTAGGCCGTGTCCGATCATCACGTGAGACGGACTAGTCATCATTGGTGAACATCTTCATGTTGATCGTATCTACCATACGACTCATGCTCGACCTTTCGGTATCTTGTGTTCCGAGGCCATGTCTGTACATGCTAGGCTCGTCAAGTCAACCTAAGTGTTTCGTGTGTGTAAATCTGTCTTACACCCGTTGTATGTGAACGCTAGAATCTATCACACCCAATCATCACGTGGTGCTTCGAAACAACGAACTTTTGCAACGGTGCACAGTTAGGGGGAACACTTTCTTGAAATTTTAATGAGGGATCATCTTATTTACTACCGTCGTTCTAAGCAAATAAGATGCATAAACATGATAAACATCACATGCAATCAAAAAGTGACATGATATGGCCAATATCATTTTGCTCCTTTTGATCTCCATCTTCAGGGCTCCATGATCATCATCGTCACCGGCATGACACCATGATCTCCATCATCGTGTCTCCATGAAGTTGTCTCGCCAACTATTACTTCTACTACTATGGCTAATGGTTTAGCAATGAAGTAAAGTAATTACATGGCGTTATTCAGTGACACGCAGGTCATACAATAAATAAAGACAACTCCTATGGCTCCCGCCGGTTGTCATACTCATCGACATGCAAGTCGTGATTCCTATTACAAGAACATGATCAATCTCATACATCACATATCATTCATCACATTCTTTTTGGCCATATCACATCACATAGCATACCACCGCAAAAACAAGTTAGGCGTCCTCTAATTGTTGTTTGCATGTTTTACGTGGCTGCTATGGGTTTCTAGCAAGAACGTTTCTTACCTACGCAAAACCACAACGTGATATGTCAATTGCTATTTACACTTCATAAGGACCCTTTTCATCAAATCCGATCCGACTAAAGTGGGAGAGACTGGCACCCGCTAGCCACCTTATGCAACAAGTGCATGTCAGTCGGTGGAACCTGTCTCACGTAAGTGTACGTGTAAGGTCAGTCCGGGCCGCTTCATCCCACAATACCATCGAAACAAGATTGGACTAGTAACGGTAAGAATATTGAACAAAATCAACGCCCACAACACTTGTGTTCTACTCGTGCATAGAATGTACGCAATAGACCTAGCTCATGATGCCCTTTGTTGGGGAGCGTGGCAGAAATTCAAAATTTTCTATGCATCACCAAGATCAATCTATGGAGATTCTAGCAACAAGAGAGGAGAGGATGAGCATCTACATACCCTTGTAGATTGCTAAGCGGAAGCGTTACAAGAAGCGGATGAAGGAGTCGTACTCGCAGCGATTCAGATCGCGGTTGATTCCGATCTAAGCACCGAACAACGGTGCCTCCGCGTTCAACACACATACAGCCCGGGGACGTCTCCTCCTTCTTGATCCAGCAAGGGGAGAGGAGAAGTTGAGAGAGAACTCCGACAACATGACGGCATGGTGGTGATGGAGCTCGTGGTTCTCCCGTGAGGCTTCGCCAAGCACTACGGAGGAGGAGCAGTGTTGGAGGAGGGAGAGGGCTGCGCCAGGGAAGGTGCGGCTGCCCTCTCTCTCTCTCTCACTATATATAGGGGAAGGGAGGAGGGAGGCGCCCTAGGGTTCCCTAGGGAGGCGGCGGCCATAGGGGAAACCCTAGATGGGTTTGGCGCCCCCACCCCTAGGAAACTTGCCCCCCAAGCCGGGAGGGGTGGCTGCCCTAGGGGTGGCGCCCACCTCTCCAGTTACATGAGATGGGGTGGGAGGGCGCTCAGCCCCTTAGTGGGCTGATGTGCCCTCTCCCTTGGCCCATAAGGCCCCCCAAAGCTTGTCGGGGCCTCCAGAAACCCCTTCCGGACCTGGCTGGTCATCTGGTACCCCGGAACAATTCAGGACTCCAATACCCTTCGTCCAATATCTTGATCTTCACCTCCGGACCATTCCGAGCTCCTCGTCATGTACGGGATCTCATCCGGGACTCAAGAACAACCTTCGGTAACCACATACTATTTCCCATAACAACTCTAAGCGTCACCGAACCTTAAGTGTGTAGACCCTACGGGTTCGGGAACCATGCGAACATGACCGAGACATTCTCGGTCAATAACCAACAACGGGATCTGGATACCCATGTTGGCTCCCACATGTTCCATGATGATCTCATCGGATGAACCACGATGTCAAGGATTCAAGCAATCCCGTATGCAATTCCCTTTGTCTAAGCGGTATTGTACTTGCACGAGATTCGATCGTCGGTATCGATACCTTGTTCAATCTCGTTCTTGGCAAGTCTCTTTACTCGTTCCGTAACACATCATCCCGTGATCAACCCCTTGGTCACATTGTGCACATTATGATGATGTCCTACCGAGTGGGCCCAGAGATACCTCTCCGTCAGACGGAGTGACAAATCCCAGTCTCGATTCGTGCCAACCCAACAGACACTTTCGGAGATACCTGTAGTGCACCTTTACTGACCACCCAGTTATGTTGTGACGTTTGGTACACCCAAAGCATTCCTCACGGTATCCGGAGTTGCACAATCTCATGGTCTAAGGAAATGATACTTAACATTAGAAAAGCTTTAGCATCTGAACTACACGATCTTTGTGCTAGGCTTAGGATTGGGTCTTGTCCATCACATCATTCTCCTAATGATGTGATCCCGTTATCAACGACATCCAATGTCCATGGTCAGAAACCGTAACCATCTATTGATCAACGAGCTAGTCAACTAGAGGTTTACTAGGGACATGGTGTTGTCTATGTACCCACACATGTATCTGAGTTTCCTATCAATACAATTATAGCATGGATAATAAACGATTATCATGAACAAGGAAATATAATAATAATAACTAATTTATTATTGCCTCCAGGGCATATTTCCAACATCCCACTGGGTGTCCTCCTCGATCTGTCTCGCCTCCAGCGCGTGCTGCAGGGCCTCCTCGAGGGCGGCTTGGTACTCCGCCTCCGCCTCCTCTTCCTCCGGCTCTACCCGCTGGGGCGGCGGTGGAAGGTCGTGGTTGATGTGGATGCCAAGGCGGCGCTCCTCCTCGTGCCCTAGTACAAATCAGCGCTCCCAGTTTGGGGAGTCTGGCGCGTAGTCACGCATGCCGCGCTGCTCCGGCGTGAGGAGCTCGCATGTGACGCCCTCGATTCAACCATACACTAATCATACACGCAAATGTGTACGATCAAGTTCAAGGACTGACGGGAAGATATCACAAGACAACTCTAGACATAAATAAAATAATACATGCTTTATATTACAAGCCAGGGGCCTCGAGGGCTCGAATACATAAGCTCGAAAACACAAAAGTCAGCGGAAGCAACAATATCTGAGTACAGACATAAGTTAGACAAGTTTGCCTTAAGAAGGCTAGCACAAAAGCAACAACGATCGAAAAGGCAAGGCTTCCTGCCTGGGAACCTCCTAACTACTCCTGGTCGTCAGCGGTCTCCACGTAGTAGCACGCATCGGTGGTGGCATCTGGCTCCTGGGCTCTGACATCTGGTTGCATCAACCGGAAAGAAGAAGAAAGGGGAAAAGGAGGGAGCAAAGCAACCGCGAGTACTCATCCAAAGTACTCGCAAGGATCTACACTACATATGCATCGATATCAATGAAATGGTCTCAGATCGTGGACTGGACTGCGAGAATGCCGAAGACAAGGGAGAACCTAGTCCTATCGAAGACTAGCATCTTCGGAAACCACCATCTTGCGACAGCAGGGAGGAAGTAGAGTAGTATAACATAAGTAGTAGCAGTGTTATCAACCTGGGCCAGAGATCCTGTCTCGACTCCCTGCAAGAAAGCAATCCCAGAGCCATACTATCCAGTTCTCATCATAATCCAATTCTCATCACAAGTATCCAGTTCTAGTTGTATCGATCGGGATACAACTCCAAGTGTCCGTTACCGTAGGACAGGCTATCGATAGATGTTTTCTTCCCTGCAGGAGTGCACCAACTTACCCACCACGCTCGATTAACTCCGGCACACACTTTCCTGGGTCATGCCCGGCCTCGGCCAAACAATACGCCGCAACCCGACCTAGGCTTAATAGAGAGGCTAGCACGCCAGACTAAACCTATGCCCCCAGGGGTCATGTGCCATCGGCCCGGGAACTCCTGCACGTTGCGTGGGTGGCCGGTGAGCAGACCTAGCTACCTCCTTCAACAAGGCAGGTGCTTACGCAGTCCAACCCGGCGCGCTTTCGATCGGCCGACGTCTATTAAGCTTCGACTGATGCATACAACACAGAACGCCCATACTATGCCCACGTGATGGTTAGTGCTATCAGGCCAGAGGCCCCTCGGATCAAATATCCAAATCTTAGTGGATTAGGAATGCGCGGTAACAAGCAGAGACTCACGAAAGATGTGACCCTGTTGCCCCGTCTCTAGGACTTGCGGCAAGGGCTAGGAATGCCCGGCCACGCCTCGTAATTATCTCGCGGGCACCCTCCAGGTCAACCCGACTCCTCATCACTCGCAAATATGCTCGCGAGGGTACCCCTCAGGGCCGACCCGTCTTTAGTAACAAGGTTCAGTGTAAAGTCATCGTAACCATAGTAACTGTGTGTCCAAACATCAAGGGGAAAACCCGAGGAATCACCCCCGGTGAATTCCACTCGATGTAATCATCAAGGTGAACGTAAGAGGAACCACCCCCGAGGTTCACACTTGAGGGGTTGCACGACAGAGTCGTATTGGAAGTGGTTAAGGCGGAATCACCCCCGATGAGCACGACCGAATAGCTACACTACAGGGTTAACATCAGAAGTCTTGTAGAGGTCTCACCCTCGGCACTCGATAGTAACCCAGTAGTGTCGAGCAACTAAGGGGAAAGTGATGTGCGGTGCGGGGCCTGGTCTTGATCCCGTTGATCGGGTCTTCAATGATGAAGCGAGGCAACAAGCACAAGGTGGGGTCAGCGATGGATCACTAACCAA
The DNA here is from genome assembly GCA_021605145.1 of Aegilops bicornis. Taxonomy (NCBI): domain Eukaryota; kingdom Viridiplantae; phylum Streptophyta; class Magnoliopsida; order Poales; family Poaceae; genus Aegilops; species Aegilops bicornis. The sequence goes on along the minus strand of CM038669.1, from coordinate 570,777,867 downwards.
CCTATACTAAGCAGTTTAGGATAAGCGGGTAGGTAACAATAAGGTGTTACAAAAGCAGGCTATGCATCAGAATAGGAGCAAACAATAACAGTAGCAAAATCTAATGCAAGCATGAGAGAATGGAATGGGCGATATCGGGATGATCAAAGGGGGGGGGGCTTGCCTGGTTGCTCAGACAAGAAGGAGGGGTCGTTGGTGACGTAGTCGATCACAGCAGCATCGGCAGCCGCCACGTGGTCTACCGAAGAGAAGAGGGGGGGGGGGGAGAAACAGTAAATACATAGCAAGCAAGTGCATAACAGGACAACAGGCATAACTAGACGTGTTCTAACGCGAGAGGGGGAGAGAGGATGCGGGGGAGCGCAAGGGCAAGTGGGGATGCGAGGGGGCCGAGGCCTCACCCTTATCCCCTCACCGACGGGGACGGCAAGACGGTCTGGCAGGGACGAGCGGGCGCGGGTGCGGTCGGTCGAGCAGTAGGAGGAGGAGGGAGGAGACCGAAAGCTGGGCTGGCCCAGCTGGGATGGGCCGAGGCCCAAGGGAAGGCCAGGGGCTCTCCCACCCCTTTGTTTTTCCTTTTTTTATATACTTTGCTTTTTCTTTTCTATTTCTGTTTTATTTATTTAATAAACAGAGATGGGTAAGAAAATATTGGGCATGCTATTTACTTAGGAAAAATATGGGAAGTGCCCCTTTTATTCCCTGGTGATTTTAGGCAATGCCACAAATATTTTGGAGACCAGAAGAATTCATTTGGTATTTTTCATAAATAGGATAGCATTTAAAAATGCAGAATTGGTGCTGTTATAATTGCTAATGCTCATCTTTGCCCAAAAGTGATGTTGTGTTCCTTAACAAATAATTATTATGGAATTTTTGAGAAATGATGAACATTTTTCTAGCAACTTTAGAGGAACTTCAAACTTCACATGAATTTGAATTGACTGGAATTTCAAATGGGATATTGTACAAAGGTGATTAAGCACTTTGTTTGGAAAATGATTAAGCTTAATCACAGGAGGGTTCTTGTAGCATGACAACTGGGTGTTACAAATCTCCTCCACTACAAGAAATCTCGTCCCGAGATTTAAGTGGGGAAGTAAAGAGTAACTTCGGGAGAACTGGCCCTTATAGGGTTAATTATCTGGTGAACAATTTAGGGAATGAGGTGGAAGTATCTCTCGAGTTGAAACTTAATAAAACATCAAGAGCAAAGTATGAAGGTACCATGAGAAGTTTTAACAGGCAGGCAATCATTCGATGCCTAATCAAAAGGTGAAAGGGGTTCAGAGCAACAACAACAACAAAAATTTACGTCTCATACTAGAATAGATCACTAGGAAGGTGGCTCATGAATTACATACGAAGGCGAGTGAAAAAGGTACTTCGGAATCAAGGATGTACAGGAGTCAGGTTTCGATCCTGTGAAACTGTGGGTTATGGGCCCCCCATGTAGTTCAAAAGTAGGAAGGACATTGACATATTGCACGGTCATGGTAGCAAGGCATGTCAGAGGATAGCCTGTCAGTTATGTTCGCAACAACGTTGGTACCAAGGGCGAGGGACGAAGAGAACCATTTTCCTGCTTGTTGAAACGAGGCGGACCAATAGGCAAAGTTCTCGTCCATCGGTGGTTACCGAAATGTCATCATCAATAGTAACAGGGTCTTACTGACAGAGTTGTGCATTGAGGTGTTTACTAAGCAGCAAAATATTACTGCTTATATCATACAGATCACAAGGAAGGTTAAACAAAACAATGGAAAGGAAGAGGTGTATACACGAGTATTAGGTGTATCTCATTCCCAGGAGCAAGCAAAGCGGAATAATCATGACAGGTCTACAAGTAGTTAACCAACTAGGGAAAAGGGCGGAAACTCGTGATGTTACCGATACAATGGTGTGTGGATAGTTGATCAAGAAACATTTAGCATTGCGCTGCCAATGTTCTTGTTGGTGAACGGAGTACCACAGTTGTGCTTCGGGATAGCATTGACATGGTCATCAGGTAAAGGGCGGACTTCGGATACACAAAGGATCCATCGGAACAACTTATAAAATAAGTCATACAATTTCAGCAAGAAAAATATGATTTTGTGGCCGGTGGGCTCAGGAACAATTCATCAAGGGGCAAGGATGGTATTTCACGCCATGAATTCAATTATCATTTTAACAGAAGTCAAAATGTTGATGCTGATCATGACGCCTTTGTCGAGAGGCTCTATGAAGATGCCATCGAGGAGCGATGCCATCAAGCAACGGGAAGGATGAAGCGAAAGGCTATTGGAACCACGGATACAACACAAGCTCAAAATCAAGCTTGTTGTTCGAGGTGAATTGATAAAATGAGGAAGATCGACGTAAGCTTCGCTCATCATCGAAAAGTTGTGCTCCGGAAATAAGGACCAGGTAGCACAGTTAAATTAGAACGATAATGATATAGCCGATCAGGCTAGGAATGATGTGACGGAGTATCACTCCAATTAAGAATTTACAAGAGGTAGTGCAATGACACAATATCATCGAGATGACATGAGGCAATACTTGAAGGTAGATCAAATTAGAGGTTGGACAGGTGAAATGACTTGCAGGAGACAAGTATTTTAACTTGTCCGGAAATGGAATTAAGGAGAAACTATGGTCGGAACCACGATTATGAATGATCAAACCACCGATACAAGATGAACTTATAACAAGGGTAATTATTTTACGAGCAGCTTCCATGATAAGTTCTACATCGGTTCCATGGGCATGAACACAAAGGTTCAAGGTCGACTCCCACTTCTTCAATGCATAACCTTTCATTCACTCCTCATTTTTGAAGAATTTGTAGTGCGAAAGATTTATCTGGTGAAGCACCAGAAGAGTATGACTCACATCTCTTTCGAGTTCACACGGATTAGGGAAGGCATAGGTTCAACCGTAGGGGTATCTTAGGAACATATACCACTAACTTCAGGACTAAAATATACCAGCTCGAAAGCAGAGCATGGTTGACAAAAGCAGATGATAAAATTTACCAAAGGCATTATATGCCAGGGCAAAACTCACAATTTTAATGAATATGAAGGACATTGTCGAATAATAATCCAACCAAGGATATGGCGGTCCATACAAGATCTGATGTGAGTATCGATACTCACCCAGAAGAAGAAAGAATGCAAAGGCATCGGGTTATATATATAACTGGATAACTTCAAAGCTTGAATACAAAGGAATTACGATTTTCAAATCAGAAGATCTGAAGCAGATGCTTTAATCAAAAGATAAGCAAGTTGAAAGTACATAGACCGACAATCATTCATTGTTCGATTTGCCGAGAACCAGCTCATGCCTGGAGTGGAGTCTGAGCCAGAAGGATAAATATTACCAGGGAATAACTAATGAATGTGTGCATTCACGGACATGTCGAATTAATAGGATAAGAATGACAATATCACAGGAGTTTAAAGAATATTGTTAGACATATGGAATTAACCATAATGCAAGACGATAAGGAAAAACAGGAGCAATAGGCTACTGAGGATTATCGGAAGATCGAATAGTATTCCAAAGAATTTTGTGAGACATATGAACAACTGGGGATGAACGAATCCCTGATAAGTGTGACAAATTATTCGTAGGGTTATTCAGGTGGAAAAGAGCTGCAAGGCAGTCGGAAAAAGATTCTCGAAAGTCGGAGAATACTTTCGGGTATCTTGTAATAACAAAAACAACTAGGGATGGAAGTATGACCGGCGAGCTACGCAGTTATCCATAAGGATTCAACGGTGTTAAGGGATTGCAAAAGAAATGGACACAAGTTTTCGGGAGTAGATCGAAGATTATATTTGAAGTCTTTTCGTGAAGCAGGCAACCATCCGGAATGAAGGGGCTCTCCGGGGAAAGTCGTTACGAGAACCTAATGTAGTTAGTAAATTCATTTAACCCGAATAGAAGAGAGAACAGAGTCCCAGTGTATAGGTGAGGAGTAAAAGATCCTAATACCACCCAATGGCGACGTGGGCCCGTAAGACACACAACCAATGTTAGTAAAAGTTTTTCAGTGACTAGACTCAACTTCGCCAAGGAGCTGGAAGGGGGCTACCTCTGAGGCGATCGGCTCTGATACCAACTTGTGACGCCCTCGATTCAACCGTACACTAATCATACACGCAAATGTGTACGATCAAGATCAAGGACTCACGGGAAGATATCACAACACAACTCTAGACACAAATAAAATAATACAAGCTTTATATTACAAGCCAGGGGCCTCGAGGGCTCGAATACATAAGCTCGAAAACACAAAAGTCAGCAGAAGCAACAATATCTGAGTACAGACATAAGTTAGACAAGTTTGCCTTAAGAAGGCTAGCACAAAAGCAACAACGATCGAAAAGGCAAGGCCTCCTGCAGGACCGGGCCCACGGTGGTACAAAAGGTGCGGCCCGCACAGGGCCCAAAGTTCTGGGGGGCCGCATATTTTTTATATAATTCTAGCAATAGTTAACTGTTGTTGGGCCGAGCGACTAGCCCATCGAGCAAGAGTGAGGCCATCGAGCGGAACGCGATCCTGACTCCTCCTCCCGGTATTTTAAAAAAAAGACTCCTCCTCCCGATCGCTACGAGAGGGTCAGGCGACGAGGCACCACTCAGAAAAAAAGGCGACGAGGGCATTGCTAGTTCGCTACGTGCCTACGTTATTCAAAAAAAACATTCGATCGCTAACATAAAAAAAACTAGATCGCTACATGGATCAGTTCGTGGCTACGCTACAGGAAGAGGAAAAGAACGTCTCGTCCCATCGTCGCCTGGAGCCCTGGACGACGCCAGGACCTCTTGACGTCGACGCCTTGTCCCGCCTCGTCCCTCGGTGGCTCTCGCTCGGTCCCTGGTCCTTAGATCGACCAGATTTCGGATGCAGACCAACTAAGCGATAGGACACTGCCGCGGTGCCGCCGTTGCCTTCCTCGCCTCCTTTATCAAATTTCAGACTTGAAACATTGCGTTCATTGGATAAGGATAGTTTGAAATCTTTTTGTGTTAATCTTGAGGCTGCCCTTATGAAGGATAAACAATTTGATATTGATGCCAATGATCTATTTGTTGAGTTGAAGTTTCTTCAAAATTTCATGCCAAAAGAAAATATCGGACCTATTGAAATTCTGAATTTTTTAAAGCGACATGATTGTTTTCCCGATGCAAGTATTGCATATAGAGTTTTGTTGACCATTTCTGACAGTTGCATCGGCAGAAAGAAGCTTTTTCTAAATTGAAGTTATTTAAGTCCTATATGCGTACCACTATGACACAACAAAGACTCAATGATTTGGCCACAATAGCACTTGAGAGTGAAGTGTTGGAGAAGATTGATTATAAGGGTATCATTGAACATTCCATTTCAAAGAATACTACAAGAATTAGGATGTTCAAATAATTAGCAAATGGGAGTTGGATAGGTATGACCTTTTATATGTCCAATTGTTATGTAAGACATTACATTATAAACATTATGTCTTCTCTGTGAGATATATATATATATATATATATATACATTATAATTGCTCGTTAGTTCATTTTTTTGTAAAATAGGGCCCCGTTTTTTAGTTTTGCACGGGGCCCCGGTTTTTGCCGGCCCGGCCCTGGCCTCCTGCCTGGGAACCTCCTAACTACTCCTGGTCGTCAGCGCTCTCCACGTAGTAGCAGGCATCGGTGGTGGCATCTGGCTCCTGGGCTCCGACATCTGGTTGCATCAACCAGAAAGAAGAAGAAAGGGGGAAAAGAGGGAACAAAGCAACCGTGAGTACTCATCCAAAGTACTCGCAAGCAAGGATCTACACTACATATGCATCGTATCAATGAAATGGTCTGTATCTGTGGACTGGACTGCAGAATGCCAGAAGACAAGGGGAGAACCTAGTCCTATCGAAGACTAGCATCTTATGGAAACCACCATCTTGCAGCAACAGGAGGAAGTAGAGTAGTATAACATAAGTAGTAGCAGTGTTATCAACCTCGGCCAGAGATCCTTTCTCAACTCCCTGCAAGAAAACAATCCCAGAGCCATACTATCCAGTTCTCATCATAATCCAATTCTCATCACAAGTATACAGTTCTAGTTGTATCAATCGGGATACAACTCCAAGTGTCCGTTACCGTAGGACAGGCTATCGATAGATGTTTTCTTCCCTGCAGGGGTGCACCAACTTACCCACCACGCTCGATTAACTCCGGCCGGACACACTTTCCTGGGTCATGCCCGGCCTCGGCCAAACAATACGGCGCAACCCGACCTAGGCTTAATAGAGAGGCCAGCACGCCGGACTAAACCTATGCCCCCAGGGGTCATGTGCCATCGCCCCGGGAACTCCTGCATGTTGCGTGGGCGGCCGGTGAGCAGACCTAGCTACCTACTTCAACAAGGCAGGTGCTTACGCAGTCCAACCCGGCGTGCGCCGCTCAGTCGCTAACGTCTATTAAGCTTCGGCTAATGCATACGATGCAGAACGCCCATACTATGCCCACGTGATGGTTAGTGCTATCAGGCCAGGGGCCCCTCGGATCAAATATCCAAATCGTAGTGGATTAGGGCAGCGCGATAACAAGCAGAGACTCACGAAAGATTTGACCCCGTTGCCCCATCTCGAGGACTTGCGGCAAGGGCTAGGAATGCCCGGCCACGCCTCGTAATTATCTCGCAGGCACCCTCCAGGTCAACCCGACACCTCATCACTCGCAAATATGCTCACGCGGGTACCACTCAGGGACGACCCGTCTTTAGTAACAGGGTTCAGTGTAAATTCATAGTAACCATAGTAACCGTGTGTCCAAACATCAAGGGGAAAACCCGAGGAATCAACCCCGGTGAATTCCACTCGATGTAATCATCAAGGTGAACGTAAGAGGAACCACCCCCGAGGTTCACACTTGAGGGGTTGCACCACGTAGTCGTATCGGAAGTGGTTAAGGCGGAATCACCCCCGATGACCACGACCGAAGAGCTACACTACAGGGTTAACATCAGAAGTGTTGTAGAGGTCTCACCCTCGGCACTCGATAGTAACCCAGTAGTGTCGAGCAACTAAGGGGAAAGTGATGTGCGGTGCCGGGGCCTGGTCTTCGATCCTGTTGATCGGGTCTTCAATGATGAAGCAGGGGCAACAAGGACAAGGTGGGGGTCACTGGTGGATCACTAACCAACCTATACTAAGCAGTTTAGGATAAGCAGGTAGGTAAAAATAAGCAGGTTACAAAAGCAGGCTATGCATCAGAATAGGAGCAATCAATTACACTAGCGAAATCTAATGCAAGCATGAGAGAATGGAATGGGCGATATCGGGATGATCAAAGGGGGGGCTTTCCTGGTTGCTCAGACAAGAAGGAGGGGTCGTTGGTGACGTAGTCGATCACAGCGGCATCGGCAGCCGCCACGGGGTCTACCTAAGAGAAGAGGGGGAGAAACATAAATACATAGCAAGCAAGTGCATAACAGGACAACAGGCATAGCTAGACGTGTTCTAACGCGAGAGGGGGAGAGAGGATGAGGGGGAGCGCAAGGGCAAGTGGGGAGGCGAGGGGGCCGAGGCGTCGCCCTTATCCCCTCGCCGACGGGGACGGCGAGACGGTCCGGCGGGGACGAGCGGGCGCAGGTGCAGTCGGTCGAGCAGTAGGAGGACGAGGGAGGAGACCGAGAGCTGGGCTGGCCCGACTGGGATGGGCCGAGGAACAAGGGAAGGCCAGGGGCTCTCCCACCCCTTTGTTTTTTCTTTTTTTATATACTTTGCCTTTTCTTTTCTATTTCTATTTTATTTGTTTAATAAACAGAGATGGGTAAGAAAATATTGGGCATGCTATTTACTTAGGAAAAATATGGGAAGTGCCCCTTTTATTCCCTGGTGATTTTAGGCAATGCCACAAATATTTTGGAGACCAGAAGAATTCATTTGGTATTTTTCATAAATAGGATAGCATTTAAAATGCAGAATTGGTGTCATTATAATTGCTAATGCTCATGTTTGCCCAAAAGTGATGTTGTGTTCCTTAACAAATAATTATTATGGAATTTTTGAGAAATGATGAACATTTTTCCAGCAACTTTAGAGCAACTTCAAACTTCACTTGAATTTGAATTGACTGGAATTTCAAATGGGATATTGAACAAAGGTGATTAAGCACCATTTGGAAAATGATTAGCTTAATCACAGAGGGTTACTGTAGCATGACACTTGGGTGTTACATCGCACCGCCAGTGAACCTCCTCAGCGTGCGCCTGCGCGAACCGCGGCGCCACCGGGATGGGGATGCGCTGCGGGTCCAGATGCCAGTCGTGCGGCAAGTTCACATCTGGATACGGCAAGGGCTGGCGGTACTGCTAGTGCCACTGTGCCTGGTGGATTGGGATGTAGAGCCGCTCCCGCTCCCGCGGTGGCATGCCGCGCCTAGCCGGCGGCGACGTAGCCGTGTGCCCGCGGGAAGAGCTCGCTCCGGCGCTGAACCTCCCCTTCTTCCCTACCTTACCGTTGAAGAGTCCCATGGCTGGGTGGCTAGGGTTTGTTGTTGGCTGGCTAAGGTTTCCTGGTCGCCGACGAGGGAGCAAAGGTGGCTACATGTGGACGAGGGTTGTGTATGAGGCCGGTCCCGCTGCACGCGTCCGTTAAAAAGGACGGGCACGCGGCCCTTCTACACGCTGCCAGGCAGGCCTGGTGTCGGTGGTCGTCATAAATATGACCGCAGGTGGTAGTTGGGCGGCCGACATGTGGGGCCGCGGCGGACACCGAGGGGACATGTTGCGTGTCTGCTTTACGTCCGTGCTGACGCATTTCAGGCGCAATTTTGGGCCGGAAATGGGTCAGCGTGGACGTGAAGCGGACGGTTTTTAGGAATGTGATGACCCACATGTATAGGGGATCAATCGTAGTCCTTTCAATAAGTAAGAGTGTCGAACCCAACGAGGAGCGGAAGGAAATGACAAGTGGTTTTCAACAAGTTATCCTCTGGAAGCACTGAAATTATAAGTACCGAGTAGTTTGATAGCAAGATAATTTGTAACGAGCAAGTAATGGTAACCAAAGTGCAACAAGATAGCCCAATCCTTTTGAGGCAAAGGATAGACCAAAACGGTCTCTTATGATAAGCAAGGTGTTCTTGAGGATACACGGGAATTTCATCTAGTCACTTTCATCATGTTGGTTTGATTTGTGTTCGTTACTTTGATAATTTGATATGTGGGTGGATCAGTGCTTAGGTGCTGTTCTTACTTGAACAAACCTCCTACTTATGATTAACCCCCTCGCAAGCATCCGCAACTACGAGAAAAGTATTAAGATAAAATCTAACCATAGCATTAAACTTTTGGATCCAAATCGGTCCCTTACAGAATAGCGCATAAACTAGGGTTTAAGCTTCTGTCACTCTAGCAACCCATCATCTAATAACTACTCCATAATGCATTCCCTTAGGCCCAAATATGGTGAAGTGTCATGTACTCGACATTCACACGACACCACTAACGGAATCATAACATATATATCATCAAAATATCAAACACATATCAAGTTCACATGATTACTTGCAACATGATTTCTTCCGTGACCTCGAGAACAAAAGTAACTACTCACAAGTGATAAACATGTTCATGATCAGAGGGGTATTAAATAGCATATTGGATCTGAACATATAATCTTCCACCAAATAAACCATATAGTAATCAACTACAAGATGTAATCAACACTACTAGTCACCTACAAGTACCAATCTATAGTTCTGGTACAAAGATTGAACACAAGAGATGAACTAGGGTTTGAGAGGAGATGGTATTGTTGAAGATGTTAATGGAGATTGCCCTCCCCAAGATGGGAGAGTTGTTGGTGATGATGATGACGATGATTTCCCCCTCCGGGAGGGAAGTTCCCCCGACGGAATCGCTCCATCGGAGGGCAAAAGTGCTCCTACCCAAGTTCCGTCTCGAGACGGCGGCGCTTCGTCCTGAAAGTCCCTTCCTTATTTTTTAGGTCAAAATGACTTATATACCAAAAGAGGGGCACCGGAGGTGGGCTAGATTGAGCACAACCCACCAGGGCGCGCCTGGGGGGCCTCGCATGCCCTGGTGTCTTGTGCTCACCAGGTGGCCCCCCTCCGATAGTTATTTGCTCCAGTATTTCCTATTTATTCCATAAAAATTCCTCATGAAGTTTCAGCTCATTTGGAGTTGTGCAGAATAGGTGGCCTGACGTAGTTTTTTTTACGTCCAAATTTCCAGCTGCCGAAATTCTCCCTCTTTGTGTGAACCTTGCATATTATGAGAGAAAGACATTAGAATTACTCCAAAAAGCAGTATTATGCATAAAAAATTATAAATAACAGTAGGAAAACATGATCCACAATGGACGTATCAAAATGGCTCGGCGCATTGGGCCGGTGTTTTTGTCTGCTGCGACCCAAACGGACGCGCGCGGACGAAATGGGTCGCCGCATTGGAGTTGCTCTTAGAGCATTAGCATCTACAGCTGGGCCCCCCAAACCAACCTCAAACTTCCGGGCCGCTCGCCCGGTCACTGGCCGGTCACTATTTTTTTATCCAGACGGACGCCTCAAACGGGCCTCAAACGTCCGGGCTGACCGGCACCCCTCATATCCAGCCCCAAATATGTGGCGGATATGGGGTGGCCCAGGCACACCCAGGCGCGTCCGCCTGACAAGGCCGGCCTACCATTGATCCCACGGATGTCCCACAAAAAAACCCATCCGGCTGATCTCTCCAAAACCCTAGCTCACTCACTCTCTAATACGTCTCCAACGTATCTATAATTTTTTATTGTTCCATGTAGTTATGTTATCATTCTTGGATGTTTTACAATCATTTTATAGTCATTTTATATCATTTTTTGGTACTAACCTATTGACGTAGTGCCAAGTGCCAGTTGTTGTTTTCTGCATGTTTTTTACATTGCAGGAAATCAATACCAAACGGAGTCCAAACGCAGCGAAACTTTTTGTGGATTTTTTTGGACCAGAAGACTTCCAATGGGCCGGAGAAGTGCCTGGGGATGCTTCGAGGGGAGCACAACCCACCAGGGCACGCCAGGAGACCCAGGCGTGCCTTGGTGGGTTGTGCCCACCTCGAGTGCCCCCTGAACTGACTCTTTGCTCTATAAATACCCCAATATTCCAGAAACCCTAGGGGAGTCGACGAAAATCAATTCCAGCCGCCGGAGAGTCCGGAACCACCAGATCCAATCTAGACACCATCATGGAGGGGTGCATCATGTCCATTGGTGCCTCTCCGTTGATGCGTGAGTAGTTCTTTGTAGACCTACGGGTCCGTAGTTAGTAGCTAGATGGCTTCCTCTCTCTCATTTGATTCTCAATACAATGGTCTCTTGGAGATCCATGTGATGTGTTGGGGATCGTAGCAGAAATTTAAAATTTTCTACGCATCACCAAGATCAATCTATGGAGTCATCTAGCAACGAGAGAGAGAGAGAGGAGTGCATCTACATACCCTTGTAGATCGCGAGCGGAAGCGTTCAAGAGAACGGGGTTTATGGAGTCGTACTCGTCGTGATCCAATCACGGATGATCCTAGCGCCGAATGGACGGCACCTCCGCGTTCAACACACGTACGGTTGGGAGAGATGTCTCCTCCTTCTTGATCCAGCAAGGGGGGAGGAGAGGTTGATGGATATCCAGTAGCACGACGGCGTGGTGGTGGAAGCGTGGGATCTCGGCAGGCTTCGCCAAGCTCGGCGAGAGGGAGAGGTGTTACGGGAGAGGGAGGCGCCAGGCTTGGGTGCGCAGCCCTCCCTCCCCTCTTTATATAGGGGCCCGGGGGGCGCCGGCCCCCTAGAGATCCAATCTCAAGGGGGGCGGCCAAGGGGGGGAACTTGCCCCCCAAGTCGGGTGGGGCGCCCCTGATATGTCTCCAACGTATCTATAGTTTTTGATTGCTCCATGCTACTTTATCTATTGTTTTGGACTATAATGGGCTTTATTTTCCACTTTTATATTACTTTTGGGCTAACCTATTAACCGGAGGCCCACCCGAGTGCTGTTTTTTGCCTTTTTCGATGTTACGAAGAAACAGAATATCAAACGGAGTCCAAACGGAATGAAACCTTCGGAAACGTGATTTTCTCACCGAACGTGATCCAGGAGACTTGGACCCTACGCCAAGGAACATCGGAGGCGGTCACAAGGGTGGGGGCGCACCCACCCTAGGGCGCGCCCCCCTGCCTCGTGGGCCCCCTGATGCTCCAGCGACGTACTCCTTCCTCCTATATATACCTACGTACCCCCAAACGATCAGAACATGAGCCAAAAACCTAATTCCACCGCCGCAACTTCCTGTATCCACGAGATCCCATCTTGGGGCCTGTTTCGGAGCTCCGCTGGAGGGGGCATCCACCATGGAGGGCTTCTACATCAACACCATAGCCTCTCCGATGAAGTGTGAGTAGTTTACTTCAGACCTTGGGTCCATAGCCAGCAGCTAGATGGCTTCTTCTCTTTTTGGATCTCAATACAATGTTCTCCCCCTCTCTCGTGGAGATCTATTCGATGTAATCTTCTTTTTGTGGTGTGTTTGTTGAGACCAATGAATTATGGGTTTATGATCCAGCTTATCCATGAATAATATTTGGATCTTCTCTGAATTCTTTTATGTATGATTGAGTTATCTTTGCAAGTATCTTCGAATTATCCGTTTGGTTTGGCCAACTAGATTGGTAGTTCTTGCAATGGGAGAAGTGCATGGCTTTGGGTTCAATCTTGCGGTGTCCTTACCCAAAGGATGTAAAGGGTTGCAAGGCACGTATTGTATTGTTGCCATCGAGGATAACAAGATGGGGTATTTATCATATTGCATGAATTTATTCCTCTACACCATGTCATCTTGCTTAAGGCGTTACTCTGTTTTTAACTTAATACTCTAGATGCATCTTTGGATAGTGGTCGATGAGTGGAGTAATAGTAGTAGATGAGTAATCGTTTCTGTCTACTTGTCTCAGACGTGATGCCTATATACATTATCATACCTAGATATACTCATAACTATGCTCAATTCTGTCAATTGCTCAACAGTAATTTGTTCACCCACCGTAGAATATATATGCTCTTGGGAGGAGCCACTAGTGAAACCTATGGCCCCCGGATCTATTCTCATCATATCAATCTCCATCACTTTTATACTTGCTTTGTTTTTACTTTGCTTTTTACTTTTCACTTTGCATCTTTATACCAAAAATACCAAAAATATTATCTCTATCAGATCTCACTCTCGTAAGTGTGAAGGGATTGACAACCCCTAATCGCATTGGTTGCGATTAGCTATCGTTTGTGCAGGTACGAGGGACTTGTGCGTGGCCTCCTACTGGATTGACACCTTGGTTGTCAAAAACTGAGGGAAATACTTACGCTACTGTGCTGCATCATTCTCTCCTCTTCGGGGAAAACCAACGCAAGCTCAAGATGTAGCAAGAAGGATTTCTGGCGCCGTTCTGTCGGGAGTCTACATAAAGTCAACATACAAGTACCCATCACAATCCCTATCTCTCGCATTACATTATTTGCCATTTGCCTCTCGTTTTCCTCTCCCCCACTTCACCCTTGCCGTTTTATTTGCCCTCTCTTCCCCAATCTCCTCCTCTTTTTCCCTTTGCCTTTTCCTCGTCCGTTTGTTTGCTCGTGTGTTAAGTTTGCTTGTTTGTCACGATGGCCCTACCTAAGTTTGGTGATCTTCACCTTAAAAGGCTAGAGGAGATCGAAAACAATGTCAGGAAGTTTATGGTTTTGCAATTTGAGCATAATAATTTCTTTAGAAACGAGCTTAAGGAACAAAAGAGTTTTATGAGTTATATGAATAAAGAGCTTGATGATATGTCCAAAGAATTTGATGGTATAAGAGCCCAAATTGCTCGTCTTGAAAAGATGACCGCTGAAATTTCGGATATGCAAGCTACCTTAGTCAATAAGATGGCCGCTAAACCGAATTCCTATGAAAATCAAGATGAAGATCTAAAAGTTATTGATGTGTCCCTATTAAATCTTTGTTTTGCAATATGAATCTTGATGAAACTGAATATGATCTTCCTTTACCTAGAAGGCGCTCTAAGAATTCGGAGTTTTTAGATCTTGATGATGAAATTGATAAAAGTGGGATTGAAAGAAATAAAAATCTAGATGTTGCTAAACCCACTATATTGGATCTCAAGGAATTTAATTATGAAAATTGCTCTTTAATTGATTGTATTTCCTTGTTGCAAACCGTGCTAAATTCCTCTCATGCTTATAGTCAAAATAAGGCCTTTACCGAACACATTGTTGATGCCTTGATGCAATCTTATGAAGAAAAACTTGAGTTGAAAGTTTCTATCCCTAGGAAGCTCTATGATGAGTGGGAACCTACCATTAAAATTAAAATTAAAGATCATGAGTTTAATGCTTTGTGTGATTTGGGTGCTAGTGTCTCTACTATTCCCAAAACTTTGTGTGATTTGCTAGATTTACGTGACTTTGATGATTGCTCTCTAAACTTGCATCTTATGGATTCTACTATTAAAAGTCTATAGGAACAATTAATGATGTTCTTATTGTTGCAAATAGGAATTATGTGCCCGTAGATTTTATCGTTCTTGATATAGATTGCAATCCTTCATGTCCTATTATTCTTGGTAGACCTTTCCTTAGAGCGATTGGTGCAATTATTGATATGAAGGAAGGGAAGAATAGATTCCAATTTCCATTAAATAAAGGCATGGAACAATTCCCTAGAAAGAAAATAAAATTACCATATGAATCTATTATGAGAGCCACTTATGGATTGCCTACCAAAGATGGCAATACCTAAATCAATCCTCGCTTTTATGCCTAGCTAGGGGCGTTAAACGATAGCGCTTGTTGGGAGGCAACCCAATTTTATTTTTAGTTTTTTGTTTTTTCTTCTGTTTAGGACTAAATAATCCATCTAGCATCTGTTTAGATGTGATTTTATCTTTTAATTAGTGTTTGTGCCAAGTTAAACCTATTGGATCTTCTTGGATGATAGTTATTTGATCTTGCTGTAATTTCCAGAAACTTTGCGCTCAGTGCCCGAATTGTTAAAAATCACCAGAACGTGATAAAATACTGATTCCAGTTGCTCTGATCAATAAACAAATTTTCCAGGTCTTCTAATTTTGGTAGAATTTTTTGAGTTCCAGAAGTTTGCGTTAGTTACAGATTACTACAGACTGTTCTGTTTTTGACAGATTCTGTTTTGCGTGTGTTGTTTGCTTATTTTGATGAATCTATGGCTAGTAAAATAGTTTATAATCCATAGAGAAGTTGGAATACAGTAGGTTTAACACCAATACAAATAAATACTGATTTCATTACAGTACCTTAAAGTAGTCTTTTGTTTTCTTTCTCTAACGGAGCTCACGAGATTTCTATTGAGTTTTGTGTTGTGAAGTTTTCAAGTTTTGGGTGAATTATTTTGATGGATTATGGAACAAGGAGTGGCAAGAGCCTAAGCTTGGGGATTCCCATGGCACCCCAAGATAATCCAAGGACACCAAAAGTCAAATCTTGGGGATGCCCGGAAGGCATCCCCTCTTTAAATCCACTTCCATCGGTAATTTACTTGGAGCTATATTTTTATTCACCACATGATATGTGTTTTGCTTGGAGCGTCTTGTATTATTTGCGTCTTTTCTTGTTAGTTTACCACAATCATCCTTGGTGTACACACCTTTTGAGAGAGCCATACATGAATTGGATTTTGATAGAATACTCCATGTGCTTCACTTATATCTTTTGAGCTTGATAGTTTTGCTCATAGTGCTTCACTTGCATCTTTTTGAGCGTGATAATTTTTGCTCTAGTGCTTCACTTAGATCTTTTAGAGCACGGTGGTGGATTTTTTTTAAATAAACTTGATCTCTCATGCTTCACTTAGATTATTTTGAGAGTTGTTAATAGCATGGTAATTTGCTTAATGTTAATATACTTGGTATTCAAGATATGTGAAAATTTCTTTTGAGTGCGTTGAATACTAAGATAAGTTTGATGCTTGATAATTGTTTTGAGATATGAAGATGATGATATTATAGTCATGCTAGTTGAGTAGTTGTGAATTCAAAGAATACTTGTGTTGAAGTTTGTGATTCCAGTAGCATGCACGTATGGTGAACCGTTATGTGATGAACTCGGAGCATGATTTATTTATTGATTGTCTTCCTTATGAGTGGCGGTCGGGGACGAGCGATGGTCTTTTCTACCAATCTATCCCCCTAGGAGCATGCGCGTAATACTTTGCTTTGATAACTTCTAGATTTTTGCAATAAGTATATGAGTTCTTTATGACTAATGTTGAGTCCATGGATTATACGCACTTTTTCCCATCCTTCCACTATTGCTAGCCTCTCTAATACCACACACCTTTCGCCTGTATCATACACCCACCATATACCTTCCTCAAAACAGCCACCATACCTACCTATCATGGCATTTCCATAGCCATTCCGAGATATATTGCCATGCAACTTTCCACCATTCCGTTTATTATGACATGCTCCATCATTGTCATATTGCTAGCATGATCATCTAGTTGACATCGTATTTGTGGCAAAGCCACCGTTCATAATTCTTTCATACATGTCACTCATGTTTCATTGCATATCCCGGTACACCGCTGGAGGCATTCATATAGAGTCATATTTTGTTCTAAGTATCGAGTTGTAATTGTTGAGTTGTAAGAAAAATAAAAGTGTGATGATCATCATTATTAGAGCATTGTCCCGAGTGAGGAAAGGATGATGGAGACTATGATTCCCCCACAAGTCGGGATGAGACTCCGGACGAAAAAAAAAGAAGAGGCCATAAAAAAAGAGAAAAGGCCCAAATAAGAAAAAGAATGAGAGAAAAAGAGAGAAGGGACAATGTTACTATCCTTTTACCACACTTGTGCTTCAAAGTAGCACCATGAGTCTCTCATTTTGTCACTTTCATATACTAGTGGGAATTTTTCATTATAGAACTTGGCTTGTATATTCCAATGATGGGCTTCCTCAAATGCCCTAGGTCTTCGTGAGCAAGCGAGTTGGATGCACACCCACTTAGTTTATTTTGTTGAGCTTTCATATACTTATAGCTCTAGTGCATCCGTTTCATGGCAATCCCTACTCACTCACATTGATATCTATTGATGGGAATCTCCATAACCCGTTGATACGCCTAGTTGATGTGAGACTATCTTCACTCTTTTGTCTTCTCCACAACCACCATTCTATTCCACATATAGTGCTATATCCATGGCTCACGCTCATGTATTGCGTGAAGATTGAAAAAGTTTTGAAAATGTTAAAGTATGAAACAATTGCTTGGCTTGTCATCGGGGTTGTGCATGATTTAAATACTTTGTGTGGGGAAGATGGAGCATAGCCAGACTATATGATTTTGTAGGGATAACTTTCTTTGGCCATGTTATTTTGAGAAGACATAATTGCTTAGTTAGTATGCTTGAAGTATTATTATTTTTATGTCAATATGAACTTTTGTCTTGAATCTTTTGGATCTGAATATTCATGCCATGATTAAGAAGATTTACATCGAAATTATGCCAAAGTATCACTCCGCATCAAAAATTCTCTTTTTATCATTTACCTACTCGAGGACGAGTAGGAATTAAGCTTGGGGATACGTCGTCTCCAACGTATCTATAATTTTTGATTGCTCCATGCTACTTTATTTATTGTTTTGGACTATAATGGGCTTTATTTTCCACTTTTATATTACTTTTGGGACTAACTTATTAACCGGAGGCCCAGCCTGAATTGCTTTTTTGCCTTTTTCGGTGTTTCAAGAAAGCAGAATATCAAACGGAGTCCAAACGGAATTAAACCTTCGGAAGCGTGATTTTCTTACGAACGTGATCCAGGAGACTTGGACCCACGCCAAGGAACATCGGAGGCGGTCACGAGGGTGGGGCGCCCCTAGGGCGCGCCCACGCCTCGTGGGCCCCCGATGCTCCACCGACGCATACTCCTTCCTCCTATATATACCTACATACCCCAAACGATCGTAACAGGAGCCAAAACCTAATTCCACCGCCGCAACTTCCTGTATCCACGAGATCCCATCTTGGGGCCTGTTCGGAGCTCACGAGGGGGGCATCCACCACGGAGGGCTTCTACATCAACACCATAGCCTCTCCGATGAAGTGTGAGTAGTTTACTTCAGACCTTCGGGTCCATAGCCAGCAGCTAGATGGCTTCTTCTCTCTTTTTGGATCTCAATACAATGTTCTCCCCCTCTCTCGTGGAGATCTATTCGATGTAATCTTCTTTTTGCTGTGTGTTTGTTGAGACCGATGAATTGTGGGTTTATGATCGAGCTTATCTATGAATAATATTTGAATCTTCTCTGAATTCTTTTATGTATGATTGAGTTATCTTTGCAAGTCTCTTGAATTATCCGTTTGGTTTGGCCAACTAGATTGGTAGTTCTTGCAATGGGAGAAGTGCATGGCTTTGGGTTCAATCTTGCGGTGTCCTTACCCAAAGGATGTAAAGGGTTGCAAGGAATGTATTGTATTGTTGCCATCGAGGATAACAAGATGGGGTATTTATCATATTGCATGAATTTATTCCTCTACATCATGTCATCTTGCTTAAGGCATGCTACTGCTTTTTAACTTAATACTCTAGATGCATCTTTGGATAGCGGTCGATGAGTGGAGTAATAGTAGTAGATGCAGAATCGTTTCGGTCTACTCATCTCGGACGTGATGCCTATATACATGATCATACCTAGATATACTCATAACTATGCTCAATTCTGTCAATTGCTCAATAGTAATTTGTTCACCCACCGTAGAATATATATGCTCTTGAGAGAAGCCACTAGTGAAACCTATGGCCCCCGGGTCTATTCTCATCATGTCAATCTCCATCACTTTTATACTTGCTTTGTTTTTACTTTGCTTTTTTACTTTTCACTTTGCATCTTTATACCAAAAATACCAAAAATATTATCTCTATCAGATCTCACTCTCGTAAGTGACCGTGAAGGGATTGACAACCCCTAATCGCGTTGGCTGCGAGTAGCTATCGTTTTTGCAGGTACGAGGGACTTGTGCGTGGCCTCCTACTGGATTGATACCTTGGTTCTCAAAAACCGAGGGAAATACTGATGCTACTGTGCTGCATCATCCTCTCCTCTTCGGGGAAAACCAACGCAAGCTCAAGACGTACCAGCCCCCCACCCCCAGGGTTTCCAACCCTAGGCGCAGGGGGAGGACCATGGGGGGTGCACCAGCCCACCAGGGGCTGGTTCCCTTCCCACTTCAGCCCATGGGGCCCTCCGGGATCGGTGTCACCACCTCAGGACCTCGGGACCCTTCCGGTGGTCCCGTACAATACCGTGACCCCGAAACTTTCCCGTGGTCAAATCGACTTCCTATATACAAATCTTTACCTCCGGACCATTCTGAAACTCCTCGTGACGTCCAGGATCTCATCCTGGACTCCAAACAACTTTCGGGTTACCGCATACTAATATATCTACAACCCTAGCGTCACCGAACCTTAAGTGTGTAGACCCTACGGGTTCGGGAGACACGCAGACATGACCGAGACGACTCTCCGTTCAATTACCAACAGCGGGATCTGGATACCCATGTTGGCTCCCACATGATACTCGATGATCTCATCGGATGAACCACGATGTTGAGGATTCAATCAATCCCGTATGCAATTCCCTTTGTCTATTGGTACGATACTTGCCCGAGATTCGATCATCGGTATACCGATACCTTGTTCAATCTCGTTACCGGCAAGTCTCTTTACTCGTTCCCGTAACACATCATCCTGTGAACAACTATTTGATCACATTGAGCTCATTGTGATGATGTCCTACCGAGTGGGCCCAGAGGTACCTCTCCGTCACACGGAGTGACAAATCGATCTCGATTCGTGCCAACCCAACAGACACTTTCGGAGATACCCGTAGTGCACCTTTATAGCCACCCAGTTTCGTTGTGACGTTTGGTACACCCAAAGCATTCCTACAGTATCCGGGAGTTGCACAATCTCATGGTCTAAGGAAAAGTTACTAGACATTGGAAAAGCTTTAGCAAACGAACTACACGATCTAGTGCTAGGCTTAGGATTGGGTCTTGTCCATCACATCATTTTCCTAATGATGTGATCCCGTTATCAATGACATCCAATGTCCATGGTCAGGAAATCGTAACCATCTATTGATCAACGAGCTAGTCAACTAGAGGCTTACTAGGGACACGTTGTGGTCTATGTATTCACACATGTATCAATGTTTCCGGATAATACAATTAAAGCATGAACAATAGACAATTATCATGAACAAGGAAATATAGTAATAACGATTTTATTACTGCCTCTAGGGCATATTTCCAACAGTCTCCCACTTGCACTAGAGTCAATAATCTAGTTACATTGTGATGAATCGAACACCCATAGAGTTCTGGTGTTCATCATGTTTTGCTCGCGGAAGAGGTTTAGTCAACGGATCTGCGACATTGAGATTCGTATGCACTTTGCAAATATCTATGTCTCCATCTTGAACATTTTCACTAATGGAGTTGAAGCGACGCTTGATGTGCCTAGTCTTCTTATGAAACCTGGGCTCCTTGGCAAGGGTAATGGCTCCAGTGTTGTCACAGAAGAGAGTCATCGGCCCCGACGCATTGGGAATAACTCCTAGGTCGGTAATGAACTCCTTCATCCAGATTGCTTCATGTGCTGCCTCTGAGGCTGCCATGTACTCAGCTTCACATGTAGATCCCGCCACAACGCTTTGCTTGCAAATCGCACTACCATCGCCCTCCATTCAAAATATACACGTATCCGGTTTGTGACTTAGAGTGATCCAGATGCGTGTTGAAGCTAAGCGCCGACGTAACCCTTTACTGACGAGCTCTTCGTCACCTCCATAAACGAGAAACATGTCCTTAGTCCTTTTCGTGTACTTCAGGATATTCTTGACCGTTGTCCGGTGTTCCATGCCGGGATTACTTTGGTACCTTCCTACCAAACTTACGGCAAGGTTTGCATCAGGTCCGGTACAGCATGGCATACATGATAGACCCTATGGCCGAGGCATAGGGGACGACACTCATCTTTTCTCTATCTTCTGCCGTGGTCGGACATTGAGCCGAGCTCAATTTTACACCTTGCAACACAGGCAAGAACCCCTTCTTGGACTGATCCATATTGAACTTCTTCAATATCTTATCAAGGTATGTGCTTTGTGAAAGGCCTATGAGGCGTCTCGATCTATCTCTATAGATCTTGATGCCTAATATGTAAGCAGCTTCTCCAAGGTCCTTCATTGAAAAACACTTATTCAAGTAGGCCTTTATGCTCTCCAAGAGTTCTATATCATTTCCCATCAACAGTATGTCATCCACATATAATATGAGAAATGCTACAGAGCTCCCACTCAGTTTCTTGTAAACGCAGGCTTCTCCATAAGTGCGCATAAACCCAAACGCTTTGATCATTTCATCAAAGCGAATGTTCCAACTCCGAGATGCTTGCACCAGCCCATAGATGGAGCGTTGGAGCTTGCATACCTTGTTAGCATTCTTAGGATCGACAAAACCTTCCAGCTGCATCATATACAATTCTTCATTAAGAAAGCCGTTAAGGAATGTTGTTTTGACGTCCATTTGCCATATTTCATAATCGTAGAATGCGGCAATTGCTAACATGATTCAGAGAGACTTAAGCTTCGCTACGGGTGAGAAGGTCTCATCCTAGTCAACCCCTTGAACTTGTCGATAACCCTTACGACAAGTCGAGCTTTATAGATGGTAACATTACCATCCACGTCCGTCTTCTTCTTAAAGCTCCATTTATTTTCTATCGCTCGCCGATCATCGGGCAAGTCTGTCAAAGTCCATACTTTGTTTTCATACATGGATCCTATCTCGGATTGCATGGCTTCAAGCCATTTGTTGGAATCTGGGCCCGCCATCGCTTCTTCATAGTTCGAAGGTTCACCGTTGTCTAACAACATGATTTCCGTGACGGGTTGCCATACCATTACGGTGTGGAACGTGCCCTCGTGGACCCACGGGTTCAAGAGCAACTTGACCCGAAGTACCTTGATCATCATCATTAACTTCCTCTCCAGCCGGTGCAGGCACCACAGGAACATCTTCCTGAGTTGCGCTACTTTCTGCTTCAAGAGGCAGTACTTCATCAAGTTCCACTTTCCTCCCACTTACTTCTTTCAAGAGAAACTCTTTCTCCAAAAAGGACCCGTTCTTGGCAACAAAGATCTTGCCTTCGGATCTGAGGTAGAAGGTATACCCAATGGTTTCCTTAGGGTATCCTACGAAGACGCATTTTTCCGACTTGGGTTCAAGCTTTTCAGGTTGCAGTTTCTTGACATAAGCATCGCATCCCCAAACTTTTAGAAACGATAGCTTAGGTTTCTTCCCAAACCATAATTCATACGGTGTCATCTCAACGGATTTCGACGGAGCCCTATTTAAAGTGAATGTGGCAGTCTCTAAAGCATAGCCCCAAAATGAGAGCGGTAGATCGGTAAGAGACATCATAGACCTCACCATGTCCAATAGAGTGCGATTACGACGTTCGGACACACCATTACGCTGAGGTGTTCCAGGCAGCGTGAGTTGTGAAACGATTCCACATTTCCTTAAGTGCGTGCCAAATTCGTGACTTAAATATTCCCCTCCACGATCTGATCGTAAGAACTTTATTTTTCTGTCACATTGATTTTCAACCTCGCTCTAAAATTCCTTGAACTTTTCAAAGGTCTCAGACTTGTGTTTCATTAAGTAGACATACCCATATCTACTTAAGTCATCAGTGAGAGTGAGAATATAACGATAGCCACCGCGTGCCTCAACACTCATTGGACCGCACACATCAGTATGTATGATTTCTAATAAGTTGGTTGCTCGCTCCATTGTTCCGGAGAACGGAGTCTTGGTCATTTTACCCATGAGGCATGGTTCGCACGTGTCAAATGATTCATAATCAAGAGACTCCAAAAGTCCATCTGCATGGAGCTTCTTCATGCGTTTGACACCAATGTGACCAAGGCGGCAGTGCCACAAGTATGTGGGACTATCATTATCAACCTTACATCTTTTGGTATTCACACTATGAATATGTGTAACATCACGTTCGAGATTCATTAAGAATAAACCATTGACCAGCGGCACATGACCATAAAACATATCTCTCATATAAATAGAACAACCATTATTCTTGGATTTAAATGAGTAGCCATCTCGTATTAAACGAGATCCAGATACAATTTTCATGCTCAAAGCTGGCACTAAATAACAATTATTGAGGTTTAAAACTAATCCCGTAGGTAAATGTAGAGGTAGCGTGCCGACGGCGATCACATCGACCTTGGAACCATTCCCAACGCGCATCATCACCTCGTCCTTCGCCAGTCTCCGCTTATTCCGCAGCTCCTGTTTTGAGTTACAAATATGAGCAACCGCACCGGTATCAAATACCCAGGAGCTACTACGAGTACAAGTAAGGTACACATCAATTACATGTATATCACATATACCTTTTGTGTTGCCGGCCTTCTTGTCCACTAAGTACTTGGGGCAGTTCCGCCCAAAGGATCGCTTCCCTTGTAATAAAAGCACCTGGCCTCAGGTTTGGGTCCATGCTTTGGCTTCTTCCGGCAAGCTGGCTTACGGTAGCGGCAACTCCCTTGCCGTCCTTCTTGAAGTTCTTCTTACCCTTGCCTTTCTTGAACTTAGTGGTTTTATTCACCATCAACACTTGATGTTCCTATTTGATCTCCACCTCCGCTGATTCCAGCATCGAATATACCTCAGGAATGGTTTTCTCCATCCCTGCATATTGAAGTTCATCACAAAGCTCTTGTAGCTAGGTGGAAGCGATCAAGGATTACATCATCCATCGCAGATCATCCGGGAGATTAACTCCCGGTGAGACAAGCGGTTGTGCAACCCAGACATTTTGAGTATGTGTTCGCTGACGGAACTATTCTCCTCCATCTTACAACTGTAGAACTTGTCGGAGACTTCATATCTCTCGACCCGGGCATGTGCTTGGAAAACCATTTTCAGCTCTTGGAACATCTCATATGCTCTGTGCTGCTCAAAACGCTTTTGGAGCCCCGGTTCTAAGTCGTAAAGCATGCCGTGACCGAACCAGGGAGTAATCATCACTACGCCGACGCGGCGTTCATAATGTCTTGAGTTGCTGGGAAAACGGGTGCTTCACCTAGCGGTGCATCTAGGACATATGCTTTCTTGGCAGCTATGAGGATGATCCTCAAGTTCCGGACCCAGTCCATATAGTTGCTGCCATCGTCTTTCAGCTTGGTTTTCTCTAGGAACGCGTTGAAGTTGAGGGCAACATTAGCATGGGCCATTTGATGTACAAGACATATTGCAAAGATTTTAGACTAAGTTCATGATAATTAAGTTCATCTAATCAAATTCTATAATGAACTCCCACTCAGATAGACATCCCTCTAGTCATCTAAGTGATACATGATCCGAGTCAACTAGGCCGTGTCCGATCATCACGTGAGACGGACTAGTCATCATCGGTGAACATCTTCATGTTGATCGTATCTTCTATACGACTCATGTTCGACCTTTCGGTCTCTTGTGTTCCAAGGCCATGTTTGTACATGTTAGGCTCGTCAAGTCAACCTAAGTGTTTTGCATGTGTAAATCTGGCTTACACCCGTTGTATGTGAACGTTAGAATCTATCACACCCGATCATCACGTGGTGCTTCGAGACAACGAACTTTCGCAATGGCGCACAGTTAGGGGGAACACTTTCTTGAAATTATTATGAGGGATCATCTTATTTATGCTACCGTCATTCTAAGCAAATAAGATGTAAAAACATGATAAACATCACATGCAATCAAATAGTGACATGATATGGCCAATATCATTTTGCTCCTTTTGATCTCCATCTTCGGGGCGCCATGATCATCATCGTCACCGGCATGACACCATGATCTCCATCATCATGATCTCCATCATCGTGTCTTCATGAAGTTGTCTCGCCAAACATTACTTCTACCACTATGGCTAACGGTTAGCAAGAAAGTAAAGTAATTACATGGCGTTTTCAGTGACACACAGGTCATACAATAAAATAAGACAACTCCTATGGCTCCTGCCAGTTGTCACACTCATCAACATGCAAGTCGTGATTCCTATTACAAGAACATGATCAATCTCATAAATCACATATATTCCATTCATCACATCCTTTTTGGCCATATCACATCACAAGGCATATGCTGCAAAAACAAGTTAGACGTCCTCTAATTGTTGTTGCATGTTTTTACGTGGCTGCTATAGGGTTCTAGCAAGAACGTTTCTTACCTACGCCAAAACCACAACGTGATATGCCAATTTCTATTTACCCTTCATAAGGACCCTTTTCATCGAATCCAATCCGACTAAAGTGGGAGAGAGACACCTGCTAGCCACCTTATGCAACTAGTGCATGTCAGTCGGTGGAACCTGTCTCACGTAAGTGTACGTGTAAGGTCGGTCCGGGCCGCTTCATCCCACGATGCCGCCGAATCAAGATAAGACTAGTAACGGCAAGTAAATTGACAAAATCGACGCCCACAACAACTTGTGTTCTACTCGTGCATAGTAACTATGCATAGACGTAGCTCATGATGCCACTGTTGGGGATCGTAGCAGAAATTTAACCAAGATCAATCTATGGAGTCATCTAGCAACGAGAGAGAGAGAGAGAGAAGTGCATCTACATACCCTTGTATATCGCGAGCGGAAGCTTTCAAGAGAACGGGGTTGATGGAGTCGTACTCGTCGTGATCCAAATCACCGATGATCCTAGCGCCGAACGGATGGCACCTCCGCGTTCAACACACGTATGGTTGGGAGAGACGTCTCCTCCTTCTTGATCCAGCAAGGGGGAAGGAGAGGTTGATGGAGATCCAGCAGCACGACGGCGTGGTGGTGGAAGCAATGAGGATCTCGGCGAGGCTTCGCCAAGCTCAAAGGAGAGGGAGAGGTGTTACGGGGAGAGGGAGGCGCCAGGCTTGGATGCGCAGCCCTCCCTCCCCCCCTCTTTATATAGGGGCCCCGGGGGGTGCCGACCCCTAGAGATCCAATCTCAAGGGGGGGGGGCAAGGGGGAAACTTGCCCCCCAAGTCAGGTGGGGCGCCCCCCACCCCCAGGGTTTCCAACCCTAGGCGCAGGGGGAGGACCATGGGGGGCGCACCAGCCCACCAGGGGCTGGTTCCCTTCCCACTTCATCCCATGGGGCCCTCCGGGATAGGTGGCCCCACCCGGTGGACCCCCGGGACCCTTCCGGTGGTCCCGGTACAATACCGGTGACCCCCGAAACTTTCCCGGGTGGCGAAACTAGACTTCCTATATACAAATCTTTACCTCCGGACCATTCCTAACTCCTCGTGACGCCCAGGATCTCATCCGGATTCGAACAACTTTCGGGTTACCACATACTAATATCTCTACAACCCTAGCGTCACCGAACCTTAAGTGTGTAGACCCTACGGGTTCGGGAGACATGCAGACATGATCGAGACGACTCTCCGGTCAATAACCAACAGCGGGATCTAGATACCCATGTTGGCTCCCACATGCTCCTCGATGATCTCATCGGATGAACCACGATGTCGAGGATTCAATCAATCCCATACGCAATTCCCTTTGTCTATCGGTACGATACTTGCCTGAGATTCGATCGTCGGTATACCGATACCTTGTTCAATCTCGTTACTGGCAAGTCTCTTTACTCATTCCCGTAACACATCATCCTGTGAAACAACGCTTTGATCACATTGAGCTGATTGTGATGATGTCCTACCGAGTGGGCCCATAGGTACCTCTCCGTCACACGGAGTGACAAATCCCAGTCTTGATTCATGCCAACCCAACAGACACTTTCGGAGATACCCGTAGTGCACCTTTATAGCCACCCAGTTACGTTGTGACGTTTGGTACACCCAAAGCATTCCTACAGTATCCGGGAGTTGCACAATCTCATGGTCTAAGGAAAAGTTACTTAAAATTGGAAAAGCTTTAGCAAACGAACTACACGATCTAGTGCTAGGCTTAGGATGTTGGGGAACGCAGTAATTTCAAAAATTTTCCTACGATCACGCAAGACCATGGTGATGGCATAGCAACGAGAGGGGAGAGTGTCCGTCCACGTACCCTCGTAGACCGAAAGCGGAAGCGTTATAACAACGCGGTTGATGTAGTCGTACGTCTTCACGATCCGACCGATCCAAGCACCGAACGTACGGCACCTCCGAGTTCAGCACGCTTCAGCTCGATGGCGATCCCGGACTCGATCCAGCAAAGTGTCGAGGATGAGTTCCGTCAAGACGACGGCGTGATGACGATGTTGATGCTCCACCGACGCAGGGCTTCGCCTAAGCACTGCGACAATATGACTTCTCCGGCGCAGGGCTTCGCCTAAGCTCTACGACGATATGACCGAAGTGGAATATGGTGGAAGGGGGCACCGCACACGGCTAAGGAAAGATCCGTAGATCAACTTGTGTGTATTGGGGTGCCCCCTGCCCCCGTATATAAAGGAGCCAAGGGGGAGGTGGCCGGCCCAAGGGGGCGCGCAAGATCAAGGAGTCCTACTCCTCCGGGAGTAGGACTCCCCTCAATCCTAGTTGGATTAGGATTCCGGGAGGAAGAGAGAGAGGGGCGGCCCACCTTTCCTAGTCCTAATAGGACTAGGGGAAGGGGCGCGGCCACCTAGGGCTGGCCCTCTCTCCTTTCCACTAAGGCCCACTATGGCCCATGTAGTTCCGGGGTTCCGGTAACCTCCGGTACTCGGTAAATTCCGATTTCACTCGGAACCCTTCGAAGTCCAAACATAGGCTTCCAATATATCAATCTTTATGTCTCGACCATTTCGAGACTCCTCGTCATGTCCGTGATCACATCCGGGACTCGAACAACCTTCGGTGCATCAATACTTATAAACTCATTATGAACTGTCATCGAAGCGTTAAGCGTCACGGACCCTACGGGTTCGAGAACTATGTAGACATGACCTAGAACCATTCTCGGTCAATAACCAATAGCGGAACCTGGATGCCCATATTGGTTCCTACATATTCTCTGAAGATCTTTATCGGTCAAACCGCATAACGACATACGTTGTTCCCTTTGTCATCGGAATGTTACTTACCCGAGATTCGATCGTCGGTATCCAATACCTAGTTCAATCTCGCTACGGTAAGTCTCTTTACTCGTTCCGTAATACATCATCTCACAACTAACTCATTAGTTGTAATGCTTGCAAGGCTTAAGTGATGTGCATTACCGAGAAGGCACGGAGATACCTCTCCCACAAACGGAGTGACAAAACCTAATCTCGAAATACGCCAACCCAACAAGTACCTTTGGAGACACCTGTAGTACTCCTTTATAATCACCCGATTACGTTGTGACGTTTGGTAGTACCAAAGTGTTCCTCCGGTAACGGGAGTTGCATAATCTCATAGTTACAGGAACATGTATGTGTCATGAAGAAAGCATTAACATACTAAGCGATCAAGTGTTAAGCTAACGGAATGGGTCATGTCAATCAGATCATTCAACTAATGATGTGACCTTGTTAATCAAATAACAACTCCTTGTTCATGGTTAGGAAACATAACCATCTTTGATTAACAAGCTAGTCAAGTAGAGGCATACTAGTGACATCTTGTTTTGTCTATATATTCACACATGTATTATGTTTCCGGTTAATACAATTCTAGCATGAATAATAAACATTTATCATGAAATAAGGAAATAAATAATAACTTTATTATTGCCTCTAGGGCATATTTCCTTCATAGGATTGGGTCTTGTCCATCACATCATTTTCCTAATGATGTGATCCCGTTATCAATGACATCCAATGTCCATGGTCAGGAAACCGTAACCATCTATTGATCAACGAGCTAGTCAACTAGAGGCTTACTAGGGACACGTTGTGGTCTATGTATTCACACATGTATCACTGTTTCCGGATAATACAATTAAAGCATGAACAATAGACAATTATCATGAACAAGGAAATATAATAATAACCATTTTATTATTGCCTCTAGGGCATGTTTCCAACATTATGTAACTCTTTTTGTTGGGATCCGATGAACTTTGAGTTTATGATCAGATCTATGTTTTTATCCATGAAAGTTATTTGAGTTTCTTTGATCTTTTATATGCATGATTGCTTATAGCCTCATATTTCTTCTTTGATATTTGGGTTTTGTTTTGCCAACTTGATCTATTTATCTTGCAATGGGAAGAGGTGCTTTGTAGTGGGTACGATCTTACGGTGCTTGATCCCGGTGACAGAAGGGGAACCGACACGTATCTATCGTTGCTACTAAGGATAAAACGATGGGGTCTATTTCTACATAATTAGATCTTGTCTACATCATGTCATCGTTCTTATTGCATTACTCCGTTTTTCCATGAACTTAATACACTAGATCCAGCTGGATAGCGGTCGATGTGTGGAGTAATAGTAGTAGATGCAGGCATGAGTTGGTCTACTAATGTTGGACGTGATGCCTATATAATGATCACTGTCTGGATATCGTCATGATTGTTTGAAGTTCTATCAATTGCCCAACAGTAATTTGTTCACCCACCGTTTGATATTTTTCTCGAGAGAAGCCACTAGTGAAGCCTACGGCCCCCGGGTCTCTTTCTCATATTATTTGCCTTTGCGATCTATTTTATTTGCCCTTTATTTTCAGATCTGTTAAACCAAAAATACAAAAATACCTTGCTGCAATTTATTTTATTTGGCGTTCGGTCTATCAATATTTACAACTCTCTCACGTCCGTTTGCCAATTTTTGGCGCCGCTACCCTAAACGGATTGACAACCCCTTTTACACGTCGGGTTGCGAGTATTTGTTATTTGTGTGTAGGTGTTGTTTATGTAGAGTTTCTTGGTTCTCCTACTGGTTCGATAACTTTGGTCTCATCACTGAGGGAAATACCTACCGTCGCTGTGCTGCATCATCCCTTCCTCTTTGGGGAAATACCAACGTAGTTCTAGCAGGCATCAAAAGGAATTTCTGGCGCCGTTGCTGGGGAGGATCTTAACATCTACCAGGTTCCTAATCACAAATCTCATCTCCATGCAATTTACATTATTTGCCATTTGCCTCTTGTTTCCTCTTCCCCACTTCACAAAAATTTGCCGTTTTATTCGCCCTATTTTTCGTTCGCCATTTTCTTGCCGGATCTGTTTTGTGTGCAATCTTGTTTGCTACTTTTATCATTATGCATAGTTATTCCTCAATTGCGTGCACTCCCGAGAACAAAGTTCTCAACTTTAAACAAAGGGGAGGAGAGAATTTAAAAGATGCTTGGTATAGGATTTGCAATGCTCATAATAGATCTATCCGTAAGCAATCTATCATTGTTCTTCTTCGGTATTTTTATGTGGGCATAACCACTTGGTATAGATTCGTCCTTGATACGATTACCGGTGGAAATTTCTTGATGCGTCCTTCTCTTGATGCTTCTAATGCTATGGGAAATTTAGTGGGCTCACCACCTATTATGATTAATGAAACAACTTTAAATCTTGAGCATGTTATGGAAAGATTAGATGCTATTGAAAAGAAAATCCTTACCGAAGGTCATATTGAAAATTTGGATAAAAAGATGCATAATTTTGCCACTAAAATTGGGTCAAAAGCGGGAGAAGTTTTTAAGTTGTTGAAAGAAAGGGGGACCATAATTCATGAGATAATTGAAGAAAGCCTGTCTCGGATTGACAAACTGGAAAAAATCTTTAGTAATTTAAGCACGGTTTTTGCCTCCGCTAAAACTATAGAAAAAACTCCCGTAAAGACCGGCAAGACTACTCAAGTCACTAAGAACAAGGGTGCAACTTCTAGTAATAACAATAAAGAGGATCTTAAGATGATTAGTATTCACCCGGATTTTGTTGAAGTTATAAGAGATCCCTTGGGCAAGAATGAATTCTTTAAATTTGTTCCTAGAAGTATTGTCATTGAAAATCTTTATGCTAAATCCTTGAAGAATTCTAAGTGTTTGATTGAAGAGTTGGACAAGGATGACAAAACTTAGACCCAATGAATAAAAATTATTTTTGCCTTTTGCTTTATGTTCTTGAGTGTTTGCACAATTATGTTACTGTTATTATTGTGTTTTTTTGTTATAATTAGTGTTTGTGGCAAGCAAAGCCTTTAGGATCTTCTTGAGTGATAGTTGTTTGATCTTGCGGAAAAACAGAAACTTATGCACCCGCTAAAATAATTTTCATAAATCACAGATACGTGGTTTTGCCCTGACTCTTTTTGCAGAAGACTAATATACAAATTTCTCAGGTTTTCCTAATTTCTCAAGATTTTTTGAGTTTCAGAAGTATTCGAAATATTCAGATTGCTACAGCTGTTCTGTTTTTAACAGATTCTGTTTTCTTTGCGTTGTGTGCTTGTTTTGACGATTCTATGGTTTTCTTTAATGAGTTTTTGCCATACAAAAGTTGGAATACAGTATATATAATGCAAAAATCAAATATGAATTGGTTTGCTACAGTACTTCCAGTAGTGATTTTCTTTCTTATACTAACGGATCTC
Organism: Aegilops bicornis; assembly: GCA_021605145.1. Taxonomy (NCBI): domain Eukaryota; kingdom Viridiplantae; phylum Streptophyta; class Magnoliopsida; order Poales; family Poaceae; genus Aegilops; species Aegilops bicornis. The sequence continues at coordinate 570,746,232 of CM038669.1, read as the reverse complement.
ATGAAGGTTTTGTTGAGTTTTATGTGATTGAAGTTTTCAAGTTTTGGGTTATCTTACGATGGATGAAGGAATAAGGAGTAAGAAGAGCCTAAGCCTTCATTTTGCACTAAGTATGATCACTACTTGTGCATCCAAAATCCTTTAAACCAGTTTTGCCACATGAGTCCACTATACCTACCTATATGCGGTCTTTTCCCGTTCTAAGCAAATTTGTATGTGCCATCTCTAGTTTCCAAAATAAATTTCTCTTTTGTATGCTCGTACCGCTCGCGAGGCGGTGAGGGGTGGCCAACATTTTCCATGCTAGATGTGTTATTCTCACGATGAGTGTTTATTCACTTGTCATTGCACGAGAGTAAGGCAAAGGTATTATGGATGCCCAGTCCTGAAATGAAAGTGAATTTATTTTATGTTGTCAAATAATAAACTCCTTGGAAAGTGTTGGTATGGAAGGCAACCGTGGATTCGGCTAGCCATGGAAAGTGAAAGTATGGTGGAAAAAGTAATAAACTTTATTTTCTGTTTGGGAACTGCCTATATCTAGCATGGAAAGTGTTGGGAGCTCTAAGTTGTTTTTGTTGGTGGAAAAAGTATGCCTCTCAAAATGTTTTTATCTCTCAACTTTTTCTTTGAGCTCTGGCACCTCTACAGATCCCTACTTCCCTCTGCGACGGGCCTATCTTTTACTTTATGCAATTTTTATTTTGAATTTGAGTCTCCATCTTCTCTTATAAAGCACCAACTAGGAGGCACTATGATTGTACTTGAGCATTGGGTGTAGCTAATATGCGAGTGTGTTTCATGAATGGATTAATGATTAGGCATGATGGCTAGGGATAACTTATTTTACCGTTGATATTCTGAAAGACATGGTTGCCTGTTGATATGCTTGAGTATTTAAGTCCCATATCAAAACTAGACTATTGCTTTGAACCATATAAAAGTCCAAACGTCCATGCTATAAAGAAAAGAATATGTGATGAATATGTTAGGCAGCATTCCACATCAAAAATTCTGTTTTTATCATTTACCTACTCGAGGACGAGCAAGAATTAAGTTTGGGGATGGTGATACGTATCCAATGTATATATAATTTTTTATTGTTCCATGTTATATTATCATTCTTGGATGTTTTACAATCATTTTATATCATTTTTTGGTACTAACCTACTGACATAGTGCCAAGTGCCGATTCTTGTTTTCTCGCATGTTTTTACATCGCACTCTCCTCTCGCTCCGTCCTCTCACCTCCCCCCATGGCGATTCCAATCAAATCCGGCGCAATAGCGAGCTTCGGCAGCCGCTCCGACTCAAAGCTGGATTCAGACTATGAGCTTGCCATCCGCATCGCCTTGGAGCGGTCCAAGGTGGAGACCGGGGCAGCTCCGGATCTACAGCCTCGCCGCAGCCGCAGCTTCCCGTCGGCGGAGCTCGGACGCCAGCGCTGGCCCCTCCGGCCTGGGCGCAGCTCCGACACGCGGCCTGCGCAATCTGTGCCTCCCCTACGTCATCCCCTGCCCCCGCCGGTTGCTGCTCCCCCATGTCGGCAGCCGTGGGTGCTTGTGCCCACACCGCCGGCCCGGGCATGCACACCAGAATCAAGGGCGCGCGCCGCCCACCGCGAGCGGCATCGGGAAAGGGAGAGGAGGGAGGCAGAGCAGTTCGTGCGCCACTGCGGGATGCAGGCGGAGCCTGACGAGGACGCGCGACTCCTTGAATGGGTCCACCGCCGGTCGCTTACGACCATGGAGACGGACGCGAGGCGGCTCCGACGGAAGAACGCCAAGGCACTCCGGATTGCCATTGAGGAATCCGAGCGCGAGGCGACCGAGGCAGCGACGGAGGCGGCTCGGCTCGCGAAGCTAAAGCGGTAGCAGGACAGGGAGTTGCGGCGGCTAAAAGGGCTCGTCATCCTCTCCGACTCCGACTCCGACGGCTCGGACGGCTCCTCCTCCGATGACTCGGACGATCCGCCACCAGCCGCCGACGCCTACAGCTGCATCGGCGACCGGAAGGGCAAAGGGCCGGGAAGGAAGTGGTGAATCTCCGCCGTCTCCGTCTTCAGTTTCTAATTTTTAGTAATGGAGTTTAAGTTTATGTAAATTATGTGAACTTTGGCGATCTTTTGGACATCCGTTGGTGATCTTTCTGGTGATCGGAATGTGCATTTGCCCTGTTTGATTCTATGGTTGTGTGATGATCTACGTTCTTTTTTTCTATGGTGCATGCTAGTATGGATATGAGGGACCGGATATGAGATAAACGGATGTGGACGACAAGATTTGAGGGTTGCCCGGTCAGTGCCCACGGACGCGCCCGGTCGTGTCCGCGGGCGTTTGAGGGGCTGGATTTGCAAAGTCCGGCTGTAGATGCTCTTGTATCTCATCTCTACTACTCGCTCCGTCCTAAAATGCTTGTCGAAGAAATGGATATTCCGGATGTAGGGAGTACTTACTGGCAGAAGGTTCGAGTGTTGCTATGGGCTACCATACATATAAATAAATCAAACAAGTAATTAAGGTCGTAACCAAAGTTGAAGCTCATTTCTCTCTTATACGTCTGAGCGTGTTCGGACATCAAACATACATCTAATGGGCTCCTCAAAATCCAACCTTTTTGATAGTCCGGGCTCCCCTAAATCCAGCCCATGTGTCGGAGAGAAATGTATTTGTCACGACTATCGTCCATGTTATCGCCAACATGTGGTCCCAACACAAAAATCTCACCCTACAACACACCCTTCTCTTTTTCTGTTGGACCCTCCCGTTCCCACCCGGTTTCCCACCATAACGAGACATTTCTCGTTGGAGCCTTGTCATCTAAAACCGGTTGACACCCAGCTCGATTTTGCCATGGTGTCATCTCTCCTTCATACCGTACTTTCCCACAGACTGCTAAGGAGGAGCCCCTGCCCCGCTCTCATCCCTAATCCCCTTCCCTTGTGTTCGTGTCGATCCACCACCGCCATGAAAGGGATGATAGGTTGAGCATGGGAGGAGGAATTTTGCGGCGGCGATGCAACCTCCACAGTAGAGGAACCCTACGGACGAGGGGAGTCCAAGACATAACGGCGAGAGGTCGGGACATGAGGAGCTTGTGAGGACGGACCTAACCGGAATAGAAAAAAATCAACGGTGCATGCGAGGTGGGAAGGTGGAAATGATATAAACCCTGGCGTACGCCGGGCCAGGCCAGGCTTGTAAAAGCCCGACCTTCTTTTCTCAAGCCCGAGCCCGGCCCAAAATCAAGCCCGACCCGAATTTTGTTTTCTAGTATTCGCACGTGTAAGCCCGACCTGAAGCCCAAAAGCCCGACCCAAAATTCTAGAAAAGAGAAGCCCAAGCTAGGCCCAAAGTACCTTCCGGGCTGCAAAATGAGGCCCGAACCCGGCCCGAATGTCAAGCCCGAAGCCTGGAGCCCTTTTTTTGGGCTGGGCTTGGGCCGGGTCGACGGGCCAGGTTGTCCATCAGTGGCGGAGGTAGGGGGTGGACAAGGTGGGCCACGCCCCACCCTGAAATTGGGAAACAGCCTTTATAGTACTGCAGCAGAAAGGCTGACAAATATAAGAAAAAAATAAATTTATATGTACAGTTATACTCTTGGCCCCTGGCCCAGTGGGCTAGGTCCACCACTGTTGTCCATGCTCGGGTTTAAGATGAAACGAACGAAATGATTAGAAGGAAGGGAAGCCAACGAAATAACCTACATACTCCTCTTTAATAGTAGAGATAATGATATATCGATCATATATAATTGAATTAAATTGTAATCGCACATACCATTTTTTTGAGGGACTTTATGTTGCACAAGTAGTGGTTACTTTGTCTTAGTACAGACTTGATTGAAGAGTTTAGGGGGGCGCTGCTGATAGAAATCGGCTTCATGCTTTGAGTAAGCTGATGAATCAGGCTGGTCATAGTGGTGAGTAACTTAGACTAGTAACATGCTTTTGTTACTAGTCCATGCTACTACCTTCATAATGGGTAGTAACATATAGATGGTATAACATACAAACCTTCATTAATTGAGACATAGACTCATTTTACCTCGGGGTGTGTTATGTTACAATAACATATTATGTTACCACAAGCATCTCTTCCCTCATTAATTTCATTCCACATAAGCAAATTTGCCTTGGGATATGTCATGTTACTACATAAGTTACTCCCACTATGACTAGCCTCAGACTACCCATAGTGGGAGTAACATAGGTAGTAACATCACACATATCTAGATAAAATAGATGATGTGGAAAACAATAAATGAAGAAAGAGATTCATGTGGCAAACAATAAATGAAGAAAGAGTGCCTAAGCTTGGGGATGCCCATGGCACCCCAAGTTATTATCCAAAGAGAAGCAAGCAACTAAGCTTGGGGATGCCCCGAGTGGCATCCCCTCTTTCTTCTAACGACCATCGGTATTTTACTCGAAGCTATGTTTTTATTCGTCACATACTATGTGTTTTGCTTGGAGTGTCTTGTATGATATGAGTCTTTGCTTGTTTTGCTTTGTGTTCTAAGTCATGAATCCTTACTGGACACACTTGTTTGAGACAGCAGAAATTATGCCATGACTTGTTAGAATAGCTCTCTATGCTTCACTTAAATTTTTATGAGCTATGGATTTGCTCTAGTGCTTCACCTATATCTTTTTGAGCATGGTGTGCTTCAGTATTTTTGAAGAAATGCTCTCTTGCTTCACTTATATTTGTTTGAGAGATAGTAAAATTTTCAAGAAATTCTCCCTTGCTTCACTTAAATTATTTTGAGAAAAAGAAATATTATGCTCATGATCTTCACTTATATTTGTTTGAGCTTATCAAAAGCAACACATGAAAATTAGTTCCAAAGTGATAGATATCCAAGGAGGATATAATAAAAACTTTCATGAAGATCATTGGACAAAATAAACTTGATTCCTTGTAATAGTTTTGAGACATAATGATGTGATATGTGAGCCATGTTGATGAGTAATTATGCTTTAGTAATAATATTGGTGTTAAGGTTTGTGATTTCCTATGCAAGCACGAAAGTCAATAGTCATGCAATGAAATTACATCCTACTTGTGGTGCATTATTCGGTGTTAAATATGCTTAATGCTCGCTTATGAGATTATTCGTTTCTTGGTTCGTCACTTCTCAATCTTTTGCTAGCCTTCATTTTGCACTAAGTATGATCACTACTTGTGCATCCAAAATCCTTTAAACCAGTTTTGCCACATGAGTCCACTATACCTACCTATATGCGGTCTTTTCCCGTTCTAAGCAAATTTGTATGTGCCATCTCTAGTTTTCAAAATAAATTTCTCTTTTGTATGCTCGTACCGCTCGCGAGGCGGTGAGGGGTGGCCAACATTTTCCATGCTAGATGTGTTATTCTCACGATGAGTGTTTATTCACTTGTCATTGCACGAGAGTAAGGCAAAGGTATTATCGATGCCCAGTCTTGAAATGAAAAGTGAATTTACTTTATGTTGTCAAATAATAAACTCCTTGGAAAGTGTTGGTATGGAAGGCAACCGTGGATTTGGCTAGCCATGGAAAGTGAAAGTATGGTGGAAAAAGTAATAAACTTTATTTTCTGTTTGGGAACTGCCTATATCTAGCATGGAAAGTGTTGGGAGCTCTAAGTTGTTTTTGTTGGTGGAAAAAGTATGCCTTTCAAAATGTTTTTATCTCTCAATTTTTGCTTTGAGCTCTGGCACCTCTACATATCTCTACTTCCCTCTGCGAAGGGCCTATCTTTTACTTTATGCAATTTTTATTTTGAATTTGAGTCTCAATCTTCTCTTATAAAGCACCAACTAGGAGGCACTATGATTGTACTTGAGCATTGGGTGTAGCTAATATGCGAGTGTGTTTCATGAATGGATCAATGATTGAGCATGATGGCTAGGGATAACTTATTTTACCATTGGTATTCTGAAAGACATGGTTGCTTGTTGATATGCTTGAGTATTTAAGTCCCATATCAAAACTAGACTATTGCTTTGAACCATATAAAAGTCCAAATGTCCATGCTATAAAGAAAAGAATATGTGATGAATATGTTAGGCAGCATTCCACATCAAAAATTCTGTTTTTATCATTTACCTACTCGAGGACGAGCAGGAATTATGTTTGGGGATGGTGATACGTCTCCAATGTATCTATAATTTTTGATTGTTTCATGTTATATTATCATTCTTGGATGTTTTACAATCATTTTATATCATTTTTTGGTACTAACCTATTGACATAGTGCCAAGTGCCAGTTGCTGTTTTCTGCATGTTTTTTACATCGCACTCTCCTCTCTCGCACCGTCCTCTCACCCCTCCCCCCCGCAGCGATTCCGATCGAATCCGGCGCAATATCGAGTTTCGGCAGCCGCTCCGACTCGAAGCTGGATTCACACTATGAGCTTGACATCCGCATCGCCTTGGAACGGTCCAAGGTGGAGACCGGGGCAGCTCCGGATCTACAGCCTCGCAGGAGCCGCAGCTTCCCGTCGGCGCAGCTCGGACGCCAGCGCTGGACCCTCCGGCCTGGGCGCAGCTCCGACACGCGGCCTGCGCAATCTGTGCCTCCCCTATGCCATCCCCTGCCCCCGCCGGTTGCTGCTCCCCCATGTCGGCAGCGGTGGGTGCTTGTGCCCACACCGCCGGCCCGGGCATGCACGCCGGAATCAAGGGCGCGCGCTGCCCACCGCGAGCGGCATCGGGAAAGGGAGAGGAGGGAGGCAGAGCAGTCCGTGCACCGCCGCTGCGGGATGCAGGCGGAGCCTGACGAGGACGCGCGGCTCCTTGAATTGGTCCACCGCCGGTCGCTTACGACCATGGAGACGGACGCGAGGCGGCCCCGACGGAAGAACGCCAAGGCACTCCGGATTGCCATTGAGGAATCCGAGCGCGAGGCGACGGAGGCAGCGGCGGAGGCGGCTCGGCTCATGGGTTAAAGCTGCAGCAGATGTGGAGTTGCTGCGGCTAAACGGGCTCTTCATCCTCTCCGACTCCGACTCCGACGACTCGGACGGCTCCTCCTCCGACGACTCGAACGATCCGCCACCAGCCGCCGACGCCTACAGCTGCGTCGGCGACCGGAAGGGCAAAGGGCCGGGAAGGAAGTGGTGAATCTCCGCCATCTCCGTCTTCAGTTTCTACTTTTTAGTAATGGAGTTTAAGTTTGTGTAAATTATGTGAACTTTGGCGATCTTTTGGACATCCGTTGGTGATCTTTCTGGTGATCGGAATGTGCATTTGCCCTGTTTGATTCTATGGTTGTGTGATGATCTACGTTCTTTTTTTCTACGTTGCATGCTAGTATGGATATAAGGGACTGGATATGAGATAAACGGATGTGGACGACAAGATTTGAGGGTTGCCCGGTCAGTGCCCACGGACGCGCCCGGTCGTGTCGCGGGCGTTTGAGGGGCTGAATTTGCAAAGTCCGACTGTAGATGCTCTTGTATCTCATCTCTACTACTCCCTCCGTCCTAAAATGCTTGTTGAAGAAATGGATATTCCGGATGTAGGGAGTACTTACTGGCAGAAGGTTCGAGTGTTGCTGTGGGCTACCATACATATAAATAAATCAAACAAATAATTAAGGTCGTAACCAAAGTTGAAGCTCATTTCTCTCTTATACGTCTGAGCGTGTTCGGACATCAAACAGACATCTAATGGGCTCCTCAAAATCCAACCTTTTGGATAGTCCGGGCTCCCCTAAATCCAGCCCATGTGTCAGAGAGAAATGTATTTGTCAGGACTATCGGCCATGTTATCGCCAACATGTGGTCCCAACACAAAAATCTCACCCTACAACACACCCTTCTCTTTTTCTGTTGGACCCTCCCGTTCCCACCCGGTTTCCCACCATAACGAGACATTTCTCGTTGGAGCCTTGTCATCTAAAACCGGTTGACACCCAGCTCGATTTTGCCATGGTGTCATCTCTCCTTCATACCGTACTTTCCCACAGACTGCTAAGGAGGATCCCCTCGCCAATCGCCCCGCTCTCATCCCTAATCCCCTTCCCCTGTGTTCGTGTCGATCCACCACCGCCATGAAAGGGACGATAGGTTGAGCATGGGAGGAGGAATTTTGCGGCGGCAATGCAACCTCCACAGTAGAGGAACCCTACGGACGAGGGGGAGTCCAAGACATAACGGCGAGAGGTCGGGACATGAGCAGCTTGTGAGGACGGACCGAACCAGAATAGAAAAAAAATCAACGGTGCATGCGAGGTGGGAAGGTGGAAATGATATAAACCCGGGCGTACGCCGGGCCGGGCCGGGCTTGTAAAAGCCCGACCTTCTTTTCTCAAGCCCGAGCCCGGCCCAAAATCAAGCCCGACCCGAATGTTGTTTTCTAGTATTCGCACGTGTAAGCCTGACCTGAAGCCCAAAATCCCAACCCGAAATTCTAGAAAAGAGAAGCCCAAGCCAGGCCCAGAGTTCCTTCTGGGCTGCAAAATGAGGCCCAAACCCTGCCCGAATGTCAAGCCCGAAGCCTGAAGCCCTTTTTTTCGGGCTAGGCTTGGGCCGGGTCGTCGGGCCAGGTTGTCCATCAGTGACGGAGGTAGGGGTGGACAGGGTGGGCCATGCCCCACCCTGAAATTGGGAAATAGCCTTTATAGTACTGCAGCAGAAAGGCTGACAAATATAAGAAAAAATAAATTTATATGTACAATTATACTCTTGGCCCCTGGCCCAGTGGGCTAGGTCCACCACTGTTGTCCATGCTCAGGTTTAAGATGAAATGAACGAAATGATTGAAAGGAAGGGAAGCCAACGAAACAACATACATACTCCTCTTTAATAGTAGAGATAATGATATATCGATCATATATAATTGAATTAAATTCTAATCAGCACATACCATTTTTTTGAGGGACTTTATCTTGCACAAGTACTGGTTACTTTGTCTTACTACAAACTTGATTGAAGAGTTTAGGGGGGCGCTGCCTATAGAAACCAGCTTCATGCTTTGAGTAAGCTGATGAATCAGGCTGATCATAGTGGGGAGTATTTTAGACTAGTAACATGCTTTTGTTACTAGTCCATGTTACTACCTTCATAATGGGTAGTAACATATAGATGGTATAACATACAAACCTTCATTAATTGAGACATAGACTCATTTTACCTCGGGGTGTGTTATGTTACAATAACATATTATGTTATCACAAGCATCTCTTCCCTCATTAATTTCATTCCACATAAGCAAATTTGCCTTGGGATATGTCATGTTACTACATAAGTTACTCCCACTATGACTAGCCTCAGACTACCCATAGTGGGAGTAACATAGGTAGTAACATCACACATATCTAGATAAAATAGATGATGTGGCAAACAATAAATGAAGAAAGAGATTCATGTGGTAACATAGCTAGTTACTACTAGTAGGAATAACATCACGCATATCAAGAGAAGATGAGTCTATAACCTAATAAATGAAGTGTTGCACGTTACCACACATATGTTACTCCCCACTATAGAGGTAGTAACATAAAATAGTAATATGGGCATGTTACTACCCATTGTGGCTACTCTCACGCATAGGTGATGTTTGGTTTAATTGGTACAATTAATTTATGTCGCCATCATGTAGTTTTGCGAGCCAAGCGGCGTGCTGCGCGCATCCCTAATGGGGACACATCCCTAGAAGCGATTGCATGTAGGGAAGTTTGTGCCTTGCATATGATCTTCTCCTCCATAGTATATTGATTGCTACAGACTTGAAACAAGCTTCGGATGACATTCTCAAGGGGAGCTGTGGGAACTATGGCCAAATCATAGCTAAGATCAAGCAAAGAGCATAGAGCACAATTGCATGTTCCGTTTTGAGGGAAGAGCACCAAATTATGAAGCACATTTGCTAGCAAAATCCTCTCATTCATTAGGTCAGGGACGTCATATTTGGCTGGCCAGCCCCATGACCCATTAAATTTCCAATTTTTGTAAATTTTGGTTAATAAAGTGTGGCCTTTCTAAAAAACAACAACAAAAAAAGCGACTCTCGTAACCTCTCGTGTGGAATCTCCAATTCTTCGCCGGACCACTAGACACGAGCTGAAGAACAATTTTATTATGTTTTTTGTGCGTTTTTCTCTTGGTTTTGGGGGTTTCTACTTTACATTTTTCTTAATTTTTTTCTTTTAAAATTTCATGAGCATTTTCAAAATACCACGAACATTTTCTTAAAAATAATAAAAAATTATTAATATATGGATATATGAAAATTCCTAAACTGTGTTAAATATTTTTTCATTAAATATAATATTTTTCGGAAATAAAAGAGACGGAACCAGAAAGCCATTTTCCCCACCACCTTCGCTATGTGGGCCGGCCGCCGGCCCATCGCGCGTTTTGGGGCCTTCCCGTTCGTGGTGCGCACTCTGTCTGCCTTCCGGTGCTCCTCACCGCCGCCCGGCGCAGGGACGCCATCGGCCATTGGGCATGCCGCTGACCTCCAGCGGCGCGCACTCCGCCTCCACCTCCACCTCCACCAGCGGCGGAAGCGCTTTGGCTCACCTGGCACTTCCTATAAAAAAAACAACCGGAGCGAGAGGAGCCTCTGTCTCTTCCAGCTTGGTTTCAACCTGAACCCCGTTTCAATCTGATGCCATACACTGTCTCGCCGTTCATTCTTCACTGATTTGGCGACCGCGTGTCCTAGGGTTTACCGGCGATGCTGAACAGGGGAAGAAAGGCGCCTCCCCATGCCGCGCGCGGTTCCAATCTGCTGGTAAATCCTAGTGCTGTTTTCTCCCCGTGCTATAAATCTCACGTTTGGACCAAGATTTACTACGACCGGTCTCTTCTTGTACCAAAGTTCTGGCCATTTCCTCTGATGATTGGATCCAAATGCCCTGTTGGGTTTGAGATCTGATCTGATGTGCTTCTTCCCAGATAACAATCTGCAAGATCAGGTAGCTACTTTGGAATATGTGGTTGATGTCATCCTGCTTTTTAGTTGCAAGCGTACTGCACTATTCTGACCCTGAAATCCGTGCTAACATTGTCTTGAATTTAACCTAAAATTTATATCTTAGGAAGAATGTACATGAACATTGACCAATGCAAGAGCACTACTTGCTGGCTTATAGTCCAAGTGTTTTTTTCTGGCCTGTTATTCCAACATTGAACATTGATTAGCAGCTATAACAATTAATCGCCCATATATTTGTATTATTCCTTTCTCAGTATATCGAATCCACTTTTTTTCCGATAAAGATATTGAATCTATCTACTTACGCGGTCTATCTTCAGAAACTTTGGAGTTTTTGACACGCCCCTCTTTTTCATGCTTAGATTTCTAGTGGGGTATCTGTTGAATCTAGTGCTGCCATTGCTGTTGACGTTGCTAGTGGAACTGCCGCAATTGCTCATTATGTGAATTTAGATGATCATGTGAGAATGCTCAATTACCCATTTGACAGGTACATGCTGCTGCAAAAGGTCTATCTAAAGTGTGACGGTTCTTTCCTCCACCTCCCGTCTTTCCTACCATATATGGTACCCAACTCGTTCAGTTGCCTACCTTCATAGTCCATAATTTTCTCTCATCATCTTTTTAATGTTTTCCTTATCTTCCTTCAATCTTATGGAATCTGCAAAAGGATTTGTAAATCTCCTGCAAGCTGACTTACACAAAGATACTTGACGGCTATTTGAACTTTGAAGTGCCCCCTTCTATAGCTGTATTCTAAATAGTAGTATATATTATAGTGCATGGTACAAACTGAGACTGCATAAATTAAATTATTCATATTTTCGCATATATTTATATATTAATCTTTTACCCTCTAATCTTTTCTGTTCCAAATTTCTACGAAAAAATGTGTGCCCCCACCCCCTCCATCCCCCCCAAGTATTTTGTCAGTTGGCATTAAGCAATGCTGCCTTGCCAAGTTGCCAGATTTTAATTACTGAAAACAACATTCTCATTCAGTGATCAGACCTGTTATGCGCCAATTTCTGTGGTGAAGTTTCCATAGACCATCTCCAGTGCCGATTTTATTAAGTATATACAAAATGTTGTAATTGGTCTGTCTGGGGTCCAGTTGGTGCCACAGTTTAAACAGCAGCTTACACGGAAGTGCAGACATGCCTGATCACAATAAGAAAATTATGCACATGTCAATCAGCTGCAGAAACCATCTCGAAGTACCTTTCCAGCATCATGTCCTTGGACAGGTCGGTGAAATAACCCTTGTCGACCTCAAGCCCTTGCTCTTCTGCAATCTGCTCCACCAGCCACTGAACCTGATCGGCACCAACATGGTCTGGATCCAGCAAGCACGCAATCTCCGTGCAGTTGTCGCCATGGAAGAGAGCAAGCGCCTGCACCGTCGGAAACCCTCCGTTCCGTCCGGTCACCCTTCGGGTGATCCTTCTCACGGTCGGGACATCCTTGCAGAATATTGGCACATTGTAGCTCTCGACGAAAGGTTTAGCTCCGACCATGGTGGCACCTCTTTTACTGGAAACATGAGCTGGGCCCACATCCGGCTTCACTGGTAGAGTATCAGGGAGCACCTGGCCTGCCCATTGGACACCCTTGTGATTTGGCCGGTAGTAGCCGAGCTCACGCCGTATCGCACTGACGCTCTTGCTGGTGGGGTGTGCTGCCGCGTAGAGGAACACCGGAACTGCATACAGAATAGGGAGGGAAGAGGATCAAAATATTTATGTAGTGTATCATCTCATTTGTTAGTGATAGAAGATCTTGTCGAAGAACAGTACCTTGCAAGCCATTGCCAATGTCAGAGGCCACGAGCTTAGCCAGCTGAGCGGCATCCTCCATTGTGGCCGCTGGGCTCAAGGGGTGGAATGACATGTCATCGACGACACCAATCCGTGGATGAGTTCCACTGTGAACTTCGAGATTTATTGCTGAAAATGCAGCCTCGATCATCGCCAGCAGTACCTTCCTGATTGGGCTGAATACAGCTTCACCGGTGGAGCTTTCGCTGGTGCTGTAGGAGACAAGCGTGTAGCGGACACGGTTGTAGTACTCATCCTCGAACTTGCTGAGTAGAACCACCTCAGGGTCCTTCTGGCCTATGCGGCTGATGGCGTCGACAACCGCCGCGTTTTGGCTTTCAGAAATGTAGAGCTTGCAGCAGATCACCTTCGAGTGCATCGTGCTGAGCTTCGCCTTCACGTTTGCCTTTGGAGCAGATGAACAAGGTACGAATTCAGGTGAGGATAAACTGAAATTTCAATTTTTCTTCTTCTTTGAAATAGTACTGGGTGGCTTAATTCCTAGTATCTAGTACATGTATCTGAATATCTGATTGCACAATCGACCCAGATACAGCAGAAATCAACTAGTTCTAGCTAATTCCTCGCAGATCCTTGAAATTAGCAGGTTTTGGAAGTTCGTATATGGCTGAATAACCTGGGTTTTTCGCACTCTGTCTGTTCTAGCCTCTATCTACAAATCCTAAATCCTGGTTCAAATCTTGAGGAACTGGAGGGGCTGGGTACCAGAACATACCTGGTCGGCGTGCTTGCCCTCCATGCCTTTAGCTCCCTCTCTATCACCCTCTCTCTCTCTCTCGCTCTCGCTTGTGAGGAATGAAATGGAGTGGTAGAGCAACGCCTTCTTCTTATGGTTATATGGATCAAAAAGTTGCTTGCAAGGAACCTTTTTGTTCCGAGTAAGCCCCAACCATGGAAGGACGGAGCATGTGCTCTTCAGCTTTATGACTCAGCAGTTCCCAAAACGTACTGTAGTAGTTATCCTTGGTTCCACAGCAGCATGCCACCGGCCGCTGGGAAACATTATTCTTATGCACATGGTAACATGCTATTGCCCTCTTAAACCACATCACCCGTTGAATCCCTTGGATTCATTATACATAATAAAAATCTTGTCTCTTACTCTTTGCCGTGGACCTAATTGCATTACTTGTGGATAATGAAATCTTGTGTGTTACCCCCATCCATCTAGGTGGCCGGTGCAATGTCATTGTCCACCTCAGAAGCACACGGTTTCGTCGAAAACCGTCATTGGAAGGGACGGGAATTAGTGGGATGACAGCCCTCCTCATCTCGAAATTATACATTTTGCCAAAGATAAATGTCGTGTGATGGACGGTCATGCCGGTTATTTGCTGCTTTTGTGAATTAGCAATTAATTAACTCCCTGAAGACGTATATATAACTGAGTGTATGCTCATGGCCGTCCTCCTATAGCCGGATTGCTTCACTTTTATAGTCGAATTGCTTCTCTTGCAGGTTGCATTCTGTGTACCACTATCAGTTTGGAGGGCTTTGACATCTTGAGAAGAGCAATTTGGGGGCTCTGATCAGCGGCGTACCGCATGAGGACCGGGACAAAGGGGGATGGATCGCCGCGGGCAATGTGATGGGGAAGGGGACAAAGATCTGACCTGTATCGATGGGTACACTGCTCTCTGGATAGGACTGTGCAGCCGTACGTGGCGATCACGTGCATCTTAGAGAAAAGCATCTGTGATCTGAAACGAGCCGTCGTTTTCCACGTTGATATGCTCATATGGCCATCTGCGCTGCCGCTGTTTTTTCTGTACATTTACTAGAGCTCGTTCATGATGATTGATGATTGGATTCATGGTAAGCTTGAAATCGGTCATGTGAACTGAGGTGACTTCGTATTCGGTGGGAAAAGATATACACAAAATGTCAATAGTCACTTTTGACAGTGTCTTGCTGACGTGGATAAATAACTTTTCCTTCCCTTGTGTTAATTCCTTGAAGATTAGTGAGAACGGTCACTTTTGATCTAGTCTCTTTTCTGGTAATAAAGTTTCTGTAGAGCGGTCTCTTTATATGCTCCTTGTCTTGACCTCCAATGCTTTCTGTTAGGAGATTAAGCAGTTTTCGTTTAGCATTAGCATCATCATAAGATGTTGGACCTCTCTGGCACAATGTCGTCGGGCGTGCGTTGTATTCTCGTTGAAGGTGTTTGCTCGAAGCTCGTCTTCGGGGATGAAGATCCTACGATAGGATCACAAGTCTTAGGTTTGTGGAGATTTTGTGCGAGGTCATTTCTTTTTGGATGGCCTTGAGTTTTTCTTTTATTTTGTGTAAGTCGACTTGTCCGATTTTGATGTTTGGCTTTGGCTAACATCTTTGAATAATCAACAATATATGGTTGTGTGCATCAACCAATGTAGAGCCTGGGGGATAATCCCCCTTCCCAAAAAAAAACAACATCATAAGATTACTAATGACAGTGTATCCACGAGTGGCCATTGTCTGGGAAACCGCTGATCTCGAGGCCCAACGGTCCAAGGTATGGTCAGGGCCTCTCGTTCTGCAGTAAGCCCTCCTTCTGGATGGTTCTCATCTTGGTGTGCAAGTCAAGAACCCCTCGTCGGATCTGGACCTTAGGTTGATTAACAAACTTGTAACCCTGAGTCTCGTCCCCCTTTATAAGGCCAGACTAGGGGTAGCTCGATCCATCTGACATCATAGTCATAGTTTTGATAGTAATTCTCCACACATATTATAACCCCCTCACACGAGGCATTTTTCTTCGTCAACCAAAAACAAAAGTGACCATTCTGTAGAGCGGTCTCTTTATATGCTCTTTGCATTGACCTCCAATGCTAGATTCTGTTAGGAGATTAGGCAGTTTTCGTTTAACATTAGCATCATCATAAAGATGTTGGACCTCTCCGGTGCAACGTCGTCGGGTGTGCGTTGTATTCTTGTTGAAGGTGTTGGCTCGAAGCTCGTCTTTGGGGATGAAGATCCTACGAGAGGGTCACAAGTCTTAGGTTTGTGGAGATTTGGGGCGAGGTCATTTCCTTTTTGGATGGCCTTGAGTTTTTCTTTTATTTTGTGTAAGCCGACTTGTCTGACAATGTTTGGCTTTGGCTAACATCATTGAATAATCAACAATACATCGTTGTGTGCATCAACCAATGTAGAGGCCGGGGGTTAATCCTCCTTTTCAGAAAAAAACATCAACATAAGATTTCTAATGACAATGTATCCAGGGGTGGCCCATTGTCTGGAAAACCGATGATCTTGTGGCCCAACGGTTCAAGGTATGACCAGGGCCTCTCATTCCACAGTAAGCCCTCCTTTTGGAAGGTTCTCATCTTGGCATGGAAGTCAAGAACCCCTCATCGGATCTGGACCTTAGGTTGATTAACAAACTTGTAGCCCCAGGTCTCGTCCCCCTTTATAAGGCTAGACCAGAGGTAGCTCGATCCATCTGACATCATAGTCATAGTTTTGATAGCAATTCTCTACACATATTATAAGCCCCTCACACGAGGCATTTTCCTCCTTCAACCAAAAACAAAAGCAGGAGTAGGGTGTTAGTTTTCCCCCATCAATCAAAAACCAAAACAGAAGTAGGGTACCACCATCACGAGGGCATGAACCTAGGTGAACTGATCCCTTATGGTACTTCCTATCCTACGCACCACCCTACTGGGACTACAATCGGTTTTCAGTACCATCATTTGGTGTTCCAGACACTCATTGCGCTAACCGGAGATCTAACACAGATAGGATCTCAGCTTTCAGCCCACGTCTTCACATCCGGCCAGAGTTTCATCTTTATCTCCCACACCTTCGTTGCGGACGAGATAGGTCGGCTCTACACAAACCTGATACCGGCCCCTGTCTGAACTCTCTTCTTTGGAATCCTCGAGTTCGTCATCGACCGCAATGGCAAAAGAGGCAATAGAGGGCTCGACGACGCAAGGTCCAGCGCTCGCATCGTGTGCCGTCGCCACCGCTTGGTCAACTACTTCAACCTCGTGTGTTTGCATCGTGAATCAGATGCCCGGAGACTTGATAAACTCATCTAGAACAAATAATCCTAGCCTCTAGAAGGCATCCGGAGGCTGAATTGGCAAGGAGGAGATCGCCACCATCACCACCTTGTGCAAGGGGACATCGGCATCAATCATCTTCACCGCATCCATCTCCATCTCTCTGTAATACCGAAACTTTGTGGATCACATACGTGTGTTAGCCGATTATTTCATCCATGTGTATCGCCACTATTCGTATGATGTTTGCCGTCTCCATGTGTGAATAGTCCCCTTAGTTCTCGGGGATATGGATGAACCTTGGCGTGTATAGGAGCTGAAATATTAATAATGATGTGAGATTCCCTGTGGTTTAATACCCTTTGTGAATGTTGCGAAGGGTCCCCACTCAGCATTTTCGCCACAAGGCCACAAAGCATATTATTGTCATTGTAAAGGTTAGGATGTTGAGGTAATTTGAGATGACAGTAAAAGCCTCTCTACCTCACCTTTGCAATTGATAGGGGAATAATGGAGGACCCTTGGTGAGGCCGCGTCCATAGGGGAACCCTTAATTATCGTAGTGAGAACAAAAGTGGGAAAACTACGGTAGTGGCGTGCGTGGTACGAAGTCTACCTAGAGTAGAACGTATTATGTACCCGAATCCACGCAAAAAAAATCAAGACTGACTCAAGTATCCAATTTTTTTAATATATAATGGACAATACACTTTCATTCATTCATAATCCTCTCATTATAAATAATGGTACTGATGCCGGTGACCTAGTTCTTTATTATTAAAAGTTGAATAAAATTGTGTTAAACCATGTATCGTCTAGTTTTGTTGATGTTGTGTTTTTGAATGATGATGTTGTAAAATGGAGATTCACGGGTTTTTATGGTCATACGACTTGGAATGAATGCCCTTTGTCTTGGAAGGATATACGTAACTTGCATAATAAGGGCACTCATCCTTGGGTGGTCTTAGGGGACTTTAACAAAAAATTATATGCTCCGGAAAAAGAGGGTGGAAATGTGAGACCAAACGCAACGATGAAAGGTTTTCGAGACTGCCTTACAAAGTGTGGGTTGGAAGATACATGCTTTATGGGTGATCTGTTTACTTGGAGAAGAGGTGATATCATGGAAAGACTAGACCGAGTTGTTTGCAATCTGGAGGAAATGAAAGGTATCACAAACTCGTTTTTTAAACAACTTTATTCTTGTGATGCTTCGGTCGATCCATCCTACATAATTTCATTAGTCAAGCCCCGTGTGACTGATGATATGAATGATGATTTATGCAAACCTTTTACGTTAAAAGAAGTAAGTGATGCCCTTTTTCAAATGGGACCGTTAAAAGCGCCAGGGCCAGATGGCTTTCCTGCGAGGTATTTTCAGCGGCATTGGGGTCTAACCAAAGATGATATTGTCAAGGCTGTGCAGCTGTTTTTTATTTCTGGAATTATGCCTGATGGTATTAATAATACAACTATTGTTCTCATCCTGAAGATCGAGAATCCCCAAACAATCAAAGATTTCAGGCCGATCAGTTTGTGCAATGTTATCTACAAGATTATTTCCAAGTGTCTTGTTAACAGGTTGCAACCGCTCCTCGATGGTATGATTTCCCCTACCCAAAGTGGGTTTATTCTGAAAAGGTTAATTTTTGATAATGCTCTTATAGCCATGTATGCATTCGTTAAGTATGCTTGAGGATTTAAGAGGGGAATATTGTGCTTATAAGTTGGACCTAGCCAAAGCCTATGACCGTGTGGATTGGAAATTTTTGCAAAGTATGATGGGTGCGTTGGGTTTTGCGCCGCAATGGATTAAATGGGTTATGACATGTGTTACTTCGGTGAAATTTGTGGTGTGCTTTAATGGTCAATTGCTGCAGTCGTTCTCACCTACTCAGGGGCTCGGGCAGGGAGATCCTTTATCTCCCTATTTGTTCTTATTTGTGGCCGAGGCGCGTTCTTTGTTTCTTAAAGACGCATGTGCCAGGGGAGTTCTCCAGGAATTCAGACTGAGTAGACGAGCGCTGGTATTTCTCACTTGTTATTTGCAGATGATAGTCTGCTATTTTTCAAGGGTTCTTTTGATCAAGCTTTAGCAATTAAAAATATTCTGATGGTGTATGAGAAGGGAACTGGGCAGATGTTAAGCCCTGATAAGCGTTCCATAATGTTTGGGAAAAAATGCAGCTTGGAGAAACAAGTGACTATTATGGTTATCTTAAAAATCACTATGGAGGGGTTCGAGGATAAATGTCTTGGATTACCAGTCCCAGAGGGTAGAATGAAGGCCGGTATGTTTCAGTATACTAAAGATAAGTTTTTGAAAAGGCATTCTGACTGGATTGAAAAATATGCATCTTGTGGAGTCAAGGAAGATTTAATCAAAACAGTAATTCAGGCTCTACCCGTGTACGCTATGGGAATTTTCAAATTTCCGGCTTCCCTTTGTGAGGAGTTTGTGACGCCCCCGATTCGACCGTACACTAATCATACACGCAAATGTGTACGATCAAGATCAGGGACTCACGGGAAGATATCACATCACAACTCTAGACACAAATAAAATAATACAAGCTTCATATTACAAGCCAGGGACTCGAGGGCTCGAATACAGAAGCTCGAAAGCACAAGAGTCAGCAGAAGTAACAATATCTGAGTACAGACAAAAGGTTAGACAAGTGTGCCTTAAGAAGGCTAGCACAAAAGCAACACGATCGAAGAGGCAAGGCCTCCTGCTTGGGACCTCCTAACTACTCCCCGGTCTTGGTGGCCTCCATGTAGTAGTATCCGTCGGCGGTGGCATCGCTCCGTGGATCCACCATCTGGTTGCAACAACCAGAAAGAAGAAAGAAGGGGGAAAAGGGGTAGCAAAGCAACCGTGAGTACTCATCCAAAGTACTCGCAAGCATCCGATCTAAACTAAGTATGCATTGGTATCAAATGGAAGGGTTGTATCCGTGGACTGAACTGCAGAATGCCAGAATAGAGGGGAAGGCCTAGCCTATCAAAGACTAGCATCTTCAAGCAGCTCCAAGCATCTTGCAGCATGTAGAAGAGTAAAGAATAGCAGTTTATATTTAACAAACATGTTGTAGCATTAAAGCCCAAAGATCCTTCCTTGACTCCCTGCGAGAAAGCAATCCCGGAGCCACATATCTTAAGTATCCATTTCTAGTTGTATTAGATCAAGATATAAGTCTGAACGTCCATTACCGTGGACACGGTATTCGAATAAAGATCTTCCCTGCAGGGGTGCACCACATTTTCCAACACGCTCGATCACTCTGGCCGGACACACCTTTCTGGGGTCAATGCCCGGCCTCGGAAGATCAACACGTCGTAGCCCTACCTAGGCTCAACAAGGAGGTCCCCGCCGGTCTACATCCTAAGCACTCGGGTGCGGGCCCATCGCCCGTAGCACTCCGGGCGTTACGTCTTGAGGTGGACCTAGGCACCACCTCTGGGTGCCGCCCGGAAGAATCTGCAATCTTTGGTAGGGCGTCGACAAAGCTTTGGGCGATCTTTGCGGCGCCGAGGCCCATAACTATTCTCGTGTCTTTGGTTAGTGCGTAAAGGCCAAAGGCCAACTCAGAACAAATACGCAAACCATAGTGTATTATTAGCTTGCGGAGACGGCAGAGACTCACGATAATGTGACCCGTCGCCCGTCTCGAGGAAATACGGCAAGGGCAAGCCCAGCCCACTCGAGGGCTGCCTAACTTCCCGGCCGTGCCTCGTAACCATCTTGCGGGTGATCTCCGGGCCCGCCCGACTTTCCCAAAGGTCTCAAGTAATGTCAAGGTATCCGTGTGTCCAAACATCAAGGGGAAAACCCAAGGAATCACCCTCGGAGGATTCCACTAAATGTAATCATCAAGGTGAACGTAAGAGGGACCACCCTCGAGGTTCACACTTGAGGTGTTGAATGACAGAGCCGTATCGGGAATGGTGAAAGAGGAAATCACCCTCGATGACCACGACCGAATAGCTACACTACAAAATTATCATCATGAGTGCATTATGAGGGATCACCCTCGGCACTCGATAGTAGCTCTGCAGAGTCAAGCAACAAAAGGGGAATGATGTGATCTGAGGTGTCGGGCTCTGGCCGTCGATCACGTAGATCGAATCATCGATGATGAAGCAGGGGCAACAAGGACATGTGGGGGTCATTGATGGATCACTAACCAACCTATACTAAGCAGTTTAGGAGAAGCAGATAGGTAACAATAGGAGGTACAAAAGCAGGCTATGCATCAGAATAGGAGCAACCAAATACAATAGCAAAATCTAATGCAAGCATGAGAGAATGGAATGGGCGATATCGGGATGATCAAAGAGGGGCTTGCCTGGTTGCTATGGCAAGGAGGGGTCGTCGTCGCCGTAGTAGATCACAAGGGCATCAGCAACGATCTCGGGGTCTACCGAAGAGAAGAGGGGGAAGAAACAGTAAATACATAGCAAACAGATGCATGACAAGACAATAAGCGGTGTTAGAGGTGTTCTAACGCGGCGTTACACGATACCGTGGAAGGGGGGAAACATCCGGGAAAGTTTTCCCGAAGTTTGCATTTTTCGAACAGATGAAACGGAGGGGGAAAGTTGCATGTTCAGGTATTTAGGGGCATGTGGCAGACGAACGGATCGCGTATTCAGATTCGTCTCGTCGTTCTGAGCAACTTTCATGTACAAAACATTTTCATCCGAGTTACAATTATTTTTCTATGAATTATTAAAGTTTTAGCAATATTCTGAAATTTAAAATTAATCCTGAAAAAACTAGAATATACCTATTGTAGCCACTAGGATCTAGCCCTAGTGGATGACAAGTGGGGTCCATGGTTCTAGTCAACATGCACGATCGTGATTGACCAACATCGACCGTCAATGTGGTCAGCCGGGCCCCACATGTCATAGGCTGTTCGGTTAGTTAAACGAGTCAATTAGATTAAGTAGCAGGTTAATTAAGTTAATTATCTATTTAATTAACTAATTAATATTTATTTATTTATTTAACATTTTTAAAAACATTTTGGGGGTGGGCCCCCTTTGTCATAGGCCCAAGGGGCCATATCGGGTTAACGGGCGCGCGGTGTGGGCGTGGGCGCCCCTGCCCGATGAGGGGCGAACTAACGCCCGGCCGGGTGAGGTCGCGACGGGGAGGAGAAGCGCCATGGGCAAAGGCGTGGGATGGCGGGCGCAAGAAAGTAGGCGGGCGCGACTGGCCTCAAGCGCGAGCAAAGCGCGACAGAGGAGAGGGAGGGAGAAGGCGGCGGTGGCCGCTGGCGGAGGCCGGTGCGGGGCGGCGGTGGTAGGCCGTGAGCAGCGCAGGTCGACGTGGTGCGGGTGAGCGCGCGTGTGGACAACCAGGGGATGCAGCGGGCTGCGCCTTCGGAGGGCGGCGCGGCGGTGCACGCATGGCAGGCGAAAGGGCGGGACCGGCGCGAGGGTGGTGGCCGCAGTGGAGAAGGCGAGGCAAGTGCGCGGATGGGGGCGGACGGCCGTGAGCGGCCATGGTGGCTAACGAGCGCTGCTACTCTACGACGACAGAGACGAGGGGGGATGGGGAATCGACGAGGGGCTCACAACGGAGCGTAGGGAGGGGGCAGTGGGCTCGAGGCGGCTTGGGGTGGTCCGGCGACGGCGGGGCGAGGACGAGGCGGCGACCGATGATGGAGAGGCGGGGCAGGGCAGTCCGGCGATGGAATCGGGGAGGCGACGACGTTAGGGGCGGGCGCAGGGTCGTGGCGCGCCGTGCGGGAGAAGACGGAGAGGCGGGCACCTGTGAGGTGGCGAGGGGTGACGACGAGGTGGTCGGGGCTCGCTGCCCCGATCTCGATCCAGACGGGAGGAGAGGAGATCGTGGGGGGGGGGGGGGGCGATCTGCAGATATTTTGGGGGCGTGGGGGATAAGGGAGGATGGGGTGGGCCGGCTGGGCCGCGTGGGTGGCCAGCTGGGCCTCGAGGCCCACGAGGTAAGAGGGGGGGGGTTCTGTTTTCTGTTTTTATGTTAACTTTAAGCTTTTCTATTTTCTTTATTTTCTGTTTATTGTCTTCATATCTTATTATCTATTTATTTTAGCTTTAGCAATTATCTAAACATCACCTAAATTAGTGTTTATATTTAGGCTACTCACCTAAACTATTTGGCACATTACTCAAATAGTTTTATATTTGTTTAGTATTAAAAACATTTAACAATTGTTTTAAGCCCCTGTTTTAATTATTATAGGGCATGAAAACACTTTACAAAAATGTTGGGTCAGCACCATGGTTGGTTATGGAAACTTCGCCGCACTTTGAACATATTAGTTTGCATGTTTGAGAAATTGAATTTTTGGACTTCAGTTTGAACTTGAATTTGAATTAAGATTTGAATCAAGCGAGGATTAGCAACAGTAATGTGATGACATGGCATCATTAGTAGAGGATTACTGTAGCTTAATTATCCGGGCGTCACAATTCTCCTCCACTACAACAAATCTCGTCCCGAGATTTGAGGGGTGTAGTAGGGGGAAAGACTCGGAAAGGACGGACCTCAACATAAGATAGGTAATTGGGGGCTATCTCTCGAGTTGAAATTTAAGTAAGACATCGAGAGCAAAGCAAGAAGGTGCAATAAGAAGTTTCAAGCGGGTTGGCAATCGTTCGTTGCGTGAAACAAAGAGTGAAAGGGGTTCAAGAGCAATGGGAATAAGTATTGTGTATGATACCAGAACAGATCACAAGTATGGTGGCTCGTGAATTACATACGAAGCCAAGCGCGAGGGACAACTTTGAAAACAAGGAGAGTCTGGTTTCGATCCTGTGGAACCATGGGTTATGGGCCCACCATGTGGGTTAGAAGTAGAAAGGGCGCTGATAGCCAGGCATGTTAGAGCATAGACTTTCAGTTATGTTGGCAACAACGTTGGTACCAAGGGCGAGGGACGAAGAGAACCATTTTCCTGCTCGCAAGGCGAGGCGGACCCGTAGGCAAAGTTCTCATCCATCGGCGGCTACCGGGATGTCATCAACAATAGTAACAAGGTCTTACTGACATAGCTATATATCGAGGCATTTACATAAGCAGCGAATTATCACTGCTCAAATATGTTACGTTACAAGAAAGGTTAACATAACAATGGAAAAGAAAGTGTAGACTCGAATCAGTTATTGGTGTCCTCGAGTGTCTATCAACTCAGAACCCGTGGAAAATTTGAATCGGCGAGAAATAACAGTTGATGAAGAACTCATAAGAAGTCATGTAGTTCCGTGATATTCTCGAGATACCCGAGAGTAATACTCGAATGTAGATCAAAGTAGAGGTTGGACAGGTGAAATGATCTGAAGAAGACAAGTACTTCAACTTGTCCGAGAAATGGGATCAAAGGAGAACAATATGGTCGGAATCACGGTTGCAAAGGACCAAATATAGATACAAGATGAACTTGTCACTAGGGGATTATTATTATCATAACAAGAAGCTTCCATGATAAGTTCCACATCGGGTCCATGGGCATGAACACAAAGGTTCAAGGTCGACTCCCACTTCTTTAATGCACAACTTTCCATTCACTTCTCGCCTTCGTCGAAGTTGTAGAGTCAAAATTCATGAGTAAATAACTCAAGCTCGGAGTAGAGCATGATTGAGGAAGCATAAGATACAATTTACCAAAGGCATTATATATAAGAGGAAAAGCTCACAAGGTCACTGAATATGAAGAAAGTTGTCGGAAAAAACCCAACAAAGGATCTGGTGGTCCACAAAGGATCTGATGTGAGCATCGATACTCAGCCAGAAGAAGAAAGAATGCAAGGATATCAGATTATAGAAACAACTTACTAACTCAAAGCTCGAAGGCAAAGGGAATTATGAGTTCCAAAACGAGGGATCAGAAGAAGAGGCTCTGATCAAAGACAAGTAAGTTGAATAGACATAGATCGACAATCGATCAAGGTTTGATTTGTCGAACACCAGCTCATGTCCGGGGTGACGCTGAGCCGAAGGGAAGAATTCAAACTGTGATTGATGATTGCAAGCATACATAAACATATCGAATCAAATGCGCAAAATTAGGATGACAAAGGATGCTAATGAACATTGCTAGACATATGGAAAGCATCCACGATGCAAGCAGACAAGGAGGAGCAAGAGTAATAGGTTTCTAAGGATTTTCTTAAGATCGGATAATATTCTAAAGAATTTTGTGAAACAAAGTTCAACTGTGGGCGAACGGATACTCGGCAAGCGCGAGTAATTATCCGCAGGGGTATTCGTGTGGCAAAGAACTGCAAGGCAACAAGCATAAAGGATTCTCGGAACATCGAAGAGTATTTCAGGACATCTTGTAGTAGCAAGAGCAACTGGGGATGAAGGTATGAACGGCAACGTAGGTAGTTACTCATAAGGATTTATCGGTGGTAGGGATCGCAATGGCGAAGCGTATAAGGGTCTCGCGTAAACATCAAAGAGTATCTTCAGAATCTTTTGGTGCACCAAGCAATCATATGGAGTGAGGGCTCTCCGGGAGAAAGTATTTACTAGAACCTAGAGTTAGAGTTAGCAAAACCATTTAACCCGAATAGACGAGAGGTCAGAGTCCCAGAGTATAAATGAGGAGTAAAAAGATCCTAATACCACCCAATGGCGACGTGGGCCCGTAAGCCACACAACCATGTTAGTAAAACCGTTTTTCAAAGACTAGACTCAACTTCGGCCAAGGAGTTGGAAAGGGGGATCCTATAGGCAGTCGGCTCTGATACCAACTCAGACACCCCGATTCGACCGTACACTAATTATGCACGCAAATGTGTACGATCAAGATCAGGGACTCACGGGAAGATATCACAACACAACTCTAGACACAAATAAGATAATACAAGCTTCATATTACAAGCCAGGGGCCTCGAGGGCTCAAATACAGAAGCTCGAAAGCACAAGAGTCAGCGGAAGCAACAATATCTGAGTACAGACATAAGCTTAGACAAGGGTGCCTTAAGAAGGCTAGCACAAAAGCAACACGATCGAAGAGGCAAGGCCTCCTGCCTGGGACCTCCTAACTACTCCTGGTCTTCGGTGGCCTCCATGTAGTAGTATCTGTCGGTGGCATCCGGCTCCGGGGATCCACCATCTGGTTGCAACAACCGGAAAAGAAGAAAGAAGGGGAAAAGGGGTAGGAAAGCAACCGTGAGTACTCATCCAAAGTACTATAAGCATCAGATCTAAACTAAGTATGCATTGGTATCAAATGGAAGGGTTGTATCCGTGGTGAATCGCTGAGAATGCGAATAGAGGGAAGGCCTAGCCTATCAAAGACTAGCATATTCAAGCAGCTCCAAGCATCTTGCAGCATGTAGAAGAGTAAAGAATAGCAGTTTATATTTAACAAACATGTTGTAGCATTAAAGCCCAGAGATCCTTCCTCGACTCCCTGCAAGAAAGCAATCCCGGAGCCACATATCTTAAGTATCCATTTCTAGTTGTATTAGATCAAGATATAAGTCTGAACGTCCATTACCGTGGACACGGTATTCGAATAAAGATCTTCCCTACAGGGGTGCACCACGTTTTCCAACACGCTCGATCACTCTGGCCGGACACACCTTTCTGGGGTCAATGCCCGACCTCGGAAGATCAACACGTCGTAGTGTTGGGGAACGCAGTAATTTCAAAAATTTTCCTACGCACACATAGGACCATGGTGATGGCATAGCAACGAGAGGGGAGAGTGTTGTCTACGTACCCTCGTAGACCGTAAGCGGAAGCGATCACAACGTAGAGGAAGTAGTCGTACGTTCTCCTCGCGATCCTGCCGATCCCAGCGCGTTACTCCGGCACCTCCGAGTCGATGATGACGTAGAGGAAGTAGTCGACGTTCTCCTCACGATCCAGCCCGATCCCGGCGCCCGTTACTCCGGCGCCTCCGAAGTTCTTGGCACACGCTCAGCTCGATGGCGCTCCACGGGTTCCGATCCGGCAAAGCTCGGGGAGAAGGAGTTCCGTCGGCCTGACGGCGTGGTGGACGATCTTGATGTTTCACCAACACAGGCTTCTCCTAAGCACCGCTACGATATGACCGAGGTGGAATATGGTGGAGGGGCACCGCACACTGCTAAGGAACGATCTCAAGGATCAACTTGTGTGTGCTGGGTGCCCCTCCCCGTATATAAAGGAGGGAGGGAGGAGGTGGCCGCCCAAGGGGCGCACCATGGGAGGAAACCTACTCCAAGTAGGTTTCCCTCTCTTCCTTATCTTATTTGGAGGGAAAGGAAGGAGTACTAGTATTAGGAAGTAGTACTAGTAGTAGGAATAGGAAGAGGGGGAAGGAGAAAGGAAAGGGGGGGCCGGCCCCTTCCCCAATTCGGATTGGGCTTGGGGGGGTGCGCCCCCCTCCCTTGTTCCTTCTCCCTTCCTCCTACATGGGCCCAATAAGGCCCATATACCTCCCGGGGGGTTCCGGTAACCTCCCGGAGCTCCAAACTTCTCTGGAACCTTTCCGGTGTCCAAATATATCCGTCCAATATATTAATCTTTATGTCTCGACCATTTCGAGACTCCTCGTCATGTCCGTGATCATATCCGGGACTCCGAACAACCTTCGGTACATCAAAATACACAAACTCATAATATAACCGTCCTTGAAACCTTAAGCGTGCGGACCCTACGGTTCGAGAACAATGTAGACATGACCGAGACACATCTCCGGTCAATAACCAATAGCGGGACACGGATGCCCATATTGGTTCCTACATATTCTCTGAAGATCTTTATCGGTCAGACCGCATAACAACAACACGTTGTTCCCTTTGTCATCGGTATGTTACTTGCCCGAGATTCGATCGTCGGTATCCAATACCTAGTTCAATCTCGTTACCGGTAAGTCTCTTTACTCGTTCCGTAATACATCATCTCACAACTAACTCATTAGTTGCAATGCTTGCAAGGCTTATGTGATGTGTATTACCGAGAAGGCCCAGAGATACCTCTCCGACAATCGGAGTGACAAAACCTAATCTTGAAATACGCCAACCCAACAAGTACCTTTGGAGACACTGTAGTACTCCTTTATAATCACCCGATTCACGTTGTGACGTTTGGTAGTACCCAAAGTGTTCCTCACGGTAAACGGAGTTGCATAATCTCATAGTTATAGGAACATGTATAAGTCATGAAGAAAGCAATAGCAACATACTAAACGATCAAGTGCTAGGCTAACGGAATGGGTCATGTCAATCAGATCATTCTCCTAATGATGTGATCCCGTTAATCAAATGACAACTCATGTCTATGGTTAGGAAACATAACCATCTTTGATTAACGAGCTAGTCAAGTAGAGGCATACTAGTGACACTGCTGTTTGTCTATGTATTCACACATGTATTATGTTTCCGGTTAATACAATTCTAGCATGAATAATAAACATTTATCATGATATAAGGAAATAAATAATAACTTTATTATTGCCTCTAGGGCATATTTCCTTCAGTCTCCCACTTGCACTAGAGTCAATAATCTAGTTCACTCACTAATGATTCTAACACCCATGGAGTCTTGGTGCTGATCATGTTTTGCTCGTGGAAGAGGCTTAGTCAACGGTGCGCAATGTTCAGATCCGTATGTACTTTGCAAATCTCTATGTCTCCCACTTGGACTTGGTCCCGAATGGAATTGAAGCGTCTCTTGATATGCTTAGTCCTCTTGTGAAATCTGGATTCCTTTGCCAAGGCAATTGCACCAGTATTGTCACAGAAGATCTTCATTGGTCCCGATGCACTAGGTATAACACCTAGATCGGAAATGAACTCTTTCATCCAGACTCCTTCATTTCTTTGCTTCCGAAGCAGCTATGTACTCCGCTTCACATGTAGATCCCGCCATACGACGCTTTGTTTAGAACTGCACCAACCCAGCGGCTCCACCGTTTAATAAAAACACGTATCCGGTTTGCGATTTAGAATCGTCCGGATCAGTGTCAAAGCTTGCATCGACGTAACCATTTACGACTAGCTCTTTGTCACCCCATATACGAGAAACATATCCTTAGTCCTTTTCGTGTATTTCGGGATGTTCTTGACCGCTGTCGATGATCCACTCCTAGATTACTTTGGTACCTTCCTGCCAAGCTTATAGCTAAGCATACGTCAGTGTCCGGTACGGCATTGCATACATGATAGAGCCTATGGCTGAAGCATAGGGAACATCTTTCATTTTCTCTCTATCTTCTGCTTGTGGTCGGGCATTGAGTCCGACTCAATCTCACACCTTGTAATACAGGTAAAAACCTTTCTTTGCACGATCCATTTTGAACTTCTTCAAAACTTTATCAAGATATGTGCTTTGTGAAAGTCCAATTAAGCGTCTTGATCTATCTCTATAGATCTTGATGCCCAATATGTAAGCAGCTTCACCAAGGTCTTTCATCGAAAAACTCTTGTTCAAGTATCCCTTTATGCTATCCAGAAATTCTATATCATTTCCGATCGGTAATATGTCATCTACATATAATATCGTAAATGCTACAGAGCTCCCACTCACTTTCTTGTAAATACAGGCTTCTCCATAAGTCTGTATAAACCCAAATGCTTTGATCACACTATCAAAGCGTTTATTCCAACTCCGAGATGCTTGCACCAGTCCATAAATGGATCGCTGGAGTTTGCACACTTTGTTAGCTCCCTTTGGATTGATAAAAACCTTCTGGTTGCATCATATACAACTCTTCTTCCAGAAACCCATTCAGGAATGCGGTCTTTACATCCATTTGCCAAATTTCATAATCATAAAATGCGGCAATTGCTAACATGATTCGGACAGACTTAAGCATCGCTACAGGTGAGAAGGTCTCATCATAGTCAACCCCTTGAACTTGTCGAAAACCCTTTGCGACAAGTCGAGCTTTATAGACAGCAATATTACCGTCAGCGTCAGTCTTCTTCTTGAAGATCCACTTGTTTTCTATTGCTTGCCGACCCTCGGGCAAGTCAACCAAAGTCCATACTTTGTTTTCATACATGGATCCCATCTCGCATTTCATGGTCTCAAGCCATTTTATGGAATCTGGGCTCACCATCGCTTCTTCATAGTTCGTGAGGTTCATCATGATCTAGTAGCATGACTTCCGTAACAGGATTGCCGTACCACTCTGGTGCGGATTTTATTCTGGTTGATCTACGAGGTTACGTAGTAACTTGATCTGAAGTTTCATGATCAACATCATCAACTTCCTCACTATTTGGTGTAGATGTCGCAGAAACTGGTTTACGTGGATAAACTACTTTCAAATAAGGGAGAAGGTACAGATTACCTCATCAAGTTCTACTTTCCTCCCACTCACTTCTTTCGAGAGAAACTCCTTCTCTAGATAGGATCCATTCTTAGCAACAAATGTCTTGCCTTCGGATCTGTGATAGAAGGTGTACCCAACTGTCTCCTTTGGGTATCCTATGAAGACACATTTCTCCGATTTAGGTTCGAGCTTATCAGGTTGAAGCTTTTTCACATAAGCATCGCATCCCCAAACTTTAAGAAAGCGACAACTTTGGTTTCTTGCTAAACCACAGATTCATAAGGTGTCGCCTCAACAGATTTTGACGGTGTTCTATTCAGCGTGAATGCGGCCGTCTCAAGAGCATAACCCCAAAACGATAGCGGTAAATCTGTAAGAGACATCATAGATCGCACCATATCTAGTAAAGTGCGATTCTGACGTTCGGACACACCATTGCGCTGTGGTGTTCCGGGTGGCGTGAGTTGCTAAACTATTCCGCATTGTTTCAAATGTAGACCAAACTCAGAACTCAAATATTCGCCTCCACGATCAGATCGTAGAAACTTTATTTTCTTATTACGATGATTTTCAACTTCACTCTGAAATTCTTTGAACTTTTCAAATGTTTCAGACTTATGTTTCATTAAGAAGATATACCCATATCTCGCTTAAATCATCTGTGAAGGTGAGAAAATAACGATATCCGCCACGAGCCTCAACATTCATTGGACCACATACATCTGTATGTATGATTTCCAACAAATCTGTTGCTCTCTCCATAGTACCGAGAAGCGGGTTTTAGTCATCTTGCCCATGAGGCACGGTTCATAAGTGCCAAGTGATTCATAATCAAGTGACTCCAAAAGTCCATCAAGATGGAGTTTCTTCATGCGCTTTATACCGATATGACCTAAACGGCAATGCCACAAATAAGTCGCACTATCATTATCAACTCTGCATCTTTTGGTTTCAACATTATGAATATGTGTATCACTACTATCGAGATTCATTAAAATAGACCACTCTTCAAGGGTGCATGACCATAAAAGATATTATTCATATAAATAGAACAACCTTTATTCTCTCGATTTAAATGAATAACCGTCTAGCATCAAACAAGATCAAGATTAAAGTAAATGCTTAAAGCTGTAAACAAATAACAAATATATAGGTCTAAAACTAATCCCGAAGGTATATGTAGAGGTAGCGTGCCGACCGCGATCACATCGACTTTGGAACCATGTCCCACGCGCATGGTCACCTCGTCCTTCGCCAGTGTTCGCTGAATCCTTAGTCCCTGATTCGAGGTGCAAATATTAGCAATGAGAACCGATTATCAAATACCAGTGCTCTGCGAGCTCTAGTAAGGTACACATCAATAACATGTATATCACATATACCTTTGTTCACCTTGCCATCCTTCTTATCCGCCAAATACTTGGGGCAGTTCCGCTTCAAAGGACTACCGCTTGCAGAGAAGCACTCGATTTCAGTGTTTAGGTCCAGACTTGGGTTTCTTCCCTTGAGCAGCAACTTGTTTGCTGTTCTTCTTGAAGTTCCCCTTCTTCTTCCCTTTGCCTTTCTTCTTGAAACTAGTGGTCTTATTGACCATCAACACTTGATGCTCCTTCTTGATTTCTACCTCCTTAGCTTTCAGTATTGCGAGGAGCTCAGGCATAGTCTTTACTAACCCTTGCATATTATAGTTCATCACGAAGCCTTTGTAGCTTGGTGGCAGTGATTGAAGAATTCTGTCAATGACACAATCATCCGGAAGATCAACTCCCGGTTAAGTCAAGTGATTGTAATACCCGGACATTACGAGTATGTGCTCACCGATGCACCCATTCTCCTCCATTTTGCAGCTATAGAACTTATTGGAGACTTCATATCTCTCAATCTGGGCATTACATTTGAAATATCAACTTCAACTCTTGGAACATCTCATATGCTCCACGACTTTCAAAACGTCGTTGAAGACCCGGTTCTAAGCCGTAAAGCATGGCACACCGAACTATAGAGTAGTCATCGGCTTTGCTCGCCAGACGTTCTTAACGCCGTCGGTTGCATCGGCGAAGAGTCTGGCACCTAGCGGTGCATCCAGACGTAACTCTTACGTGCAGCAATGAGGATAATCCTCGTGTTACGGACCCGATCCGTGTAATTGCTACCATCATCTTTCAACTTTGCTTTCTCAAGGAACGCATTAAAATTCAACGGAACAACAAAGACGAGCCATCTATCTACAAGCAGAGACATAGACAAGCAAGATACTATCGGTACTAAGTTCATGATAAATTTAAGTTCAATTAATCATATTACTTAAGAACTCCCACTTAGACAGACATCTCTCTAGTCATCTAAGTGATCACGTGATCCAAATCAACTAAACCATAACCGATCATCACGTGAGATGGAGTAGTTTTCAATGGTGAACATCTTATGTTGATCATATCTACTATATGATTCACGCCGACCTTCGGTCTCCGTGTTCGAGGCCATATCTGCATATGCTAGGCTCGTCAAGTATAACTCGAGTATTCTGCGTGTGCAAAACTGGCTTGCACCCGTTGTAGATGGATGTAGAGCTTATCACACCCGATCATCACGTGGTGTCTCGGCACGCATTTAACTTTGGCAACGGTGCATACTCGGGGAGAACACTACTTGATAATTTTTAGTGAGAGATCATCTTAAAATGCTACCGTCAATCAAAGCAAAATAAGATGCATAAAGGATAAACATCACATGCAATCAATATAAGTGATATGATATGGCCATCATCATCTTGTGCTTGTGATCTCCATCTCCGAAGCACCGTCATGATCACCATAAATCCTTTGGCGCGACACCTTGATCTCCATCGTAGCATCGTTGTCGTTACGCCATCTATTGCTTCTACGACTATCGCCATCGCTTAGTGATAAAGTAAAGCAATTACGTATGCGTTGCATTTCATACAATAAAGCGACAACCATATGGCTCCTCGCCGATTGCCGATAACTTCGGTTACAAAACATGATCATCTCATACAATAAAATATAGCATCACGTCTTGACCATATCACATCACAACATGCCCTGCAAAAACAAGTTAGACGTCCTCTACTTTGTTGTTGCATGTTTTACGTGGCTGCTACGGGCTGAGCAAGAACCGATCTTACCTACGCATCAAAACCACAACGATACTTCGTCAAATAGACTCCGTTTAACCTTCTCAAGGACCGGGCGTAGCCACTTTCAGTTCAACTAAAGTGAGAGAGACAGACACCCGCCAGCCACCTTTAAGCACGAATGCTCGTGAACGGTGAAACCAGTCTCGCGTAAGCGTCTGCGTAATGTCGGTCCGGCCGCTTCATCTCACAATACCGCTGAACCAAAGTATGACATCTGGTAGGCAAGATGACTTGTATCGCCCACAACTCACTTGTGTTCTACTCGTGCATATGACATCAACGCATAAAACCAGGCTCTGATACCACTGTTGGGGAACGCAGTAATTTCAAAATTTTTCCTACGCACACATAGGACCATGGTGATGGTCATAGCAACGAGAGGGGAGAGTGTTGTCTACGTACCCTCATAGACCGTAAGCGGAAGCGATCACAACGTAGAGGAAGTAGTCGTACGTTCTCCTCGCGATCCTGCCGATCCCAGCGCCGTTACTCCGGCACCTCCGAGTCGATGATGACGTAGAGGAAGTAGTCGTACGTTCTCCTCACGATCCAGCCGATACCAGCGCCGTTACACCGGCGCCTCCGAGATCTTGGCACACGCTCAGCTCGATGACGCTCCACGGGTTCCGATCCAAAGAAAGCTCCGGGAGAAGGAGTTCCGTCGGCCTGACGGCGTGGTGGACGATCTTGATGTTTCACTGACGCAGGCTTCGCCTAAGCACCGCCACGATATGACCGAGGTGGAATATGGTGGAGGGGGCACCGCACACGGCTAAGGAACGATCTCAAGGATCAACTTGTGTGTGCTAGGGTGCCCCCTCCCCGTATATAAAGGAGGGAGGGAGGAGGTGGCCGGCCCAAGGGGGGCGCACCATGGGAGGAAACCTACTCCAAGTAGGTGTCCCTCTCTTGACCCTCTCTTATTTGGAGGGCAAAGGAAGGAGTACTAGTATTAGGAAGTAGTACTAGTAGTAGGAATAGGAAGAGGGGGAAGGAGAAAGGACCGGGGGGGCCGGCCCCCTTCCCCAATTCGGAGGGGGCTTGGGGGGGCGCACCTCCCTTGTTCCTTCTCCTTCCTCCTACATGGGCCCAATAAGGCCCATATACCTCCCGGGGTTCAGTAACCTCCGGAGCTCCAAACTTCTCCGGAACCTTTCCGGTGTCCAAATATATCCGTCCAATATATTAATCTTTATGTCTCGACCATTTCGAGACTCCTCGTCATGTCCGTGATCATATCCGGGACTCAACAACCTTCGGTACATCAAAATACACAAACTCATAATATAACCGTCATCGAAACCTTAAGCGTGCGGACCCTACGGTTCGAGAACAATGTAGACATGACCGAGACACATCTCCGGTCAATAACCAATAGCGGGACCTGGATGCCCATATTGGTTCCTACATATTCTACGAAGATCTTTATCGGTCGGACCGCATAACAACATACGTTGTTCCCTTTGTCATCGGTATGTTACTTGCCCGAGATTCGATCGTCGGTATCCAATACCTAGTTCAATCTCGTTACCGGTAAGTCTCTTTACTCGTTCCGTAATACATCATCTCACAACTAACTCATTAGTTGCAATGCTTGCAAGGCTTATGTGATGTGTATTACCGAGAAGGCCCAGAGATACCTCTCCGACAATCGGAGTGACAAAACCTAATCTTGAAATACGCCAACCCAACAAGTACCTTTGGAGACACTGTAGTACTCCTTTATAATCACCCGATTACGTTGTGACGTTTGGTAGTACCCAAAGTGTTCCTCCGGTAAACGGGAGTTGCATAATCTCATAGTTACAGGAACATGTATAAGTCATGAAGAAATCAATAGCAACATACTAAACGATCAAGTGCTAGGCTAACGGAATGGGTCATGTCAATCAGATCATTCTCCTAATGATGTGATCCCGTTAATCAAATGACAACTCATGTCTATGGTTAGGAAACATAACCATCTTTGATTAACGAGCTAGTCAAGTAGAGGCATACTAGTGACACTGTTTGTCTATGTATTCACACATGTATTATGTTTCCGGTTAATACAATTCTAGCATGAATAATAAACATTTATCATGATATAAGGAAATAAATAATAACTTTATTATTGCCTCTAGGGCATATTTCCTTCACGTAGCCCTACCTAGGCTCAGCAGAGAGGTCCCCGCCGGTCTACATCCTAAGCACTCCGGGGTCTAGGCCCATCGCCCGTAGCACTCCGGGGCGTTACGTGCAGGGCGGACCTAGGCACCACCTCTGGGGTGCCGGCCCAGAGGTGTCGCAATGCTGAACTGGGCGTCTGACAAAGCTTTGGCTGATACTGCGACGTCGAGGCCCATAACTATTCTCGCGTGCTGGTTAGTGCGTAAAGGCCAAAGGCCAACTCAGAACAAATATCCAAACCATAGTGTATTATTAGCTTGCGGAGATGAGCAGAGACTCACGATAATGTGACCCCGTCGCCCCGTCTCGAGGAAATACGGCAAGGGCAAGTCCAGCCCACTCGAGGGCTGCCTAACTTCCCGGCCGTGCCTCGTAACCATCTTGCGGGTGATCTCCGGGCCCGCCCGACTTTCCCAAAGGTCTCAAGTAATGTCAAGGTATCCGTGTGTCCAAACATCAAGGGAAAACCCAAGGAATCACCCTCGGAGGATTCCACTAAATGTAATCATCAAGGTGAACGTAAGAGGACCACCTCGAGGTTCACACTTGAGGTGTTGAGCAACGAGCCATATCGGGAATGGTGAAAGAGGAAATCACCCTCGATGACCACGACCGAATAGCTACACTACAGAATTATCATCAGGAGTGCATTATGAGGGATCACCCTCGGCACTCGATAGTAGCTCTGCAGAGTCGAGCAACAAAAGGGGCGTGATGTGATCTGAGGTGTCGGGCTCTGGTCGTCGATCACGTAGATTGAGTCATCGATGATGAAGCAGGGGCAACAAGGACAAGTGGGGGTCATTGATGGATCACTAACCAACCTATACTAAGCAGTTTAGGAGAAGCAGATAGGTAACAATAGCAGGTATAAAAGAAGGCTATGCATCAGAATAGGAGCAATCAAATACAATAGCAAAATCTAATGCAAGCATGAGAGAATGGAATGGGCGATATCGAGACGATCAAACGAGGGGGGGGGGGCTTGCCTGGTTGCTCTGGCAATGAGGGGTCGTCGTCGCCGTAGTCGATCACAAGGGCATCAACAACGATCTCGGGGTCTACCGGAGAGAAGAGGGGGAAGAAACAGTAAATACATAGCAAACAAATGCATGACAAGACAATAAGCGGTGTTAGAGGTGTTCTAACGCGGCGTTACACGATACCGTGGAAGGGGGGAAACATCCGGGAAAGTTTTTCGGAAGTTTGCATTTTCTGGACAGATGAAACGGAGGGGGAAAGTTGCATGTTCAGGTAGTTAGGGGCATGTGGCAAACGAACGGATCGCGTATTCGGATTCGTCTTGTCGTCCTGAGCAACTTTCATGTACAAAACATTTTCATCCGAGTTACGGTTATTTTTCTATGAATTATTAAAGTTTTAGCAATATTGTGAAATATAAAATTAATCCTAAATAAACCAGAATATACCTATTGTAGCCACTAGGATCTAGCCCTAGTGGATGACAAGTGGGGTCCATGGGTCCAGTCAGCAGTTGACCAGTCAACATTGACTGGTCAATAGGGTCAGCGGGCCCCACATGTCATAGGTTGTGCGGTTAGTTAAACTAGTCAATTAGGTTAATTAGCAGGTTAATTAAGTTAATTATCTAATTAATTAACGAATTATTATTTATTTATTTATTTAACATTTTTTAAATGTTTTGGGGGTGGGCCCCCTTTGTCATAGTCCCAAGGGGCCATATCGGGTTAACGGGCGCGTGGTGTGGGCGTGGGCGCCCCTGGCCGAGGAGGGGCAAACCTGAACGCCGGCCGTGGTGAGGTCGCCGGTAACGGGGGAGGAGAAGGACCGGGCGCAGTGCGCTGAGGAGTGGCAG
The DNA here is from genome assembly GCA_021605145.1 of Aegilops bicornis. Lineage (NCBI taxonomy): Eukaryota > Viridiplantae > Streptophyta > Magnoliopsida > Poales > Poaceae > Aegilops > Aegilops bicornis. The sequence continues at coordinate 570,709,036 of CM038669.1, read as the reverse complement.
GGCAAGAAAGCAGGCAAAGGCGACTGGCCTCCGGCGGGTGGCGCGAAAGCGGGCGTGAGGAGAGGGAGGTAGGCGGCAGCTGCCGTGGCGGAGGTCGGTGCGGGCGGCGTGGCGGCGATGAGCAGTACATGTCGACGTGGTGCGGGCGAGCGCGTGGACGGCTGGGGATGCAGCTGGCTGCGCCGAGGACGGCGGGCAGTTCACGCGTGGCAGGCGAACGGGGCGGGGAGCGGCGCGAGGGTGGTGGCCGCAGGTGGATAAGGCGAGGCAAGCGCGGATGGGGAGGGGGGACGGCCGGAGCGCGGCCATGGTGGCCAACGACAAGGCCACTGCCACGACGACAGAGACGGGGGGGAGGGGGAATCGACGAGGGGCTCACAACGGAGCGTAGGGAGGGGCTGTGGGCTCGAGGCGGCTTGGGGTGGTCTGGCGACGGTGGCGCAAGGACGAGGCGACGACCGACGATGGAGAGGCGGGGCAGGGCAGTCCGGCGACGGAATCGGGAAGGCGACGACGTCAGGGGCGGGCGCAGGGTCGGGGCGTGCCGTGCGGGAGGAGACGGAGAGGCGGGCGCCTGTGAGGTGGCGAGGGGCGACGGCGAGGTGGTCGGGGCTCGCTGCCCCGATCTCGATCCAGACGGGAGGAGAGGAGATCGTGGAGGGGAGTGGGGCGATCTACAAATATTTTGGGGGCCTGGGGGATAAGGGAGGATGGGGTGGGCCGGCTGGGCCGCGTGGGTGGCCAGCTGGGCCTCGAGGCCCACGAGGGAAGAGGGGGGGGGGTTTCTGTTTTCTGTTTTTATGTTACCTTTAACCTTTTTTGTTTTCTTTATTTTCTGTTTATTGTCTTCATATCTTATTATCTATTTATTTTAGCTTTAGCAATTATCTACACATCACCTAAATTAGTGTTTATATTTAGGCTACTGACCTAAACTATTTGTTACATTACTCAAATAGTTTTATATTTGTTTAGTATTAAAAAACATTTAACAATTGTTTTAAGCCCCTGCTTTAATTATTATAGGGCATGAAAACACTTTACAAAAATGTCTGGTCAGCACCATGGTTGGTTATGGAAACTTTGCCGCACTTTGAACATATTAGTTTGCATGTTTGAGAAATTGAATTTTTGGACTTCAGTTTGAACTTGAATTTGAATTAAGATTTGAATCAAGCGAGGATTATCAACAGTAATGTGATGATATGGCATCATTAGCAGAGGATTACTGTAGCTTAATTATCCGGGCATCACAGAGTTGTCCCAGATTATAAGGAACTTTTGATGGGGAGATGAAGAAGAAAGAAGAAAAACTCATTGGTTGGCGTGGGACAAACTAACAAGACCAAAAGGTAAGGGTGGGATGGGTTTCCGTGATCTCAGGCTTTTTAATCAAGCTCTTTTGGCCAAATAGGCATGGCGGTTGTTGGTTTACCCGGATTCGCTATGTGCAAAGTTGATGAAGGCAAAGTATTACCCTCAAGGACATATTCTTGATAAGGTGTTTCCGCATGCTAGTTCTGTGACTTGGCAAGGTATTACACATGGCCTGGAACTTCTTAAGAAGGGGATCATTTGGCGGGTATGTGATGAATCTAGTATTAATATATGGAGGGATAATTGGATACCTAGGAGGCATGGCCTAAAAATCTCAGCTAGAAGGCATAATACCAGGTTGAAATTGGTATCTGATTCATTCATGAGCGGTCGTAAGTGGTGGGATGGAAATTTGATCAATTATCTATTCTATCCACATGATGCGGAGGAAATTCTCAAGATTCGTATTCAGGCCTCTAGGGATGGGGATTTTGTTGCATGGCACCATGAAAAGAATGGTATGTTTCCTGTTAAAAGTGCGTACAATTTTGCGCTTAATTTGAAGGATAGCCAGGATCCTGTTGGCCAATCTAGTGACGAACGAGAGGGGGAAAGAGGGATTTGGGAGATAATATGGAAGGCTAACATACCTCAGAAAATCAAGATTTTTGCGTGACGAGCTGCTACCAATAGCTTGGCGGTCCAGATGAATAGAGTTAAGCACCATCAGGTTGATTCATGTATGTGTTCTATTTGTGGGGTTCAAGATGAAGACATCTTTCATGCTCTGGTAGTTGTTCTAAAGCTCGTGCTCTTCGAATGGCCGTGAGAGAGCGGTGGAATTTTCCGGATGAAGAGTTCTTCAAGTGCACGGGACCAGATTGGTTATTGATTTTGCTGGCGCAATTGGGTTTGCGGCAGAGGGAGCAAATCATGTTTCTTTTCTGGCGAGCATGGCATTTGAGAAATGATTTAATTTTTGGGAAGGGGAAAGAATCTTTTAATGCCTCTGCACATTTTGTGGAGAATTTTCGGTCCACTTCACGTCTAGTCATGACACCGCTCAATTGGACGCTAGCAACAAACGTAAGGAGAAGGTGAGCGGAGTTGTAGCGGATTACGCACTGTTAAAAGATCATGTGGTGTGGACTCCTCCCCCTAATGATCATATCAAGATCAATGTTGACGCCAGTTTTGTGGTGAGTACTAATACAGCCAGTGTGGGGTGAGGGAGTCCTGGATTAGGGGGTCATCGGACAGCCAGACTATATCCTTTGGCCGGACTGTTGGACTATGAAGATACAAGATTGAAGACTTCGTCCCGTGTCCGGATGGGACTCTCCTTGGCGTGGAAGGAAAGCTTGGCAATACGTATATGTATATCTCCTCCCTTGTGACCGACTCTGTGTAACCCTAGCCCCCTCCGGTGTCTATATAAATCGAAGGGTTTAGTCCGTAGGACAACAACAATCATACCATAGGCTAGCTTCTAGGGTTTAGCCTCTATGATCTCGTGGTAGATCAACTCTTCTAATACTCATATAATCAAGATCAATCAAGCAGGAAGTAGGGTATTACCTCCATCGAGAGGGCCCAAACCTGGGTAAACATCATGTCCCCCACCTCCCGTTACCATCCGCCTTAGACGCACAGTTCGGGACCCCCTACCCGAGATCCGCCGGTTTTGACACCGACATTGGTGCTTTCATTGAGAGTTCCACTGTGTCGTCATCATAAGGCTGGATGGCTCGTCTCGTTGTCAAGGACAACATCACCTCTGGGGGAGCCCTGGCTGTAGGCCAAACTCTCCGACTAGGAGGTTTCGTCATGACCGCCCGTTCGGCCGTTGCGCCGACGATGACATCTCGGGTCATCGAAAACAGCCTCCATGTCGGCTCGGAATTCGCCGAGCAGTTGGATCCAATGGAGCTGTCTTCCTTGAACGAGCTCTTGGATCGCATCGCCGCCTTGGGAGTCCCTATGGACTATAATCAGATCGGGCTTAGACCCGACCAAAGGGAGATTAAGTCTCCGCCGGTCACCCATCAGATAGCGGTGGTGGAGGAGCAACATAACGATTCTTCCTCTATCTTGAGGACAAACTATGTCCGGATTCCCGAGCTCTCCGAGCCGGATACCCGTCTACGGGAGGACATGGCCCAAGCCTTGAACCTAGAATCAGGCAGCGGGCCAGACCTATTGGGCAACATCCCGGAGCCCGAACTGCTAAGCTCGGAAACTCCTCGGCCCCTGGGTCTCAGATCGGGTCAGGGTTCGGACCTAAATCCACCCACCCACCCAGATATAAGTGATCTTTCCGACATTAGACAAGAGCCCCAAGAGACAGTACACCACTATTGGGCCAGATTCCTCCTTGTAATGAGCAACGTTAAGGACTGTCGCGGGGAAGTCGCAATTTCATTCTTTTGCAAAAATTGCACGGACAGGGGAATCCTCAACGCCATAAGTCGCCGTGACATAGCACACTTCACTGACTTGGCGGCCATAGTATGGAAGTACTGTGCGATGAAAAGCGCCTGGAAAACCCAAACAAATTTTTCGGATCCTCCGGCTCTCACAAAACCCCCCATCCGAACTAAAAGGGTGTACTCTCGTAAGTCGCCCGATCCAATTACAAAGAAACAAAAGCCCACTACAGGGCGTGGAACCGTATTGAAGGGATGGCTTGATGGGCCATGCAAAATTCACAGTACAGCAGATACCATGCCAACACACAACCTTAGAGCGTGTTGGGTACTCCGGCAGGTGGCCAAGAGCGATGAGGATCTCCTCATCAACAATACCGTAGAGCACCATCCCATGGAAAACAACAATACAGTATTGACAGTCTTCGAGACCTTCGCCTCAAATAATAGGCGTAAGCGAGCACTCCGCAGCCTTGCCGAAGTCTGCCACGTGGCAGCAATAAATCCATGGAGCGATACGGCTATCACCTTCAATGCCAGTGACGAACCTAAATTCCGAACAGCCCGAGCACCAGCCGCCTTGGTCCTTAGTCCAATTGTGGATGGCTTCCGGCTTACTAAAGTGCTCATGGACGGCGGCATCGGATTAAACCTCATATATGAGGAGAGTCTTCAAAAAATGGAAATAGACAAAAGCCGCATTGAGCAAAGCAGCACGACCTTCAGAGGAATCATCCCTAGTCGGGAGGCACGATGTGCTGGGAAAATCACACTAGATGTGGTATTCGGCACGCTGGAGAATTATAGGTCCGAAGAAATCACGTTCCAAGTGGCCCCGTTCAATAGCGGATACCACACCCTTCTAGGGCAGGAGGCATTCACGATCTTCCAAGTTATACCCCATTACGGGTACATGAAGCTCAAATGCCCGGGCCCAGTGGAATCATCACTCTAGCTAGTGATCCGGACATAGCACTCCGCGCCGAAAATAAAACAGCCGCACTGGCCCACGAGGCGTTATCCAAGCCCTCGCGGCCGGAGAATTAATCGCGCTGCGCTCCACAAGGGATGTGGACGACGTGATACTCGACAAAAGATCCAAGTCCACCTCTTTTAAACCAGCGGATGAAATAGTCAAATTCCAAGTCCATCCAACGGACCCTACAAAAACAGCATCCATCGGGTACAGTTAAACCCCACAGTAGACGCCACACTACGGGAGTTCTTGCGCGCGAATTGGGACATCTTGGCCTGGCATCCTTCAGACATGCCAGGAATCCCACGCAGGCTGGCCGAGCATAGCCTTAACATTCTAAAGGGATTCAAGCCAGTCAAGCAAACTCTTCGGCGCTTCTCTGAGCCTAAGCGACAAGCCATGGGAGAGGAGCTAGCCAAGTTACTGGAGGCCGGATTCATTCGAGAAATAAAACATCCGGACTGGCTAGCAAACTGGTGATGGTACCAAAGAAGGACAAATCCTGGCGCCTATGTGTCGACTTCAAGGACCTTAACAAGGCTTGCCCCTAGGATCCCTTCCCCCTCCCTCGCATCGATCAAATTATCGACGCTACCGCAGGACACGACTCATTGTGTTTCCTCGACGCATACTCCGGATACCATCAAATTAAGATGGCGGAGTCCGATCAAGCCAGAACGGCATTTATCACTCGATACGGCCCCTTCTGTTTTAACACCATGCCTTTCGGGCTGAAAAACGCCGGTGCAACCTATCAACACATGATTCAGACATGCTTGGAGACACAGATCGGCAAAACAGTGGAGGCATACGTAGACGATGTGGTCATTAAAACTAGACACGTCGAACCCTTAATAGACGACTTGAGGCTCACGTTCGACAATATCCGAACATACGACATTAAGCTCAATCCGGAAAAATGTGTCTTCGGCGTGCCCGCCGGAAAGCTCTTAGGCTTCATCGTCTCCAACAGAGGAATCGAAGCAAATCCGGCTAAAATCCGAGCTTTTTCACAGTTGGCCATGCCAACAGACCTCAAGCAAATCCAGAAACTAACTAGATGTGTGGCTGCCTTAAGCCGCTTCATCTCCCGATTAGGAGAAAAGGCACTGCCTCTTTATCACCTTCTTCGACGCACCGGACACTTCGAGTGGACGGATGCGGCCACGACCAGATTAGAAGAAATAAAAGCCGTTTTGGCCACAAACCCAATCTTGGCCGCGCCAAATGTCGGCGAACCAATGTTGTTATATATAGCGGCAACACACCAAGTTGTAAGCGCAGTGCTCGTCGTCGAACGAGAGACGGACGGACATAAGTTCCCGCTTCAAAAGCCGGTATACTATGTATCCACTGTCCTCACTCCATGCAAATCACGGTACCCACATTATCAAAATATAGCATACGTGGTCTTCATGGCATCCCAGAAACTACGACACTACTTTCAAGAGTGTTCAATTACGGTGGCCTCTGAAGTACCACTCAACGACATAATAAACAACCGCGAGGCAACGGGCCGGATTGCTAAATGGGCTATTGAGCTCCTCCCGTTCGACATAATATACAAACCACGGCGAGCCATTAAGTCAAAGTACTGGCTGACTTCGTCGCCGAATGAATGAAGCCGAACTCCCTAAAGAGTAGCGTACTCTAATTGGATCATGCACTTTGACAGCTCTAAAATGCTTTGGATGGTCTGGCTGGCGTCGTCTCGACATCCCCACCGGAGATATGATCCAATACGTACTCCAAATATTATACACAGACTCCAACAATGCAGCAGAATATGAGGCCCTGTTACATGGTTTCCGGATGGCAGTCTCCATGGGCATTCAACGCCTGGAGGTGCGTGGGGACTCGAACCTCGCAATATCTCAAATAAATGGAGACTTCGATGCCAATGGTCAAGTCGAGCGAGCAAATGGTCTTATCATCAGCGGCATTAAACACAGATTAGTGCGATCCTTGAAGGAATCTGATACGCACTGGGTAGAGGAGCTCGACTCCGTACTATGGGGGCTGCGGACCACGCTGAATCGCACTACCGGATACACATCGTTTTTCATGGTGTACGGCACAGGGGCGATACTGCCCTATGACATAATTCATGACTCACCTAGAGTGCCCATGTATGAAGAGAAAGAAGCCGAGCTTGATCGACAGGATAGTTTGGACGCCCTGGAGGAGGAGCGTGACGTGGCAAAAGCCCGTTCCTCATTCTATCAGCAACAGACTCGAAGGTATCAAAGCACAGAAGTACGGGCCAAAACTTATAACATTGGCGAACTCGCTGTACGCCTACCGGAGAAGAAAAGGAACAAGCTCAAGCCCAAATGGGAAGGTCCCTCGTTATTGACCAAGTTCCGACCGGTGGAGCGTACCGTCTGCGGGATGCATCAGACAATCGACTCGAACCAAACCCATGGAACGCAGCCAGACTCCGAAGGTTCTACGCCTAGTGTCGGACTCTATGTTCGTCTCCTTACCTCTGTCAATTTTTTATATATTCGTCATCTATCTTTTCTTTCTTTCTTCCCTTTTTTCTTCGAGGCCTTACAAGTCTAAAATGTGTCTTCACTGCACAATCTTGACGCGCTAGCCGCGCTCATGATACCTAGGGGCTTCTTATACAGAAGCTTAATATAGCTACGCTCTGGGCTCTAGGCCCCACACATGTGTTACTTTTCACATGTACCTTTTTTCGCCATTATATGCATCGATATGACTTAAGTTTTGGCCAAGCTGGGTTGCCTGGCTCTTGTGTTTATGCCCTACGTTCCCGTTAATTCGGCTAGGGCATAAGGGGAGCACCTCTGCGATTGTTATTGCCGGGTCAGCCGGATGTGTACCTCAAACTGGGTGAAGCTGAAAGCTAGAGTTCTTAAGGGAATATTCGGTCGGTGAACAGAAGAAGATTTTTATTTTTTGTACTACATGCCCCCAGATGTTTATATCCTGTGTCTCTTTTCGTAGTTCGGACATGCACATTAATGCATGCATACCCAGGGAAAGGAACCCTTAACGGAACTATTCTCCCTGGTAGATGTTTCTTACTATCCATGTAATATAACATAGCTAGTTGGGTACTTATCTGTTCAAGCACTTATGACCCCTACGCCTGGTTTCCACGCGTACCCCGGTTTTCACATAACTAAGCGGGTATTCAGATACACTCCGGACTGTCGGGTCCAGAGGTCGAAGCGAAAAGGTCCGCCATGACAAATGATTTACGATCCGGCTAGGGACAATACATGTCACTTGAAGTACACAGTCACTTAGACTGACTAAATTCTTCTTCTATACCATCCAACAGGCTGTCTAGCCTACAATCCTGTTGGGAATACTTGGCGGCTAATTCTACCTGGTCATACACTAAACTGACGAGGATCTCTTTCCCATCAGACCCCACAGGTCCGACCTCGGCCATGTGGTTCGGGCCAGCCTTGTTATATCGCGTCTTCACTATGGCCCAGGCTTCCCTTGCACCTTGTCGGCAGGCTGATATCTTCCATAATCGAAAGCGCCGTCGCGCTCCCTTGAGCTTCTCTACAAGCTCCCCATTTCTCCTGGCAGGGAGGCGGATGGCCACAAGGCTTGGGCAATGCCCTGCATCACCTGCCGAACTTGTTCGTGCAGTTGGGAGAGCTCTGGCAGAAGATCACTTGCAGACCCGGGCATTTCCTCGGCGGGACGACCCGTCAGCATACCTATAGATATAACTCTGTCAGCTGGTTTCTTCGCCGAACTCTTTAAAAGTTCGTTCAAGCACTTACTGAAAATGCCGCGTCGGAGCCTCTTATTCTCCTTTACGGAGTCAGCAAGCTGGGCTCGAACATCTTTCAGTTCAACGCCCAGCCGGGTATTGGCGTCTTGGAGATCGTTTTTCTCCCGCCTAACCGCATCGGAATTCGTAGCGGACAGCCTATCCGCATCCTCTGTAGGAGGAACATCCGGCATTGGCCCCATGTTAGTGTCCGCCGCTAAGTTCGGCTCTGGAGCCCGACTGGTGGAGGCGTGGCCGACAACCTCTCCAGATATAGTCCGGCGAGCGTTTTTCCTACTAGGAAACATGGGCGTTATTATATTTTAAAAGACGACAACCACAGAGCGGGGTTCTTTTTCACACCTCTACAACGGCGTCTCAGTCCTGACTGCCTTCCTTTTAAGCCTACCCGGCTTCAGTGCCCCTTGTTAGTGAGTCACTGCGGGTTCGGCATGGCGTCCCGAGGGCCTTCCCTGTAAGACACCATATGTGTGCGGTAGGTGAAGTGCAGAAAAAGGGATCCTTCTTGGAAGTTAGGACTCCGGTTTTACTTACATGCGATGCGGAGAGTAGTCCCTGATAATTGGTTACGATGGCCACCATGGCACCGTCGCAGCTTAATTGATAAAACTTCCTGTCAATAAGCTCCACAAATGTGTCCGAATCTTCTTCGAGTTCGGGGTCGAGGGCCCGGCCAGGGTCCTCCGATTGTGGAGGCGGGATGTGGACCTCCCTTACATCTTTTCGCAGTTCCTGCTACGAAATGGCAAGGTGAATACTTATGACGAAGAATGCGGGAAGGTTTGGAGTAAAAAGTAGCAGCTCACCCAGCTTGGGGGGTTGTACATGGAGAATCCATCCCGTGGCTTAATGCGGATGAACTCCTCTTCCTCTCCTTTGTACAAATCGGACAGAATTTTTGCTAGAGCAGCGACTGAGTCCGGTCCCTTACGACCGCAGCGGGTGGCATCATCTTCTCCGTTGAAGTGCCACATGTGTTGCCCCCAATATTGAAGTGGCTGCACCCCCCGCATTATACATATTGACATAACCTCGATTACTGTCAATCCTGACTTGGCCAGCGTCTGTATCCGGCCCATCAGGTAAAATACTTCTCCGTTATCTTCCTCCTGGGGGTTCCGAGGGCGCCAGTTGCGGCGTGTCTTCAAGGGAGCGTTGTCGAACTCAGGAAGGCCCATCCGAATAGGGTTCGGAAGGGGGACGTCCTCCATATAAAACCACTCTGAAGGCCAGTCTTCGGATGTCTTCTTCGGAGTACCGGACAAGTATCCGGTCCCGGCGATGCGCCATATTTCGGCTCCGCCCACTTGATATATTGACCCCTCACGTATGCAGTGCGAGGCAGAATAGCCTCTTCCATAGCTCGAAATGAGCTTCGCAACCCAAAAATAGCTCGCAAAGGGCGACGTAGCCAGCGATGTGTAATATGGAGGCGGGAGTAAAGTTATGCAGCTAGAGGCCGTAGAACTCTAGGAGCCCGTGGAGGAACGGATGGATTGGAAATCCGAGCCCCCTTAATAAGTACGGGACAAGGCATACCCGCTCCCCCATGGATGGGTTGGGAAAGCTCTCCGCTTGCTCCCCTCCATTGTAGGTAGCGAGTCCGGCTCGAACCGGGACCATATATGCTGGAGGGAGGAATCCCTGGGTCTGTAACTCTACTAATTGGCTGTGAGGGACGGAACACTTCTTCCAATTGCCTGGCTTAGGGCTACGGGAGCGAGAGGAGGAGCTGCGATGGCCGGCCATGATGGGATGGACCTTTCCGGGCGCGCTCCGATGGATACTCGCTGTGGGAGGATGGTGTGATCTGGATCTGAGGATCCCCACCTCCTTAAATAGACGATTTACTTACATGGTTAGTGTGGCAAGTGTAAAAATTCCCCGACTTCTCGCATTCGCTTGACACGTGGAGGATAGCCATTATTAGGCGTAGAAGCCAAGGAGTGCGACATTCATGGGAAGCCAGACGCTACTCGACAGGTACTCAGAATTTGGAGGAGAACCCGCCTTGCAATGCCGAAGACAATCTGCCACGGACTCATCGTCATTGAAGCCTGGTTCGGGGCTCTTGAGGGAGTCCTGGATTAGGGGGTCCTCGGTCAGCCGGACTATATCCTTTGGCCGGACTGTTGGACTATGAAGATACAAGATTGAAGACTTCATCCCGTGTCTGGATGGGACTCTCCTTGGCATTGAAGGCAAGCTTGGCAATACGAATATGTAGATCTCCTCCCTTGTAATCGACTCTGTGTAACCCTAGCCCCCTCCGGTGTCTATATAAACCGGAGGGTTTAGTCCGTAGGACAACAACAATCATACCATAGGCTAGCTTCTAGGGTTTAGCCTCTACGATCTCGTGGTAGATCAACTCTTGTAATACTCATATCATCAAGATCAAGCAAGCAATAAGTAGGGTATTACCTCCATCGAGAGGGCCCGAACCTGGGTAAACATCGTGTCACCCGCCTCCTGTTACCATCCGCCTTAGACGCATAGTTAGGGACCCCCTACCCGAGATCCGCCGGTTTTGACACCGACATGGGGATCGTAGCTCGTAATTCATCTGGAGATATTATTGTTTCTTCGTGGGACTTTATTGATCGGTGTACCAGTGTGAATGAAGCTGAGCTCCGTGCCTGCCTCACAGGACTTTATATAGGTATCACCCTTCACCAATCTATTATTTTAGAGACTGATTGTGCTTTCGTACATTCGTTTCTTGCAAATGAGAAGCTTGACAGGTCCCCTCTGGCTGATCTGATGGACGAGGCTCTGAGTATATCTAGGATGATCCAAAATTTTAATATTGCAAAGATAAGTCGGACTGCCAATGGGGTGGCACATGAGATTGCTAAGTTTAGCTTTAGTACTAGGTCCGATGGGATTCTTTTTAATTCAGTTCCGCCCTGTGTGGTGTATGCTGTAACAAATGATTGTAAGAACTTTCCCTTGGCTTAATTAATATACGGGGTGTTTTAAAAAATCCTCACACGGTAGTTATAAATCAGGAACACGTACATTATGATCACCGTCCGTTAATTTTAGATATGGATTATTTATAGTAATATGTTCAATTGTTCGAATGACCGTGTAAAATAATTTCATGCTAGATGGCTTAAAGAAGAAACTATTAATGAAATTGTGAAGTCGGCACGAGAAAGGGCCATGATGTTGCGGCACGCACAAGAGCGGTACAAGCGCACTTACATCCTTGGAATCATGATACACTCAAGGGACCAAAACATAGAATCAACAAACTGAAACTTGTCGTGGCCCTATGAACTCCAAATCTCGCACAAGACAAAAGGAGATTCTTGTCCTCACCGAGAACCTATTGGATGAGGAAGAAATCTTCTGGATTCAGAGAGGTTGTGCTAATTGGCTGATGCATGGGGATCGCAATACCATAAAAAACTTCTTGATGATTTGGGGTTTGGCAGCAAGGGAGATGAATAATACCCTCCTCGCTCCTTACACTGCTGAAGATGTTCACAAGGCGCTTGAGGGAGTTCCGGACTAGGGGGTGTCCGGATAGCCGAACTATCATCATCGGCCGGACACCAAGACTATGAAGATACAAGATTGAAGACTTTGTCCCGTGTCCGGATGGGACTTTCCTTGGCGTGGAAGGCAAGCTTAGCGATACGGATATGTAGATCTCCTACCATTGTAACCGACTCTGTGTAACCCTAACCTATTCGGTGTCTATATAAACCGGAGGGTTTTAGTCCGTAGGACGAACAACAATCATACCATAGGCTAGCTTCTAGGGTTTAGCCTCTTTGATCTCGTGGTAGATCCACTCTTGTAACACACATCATTAATATTAATCAAGTAGGACGTAGGGTTTTACCTCCATCAAGAGGGCCCGAACCTGGGTAAAACATCGTGTCCCTTGTCTCCTGTTACCATCCGCCTAGACGCAGTTGGGACCCCTACCGAGATCCGCCGGTTTTGACACCGACATTGGTGCTTTCATTGAGAGTTCCTCTGTGTCATCACCGATAGGCTCGATGGCTTCTTCGACCATCATCAACGATGTAGTCCAGGGTGAGACTTTTCTCCCCGGACAGATCTTCAGATTCGCGGCGCTTGCAAGGGCCGATTCGCTGGCCATCCGGAGCAGATCGAAAGCTACGCCCGGCCGTCAGTCAGATTTGGAAGTTTGAACTTCACGGCTGACATCCGCGGGGACTTGATCCTCGATGGAGTCGAGCCACAACCGAGCGTGCCGCACTGTCACGGCGAGCATGATTTAGCTCTGCAGCCGGACGGTACCCTGGAGGCCGCACTCGAACCCGCTCCGATCTTCAATTCAGAGCCGGCTGTGCAGATCGGGGACGGATGGCTAGACACCGCCTCGGGGGCTGCAACCTCTACGGTGATAGAGCCGAACACTGATCTTGTCCCTCATAAAGCTTGCGACTCCGATGTGCCGGACTCCTTGCCGGACTTCGAACCTCCCGCGCCCCCTCCGATCGAATCCGATTGGGCGCCGGTCATGGAGTTCACCGCAGCGGACATCTTTCAACTCTCACCTTTTGGCGACATCTTGAGTTCGCTAAAGTATCTCTCGTTATCGGGAGAGCCCTAGCCGGACTGCGGTCAGGACGGTTGGGATGCGGACGACGAAGAAATTCAAAGCCCACCCACCACCCACTTGGTAGCCGCTGTCGACGATCTAACCGACATGCTAGACTACGACTCCGAAGACATCGACGGTATGGACGACGATGCCGGAGACGAACAAGAATCAGCGCCTACCGGGCACTGGAAAGCCACCTCATCGTATGACATATACATGGTGGATATCCCAAAGGTTGGGAATGGCGAAGGAAAAGAGGAGGATGACCCCTCCAAGAAACAGCCCAAGCGCCCGGCGTCGGTGGCGCCACTCTAAATCCCGCCACAAAGAAGAATGAAGATTCCGGCACCGGAGATAACAATACACCGGACAGTGCGAAGACAATCCACTCCAGCAAGATCCAGCGCAGGAGGATGGAGACGCCAGCCCTCACGAGAGAGCGGCAGAAGAAGAGGTAGAGGATTATATGCCTCCCTCCGGAGACGAAGCAAGCCTCGACGACGATGAATTCATCGTGCCTGAGGATCCCGTCGAACAAGAGCGTTTTAGACGCAGGCTTATGGCCACGGCGAACAGCCTCAAGAAAAAGCAGCAACAGCTTAGAGCTGATCAGGATTTGCTAGCCGACAGATGGACTGAAGTCCTCGCGTCGAAGAGCATGAGCTCGAACGCCTCCAAAGCTACCCTAAACGCAAGCTGCTCCCCGATTAGAGGAGGAGGCTTACGGACCCGCATCACCAGGAGACAATACGGTGACCGACCACCCCGTGGTCGCGACAGAGGCCTCTAGGCCCTTCACTAGAACTGCACTCGGCATCGCTCAAAAAGCACACGGCCACGGGGAACGCCCGGACCTGCGAGATATATTGGAGGACAAGGCAAGACAATCAAGATCGATCTATGGATCGCGTGGGCGCCCCACGGTACGTGACACAACCGTCGCGCCGGACACAGTAAGTCCGGTCGGGCCAAACAAAATAGACAAAGCTCTTTTGAGCTCCGTCGTGATATCGCCCAGTACAGAGGCGCCGCACACCCACCATGCTTCCCACCATGCTTCACAGACGAAGTAATGGATCATCAAATCCCCGAAGGGTTTAAACCCGTCAATATTGAATCCTATGATGGCACAACAGACCCCGCGGTTTGGATCGAAGACTATCTCCTTCACATCCACATGGCCCGCGGTGACGATCTTCACGCCATCAAATACCTCCCCTCAAACTTAAAGGACCAGCCCGGCATTGGCTCAACAGCTTGCCGCCAGAGAGTCAATTGGGAGCTGGGAGGACCTGGAAGCCGCATTCCTCGATAACTTCAGGGCACTTATGTGCGACCACCAGACGCCGATGACCTAAGCCACATAATTCAGCAGCCAGACGAATCGGCCAGACAATTCTGGACACGGTTCTTAACCAAGAAAAACCAAATCGCCGACCGTCCGGGATGCGGAGGTCCTCGCGGCCTTCAAGCATAATATCCGCGACGAGTGGCTTGCCCGGCACCTAGGACAGGAAAAGCCGAAATCCATGGCAGCCCTCACATCACTCATGATCCGCTTCTGCGCGGGTGAGGACAGTTGGCTAGCACGCAGCAACAACCTCAGCAAAAATTCCGGCAGTCCGGACTTCAAAGACCGAAATGCCAGGCCGCGTCGTAACAAAAACAAACGCCGCATTAACGGCGACAATATTGAAGATATGACAGTCAATGCCGGATTCATAGGCTCTAAACCCGGTCAGCGGAAAAAGCCATTCAAAAGAACTACTCCGGGTCCGTCCAATTTGGACCGAATACTCGACCGCTTGTGCGGATACACGACACCCCGAAAGCCAGCCTAACCACACCAACAGGACTATTGGGTATTCAAGCGGTGAGCAAGTTAATTGCCGAAAACAATGACAAGAGGTCGCATAGCGATGGCGAGGACGAGACCCAACCGCCGAACAATAGAGGATGTAGAAGGGTTCCCCACAGTGCGGACGGTGAACATGATATACGCAACGCACATACCCAAAAGGGAGCGGAAGCGTGCACTCGTGGATGTCTACGCGATGGAGCCAGTTGCCCAAGTTCAATCCATGGTCCTCCCGCCCGATCACTTTTGACCGAAGGACCACCCCACCAAAGATCCGCCACGGCGGATTCGCCAGACCGGTCTTAGACCCAATCGTCGATGGATTTCACCTAACCAGAGTCCCGATGGACGGCGACAAAGACTGAACCTGCTTTACCGGGATACGGCGCAAAATGGGCATAGACCCTCAAGGATTAAACCTACCAAACGACCTTTAAAGGCGTCATACCAGGTGTAGAAGCCAATTGTACAGGCTCAATTACACTGGAAGTGGTCTTCGGATCCCGGATAACTTCCGAGCGAGGAGTTAATCTTCGACATAGTCCCGTTCATGGCGGCTATCATGCCTTGCTCGGACGCATCTGCGTTTGCAAAGTTCAACGCGGTGCCGCACTACGCATACCTCAAGCTCAAGATGCGGGCCCTCGAGGAGTCATCACGGTCCAGCGGAAACAACGAGCGTTCTCTCCGCGCGGAGGAACATACTGGCTCTCGCTGGCAGAAGTGCAATGCAGCCTCTTAAGGCAATTCTCGAGTCCGGCCGTTAAGCGGCGGACACAGCTAAGCGCCGGAGTAACTTACAACAAGACCACAGCACGTTCCGAGCACGCCAGCGTAGCGATGCGGTCCCAACCCCAGCTCTTGCGAAACGTCAGCAGGTCCTTGGCGTACACCATTACGCTCTGAAGATACCATGGGCATAGGGAGAGGGGCACGACCACGATAAACCCAGACTGCGGCTCAACCACACCAGGGGCTCTCAAGTGTGTCGTTCTTTTTTCTTTTCTTTTTACCTTTTACTTTTTACCCACATGACTCCGTTTGTCAGAGGCCCTGTCCGGCAGCAGACCTGCCGAACTCACGATGCAACAGCCAGGGAAGGATAAAGGCTCCAATGAATATACAGGTGGTCTCCATTACGAACATTTTTATACACCAATCTGCAGCCTACCCCTGGAGGGGGACATGTTTAACAGTCCCATACCTTGCTTATCGCACTATTTGTATCGTTCCGCATTCGTAGCAGCACTTATTAAATAAAACAATGCAGCACCTTTTTGCTTATAATTGCATTTCTTTTTCATACATATGTTCATTTACAGCATGTTGCATCCGTACACTTTGGTACGGCTAATATACACCAGGGCTTATGTTTCCCGCATTATGGTATGATGAGTCCGAACACTTTCACAAGTGCGGCACCGAACTTATAGCACTATATGCATCGGCTCCGAATCATGTCTTGGGTCAATAGTTGGGTTTGCCCGGCTCCCATGTTTTGGTACCTTACGTTCCATTATATCGGCTAAGGTAGCACTGGGAGAACCACTGCTATTCACCCCAGTTGAGCTGGGTTAACACATCAGTGGAGAAAGCTAAAAAAGACCGTCATGATGAGGCGAGAGCCGGTCGCTGTTCTCGAGGTTTTTAAGTAGTCCTTAAAGACTTATGCCACTTAGAGCGAGGAGCCGGATACTGTCCGGCCAAGGCATGGATCGCGCCCCAAATTCGGCCTTCCGAAGACTAGGGGCTTCACCGAAATTTAAAATTATAGAATTCTATGGCTAAGTGAGAGTGTTCAAGCATTATAAGTCCGGTTGCCTTGTTCGCTGTGTTGAGCGCCTCCCTAGATGGACCCAAAATGGGAACAAGAGCGCTCAAGTTTATCCCTAACACCCCAAAGACTTTCGTGGCATGGGGCTGAAGCCAACGACTTGCCATCTCTCAGATTTGATAAACAGCTGCACAGAAGGTAATATTTTAAATTAACAAGCGTTGCTTAGCACATATGAACTAAGTTTTCAGCGCACAGGATAACAAAATGCGAGTCTACTCAAATATTACATCTTTGGAGCACTCACCCGCAATAGTGCGGGCGCCCTTCAGCACACTCTTATAATACATCTCGGGCGTGCGATGCTCCTTGCCCTCCGGTGGCGGGTCCGTCACGAGCCTCTGGGCATCCATCTTGCCCCAGTGCACCTTTGCGCGGGCAAGGGCCCGACGGGCACCCTCAATACAAGCGGAATGCTTGATGACTTCAACCCACGGGCACGCATCCATCAGCCGCCGCACCAGGCCGAAGTAGCTCCCAGGCATGGCCTCCTTAGGCCACAGCCGAACTATGAGGCCCTTCATGGCCTGTTCGGCCGCCTTGTGGAGCTCGACCAGCTGCTTCAGCTGGTCGCTATAAGCACCGGATGTCCGGCCTCAAAGATATCGAGACCAGAAGACCCTCTCCGTCGAGCTACCCTCCTCGGCCCGGTAGAATGCGGCAAGATCGGACACACCGCGAGGAAGATCTACTTAACGCTCCCGAGAGCTCCGAATTCGGGTAAGCAACTGGTAATTAACACTCACATGCTTACTTTGCATGAAAAATGCCTTACCCGCTGCTATTTTCTTCACCGCCTCAATCTCCTGGAGGGCCTTGTAGGCTTCGGCCTTAGCGGCTTTGGCACTCTCAAGAGCCGTTGCAAGCTCAGACTCTCGAGTCTTCGAGTCACGCTCCAAGCTCTCATGTTTTTTCACGAGATCCTGGAGCTCTTGCTGTACCTCCGCCACCCGCGCCTCCTGCTTCTCTCGCTCGGTGCGCTTCGCGCCGCATTATGCTCGTCATGCCACCGCCTCCTTCGTGGTCGCCACCTCGTTAGTGGCCCCTACAATACCCATGTTATCCTTGTCATTTTTCTTGCAACCAAATCCTTTTACAGAAGGTACAATTTTCATAAGGTATTACTCACCTTCTTTTTCCTCGAGCTGCTTCTTGGCATGGCCGAGCTCGTTCTCGGACCGCTCGAGGTTTTCCTTCAAAGTATTGACCTCCGCAGTCAGTGCGGCAGAGGTCAGCAGCACAGCCTGCAATCCCATATTGACATATTTTTTATGACTCCTGCGTTTTATCTTTCTAAAGATCCTCAGTCCAGCTTTTCTTTCCGAACACCAAACCGAGCATCAGGGGCTACTGTCTATGCGGTACCATTTTACATATATTGAAATTCTTACCTCAAAGCCTGTTAGAAGGCTGCTGCAAGCTTCGGTCAGCCTGCTCTTGGCGAGCTGAACCTTCTGAATCACCGCACTCATAACGGCGGTGTTCCTCTTCGATGGAGGCGCCGTTGAGTGCCTCCAAGAATCATCCGGCACCTCCGGTTGGACGGAGGCAGCCGGCGTCGTGGTCTTGCCCTTCTTCTGAAGGGTCGCCCACGGACTCGGAGCCACCGTGGCCTCCGGGGCCGAGTCCGTGCAAAGTCCGGGAGGGTGTCTGTGACACCTCGGGGCCTCCTCCTCCTGGTGGGTCCTTCACGGGATCCCACCGCAAGGCCGTCATCCATGACGGGGTGGAGGCAGTGGGAAGGAATCCATATCCGACGCACCCAAGGACCCGCCGACGAACGGGAAGATCATCCTTGGGCGGACTGCAGGGTTGTATGCGGCATTAGAAAGACATTATGTGGCGAAAAGAAAAGACCTTGAAGTTATTCGAGTCCGAATACTTACGATCTCGCCAGGGCTTGGCCCTTGGAGGCCGATCCTCGTCGTCGTCACTAAGCGTTGGCGGAGCAGTCCGGGGAAGAGTTTTTCCCTTCTTGGACCCTTGGCCTCCCTTGTTGGGGAGGCCTTCCTCTTCCCTCCCCGGCTGGGGAGAGGCTTTTCTTCTCCTCCTCGCCTTGGTGGGAGGAATCGGCCTCGGATTCATCATCCGATAGCACCTGAAAACGGAACTCTTCCGAGTCCCCGTGGCCGTCTTCTTGGCCTTCTTCTCCGGCACCATGTGGGTGCCGGAGCCAAGAGCCCGTTAGGCGGGCGTCCGCTGGGTCCTTCCGGCAATGGGGCCGACAGATAGTCTGCTCGCCTTCGCCACCATTCCTGTCAAAGGTAAAGGGAGTTTAGATCCCGCATAGAGCCAAACTATGGAAAACAAGTGGTGCAACCACTTACCTCGTCACCGGGCGCTGCGGCGGAATCCGCGATCTTCGGTGGCGGATGCGGGAGCTTCAGCGCCTTGAACAACACCTTCCGGACATCTTCAGACGTAGTGTCGAAGAGCCCGCCAGGTCCGGTGCTGCGCCGGATCAAACTCCCACATGTTGAAGCCCCGTCACCGCACGGGAGAATCCGACGGATGAGCATGTCCTGGACTACGTTGACAAGCTTGAGCTTCTTGTCCACCAACTTCTGGATACAGGCTTGGAGTCCGGTCAGCTCCTCCGAATCCCCCCAAATTCAGCCACTCTCTTTCTAGTAGGTGAGCCGTGTAGGGATGCCAGATCTGAATTCGGGGCACGCCTAATCAGGGTCACGCGGCTCGGTGATGTAGAACCACCCGATTGCCACCCCTTGATGGTTTCCACGAAAGTGCCCTCCAGCCACGTAACGTGGGACATCCTACCCACCATGGCGCCTCCGCACTCCGCTTGGCTGCCCTTCACAACCTTCGCTTGACATGAAGGTCTTGAGCCACAAGTCAAGTGGGGCTGGATGCGAGGAAGGTTTCGCATACCCGACGATAAACGCCGAGATGTTGAGGATGAAATTCGGGGCCAGATCATGGAAATCTAGGCCGTAGTAGAACATGAGCCCCCGGACAAAGGGATGAAGCGGGAAGCCCAGTCCGCGGAGAAAATGGGGAAGAAATACTACCCTCTCATGGGGCCTGGGGTTGGGGACGGGCTCTCCCTCGTCGGGGAGCCGATGCGCGATGTTGTTGGACAAATATCCGGCGGCGCGCAGCTTCTGGATCTGCCCCTCCGTGACGGAGGAGGCCATCCACTTGCCTCCCGCTCCGGACATAGTTGGAGAAGGTTGAGGTGGGAAGTGTGGGCTTGGGCGTTGGAGCTCGAGTTCACGGAGATGGATAAGCCAAGGAGGAAGAAGGCGCAGGTAAAAGGGTTGGATCTTTATCCCCTTATGGGAAGACAAAAACATGTGTCCCCACCGGCCTGGTAAAACTCGCTTATCTCCCAAGCGTCACAATCAATGGCGCGGTTGGGTTACCCACGTCCGTATTGATGGGAATCCCGGAATAAGGGGGAGCACGATCTCCGCTCGACAAGACGTGCCAAGGAAACCGCCGCTAAACGCTACCGAGGTGGAACAATAAAAACAATTTGAGTAAAGGCTTGGTAGTGGTGCGACGCCACGCCTACGAATCACGCCGCCAGATTGATCTTGTGTAATATTATTCTCTACGGTGGTATGTGGAATTTATTTTTCCAGAGCCGGACACTATCCTGGTGTTCACAATCTCCTATAAATTATTCGGAGGAAGAACCCGCCTTGCAATGCCGAAGACAACATGCGCGCCGGACTCGTCGTCATTGAAGCCTGGTTCAGGGACTCATCGAGGAGTTCCGTACTAGGGGGTGTCCGGATAGCCGAACTATCATCATCGGCCGGACTCCAAGACTATGAAGATACAAGATTGAAGACTTCGTCCCGTGTCCGGATGGGACTTTCCTTGGCGTGGAAGGCAAGATTGGTGATGCGGATATGTAGATCTCCTACCATTGTAACCGACTCTGTGTAACCCTAACCTATCCGGTGTCTATATAAACCGGAGGGTTTTAGTCCGTGGGATCTAACAACAATCATACCATAGGCTAGCTTCTAGGGTTTAGCCTCTTTGATCTCGTGGTAGATCCACTCTTGTAACACACATCATCAATGTTAATCAAGCAGGACGTAGGGTTTTACCTCCATCAAGAGGGCCCGAACCTGGGTAAAACATCGTGTCCCTTGTCTCCTGTTACCATCCGCCTAGACGCACAGTTCAGGACCCCCTACCCGAGATCCGCCGGTTTTGACACCGACAGCGCTTTTTTGCGATGGGTGATTTAAAAGCTCCCGGACCGGATGGTCTACATGCTATCTTTTATAAAAGATTTTGGCCCATGTTAGGGCACGATTTGGTTGAGGAGGTTTTGAAAGAGGTGAATACTTATACTATCCCACCTTGATGGAATGACACTGCAATTGTGATGATCATCAAGATTAATTCACCGGAAAAAGATACTCAGTTTAGGCCGATCAACTTATGTAACGTGGTGTATAGTTTATCACAAAGAAGGTGGACAATCATTTGAAGGTTTTCCTTCCTTAAATTATTACCCCAACCCAGAGTGCTTTCATCCCTGGTAGATTGATTTTGGACAATGTCTTAGTGGCTTACGAGTATTTCCATAAAATAAAAAAAGAGAAGGAAAAGAGGGGTTGCTCGCAATCAAATTGGATATGCACAAAGCTTACGATAGGGTTGAGTGACCTTTTTTGAAGGGGATTATGCTAAAGTTGGAATTCCGGGAGAATTGGGTAAATTTAATTATGCAATTCGTATCCACTATTGAACACCAGGTCCGGTTTAATGCGGAAGAAAGCGAGAGTTTCAAGTTTACGAGAGGTTTACACGAGAAGGACCCTTTATCTACTTATTTGTTCATAACTTCCTATTATGTACAGAGGGTCTGACTGCTCTACTAACGCATGAGGAGGAGAATGAAAATATTTTGGGAGTGAAAGTTTGTAGAGATTCTCTCTCGATCACCAATATTCTCTTCGCTGATGAATCATTGATCCTCATGAGGGCTAATATACACAATGTCAAAACATTGAAGGCAATTTTGGACTTGTATTGCGCCGCCTCGAGGCAAATGGTGAGTGTAGAGAAGGCGAGTATCTTTTTTAGCCCCAATAATAGTGCCGAGGTGACAGAACAATTGTGCACCACTATGGATATCATGATTGAGGCCCCTAGTGGCAAATACTTAGGTTTGCCAACCAACGTGGGGATGGATAAATCTGATTGTTCCCAATATCTAATTGA
Organism: Aegilops bicornis; assembly: GCA_021605145.1. Classification (NCBI taxonomy): domain Eukaryota; kingdom Viridiplantae; phylum Streptophyta; class Magnoliopsida; order Poales; family Poaceae; genus Aegilops; species Aegilops bicornis. The sequence goes on along the minus strand of CM038669.1, from coordinate 570,687,045 downwards.
ACGCATCATTACAAAAATCAGCGGCTAGAAGAAAAAGTTATTATCCAGTGGAAGGAAGGAAATTATTCTCAAGCTTGTTGCTAAAGCCATGCCCACCTATGCAATGTTGGTCTTTAGAATTCCTAAAAAGATTCACAAAGAAATTATTGAGCGATGGCGCACTTTTGGTGGGGAGATGAGGACAACTGGAAGAGGATGCATTGGATGGCTTGGTGGAAAATGTGTGCCCCAAAAAAGATCAAGGAGATATGGGTTTTCACGATATTCATTGTTTCAACCCATTAATGTTGGAAAAATATGATTGTTATCTTCTCGAGAATCCTGACTCCTTATGTGCCACTATTTTGAGAGTGGAATGCTTTCCTGATGGTGATTTACTGAATGCAAAGATGAAAAAGGGATCATCGTTCACCTGGCAGAGCATTATGTTGGGCGTGAATCTGCTAAAACATGGCTATATTTGAAGAGTTGGGAATGGTCAGAATATTGATATTTGGGAGGATGCTTGGATCCCAAATTGTGCCAATAGAAAAGTGATACGTCTAGATACGTATCTATAATTTTTTATTGTTCCATGCTATTATATTATCTGTTTTGGATGTTTTATATGCATTATTATTGGAAATCCCTTTTGGAGCTCGGCGTCCAGTGAGGCCTCCAAATTCAAATTTGAAATTTCATCAAAATTCATATTTTTACGTTTCAAAAAATTCTGAAAATATAGATATACATGAAGGCATAACACACATGTGTGTAAATTTTCAGTTGAAAATACATTGAAATGAGGATTGTTCAAAAAAGACAAATATGGGGCTACTTAACACATGATACTATTCATCCTCCTAGGCCATGAATTTGTCTTTTTTGTATAGGTCGCAACTCAAGGTATTTCATCATGAATTTTTACACACATGTGGGTTACATCCTTACATACACGCATATTTTTTTCAGAATTTTTTGAACCATAAAAGTTTGAATTTGAATTTTTCAAAAATAAAGGCCTCCATGGAGCTCGGCCTCCAAAATGCCTCTCTCCATTATTACGCTATTTTATACTATTTTTGGGACTAACTTATTAACCTAGAGCCTAGTGCCAGTTTCTGTTTTTTTCTTGTTTTTGAGTTTTACAGAAGAGGAATATCAAACGGAGTCCAAACGGAATAAAACTTTCACGATGATTTTTTTGGACCAGAAGACATCATGAGGACTCCACAAGCCTCCAGGGCGCTCCCTAGGGGGGCGCCCCTGGCTTGTGGGCCCCTCGGGAGTCCACCGACCTCCCTCTGAGTTCTATAAATCCTCAAATATTCCATTATGAACAGAAGCGTACACCAAAATACTTTTCCGCCGCCGTAACCTTCTATTCATGTGAGATCCCATCTTGGGGCCTTTTCCGGCATCCTGCCAGAGGGGGATTCAATCATGGAGGGCATCTACTTCAACCCTATTGCCCTTCCGATGAAGCGTGAGTAGTTTACCATAGACCTACGGGTCCATAGCTAGTAGCTAGATGGCTTCTTCTCTCTCCTTGATTCTCAATACCATGTTCTCCTTGATGTTCTTTGAAATCTATCCGATGTAATCTTCTTTTGCGGTTTGTTTGTCGAGATCGATGAATTGTGGATTTATGATCAGCTTATCTATGAATATTATTTGAATCTTCTCTGAATTATTATATACTCCCTCCGGTCCTTTTTACTCTGCACATTGATTTGCCGAAAGTCAAACTTAGCTAAGTTTGACCAATTTATATTAGAAATTATTAGCATCTATAATATCTAATAAATATAATATGAAAATATATTCCGAGATGAATCTAATGATATTGGTGTTGTTATGTAAATGTCAATAATTTTTTATATAAACTTGGTCAAAGTTGGATGAGATTGACTTCAGACAAACCTAATATGCAGAGTAAAAAGAACCGGAGGGAGTACATGATTTGATATCTCTGTATTTCTCTTCGAATTATCGGTTTGGTTTGGCCAACTTGATTGGTTTTTCTTGCAATGAGAGAGGTGCTTAGTTTTGGGTTCAAACTTGCATGATTTCACCCAGTGACAAACTAGGCGTAGCGAAACACGTATTGAATTATTGCCATCAAGGGTAAAAATATGGGACTTTCATCATATTGCTTGAGTTTATCCCTCTACATCATTGTCATCTTACTTAAGGTGTTACTCTGTTGTTTATGAACTTAATACTCTAGATGCATGCTAGATAGCGGTCGATGTGTGGAGTAATAGTAGTAGATGCAGGCAGGAGTGGGTCTACTTGACACGGACGTGATGCCTATATGCATAATCATTGCCTTGGATGTCGTCATAACTTTGTGCTTTTCTATCAGTTGCTCGACAGTAATTTGTTCACCCATCGTATTATTTTCCTTCAAGAGAGAAGCCTCTAGGGAAATCTATGGCCCCCGGGTCTATTTTCCTTCTTATATTTTCAGATCTATATACCGAAAATACCAAAAATATCTTGCTGCAGTTTATTTACTTTTACGTTTTAGTAATCTTTTATATCTATCTCTATCAGATCTCACCTTTGCAAGTGACCGTGAAGGGATTGACAACCCCTTTATCACGTTGGGTGCAAGTGTTTGATTGTTTGTGTTGGTGCATATATTGGGGGCTTGCGTGTTTCTCCTACTGGATTGATACCTTGGTTCTTAACTAAGGGAAATAGTTATCTCTAATTTGCTGCATCACCCTTTCCTCTTCAAGGGAAAAACCAATGCAAGCTCAAGAAGTAGCAAAAATCCATCACTCCTAAAGAGAACCATCTAATGTCTTGATTTGATGATTTTTATTGACCCTTTGTCTAATACTTGGGATGAAGATTTGGTTAGACAAACATTATGTCCCATTGATGCATAAGCATACTTTCCATCCCTCTTCCCCAAATGGAGTTAAGAAAAACGATATGTTCTCGGTCCGGTCAGCATATTTTGCGGAGTGGGATCATCGGCATGGGGGAAGCTTCGATATAGTAACGGAGTGGTAAGAACTATGATCAATCCAATTTGGCGCAAGATACGGAAGCTCTCGTGTGCAACAAAGGTGAAAATCTTTATTTGGCATACATTACATGGTACACTCTTGTGTCGTGTTACACTTGGAAATAGACACATGAAAGTCTTGCACTTTGGATCCAGGAGAAACAAAGCATGTGTTATTTCTATGTCACAAAGCAAAATAGGTTTGGAGAAGATTTGATTTGGCGAAATTATCATGAGAGCATGTGAAGTTGATCGTGCAGGCGAGGTAGTCCTGGAGTTTTTACTTCTCATGCCCGATTAGGATTTATCCTCTTTGGAGATTCAAAATGTCCAAGTGGTGATCGCCATTACTACCTGGTATCAGTGATGGGAAACACGTAAACTGGTTCGCAAGGAAGCAATCCAATGTGTATCTTAGATTTCTATGGGAATTTGTGCCCTTACATCAAACTTTGTTATTGCTTCATATCCAAGAGTGACAATAAAAAGGGAGGGCCAGAGTCGTCCCTTGTTTTTTTTGTAAAACTCAATGTTGATGCATCCTTTGACAATGATCTAATTAGGGGCACAGTCGGGGCGGTCCTCAGGGATGATAAAGGCAAATTCATTGCATGGGGGAATGGGAAGATAGACTGGTGCGTGGATGTCCTGGCAGCTGAAGCTTTGGCCCTTAATTAGATTCGGGTTGTCTCTTGCGCAAAGGGCAGGGTGTAATCGTGTTATCATTAACTCAGACAACCTGGAGGTCATCGACACTGTGAAGAGCGGAGAACCTTTCGACCAGGGCATGCATAACAATTCAATCAAGTACCATTGGAACAATCATCATACAATATAGTATAAAAATGTCACATTAAACCCATTAAGGGAGAAAGAAAGGGCCAATGCTGGGCTATGCCAAGTGGTGCCCGCTGGTTGACTGTGGTGGGAACAATTTTTTCTTTTTTCTTTTCCTTTTTGTCTTTTTTAGATGGAGATGAGTTTTTTCTGAGATGTTTTTTTCTTTTGTATAGATGGAGGTGATTTTTTTTCTAAGCTGGAGGTGAGGACCCATATATTTTTTTAGATGGAAACGATTGCATAGCTTGCCACATGGCACTTGCTAGTTGGCTAAGTGAGGAAGGTTCTTTCTTATGATGTAGGTGAGGTTTTTCTTAAGATGGAGTTGGGGACTGCGTATATTTTTGAGATGGAAATGGGCGCACAACTTCTTGTCAGACGGTGCCACAGGGTGACGCAACAACAACTAGTACTTGTTGATACATATCAATGATGATTTTGATAGACAATACAAATAACCCACGAATACATAAGAAAATAATAATCATCACATGAATATAAACATCTCCAGCACTTTTCTAATGCTACAAGGAGTAGTAGAACATCTCATATTTTATATTGATGATTCTTCTACTCTACTAGCAGTATGAACTTATACACTTGCCATGCAAGTCAAATGGACCTTTGCGATTTCAGAATTTTAACTTGGATTAGGTATAAGATTTAGTGGACTGAGACCCATAAAATCAACACATTTTTCTCTGGCATATAACAAAGTAGAGTAGAGAATACACCCCCGCAAAAAAAGAGAGTACAGAATACAGATGATTACGTGGCAGCAACTTGTCGTTTTTTTAGGATAAACTAGGGACTTTATTCATAGTTCAAAACATCTGGAATACATGCAACATCCAATTAAACCCCTGGCCACACATGGCGACCCACCGAAAGATACGCAGCTCCTTCTGCTAACGAGTGGCTTCAAAATTGTGCTCCCTATGCTCGAAAGAAGAACGACATGAGAAAACTTACTCCTACTCAAAACAATCTCCTTCGGAATAGGTGCGTAAGATGGTGATGCTCCATTCTTGATGTTTGAACTTCTAAGCAATCTGAAGCAACAACCAAACTTTGAAGATTAAGATCTTGTGCGAGGGCTAGAGCTTCGCTATAAGCTTGCGCCTCCAAATTCGCCGGGTCGACCAGGCCATCAAACACCACAACCTATGCCCCTAGAAAGTGGAATGTCTTATCCCGACAAACCGCATAAGCTACTCCCTTTTTCTCCCAGACTTGAGATCCCACCATCAATATTAAACTTTGCAGCATCTCCGGCTAGGGGTAACCAATGACAATTTTTTACCGGTACTTTTCGAGTGCTCCTTTAGTCCTATTTAGCTCGCCGCCATAGTGCGTGTAGGCTGTGGCCTAGTCGCTCGCTCCTTACTAGGTTGTCTTGGTCATTCTCTCACAAGGGAGTTGCACAAATCACCACTTATTGGGGCTAGTTTTGCACAAAACATCTACTATACAAGTTTGTTACAGAAAATTCCACGTATTGATGTAATATGTTGCAACTAGGTCTAATCTAGTTTGAGTACACTAAGATAATTTCAGAAAAGTGGGCCCCGCTTGTAGGTGCATGCGTGGCAATAAAAATTGGCCACATCAACCAGAACACAGATTGAGCTGAAGAAAAGAGCAGAGTACAAGAAAAGTGAAGGAAATATGCCTTAGAGGCAATAATAAAGTTGTTATTTATATTTCCTTATATCATGATAAATGTTTATTATTCATGCTAGAATTGTATTAACCGGAGACTTAGTACATGTGTGAATACATAGACAAACAGAGTGTCCCTAGTATGCCTCTACTAGACTAGCTTGTTAATCAAAGATGGTTAAGTTTCCTGACCATAGACATGTTGTCGTGGAATTGTCACGTCAGATGTCCTAGTGTGAGGACTTAGTCGTGAGGCCAAGGCATCTATGCGGTAGCTTGAAGGGGTTGGTCGGAATCGAGAGACGAGAAGCGGATCAACACACAAGACAAGGATTAGACAGCTTCGGGCCCCGGGAAACATCATCCGGTAATAACCCTACATGTTGTTTGTGGCTAGGTCTCATTATGCTCATGAGGGAGTCGCCGTAAACCGGCTCTCCTAGTTATGTCTAGCCTAGAGATTATTTCTTCCTACCCCCTTTGGGGAGCCCTGTCCCTCCTTATATAAGTTAGAGGGGTGGGTTACATGTGGAGTCTTATTAGGAATTGGACTAGTCTACCTTCTAATACAAACCGGATACAAGTCCGGGTCTTAACTCCTTGTAAGGGAAATATTCCTCACGCCTTTCCTCTTAAACCGGACCACCATTAACATAAACCGGCCTTCTGGGCCTTGGGCCTTGTCATCCATCTATCCCGCCCGCCGGGTTACCAGTGAGTCATAATGTTCAGGCGGGTTGTTTGTAAACCGTCTGGTCAGGACGGGTCGCCAGTGAATCGCCAAGCTCCAGCCGGGTCATACATCCGGCGGGTTACACCGTGGGGTATCCCCGACATTAGCCCCCAGTTTAATTTGGATTTATCCATGTTAAGCTGATCTGCAACATAAACACAAGAACAAATTTGGCGGGTTGTGCTCCGGGTTAAATATTCTCATAAACCGGCACTTGATCATCCTTAAGACCTTGTCATTTCTTCCTTCTAAAAAATCCGAGTCAAGACCAGCTTCATAATCTATTTGCTTGTAGAAGAAATATTGTAAATAAAGAATCCATTTGATTCAGCCTTCAATGCTCTGACTTGACAAGAATATTGGTCTTCAAATATTCAACTAATATTCAGCCGGCTTGAAAATATAGAACTTGTCGGGCTATGATTTCCAAAATCGCTGGGTTATAAAAACTGATAATTCCGGGTCATGATTGTTGCCAAATCCGGTTCATGATTGTTTCCAACGTCGGTTCATGATTATTGATGACTCCGGGTTATGATTGTTGCAGACACCGGGTCATAATGATTGGTGACGCCGGGTCAATCTGGTTTGCTCAAAACTGAGAATTTGAAATTATTTCTCCCTTATATCCGTGTTACCTGTAGCCCCCAAGTCTTGAGCAGAACAAAGTGATGACTTAAGACTTACTTCAATACAAATAACCACTTTGAAGAAATCCGTGTTTATTCATCTCAGTCACTAGTAAAAACTGAATATTCCACATATATATATAGCCCCCAAGTATAGGGTTCTCATGCTTGCAACAACCTGGGACTTGTAACTGCCTTATACTCATAAAAACTTCAACCAGTCTAGCCCCCAAGGGTCGGGTCATTATGCAATAATGAGCAGGGACTTTTTAAATATAATCATGTAGACTTGAGCAGTGATGTGAAGCCCCCAAGGGTCGGCTCAGTAAGATAATATTGAGCTGGGACTTTATATATACTTCATTGAAAAGAATATCATGTGATGTAATCCCCATCATGGGGCTTGAACCCACGTCCACAAGGTTAAGAGCTTTGTGCTTTACCAACTGAGCAGTGGACCTTTGAATATAATGGATTAAGACTTGTGTACCTTGAAGTATTGACAGGAGCAATTGGTAGCCCCCAAGGACCGGCTCATTATGACGTGATGAGGCGGGTCTTCAACAAGGTGAGCAAAAAATGACCTTGAATTATCCCCCAAGTGCCATGGTGCATGCTGGCAGTGACATGGGACTTGCATATTTGGTGTGATCTCAACTTGAATAATGTAGCCCCCAAGTGTCGGGTCGTAAGCCTGCAGCGACTCGGGACTATTCCTTTCATAGTAGAATAAATTATATCCATTGATAAACTAATAGTCATTGCGCTAAAGAGACTTTTGAAAACCTCAACCATAATACTGGTTATTGATAACCATAATAAAAATCCATCCATGTTGGCTATTTAAAGATTTGAATAATATAACCCGGTTTAAAAACCGGTTCCTGTGATATTTGATCACACTGTTGGTTTACCAAGCCAGTGTAGTAAGGGTGATAACCCAAACTTTGAGCACTGGCAACTATCATAGATTGCTGGTTTATGAACAAAACCCGGTCGGGTTAATAAACACCGGTCATTATCTTATCTCATACTGGCGACTTATAGTCAAAAGCTAGGCCGGGTTAATAAACACCGGATATTATTTTATCTCATACTGGCGAGTTATAGTCGAAAGCCAGGCCGTGTCAATAAACACTGGATAATTTATCATCATATACTGGCGACTTATAGTCGAAACTCAGGCCGGGTCAATAAACACTGGATTGTAGCTGATCGTATGCTAACGACTTATAGTCGAAAGCCAAGCCGGGTCAATAAACATCGGATTAATATAATCTTCATCAAAATAAACCTCAAAAAGAAAACATGCAAGAAGTGAGGCTTTTCATGGGCTGCCAGGCCCAAAACGAGGCTTTTTATGGGCTTCCAGGCCACCGAGTTAAACCATTTTACAAACCTTATAAGATGGACCTCACATTAACCAATCGTCATTTTAACTAAGACAAGTTCAGGGTCTGTATAAGATTGACTTGTCAAGTGTTCGACGGGTCTTACCAGGATTACATGGGCGGAGTGACTTACTTAAAAGGCAGGATAACCCAGGGTTTTAGGTGAATACACCTGGCTTCCAAGCCTGGCTTTTATAGCCTATTACAAGGTTATAGACTATGTGTTCTTTTAGAACAAAAGAGCCCCCAAGCAATATTTTGAGCTGTGCTCAATGGGCGCCTATGTTTGAGTTGTTCTTTGCAACAGACTCTCTTTGGCCCCTTTTGACTTTTCTGAGAACTCAAACTTTGCAAGAGATATTTCTTCTTGAACCGGATGTTAAACCGGATATTGAGAGCTTCAAAGCTTTGTGGGAGACATCTTTCCCTTGAACCGGATTTTAAGCCGGAATCTTCATTTTCAGCCGGAAATTTCCTGACGGCCTTTAAACTCAAACTTGCGAGAGATTAATTCTTTTTGAACCAGAAATTCTTAAACCAGATTTGAGAGCTTCAGTGAGACTGACTTCCCTTGAGCCGGATTTTGTAATTGTCATATACTTTTGCCGGAATTTTTCTGACGGCCTTTAAATTTTCATCAATATAGCAGTAGCCTCCGGGACCGGGTTATCTTTTCCTCCATCATCCTGGGGTTCTTAAATTTCTTTGGCCGGCAAGATTTGCTAAGTCATGTCATCGTAGCCCCCGAGTCTTAAGACGACTCGAGGAATTGTCTTGAATTCTCCGTGTTTGACCATAGCAGAAGGTGTATATCATTGATGTTGATAACACAATGTTAATCCACAGAAGGTTGAAGGTGACTGCGGCGGGTTATAAATGATCCCGTATGAGCTGTGTCAGCAACTCGGCCAATGGTTCCTTCCAACTGATTGTTTGAAGTTGACAAAACTGTAGTGGCGGCGACTTGTGCGCATGTCCATTGAGCCATCCAGCGCAGACGGCGGCTGATGATAATTTGCCTCCAATTTGTTGGAAGAAAACCGGGCTACCCAAGCAGTGACTTGCTCATACTAAATAAACAGCTCATGCAGACAGGTGCGGCCCGATGTGTTGATGTAGACCAGACCGCAAGGGCGGCAGCGTAAGCACTTCCGTTGAGCACGGCAGTACGGATAAATGTTAATGCAAAATGACGATGCTATGCACTCCATATCCGCGATATAACTCCACTTCGGCGGTGAATAATTGTCCTGATATAAAAATATACAAACCAACGTAGTTGTTCTTTGACAAAAACAATATGTGTAAAAAATAGACTTAAATAGATTTCACCTGATATGTTAGGCCGGAAATTATCCGTCGCAGAGTTGATGATCACCTCGGTAACGCTAAAACCAATCACGACCGAGTCGGCCGTGAGAGCAGACAGATGAGCCGGCCACGGCGTTGTAAGCCGCTGGGGACGGGAGACTCGGCAGCAACGTCGTAAGCTGGTGCGGACGGGCGAGTCAACCGCAGGCGCGGTAAGCCGTGCGGGCGGGCGAGTAATCGCGAGCGCGGTAACCCGCTCGGACGGGCGAGTTAATGTAGACCGGGCCACAGGGGCGGCAACTTGCGCACGTCCGTTCATCGGGTAGTGTGGCACGGACGAAAACGTCATTGCAGAACATTACCAGTGCGTGCTCCATACCATAGTATAATTCCTCATTTGTAATGAACAATTGTCCTGCCAAACAATATTACATGTCCTAGTAATTGTTCCAGACGAATTAACATGCTGATAAAATATGTAGGAAAGATATCACCTAATGCATCGGGATGACCAATGATCTTTGCACGTCCATAATTTAACTGGGATACGGGGCCCAACAGCAACGTGAATGATGACTTAACCCACATCAAACCCTTTTTTTATCTTTTTTTTCTTTGTCAATCGTCCAATCAGCTCCCTACCTTTCCTTTCTTCAGGCGGCAACCAGCATGCCTGGTGGCAGCGACTCAGAGGCAAAACCAAGCAGGGGCGACTCAAGGCGCGGCAGCCTAGAGGCGAGGCAGCAGGCGATGGCGGAGACGAGTCCGAGCGGAGTGGCGGCTAAAGGCGGAGCCAAGACGAGGTGAGGGGAGGCCGTGACTCGCGGCGGCTCATGCCAGTGGCGACTTTGAGGTAGGAACGACGACTCAGCGCGACAGCAACGCGGGTCAATGGGGACGGAGGCAGCACACTGGCGGCTTAAGACCGGGCCCGGCAGAAGAGGAGCAAGGCCGCGGGCGTGGTCGGTAAGCCGGCACGAGAGGACGGCAGCAGCTTACTGCAGTGGTGAACTGGCGCGTGGGGAGCAGCATTACTGAGTCAAGGCGGCGATGAAGGCCGGACTGGCTCGGGCGACTCAACCATGAAGCTATGGGGGCACTTGCGGGCAGGGCCTCGGCGGCTCAGAACGGCAGCAGTGACCCAGCACCATCTGGAGCGGTACGAGACGGCTGGCGGGTCGGCCAGTACAGGCGTCGCAGCAGCGATGGTGACCCGGCAGAGGCCAGAGCCCCCCGTCCGCGGAGACTGAACCCGTGACTTAAACCGCTTCCAGGTCGTGGGGGTTTCTGGATCCTTTTTTCTTTCTTGGGATCCACGTGTTAGTAGTAACTTTTCTTCCCTTGAATCTTGAATTGGCTTCCTGTAACTTCCTTGTGTGTCCCTAGCAATCGGAGTTTAAAAAATCTTATCTTGTGGACTCCTTCACGGGACGGAGTACCAACAGTACTCATTTGATTGATATGAGCTTGCTACTTGATCTACAACCTTTGGCTCAACTCGAATCCGAACTGGTGGCCTAAGTAAATCCGGTTCCGAGTCATGGACTGCTTTGCTGCTGATTGGACTTCAATCTCGTTTTTAACTTTGATCGCAACTGCTGTTGTCCACATGCACGACCCTCTGACAGGGCTAAGTTTCCTTTAGGGCGTTTTCAATCCGGTCTCGCCGGATCATTCGACCGCAGCGGTGCGCACCATGCAACCCTAATTTTCCTTCAACTCAAATCTTGTACTCCCGGATCAAAAGTAAATCCTGCGTGATCATCTCGTACCGGTTCTTCTTCATCCAGAAAATTGCGAGCTCCTCGATTCCTAGGAAAAATCCCTCCAAGAACTCAACACCACCGTGCGCGAGCCCCACGGTGGGCGCCAACTGTCGTGGAATTGTCAAGTTACATGTCCTAGTGTGAGGACTTAGTCGTGAAGCAAACGCATCTATGCGGTAGCTTGAAGGGGTTGGTCGGAATCGAGAGACGCGAAGTGGATCAACACACAAGACAAGGATTTAGACAGCTTCGGGTCCCGGGAAACATCATCCGGTAATAACCCTACATGTTGTTTGTGGCTAGATCTCATTATGCTCATGAGGGAGTCGCCGTAAACCGGCTCTCCTAGTTATGTCTAGCCTAGAGATTATTTCTTTCTCCCCACTTTGGGGAGCCCTGTCCCTCCTTATATAAGTTAGAGGGGCGGGTTACATGTGGAGTCTTATTAGGATTAGGACTAGTCTACCTTCTAATAGAAACCGGATACAAGTCCGGGTCTTAACTCCTTGTAAGGGAAATATTCCTCACGCCTTTCCTCTTAAACCGACCCACCATTAACATAAACCGGCCTTCTGGGCCTTGGGCCTTGTCATCCGTCTGTCCCGCCCGCCGGGTTACCAGTGAGTCATAATGTCCAGGCGGGTTGCTTGTAAACTGTCTGTTCAGGACGGGTCGCCAGTGAATCGCCAAGCTCTAGCCGGGTCATACATCCGGCGGGTTACACCGCGGGGTATATCCTCGACACATGTGTTGTCATTTGATGAACGGGATCACATCATTAGAGAATGATGTGATGGACAAGACCCATCCGTTAGCTTAGCACTATGATCGTTTTAGTTTATTGCTATTGCTTCCTTCATGACTTATACATGTTCCTATGACTATGAGATTATGCAACTCCCGGATACCGGAAGAACACTTAGTGTGCTATCAAACATCACAAGGTAACTGGGTGATTATAAAGATGCTCTACAGGTGTCTCCAACGGTGTTTGTTGAGTTGGCATAGATCGAGACTAGGATTTGTCACTCCGAGTGTCGGAGAGGTATCTCTGGGCCCTCTCGGTAATGCTCATCACATAAGCCTTGCAAGAAATGCGACTAATGAGTTAGTTACGGGATGATGCATTACGGAACGAGTAAAGAGACTTGCTGGTAACGATATTGAACTAGGTATGATGATAACGACGATCGAATCTCGGGCAAGTAACATACCGAGATGACAAAGGGAACAACGTATGTTGTTATGCGATTTGACCGATAAAGATCTTCGTTGAATATGTAGGAGCCAATATGAGCATCTAGGTTCCGCTATTGGTTATTGACCGGAGATGTGTCTCGGTCATGTCTACATAGTTCTCGAACCCATAGGGTCCGCACGCTTAACGTTCGATGACGATTTGTATTATGAGTTATGTGATTTGATGACCGAAGGTTGTTCGGAGTCCCGGATGAGATCACAGACGTGACGAGGAGTCTCGAAATGGTCGAAACATAAAGATTCATATATTGGAAGGTTACATTCGGATACCGGAATGGTTCGGGTCGTTTCGGATGAGTTTCGGAGTACCGGGGGTTACCAGACCCCCCCCCCCCCCGAGAAATTATTAGGCCTCATGGGCCTAGTGGGGGAAGAGAGGAGGCTGCCCAGGGAGTGGCGCGCGCCCCCCTAGCCCAAACCGATTTGGACTAGGGTTGGTGGGCCCTTTCCTTCTCTCCTCCTCCTCCTTCCCTCCTTCTCCTACTAGGAATAGGAAAGAGGAGGGGAATCCTACTTGGAATGGGGAGTCCTGATACGTCTCCAACGTATCTATAATTTTTGATTGCTCCATGCTATATTACCTACTGTTTTAGGCAATATTGGGCTTTATTATCCACTTTTATATTATTTTTGGGACTAACCTATTAACCGGAGGCCCAGCCCAGATTCTTGCTTTTATGCCTATTTCAAAGTGTTTTGAGGAGAAGGAATATCGACGGAGTCAAACGGAACGAAATCAAGCTGGAGAAGTTATTTTTGGAAGGAAAGCCACTCGATGGACTTGGAGTGCACGTCAGGAATGAAGTGAGGTGCTCACAAGGGTGGGGGTCGCGCCCCCTGACTCGTGCCACCCCCTTTGGTCCACCGACGTACTCCTTTCACCCATATATACCTACGCACCCTAAAACTTCCGTAAGAGAAGATAGATCGGGAGTTCCGCCGCCGCAAGCCTCTCAGAGGCCACCAAGAACCTCTCGGAGCCCGTTTCGCACTCGCCGGAGGGGGAACCCATTACCGTGGCCATCTTCATCATCCGGCGCTATCCATGACGAGGAGGGAGTAGTTCACCCTCGGGGCTGAGGGTATGTACCAGTAGCTATGTGTTTGATCTCTCTCTCTCTCTCGTGTTCTCTCTCGTGTTCCCTCTATGGCACGATCTTGATGTATCCCGAGCTTTGCTATTGTAGTTGGATCTTATGATGTTTCCCCCTCTACTCTCTTGTGATAAATTGAGTTTCCCTTTGAAGTTATCTTATCAGATTGAGTCTTTTATGAGAACACTTGATGTATGTCCTGCCGTGTTTATCTGTGGTGACAATGGGATATCATGTGCCACTTGATGTATGTTTTGGTGACCAACTTGCGGGTTCCGCCCATGAACCTATGCATAGGGGTTGGCACACGTTCTTGATTCTCCGGTAGAAACTTCGGGGCAATCTTTGAAGTACTTTTATGTTGGTTGGATGAATCTGAGATTGTGTGATGCATATCATATAATCATGCCCACGGATACTTGAGGTGACAATGGAGTATCTAGGTGACATTGGGTTTTTTGATTGATTTGTGTCTTAAGGTGTTATTCTAGTACGAACTCTTTTATAGATTGATCCGAAAGAATAACTTTGAGGTGGTTTCGTACCCTACCATAATCTCTACATTTGTTCTCCGCTATTAGTGGCTTCGGAGTGACTCTTTGTTGCATGTTGAGGGCTTGTTATATGATCTATCTATGTTATTATTGTTGAGAGAACTTGCACTAGTGAAAGTATGAACCCTAGGCCTTGTTTTCTATCATTGCAATACCGTTTACGCTCGCTTTTATCATTAGTTACCTTGCTGTTTTTATTATTTCAGATTACAAATACTCTTGTCTACCATCCATATTGCACTTGTCTCACCATCTCTTCGCCGAACTAGTGCACCTATACAATTTACCATTGTATTGGGTGTGTTGGGGACACAAGAGACTCTTTGTTATTTGGTTGCAGGGTTGTTTGAGAGAGACCATCTTCATCCTTCACCTCCTACGGATTGATAAACCTTAGGTCATCCACTTGAGGGAAATTTGCTACTGCCCTACAAACCTGAGCACTTGCAGGCCCAACAACGTCTACAAGAAGAAGGTTGTGTAGTAGACATCAAGCTATTTTGTGGCGCCGTTGCCGGGGAGGCTAGGTAAGTGAAGGTATATCTTTAGATCTTGCAATCGAATCTTTTTGTTTCTTGTTTTAGCACTAGTCTAGTTTATAAAAGAAAACTACAAAAAAATGGAATTGAGTTTGTCTCATACGCTTCATCTTTTTAATATCTTTCGTGAGTATGATGGAAAATAAAATTGTGCCAAAGTGTTAGAAGAAGAATGCATTAAAATGTTTGGCACTAAATATGTGAATAATGAGCATGACTGCAATGTTGTTAGTATGAATTTCTTGAATATCCATGATGCTAATGATATGCAAAGCCACAAGCTTGGGGAAGCTATTTTTGATGAATATGATATTTTTTGTCCCCCAAGCTTTGATGAGCAAATTTACTATGATGAAAGCATGCCTCCTATCTATGATGATTATTGTGATGACACGTATGCTTTAAAGAACAATGATAACCATGAAACTTGTCATCTTGATCTTAATTTTCAATCATATGATAGTTATTTTATTGAGTTTGCTCCCGCTACTATTCATGAGAAGAATTTTTCTTACGTGGTGAGTAATAAAAATTCTATGCTAGTAGATCATGAAAAGAATGTTTTAGGTGCTGGTTATATTGTTGAATTCATTCATGATGCTACTGAAAATTATTATGAGGGAGGAACATATGCTTGTAGGAATCGCAATAATATCAAGTTTCCTCTCTATGTGCTTAAAGTTTTGAAGTTATGCTTGTTTTGCCTTCCTATGCTAGTTGATTATTGTTCCCATAAGTTGTTTGCTCACAAAATCCCTATTCATAGGAAGTGGGTTAGACTTAAATGTGCTAGTCATATTCTTCATGATTCTCTCTTTATGTTTCAACTCTTATCTTTTTGTGAGCATCATTGAAATCATCATGCCTAGCTAGGGGCGTTAAACGATAGCGCTTGTTGGGAGGCAACCCAATTTTATTTTAGTTTCTTGCTTTTTGGTTCTGTTTAGTAATAAATAATCCATCTAGCTTCTGTTTAGATGTGGTTTTATGTTTTAATTAGTGTTTGTGCCAAGTAGAACCTTTGGGAAGACTTGGGTGAAGTCTTTATGATCATGCTGTAAAAAAACAGAAACTTTAGCGCTCACGAGATTAGCTAGAACTTCTTACTGGAAAGTGATATTTAGTTGATTCGTTTTGCAGATGATTACTAGACAAATTCCTCAGGTCCAGCAATTTATTTTAGAATTTTTTGAGTTCCAGAAGTTTGCGTTAGTTACAGATTACTACAGACTGTTCTGTTTTTGACAGATTCTGTTTTCATTGTGTTGTTTGCTTATTTTGATGAATATATGGCTAGTAAAATAGTTTATAAACCATAGGGAAGTTGGAATACAGTAGGTTTAACACCAATATAAATAAAGAATGAGTTCATTACAGTACCTTGAAGTGGTGTTTTGTTTTCTTTCGCTAACGGAGCTTACGAGTTTTCTGTTAAGTTTTGTGTTGTGAAGTTTTCAAGTTTTGGGTAAAGATTCGATGGACTATGGAATAAGGAGTGGCAAGAGCCTAAGCTTGGGGATGCCCAAGGCACCCCAAGGTAATATTCAAGGATAACTAAGAGCCTAAGCTTGGGGATGCCCCGGAAGGCATCCCCTCTTTCGTCTTCGTTCATCGGTAACTTTACTTGGAGCTATATTTTTATTCACCACATGATATGTTGTTTTGCTTGGAGCGTCATTTTATCTTGTTAGTTTTTGCTTGATGTTATTTATAATAATGTTTTTCATCTTTAGTTTCAATAAAAAAATCAAGGATAGCCTTTGCCATGCTTATTTTGCTAGTATACATGTTGCTGTTTGAAAACAGAAAGTTTACCGCTGTTGCAAAAATTCCCTAGAAAAGTCAGAGAGTGGTATAATGTTGAATATTTTTGCATATTGAGCTCTGATAAATTTATTACAGTGGGAATTTTATTTCATAATTTTTGGAGTCAGGGAAGTTTTGATACTCTTGCATTCTTTACAGACTGTACTGTTTTGGCAGATTGCTGTTATGGTTGCATTGTTTGCATATGTTTGCTTGTTTAAGGATTCTATTTGAGGATAGGAGTATTAAATATGCAGAGGCATTTAGTGTGCAATGTTGAATAATAATTTAAGTGATTTGTTACAGTAGAAAATGATAAGGTTTTGCATTGGTTTATACTAACCTATCTCACGAGTTCTTGTTGAGTTTGTTGTGAATGAAGCTTTTGATAAAAAGAGAAACCATGATATGAAAGGAATTAAGGAGACACAAAAGTTCAAGCTTGGGGATGCCCAAGGCAACCCAAGATAATATTTCAATAAGTATCAAGCATCTAAGCTTGGGGATGCCCCGGTAGGCACCCCACCTTTCTTCTTCAACAACTATCGGTTAGTATCGGTTTAGCTAAGTTTTTGCTTCTTCACATGAGTTGTGCTATCCTCGCAATGTCATTTTATTTTGTTTTGCTTTCTGTTTGGATACAATATCAAGATCTAAAATTATTAAATGGGATAGTCTTCACATAGTTGCATAATTATTCGACTACTCATTGATCTTCACTTATATCTTTCGGAGTAGTTTTTGCTCTAGTACTTCACTTATATATTTTAGAGCATGGTGGTAGTTTTATTTTTAATAAATAGATGATCTCTCATGCTTCACTTATATTATTTTGAGATTCTTAAATAGCATGGTAATGTGCTTAATTCTAATATGCTAAGCATACAAGATTTGTAAGGATTCTTATGAGTGTGTTGAATACTAAGAAAAGTTTGATACTTGATAATTGTTTTGAGATATGGAGGTAGTGATATTAAAGTCATGCTAGTTGGGTGATTATGAATTTAAAGAATGCTTGTGTTGAAGTTAGCAAATCCTGTAGCATGCACGTATGGTTAAAGTTGTGTAACAAATTTGAAACATGAAGTGTACCTGGCTTGTGCATCCTTATGAGTGGCGGTCGAGGACGAGCGATGGTCTTTTCCTACCAATCTATCCCCCTAGGATCATGCACGTAGTACTTGGTTTTTGATGACTTCTAATTTTTTGCAATAAGTATATGAGTTCTTTTGACTAATGTTGAGTCCATGGATTATACGCACTTTTACCTTTCTGCCATTGCTAGCCTCTTCCGTACCGTGCATTGCCCTTTCTCACCTTGAGAGTCGGTGCAAACTTCGCCGGTGCATCCAAACCCCGTGATACGATACGCTCTATCACACATAAACCTCCTTATATCTTCCTCAAAACAGCCACCATACCTACCTATTATGGCATTTCCATAGCCATTCCGAGATATATTGCCATGCAACTTTCCACCGTTCCGTTCATCATCATCATGACATACTTTACTTTTGTCATATTGCCATTTCATGATCATGTAGTTGACATCGTATTTGTGGCAAAGCCACCATGCATTACTTTTCATACATGTCACTCTTGATTCATTGCACCATCCCGCACACCACCGGAGGCATTCATATAGAGTCATATCTTGTTCTAGTTTCGAGTTGTAATCCTTATGTTGTAATCAATAGAAGTGTGATGATCATCATTATTAGAGCATTGCCCAATCAAAAAAAGGAAAGACCAAAAAGAAAAAAGAAAAATAAAGGCCCCCAAAAAAAGGGCAATGTTACTATCTCTTTTTCCACACTTGTGCTTCAAAGTAGCACCTTGTTCTTCATGTAGTGAGTCTCATATATTGTGCTTCAAAGTAGCACCAGGTTTTTCATATAGTGAGTCTCATAAGTTGTCTTTTTATACTAGTGGGAATTTTTCATTATAGAACTTGGCTTGTATATTCCTACGATGGGCTTCCTCAAATGCCCTAGGTCTTCGTGAGCAAGCAAGTTGGATGCACACCCACTAGTTTTCTTTTGTTGAGCATTCATATCTCTAGTGCATCCGTTGCATGGCAATCCCTACTCCTCATGTTGACATCAATTGATGGGCATCTCCATAGCCCGTTGATTATCCTCGTCAATATGAGACTTTCTCCTTTTTGTCTTCTCCACACAATCCCCATCATCATATTCTATTCCACCCATAGTGCTATATCCATGGCTCACGCTCATGTATTGCGTGAAGGTTGAATTTTTTTTGAGATTATTTAAGTACGAAACAATTGCTTGGCTTGTCATCGGGGGTATAGAAGTTGGGAACATCTTTGTGTGACGAAAATAAAGCATAGCCTAACTATATGATTTTGTAGGGATGAACTTTCTTTTGCCATGCTATTTTGAGAAGACATTATTACTTTGATTAGTATGCTTGAAGTATTACTATTTCTTTTATCAATATGAACTTTTATTTTGTATTCATTCGGATCTGAATATTCATATCACAAGTAAGAAGAATTACATTGAAATTATGCCAACTAGCATTCCACATCAAAAATTATCTTTTTTGTCATTTACCTACTCGAGGACGAGCAGGAATTAAGCTTGGGGATGCTTGATACGTCTCCAACGTATCTATAATTTTTGATTGCTCTATGCTATATTATCTACTGTTTTAGGCAATGTTGGGCTTTATTATCCACTTTTATATTATTTTTGGGACTAACCTATTAACCGGAGGCCCAGCCCAGATTTTTTGTTTTATGCCTATTTCAGTGTTTCGAGGAAAAGGAATATCAGACGGAGTCAAAACGGAACGAAATCAACTGGAGAAGTTATTTTTGGAAGGAAAGGCACCCGATGTACTTGGAGTGCACGTCAAGGAAGAAGGGAGGTGCTCACGAGGGTGGGGGGCGCGCCCACCCCCCTGGGGCGCGCCCCCTGTCTCGTGGCCCCCCTTCGGTCCACCGACGTACTCCTTTCACCCATATATACCTACGTACCCTAAAACTTTCAGAAGAGAAGACAGATCAGGAGTTCCGCCGCCGCAAGCCTCTGTAGCCACCAAAAACCTCTCCGGAGCCCGTACCGGCACCCTGCCGGAGGGGGAACCCATCACTAGTGGCCATCTTCATCATCCCGACGCTATCCATGACGAGGAGGGAGTAGTTCACCCTCAGGGCTGAGGGTATGTACCAGTAGCTATGTGTTTGATTTCTCTCGTGTTCTCTCTCGTGTTCCCTGTATGGCACGATCTTGATGTATCCCGAGCTTTGCTATTGTAGTTGGATCTTATGATGTTTCTCCCCCTCTACTCTCTTGTGATGAATTGAGTTTCCCCTTTGAAGTTATCTTATCAGATTGAGTCTTTTATGAGAACACTTGATGTATGTCTTGCCGTGTTTATCTGTGGTGAGAATGGGATATCATGTGCCACTTGATGTATGTTTTGGTGACCAACTTGCGGGTTCCGCCCATGAACCTATGCATAGGGGTTGGCACACGTTCTTGACTCTCCGGTAGAAACTTCGGGGCACTCTTTGAAGTACTTTTATGTTGGTTGGATGAATCTGAGATTGTGTGATGCATATCGTATAATCATGCCCACGGATACTTGAGGTGACAATGGAGTATCTAGGTGACATTAGGGTTTTGATTGATTTGTGTCTTAAGGTGTTATTCTAGTACGAACTCTTTTATAGATTGATCTGAAAGAATAACTTTGAGGTGGTTTCGTACCCTACCATAATCTCTATGTTTGTTCTGCGCTATTAGTGGCTTCGGAGTGACTCTTTGTTGCATGTTGAGGGCTTGTTATATGATCTATCTATGTTATTATTGTTGAGAGAACTTGCACTAGTGAAAGTATGAACCCTAGGCCTTGTTTCCTATCATTGCAATACCGTTTACGCTCACTTTTATCATTAGTTACCTTGCTGTTTTTATTATTTCAGATTACAAATACTCTTATCTACCATCCATATTGCACTTGTCTCACCATCTCTTCGCCGAACTAGTGCACCTATACAATTTACCATTGTATTGGGTGTGTTGGGGACACAAGAGACTCTTTGTTATTTGGTTGCAGGGTTGTTTGAGAGAGACCATCTTCATCCTACGCCTCCTACGGATTGATAAACCTTAGGTCATCCACTTGAGGGAAATTTGCTACTGTCCTACAAACCTGTGCACTTGCAGGCCCAACAACGTCTACAAGAAGGTTGTGTAGTAGACATCAAGCTCTAGTAGGATTCCCCACACCTAGCGCGCCCCCCTAGGGCCGGCCACCTCTTCTCTCCCCTCCTTTATATACGTGGCCGGGGGGCACCCCATAGACACACAAGTTGATCTTTTAGCCGTGTGCGGTGCCCCCTGCACAGTTACACACCTCGGTCATATCGTCGTGGTGCTTAGGCGAAGCCCTGCGCCGGTAACTTCATCATCACCGTCACCACGCCGTTGTGCTGACGGAACTCTCCCTCGGCCTCAACTGGATCAAGAGTTCAAGGGACGCCACCAAGCTGAACGCGTGCTGATCGCGGAGGTGCCATAGCGTTCGGTACATGGATCGGTTGGATCGCAAAGACGTTCGAATACATCAACCGTGTTACTAAACGCTTCCGCTTTCGGTCTACGAGGGTACGTAGACACACTCTCCCCGCTTGTTGCTATGCTTCTCCAAGATAGATCTTGCGTGATCGTAGGCAATTTTTTTGAAATACTACATTCCCCAACAGTGGCATCCGAGCCAGGTGTATGCGTAGATGTTATATGCATGAGTAGAACACAAAGAGTTGTGGGCGATAATAGTCATACTGCTTACCAGCATGTCATACTTTGATTCGGCGATATTGTTGGATGAAGCGGCCCAGACCGACATTACATGACCACGTTCATGAGACTGGTTCTACCGACGTGCTTTGCACACAGGTGGCTAGTGGGTGTATGTTTCTCCAACTTTAGTTGAATCGAGTTTGACTACGCCCGGTCCTTGTTGAAGGTTAAAACAGCACACTTGACAGAAAATCGTTGTGGTTTTGATGCGTAGGTAAGAACAGTTCTTGCTAGAAGCTCGTAGCAGCCACGTAAAACTTGCAACAACAAAGTAGAGGACGTCTAACTTGTTTTTGCAGGGCTTGCTGTGATGTGATATGGTCAAGACATGATGATATATAAATTGTTGTATGAGATGATCATGTTTTGTAATGATTATCGGCAATGGCGTGGAGCCATATGGTTGTCGCTTTATTGTATGAATGTAATTGCTTTACTTTATCACTAAGCGGTAGCGATAGTCGTAGAAGCAATAGTTGGTGAGACAACAACGATGCTTCGATGGAGATCAAGGTGTCAAGCCGGTGACGATGGTGATCATGACGGTGCTTTGGAGATGGAGATCAAAGGCAGAAGATGATGATGGCCATATCATATCACTTATATTGATTGCATGTGATGTTTATCCTTTATGCATCTTATTTTGCTTAGTACGTCGGTAGCATTTTAAGATGATCTCTCACTAAATTTCAAGGTACAAGTGTTCTCCATGAGTATGCACCGTTGCTACAGTTCGTCGTTCCGAGACACCACGTGATGATCGGGTGTGATAAGCTCTACGTTCACATACAACGGGTGCAAGCCAGTTTTGCACACGCAGCATACTCGGGTTAAACTTGACGAGCCTAGCATATGCAGATATGGTCTCGGAACACTAAGACCGAAAGGTCGAGCGTGAATCATATAGTAGATATGATCAACATAGTGATGTTCACCATTGAAAACTACTCCATCTCACGTGATGATCGAACATGGTTTAGTTAATATGGATCATGTGATCACTTTGATGATTAGAGGGATGTCTATCTACGTGGGATTTCTTAAGAAATTGTATTAATTGAACTTTAATTTATCATGAACTTAGTACCTGATAGTATTTTGCATGTCTATGTTGTTGTAGATAAATGGCCCGTGCTACTGTTCCTTTGAATTTTAATGCGTTCCTAGAGAAAGCTAAGTTCTAAGATGATGGTAGCAACTACACGGACTGGGTCCGTAACTTGAGGAGTATCCTCATTGCTGCACAGAAGACTTACGTCCTGGAAGCACCGCTAGGTGCCATACCCGCTGCAGGAGCAATGCCAGACGTTATGAACGCCTGGCAGAGCAAAACTGATGACTACTCGATAGTTCAGTGTGCCATGCTTTACGGCTTAGAATCGGGACTTCAACGACGTTTTGAACATCATAGAGCATATGAGATGTTCCAGGAGTTGAAGTTAATATTTCAAGCAAATGACCGGATTGAGAGATATGAAGTCTCCAATAAGTTCTACAGCTGCAAAATGGAGGAGAATAGTTCTGTTAGTGAACATATTCTCAAAATGTCTGGGTACCACAGTCACTTGACTCAACTGCGAGTTAATCTTCCGGTTGATAGTGTCATTGACGAAGTTCTTCAATCACTGCCACCAAGCTACAAAAGCTTCATGATGAACTATAACATGCAAGGGGTGGATAAGACAATTCCCGAGCTTTTCGCAATGCTAAAGGCTGCGGAGGTAGAAATCAAGAAGGAGCATCAAGTGTTGATGGTCAATAAGACCACCAGTTTCAAGAAAAAGGGCAAAGGGAAGAAGGGGAACTTCAAGAAGAACGGCAAGCAAGTTGTTGCTCAAGTGAAGAAGCCCAAGTCTGGACCTAAGCCTGAGACTGAGTGCTTCTACTGCAAAGGGACTGGTCACTGGAAGCGGAACTGCCCCAAGTATTTGGCAGATAAGAAGGATGGCAAAGTGAAAGGTATATTTGATATACATGTTATTGATGTGTACCTTACTAATGCTCATAGTAGCGCCTGTGTATTTGATACTGGTTCTGTTGCTCATATTTGCAACTCGAAACAGGGGTTGCGGATTAAGCGAAGATTGGCTAAGGACGAGGTGACGATGCGTGTGGGAAATGGTTCCAAAGTCGATGTGATCGCCGTCGGCACGCTACCTCTACATCTACCTTCGGGATTAGTTTTAGACCTGAATAATTGTTACTTGGTGCCAGCGTTAAGCATGAACATTATATCTGGATCTTGTTTGATGCGAGACGGTTATTCATTTAAATCAGAGAATAATGGTTGTTCTATTTATATGAGTGATATGTTTTATGGTCATGCACCCTTGATGAGTGGTCTATTTTATTGAATCTCTATAGTAGTGATACACATATTCATAGTATTGAAGCCAAAAGATATAAGTTTAATAATGATAGTGCAACTTATTTGTGGCACTGCCGTTTAGGTCATATTGGTGTAAAGTGCATGAAGAAACTCCATGCTGACGGGCTTTTGGAATCACTTGATTAGGAATCACTTGATGCTTGTGAACCATGCCTCATGGGCAAGATGAATAAAACTCCGTTCTCCGGAACAATGGAGCGAGCAACAGACTTGTTGGAAATAATACATACTGATGTATGCGGTCCGATGAGTGTTGAGACTCGCGGCGGGTATCGTTATTTTCCGACCTTCACAGATGATTTAAGCAGATATGGGTATATCTACTTGATGAAACATAAGTCTGAAACATTTGAAAAGTTCAAAGAATTTCAGAGTGAAGTGGAAAATCATCGTAACAAGAAAATAAAGTTTCTACAGTATGATCGTGGAGGTGAATATTTGAGTTACGAGTTTGGTCTTCATTTGAAACAATGCGGAATAGTTTCGCAACTCACGCCACCCGGAACACCAGAGCGTAATGGTGTGTCCGAACGTCGTAACCGCACTTTATTAGATATGGTGTGATCTATGATGTCTCTTACTGATTTACCGCTATCATTTTGGGGTTATGCTTTAGAGACGGGTGCATTCATGTTAAATAGGGCACCATCTAAATCCGTTGAGACGACACCATATGAACTGTGGTTTGGCAAGAAACCCAACTTGTCGTTTCTTAAAGTTTGGGGCTGCGATGCTTATGTGAAAAAGCTTCAACCTGATAAGCTCGAACCCAAATCGGAGAAATGTGTCTTCATAGGATACCCAAAGGAGACTGTTGGGTACACCTTCTATCACAGATTCAAAGGCAAGATATTCGTTGCTAAGAATGGATCCTTTCTAGAGAAGGAGTTTCTCTCGAAATAAGTGAGTGGGAGGAAAGTAGAACTTGATGAGGTAATTGTACCTGCTCCCTTATTGGAGAGTAGTTCGTCACGGAAATCAGTTCCAGTGATTCCTACACCAATTAGTGAGGAAGCTAATGATGATGATCATGAAACTTCTGATCAAGTTACTATCGAACCTCGTAGGTCAACTAGAGTAAGATCGGCACCAGAGTGGTACGGTAATCCTGTTCTGGAGGTCCTGTTACTTGACCATGACGAACCTGCGAACTATGAAGAAGAGATGATGAGCCCAGATTCCGTGAAATGGCTTGAGGCCATGAAATCTGAGATGGGGTCCATGTATGAGAACAAACTATGGACTTTGGTTGACTTGCCCGATGATCGGCAAGCCATAGAAAATAAATGGATCTTCAAGAAGAAGACTGACGCTGACGGTAATGTTACTGTCTACAAAGCTCGACTTGTTGCAAAAGGTTTTTGACAAGTTCAAGGAGTTGACTAAGATGAGACTTTCTCACCTATAGTGATGCTTAAGTCTGTCCGAATCATGTTAGGTTATGAAATTTGGCAAATGGACGTCAAAACTACATTCCCGAATGGATTTCTAGAAGAAGAGTTGTATATGATGCAACCAGAAGGTTTTGTCGATCCAAAGGGTGCTAACAAAGTGTGCAAGCTCCAGCGATCCATTTATGGACTGGTGCAAGCCTCTCAGAGTTGGAATAAACATTTTGATAGTGTGATCAAAGCATATGGTTTTATACAGACTTTTGGAGAAGCCTGTATTTACAAGAAAGTGAGTGGGAGCTCTGTAGCATTTCTAATATTATATGTGGATGACATATTGTTGATTGGAAATGATATACATTTTTGGATAGCATAAAAGGATACTTGAATAAGAGTTTTTCTATGAAAGACCTCGGTGAAGCTGCTTACATATTGGGCATCAAGATCTATAGAGATAGATCAAGACGCTTAATTGGACTTTCACAAAGCACATACCTTGATAAGATTTTGAAGAAATTCAAAATGGATCAGTCAAAGAAAGGGTTCTTACCTATGTTACAAGGTGTGAAAGTTGAGTGAGACTCAATGCCCGACCACTGTAGAAGATAGAGAGAAAATGAAAGTCATTCCCTATGCCTCAGCCATAGGTTCTATCATGTATGCAATGATGTGTACCAGACCTGATGTGTGCCTTGCTATAAGTATAGTAGGGAGGTACCAAAGTAATCCAGGAGTGGATCACTGGACAACGGTCAAGAACATCCTCAAATACCTGAAAATGACTAAGGATATGTTTCTCGTTTATGGAGGTGACAAAGAGCTCGTTGTAAATGGTTACGTCGATGCAAGCTTTGACACTGATCCGGATGACTCTAAGTCACAAACCGGATACGTATTTATATTGAATGGTGGAGCTGTAAGTTGGTGCAGTTCCAAACAGAAGGCCGTATGGCGGGATCTACGAGTGAAGCGGAGTACATAGCTGCTTCAGAAGCAGCAAATGAAGGAGTCTGGATGAAGGAGTTCATATCCGATCTAGGTGTCATACCTAGTGCATCGGGTCCAATGAAATTCTTTTGTGACAATACTGGTGCAATTGCCTTGGCAAAGGAATCCAGATTTCACAAGAGAACCAAGCACATCAAGACACGCTTCAATTCCATCCGCGATCAAGTCAAGGAGGGAGACATAGAAATTTGCAAAATACATACGGATCTGAATGTTGCAGACCCGTTGACTAAGCCTCTCTCACGAGCAAAACATGATCAGCACCAAGACTCCATGGGTGTTAGAATCATTACTATGTAATCTAGATTATTGACGCTAGTGCAAGTGGGAGACTGACGAAATATGCCCTAGAGGCAATAATAAAGTTGTTATTTATATTTCCTTATATCATGATAAATGTTTATTATTCATGCTAGAATTGTATTAACCGGAAACTTAGTACATGTGTGAATACATAGACAAACAGAGTGTCCCTAGTATGCATCTACTAGACTAGCTCGTTAATCAAAGATGGTTAAGTTTCCTGACCATAGACATGTGTTGTCATTTGATGAACGGGATCACATCATTAGAGAATCATGTGATGGACAAGACCCATCCGTTAGCTTAGCACTATGATCGTTTAAGTTTATTGCTATTGCTTCCTTCATACTTATACATGTTCCTATGACTATGAGATTATGCAACTCCCGAATATCGGAAGAACACTTAGTGTGATATCAAACGTCACAAGGTAACTGGGTGATTATAAAGATGCTCTACAGGTGTCTCCGATGGTGTTTGTTGAGTTGGCATAGATCAAGATAAGCCTTGCAAGCAATGTGACTAATGAGTTAGTTACGGTATGATGCATTACGGAACGAGTAAAGAGACTTGCCGGTAATGAGACTGAACTAGGTATGATGATACCGACGATCGAAGCTCGGGCAAGTAACATACCGATGACAAAGGGAACAACGTATGTTGTTATGTGGTTTGACCGATAAAGATCTTCGTAGAATATGTAGGAGCCAATATGAGCATCCAGTTTCCGCTATTGGTTATTGACCGGAGATATGTCTCGGTCATGTCTACATAGTTCTTGAACCCATAGGGTCCGCACGCTTAACGTTCGATGACGATTTGTATTATGAGTTATGTGATTTGATGACCGAAGTTTGTTCAGAGTCATGGATGAGATCATGGACGTGACGAGGAGTCTCGAAATGGTCGAGACATAAAGATTCATATATTGGAAGGTTACATTCGGACACCGGAATGGTTCGGGTCGTTTCGGATGAGTTTCGGAGTACCAGGGGTTACCCGAACCCCCCCCCCCCCCGGGAAGTTATTCGGACTCATGGGCCTAGTTGTGGAAGATAGGAGGCCGGCCAGGGAGTGGCGCGTGCCTCCCTAGCCCAAACCAAATTGGACTAGGGTTGGGGGGGCCTTTCATTCTCTCCTCCTCCTCCTTCTCCTACTAGGAATAGGAAAGAGGAGGGGAATCCTACTTGGACTGGGGAGTCCTAGTAGGATTCCCCACACCTCTGCTCGAGTGGAGAGGAGGGGAATCCTACTTGGACTGGGGAGTCCTAGCAGAGGTGACCACACCGATGATGGAGCCTAGTCGGCCAATCCTCATCGTCGGGTAAGCTAGACCTTCCCCCACTTCCCCCAAGCTTTACTCATTTTCTCCCCTACCTCTGACGGTCCCCATGGATGGACGAGAAGAGAAATAACTGATATAGAACCGCCCGAGTATGAAACAATGTGTGGAAGAAATAGAAGAAAAGACACAAGGGAAAACATGAATCATCCAAGTCCAGCGTTCAAGTAAGAATGACCACAATCAAATGTTCAAATTGTAAGCTACAAGGGCATAGGTACACAAACTGTGCATAACCTTTGAAGCTACACTTGGCAATAAGAAGGTCATCCAACTCAAAAAAGAAGAAGGTCACGGCACAAGATAATCGCAGTCTCCGTCCTAAATGGTACCAACCTTGTCAAGAATGAATGGTGTATAGTAGTTTGTAATGGCCATGTTGCAACTTGGCAAATACTTGGATGTTAAAACTTCATGGTTGTATATTTTGGTGTGTGAGACTAGTCATATTATTTTCCGATGGCTGTAATGGCCATATGGCAACTGTTGGGGACCGTAGTAATTCAAAAAAATTCCTACGTACACGCAAGGTCATGGTGATGCATAGCAACGAGAGGGGAGAGTGTTGTCCACGTACCCTCGTAGACCGAAAGCGGAAGCGTTATGACAACGCGGTTGATGTAGTCGTACGTCTTCACGATCGACTGATCCTAGTACCAAACGTACGACACCTCCGCGGTCTGCACACGTTCAGCTCGGTGACGTCCCACGGACTCACGATCCAAAGAGAGCCGAGGAGAGCTTCACAAGATGACGGCATGATGACGATGATGATGAAGCTACCGGAGCAGGGCTTCGCCTAAGCACTACGATGATATGACCGAGGTGGATTATGGTGGAGGGGGGCACCGCACACAGCTAAGAGATCAATGATCAACTTGTGTGTCTATGGGGTGCCCCCCTCCCCCGTATATAAAGGAGTGGAGGAGGGGGAGGGGGCCGGCCTCCTAGGCACGCCCCAAGGGGAGTCCTACTCCCACCGGGAGTAGGATCCCCCCCCTTCCCTAGTTGGATTAGGAGAGAAGGAAGGGGAGGAAGGAGGAAGGAAAGGGGGGGCCGGCCGCCCTCCCAATTCGGATTGGGCTTGCCCCCCCCCCTTTGCTCCCTTCTCCTCTCTCCCACTAAGGCCCAATAAGGCCCATATACCTCCCGGGGGTTTCTGGTAACCTCTCGGTGCACCCGTATATGCCCGATCTCACCCGGAACCATTCCGATGTCCAAATATAGTCGTCCAATATATCGATCTTTATGTCTTGACCATTTAAAGACTCCTAGTCATGTCCGTGATCATATTAGGGACTCCGAACTACCTTCTGTACATCAAAACACATAAACTCATAATACCGATCGTCACCGAACATTAAGCGTGCGGACCCTACGGGTTCGAGAACTATGTAGAAATGACCGAGACACGTCTCCGGTCAATAACCAATAGCGGAACCTAGATGCTCATATTGGTTCCTACATATTCTACGAAGATCTTTATCGGGCAAACCGCATAACAACATACGATGTTCCCTTTGTCATCGGTATGTTACTTGCCCGAGATTCGATCGTCGATATCTCAATACCTAGTTCAATCTCGTTACCGACAAGTCTCTTTACTCGTTCCGTAATGCATCATCCCGCAACTAACTTATTAGTCACATTGCTTGCAAGGCTTATAGTGACGTGCACTACTGAGAGGGCCCAGAGATACCTATCCGACAATCGGAGTGACAAATCCTAATCTTGATCTATGCCAACTCAACAAGTACCATCAGAGACACCTGTAGAGCACCTTTATAATCACCCAGTTACGTTGTGACATTTGGTAGCACACAAAGTGTCGTGGTTTTGTCACAGCAGATGTCCTCATGAAAGGACTTAGTCGTGGAGCCATCGCTATGGGTTAGCTTGAAGGGGTTAAAGCGGACACAAGGACGCAAGAGAGTTTATACTAGTTCGGCCCCTTCGATGAAGGTAAAAGCCTACGTCTAGTTGTGATGGAATTGATGGGGGTTTCGATGACTAGGGAGCAAACAAGCTTTGCCTAAGTCTCGAGTTGTTGTCTGTCGTCCTTGAACCGCCTCCGGGTCGTCCCCTTATATACATGGGTGGCGCCCGTCGGTTCATGGAGTCCCGACGCCGGTTCATAGATGTATCCGGCTCGGTCTATGCTATTCCTAACTTACAATACAAGTTACATACTGACGCCGGTTTACGGCTACAGGCCTTAAACCGGCTATGGGCCTTAAGCCCTCATCTGCCTACTTGGGCTTTAACATACTCAACTACTGATGAAGCTAACCCGGCCTGTCCTGGCCGGTTTACGCCCAGTGGTAATATCCCCAACATTAGGCTCCGATTGATTTGAACAGGTTCATGTCAATCCTCAAAGAAAAATTTCATCTTCAAAGATCTTTGTGTAATTGGGTGAACCACCATGATGTCATCTTCTCTGGTCATCGTAAACCGGCGTGACGTCACCTGTTATAAATTTATCCACAATACCTTTTTTGGTTTAATAGATCTGCGACAATCGAGGCGACAGCTCCGTTTCCAAACTCGCGGCCCCTTGATTTTCACGCCTGACACATGTCCCTTGCTTTATAAATAAGACCGAAGGGTCATTTCTTTTTTTCCCCTTCGTGCCCCTCTGCTTCGTCTTCCTCGCGCCACCCAGCTTCGGAGCTCCGCCGTTGCCGTCAACTTCTGCACCAACCTTGGCCACTGCATCACCCTGAGTATACCAGAGCATCGCGGCGGTCTTCCGTTTCTTCCTCAGCTCTGGTAAGTCTTCTATCTTTTCACCATAGATCTGTTCTAGGGTTTCCATGTTCTTCAGCGTTCATCGCTTGCTTCTTATTCATATGACAACTCTTAGTCAAATCTGTGAATCCTTGTTCTGCGTAGCGGTAGTTTTTAACATCTGTTGTCACTTGCGCATCTCAAGGCCATAGATCTCCCTGCATCCTTGCTCATTGTTTTGGTACCGCTCCGTTTTGGACCTTGAATATTTATTTCTTTTCCGAACATGCTCCGGATCCAAAAGCAGAAATACTTTTGTGAAACCTGTTTTCGCACATCCACTCTTGATTCATCAATATTTCAGACTAGCGGTTTAACTTTGTAAAAATTGACAACTCGGCATATACCATTAGTCCCCTTGTTGAACCGCCAGATTTCCGATTATGTATCGCCACCTTGCGTAACTCCGGTTTATAAGCAACTTCTTCGGTTTAACAATGAATGTATCAATATATAGCCTTCCAACATATTCTTGAACGGTATTACTGCTGCAGATTACACCATGGCCAAGCAAGTGTACGAGTGTAATTGGGTCCCTTCTCGAGTGACTGAAACTCAATGGATAACTTAGTCCGCACCGGCGCTTTAGGCAAAAAGACGTCATTCATTTGGAGGGTCCCGGCCCGAGAGTCCTCCGTAACCCAAGGATGGAGACGTTGTTGTTTTTGCTGACCATTTAGCCCGGGGCTTCAGTCCGCCCAGTTCAAATCGGGATGTCTTGGCCAACTTCCAACTGCGTCCACAAGATATTGGCCCCAACTCCGTAACCAATATCTGTCACTTTCAAGTGCTCTGTGAGGTGTTCTTTCAAGAGGAGCCCACAGTTGAATTGTTCAGAGATTGCTTCCATCTAAACCGCCGCACCGAATTTTCTGACGGTCCCAACACCGAGTTGGGTGGTATGGCGATTCAAAAGCGGAAAGAGGTCACTTACCCTCACGCCAAACTGCACAGCCATCCCAAAGAGTGGAATTCAACATGTTTTTACTGCAAAGATGCCTCTCCTGATGGAGAAAATCCTTTACCGGGTTACCGTCCGGAGCGGCCAAGCAACACACATCCCCTCCCTCACAGACTGACTGCTAAGGAAAGAAGCAAATATGCCCCTGAACTATCCAAGCTCCGGGCCTTCATGGCCAACGGGTTGACAGGAGTTGATCTTGCTCGCTTTGGATATCTTGGAGTATATCGCCCCTAAGCCTGCGCTCCTGTTTAATGTGCAAATACACAGAAGATGTGAAAGACCCTCTACGGCATATTGAGATCTAGCTGACAGACGATGAAGTTACTGAGGCTGTTAAAAGGATGTTAAACGAACCGGAAGCTGCTTGCGCCCAAACCGGCCTGCCTCCCTTTTCTGCCATTAACAAACCGCCAGTTGTAAGACTCATATCTTATGTGTTTATGAAATCTGACTATGTTTAAGTACCCTTTGTTGATATTAACATCTTTCAAACAGGGTGATGATCCATTTGGAGCAAGAAGACTCCACAAGAGAAACCGGAGAAAATAACCCGGCCCAAGACCAGAGTTGTGAAGAAACCAAAGAATAGAAAGAAAACCACGCCTCCTCCGATCCACCAGCTGACGATGATGTGGGTCCTCCGGATCTTGTGGTAGAACTTGACTCACTTGGTTTGTTTTTCACACGCCTTATTGATAATGATTATTGCCAGGATGATGTTTAAGTCAGTCATGCTGATGTTGTAGAGGTAATCGCTCTTTCTTCCGATTCAAACCCTTTACCTTCAGTAAAAATCTGTCGGCAAACCGGAAAGTTAAATTTTCTCATCCTCTTGCTTATTTGGACCGAAACTTTCTTATGAAGACACAATGACATGAAGCTCATCGCAAGCAACCCAAGACAATGGCGGTAGTTACCTCCACCGGTTTACCGAGCGATGCAGTTCGGAAGCGTTGTTCGAAGGTCTCTAACTGCTTTTGTCAATGCTTATCCTAAAGCGGGTTACGTTCACAACCTCTTAATCCTTCCGACTCGATTATCGGTGACTTCTCATTCTTCCTCCGTGAATCGTCAGCCACCCAACTCCCACCACTCAAGACAGTGCTTGGGTGAGCCATATTCCTGATATGTTGTTTGATATATCACTTTCAATGTTTACTGGACTAATCCGTCTTTTTCCTTTCAGGGCCAAGCCTAGGCCAAGCAAGAAAGCTCGTCTGGACAAAGCGGCAGAAGAAGACGACGCTCCTGAACCGACCAAAATACCAAATCCCGAAGAGCACATCCAGGATGATATGCTGAACGACCCACCATTGCAAGATCATGATGTTACTGTTGAAGAGGCACATGTTGATGCCACAGGCCCTTCAAATCAACCCATGAGTCCTGCTCAAACTGACAAAATAGCGAGTCCACCAAAGCATATGGATAAACCGGCGACCCCAGTGCGAACCGGCGAAGCTAGGATGATGATGTTGTTATTATCGGCTTTGGCCATTCCGAGCAGTAATCTCGCCGCTTGTCCAAGCACGCAAAGCGATGAATTTACTGCGTTTGGTTAAGGCAAGTGGAATGCCGATTTGGCTACTTATGCCGCTTTGAATCCCCAAGATCTTCATTCCGGTTATCTGAATCGGTTATATACCAGCCGTGATTATGAAGCCGGTCTGGTAAATATAATGAAAGACAAATATGAGGTAAATTCCATATAACTCTCTCCTTGTATATTTCAATCTGTCAACTCTAATAGCCCCCAAGTGACGGTTTTAAGATGTGAACTTAAACCGGGACTTCCCAATATAATCGTGAGCAAAGCTGTACTTTTGGTAAAGTAGTTTCAAGGGCGGTTCAACTTAATGTAGTTAAACCGGACTTTTATACCATAAGAAATCCAAAGATCCCTCAAGGACAAAGCAAATAGGCATTAGCCCCCAAGTGCCAAACTGAATATTTGTATTGAGCTTGGGACTTTATATAGAAATTGTAGGGTGAAAAGCAAATATGCATTAGCCCCCAAGTACCAAGAGCATAACTTGTTACGGGGTTGGTACTTCAACTCTGCTCCTAAATCTTTATCCAATGATTACCTGTATGTAGGCTGATCTGAGCAAGAAAGAAAATCAAATCACCGATCTTCAAGAAAACCTGAAATCCCAGCAAGCTAAAACTTCCAAAGCAAAGAATGAATTAATCAGCGCTTTAAGCGTCATGGAAAAGCTTAAAGAGGGTTTCAACAAGGAGCGGGCGGATTGGGCCACTGAAAAGGCCGCTTTAACTCATCGGGCAGAGAATGCTGAGGCTGCCCTAAAACCGGTGGTTGATGAACTGACCAGTGTAAAGCGGCAAGTGCATGCCATGACCGCTGCTGTCTTTGGTAAGCTTTTTTGATTTCTGACGTAATGAAGCCTTCTCATGTAATTGCCGGTTTTATTAACCCTTTGAATGATACAGGGACACGTATTGGCCACTTAGGATCAGATGTGCGGAAGAAATTGAAAGCCTCTTATACATTGATAGAGCAACTCTATACTGGTGCGCAGCGGATCATCAGCACCGCTTCTCATAACAACCCGGCACCGACCTTGATCCAGGACACCATTAAAAGGTTGTCAATGCTTCCTGCCCGAGTTGAAGAGTTAAAGAAATCTGCTGCTAGAACCGGTGCCATAAACGCCTTAATCCGGGCCAAAGCGTGGGTGCTGGATTTTGATCCTGTTGAAGCGGCCCAGGGCTTCCCAAGCTTGAAGGAAGACGGGACAGAATTCAGCGAAGAAGATCTCCGAGCTATAAACCGGGAAGTGCGTCGTTTGGCTTGTCAATTGGCTGAAGAGGCAAATCTGTCTCACTATCAAGCTCAATATGATGGTGAAAATAAACAAGTGCCTGCACCGATTCCTGAAGTGGAGAACCTTATACCTCCAATTCGTAAGCATACTTACGCTCCTGATATTGAACCGTCGTTATTGATCAATGATGAAGCTGTATTCCAAGCATTAATGGGAATCGACTGGACAACTATTGATTTCAAATTACCGGGTAGGGAATCAGAAGTTGAAGCGGCGCAGGATGACCCGCAACCATCAGGCCAAGCTGGCGACCAAGCATGAACCGGAGGCCGGTTTACATTACTGCTTCCTTATGTTATGCCAAAAAACAATTATCTTATCTGGGCACCGTGTTGCCTTGTAATAGACTAGCTGCCACACTTTGTGTTGATATGCCTTCGTGCATATTTATTGCAACTTATGCTTCCGTTGAATCGCCAATGCTAAACTGTTGTCTGTAGCAAAAAAGCTTAAAACGCCATTGTGGTTGTATAACCAGGCGGGTCATCATATTTAGCTGGTCTGGCTGGTTTTTATTGTCATGCGTGCACTTACAAACGAGACCCACTTGTGTGGAATTATGTCAATATACTCAAACACTAGGTTAGACCTAGATGCAATGTATTACACCATCAAATCTTGGAAAATGTTCACGATCTTTTTCTCTTTGTGATAAAAAATAGAGTAGAGAATACACATGAGCCTGTGAGAGCAGCTCGCAGTTGTTTTATAGCACTTTTACAGGATTTTACGGAGACCTAATTTGAGGACGATGTGTTGTGATGTTGTTTGTCCCAGACGCTCTTAATACATTGGGCCTGATAACCAAGTCGAGTTAATAAACATAGACATTCGGTCTCCACCGGTATTCTATGTGAAACAAGCTTTAAATGAAGTTGTAGGCCTAGGATTTTTTTTTTCTGCACCGCCAATATTTTTTAAATAGCTCCTAGTGCGCCGGCCCACGGCTGGCCCACGAAATCACAACGCAGTGAATAGTCCCGAGAAAAATACCAGCAAAAAAGAGCCTTCGAAAGGATTCTGACTCATGGCGATGGGGTCTTATCGTAGCATAACTAACCACCAGTGTGATTAACAATACCGCCAGCTATATAAGAACAAGCATGGTCGCGCTATTTATCACACAATACCATCTATTATATCACTTAGATTTTTGAATTATTTGGAAAGAATTGTGAATTTCAAAAGGTTCAACGATTTTGAAAAACGTTCTTCATTTTCTAGAAAATTTGCAAACTTAAAAAAAATCAACAATTTTGACAATAGTTCAATGTTTTGAGAAAAAAGTTCATCAAATTGAAAAAATGTTCATAGAGTTTGAAAAAAATACATCAATTTTGAAAAAAGTTCATCAAATTTTGGAAAAGGATCCATCAAATTTTGAAAAAAGATTCATTAAATTTTAAAAAAGTTGATCGAATTTGAAGAAAAGTTCACTAATTTAAAAAAACATCAAAACTGAAAAAAAGTTCATCAATTTTGATTTTTTTTACGAATTTTATAAAATTGCATCCAACTAGGAAGAAGAAAAAGGAAAAAAAGAAAAGAAAAAAGAAAACTAGGATGTTAGTATTCATATGAGAATTGGTGGCGGGATGGATAATGCATCCTACTAGAAAGTCGGAGGTCTCAGGTTCGACATATAAACACAATAGCTTTTGTATGGTTTGTTTTGAAAAAAGAAAAAAAAACTTGGATGAGCTGGCCCAGCGGGCGGCGATTCAGGCAAGCTCCCATTTACAAACCTAGTAAATGAGCACGTGCAATGCACGTTAATATTAGGAAGAAAATTAACCGCAAGTTGATATTAAGTAGGATATCAACTACATATTAGTTATGAGATTAGTATAGATGTTGATATTTGGTATGCTAACAATTGCACGCTCAACATGTTGAGAGCTCATCATTGGAGCACTGTAAATCGTTGGATTGACATGGTTTGATTGCTGGGATTAATTGGATCTGTCCCTTTGGGTCTTTTTATATTGATATATCTATAGGTGTAGATACGCTGTAATGGGTGTGTCAGGCGCTCGCACGGACGCAAGTGGGCCTGCCCAGCAACATGCTGAAAAGCAAAACACGAAGGAAAAAATGTCACATTTATTTCGAGAGAAGTTGGACTCGACGTTCTGATGCCCGAGTCAATGCTCACTTGCATCAACCACTAGACCAATATCATTTTCTTCATTAGTTGTGGAAAAACAGACCATTTGACCTTTCATTCAGTACAAACAAACATATATACTATTATATACTCACCATAAATTATTTGAATAAAGAAAACACAAATTTGAAAAAGCATTCACAAAAAGCATGAATAGAAAAGAAAAGTTCCCACAAATTGAAAAGGTTAGCAAATTTGAATAAGTTCATTGAATTGGGAAAAAATCATTGAATTTGAAAAAAAAGTTTATTGAATTTCAAAAAGGTTCATCAAATTTCAAAAAAGATCATCAAATTCGATAAAATGTTCATCTAATTTGAAAAAACAAATCAGCGATTATGGAAAAAGTTCATCCATTTTGAAAGAAAGTTCACAAATTTAAAGAAAAAGTTCATCAACTTAGAAAAAGGTTCATGACTTTTTAAAAACCGCGCATTAACGAAAACAAAAAAAAGGAGGGGAAAAAGAAAAAGAAAACCGAACTGAAGAACGAGATAAAAGAAAAAAACAAGTAACGAAGGGGTTTCGTCTTGCGTGTTCGAACCCACGTGCTTTTTTGACATTTCCAAAACAGGGAAAAACATAAAAAGGGCCGGCCCAGCTAGGAGTGCTTACGGCGCCCGTTTGCGAAATGCACTATAACGGAAGCCCGAAGCGCTTAATAGGGATCGCCGCGCGTTGTCTCTTCCTCTCAAGGATGCCTAAAATGGCTGATGCAAAAACATGCAGGTATATGTATATATTTTGTCCTTTTTTCGTTGGTTTTTTTGTTTATAAATTGGAAAACAAATATAAATATAAATATTTCAAAATAAATTCAGATAAATGTTTGCGAACTTGAAAAGTATAACACAATATTAAAAATTTGTTAGTATAGTTTGAAAAAATTGTTCATAGCTTGATAAAAATTATATGTTTTCACGAGTTTCAGAAAAAATGTATGTGCCATTTTAGAAAAATGTTGTACATGTCAAAAAATGTTCGTCTAATTACCAAAATATGTTTTGCACTATTTAACAAAAATATAAATGTCATTTAATTATATATTCAAGTAGAACAAAAATATATTTGTTCTTCTTCTAGAAAATTGTTTATACAGTAGCAAAAAATCGTATAGTTGAACAAAAAAACCTGTACCAGTTGAAAGATGTTTTGAACTTTATTAGAAAAAAAATAAAATTTTATTTTTGAAAAATTTGAAAAACTTATTTGAAAATAACTTAATATGTATAAAATATTATGTGCATCAGAAAATGTACAGTACTTATCAAAACAATTGGACATCAAAAGATATATTTGAAAAAAATTAATAACGTATTTCAAAAAATTTGCACGCAGATAAAAATTATTCCTGATGTATATGAAAAATATAGACATATGTTGTGCGAAATTGGAAAATAAAAATATATAAAATAAAATAACACCGGTAAACTAAGAAGAAACATAGAAAAGCAGAGAAATAAAAATGAAAAGCAAAGAAAATGGAGGAAAACCACCGGAAACAGTAAAAAAACTCGCGTCGCAGGTAGAATAATATGCTGGCCCTGTAGCATCCTGCGGAGAGCAGGCCTGCACGATTGAGCCCACAGCCTTGTCTTTTCTCTTTATTCCTCGTTTTTTGCTATTCTTTTCTGCTTTCTTTTTTTTACAGTTGTTTATACTTCAAAATATTGTAAATAATTACATATATATTATAAGAAATTACATAAACCAATTATAAATGTCAATCAAGTATTTCTAAATACTAAGTTTGTATAAAATAATTGTTTCCCATGTATACAGAAGCTTTATAAGAAAAACAATTAAAATGTATATTTAAAAAGTTAGTCATGTATTTTAAATTTTTTAATCAAGTATTTGGAAAAATGTTAAAAATCTATTTCAGAATGTTAAATGTGTATAATAAATTCTTGATGTTTACCGAAAATGTAGAACGACTATTCAAAAAACTGAATATAAAACATTTTTTAAATGATGATTGTGTATCTATAAAATTTTAATCATATATTCTAAAAATGTAACGTGTACAAAAAAATGTTAGTGATATATAGGAAAAATAAACTATGTGCATAAAAAATTGTATTTATTAAACACAAATATTTTTTAAAAGATTAACTATTTAAAAAATGTGAAACATATACATAAAAATATGTATCATATAATAAAAATATAGAACCTGCATTAAATGTTTGTCTATAAAACCTTAAATTTTTTATTATTGATCGTGTATAAAATTATTTATGATATGTTTTAAAAATGTTAAATATGTATTTCAAAATGTTTCTGATATATTGAAAACAAATAGTCTTGAAACATATAGTCTTTTGATATGCTGACGTGTACTAGAAAAATGTTAAACATATATTGAAAAGTTTCTAATGTATATGTAAAATGTACAAACATGTATGGAAAATATAAGCATGTGTTGAAGAAAAAGACAAAAAAAATAAAAAAAAGCGAAGAAAACCAAAGAAATAGCAGAAATAAGCAAAGAAACACGTTAGAAATGAAGAAGATAGAAAATCCAAAGAAATCCGTGAAAACCCACGAGGAAACAGAGAGAAACCAAGAAGAAAAAAACGTAGACGAACAAAGAAAATGGATGAAAAGTTAGAAAATAATTCCGAACAAAAATAAAGAAAATAGAAAAGAAAAAAATCGAAGAGAAAAAGGGAACTAGAAAACCAAAGAAAAAACTGTGCAAAATAGAAAAACCAGGGAAGAAACAAAAAAAAAATGAAAACCGGTGAAGAAATTTAAAAGAACCTGAAGAAAATACAAAAAGAAAAATCAAAGAAGCTACTCAACCAGAAAAAAGCCAGAAGAAAACCACGAACTAAAAAACAGGCATATAAATACCGAGTGGCTACAGCACAGGGAGAAAGCTTCACACTAGATGAAGGGAGCACTCGCACTAAGCGAGATATAGCTTACGCGCATCTTGCAATTGGCAATACATAGCTACCGCATGCCTAAATGCCCCCCTCCCGATTCTATTATTTGGCCAAAGTAGCTTCTTGCATGTTTTTTTAACTGCCATCATGTCATTTTATTCAAAGTTTGGCGAAACAATATCCGAATGAACAACATCAATCAGATAACCAGGGACTATATCCAAAATAAAGGAGCTAACAGAAAGTTTTAGCACCTCTCTAGCACA
The DNA here is from genome assembly GCA_021605145.1 of Aegilops bicornis. NCBI lineage: Eukaryota > Viridiplantae > Streptophyta > Magnoliopsida > Poales > Poaceae > Aegilops > Aegilops bicornis. Next base: position 570,647,264 of record CM038669.1, on the reverse strand, counting down.
CAACTGTGCCACATTATTTGCAACTCACCTAACATATTGTAACTCAAAACCCTAAAAAAGGTGGAGATAGTGCTTCATCTCCTTGATCACCTGTCCTCGAACGGACATCTCGCTCTCTTCTGGTTCCATAGGGAGCATACTACTTCGCTATCAGTTTCGATAATGACCTTGAATACCCGGTCATAGCAGCAAACTCAATAGCATCCTTGCATGCTAGAACCTTGACCATCAAGGGGCCAGTAATCTGCCATAGTTCACCATTTTCCCATCAGAAAATTGCCCGTGTGGTCTCTGTCCACCACACCCACGCCAGCGTAGAGAGCGTTGTTGTCCACCGCCCCGTCCGTGTTAAGCTTCACTCAGCCGGGCTAGGAACATTTATCTTGCTTGTTTCAGGGATATGGAGTGCGGCAATTAACTAATTTATCACTTCTGTATATGGAGTGCGGCAATTAACTCATTTATCACTTCCATATATTTTGCAGGATGGAACTGAATCTCTCCATGAGTATATTTGTTTCGGTTGCTCTAGATCGCCAACATCATCGTTACTGCTATTTCTGTCTTATCCTTCGCCACAAACGAAATATCCAACAAGTCTTTAGACCATGTAAGAGGGTGTAGTTGTGGTAATTCTATGCCGAAAAAATCTTTTGCCGCCTCCCACAACCTCCTTGCATGATCACACTTGATAAGAACATGAAATAATGACCCACTATCGTTCCCGCACATCAGGCATATTGCATGAGCCATGACATGTCTCCTGTTAAGTTCATCGTAGGATGTCAAGATATTTTTTTAGAACTCTCCGGAAGAACACCCTAATCTTTGGTTGCACGTTTGGTTTTCACAAAGCTTTCCAAACCTCCACTCACTAGAAGAGCTACTGAGCGAGGGCTCTCATTTTCTCTTTTCCTTTCTCTCTCCTCCCACTGCTCTTGAGAGTTGTTGTAGCCTCCCCGCCTCCTCTACCCTCCTTCTCCGGCGGCCTCGCCGGCCGGAGTGAGGATGGGAGAGGCAGCGGGCAATTCTTGTCTATGGTAGTTGTAGCATAGTATCTAAGGTTTAGTTTTGCCTCGAAGGCGACTGGGTATATGCCATGGACTAGCGCTATGCCGTGGAGAAACTCTGCTTCGGCGCTCGCGAGCGGTGTGAAGGGTTCGTCTTCTTCACCTTCTAGCTGGATTTCATGGAGGACAATGACTGGAAATGGAGGATTCGACAGAAGTTTCTTGTTTCCCCCCTTAATAAGCTCGTTGGAGCCATGGATTCGGTGCTACATGATCTCTTTCCCCTCTCTTTTGGAGTTTCGGTCGCCATGGTGGCAGGAGGAAGATGGGCGGTGGAAGGTTGTGCCGCTACTTCAGATCCACCGCTATGGGGAACTTGCAAGCTGCGAAGAAGCTCATCGGTCGATTCTCATCCTCCACATTGACCTCCGCCACTGGGACAACAGATCAACCAAGGTAGGTCCCGCTCGTGCTTCAACCTCCAGAGCAAGGCCCTCTATCCTCTGTCTGACTATGGCGAGGAACATGTCTAGCCGCAGCTCCGGCAAGGTCGCTAGATGTAGTATGACTGGTTTGCTTTTTTATTTTTTAGGGTCCTGTTTTCGAAAAGAGAGGATATGTCTATAATTTCAGTTCTTTCAGGGCCCTCTTTGTGGTGTACTGTCATTTTTGTAATATGAAGCAACTTCGAGGACTTTCTAGTCCCCTTCCCGTGTTAAAAAACTAGAAGGGCTACTCGGTGACTCGTCAGAGAGGCACTTTCGCTCCATCATCATTTTGTATGCTGACTTCACCGTGAATACTCCCGATCTTTCCCATACCCAAGCCCAAATGTCCTCATGTAGAACTCGCGGGCGCAACATTTCTCATATCGATGCCACGTCTGGTGGTGTAAACAACTCATTTAACAAGTTCGCATTCCACTCGCCCATGTTTGGTTCCAGAAGATCAACCACGAGTGAACATGCTCCTTAAATAGCCAACATACATGTCTCATTGTTGCTGTTCCCGGAATCCATCCATCGTGCTTCTTTATTTCTTTCGTTTAATTCTCCACAAAAAAATCTTTCATTTTCATGTATTTTAAAATATTTTAAATATATATCCTAAAACTTAATGTACTCGCTCGATCCATATTACTTGTCGCTCAAATGGATATATCCAGCACTGAAATACATCTATATATTTCCTTTTGTTCACAAAAGTATTAAAAAGCATTGATCGCGTTCAAAAACTGTTTGTGATATTTAAAACATGTTTACACATTTTAAAAATTGTGGCACTAAAAAATATATTTATGCATTGTAAACAAATTTTAGCATAATTTAAAAAATATTTTTTCTAACTAAAAATGTATGTGAAATTTTAATAAATGTTCACATGTTTCAAAAATATGTTTGTCACATTTAAAAAAATGCTTAGTCAATGCAAAAAAAAGTTCGGGTAGTTTAATTTTTTCCTGTACCATTCAAAAATATGTTCAATGTGTATTTGAAACATTTTAACTGTATTCAAGAAAATGTTCAAAACATGTATTAAAAAATATTATTTTCATTTTTACATGTTCACCGTATATCAAAAAATGTTATAGATATATACAAAAAATGTACAATGTGTATTGAAGAAAGTAGATATGTATTGAAAAAAACCCAAAGAAAACCAGTAAAGAAACATAGAAATCCGAAATAAAAAAACTGACACGGTAAACACATGGGAAAACAAAAGAAAAACCGCGCCGAAGATTCTAAACCAGTCTGAACCGGTCATAGAACCTTCTTAAATCCCACTCCCCAGGAACCCAATTGGGCGGGCCCATCGGGCGATCACCTATTGTGAGAGTGAGTACGGCCTTGCAGTAGGCGCGATATAGGTCCCACGGATGAGAGCTCCTCCCTGGCGCCTTCAGCGCCCGTTGGCGAACGCAGCGCCCGCTGTGTAGCTTGACTGGGCCTGCCCCAGTAACGTTCGCTCGCTATTTTTTTTTCTATGGCTAAATTGCTACAGTACGAACTCATTTTCTTAAGGAAAAAAACAGTTTGCTAGATTAAAAAAAACAGTTGGCTACAGTACGTACTCTTGTGCTTAGAAAAAAGTTCATTGATTTTGAAAAAAGTTCGTCGAATATGAGAAAAAGTTCATCAAATAAAAAAAAACATTGAGTCTTAAAAATAGTTCATCAAATTTCAAAAAAGTTCATCGAATTGGAAAAAAAAGTTTGTCAAAATAAAAAAAGTTCATCGAATTTCAGAAAAGTTCATCGAATTTGAAAAAAGTTCGTTGAATTCAAAAAAAAGTTCATCAAATTCGAAAAAAGTTCATCGAATATGGAAAAAGTTCATCAAATCTGAAGAAAAAAATCGAATTGGAAAAAAGTTCATTGGATTGGGTAAAAGTTCATCGATTTTGAAGAAAAAAGTTCACGAATTTAAGAAAAAAGCTTATCGAATTTGAAAAAAGTTCATTAAATTTAGAAAATTTTCATTGAATTTGAAAAAAAGTTCATTGGGTTTTGAAAAAGTTCGCACAATTTGATAAAATTTCATCAATTTCGAAAAAAGTTCAATGGTTTTAAAAAGTTTCTTTCAATTTGCATTAAGAAAAATAAGAATAAAAAACCGAACAAAACCATTCCCAATAAAAAGAACAATGATAAAAGAAAAAGGAAAATAGAGCAAAGAAAAAAGAAATATTAGAAAAAAAAAGACGTGAGATGAAAAAGAAGGAAGAAGTTTCTATTGAGCACATAAGGTGGGCGTACCAAGGTGGATTGCGTAGCGTGTGTTAACCAGGAGTTCCGCAGTTCGAAACCTGGCGCCCGCGCTACTGTTTTTTTTACAAACAGAAATCAGTAGAACGGGCCGGCCCAGCTAAAAAAACAAGTGTACAGAGGGGGTGTGCCCTGTACGAAATGCACTGTATTCGGCGCTTAAGGAGGGGGTGTGTGCCCTGTACGAAATTTACTGTATTCGGCGCTTAAGGAGGGGGTGTGCGCCCTGTACGAAATGCACTGTATTCGACGCTTAAGGAGGGGGTGTGCGCCCTGTACGAAATGCACTGTATTCGGCGCTTAAGGAGGCGCCGAGGGGGTGTGCGCCCTGTACGAAATGCACTGTATTGAGCACATAAGGTGGGCGTACCAAGGTGGATTGCGTAGCGTGTGTTAACCAGGAGTTCCGCAGTTCGAAACCTGGCGCCCGCGCTACTGTTTTTTTTACAAACAGAAATCAGTAGAACGGGCCGGCCCAGCTAAAAAAACAAGTGTACAGAGGGGGTGTGCCCTGTACGAAATGCACTATATTCGGCGCTTAAGGAGGGGGTGTGTGCCCTGTACGAAATACACTATATTCGGCGCTTAAGGAGGGGGTGTGCGCCTACGAAATGCAATCAGATTCGGGCGCTTAAGGAGGCGCCGAGGGTGCGCCTGTCTGAAATGCACTGTATTCGTGCTTGTGTGACGTCGCTGGTGCGCCTGCATCTGAAATGCAATCAGATTCGGTCTTGTGTGACGTCGCCTGGTGTGCGCCTGCACGAAATGCAATCAGATTCGGGCGCTTAAGGAGGCGCCGAGGGGGTGTGCGCCCTGTACGAAATGCACTGTATTCGGTGCTGTGTGACGTCGCCCTGGTGTGCGCCCTATACGAAATGCACTGTATTCGGCGCTTAAGGAGGCGCCGAAGGGGTGTGCGCCCTGTACGAAATGCACTGTATTCGGTGCTGTGTGACGTCGTCCTGTACGAAATGCACTGTATTCGGCGCTTAAGGCACCGAGGGGGTGTGCGCCATGTACGAAATGCACTGTATTCGGCGCTGTGTGACGTAGTGGGCTAGCAGGGGTTTGTAATATTTGTCAAAAGAACCGGCTCTAGAATTCTATTTTTCTTTCAAAAAAGAACATATTTATTTATACTCTCTTCGTTTCTAAATATTTGTCTTTTTAGATATTTTAAATAGCTACCACATACGAATGTATGTAGACATATTTTAGAGTGTAGATTCATTCATTTTGCTCCGTATGTAGTCACTTGTTAAAATATCTAGAAAGACAAATATTTAAAAACGGAGGGAGTACTAAGTTCATATGTTTAATTTAATACAACACAAACTAGACTGGTTTTTTTTTTTGAGTGGACACAGACTAGACTGCTATGTGTAACAGAATACCGCCACCCAAAGCCACCTCGCAAAGATGTAACTAACACTTTTTTTAAACTGGAGTAGCTCTTCTTTGAAACACATGATTTCAAAATTGTAGATCACTTGTTTGAAACACAGGGATTAAAAATACAAGACTGGTATGTCATAATTTTATTCACCAAAAAATGTCATTACTTCTCAAGCCCTATTTCTTTGTAATAAGACCCACCGCTTTGATAGAACTGGAAATAGCACCGCTGCTGGTTGCGTCCGATTCCAAATTGTATCACATAGCTAGTTTTAGCTGACTATAACCCTATTTCTTTGGAATAAGGCTCACGTAAAAAAGAAGAAGCCTATGTGTTTGAAAGATTCTTACGCAATAAAATTATCAAAAAATAGTTTAACAAAAATATAGTCGCTGGACAAAGACTATATAAGAGCGCAAGAAGAGGCAAGAATCAATACGTGTTCACATCCTTTCGGCTATTGATCGACTTACGTCCAAAAACTGTCACTCGTGTTAAGCTTCCAGATCTAACGAGATCAAGTCGTGGCGCTCATAACCAAGACCTTCTCGCTCATCACGTCAGACGTTTGGAGATGCAACGGAATCGATCGATCAATCATACATGCAGCAGCATGCCCTTATCTCGCTTGACATCACCATCCCTTTCCCTTTACAGATTCCATGCCAAATAAGTAATCATCATGCACGCTCCATCTAGCTAGGTCACCGCATGTTCTGTCGCCGCCATTGGCCTCCGCCGACGTCAATGGCAAAGTTGCAAACCCCCCAACTCTCTCTCTCTCTCCCACGTATCGGCCAAAGCGGAGAGCAGATCGATCCGGCTCCGGCTTGCATTGTCGTACCGGCATCTCATTCCCGCACTCGCCCCGCTTATTTTATGCACGCCAACTCGTGCGTGGATGGTGCGTGCACTTGAGTGGCTCAGTGGCTCTCGGTGCTGTCCGAGTAAGGAGGGACGGAGAGAGAGAGAATAAGCAGCAACTTGCCGTCGTCGAGAGCAGGCCAGCAATGGCGACTTGCCCCGTAGCGAAAGCGTCGGAGCTTCTTTCCCCTAGCGTAGCACGATCGGTCGATAATGGGGTGTGGGCTAGCTCATTAATCTGTTCCGGCGCCGCGCGCGCGTGAATTGGGCGACGTTTTTCCGCGTCTGGCTGGCTAGCTTTTGCAGATTGGTTAGGCCGGCCATGTGAAAAGCTGCTCTCCGTGCATGTAAGCTTGTGGATTCACCGAATGCATGAAAGGGCTTTTAAGCCGCCTGGTGGTGGGTGACTTTTTTTTTTATCCTGCAAGAAAAAAACTTCCGATTCTATTCATCAATTGTCATGGCAATACAAATAATAAAAGTAAAAATTACATCTAGACCCATAAATCACCTAGCAATGACTATAAGCACTGGAAGCAACGACTAAAATCACTAAAGCGAGCCAAAGACACACCGCCGTTATTACATGTCCCTCGCCGAAGCCGGGCAAACCTTCTAAAATTCCATATGGAATCATGTGAATCAAACAACCAACTCAGTAAAATTCATAAGAATCCAAACCCTCTAAAATTTGTGTGAAATTCCCTTGAATAAAAGGAGCCCTGAGCATTGTTGCTTCAACATGTCACCGGCAATGGGAGCTCCTAAATTCATTTCATAAGCCAATTATCAGGAATGCAAGATGCTCGCATTTCTTGCCATGTCAGCTCTTGTTTCAGGATAATCAGACATGACTTGATTTTAATTCTCTGCATTTCATCTCTCATCTTACCCCTTCCCCAAGCCCTAGCATGTTTGTTTAATGCTTCTTACATGTACTCTCCTGGCTGGAATCAATCCAATCCAACCATCATTTGGCGATAAATAGCCCTCTGCTGCTGTTTGTGAAAAAAAATATTGCAAATCATTCGCTCACACACATAATTCAATATCAACCAAGCCCAGTTTTTGTTTCAAATGTACATATAGACAAGTACGATCTTGTACATCTAGTACTCCACAAATTGGTACCTGATATAGTCAATATGTTGTGAAAAATGATAAGGTGGTAATTTTGCACATCTAGTTATCTAGTAGAAACAAAAGAAAACATGAGATTTTGAAATTGCATTAAAATAAAATTGAGCAATTTTTTTGGGAGAAAAAAAAACAGGAAACTGTTGAAAAAATGCTAAAAAAATAAAAAGCATTATGAAAAATAAGAAAATAATTATTTTCACTGATTTAAAATTATTTAAAAGTTCTATCAAACTGTATGTCTCCTTTCCCCATAATACTTTAACATTTTACTTCGTTTTACTTTAAAAAATTATAAATAGAAAATCCATAAATTGTGCAATAACTTGTCTACTATTTCTATTTCTATTTTTTGTTGGTTTTTATTTTGTTTTAAATTCTTCAGTTTCCTAATTTCCACTGATTTTGTAATTTTTTGTTTTAAAATTCATACAAAAAATGGGGGCACAAAAGTCTTCCATGTCTTACAATCCAGAGAGTGAGAGGAGTACTTCTATGAAAAAAAGGATGGTCAAAGTATGAGTTTAATGCGCAACATAACCTCTCTATTTCCCGCTCAATTATTTTCTTTACTTTTTAAGATGTGCTAAGTCAGTATGAGCCGTTAATATTGGTTATCCAATGTGAGTGGTGGAATAAATTTTGTAGTTTGCAAAAGTACTCAACTAGTGTGCTCGTTTTTCTCAACAAAAACAATTATGTTTGCCTATGCATAATTGCAATGCATGCATGTGTCGCCACTAAATGACCAAGGACTTTTACATGCTTTGGTAAGTTTCTCTTTAATCCTTGCATGCAACAATTTAATGCACCAAATCTGAACTTGTGACAAGAAACAATAAAATTGAGACTAACAAAATAAATAAAATAAAAATTGAGATAGGTCCTCTAAGGCCTTTTTCCATGCATGGGTGCTTAGAGCATGGTTAATAATAGAGGCAACAATCGGCTATAAGGAGTTGCCATGTCATGTACAACCAACATATGTACTATTTTATGAATAGTTGGCCCATCTTACAACCTCACAAACTGTCTTGGGACTCATGTTGCAGCTGGCTACTAATTAAGAGCCCGCTTCTCTTCTCTCTTCTTTTCTCTCTCCTCTAACTAAGCAAAAATATAATATTTTAGTCCTTATAGCCTGCTTATGTCACCTTATTATACTTGCTCTTAGATGAGGTGCTAAATGCATTAAAGCGCTTATAGCAACTAAACTCCCAAATGCATAGGTGCTTAGTTTTTGGTTGGTAAACTCCCTTCATTTAATTAGGTGTAGACTCAAAATAATGTTTCCACCTAGATACACACACTTAGTATCGTTTCCTCTTGAGGTCACCACACTACTCTCTCTCTCTCTCTTCTTAATTAACTTGTCACATCAGATTTTTTTGCTTACTTGACAACCTTAATTAGCACCTGAATTAGATGAAGCATTGGGAGGGGCCTAAACACTGGGAGGGGGGGGGGGGGTAATTAATAGCCATTCGTGTTTGGTCTCGTTACTAGCTAGTACCCATGGAATGGTGCAAGCAGCTCTATTATTTGTCGGCACAGCTTCACATTTACAAATTATCAATTATTTAGAAGTTGTTATGTTACTATTTTTTGGACAGATGCACCTACACCAAGAAAACAATTATATTTGATATTCCTTAGTTATTTTAACACTGATGACAACTAAATATATTTCTTGCAAGTAGGAGCATCGTAAAATTTCTCATGAATATAAGCCTTGAGGCTTTGATCACTAACTCCTAGAAGGATGCACCACAATAAATCAAGAGTTTGGCAGTAGCATATACTATCCACGGCACTAGTAGGAAATAGCTAGGCCAGCCTGAACATATTTGAGGTGCACTGAAGGTTCTTTCACACCGATCTTTCTTATCTACCCTTAACTAGAAGCACTTATGCATCTACGGTTCTCTGCATAGTTACCAAAGTGATAGCTCAAGTTACCAGAAAGCAACAAGTGTCAAGTGTCATCTCAGTGGAGTCTGAATCCAACTCCACGCACCAGACACAACATTCTTGGGTGACGGCATACCCATGCATTTTGTTGCACAGGCAGTATGTTCGCCAAAAGAAACTTTCCGAATGAATCTTTCGTGACGACTGTGCTTTTGTAGTGTGTACTTGCGTAACCATAGCACTCAGGAGCCTGCCACAACGTGCAACTTGATTCATGCCTATCCAGCTGCAGGCCATTTACTTGGTTGCCGCAAGGAAACCACCAACTCGTGTCTGTCAGTTACAACATTTGGGGGGTCCGAAGTCATTGATCTTGTAGTTTTCTTTTGGACAAAAAACTAGTATTATAGGGTTGTACATGCGATAGAAAAATTACGCCAATCTGTTGAGATATGGTATGTGATATTGTTGGGCCAGTCTATAGATCAGGCCGGAAAAGTAATAGTTTCAGTCGATTATGTCTGAACCATTGGATCTCAATCCAACGTCATCCCATCTCGGTCCCGGAGTTACATGCCGGCTAAATAGCGAAGCCGCTTGGAATCTCATAAAATATGGAGTCTTACCTGCTCTATCTGACAACTCTCGTCAAGTCACCGTATGGTCATCTGATCAATGAGATAAAGAGGCTTAAGGCTGAGCAGGAGTTTGCTCCGCCTAGATTGCTGGATCCCAGAATAGGGTTTAACTGTCTAACTAAATATGCTCATACGGCTTGCAGCATCGCTTGTTGGTTCCAGAGAGGCCCCCTTTCATTCACGATCTTATATTAGCATACTATAACTCTTCAGTGAAAATAGCAAGGACGCAAGGCCAAGTGTGGCATCTTGGAGGGTCCTTTTAAAGCAAGATCAAGCCAAGCGTGGCATCTTGGAGGGCCCTTTTGAAGCAAGATCTTAACAATGTGTGCAACCGAATAAAGGATACCAAGGTTCAGATTATGCAAGAGTGGATTCTTAATAATCTTTTTAAAAATTATGATGTTGCCAAAAGAGGGGTATTGGGTAGTGCTTCTAGCCATTTTCTTGCTTTGTAATTTTTTTTGCAAGAAAACTTTCAATCTATTCAACTATCTTGGCAGTATAAAGAACACTAGAAATAATAAAAATTACATCCAGATCAATTGACCACCTAGCGACAACTACAAACACTGGAGCGAGCTGGAGACGCGCCGCCATCATCGCCCCTCTTTCACCGGAGCCGGGAAAAATTCGTTGTAGTAAACAGTCGGAAAGTCATCGTGCTAAGACCCCACAGGACCAGCGCACCACAACGGTAACCGATGCCGATGAAGAGAAGCATAGACCCGAAGAATCTAACCTATAGACACACGAACATAGACTGGATCCATGAAGATCCACCGAAGACCAACACCAACCGAATCCGACGAGACCCGTCGGAGATACACCTCCACACGCTTTCTGATGACGCTGTACGCACCGCCAAAACATGGACTAGGCGGGAAGGACCTTATTTCAACTACAGTGAGCCGTCGCCGTCTCGCGTCCCTGAGTAGGACACGGACCCTAATCAGCCCTAAAAAAAGACCTAAAAACAGAGCAGAAGCCCTCCCACCGGCGAGGGCCGAGGTCCACCGCGCCTCCATGGCCTTAAGGTCGGCGGCGGTGCCGGCGGAAGGCGAGAAGACCCTCGTCTTGGGAGGAGCTTCTCATGAGGAGAGCTAGATGCAATCTAGCAGGAGGATTGAGTTTTGTAGTTAACCTTGGATATATTTTGATAATGAGAAAATCACCATAGAACAAAGAACAATTGTTCTACGATCAGTGTTTAAAAAATAAAATAGGAAGGCCGCTTGGAATCTCATAACATTGATGCACTTATAATATTATAGACAGGTAAAGTGGAAAGGCAAATCACATCACTCTCCGAGATGGACAGAGATGTAGCAGTACTAATGACAAATAAGTGTAGCATATCGATCAATCAAACATCGTAAAACAAAAATTCGAGCCACTAGCCCTTCTGGCGGCTAATGCTGGTGGGTCGTGTGCTTGGAAAGCAGAAATTTCACGGACAACAGCACGAGATTCCTAGCAGAAAACCTCCATTCCGACGGGGCCGTAGTGCGTGCGTCGTGGACGACGACGACCTACGTCTTCTCATGTCAAGGGCACAGATTATTGGAGTTCCCAGTCCATCAAACTGCACTGGCTGACCCAGCTCCACGTCCGTTGGAGGCCGACCTCACCCCATCATCATCTCCGGCGGCGGTAGCAGCTCCTTGCAGGACGCTCGCGCCGTCTGGTCCCTTGGAGGCCACCGGCAGCGCCGCCTTGGCGTCCGCCTCCTGCTCCTGCGTCTCCTTGTGCTTGCCCCAGAGCACGGCGTAGAGCCCGACCACGATCACCACGGCGCCCAGCACGGCCCCGAGGTATATCTTCTCGGACAGGATGAAGGACCCCATGACGGCCACGATGATCATCATCAGCGGGCTGAACGCCGACGCGAACACCGGCCCCGTCTTCTGGATCACCAGCCCCTGCACGTAGTACGCGATGCTCGACGTCACGATGCCCTGCAAAATACCACCAAAACCGGTCAAGAAATGGTAATGGAAGAGATCATGGCGAACAATGGTAAGTGATCGGACCGCGTAGGCGGCGGCGAGGAGGTTCATGTCGAAGCCGATGGTCCAGACGGAGACGCGGCGCTCCATGACGAAGGTGACGGCGATGGCCTGGATGGTGCCGATGAAGCAGATGAGCGTGGTCAGGGAGAGCTGCGCGGTGTACTTCCTGATGGTGTGGGTCTGCAGGATGAAGAGCGAGGCCCAGGCGAGGGTGGCGATGATGATGAAGAGGGAGCCCAGGAACCACTCCCTCGCGGTGGGGTCGACGCCGGCGGCACCCGGGGCCTCGCCGCCGCTGGGCTGCGCGTGGCCGTTGGTCCATGGCAGGTGCATGAGGGGCCCCTTGTAGAGCGTCATGAGCATAGCGCCGGCCACCGTCACCACCGTTCCGAAGATCTTGGCCTGGCACCGCACCTTCTTCAACTCTATCTTCTCCATCCTATGTACCGAACATCATGCAAAATGTTAGCAATTGTTTCTCGTTCCATGTGCGCATGTATGCATATGATGCACGACATACAAAGTAAGCTGGTAGTGAAATTGTACCTGAAGATCACCGCCATGACGAAGGTCATCGCCGGCAGGATGTTGCTCATCGCGCAGGCAAACGTCGGGCCGGTGTACTTAAGCCCCACGTAGTAGAAATTCTGATCGATCACCGGTCTGCAGTAATGAAATCAAGAATGGGGGTAAGATGGGCGTGCCATTCCAGACATGCATCTCAGATGATTTTTGCAGGTAGCTAGCTTGGCATGCACTAACCCGAGCAGCGCAAGGACGAAGATTTGGAAGAAGATGGACCACGTCATCTTCGGCCTCACCTTCCTGCCATTTCATGTCAAGTTTCACAAGTTAGATAAAAATACACACTAGTAATTGAGTAGCTAGGTAGCTACCGTACCTCTCGATGAAGAGAGCGAAGGGTGCAATGGCGAGTGTGGCGAAGGCGTGTCGGTACACGACGAGCACGTAGTGGCTCATCCCGCCGTTGAGGGAGACCTTGGTAAGGACGTTCATGCCGGCGTAGCCAAACTGTAGGGAGATCATGGCGATGTATGGCTTGGCCTTGTCCATGAAACCACCACAGAAAGCCATGGCGATCGACCAAACTGTTCCTTGTTTCAACTTTCCCTAGCTAGATATATAGCAGCTTCTTGTTTTGTGAAAGGTGGCAATGGCAGGGTGTGTTCAGAACTCAAAGATCGAGTGAAGCAAGGGAGTGTGAGCTGAAATGGAAGAGGCTTGGCCACTATATATAGGGGTTAGGGGTGGGGAGGGGGGATAACTTGCACCATTATTTGGGTGACAGTACGTCTGAGTAACGTAGGTCCAAGGTGACGAGATGGCATCGTATATTCCAGAAGTGTAGCTTGCAGGAGCACAGCGGATCCGATTCGAAATAAAACATAAGCACAGCTAGCTGATCCGTTTAATTAGTGGCTGCCGAGTGGAATTCCTCCCGCCATTTTTTTAGGTTAAAAGAGGGAGCAGAAGAATCTTTTCTTGCTAATGGGCGCAACGTACGTGGAGCAGTGAAAACGTTTGTATAAGATTCTGAATGTGACGGCCTACTGCATGCTTGAGCTTAGCTGAACTAACAGTGCATCTTTTCTCTCTCTTTTTTTCTTTTTTTCTTTTTTGCGGGAAAGTAACAGTGCATCTGGTGCTTAATTAACTATGCAAGCTTTAAGCTGCGTGATGATGATCAGCATCATTTGTGTGGAATATGTATGGTGCTGCGTGGAGAATATTGGCACCGGCACACACAAATTAATACCGAAGAATTATTATTTGCAGCACACAGGTGCAAAAAATAATAATGATCCTGCTAACAAGGTGTATGATCCTGCTAACAAGGTGTCTTCTTCCTTGCACACACAAATTAATACCAAAGATGTTTGCTTCAAGTACACTTCACCACATGTGTGGCAACCGTGCATGGCTATTGTTGTTTCACCTCTGTTGTGGTATGCCACACTTCCTTAACATACATAATATGGCTCATCTGTCATAAACTTGTATTTTTGCTAAATCTTGTAATAGTCGAGGCTATCCAATTTTTTGCACCACACTTTTTTTCAGTATAATTTTTATACTCTCTTGAAACAACCAAGTGTCGGTGCCCTTTGTACAAAATCCACACCCGATGCTCGAAAACATCAAAGTTTGTGTGAAAAGTAACCTTAATGACTTATTACTTAGTTATTGAACCATTTTCAATATATTATTTTAGCTTGCTACTAAGAAATGAGAGAAAATTTTGCCAAAAAAAAAGAAATGAGCGATTTAAAAAAAAAGGCATGCCTAACAACATATTTCCTCCTTTAAATAGCAATGGTTTTTTCTTCACCTTGGTACTTGACAATAATTAACTATTGTATGTGTGCAATGTGCTCGATGGTGATTGGAAGTCTCCAACAAGGTTTGTACTGGTTTCTTATATCAAAGGTTGTCATTTCTTCTTCGATAAACAACCTTGATGTGGGTTGAGGGAAGCTCTGGCACCACCTGGTAACAGCAGCATAGGGTAGGTCAATTGGTAGATGATCACGAGTAGTCTATTATGTTTATTGTTTTTTAGGATAGTTATGTTATGTTATGTTTTGTAGGTCGTGTGGTTGGCTGAGCTTTGTGATCATGCACTGCTCTACCTTGTTATAGACCTTGTACGATCCTCTGCCTTCTGTTCTTAATGAAGTGACACACACGACTCTTGCATGTTCTGGCAAAAAATTAGTCTCTGTCGTGCCCCCCCCCCCCACCCCCCCACACACACACATTTTGTTCTCCATATCATGAAAATGTCAATCATCAAGGTCTCATAAACTGTAGATGTGGACTATTGAAGGTGCTCTGAGGATCTTGGATTGTTAGGAGGTTTCCTTTTGTAGGAGGCAATAAAGCATACCTAGAATTTGATTTTTTTTAATGGGGAATTTGAGTTTTCAAGTAGGAGTGTGTAGAAATACATAGTCACCTGTTGACTCTTTTACACACTCCATGTTATCAAGAGTTTACATAAACACTAGGGTTGTGTTTGGTGTTGCATCTGCATGAAGAGCCAATGATCAAAGAAACACTTGGTCAAACAATGGCACTGATGTTGACTATAGCTCCGATTCACCAATAGTTATTTTTATTAACTCTCCATTGCTTGAACATTTGTATTATTAATTCTCCTCTCTATCAGACGATGACGACATCTTCAATGTATAACCCATTGGAGGCGTCATCTTGGAGCCACTGATCATCGTTTGTTTGTTGACATCTCGTCTGGAGTGTGGATGGCCGGTTCGAAATACATGGCAGCGGTTTGCGGTGGTGTGTGCTCTTTGGTTCTTTTTGCTTTGGGTGCCAATTCCTGCCATGATTGACAAGATGTGTGTGAAGTATGCCATGTCCTTGCATGGCCTCGCCCATCGATGCCCGTCGATTGGAGGTGGCCTCGGTCACCTGCGACTTTCAACATTGCAACGAGGGAGTGCATTGTGAAGACGCGCTCTGCCATGTGATCTAGGTAAGGGATGCCTTTCGTCCACACCAACGTCACAACGGTGTCATGGGTCCTGGATGGTCTCGGTTCAGTGTAGCCTTTTGACTACATCGACAACATGAAGGTGTCATGGTGTTGCCTCAGCCGCACATTACCCTTCGAGTACAACGTTGATATATAGGTGTCGTGGCATGGGCTAGGCTGACCAAACCTTTTGGACTACTCCAACAGTGCAAAAGTTGTGATATTTCTTGTCGTAGGCATGTTTTCCCATGTCCTTTGATGTTGGTTTTGTTTGTAGTGGTTATCTAGGAGTCTTAAGTATTTGTTTGTCTTTTTTGCTTTCCCCTATTCTAGTGGTAGTGCATGTTCTTGTACTGTCATTGTATCTCGTTGTATTGAAATGGCCCAGATCGGCTAATGTCCGTCGTAATTTGGCTACAAAAACAATAATTCTATCAGACAGAACTAAAAGTTGATCAATTAACATTGCACCTTTTTACACGCCTTAGATGTGGTGTGAGCTTTCCTTTTACCTTGCCATGTAGTATATTATTACTAATATGGAGCGAAACGAACGGGAAGCTCTAGAATCGACCTCTCAATATCTTTGTACAATGATGATTGGTACTGTTGCCTAAATGGCTTAAGAAGTAATCCATTGTATAACATGTTTTTTGTTGACTTGATGCACCTTAACAAGCAAGCATCTAACATATTATTATTCGGGTGTACCTAGGTCTCGGTTGACTAAGACTTAACCAAGTCTCGGTCAAGTGACATAACATGTAGTAACAAAAGAAAAAGAAAAACTGAAAAAAAAATTAGCACGGATCTTGATGTAAGATCTAACGAATATAGCATCGATTGAGACTTAACCAAGTCTAAGTCAACTGAGATTTATCAAGACTGTTATTATTTTTACGACGAGTTTGTACAAGTGCCATATGTATAGTTGTTCCTCCTAGAGCAAGAGGAGCACTCTCTGTTTGCTCTTCCTGATCTCTACCAAAAAAACTGATGTGGCGGTAACTCTTTAACGGCGAGGGATGCATGCATGCATGTTGCAGGAAATGATGACTTTGTTGCTACTACCTAATGAACACAGCTAGCTCTCATTTTCCATGGAAAAGAAAGCACATGCACGGCTTCAAGTGAGAGCAAATTATGGAACTGTCTGATGGTAAAGAACGACGCACAATGCTTGCGGAACTAATTCATGGACCTGAGTGATGTGCTTGCATCTAGCTGTGTTCATATACATCTCTAATCAAGATGAGAACTACAACTTGATGGTCGACCTTTCTTCAGGAGTGCATGGACGCTAGTGGCAGTGTCACGTACGCACAAGCACAACCCTCTTAGGGAAATGCACTGTAGGAGTACATATATGGCGAGCGCGCGGCTGCGGAAAGCCATGTCCATTTCGAAGCAGAGACAAAAGGGAGGAAGCTCCAAGTGGTGTCCATGGCGGAAAGCGAAGGAGATGGCATCTCCCGACCAGTTGTTGCTTAACAATTGATAGATCCCGCTTCAATTACATCCAATAAGTTCTCTTGCAGGAGTTCTCAACAATAATTTCTACTTTCGCTTTGGCACTCGCGTTTGTATCTTGACACGCCCCAAATATCTTGACATGTCTAGGGCTCTTGCTCAGTGCACATTATATATGTACAGTATGACATCAAAACCGATTCAACTTAATGCGTGCCTTGCTCAACTTTCTGTGCACTACCAGTATGTACTAAGACACTCTTATGCAATATATCACATTAATTAATCTTTGGCTTAATTACAGAGGGAAATGAATTATGACTCCCTTGTCAATTTCACAGGGAAATGTTTTCTCTAGCTAGACCAGAATTTTTCTTCCGCCCCGCAAGCTTCTTCGAGATGTGAAAGAAAACAAGCTTGACAACCAGAATGATTTCTAGTCAACCAAGGAATGACGCGCAAGGCGAGTATCCTCATCCCTCGACCATATTGTCTATTGCATATCATCTGTGTATATGCAGTTTCATTTCCTGTATTTTTTTCTTTAGGTATTTAAAAAACTCAATTATTATTATTTTAACTAATTAAAAACTAAAAAATCAAAGATTTAAAAAATCAAAATAATCATTTAGTGACCGTTTAAAAAAAATCAATCGGACACATATATCACCTATTCTAATATTTTCATTGCAAATGTATTTCACTAACATATAATTCTATAATTTCATTAACTTATAGAACTAGCATATATTTCAATATCAACCATTCAAGAAATATCTTTAATATATATTTTAATAATTTAACTAACATATACGTTAAAATTTTTAGAGCACATATTTCAATAATCTGAAAGCATATATTTCAATAATGTTAACATTTCAAAATTTTGAAGCTTTTTAAAACAAAGATTTGGAAATTTTCAAAAAATAGAGGCATATTTCAGTAATTTTTTTAACATTTAAAAAAGTTCAATAACTTATATTTTCCATAATTTTAGTGACTACTTCAATAATTTCACAATTTTCATACACAAAAATTGCAGTTATTGCACTAATTAAAAACTATTTCAATTATTTCACTAATTTTAGAAACAGTAATTCCATTTATTCACATATTTATGGAAAACAAAATCACATTTCACATATCACAATCCATTTTTCAGAAAATTGCACATATAACAAACCATATTTCACATACCGGAACCATATTTTGGCAGCAGCAATAATTTTATAGGCATATTACAATATTTCACATCCTCTGTTTGTTCTAGATGCTAGTGCGAGAAACCATATTTCACATACCGGAACCATATTTTGGCAGCAGCAATAATTTTATAGGCATATTACAATATTTCACATTCTCTGTTTGTTACTAGCTGCTAGAGCGAGAGGAGCACTATCTGTTTGCTCTTCCTGTCTACGAACTAATAGGAAATTAAAAACAAGACGTGACGGCAACTCTTTAACGGTGAGGGATGCATGCATGCATGTTGCTGGAAATGATGACTTTGTTGCTCCTACCTAATGAACACGAGCTTTGCTAGAGCTACGGACAACACTTACGGACCAAGAGTTACAGGCTGATGTGCCATATATTAATTGGAAACAGTGGACCCGTAATTAAAAACCAGGTAGGAAGGGATTGGCGAGGTGGTGGACAAGTCAGTCCGTAGGGAGTTTTCCGTGCGTTTCAGCCCGTAGGTGTAGAATTTTCGAATGAACACAGCTAGCTCTCATTTTCCATGGAAAAGAAAGCACATGCACGGCTTCAAGCGAGAGCAAATTATGGAACTGTCTGACGTTCCTTTCTTATCGCTAAAGAAGGGCGCACAATGCTTGCGGAACTAATTCATGGACCTGAGTGATGTATGTACTAGCAAGCTAGCTGTGTACGTACATATCTCTAATCAAGATGAGAACAACAACTTGATGATGGATCGCTCTGCCGGGTGAGGGTGAGGGTGACCTTTCTTCAGGAGTGCATGGACGGTAGTGGCAGTGTCACGTACGCACCAGCACCAGGGCCGGCTCTATGTTTTTCGGGGCCCTTGGCCAAGTTGAAAAAAGCGCCTTATAGGTAATATATATGTACGCATATCCGATCATATTTTATTATTCTGAGACGTATAACATATAAAAAATTGATAATCACGCAAACTTCATATCATGAAAGGAAGACTAATAAAGTAGCAAAATATTAAATATGAGAAACAATATTCCCTGCTAGTTTGATTACCTTAAATAGATCCAAATTCCCTGCTAGTTTTTTTTGTTTCCTTTTCGCAGCACCGGACTTAGGTTTCGTCATTGTAACACCTAAATCCTAAAGCTGCAAAAAAATCAATAGATCAATACGACTAGAAAGATGATGAAACTGAAAAGATAAATATGTTTACGCCAAGAAAGCAAGAAAATCAACCGTACCAAGAAAATCAAGACGGGAATTACGGAATCAAGGATTAAAGGGCCATCTGATTGCAGCAGCCGGCGGCCGGCCGGCCGGGTGAGTCTTCAAGAGACAGAGAGAGCAGCAGGCGGAGGCGGACGAGCCCCCGAGGCGACCAGGACCAGACGCAGATGCCGAGATGCGATTCAATCGATCGATGTAGTATGCCAGGCGTCGTGCCTTTTCCTCTCCCGTAGTTGGGCTGGGCCTGTACTGATTCATTTTTTTCCAGCCAAATAGATGTATAGTCTTATATGTATCTGATGATGCCCCCCTCCCCAGACCGGGGCCCTTGGCCCAGGCCAAGGTGGCCTACCCCCAGAGCCGGCCCTGACCAACACAACCCTCTTAGCGAAATGTACGTACAACACATTATTGTGGCGAGCGCGCGGCTGCGGAAATCCACGTCCGTCTCGAAGCAGACACAAAAGGGAGGAAGCTCCAAGTGGCGTCCATGGCGGAAAGCGAAGGAGATGGCATCTCCCAACCGGCTGTTGCCTAACAAGTAACAATTAATAGACCCCGCTTCAATTACATGCATGCCCTAGCAGAGCTAGCAAAGTCATGCATCAATCCAAAAGTTCTTCAGCAGAGTCGTCCACAAGGAGTTCTCAACTCCTATGCCTGATCGCACTGCGTGCACCTGGACTCCGTCCCCGGCGCCGACAGCCGCGGTGGCAGCAGATGATAAAGGCAAAACAGCTCCGACCAATAATTTCTACTTTCCCTTTAGCTATAGGTGTCAGTCAGTCACTCACGCACTCACGTTTGTATCTCGACACGCCCCAAGAATCTGGACATGTCTAGGGTTCTTGGTCAGTGCATATTGTATGTACAGTAGAACACCAAAACCAATTCAACTTGCTGCGTACACTATCAGTATCTACTCAGACTGCATGCAGGTCTACACTTATGCAAATGTATCGCATCATTTGATCGTCAGCTTACAAAAGTATCACATACATAATCATGAAAACTTATGACTCCATTCTCAATTTCATAGAGAAAATTTTACTGTACCTGGGTTCAGTTAGACCAGAAATACTCCACTTACAACTAAAAATAATAATATAACACACATTTCATCACAAATTCTCAAAGATCATATATATAATTTTATTAACACCTATTCCAAAAATTTCATTGCAAATGTATTTCACTAACATATATTTCAATAATTTCATTAACATATAGTTAACTAACATATATTTCGGTATCAACTGCTTTACAAAAATCATATATTTTCATAATTTAACTAACAGATATGTTAAAAATTCAGAACCCATATTTCAATAATCTAATACAATGAAAACCAATATATCTAAAATTATAATATTTCAATAATTTAAAATATTTTTAGAACAATTACTTCAACAATATTAAAGAGAGATATATTGAAGTATTTTCTAGAATTTCAAAAAGTTAAAATAACATATATTTTCAATAATTTTTAGTGATTATTTTCAATTATTTCATAGTTTTTGTACAGAATTTTTTTTGTTATTGTATTAATTTCAAAGAAAACTATTTCTATTATTTAGCCAATTTTAGGAACAATAATTTCAATAATTTTCAGTTATTGATGGGAAATAAAATCACATTTCGCATATCACAATCCATATTTCAGAAAGCGCATATATAACATGTTTCACGCAAATTTACAAACATGAAATATGATTTCACAAATTGATTGGACTGACATTAAAAAATAGACAGCTAAAAGAAAACGTTCAAAAATGGCACCAGTCAATCGCGCCAATTCTTCAGAGGTAAGTGGCAAGAACTAACGGACACCACCATGTCGGTAGAGGGGGGAAGAAGCATTGTATAGGAGAAGCTCGGGGAGCAGGAGAAGGCCTCACACTGTGGCCGATGCAACAACAGCTCTTGCTCGGCGAGATCCACCGGTTGTGCGGTCCTCAGTATCCTGCTCGTCGAGCAAGAGAGGAACAGGGCGTTGCTGAGCAGCAGAAAGGAGCTCGCCGTATTGCAAACAAGCTAAATTACCGCACAAATCTTGGTGCCCCGATCAACGGTGGGTTCTTCTCCATGTATAACGCGTCTACGTGTAATTTTTTTTTGTGAGGAACATCTACGTGTAATTAATCAGTGTTTCTGAAGAAAATCATGTTGGGTTTCATATCTAACATGTTTAGTGTTTTCGATACCGAGTAGAACACTATATCTAGAAGCAAGAAAAAAAAAAGGTTCCGACATAACCGGGACAGGCTAATCTGGTGATCGATCGATCTCATCGGAATGCATGTCACGTCGGAGCTCGACAGCAACGGACGTACGTGTGCACACTGCACCGGCGATTCGACTTGCAATACGATCAAAAGCATCGGCAAAAGGGAGGGGCCAGATTAAAAAATCATTCTCTGCAAAAAAAGATTAAAAAATCATTGCCATCTGCCGCTCTGCGTGCGTCATGACGCAAGTCGAATCCAGCATAAACCACTCACGATTTAACTAGTGATTCGACGCTGACGATCGACGACGTTACCGCCGGGATATCGGCAGGAAGTCGTCTCGGTTCGGCGATACGGTTGCGGCAGTGGCGGGTGACCCTCCCTCTCCGCTGGTCCGGATCTTGGGTTCGGCAGCTTTTCTTTTCTGGACAGGTTTGTTTATGTGGCCGCATGATGATATATCGTGTTGGATTTGCATCGTCGGTGCAACGATGCTTAATGGTTTTTTCGGCTCGATGATGCTTGGTTTTGCGCAGGCAAATATTATTCCGTGGTGGCCAGGGTCTAGTCGTGTTTTTTTTACTTATAGGCACTGGTGGAAAAACAGTGCCCGGCCCCATAAGTCGCGTAGGAACTGGCGATTAATGGGACCTTTAGTCGCGGTTCGAGGTGAACCGCGACCAAAGGCCCGGGCCTGTGGCGCTGGGCCAGCATCGTGAGGGCTTTAGTCATGCTTGGCTGTGACAACCGCGACTAAAGGTTTTCGGCACCTTTAGTCCCGGTTTGCTGGACATCAACCGCAACTAAAGCCCTCCCTATATATACCCATCCAGCAGCCAACACTTAGCCATTTGGAGCCATTCTCTTCACAAGTGGGTGTAGGTTTGCTTTTGGTTCCTCTTATGCACATAAGGTGTTTGATGAAATGCCCCAAGAGCATGAAACAAACATGACATGAAGTGTTGGAGCCACACTCCTCGATCATGGTTAGCAACTTGATGAACCTTTGATGTGTCATTGATAAAATATGCATGTGTGTAGTTCATTGTTTAATTTATATTGTTTGTAGCTAGTTAGTTTAACAAATGCATGATGGTTAATTATATATTTTATATTATAATAATGCAGATGAATCGGCAATGGATGTACGGTAACCGACTCTCCGGCGAGTTCACTACGGGTTTGAAAGATTTCCTCGTAGTGGCTAATGCGAACAAGCGGGGGGGTTTTGTTATCTGTCCATGTGTTATCTGTAAGAATGAGAAGGGTTACTCTTCCTCAAGAGTTGTTCACATGCATCTGCTTGAAGGGTTTCATGCCAAGCTATAATTGTTGGACCAAGCATGGAGAAAGAGGGGTTATAATGGAAGAAGATGAAGAAGGGGATGATTTCATCGATGAAAGCTATCTTGCTCATTTCGGTGATACTTTCATGGAGGATCTTTGAAGGTGAAGGGAAGGTGAAGAAGAGGCACGTGATGATCCCGTTGATGATCTTGGTCGGACCATTCGATGCACGGAGACGCCGCGAAACTGAAAAGGAGAGGGAGAATTTGGATCGCATGTTAGAGGATCACAGAAAGGCGCTGTACCCGGATGCGATGATGGTCTGAAAAAGCTGGGCTGCACAATGGATTTGCTGAAATGGAAGGCAGAGGTGTGTAGCTGACTCGGCATTTGAAAAATTGCTGAAAATGTTGAAGAATATGTTTCCAAAGGATAACGAGTTGCCCGCCAGTACGTACGAAGCAAAGAAGGTTGTCTGTCCTCTAGGTGTAGAGGTTCTGAAGATACATGCATGCATCAACGACTGCATCCTCTACCGCGTGAATACGAGAATTTGAATGAATGCCCGGTATGCACCGCATTGCGTTATAAGATCGAGGCGATGACCCCGGTGACGATGTTGAGGGCCGAAACCAGGAAGAGGGTTCCCGCCAAGGTGATGTGGTATGCTCCTATAATACCACGGTTGAAACGTCTGCTCAGGAACAAAGAGCATGCCAAGTTGTTGCGATGGCACAAAGAGGACCGTAAGTCGGACAGGGAGTTGAGACACACCGCAGATGGAACGCAATGGAGAAAGATCGACAGATGGTTCAAAGATTTTGCGGTGACGCAAGGAACATAAGATTTGCTCTAATTACGGATGGCATGAATCCTTTTGGCGCAGCGTAGCTCCAGCCATAGCACCTGCCCGTGACTCTATGCATATACAACCTTCCTCCTTGGTTGTGCATGAAGCGGAAGTTCATTATGATGCCGTGCTCATCCAAGGTCCGAAGCAACCCGGCAACGACATCGATGTGTACCTAAGGCCATTAGTTGATGAACTTTTACAGCTGTGGGGTGGTGTCCGTGTGTGGGATGAGCACAAACAAGAGGAATTTGACCTACGGCGTTGCTTTTCGTAACCATCAACGATTGGCCTGCTCTTAGTAACCTTCGGGACTGTCAAATAAGGGATACAATGCATGCACGCACTGCTTACATGAGACCGAAAGTGTACATTTGCCAAATTGTAAGAAGAACGTGTACCTTGGGCATCGTCGATTTCTTCCGAAAATTCATCCAAGAAGAAAGAAAGGCAAGCATTACAACGGCAAGGCAGATCACCGGCGAAGCTCGCGGAACGACCGGTGCCGAGGTATTTGATATGGTCAAGGATTTGAAAGTCATCTTTGGAAAGGGTCTGGCGGACAATCAGTTCGAAGGGAGCCGACGGGCACGCAGCCATGTGGAAGAAGAAATCTATATTCGGGAGCTAGAATATTGGAAAGTCCTAGATGTCCGCTCTGCAATCGGCGTGATGCACGTTACGAAGAATATTTGCGTGAACCTCCTAAGCTTCTTGGGCGTGTATGGGAAGACAAATGATACAAAGGAAGCACGGCAGGACCAAAGAACGCTTTGAAAGACCACGATGACCGGCATCCGGAATGGTTTCAAGGTCGTGCTACCACGCTCGACCAAAGAAGAGAAGGTCATCTTTTTGAATGCCCGAGCATTATGAAGGTTCCGTCTGGATTCTCGTCCAATATAAAGGGAATAATAAACATGGCGGAGAAAAGTTCCAAAACCTGAAGTCTCACGACCGCCACGTGATTATGACGCAATTGCTTCCGATTGCTTTGAGGGGCTCCTGCCGGAAAATGTTCGAGTAGCCATTGTGAAGCTATGTGCATTCCTCAATGCAATCTCTCGGAAGGTAATCAATCCAGAAGTTCTACCACGGTTCGTAACGATGTGATCCAATGTCTTGTCGGTTTCGAGTTGGTGTTCCCGCCATCCTTCTTCAATATTATGACGCACCTCCTGGTTCACCTAGTCGAAGAGATTTTCGTTCTCGGTCCTGTATTTCTACACAATATGTTCCCTTCGAGAGGTTCATGGGAGTATTAAAGAAATATGTTCAGAACCGTGCTAGGCCAGAAGGAAGCATCGCCAAGGGCTATGGAAATGAGGAGGTAATTGAGTTTTGTGTTGACTTTGTTCCCGACCTTAAGCCGATTGGTCTTCCTCGATCGTGCACGAGGGGAGACTAAGTGGAAAAGGCACGATCGGAATGAAATCAACGATATGTATGGACGGCCATTCTCTCGATGAAGCACACCACACTGTCTTGACCAATTCCAGCTTGGTGGCTCCGTACTTTGAGAAACACAAGAATATTTTACGCTCGACAACCCGGGAAGCCTGAATCCTGGATTAGGAAGGCCCACATGGAGACTTTCGGCAGTTGGTTGAGAAAACATTTAATGAATGACAATGATGTTGTAGATCAGCTGTACATGTTGGCCAAGACACCATCTTCGACTATAACGACTTTCCAAGGGTACGAGATAAATGGGAATACATTTTACACGATCGCCCAAGATAAAAAGAGCACCAACCAAAACAGTGGTGTCCGCTTTGATGCAGCAACCGAGAATGGGCAAGAGGTCACATATTATGATTACATAGAGGAGATATGGGAACTTGACTATGGACCCTCCTTTAAGCTCCCTTTGTTCCGGTGCAAATGGTTCAAGCTAACAGGAGGTGGGGTAAAGGTGGACCAGCAATACGGAATGACAATGGTGGATTTCAACAATCTTGGTTACCTTGACGAACCATTCGTCCTAGCGAAAGATGTCGCTCAGGTTTTCTATGTGAAGGACATGAGTAGCAAACCGAGGAAACGGAAAGATAAGAAAACGATCAAGACATCATGCGATGATCCAAAGCGCCACATTGTTCTTTCGGGGAAAAGAAACATCGTGGGAGTGGAGGACAAGACAGACATGTCAAGATTATAATATGTTTGCTGAAATTCCGCCCTTCAAAGTGAACACCGACCCAAGCATTAAGTTAAATGATGAGGATGCTCCATGGATACGGCACAATCGTAAGCAAGCAGGGACACAAGGGAAGAAATGATGTGTAATAATTTATTGTACCAAACTTTGTTGAATGGATCATGTGAATTATATTACCCGTGATGTGTTTGGTGTCCATTTTCGAATTTGAAAACTAATGGCACTAACAGAAAGTTTATAATTTTTCTAAAACTAAAAGCAAAAAGAATTAAAAAATAAAGCAAAAAACAACAAAAAATAAATAATAATGCAGAAAACTAAAATAGCAAAAATAAGTATTTTGTTGTAAGTAGAAACAAAATAAAATAAATAAAGCAACAAAGAAAACAAAAAAGTGTTTTCAAATTTGAAAACTAATGGCACTAACAGAAAGTTTATAATTTTTCTAAAACTAAAAGCAAAAAGAATTAAAAAATAAAGCAAAAAACAACAAAAAATAAATAATAATGCAGAAAACTAAAATAGCAAAAATAAGTATTTTGTTGTAAGTAGAAACAAAATAAAATAAATAAAGCAACAAAGAAAACAAAAAAGTGTTTTCAAATTTGAAAACTAATGGCACTAACAGAAAGTTTATAATTTTTCTAAAACTAAAAGCAAAAAGAATTAAAAACAAAGCAAAAAACAACAAAAAATAAATAATAATGCAGAAAACAAAACAAAAAACTGGAAAAAATAGTGCCCCCTCTTTGGACCACCACGGCTGAATACGACTAGAAACCCTACATGGGCTGTGATTCAGTGCCCGCAGAGACCAAGTAGGCCCACAGCACATAGCTAGTAATGATTAGGCTGAAGCCTGCAGGTTGAGAGGAGCTCGAGAGGGTGGGCAGTGGCTTATAAACCACTCTCGAGCTCCCTCAACTAGCGAGTGGGACTAAACATTTGGGCGCTGGGCAGCTAAGCCCTTTAGTCGCGGTTGATCAGGCGACCATGACTAAAGGGTACCTTTAGTCGCTGGTCGCCTGACCAACCGCGACTAAAGAAGCGCGGATCGCAAAAACCGCCAAACCCTTTAGTCGCGGGCGGGCGACCCGCGACTAAAGGGTACCTTTAGTCGCGGTCCTCGCCGCCAACCGCGACTAAAGGGGCTATAAATACTGCTCGCGTTTTTCGCGTTTCTCATCTTCTCCGATTCCCGCTTTGTTCGCCTCGGCGACGCCGCCGTCGCCCTCGCCCTCGGCGCCGCCCGCGTCGCCGTCGCCCTCGGCCGACGCCGCCCGCCGTCGTTGTCGCCCTCGACGCCGCCACCGTCGCCCTCGACGCCCGCCGTCGCCCTCGCCCTCAGAATCGCCGACGCCCTAGGGTTTCCGCCGCTGACCCTAGCCCCCACTCTGCATGGCGTCCGTCGCCTTAGCTTTCGCACCGTCCGTCGCCGCGCCCAAGACGTCCGCCGCCCGCCGTGGCCTCTTGGCGCCGCGCCGTCTTAACGCCGGTAGCCACACGCCGTTGGCTGGCGCGCAGGCCGGGCGCCCGCTGCTCAGCGCCAGTAACCCGACGCCTGCGCGCGTAACACGAATAAAAAAGAATAATAAAAAATATATTAATTAATTAATTAATTAATTAATTAACTTAAATAGTTGAGTTTAATTAACCTAATTAAAACTGTTATGTTAACACTAATAGTCTGTTAGTTAAAACTGTTATGTTACTAGTAGCAATTTAATCTTTATTCTCGAATTAGTTTTAATTACAATATATCAATAAAACTTTAGAAAATCATAGAAAATAAACCGTAGCTCGGATGGAAAAACTTTGTACATGAAAGTTGCTCGTAACGACGAGACGAATCCGTTACGCAGACCGCTCGTCCGCCACACACCCCTAACCTATCGAACCTGCAAACTTTCCTCTCCGGTTCATCTGTTCGACAGACGTCTCGAACCGGAAAACTTTCCCGGATGTTTCCCCTTCGCCGGTATCGCTTAGCGCCATGCGTTAGAACACGTCTAGCTCGTCTGTCATTGACCTGTTATGCACTTGCTCGCTATGTATTTAGAATTTTATAAGAGGCGGCGAGGGTTATACATGTGTGTTGTCCTCGCCTCCCCTCTCCGTGACGCCGTCGTGCTCGCCGCCTGTCTCAAGCGCTCTACCGCGACACCATCTCCCACCCCTTCCTCGCCGGCCCCCGCCATTTGCCACCGCCCTTTAGCCACCTTCTTTCGCCACCGCCACCGCCACCGCCCCTTCTTCACTTAATTAATTTGTTTTTACTACATGTTTTCGGGTGACATAATGGCGTACGATAGAGCTGACCCGATTATGGACAACTATGATCCGGACGGTGAAGCACATATGTTCGGCATCATAAACGGCGATATTCAATATGTGCCGACCGGAGAAGAAGAAGATGATATCTCTTCTTATCTGAACCTTGACGGTGAAGATGAAGGGCGCCACAAGAAGAAGATGTCAAGAAAGCGTCGATAAACGCATTTATCTTCAAATGGAAGTAGCAACCACCTCCGCACCGAGGTATATATATACATTGAGCCTCTGGTGATACAAACTAACTGATTTGAATAAATATGTGTGTACTAACGCGCGCGACTCTCTTTCTTATTTTAGCCCTCGGCCGGATCGTCTAAACAATCGAGTACGTCGTCAAAGCGTGGCGCAACCAAGACGATGAAACAAGGAGAAACATGCACCATCGAGGTTGTCGACAAGGCAACCGCAGGTCAGCTGGAGCCCCGCAAGAACGCCACCAAGTTTGTCACCAATGCGGAGCCATTGTTAGAGACAACGTCTCGATCACCGCCCGTGAGTGGAATGAGCCAAAGAAGGCACGAATTGATGGTTTCACTTTTGTCGATAAGAGAACAAAAAGATTGCTTCAAGAAGCTTATGGAACATTTCGTTCTACCTCCGGAATACAACAAATTCGATGAGGAGGGTAACAAGATTGAGGAAAACAAGGAGAGGAGGAGGCTAGTCAAACAGTTCGCTCTTCATAAGATGGCCGACGCATTCGGAAATTCAAGCAAAATCTAGCCCGTGACTTTGTCAAGCGTAACAAGACTCGGATTTCAAAGGACAATATGAGAAACTGAAACATGATTGGCCAGAATTTGTGAAGCAAAAGAAATCGGAGCAGTTCATTGAAATATCGAAAAAAATAAGGAAAATGCGGCTAAGAAGGAGTACAATCATGTTATGGGGCCGGAGGGTATCGCATTTTGGTGCCTAGGTTGGAGAAGATGGAGAACGAGATGAGGGCGCGAGGAATCCGTCCAGTGCACGGAGGGATGGGACCCAAGGGCCAAAAGCTGGTGGTACGGGCATGGGGAACGCTGAACCCGGAGACAGGGGGAGTGTGTTTACCGGGCAAATTAATTAAACCCACCCAAGCCCTTATTGACGCAATGAAGGATGCTCAACAGGGGAAGATCAAGTTCAACAGAGAGAACGACGCTACCGACAAAAGCCCTCGGGAATCCTGAACACGGAGGACGTGGTACGAGGCATGGGGCACATTCCGTGGAAAGTAGGGTTCCCCAGACGATGACCCGTGACGGTTCTGAAGCCGTAAGAGAAAGATGGATCGGGAATCAGATGTTGTGGCGCGGTTGGCATCGGAAATGGATGTGATGAAGAAAACCATGAGTGTCTTGGTAGCCGAAGAGATGCAGCTCGGCTGCAGCATGAAGATCATCCAGCGGATCTCGGAAGCCAGCAGCGGAGAAGCAGCGTGGCTTCCACGGAGGCCCCACCGGCTGGTGCAGATGCACCGACGATCGAAATTACTGCACCGGAGCCTCCGGTGGTCGAAATTACTGCACCGGAGCCTCTCGGTGGTCGAAATTACTGCACCGGAGCCTCCTCGCTACCCGTGGATTTATATAAAGGAGATGAAAGAATGTCATCTGTATTATCCTATCGGGAACATGTCCATGAAGGTAGCCATCGGCGATGCTTTACCATGTTTACAGAGCACTCCACCACAACAACCCCATTCAAGATGGCTATGCTCGTGTCACGGTGGAGGACATAGTCCAAGGGTTTGAGGACACGGAGATTGACATTGCTACACGAAGGGGAGAAAAGACTTGGAGATGTCAAGCGCCATTTCATTCTATGGCAAAAGAAGTTTATCAAGTTTCCAGCGAGGCGCCAAGGACAACAAGTCCACCCCTACGGTGGTGGTGGTGGCGGTGGTGGTGGTGGCGGTTCACCTACACCTCCGCCACGTCGGCCGACGCCGCCCCGATCCACAACGTCCGGCGGGTGATAAGCCGCCGCCCCGATCCTCGTCCGGCGGGTGATCGACGCCGCCCAATCCACCTCCGACAAAGAAGCGAAGCAGTCCTGGATTATTAACCCGGACCCTTATGTACCTAAGACCACAAAGGTACCGGAGCCATCATCAAGCCTCTCCCCACAAGGCCTTGGGAACGTAGTGCCGAGGAAGTCGGCGAGGCCGCGGCTGCTCATTATGAGAAATGGAAGGCGGACTGCAAGAAGAAAAGAGAGCCCGAGCCCAAGCCAAGATATTCTCGATGAGCAAAAGAAGTGGGCTAAGTCATTTTTGAGCACACCGTCCCAAGTCGCGAAGAATCTGCTCGACGACTATGCACGTGAACTGCAGGCAGGCACTCATGTTCAAGGAGAACAAAGAGCGGGAGAAGGCCGAAAGTAAAAAAGCGGAAACAAGTTGCCCAGCTCGGGGAACAAAGTAAACAATCGATTGCCCCGCTTATAGTGGAAGCCCGGATGCCCCGAGATCATACAAGCTGCGACAAAGACATGGATTGACCGTAACGAGTGCCGAGAGAACAAGCGGCCAGCTTAGGTATTACTCTTCGTGAACTGTTAGGCCTTGATGAGGCGCCCGATGAAGGATGTAGTAATTACATATGTCAAGAATGGGCCTCTCGTCGAGCCTGCGCAGAAAATGATCTACCCGACCAAATGAAAGGTCTGCTGAATTGGTACAAGGGTTACATAAAAATAAAAACGCCTAAAGAATATATTTATGCGGAAGTTAGACATGAGCATCACTTCAAACATTACTATGTAACAATTGCAATCGAGTGAATTGTTCCAGCTTTTCAATCTGCGCGAGCTCGACAAATCTATCATCGGTTGCTACGCTCGTAAGTGATTTATTAATTTCTACCCCATCTCGGTCATATTGCCTGCACTATATATATGTCCTAACTATATTGTTGTGTCCGCTATATGCAGAATGAAGATTAAGGAATGCAGAGTAAGGAACATCCATGATGTTGGGTTCATTGACCCACACATCGTTAATGGATATGTGTTGGAGCCGCCACCCCACCGACGTGGAGGCAGACTGTGGCAGTTTCTTACAAAGCAGGAACTCAAAAGTGATATTCTATTTCCTTACCATTTTGGGTGAGTGTTTACATCTTGAGCACATTAATTCTCTTTTGTTTACTCCATGCATGGTATGTGGCCGGCTAATCGATGAGTTATGCATGACGCATTGTGCATGTATCGTGTCCGCAGGTTCCACCGGATTCTGCTAGTAATTAAAGTTAACACCTCGTAATGTCTCTGCCCACGACTCTCTCAATATGGATCCAAGCTTTGGGCCGACATGAGAAGAATGCTGCAGAAGTAATTATTTTCATTCATTTGCGCTCTATATCGATCGGCCTATTTCGTTCATTTCCTAATATCAAGTAACTAATAACTCTCTTGTTCACTTAATTTTCTTTGCCTCGTAGGGTTTGGAGACGGTTCAGAGATACAAAGGTCGGTGAATTCAAAAAGAGCTAGAATTCAAAATGGTAAAGCCTAAGAATGCTGGGGATATTCAGCCACCGGAGACCAATCTATGTGGATACTATGTTCGTGAGAGGATCCGGAGATACACCTCCGAGCGGGCTGCCCGAGTGATACCAATGCTCAGAGGAATAACCTCCGGATGATGCTTAGTCTAGAAGCTCGCTTCCGACCACTTCAAGAGGAACTAGCTGGATGGTTCAGCAGGAAGTCCTCCATCCTAAAGGAGAACACTATTACGAGGACGTAGAACTTTATATGGATTAAATCATGTATGGAAACTTGTTCAAAATTGTATATGGTCATCCGATGATATTGAATATATATTGTATATTCCTCTTGAATTCTTTTTGGTTCTAATTTCAAATTTATTTGAGATCGTACATTCATATGCATGTATGTAGTACCGTAGAATATATGAAACTCCTTCAAAATTAAAATAAAGCACAAAAGAAATAAAACAATACAAATTAAACAGAATAGCAACAATAAAAGCAAAAATAAGTATTTTGTTGTAAGTAGAAACAAAATAAAATAAATAAAGCAACAAAGAAAACAAAAAAGTGTTTTCAAATTTGAAAACTAATGGCACTAACAGAAAGTTTATAATTTTTCTAAAACTAAAAGCAAAAAGAATTAAAAAATAAAGCAAAAACAACAAAAAATAAATAATAATGCAGAAAACAAAACAAAAACTGGAAAAAATAGTGCCCCTACTGGACCCCCACGGCTGAATACGACTAGAAACCCTACATGGGCTGTGATTCAGGCCCGCAGAGGCCAAGTAGGCCCACAGCACATAGCTAGTAATGATTAGGTTCGAAGCCTGCGGTTGAGAGGAGCTCGAGAGGGTGGGCAGCGGCGCTTATAAACCACTCGAGCTCTCTCAACTAGCGAGGTGGGACTAAACATTTAGGCCAGGGCGGGCAGACAAGGCCTTTAGTCGCGGTTGGGCGGCGACCGCGACTAAAGGTCCTCCGCCTCGACGGCCGCTGGCGCCCACGTGGACGGGCCTTTAGTCATGTCCTTAAGCAGCCGCGACTAAAGGGGGGGGGGGCTTTAGTCGCGCTTATTTGGTCGCGGTTGCGCAACCGCAACTAATGGCAGTTGCGAACCGCGACCAAAGGCCTTTTTTCCACCAGTGAGGAGTATTAGGGAACCAAGGTCTAGTCATGTTTTTTACTTAGGGAACCAGGGTCTAGTGGTGTTTAAACAAGTACTGGACGGCAAAAGGAGAAAATGATGCTGATCATGCGATCAAATTGGATACTCCTGTAATGAAAACTAGGGCATGTACAATGGTACTATCTAAAAAGTGCCACATAAGATAAATGATGAGGTGAAGAAAACAGAACTCATAAAAAAAGCCTTGTCCTCTCTTATTTAAAAGAAGACAAGAAATGATCTCTCAGCACCATATGTCTCACCACATTTTTAGGAATAACTAGTTATTGAAGATAAGGCTAAGAGATGACACATTGTAGACTCTTTTTTTGCCAGCTCTAAAACATGCAAGACTTAAGATAAGACTACCTTATCAACCATTTTACATGCCCTAAATTGCTTCAAGGCCACGTTTATTAGTTTTCAAACACACAAAAAAATGTTTTGGTAGGGTGACGTTCTATAGACAATGATTTAAATTTCCATGGCTTGATATTTTATATGTTTTATCACGGATCCCGATAATACCCACATGTGTGGGTGTTAAGGGGCCTGGCCACACGTTTTGTTTGTTATCTAAAGAACCAGTCCCACTAGTAGATAAACCACCATTAGTCCCGGTTGGTAAGAGTTTTTGTCGGTTCTGAACCGGGACTAAAGGGTCGATTAATGCCCTGGCCCTTTAGTCCGGTTCAGTCCATAACTGGGACAGATGGGCCTCCACGTGGCCGGATGCGTCGAGCCCACGCAGAGGGCCTTTGGTCCCGGCCATGGCACCAACCGGGACCAATAGGCATCCACGCGTCAGCATTTCAGGGGCTGTGGTTTTTGTTTTTTTTAGGGGGGGGGTTGGGGGTTTTGGGCGGTTAATTTAGGTGTTCCATATATTGTGTTAGCTAGGTAATTAATAGGGAGAAGTGTCCTCTCTTATGTCCGTGCTTGGTCGACGCTACGTACTATACATAGAGAGGCCCTCGACACGCTAGCTAGTAAGAAAATGAAGGAAACCATTAAGTACATAAGTTCGTCATGCATACCGAGAGAAGTGATCGATCGACCTCTCCTTCTCCGAGAGATTGATCGAACAACAAGTTTTCAGATTATCTATCCGACGCCATCGGGCTACATACATATACAATATGTAAGATCTCTTACAATCCCATAGAATTTGAAATCAACTTCCACATGGTATTCTCCGGCTTTATTGATGACGTGGTCAAGAAAGAAACCCGCCAATTCCTCTTGAATTGCTTTCATGCGATCTTGTGGTAGGAGTTCATTCCGCATCTGCCACGTCTAATTTGAAGAAGGGGGTTAATACATATATATGAATAAAACTCAACAGAAATGATGGTGTAATAAAATGAAATTGTGAATATTATTGCTTACGCACTTCATATTGTCTTTTAGAGTAGCCCCGCTTATTTTTCAAAGTCGCGTTGTAGATGAACTCGCACACATAGTATCCACAGTAATTATTTCCTTGTTCCTGCCACAAGC
Organism: Aegilops bicornis; assembly: GCA_021605145.1. Classification (NCBI taxonomy): domain Eukaryota; kingdom Viridiplantae; phylum Streptophyta; class Magnoliopsida; order Poales; family Poaceae; genus Aegilops; species Aegilops bicornis. The sequence continues at coordinate 570,613,126 of CM038669.1, read as the reverse complement.
ACTTTACGAGAAATAGAGGTCAATCAAACTGATAATGAAGCATTATAAATGGCATTGATGAAAGTATAGCTATAGAATCAACGGGAGATGCGCGCAACTAGCTAGCTAGTAGTACTTACTGGTATGTATATCGCAGCTCCTTCGGCAGTCCCGGAGTTTCTGCGGTGAACTGTTTCCAAACCCTGCAAGACAAAGAAAATAATTATTATTACTTGAGATATCAGGAAATGAACAAAAAGTTGCCGATATGGTGCGATAATGATCGACTGAACTTACTTGTTGAGCATTTTAGTCATGTCCGCATAGGTTTCGGGATCTTTTCGTCTCGAGTCTAAGACGGTTACTAGTCCCCGCTCAAGCTTAATCTCCGAAGAACATAGTGGAAGCTGCTTGCGCATGCATAACTCATCAATTACATTACTATAACCTCGCCGAGTAATAAGGGAAACCGAATATGCACACGACAGTAACACTCACTCGAAGTTGTAAGGAAAGAGTATGGTATCTTTGTTTTGATTTTTGATCAACGATTGTAGCAAGTTGGCCTCGGCCTCTTCGGCGTGCTTTTTAACCTGAATTTCATCTATGATATTTGTGTCCCAATATCATACATTTCTTGTTTTCTGCACTCGACGATCTTCAATCTGCATAATATAGTGAGGATAATTAATTATAAATACATGCAATGAAAGAGCTGAGCTATATATAGAGACTTAATGACAGAAATAGTACTTACAGACAGTAGCAAAAGACCGTTAATTTATCGAGGGCCTTTTGATTGAAGAACTCCTCAAATGGAACAGGCAACAAATCAGTTCCAACGAGGTCGTGCTCCTCTTTAATTCTCAGATACAAAGTATTCATCCCCCCAGACTCTCTGCAGGTTTTCATGTACCAATTATGGAATCTTCGCATCATCGTTGTTAGAGATTTTTCATCTTTGACGAGAGGCTTCCCGTGATCAGATCTGTGTTTGACCACCTCCATGAAATCAAAATTTACATCGTCAGGCAGGTAATCTCCAAGATTGCTATAACCGTGCACCGCCCTCGAGCAATAGCGACGATGTCGCTAGACACATTGAGCGGGGGGCACGATCGGTTCGCTTGTTGGCCGAGCTGGGCAATTTTTTTCCCAGCTGCTCGTCGTTCTTTTAACCTTTGATCACTGACAGTACTTCCCGACCGCAACGCTTCTTGATATGCCTTTTGAGTAACGCGCTCATAGTTGGTTTCGGCGGAGACTTTGGTGGTTTCCTCAGGGCATCGATAGTGCGCTTTGCTTTCACCGGATCTACCTTCTCCTCCGGAGGTGGATGTCTCTTTGCTTTCAAACCTTCAAAGAAGTCCTTCACTTCGGTCCGCATGATCTTCGCGTTTTCCTCCTCGGTCCTCTCAGACGGTAACTTCTCTAGAGGCTTGAGAGGTGGACCGTGATTCAGATTGCCTCCCGCCTCTGGCTGTACTGCTAGACACCGGAGCAGACGGAGCGGCTGCGTCTGTCTTCTTTCGTGCTTGCTTACGTGACGGAGGAGAAGGACTACGACACGCCGGAGCAGCCGGGGCGGCGGCGGGTCTCTTCCGCCCTTGCTGGCGAGGCGGAGAAGGAGGAGGCTGTTGGCTACTCGGGCGCGCCGGCGCAGGCGGAGAAGGAGGCGGAGTGCCACCACGCGTCGGAGAAGGAGGCCGAGTGCCCTGATCGTCACTCGCCGGAGGAGGAGGCGGTGGAGGAGGCGGAGTGCCCTGACTCGCCGAAGGAGGAGGAGGAGGCGGAGGCGTCTAGTTCGGAAGGTTGATGAGCTCCTTCCGCCATAGTCATGGAGTCTTTAGCGTAACCCAGCCTAGTCTCCCTTCACCGGTAGGGTGGTCAAGCCGAGGTCCTCAAATCCCTCCGTTATTTCATCCACCATCACCCTAGCATATCCTTCGGAATCGGCCGGCGGTGAAAAGTTGCGCCGGGTTCAAGAGGGATAAACAGAGCCAACAAACGCGTTGACCTTCAAATTCATCCATTGCGTCATAATGTGGCAATTTTGAGACTCCGTGATAGCATCCACGGGATAGCTGGCGAGCCGTCAAGACATGCTCCGGTGAAGCAGCTCGGTGGAAGCCACGCCGCTTCTCCGCCGAGATGACGGGTAGCCGGGGAAGCTTCGGCAGTTCGCTTGCTGCGATTTGCTTCTCGTTCCTCTATCGCCAGGCCCGTGCAGCGCTGCAGCTTGGGTCTGCTGCACTTTTTTCCTCCTCTCCGGCATTTGTAACCGCTGCGTCCGGAAAACCAGCATTCCACGGAACGGAGCTGGCGTGCCTTTGTGTCCGTCCTGTGGTGCTCAGGATTCGAGGGCCATTGTGAGCTCGTCGTTCTCTCGCCTTTAACGAACGTCCCTTGCTGCACCGCATCGATATAGTGTTGAAGCCTCTTGACTGGTATTTCCAATTGCTCGTCCGTTCAAATGCACTTCCACGACAGGGTCCAAGGTTCCGCCAGCCCGAAGAACCAAGTCCGCAACGGATGCAGCGAGTTCATTGTCTCTGGTTCGATCCCTTTATCAACCAAATCATTTTCAGCCTTGGCCCACTTAGGCCGGGCTTTTAGGTAGCCACCTGACCCCGTGCGATGGTGAAGCTTCTTCTTCGCAGCATTTTGCTTGTTTGTCTCCGACATCTTCTTACTCTTTTCCGATGTCTTGTGGGCCACAAATGCGGGCGATGATCTCTGATCTTCTCATATTTGCCCTTGAATTGGTGTCTTTTTTGTCGACAAACCTATTCAGGTCTTTCTTCCACCTCCTGAATAGGTCTGCCATCTTCTTAAGAGCAAAAGACTTGATTAATTGCTCTTTAACCGGCTTCTTCCGGATCATCCTCTGGCGGTAGGGTGAAATTTGACTTCAGCTCACCCAAAGATCAATTTTCTGCATATCATTGACATAAGACACCTCGTGGTCTTCGTTCTTAGGCTTCTACCATTGGTGGATGCTGATCGGGATCTTGTCCCTAACTGTAACCCCCGCGACCGAGCAACAAATGCGTTCTTTGTCCGGATGGGTTCAATCGGTTGGCCGTCGCGCGCGGTTGCTATGATCTCAAACCTTTCAACTTCGCTCAATTTTTTCTTCGGGCCTCGTCTCTTTACCGAAGTTGTGCTCGATCCGGAGGGCTAGAAAAAAAACAAAGACGAGAGTTAATTAATATGTGTACATACCAAAACAATGAATGCATCAATTAGCTAGTCAGCACGGGCTTAACTAATATGTATACCTGGCCGGACTCGGTTCGGTCACCGGAGCCGTCATCACGGTCTCCTTCTTGCACCGTCATTGGGTCACCGGAGCCGTCCTCACGGTCTCCTTCTTGCACCGCCATTGGGTTACCGGAGCCATCATAATCATAGCCAGCTGCTTCTTCACCCTCTCCTTCCAGACCATCGGTGTCGTTGAGAAACAACGAGCAGACGGCATCACTTCCTTGTGCGATTATGTCCCCCAACAACGCTTCTTGTGCTTCGTCTCGGGGGGTGTCCATAGTTTCTACAAATATTTACAACATGGCAATTATTATTCAAACATGGCAGATGGATATATTAGCTAGTGGCAAATGTAGAACTAGCTAGCTAATCACAGTAAGGAATCATATTAATTAGTGGCCTCGACGCTGCTTCTCTAGGGTTTGGGGTGGCCTCGACAACGCTTCAAGGGGGTAATATCGACAACGACGAGATACATACACGGAAAATAATGTTATCGGGAGGGTATATCGACCCCCCACGTGTTGAAGTTATCGGGAGGGTATATTGACCCCACGTGTTGAAGTTATCGGGAGGGGTTTATATCGACACCGTCGATACGTACATGGAAAAATAATATTATCGGGGAGGGGGTATATCGACCCCCCCCCATGTGTTGAAGTTATTGGGAGGGGGTATATCGACCACCCCCCCCCCACGTGTTGAAGTTATCGGAAGGGGTTTATATCGACAACCATTTACATACGCATACATGGGAAAATAATAGTAACGGGAGGGTATATCGACCCCCCCACGTGTTGAAGTTATCGGGAGGTATATCGACGCCTCGTGTTGAAGTTATCGAGGAGGGTATATCGACCCCTCCCCACGTGTTGAAGTTATCGGGAGTTTATATCGACCACGACATACGTACATGGGAAAATAATATTATCGGGAGGGGTATATCGACCCCTCCTCGTGTTGAAGTTATCGGGAGGGTATATCGGCGACGACAGACCCGATAAAACATAAGAAAACGAAGAAGAAATAAAAGAGGAGAAGAAGAAAGGAATAGAGGAGAAGAAGAAAAATAGAGAAGAAAGGAATAGAGGAGAAGAAGAAAAATAGAAATTTTCTATTTTTCTTCTTCTCCTATTCCTTTCTTCTTCTCCTCCTTTCTTCCTCCTCTTCTTCTCCTCTTCCTTTTCTTCCTCTCCTCTTCTTCTCCTTTTTCAACTTCTTATTTTCCTTTTTCCTCTCCTAAATATATAAAACTTTTCTAAAAATGAAACTAACCTAAAATGTAATAAATCAGAGAACATATATAGATAATCCTTTTCTAAATATATAAATCTAACTTTTGCATATATGAACATATATACAAAGAGAACATACACACATATATAAATTTTTTTTAAAGCAAAATATAAATCATCATACAAAAAAACAAGGACAGGGGAGGGGCGCTGGCCGGACCAAGGTGAGGAGGGGCAGGGGCACGGGTTCGGCGGCGAGGACGGCGACGGGCAGGGCGTTGCTCAAGGGCGAGGATGGCGACAAGGTGAGCGACGGCCGGGCGAGGAAGGGAAGGGGCGGTGGCGACGGGCGACGACGAGGGCGGGTCAAGGCGACGCTGTCGGGGCAGGGGCGGCGAGCGACGGCGTCGGGCGAGGGCACGGGCGACGGCGACCTCGGGCGGCTTCGTGGAGGCGACGGCGACGTCGGGGGCAGGGGCGTTGAGGAGCAGCAAGAACTGGCGGGCGCTCGAGAGAAGAATGGCGGGTGGGGGAGAAATTTTCTAAGTGTTTGGTTATATAGAAAATGCTTTGGTCCCGGTTCGGGGCATCAACAGGGACCAATACAACCCTTTAGTCCCGGTTGGTGCCACCAACCGGGACTAAAGGGGGGCATTGGTCTGGGTTTGTGCCACGAACCGGTACCAATGCACCCCTTTAGTCTCGGTTGGTGGCACCAACCGGGACCAAACGCCTTGTGCTGGAACTGGCGCGATGCGGTGGGATGTTTAGTCCCACCTCGCTAGCCGATAGGGCTCGACAGTGGTTTATAAGCGCTGCTGCGCTGACCACTTCGAGCTCCTCTCAAATGCAGGCTTACGGGCTTAAATTCACTTGTCTGCCTGTGGGCCTACTGGGCCTCCTGCGGGCCTGAATCCTGGCCCATAGTAGGGTTTCTAGTCGTATTCAGGCCGTGGGGGCCCAGTAGGAGGCACTTTTTTTCTTTACTTATTGTTGCTATTTTTATTTTTTTTTCCAGTTTTTTTTTGTTTTGTTTTCTGCATTATTTATTTTCTTCTGTTTTTTGCTTTATTTTTTAATTCTTTTTGCTTTTAGTTTTTGAAAAATTATAAACTTTCTGTTAGTGCCATTAGTTTTCAAATTTGAATACACTTTTTTTGCTTTTTTGTTTTCTTTCTTGCTTTATTTATTTTATTTTGTTTCTACTTACAATAAAATACTTATTGTTGCGATTTTTAAATTTTTTCCAGTTTTTTTATTTTGTTTTCTGCATTATTTATTTTCTTTTGTTTTTTCTTTATCTTTTAATTCTTTTTTGCTTTTAGTTTTAGAAAAATTATAAACTTTCTGTTAGTGCCATTAGTTTTCAAATTTAAAAATACTTTTTTTGTTTTTTTGTTTTCTTTGTTGCTTTATTTATTTTATTTTGTTTCTACTTACAACAAAATACTTATTGTTGCTATTTTGTTTTGTTTCCAGTTTTTGTTTTGTTTTCTGCATTATTTATTTTCTTTTGTTTTTTGCTTTATTTTTTACTTCTTTTTTGCTTTTAGGTCATTAAAATTATAAACTTTATGTTAGTGCCATTAGTTTTATAAAAATTATAAACTTTCTGTTAGTGCCATTAGTTTTCAAATTTGAATAGTTAAAATTTGAATTCTTTGAAATTTGTTTGAATCACAAGTTTGTGATTAACTTTACTAAAAAATGAACATAGATGCGCCTATAGAGAAAATTAAACCTAAATTCATAATAAATTTCTATGAATTTCAGAGAAATTCACTATGAATTTAGGTCAAATTACCTGTATAGGGGCATCTATTTTCACTTTAAGAGGAGCTCAACAAGGCAGAGAGGGACGGGCTTATAAACCGTGTGAGCGCCTTCGGTTGGCGAGAGGTGGGACTAAACTCGAGGCAACGAGGACCAACCCTTTGTCGGTTTGTGGCACAAACCGGGACTAATGGTCATGGGCCAGGGGCGAGGCGCATTGGTCCCGGTTCGTGCGTGGAACCGGGACCAATGGCCCACGTGGCTGCCCTCTTGAGAGTGTTCTTGGTGAGAACATAGTTGACAAGGAGCGAACCGGGATTAATGGTATTACGAGGGCCGAACCATAAGACTTTAAAGCATTTCAAATGAACTCTGAAAAAGTTGAAAGTTGGCATGGTATCATAATTTCACCCACATAGCATGTGCATGTACAAAACGGACAATGGTATCATACTCAAATGCATTACAAAGTTGGCATGGTATCATCATAATAGTTGCGGGAGAAAGTCTTCACTTTTTCTTCGCTTGTGTATTTGCTTATTGCGCCGTAACCATGGATAATCTTCATCGTTTATCAGGATGCTTGGGTCAGCCTTGACTTTGAAGGGAGGAATTTCATGAAACTTTTCATAATCTTCAAACATGTCTGTCTTGCCCTCCACTCCCACGATGTCCCTTTTTCCTGAAAAAAACTATGTGGCGCTTTGGCTCATCGTATGATGTATTCGCTTCCTTATCTTTTCTTTTTCTCGGCCTGGTAGACATGTCCTTCACATAGATAACCTGTGCCACATCATTGGCTAGGACGAACGGTTCGTCAGTGTACCCAAGATTTTTCAGATCCACTGTTGTCATTTCAGATCTTGTGGGTCTACTCAGAACCCGCCTCCTGACAGATTGACCCATTTGCACTTAAACAAAGGGACCTTAAAATCATGTCCGTAGTCAAGTTCCCATATGTCCATTATGTAACCATAATATGTGTCCTTTCCCCTCTTGGTTGTTGCATCAAAGTGGACACCGCTGTTTTGGTTGATGCTCTTTTGATCTTGGTCAATCGTGTAAAATGTATTCCCATTTATCTCGTATCCTTTGTAAATCAATACAGTCAAAGATGGTCCCTGGACAACAAGTACAGCTTATCACAAACAGTGTTGTCACCTCTTAGACATGTTTCCAACCAAGCTGCTGAAAGTCCCGATGTGTTCACATGTAATCCAGCCATCGACCGCTCCGGGTGTTTGGAGCGCAGATCGTTCTTGTGTTCATCGACATACGGGTCACCAAGGTAGAGTTCTCAGAGAACTGTGTAGTGTGCTTGAGACCAAGAATATCCGTCCCTGCATATTATTGAGTCCCTTCGAAGCGTGCCTTTTCCGGTCAGTCTCCCCTCATACCGCGATTTAGGGAGACCTATTTTCTTAAGGACAGGAATGAAGTCAACACAAAACCCGATGACATCCTCTGTTTGATGGCCCATGGAGATGCTTCCTTCTGGCCTAGCGCGGTTACGGACATATTTCTTTAGGACTCCCATGAACCTCTCAAAGGGGAACATATTGTGTAGAAATACGGGCCCCAGAATGACAATCTCGTCGACTAGATGAACTAGGATGTGTGTCATGATATTGAAGAAGGATGGTGGGAACACCAGCTCGAAAATGACAAGACATTGCGCCACATCACTCCTTAGCCTTGGTACGATTTCTGGATTGATCACCTTCTGAGAGATTGCATTGAGGAATGCACATAGCTTCACAATGGCTAATCGGACGTTTTTCGGTAGAAGCCCCTCAATGCAACCGGAAGCAGTTGCGTCATAATCACGTGGCAGTCATGAGACTTAAGGTTCGGAACATTTTCTCCGGCATATTTATTATTCCCTTTATATTCGACGAGAAGCGGTCGGGACCTTCATATCGAAAGGTGCATTCAAAGAAGATTTCTTTCTCTTCTTTCGTAAGAGCGTAGCTGGCAGGACCTTCATACTGCTTTGGAGGCATGCCGTCTTTTTTGTGCAAACGTTACAGGTTCTCCCGTGCCTCAGGTGTATCTTTTGTCTTTCCATACACGCCCAAGAAGCCTAGTAGGTTCACGCAAACGTTCTTCGACACGTGCATCACGTCGATTGAAGAGCGGACCTCTAGGTCTTTCCAGTAGGGTAGGTCCCAAAATATAGATTTCTTCTTCCACATGGGTGCGTGTCCCTCAGCGTCATTCAGAACAGCTAGTGCACCGGGACCCTTTCCAAAGATTACGTGTAAATCATTGACCATAGCAAGTACGTGATCACCGGTGCGCATGGCGGGCTTCTTCGGGTGATCTGCCTCGCCTTTGAAATGCTTGCCTTTCTTTCAACATTGATGGTTGGTCGGAAGAAATCGTCGATGGCCCAGGTACATATTCTTCATGCATTTGTCCAGGTATATACTTTCAGTGTCATCTAAACAGTGCGTGCATGCGTGGTATCCCTTGTTTGTCTGTCCTGAAAGGTTACTGAGAGCGGGCCAATCATTGATGGTCACGAACAGCAACGCCTTTAGGTTAAATTCCTCCTGTCTGTGCTCATCCCACGTACGTACACCATTTCCATTCCACAGCTGTAAAATTTCTTCAACTAATGGCCTTAGGTACACATCAATGTCGTTGCCGGGTTGCTTAGGGCCTTGGATGAGAACTGCATCATAATGAACTTCCGCTTCATGCACATCCAAGGAGGAAGGTTATACATACATAGAGTCACGGGCCAGGTGCTGTGATTGCTGCTCTGCTCCCCGAAAGGATTAATGCCATCCGCACTTAAAGCAAACCATACGTTCCTTGGGTCCTTTACAAACTCATCCCAGTACTTTCTCTCGATTTTTCTCCACTACGACCCGTCAGCAAGTGCTCTCAACTTCCCGTCTTTCTTATGGTCCTCACTGTGCCATCGCATCAACTTGGCATGCTCTCTGCTTTACGAGCAGACGTTTCAACCGTGGTATTATAGGAGCATACCACATCACCTTCGCAGAACCCTCTTCTGGGGGCTCGCCGTCAATATCACCAGGGTCATCTCGTGCGATCTTATACAAGAATGCACCGTGACACCGGCATGCGCTCAGATCCTTGTATGCACCGCGGTAGAGGATGCGATCATTAGGGCATGCATGTATCTTCCGCACCTCCAATCCTAGAGGGCATACGACCTTCTTTGCTGCGTATGTACGTCGGGCAATTCGTTATCCTTTGGAAGCTTCTTCTTCAATATTTTCAAGAGCTTCTCAAATCATTTGTCGAGCACAAGATTCTCGCCTTCCAATCGCAACAATTCCAAAGACGGTACCGAGCTTTGTGTTGTCATCTTCGCAATTGGGGTACAACCCTTTTTGGTGATCCTCTAACATGCGATCGAACTTCAGCTTCTCCTTTTGACTTTCGCATTGCGTCCTTGCATCGACAATGACCCGGCGGAGATCATCATCATCGGGCACATCGTCTGGTTCCTCTTGATCTTCAGCAGCTTCACCCGTTGCAGCATCATTGGGCACATTGTCTGGTTCCTCTTGATCTTCACCAGCTCCCCCTATTGCAGCATCACCGTATTCAGGGGACACATAGTTGTCATCGTACTCTTCTTCTTCGCCGTCTTCCATCATAACCCTTATTTCTCCGTGCCTCGTCCAAACATTATAGTGTGGCATGAAACCCTTGTAAAGCAGGTGGGTGTGAAGGATTTTCCGGTTAGAGTAAGACATCGTATTCCCACATTTAATGCATGGACAACACATAAAACCATTCTCGCTTGTTTGCCTCACCGCTTGAGAAACTCATGCACGCCCTTAATGTATTCGGAGGTGTGTCTATCACCGTACATCCATTGTCGGTTCATCTGCGTGCATTATATATAATTAAGTGTGTCAAAAACCATTACAGAACATCATGAATAGATAAATAAGTGATCAAATTAATAGAAGTTCATCATCCCATTAAAACCAAAGTACATACATAGTTCTCATCTAACAACATATAGCTCTCCAGAGCATCTAATTAATTAAACCATACATTGAAACTATGTAAAACATTTCAATGCGAAAACAAATGCAATCATAATCGCAACCAAGGTAACAATTGATCCAACGGCATAATGATACCAAGCCTCGGTATGAATGGCATAATTTTTAATCTTTCTAATCTTCAAGCGCATTGCATCCATCTTGATCTTGTGATCATCGACGACATCCGCAACATGCAACTCCAATATCATCTTATCCTCCTCAATTTTTTTAATTTTTTCCTTCAAGAAATTGTTTTCTTCTTAAATTAAATTTAACCTCTCGACAATAGGCTCGGTTGGAATTTTCGGTTCACATACCTCCTAGATAAATAAAATCTATGTCACGTTGGTCGGCATCATTTTCATAAACAATAAATGAACCAATAGTTATAAAGATAATATATACCAAATCCGAATCATAGATAGGACGAGGGCCGACGGGGGCGGATACCAAAACCATCGCACTATATAAGATGCAATAATAAAAGTAAGAAAATAATACAAGTATCTATCTAAACATACAAGTAAGAATATTTTTCCTTCGTAAAGAAGATAAGAACAAGAGGCTCACCACGGTGGTGCCGGCGATGAGATCGTCGCGGGTGATCGACGGCGGTGAAGACGGGGACGAGGCGTGACGGACCGCTAAACCTAGACAAATAGTGAGGAAAATGGAGCTTGGAGGTCGAGCTTGAGAGGAGAAAGCTTAAGTAGTGTGGCTCGGGCATTCCATCGAACACCTTGTGTGCATATGAGGTGAGCTAGAGCACCACCAAGCCCTCTCCCCTCGGGCGTCAGGAAAAACAGAGCGGTGCTCTGCTCTTACGTGAGGGTATATATAGGCACCTCATTGGTCGGTTGGTGGCATGAACCGGGACTAAAGGCAGCCTTTGGTCCCAGTTCAAGCCACCAACCGAGACTAATGGTGGTGGGCTCGAGCGAGGCCCATTGGTCCCGGTTCGTCCCACCAACCGGGACCAAAGGTCTGCATTTAACCGGGACCAATGGCCCACGTGTGGCCCGGCCCCCGGGCTCATTTAACCGGGTCCAATGCCCCCATGGGTCCCGGTTCTGGACTGAACCGGGACTAATGGGCTGACCCGGCCTGGACCTTTGCCCCCTTTTCTACTAGTGTCCATACGTCTACGTGTGGGCAAAACAAGTAATGCCCACACGCCTGATCTTTTGCCTCGCGGTCCCTCTCACACGCCTACGTGTGGGCAAAATAGATAACGCCAACACGTCCATACTCACGGTCCCGCATGCTCCACGTGACAGTCGATCACCACGCGTCCCCGCAGTTGCCATGGTCCGGACCCTCTATCATGTTTGTTTAACTGTAGTTGCCATGTTGCTGAATTACAGCTGCCATGTCTGAAAACTACAGTTGTCATGGTTGCTCAACTGCAGTTGCCATCTCAGGTCAAGTGTCAGATGTTATTTTTGGACAACTGTAGCTGTTGCCATGTATGGTCTGGTCTACTACAGTTGCCATGATTTAAAAACTTTAGGAGTTGCCACCTATTAACACTAGGCAGTTGCCATGTACGTAGCACTACAAAAAAAGGATGGCAAAATAACATGTTCGGGTAAAGAGGGAGTTGCCATCTGCTTACAAGCACGTTAGGGCAGTTGCCACATACCCTGCAAAAACACATGGCAACTAGGATAAAAGAGAGTTGCCATCTTCTTACAAGCACGCTAGGGCAGTTGCCATGTACCCTGCAAAACACATAGCAACTGACAGCTTTGGGTATGGGAGAGGAGAGGGGCGTGTGTACGAGCTGATAAACGCCCACACATCAGCCCCTCCGTGTGCGTGAAAACAGGCATGTGGGCGAACTGCTAAACGCTCACACACCAGCCCCTCTGCGTGATGAAACTGACGTGTGGGCGATCAGATGAATGCCCACACACCAGCCCAGTCCTTCGTGGCATAAAAAATTTGGCAAAACATGCCAAGATTCATGCAAACACAAACGAACATTGATCCATGCGTGTGGGCGAGATGCAAACACCTACACGTGTGGGCGTTAGTATTTTTGTTTGTCACATAGTTCTCTCTTTTATTATTTTGAAAATCTTAAAAATATGTGATTTCCATGTTGATTTTACGCAAATATTCTTCCATGGTAGCGAGGGTCTCGTTGTTTTAAGATAAGTATACGATCTACATATCGGTTGGAAAATCATAGAAAAATTCCTATCGGCCATATTAGTTGGAAAAAGAAGAGGAAAATTCCTACTGGCCAAAATTTGGAGAAACAAAAGTTTTTCCCTCGCAGCTAGGTCACTTTTATTTTTTTTCATTATTTCGTAATCCCAAGGGTATGATACCCTTTAGCTTCACAGTGACAAGTCATTTTCTCATTACTTTGGCTCTTTCATTTTCTATTTTTATAGGCATTCGATAGTTGGATTTCAAAGACGTGGGCTTCATCTTTTTAGCTTCTTATTACCTGCGGGAGTCCCACTGTCGTTAGCACCTTTCTTAGTACTACTTGAGCTAATCTCTTATTGTTTTCATGCACTAAGCTTAGGAATACGCTTATTTGCTAATATGATGGCTGGTCATAGTAAATGTGCAAGATTTGGACCACTGCAATATCCTTAAACCATCAATCAACAAATTGAATAAAGATATCAGTGTGTTCCAATCTGCCACAAGGATCTAGTCGCTAGTATGTTTGCCTTCTTCCCAACTTATCCTAGCATTCCTTGTAAGCGTTGCTATCACTATTTCTCCCTCTGGTGGCCTTGAGGCGTCTCGATCAATCGGTGTATCCACCACAGGACACACCTCCTTCTCTCAACCATCCGAACAAGAAGATTTTAGCACTAACCCTCCTCCAGCTTTCTTACTAACCGAAGGTTGTCTTTTTACATTTTTGTTTTGATCCAACATCAAATCTAAATTATTGTTCACTGACTATATCTTAGACCATTGCGATCTCTTTCTTTCACTTGGTTTTTCTTCCTTTCCTACGATACTCCTTAACTCGGAGATACTCCTTCGTTACTACTTGGCTAGGGAAAGTAAGATTAATAGTTGGCCCTATTGTCTATGCTTTGTTCTGTTAAGGATTTCTGTATTGGAAACATAGGTGTCCTGCTATTCCCTGCTCTAGTTTCAGTTCAATCATAAACCTATTGCCCGGGTCCTTTGATACTTGATTTCCTGGGTCAACGGTATCTAGATTCCCCTTCGGCTTGATCTTACCTTGGATTTCTGATTGGAATACATATTGGATAAACAAGAGGACTTTCGAAAAGATGGTTGGCACAAAAGGACAAATGGTACTCGTGAGATGCCAACTTTAATTTCTCGAATAGGAAAATGACCATGTACTCCCACTTCCCATATACCCCTTAGATAAGTTTGTTCCTCAGGAAGTTGTGCCCGCATTGAAGCGGCGGCTCCCGGGGTCGTGTTGGTCAGCGCAGCCCTCACTCCCTCCGATCACATCGTGGCATCAATGCTGGCCGCTGCGTGCTCTGTGTCGGCATGCATGAAGCGCTGTAAGCGGCGCGTGCATTAGAAGGAAAACGCGGGAGGGACAGGTGGGTGATTTTGGATGAGCCAGGGTGGTCAGAAGCGGGCGTGACAGTGGTCTATACTCCCGCAAAGCCCCCCACATTTGTCAAAGGTTTGTGGGAGAAAACACGTTCAGACCACGCCGTGAATCGATACAAGACCATGTTAAATGGCTTCTCGGTCCAGACAATGCGGTCCGGACGAACGCGGGAGGTTTGCGGATCTGCCCTAATAAGAAATTAAAAACTGACATGGCGGCAACTCTGTAACGGTGAGGGATGCATGCATGCATGTTGCTGCAAATGATGACTTTGTTGCTAGTTTGCTACTACTCCCTCCGTTCGGAAATACTTGTCATCAAACTAGATAAAAGGAGATGTATCTAGATATATTTTAGTTCTAGATACGTCTCCTTTTATCCATTTTGATGACAAGTATTTTGGGACAGAGTGATACTACATAATGACACAGATAGCTCTCATTTTCCATGGAAAAGAAAGCACATGCACGGCTTCAAGCGAGAGCAAATTATGGAACTGTCTGACTTTCCTTTCTGATCGCTAAAGAACGACGCACAATGCTTGCGGAACTAATTCATGGACTTGAGTGATGTATGAACTAGCAAGCTAGTTGTGTACGTACATACCTCTAATCAAGATGAGAACGACAACTTGATGATGGATCGCCCTGCCGGCCGGGTGAGGGTGAGCGTGAGAAAAGACATTATCCCGTGCATGGTATATACCGTGCATGCATCAGCCACTGGTTATCTTTGAGATTCGAATCCATACATGCATCTGATCGTTGTGTTGCTTAGTTAACTTCAATTTATAACCCCTTGTTCTGCCATATGAATCAGTCACTATTTCTTCTAACAACTTTTTCCCGTAGTTCTTACCTGCAGTATCTCTCCTCTCACTCATAAAGTAGAGACAAGTAGGGAAATACCCTTTGGTTCCTGGTTGTATACACACCCTATATGAGGAAAATTTTTAATAACTAAACAAAAAGTCAAAATAGTTCAGAAGAATTTTAGAATAAACATGACTTACTTTTGCACTAGTATAGTATATAAATTTCCACGAAAAAAGACCAACATTGACTTCACAGCAAAAAAGACAAAAATTATTTGCTATTATAGGTCACTATTCACACTATTTTGGCCAAAATTTTGTCTTTTTTGAAAACAAGTCAAAGGGAGATTTTATTTTTGTAAAATTGTTCTCACAAGTACAATGTAAGGTCAAGTTTATTTCAAAAATATTTTCAGGATTTTTTGACTTTTTGTTCAATTACTAATTTCTTTTTTCATATAGGGTGTATATGTCCCCATAGTCCAAAAGTTCCCCTCCGAGACGAGCAGTACTACACTCACTCAGTTTTTTTTCATATGATTCTAAAATTTAGATTTGTTTTATCTTTTGAACCGTAAGTTTGATTTATGATACATTTGCGTATTTATGTTCCTTGTGAAGTGAACATTGAAACAAGATCACTCTTGAATATATTTTCGTAAATTTTAAAATTCAAATATGAAACGTGGAGAGACCTTACGAAACTGTAAAAAACTACTGTATGTACCAAGTTTCATCGAGTTTTCTATAGATCAGTTTTCTATAGGTCTTGTTTAAAATATCTCACGGGTATAAACACATTTGTCCAAATAGAATATAACACACAATTTTTATTTCAGAAGATATCAAGCATCTAAATCGTTAAATAGACAGAGAAAATATATGTTTGGGATAGAGTTGCAACGAGGGAGAGGCATCCAAATAGAAGGACACTATTTAAAAAAAAGCTGACACACACAAACTGACCATGTGATAGAAAGGAGGAGAAAAGTGAGACGTACAATAGGTTAGTACTACATTGTGATTTCTTTAGGACCCTGAAATTATTAAGCGGCAGATCAATGCACGGTATATACCGTGCATGGTAGAAAATGCACTCTCGGGTGAGGGTGACCTTTCTTCATAAGTGCATGGACGGTAGTGGCAGTGTCACGTACGCACCAGCACAACCCTCTCAGAGAAATGTACGTACGTACATTATTGTGGCGAGCGCGCGGCTGCGGAAAGCCACGTCCGTCTAGAAACAAAATCCAAGTGGTCTCCATGGCGGAAAGGAAAGCGAAGGAGATGGCATCTCCAAACTAGCTGTTGCCTAACAATTGATAGATCCCGCTTCAAATACATGCCCTAGCAGAGTCATGCATCGATCCAAAAGTTCTCTAGCAGGAGTCGTCCAAAAGGAGTTCTCAACCCTTATGCCTGATGATCGCACTGCCGGCCGGGGCCAGCTGCACCTGGACGCCGACAGCGGGAGCAGTAGTGGATCCTCGTGCGCGCAGTTCGATCGGTGGCAAGAGAGGAGATGATGGTGTGGTAAAGGCCAAAGAGCTCCCAACAATAATTTTTGCTTTCCGTTAGGCCATAGGTGTCACTTGGTCAGTCACGCACTCACGTTTGTATCTCGACACGCCCCAAATATCTGGACATGTCTAGGGTTCTTGGTCAGTGCATATTATATGTACAGTAGAACAGCAAAACCAACTCAACTTGCTCCGTGCCTTGCTCCACTTTTAAATACGCTATTATCAGTCTCTGCTGAGGCTGCAGGTCTACTCTTGTGCAATATACATCAAATTAATCTTCAGCCTAGCTACAAAGGCGTCACATGCATGATCATGAACTTATGATCCATTCTCAATTTCATCAGGAAAATGCTTTGCTGAACCTGGCTTTTCTTTAGGCCCTGATCCGTAGAACAATTTACTGAACCTGGGTCCTTCACCTAGACCAGAAATTTCCCACCCTGTAAGAGATGTGAAAGGACACGCAAGTTTGACAAGTCAAGAAGGAATGCTTAAAACGGAAACCTCTCCAGGTTTTGGTACACGACTATATATAGATACGTATACGCCGAGTAGAAGACCATATGTAGAAGCAAGCCAGTTAGATTCCGACATGCATAAGATAGCACGGTCGGAACAGGCTAATCTGGAGATCGGTCGCCGACCCCTTCATCGGAATGCATGTCACGTCGGAGCTCGACAGCAAGGTAAGAGAAGGTACGTACGCCGCGTGCACACTGCACCAGCGATTCGACTCGCATCATCAGGAAAAGGTGGCGAAAAACAAAATACTCATTGGCATCTGCGTGCGTCACGCCGCAAGTCGAATCCAGCAGAAACCACTGACGATTTAACTAGTGACTAGGTAATTGCCCGTGCGTTGCAACGGGGCATACATATATATATTCGAATGGTTCAATATCAATTATGTCTAACATTTACCTTTAAAATCCTCATGCCCACCATGCGACATTTACAAGTACAAATTTTGAGCTAATAACTGTGTTTATAATTAATTCTACTTCCTCTGTCCCAAATTATAAGGAGTTTTTGGTAGGGCAAACTCCTTATAATTTGGGAGGTAGTAATTCTCTATGAAAATCAGTATGAACAGCAAAAAACTGAAGATGTTCTCTGAAGCTATTGAGAGTTATACTAAACGGAAAGGTGTGGCTACACTCAGGTGTAATACACTTGAGTTTTCAAAGAACCGACAAAACACATACCAGACGTTATCCAAAATCCATTTTTTGCGACATCAAACATGATCAAATGTTTTAGATACTTGCAAAATTTCAGCCACAGATAACACTGGAGGTGCTCTCACAAAAAATTTCACTCGTTAATGTTTTCTTCATTTTGAGTGCATGATTTTGGTTTTTCTTCGAGAGGTCCTCGAATGTTTTTTTGTGGATGAAGTTCTGCAACAACCTAAAACATTTGATCATGTTTCATCTCAAAAGAAAATCAGAGTTTTTGGATCACATTTGATATTGTTTTTTGTAAACTCGGGTGTAGTACACTCGAGAATAGAAAATGCACTGCCTATATTAAACTAAACATCCTGGACAGAGAATTGTACTCGAAAATATGATGGTAATACATAGCACTTACTAACCTCTGTAAACTAATATATGATGTTTTACATCACTTACAGAGGGAGTATTATTTTATTTCTCACGTTCATGAGACATACTGAATCTGTGACCATCTCGTTTAATTTCATAAGTTTCAACAGTAGTGATCTTAAAGAGTGTGTATCTGAAATTCCAAATGGTTGGTGTTAAATGCTTTCGCACTACTTGCACACCCATGTAGAAGTTATTCTATCTAGCAAGGTGCTACTTACTTGAACTATCATAAAGGAATCGTCGACATTGACCACATGGCATTTGCTTTGGCTCATAACATAGGAGAAGCAAACCTGTACAACGTCAATTAGGATATCACAAAGAAGTTCAGCTGGTCAGGAACCAAATGTTCAGACTCTGCTTGATTTTGGGGATTGCTTTTGCCTCCTTGCTCTTGCATGGAACAAAATCATAACTCATTACTTTCTATGTGACAACCGATACTAACCACGGAAACACTATCAAAATAATCTTAACCATGGAAATCAATCAAGAAACACACAAACAAATGGGCATGTTTGAAGAAGAAAAAGTTCTTGCTGTCGGCACATTAAAAACAACAACAGAAAATGGAAAGTGAGAATACTTGAATTATCCTAAAGGCTGCAGTGGGCATTCAATCGCTTGTCTCCTTCTGTTGCCTGCTCTGGGCATACCCTCGGATCTACTACGTAAAAATTTGATAACACAAACTGAAGGTATGTATATGTTCATCTAGGCAATGAGGAGGTCAATGGCGTGAGGACGAGTCAAGGCCGAACAGGAGGCCAAGTGTGGCATGGGCGCATGGCATCTGAACCAAGTCCTACATCGATAGGTGTGAGCTGCGACTGCATGGAGTGACGATCAAGATCATGGCGGCAAGGGGGGATATGATCTCGTGTACCTGAGTTTTCTGTGCGGCCGTCCGACGTATCCGATGGCTGGCTTAGCTAGCTAGCTTTCCTACGTGAACTCCGAAGATCGATCCAGTGGCTTGGTTTGGCCTAAGCATTGTACGTGCGCGTACCCGCCGGAAGAACTCGGCGGCAGGCTGCATCGTGAAGGTCGTCAGAGGGCGTCGTGCTGGATCATGTTCGAGAGAATTGGAGCGCACGATCGAAGGTCCAGCCGCAGGGAAGATGTTGCCGTCCTGAAACCCTCCACATCGCCTCTGCGGTTCCAGCGGAGGGCGGCTCAAGATCTACGCGGCAGGATTTAGCTAGGCTAGACGATGGCGTCAGGAGACGGCGACGGGAAAACCCTGGTATGGCTCCCAACCGAAGGCAATAGGGGAGACAAATTAGAGCGTAATTTAAGGCTGGTTTTGTAGAAATAGAAAACCTGTGAAAAGAAAACCAGAGATGGAAGGGGAGAAAAAAAACGTAGGGGCGCGGGTGGTGGGGGCGATCGAAGGAAGTCGGACGAAGGCTGCGGCGTAAGAGGGGAAACAGAACGTTCCGTTCCTTTTAGGTACTCCCTCTGTCCGGAAATACTCGTCGGAGAAATGAATGTATCTAGATATATTTTAGTTCTAGATACATCCATTTTTAGGCATTTCTTCGACAAGTATTTCCGGACGGAGGGAGTAGTAGAGATTCACCGCCGGCGACGATGTCCCGGGAGATCGATAGTAAGTCGTCGTGCTCCGGCGATACGGTCGGCAGTGGCGGGTGAACACTCCCTGTCTGTCTGGGATCTTGGGTTTGGCAGCTTTTCTTTTCTGGACAGGTTTGTTTATACGGCCGCATGATGATATATTATGTTGGGTTTGCATCGCCGGTACAAACGATGCTTAACTTTTTTACGGCTCGATGATGCTTGGTTTTGCGCAGGCAAATATTCTTCCGTGGTGGCCAGCCAGGGTGCTCTACACAACAAGAGATGGTGATTCTTGTGAGACGCGGGTTAAAACAGTTTTACCCTACTTCTAAAGCAAACACAAAATATGATAGATTCGGAACAATACAGTTCATTGATTTCACTTTGAGAAAAGTATAGTTTTCGTCCTTCAATTTTTGGCGGAGTCTAGATTTGGTCCCTCAACTGTAAAACCGGATAACTTGCATCCTTAACTTCTAAAACCAGACAAGATTCATCCCTGGTTATGGTTTTGACCGGTTTTGGTGCTGTCCCACTACGGTTTTGACCGTGCCGACTCAAATTTGCGTACTTTTTCCAAGTCCGCGTAATATTTTCAAATTATGGTACTTTTTCAAATGCGTGAACTTTTCTAAAATTTTGTGTACTTTTTTAAATCCATTACTTTTTCAAGTTCACGTACTTTTTCCAAATCTGCGTACCTTTTAAAAGTTCCTGTAGTTTTTTCAAATTCATGTAATTTTTTAAAATTGATGTACTTTTTCATATTCGCGTACATTTTTTGAAAGAGTTCATGAATTTGAAAAATTTATGCAAACTTGAGAGAAGTACGCGGATTTGTCTACTTTTTACGCAAAAACATGTTGATTTAAAAAAATCATGTAAACTTGAGACAAGTACGTGAATTTCAAAAAAAGTTCCTGGATTAGAAAAGGAACACAGATTTAAAAAGTATCCAGATTTGAAACAAGTACGTGAATTTCAAAAACAGTTCATGGATTTGAAAAATATACTTGAATTTGATAAAATTACACAAACTTAGGAAAAATACGCAGATTTGAAAAAATGTATGCAAATTTTAAAAAACACAAATTTGAAATAAGTACGTAAATTTCAAAATAGTTCATTGATTTGAAAAAGTATGTTTCTTTTTAAAAAAATACGTGACCTTGAAAAACTACGTGGATTTGAAAAGTGTGTGTGTGAATTTCAAAAGTCCACGGATATAAAAAAGTTTCCGTGAATTTGAGTGAGCACCGGTCAAAACCGGGTGACTCAGCATTAAAACGGTCAAAACCGAGACCGAGGACGAACCTTGTCCGGTTTTGGTAGTTGGGGGTGCAAGTTGTCCGGTTTTGAAGTTGAGGGACCAAATCTAGACTCCACGAAGAGTTGAGGGACGAAAAGTATACTTTTCTCTTTAACTTTTTCTTTTTGAGTAAATGGCCGAACCCCATAACTGTCCTTGTCAAATTTCCTTTTATGAGGCAAATATTAAATGTACATTGCTTTGGATCGAAGATTCAAGAAAAGATAAAATAACTCAGGAAGTCAAGAATTGCACCGAAATCTCCCGGATGCGCCTTCTCTGTGGTAACCATTTTTGTAAGACGAAATTCTACCAAGACAAGGCAAGACTGGCGCAGCCACACTTGAATAAATTTACCATCCAGAGAGCCCCTTGAGCCACCTATCTAAAAAAGATGGAAAACCTTGAGTAATAAACATACTTAGGGTGGAAATAATCCTTTACAAGTATGGGCTATCAAATCAATGGATATTCACTATAGTGGCGACAAAAGATTCCAACTCGAAAAAATGAACCACTAAAATCAACATGACACACTAAAAAACTCAATAGAACCACAAGATCGGTGATGTGATAACAAGGGGCAAGCTTTGTGGTGCCGCCTGATAAAAAGTACCACCGTAGTAGAGAAAGAACCATATTGCATTTATTTACGGCAACGCTCTGGCAGACGTGGTTAGCAAACATCATTTAACGAACAAATGGCATTTATTTTCAATGGAATTACATCTGTCTTAAAAAACGTTAACTTTAAGGACCACAAACTCATCTAAAAAAATCTTGAACACACGTACAAGGAGCCGAGGTCTCTCTAACTCACAGCACCAAGCCGACGGTTGGAGGCGAGGGAATCGGGCAGATTTCCAGTGGGAGCTTCAATCCTTCGGTTGCCTTCAGAACCCTAACTGTCAAAGCAAAATTCATCTCCCCATCAATCCCCTCACCACATGGACATGCTTTCGGCCCGTCCAGCCCCATCACACCCAAGAAAGTCTAAACTAGCCCAAACCCATCAAATCGAACTGATCCAAATGGCCTGTTAGGCCTGTGTTATTCAAAGATTGGGATCTATGTCACGCTTGTTGCAAGGCGTAGCTCCGGCTCGCCTATGACGCGTGGCTATTGGGTCAAACCAGTTCTGTAGCTGCCTCATGTTTTTTTCCAATGAGTTTCTTATCGGTTATCACTATTTTGCATTGGTTTTCTTTGGTTTTTCTTTTGTTTCTTTCCTTTACTCTTTTTATTTTCTTTGTTCTTTCTTCGATTTTATTTATTTCCCTTTTCTTCAACATATGTCTACATTTTCATACACATTGTACATATAAATCAGGAACTTTTTTTCATTTTTATTTTTTTCAAATACAAGATTACTATTATTTCTAATATATGTTTTGATGTGTATTTTTCATACACATTATACATTTTTGGTATACTTCTAAAAAATATACATGTTTAACTTTTTTAAATACAATGTTAACATTTTTGAAAATACATGTTTTCGAGAATGGTTTTGAATATGTGTTGGAAAATTTTCAAACACCCATTGAAACATTTTTTTAATGATAAAAAACTTTCTTTCCAAAATTATGCGAACATTTTTAAATTGTATAAAAATTTTAAAAAAAATAAAAATTTCCATTTTACTACCGTGAAGAAACTTGCAAGTTCACATAACCACCTGATGTTTTTTCTGCTCACTTACCCCCCTCAACTATCTTATACCGGTCAAGAAAAAATCCCAGGCTGGTTTGCCCTGATTGACTGCTGACATGGAAACGGTCAAAAGAGGTATTTGACCTACAGATGGGTCCCACTGGATTATAGGGTCCACTGGATTAAAACTAATCCTAACAAAACTAGTTAACCTAAACGAGGCACGTGTTAGGGACCTAACTAACCCTAATTAACCCTAAACTAATCTTGCAACATTGGCTACACCGACGATTAGCCGCCGGTGGCCCAAACCGCCATGGAGGGGCTCGGGTTTGATATTACGACAACCATAATGCGGGAATGGGGTCTACAAAGAGTTGGGACCAAGCTACGTCTGTTGGTGGTCGTGTGTCTACGGAGGATGGGCCAGAATCGTTGCCGGCAATTAGGCTTACGGCGATAGTGGCGCACGTAGGTGTCGCTACGGGGCGTAGGGGAGCTAGTTAAGGAGCGCAAAGGCATCCTAGGAGAGGACAGGGAAGAAGGTGTTGCGAAGGGGCATAGGGGAGCTAGCTAAGGTGTCGCTACAGCCACGTGAACGATGAACGGCGGCTACAAGGTGCTCTGACCTAATCGCGAGAGTGGGAAGGGTAGAAGGTAAAAAAGGCAGGGAGCAAGAGGGAAGCTAGCAGACAGCTTTGGGAGGCCTTATCCCCTCCTCGACTAGTCGCCAGCAAGTAGGAGGTGGGGCTCTGCGCGTGCATTGACCGCACACACATCCTTCCAAAGGTAGAAGACGAGAGGGGCTCTAGGTTGTGCTGGCTATTATTCGACCCCAATGGTCAAATACCGTTGTGACCTTGTCCACGTCAGCAAACCACCCGAGGAAACCGACATATGATGAATTCTAAAGGCATTGGATAGATCTGGGGTTAAGAGGGCAACAAAAATGGTCAAGGGGTTATGTGAACCACCAAGTTTCTTCAGGGTAGTAAAATGGACATTTTTCTATTTAAATGTACCGAGCATATTTTTGAAACTTGTGAAGATTTTTTAAATGTAATGTTCACTTTTTTAATGATACGAAATATTTCTTCTGAATTACATGAACATTTATTTTACATTGTACAAAGATTTATAAAAATGCATGTATATTTTGTTTGGAATGCGTGAACATTTTGTAATATCAGAAACATTTTTTGAATGGTCTATCACCATTTTTAAAATTATGCTAATAATTTTTTACACTGTGTTAAAAATTTCATATACAAAGTGAATGTGCTTTTTAGAAAATTATGTAAATTAAGTAATTTTTGGAATATATGTATTTATAATATGCCGAAATATAAATAAAAATAAAGGTAAAAAGACCAAAACTTGCGAACTATATTTACCGGCCCGGCCCATTTAGGGTGCTCATAAGGCGAGGAGACAAAGACGCGTCCACTGATCATTTTATAGGGCCTCTCTGGACACACACACACACACACACACACACACACACACACACACACACACACAGTCCCAAAAATGCCAACTGCCCCCTAAAAAACTCCAACTGGATTTGCGGCGGATCTCGAGGCAGAAGCCGCCACCCCAGCACGATGCTTGGCGCACGGACAGAGGCGGAATCCCGTCACGACGCACACAGCCGCCCAGTTGGTCTCTCGCTTCGAGAGGTTCGAGCCAACGAGCTACAATTGGCTCCATGGCCGTAACGATGAGCAGATCGAAAAGACATGTCCGTGGACAGATCTCGCCGGAGATGAACCGTCGAGGGGTGGAGAGAAAGAAAGAGACGTAGAGGCACAGCCGGCGTGTGGCGACGAGTGGCCAGGGAAGAGAGATGCTCTGTGTCATATGTGTAGTACTAACTCATGTGGAGTACTGTATTTCGTAAACAAAGCGACTGAAACAAGACAGCCCATGCAGGACCCAACGCATAGATTGCAACTCATGTGCTAGGTTGTACTATTCCAGCCCGTAGTCACACTATAGCCTGACATATCACGGATCACGAGGCCCATACGGCCGCCAAAAGCCCACCGCACCACGATTCACACACAGGAGACAGCCAGCCGCCCCGTTTGACGTTCGTCTCTAGCTTCAAGGTCGTTCCAGCCAACCAGAGCTGCAATGGGCTCCGTGGCGGCGCCGCCGTGCCACGTCGTGGCCGTGCCGTTCCCTGGCCGCGGCCACGTCAACGCCATGCTGAACCTGTGCCGCCTCCTCGCCGCCCGCGACGGCGTCTCGGCCACCGTCGTCGTCACCGAGGAGTGGCTCGGCCTGCTCGGCGGTCCCGCGCTCGCGCCGGGCGTCCGCCTCGAGGCCGTCCCCAACGTCATCCCCTCCGAGCACGGCCGCGCCGCCGACTGGGCCGGGTTCGTGGACGCCGTGTACACCAAAATGGAGGCGCCGTTTGAGCGCCTGCTCGACCGTCTCGGGGCCGCGCCCGCGGCCATCGTGGCCGACACGTTCGTGCCGGGGGCGGTGCGCGTCGGCAACCGGAGGGGCGTCCCCGTGTGCATCCTCTCGGCGCTCGGCGCCACCATGTTCTCCGTGCAGTACCGCTTCGACCGGTTGCCCACGGCTTCCGGCGGTAGCGCTGACATGGCCGGTACCAGCTCTACACCTCGGCTAGCCCGTCCCTCTCGTAGCTAATGCGCAGTGTTCTTCTTTCTCTAGTTAAACATTTCTGCAGCACATTACTGTAAATGATTAGTCTGAAATCTCATGCAGATGTCACTGATCCTTGTCTAATGGAAAACTACATACCTGGACTCAAGTCGATCAGGCTAACCGATCTTGAGCCCACGCACTCCGACAAGATTAGGCTGGACAAAATCCTTGAAGCATACCCTTACGTGAGGAAAGCACAATGTGTCATCTTCACCTCCTTCTACGAGCTCGAGAGCAACGCCATTGACTTTCTAAGGCAAGAGCTCCCCTGCCCTGTGTTTGCCGTTGGTCCTTGCATCCCCTTCTTGGCACTCCAAGAAAACCAGGCCAATCCAGAAGAAGAAAGCTATATGACTTGGCTGGACAGACAACCGGCGAGCTCAGTGCTCTACGTCTCACTCGGCAGCTTCCTCTCCGTGTCGTCCGCCCAGCTGGACGAGATAGCCATTGGCTTGGCCCAGAGCAAGGTCAGGTTCCTCTGGGTGCTCCGCGACGCGTGCTCCCGAGTGCAGGATTTGATCCGTGGAAGCGACGGCGTGGTCGTTCCGTGGTGTGACCAGCTCAAAGTCCTGTGCCATCCATCCATCGGTGGGTTCTTCACCCACTGCGGCATGAACTCGACGCTGGAGGCGCTGTACGCCGGCGTGCCGATGCTGACCCTGCCGATAGCTTTCGACCAGCCGATCAATAGCCGGCTTACCGTCGATGAGTGGAAGGTTGGGTACAGCCTCAAGGAGAAGGCCCGGGCCGACGGCGTCATTGGCAGAGAGGAAATCGCTGGAGCGGCGAAGAGGCTGATGGATTGTGGCGATAGCGAGGGCACGAGGAGGAGAGCGTCGCTCCTGAAGGAGGCTTCCCGCACTGCAGCTGAAGTGGGTGGTTCCTCGTACAAAGATATCACGTCGTTCATCCGGTACATTTCACAGTTCAAGAACTGAATTGTTCTTACGGACAACATTGTTCCCGAAATAAACTTAGTATGGTCTTCACTACATTTTTGTAATGCACTGTATTCGAATTCGATTGGTTGCTACTGCTAGTACTCCTCCATTTCGAGATGAGCTCATTTTCTCATGGAGCGTGGAAGATTCTAGTGGAGTAATATAATAAATTCAGAATCCTCTCTTAATTTGGTGTAATTTTCTTCGGAAACTTGAACAAGATTCAAGGCAGATTGTTCATGATTCAAATCAGTTTCGCGTATGTGTGCACAACCCCAAAAAAAAAACTCGGTAGACTCCATCCCGCAAAAAAAAAAAAAAAAAAAAATCGGTAGACTCCAAGGCCCTCTTCTCCCAAGAGCTGTTCCCACTTTTCTAGTACTTCCTCCGTCTCAGTTTACAAGACCTATGCGTATACCTAGGTTATCAATTTTATCACCCTAATATAAACTATATAACACAAAAACTATATCTTTTGAAAATAGAACATCTGAAGTTTATTTTGATATATTTTTTGTAATATATGACTTGTATTAGGTTGGTCAAATTGACGACCTAAGGGTACGCGCACGCCCTGTAAACTGAGAGAGAGGAAGTAGTACACTCTGTGCGGGTGTATGTGTGCATTTAATTTATCGTTTTAACATTCCCCAAAAATGAACTTCTCCTTAGTACGACTAGTACCTCTGCAACAAAATATAGGATGTTTTTTTGCTTTACATACAATTGTTAAGAATGTCTTACATTTTGTTACAAAGGGAGTATTAAAGAAAAGATGATATCCCGCGTGTTGCTGTGAAAAAATAAATAAAATTTTTGATTACATATTCACTGAATATGACATGTATTTTTTCAAGAAACTAATACTCCTTCCATTCCATAATGTAGTGCGCTCACGTTTTTTGAGATTTAACTTTGACCATAAATTTAACCAACATGGGCGACTGCGGCGGGAGCATGACATATACCTTTGAATTCGTATTTGAAAGAAGTTTTCAAAGGTAGGTAAAATAATTTATGTATTATTGGTCTAACTTATGGTCAAAACTGGATTTCGAAAAGCGTGAATGCACTGCATGCATTATGGAATGGAGAGAGTATATATAAACATCTTGCAAAAGGCTCAACTGATTGTAATGAACAGTTGAAACTTTTTTATCTCCTTGAACATACTGCCAAAACTTGGTGTTGTGTATTTTACCAAACATTTTCACACAATTCATTCTTGTTCTGTAGCATAATCCAAAATGCTAGGTAAAAGATCAGTGAAAATGATATGCCATGTAGGGAAAATTCCAAATTCCTCGTCGGGCCAATAGTAAATTAGAAAACAAATGCTGCAATCTTTAGGGAGACGAGAATCTACTAACAAAAGTTATTAAGAAATGTAGGGAAAATTAAGATTGAACATCAATCGACACAAGGGAATAAAAGATATGTTTTAATACTGTGTGAGGATGCACGATGCATGTCGGAGTTGTAGACATACCCCACATGAATGTTGTCAAATAATTTCAGATTTTCTTAAAATGACTAAATATGAATTTTTGTGGTTGATCTCATTGATCTCACTTAATGTGAGATATCATACAAGTAGCTCCCCTGCATACGACATGCATTCCTATACGTGCACACTAAGATAGATGTATCCCGTAAAAATGATAGAGATTGATGGACGAGTACAAATGTAGTGCTAATCAGTGAGGGTGTCAATACGGTGAAAGAGACATCCATCCTACCAGTGGCATACCCAGCGGTGAAAAATTAAGGTCTGTTTCAATTGGCTTAGATGGCTTTGGAAATCAGCAATTTTTTACATGAATAAAGAAGTGTTTCCCAAAATTTTAGTTGTGGTGCGATGGCGATTCCCCATGGTCGGTGTTAGTTTTTTTATTTTTAATGAAAAACAACTTCCGACTAGAGGGTATCCTTAGTAGCATGGTCGCAACCGAGGTTAGAGGGTTGCTTAAAACCGCCTTATAGATAATGTTGACGTAAACCTACAAATAGAGTAGTGGGATCACTCTCTTAACCGTCAAGTCTTTTTGGATTTCATTTATACCTTTCAGATGTGTAATCAACTTTTTAATTATTCTAAACCCAATCAATAATCTTTATGATATTTCTTGGACTGGTTTCCTTGCCTCCCTCCAGAACAAAATCTTCTATATCTAAATAGGGACACCCCACTAGATGATTTTCCTGCCTTCTCATGAAGCCACATCACCCTAATTGTTATAGCCGTTGATTTAGTAAAGCTAAAGAGACTGTAGCCGTCTGATCAAAGGTTGAGAAAATTACTAAGAGCTGCCACCGATAAGTGAAGATGCCATTTCGTTCTTTTGACCATGCGACGGGCTTTTCCTTATGATGCGTACGACTGAGTCATGAAAAATGTGGTGCCAGCTGCGTTTTTCACGATGCCTTCCCAGCCCAGATACACACATTTATTATCTTCCTAATTAACTCCCCACTAAATATTAACTCCCCACCAATTGATTTTCCATCAATCTCCCCATCTTCTACACCGGTTCCTTTTCTTCTTCTCCATCGAATAAATGGAGGAGTAAGATGGAGTTGTTCTCCCCACAAGTACCGCTTCTTCCTGAGAGGACTCATCACGTATTCAGGTTTAGCCCTTGAAGATTAGTTGGATACTACTAACAAATTTGAAGCCCTGATGCTCATAGCCCGTGACCTGTTGGTACAGGTCTCGAAGAGGAGGTGGGGCTGGAAGCTTCTAGAACCAGCAGGCTGTCGGTGGGAGATGCTGCCTCCGTCGTGCAGCCGTTGTCCTCGCGTTCGCCATCACATAACCAGGTCCATCAGGTATGCCACTGCCCATGCCTCACCCACCCTACCGCGGCATCTGTCGTCGGCTGGATCTGGGCTCTTATCACGGCGTCTATGCATCTAGGTGAAGTGAACCGGCGGGATGCGAAGTGGATGGTGGGGTTCGTGGCCTCATGGGGATACCGGCGTCGTTTTTGGCCACCTCCGCGCTCGCCGACCCCGTCGACCTATGAGAATGGTTCAGCAGCCTCCTCATCGCCACTGTTACAATCTCCGCTTATGTGCTTACATCACGTCCCCTCTTTGTACTTGGATCTCACCGTAGCCTCTCAGTCCTCATCGTGCCTACAGGTTCGGTTCTTATAAATCTAGAAAACTGAAAATTATTTTCTTGATTGGTTTGTAGAACTGTGTCTGAGAGGCTGAAGCTTCCTACGATCTGGCTAGCTCTTATTACATCTAAATATGGAGGAAAACAGGGCAATGATATGGCTATAAAACTTTTCCTGTAAACTGAATATGCGTACAAATTTTGGCAAAATCAATATATATAGGAGAAAGCACTGTGTTAAATGTCAAGTAAACTGGTAATAACAAGAGAAACATGCTTTAGCATCTCATTATTTGGACCAATACATTATTTTTAGTCATCTAACAAGTTACTAAGTTGTTTTCCCCGCAAAAAAAAGTTACTAAGTTGTTCAAAATCGGTTCCAAAACTGAACATATTGTGTGGTGTTGAATTGGAATTATATGCATGCCATATTTTTCTACTGATTACTCTTTCAATCATTAGACGGAGGTAGGAAAACATCCGAGGTAGGGTCATATCTGCGCCCTCGAAGCCACCTGCAACCTGTTTCAATCCCCTCTCTGTACAAGGTTCTCCCTGATTCCTCCATTTTCCAATATTCATGAACCATGTTGTTTCTTTGGTTTTAGATTACTGCCGTGCACTTGAACCACTGATCGTTTTTGCCTTGCTTTCCTTGAGTATGTTCGGAGGGTCAATGTTCATATTATGAATCCCATCTCCAGCCTATATACGAGAACGTATCTTCAGGCATCTCAAAGCAAGAAAGTATTGTCCCTTCTAGGTTCCAGCCACAGAATTATTGAGAGGTTTGTTTTCAACCTTTAATTCAAAGTTGCAATTCTGTTTTAATAAATACCTCAACTATTTCTAATGAACACTACTTTATAGTCCAACTATCCTTAGGCAAGGGATCTCACAAGATAATACAACACCAGTTAGTGTAGCTGCTTCCAATGATAGAGAAAAAATTGAAACAAGGTACTGCTCATAGATATGTATATTTATTTAATTCCTCGACCAATGTTTTAACACAAAATTTTCTTTCACAGAAACTTCGGTACAGAAGGAAAAAACCTGACTTTACTGAAGATGCTAGCAGCAAATTCCGACGGTTTAATAAACTTCCCCTACAGTGTTTTAAAAGGGAAGACCACTGTCAGCTATTGCTGTAAGACATGTACCACAATTTTTCTGTCTTTTTGCAGCACTACAAACCACACGAACGCGACACATTTCAGGACAGGCATATTAAGACCTCAAGGAAAATAATATCTATCAAGGTATTATCCATTACATAAATCTAATAATCTAATAATGCTACAAAGTTTACAGCATGTAGGGCAACATCAAGCTTTGCTACAATGAAGATGCATGCTTCAGTTCCCAACACGCCATGTATAGTATCAATAATCACTACCTTTGATTGTCGCCTATTATAAGCGAGAAAGATTCTCATACTTCCAGATGTTTTTCAGCTGTACAAGACTACAAATATATCATCATGCTGGAGTACATGTATCTGCGCCAATTATTGATATCTGATATAATATGTGCATTTTATGCAAACCTCTACTGTGAGGCATGTGTTGGCCTATTGCCCTTACATCAATGTAGATTGCTAGCTCTAAAAAATGTGCAAGTCAACTGTACGGTTTTGTTGTGATTTGAGTAATATAAGAGTTTACCCGCCAAAAAAGAAAAAAGAACTATACGGTTTTGTTTTTTCAATTTGGATCCTGACTTTTCTCAAAAAAAATCCCGCATCAACGCGCGGGGCATCATCTAGTTTAATGAAGGCACCATCCCTTTGGAATAGCTAATTAATGGATTTTAGCGTAAAGCGTATATTGAGGATTATAGCTGGTGCATTTCAGAATTATTAACCTGTCTTCGGTATGTATATCCCCGGATGGCTGAATCTCCATGTAGTATTAATAAAAAAATAAGATGCAATTGCTTTTATTTTTGCTTCATATGCTCTTACCTAGTCATATGTTTGGTGGATCTTACAATTCAACACATGTTTCTGCATCATGCATTCTTACTGATTCGGATGTTTATTTGGATCTTACGGTTTCACACGTGTTTCCGTAGCAACACAGGGTATCTTCATCAGATCGGGTAAACAGAAACACACATAAACAAAGATCATTAATAAGGCTAAATGTTATTCCCTCTGCATTTATTTACTCTATATATTAGTTTTGCCTTGAGTCAAACTGTGTAAACTTTGATCAAGTTTATATAAAAAAATTATTGACATCCACAATAACAAATTAATACCATTAGAATCATCATTGAATATATTTTCGCATCATATATACTCCCTCCATTTCTAGATACATCTATTTGAGCGTCAATTAATATGTGATGGAGGAAGTATTTCTTATTGTGAAAGTTTATATGTTTTTCTAAAATTATGGCAACTTTATAAAGTTGGGTTTTTATCATTTATGCCACTGGTTGTTTCTCACTACTCAGTTTTGCTACTAGGAATTTCAACTGCTCAAAAATGACATCGCTTCGTTAGATGCATGCTAAAAAATGCCACTCGACATCATGACTGTCAGCTCAAATCTCGTTTGGCATGTCATAATGACCAAAATACGTATAGAGCAACATGTCAGCTCTCCCTCTATCTCACTACAATAAAGTGTGGGTCCCATTTGATCCCAAGAGTGTTCTTATTTTCTCTAAAATTATTCGCTTGCTTACTCCAAACAAGTGGAGTCCACACTTATCATTGTGAGATAGAGATAGCTGACATGTGGGTATAGGGTTATTTTTGTTATATAACATGGTCAACGAGTTTGATCTGACAATAATGATGTCTAATGGCATTTCTAAGCAAACATCTAATGGAACGATGGCATTTTTGAGATATCTAATGGCACTTTTGAGAAAACATCTCACGGAGCGATGGCATTTTTGAGCAGTTGTAATTTCTAATGGTAAAACTGAGTAGTGAGACACAACTAGTGGCATAAATAATAAAACCCCTAAGTTTGACTTTGGTCAAAAAATAATATGCAAAGTAAATAAAGCACAATTTTCCAAGTTGTCATCTCTAACTCTTCATCTGACCTTTATAATCTTGCAAAACACCGAGAAAAAATGCAGGAGGCCAAATCTACACAAATTGGAATAAACTAAAAAGTTTTTGAAGAGCTTCTTTGGTAATAGACCCAATAGGTGAGAACATAAGATCACCGAAGGTGCTTTGGCATAGGACACATCGTTTGCAAGAAAGGCTATTTTTTAATCGGTGATACTTCGTACTGTAGGAATTTTTAGGAAGTACTTCACAATTTGGCCGCCGGCATCAAAGATGGCCGAAGCATCAAATGACAAACCGCCAAAACTAGATATGATGATGCCTCCTAGTGTTAGTCTCTGTCACAATAGTCATAGTGTGGACAGAGCTGGAAAACTCTTATTTTGCGTGATGCTGGCTCCACAGCCGTGATGTCACTAAAAACACACAAACTAGAATACAAATGTTTGCCATTAGATCAGCCGTCGGAAATGAGAGAAACCGATGGCAATAAAGGGTCACTAGTAGAAAAAGGGGCTATCGTTGAGGCCTGTTTTGCCCATTAGTCCCGGTTCAATCCAGAACCGGGACTAATGTGAGCATTTATCCCGGTTCGTGAGCCCAGGGGGCCGAACCACGTGCCATTGGTCCCGGTTCGTCGGACCTTTTGGTCCCGGTTGGTGAGACAAGGGACCAATGGGCCTCGCTCTGCCCATCACTATTGGTCGGTTGGTGGCATGAGCAGGGACCAAAGGCTTCCTTTGGTCGGCTGCCACCAACCCACCACCAATCTCTATATATAGCCCCTCGCAAAGAAGCGAGCACACTGCTCTTTTTTTTTTTTTTTTTGAGGGGAGGGGGCTTGGTGGTGCTCTAGCTCACCTCCTATGCACACAAGGTGTTCGATGGAATGCCCGAGCCACACTACTTAAGCTTTCTCCTCTCCAAGCTCGACCTCTAACCTCCATTTTCCTCAATATTTGTCTAGGTTTAGCGGTCCGTCACGCCCGTCCCGTCTTCACCGCCGTCGATCACCGCGCCGATCTCATCGCCAAGACCACCGTGGTGAGCCTCTTGTTCTTATCTTCTTTACGAAAGGAAAAATATTCTTACTTGTATTATTTTTTTACTTTTATTATTGCATCTTATATAGTGCGATGGTTTTGGTATCCGCCCTCGTCGGCCCTCGTCCTGTCTATGATTTGGATGTGGTATATATTATCTTTTCATAACTATTGGTTCATTTATTGTTTATGAAAATTATGCCGACCAACGTGACATAGGTTTTATTTATCTAGGAGGTTGTTGAACCGGAAATTCCAACCGACCCTATTGTCGAGAGGTTAAATTTAGTTGAAGAAGAAAACAATTTCTTGAAGGAAAAAATAAAAAAACTTGAGGAGGAGAAGATGATATTGGAGTTGCATGTTGCGGATGTCGCCGATGATCACAAGATCAAGATGGATGCAATGCGCTTGAAGATGAGAAAGATTAGAAAATATGCCATTCATACCGAGGCTTGGTATCATTATGCCGTTGGATCAGTTGTTACCTTGGTTGCGATTATGATCGTATTTGTTTTCACATTGAAATGTTTTACATAGTTTCAATGTATGGTTTAATTAATTTAGATGCTCTGCAGAGCTTTATGTTGTTAGATGAGAACTATGTATGTACGTTGGTTTTTATGTGATGATGAACTTCTATTAATTTGGTCACTTAATTATCTATTCATGATGTTACGTAATGATTTTTGACACACTTAATTATATATAATGCACGCAGATGAACCGCAATGGATGTACGGTGGCAGACACACCTCCGAGTACATTAAGAGGCGTGCATGCTTTTCTCGAAGTGGCTGAGGCAAACAAGCAGAATGGTTTTATGTGTTGTCCATGCCCTATATGTGGGAATACGAAGTCTTACTCGACCAGAAAATCCTTCACACCCACCTGCTTTACAAGGGTTTCATGCCACACTATAATGTTTGGACGAGGCACGGAGAAATAGGGGTTATGATGGAAGACGGCGAGGAAGAAGAGTACGATGACAACTATGTGCCCTTTGAATACGGTGATGCTCTTGAACATCAAGTTGCACAGACGATGTGCACGATGGTGCTGCAACGGGCGAAGCTGCTGAAGATCAAGATGAACCAGACGATGTGCCCCATGATGATGATCTCCGCCGGGTCATTGTCGATGCAAGGACACAATGCGAAAGTCAAAAGGAGAAGCTGAAGGAAATATGCCCTAGAGGCAATAATAAAGCTATTATTTATTTCCTTATTTCATGATAAATGTTTGTTATTCATGCTAGAATTGTATTAACCGGAAACATAATACATGTGTGAATACATAGACAAACATAGTGTCACTAGTATGCCTCTACTTGACTAGCTCGTTGAATCAAAGATGGTTAAGTTTCCTAGCCATAGACATGAGTTGTCATTTGATTAACGGGATCACATCATTAGGAGAATGATGTGATTGACATGACCCATTCCGTTAGCCTAGCACTTGATCGTTTAGTATGCTGCTATTGCTTTCTTCATGACCTATACATGTTCCTGTAACTATGAGATTATGCAACTCCCGTTTACCGGAGGAACACTTTGGGTGCTACCAAACGTCACAACGTAATCGGGTGATTATAAAGGAGTACTACAGGTGTCTCCAAAGGTACTTGTTGGGTTGGCGTATTTGAGATTAGGTTTTGTCACTCCGATTGCTCGGAGAGGTATCTCTGTGCCTTATCTTTAATACACATCAGATATGCCTTGCATTCTTTGCTACTTATAAGTTAGTTGCGAGATGATGTATTACGTAACGAGTAAAGAGACTTGCCGGTAACGAGATTGAACTAGGTATTGGATACCGACGATCGAATCTCGGGCAAGTAACATACCGATGACAAAGGGAATAAAGTATGTTGTTATGCGGTTTGACCGATAAAGATCTTCGTAGAATATGTAGGAGCCAATATGGGCATTCAGGTTCCGCTATTGGTTATTGACCAAGAATAGTTCTAGGTCATGTCTACATAGTTCTCGAACCCGTAGGGTCCGCACGCTTAAGGTTTCGATGACAGTTATATTATGAGTTTATGAGTTTTGATGTACCGAAGGAGTTCGAGTCCCGGATGAGATCGGGGACATGACGAGGAGTCTCGAAATGGTCGAGACGTAAAGATCGATATATTGGACGACTATATTCGGAGTTCGGAAAGGTTCGAATGATTCGGGTATTTTTCGGAGTACCGGAGAGTTACGGGAATTCGCCGGGAGAAGTATTGGGCCTTATTGGGCCCTGCGGAAAGAGAGAGGGCTGCCTAGGGCAGGCCGCGCGCCCAAGGCCTAGTCCGAATTGGACTAGGGGAGGGGCCGCACCCTTCTTCCCTTCCCTTCCTTCTCTCCTACTCCTACTAGGAAAGGAGGAGTCCTACTCCTGGGGAGTAGGACTCCCCTTGGTGCGCCCCTCCTGGGCAGCCACCTCCTCCCTTGCTCCTTTATATCACAGGGGCGGGGGGCACCCAGAACACACAAGTTGATCTACGGATCGTTCCTTAGCCGTGTGCGGTGCCCCTCCACCATATTCCACTTCGGTCATATCGTCATGGAGCTTAAGGCGAAGCCTGCGCCGGTGAAGTCATATCGTCATGAGCTTAGGCGAAGCCCTGCGTCGGTGGAGCATCATCATCGTCACCACGCCGTCGTCGACGGAACTCATCCCCGACGCTTTGCTGGATCGGAGCCCGGGGATCGCCATCGAGCTGAGCGATGTCTTGAACACGGAGGTGCCGTACGTTCGGTACTTGGATCGGTCGGATCGTGAAGACGACGACTACATCAACCGCGTTGTTATAACGCTTCCTCTTCGGGTTCACGAGTACGTGGACAGACACTCTTCCCTCTCGTTGCTATGCCATCACCATGGTCTTGCGTGTGCGTAGGAAATTTTTTGAAATTACTACGTTCCCCAACAGAAGCTGAAGTTCGATCGCATGTTAGAGGATCACAAAAAAGGGTTGTACCCCAATTGCGAAGATGGCAACACAAAGCTCGGTACCGTACTCGAATTGCTGCAGTGGAAGGCAGAGAATCTGTGCCTGATAAAGGATTTGAGAAGCTACTGAAAATAATGAAGAAGAAGCTTCCAAAGGATAACGAATTGCCCGACAGTACATACACAGCAAAGAAGGTCGTATGCCCTCTAGGATTGAAGGTGGAGAAGATACATGCATGCCCTAATGACTGCATCCTCTACCGTGGTGCCTACAAGGATCTGAACGCATGCCCGGTATGCGGTGCATTGCGGTATAAGATCGACGAGATGACCACGGTGATGTTGACGGCGAGCCTCCCGGGAAGAGTGTTCCTCTGAAGGTGATGTGGTATGCTCCTATAATACCACGGTTGAAACGTCTGCTCAGAAATGGAGAGCATGCCAAGTTGATGCGATGGCAGTGAGGACCGTAAGAAAGACGGGAAGTTGAGAGCACCGGCCGACGGGTCGCAGTGGAGAAAAATCGAGAGAAAATCTTGGGATGAGTTTGCAAAGGACCCAAGGAACGTATGGTTTGCTTTAAGCGTGGATGGCATTAATCCTTTCGGGAGCAGAGCAGCAATCACAGCACCTGGCCCGTGACTCTATGTATGTATAACCTTCCTCCTTGGATGTGCATGAAGCGGAAGTTCATTATGATGCCAGTTCTCATCCAAGGCCCTAAGCAACCGGCAACGACATTGATGTGTAGCTAAGGCCATTAGTTGAGGAACTTTTACAGCTGTGGAATGGAAACGGTGTACGTACGTGGGATGAGCACAAAAAGGAGGAATTTGACCTAAAGGCATTTTGTTGTAAGTAGAAACAAAATAAAATAAATAAAGCAACAAAGAAAACAAAAAAAGTGTTTTTGAATTTTAAAACTAATGGCACAAACAGAAAGTTTATATTTTTTCTAAAACTAAAAGCACTAACAGAAAGTTTATAATTTTGCTGACCTAAAAGCAAAAAAGAATTAAAAAATAAAGCAAAAACCAAAAGAAAATAAATAATGCAGAAAACAAAATAAAAAACTTGAAAAAAATAAGAATAGCAACAATAAGTATTTTGTTGTAAGTAGAAACAAAATAAAATAAATAAAGCAACAAAGAAAACAAAAAAGTGTTTTCAAATTTTAAAACTAATGGCACTAATAGAAAGTTTATATTTTTTCTAAAACTAAAAGCAAAAAGAAATAAAATATAAAGCAAAAAAAAGTGCCACCATGGCCCCCACGGCCTGAATACGACTAGAAACCCTAGATGGGCCAGGACTCAGAGGCCCTTGAGGCTAATAGGCCTGAGCAAGAGCAAGATTAGGCCCAAAGCTTGCATTAGAGAGGAGCTCGAAGGAGGCACACCAGCGCTTATAAACCAAAGGTCTTGGCGCCCTTCAACTAGCGAGGTGGGACTAAATATTTGGGTTCGAGGCAGCCAGGCCTTTGGTCGGTTGGTGGCACCAACCGGGACTAAGGTGGTTTAGTCGGTTGGTGCCACAACCCGGGACTAATGCACTGCTAGTCCTGGTTGGTGCCACCAACGGGGACAAACGGCCGCCGCTTCCCGCCCTTTGGGCTGCTTAAATTTGGCCTTTGGTCCGGGTTGGTAGCACCAACCGGGACCAAAGGCATTAGTCGGGTCATGGCACCAACCGGGACTAATGCCCTTGCTATATAAGAAAGCACTTGGGAAATTTCAGATTCATCGCGCATTTTCCCTCCCAGCCTTCGAGCTGCCAAACGCCGCCGCCGTCCGTCATACGCCCGTCGTCACCATCGCCGTCGCCGCGCCGGTTGTCGCCGCCGTCGCCGCGCATCGCCGTCGCCCGTCGTCGCCGCCGTCTGCCCCGTCGTCGTCGTCGCCGTTGTCACATCATCTAACGTCGCCCTGCCTCGTCGCCGTCCCGGCCCGTCGCCAGCGCCCTCGTCGCCGCCGCCCTGCCTGGCGACCTCGCCGACCTCGCCGACCTCGCCGTCGCCGCCTGCCTCCCGACCTCACCGTCGCCTCCGCCTCCCCGCCGCCCGTCGCGCGACCTCGCCGTCGCCTCCGCCTGATGAGCCCCAGCCCGCGCACCTGCCCTGCCGCCCGCCGCCATGTTTTTTTTTTTCATAAATGTTCATGATTTTTTCATAAATGTATATATATTGATGTATGGATATATGTGATTTTTTGTTCATAGATGATCATATGAATTTTTTGTTCATAGATATGATCATATATATGATGTATGCATGGATCGATGTGGATGGAATATGATGTTTTTTTGTTCATAGAATATGATGTTTTTTATTCATAGATTTTATTTTGTTCATTAGAGAGAGGGGGACGTCGAGGAAGTTGTACTGTTTAGAGTTAGGGTCGCCGAGGAAGAAGGAAAATAAGGAAAAAGAATAAAAGAGGAAGAAGGAAGAAGGAGAAGAAGAGGAGAAAAAATAAGAAGAGGAAGTAGAAGAAAAAGGAGAAGAAGAAGGAATAGAGGAGAAGAAGAAAAAATTCTATTTTTTTCTTCTCTTTTCCTTCTTCTTCTCCTCTCTTTTTCTTCTATTTTTCTTCTTCTTTCTTCTTCTTCTCTTTTTCTTCTTCTCATTTCTTCTTCTTCTTCTTCTTCTTCTTCTTCTTCTTCTTCTTCTTCTTTTATCGGGAACGAGGGTGTCGAGGATCGCTGAGGGTCGACGGTTGGGAACTAGGCTAGAGGGTCGAGAGGGTCACAGAGGGGTCGAGGGTCGCCGAGGCCGGTCGAGGGTCAATGTTTTGAGGGTCGAGGGTCGCCGAGGCGGTCGAGGTTTCGAGGCACAAGGGTTTGAGGTTCGAGGGTTCTAGGGTCGAGGGTTCGAGGGTTCTAGGGTTCGAGGGTTCTAGGGTCGAGGGTTCGAGGGTTCTAGGATCCGAAGGAAGAAGGAAGAAGAAGAAGAAAAGAATGAGAGGAAAAAGAAGAAGAAGAGGAGAAGAAAGGAATAGAGGAGAAGAAGAAAAATAGAATTTTTTCTATTTTTCTTCTTCTCTCTATTCTTTCTTCTTCTCCTTTTTTTCTTCTTCTTCTTCTTCCTCTTTTCTTCCTTTTCCGATAGGGGTACCGATAGTGTCAAAGTATTGAAGAAATCCATTGCTTCATCATTAGCGGAAGTAACCATGGCATGATGGTATGAAGTCCTCAAAGTTGTTGGAATGGAGTCCGGATAGGATAATTTGCCTTTTGCTGAACTTTATACCAAAAAGCGAATTATCCTATCTCGGGACTCCGCTCCAAAACAACTTTGAGAGCTTGCACCATCATGCACCTCATTTTCGCCTAATGATGAAGACATGGTTTTGTTGAATCCTTTGACACTAGGCAACCTCCGACCCTCGGCGATCTTGACCCCTTGACCTCGACCGCTCGGCGATCCACGACCCTCTACCCTACCGCGGGCGTCGATGCCCACGTCACTTGTGGGACATAGATGTACTGTTCAACGCCGACCCCCTCCCGATAGCTTCAACACGTGGGGGGGGGGGTCGATATTACGTTGTCGAGGCCACCCCAAACCCTATATAAAAAGCGGCGAGGCCACTAATATGATTCCTTATTGTGATTAGCTAGCTAGTTCTACGTTGGCACTAATATATCCATATCTGTCATGTTTGAATAATAATTGCCATGTTGTAAATATTTGTAGAAACTATGGACACCCCCCGAGACGAAGCACAAGAAGCGTTGTTGAGGGACATAATTGCACACGGAAGTGATGCCGTCTCCTCGATGATGTTTCTCAACGTCGACAACGATGGTCTGGAAGGAGAGGGTGAAGAAGCAGCTGGCTATGATTTACATGGCTCCGATGACCCAATGCCGGTGCAAGAAGGAGAGGGTGAAGAAGTAGACCGTGAGGACGGCTCCGGTGATCACCAAACCGAGTCCGGCCAGGTATATATATTAGTTAAGCCTGTGCTGACTAGCTCTTGTCTTTGTTTTGGTATATATGTACACATATTACTTAACTCTCGTCTTTGTTCTTTTTTCTAGCCCTCCGGATCGAGCACAACTTCGGTAAAGAGACGAGGCCCGAAGAAAAAGTTGAGCTCGGATGAAAAGTTTGAGATCATACAAATCGCGCGACGGCCAACCGATTGAACCCTACCGGACAAAGAAGGCATTTGTTGCTCAAGGCGGGGTTACGGTTAGGGACAAGATCCCGACCAGCATCCACCAATGGTATAAGCCTAAGAACGAAGACCACGAGGTGTCTTGTGTCAATGATATACGTAAAAATGATCTTTGACCGAGCTGAAGTCAAATTTTACCCTACCGCCAGAGGATGATCCGGAGAAGCCCGAATAGAGCCATTAATCAAGTCTTTTGCTCTTAAGAAGATGGCAGAACTATTCAGGAATTGGAAGAAAGACCTCAATACGTATGTCGAAAAAATGAGACACCAGAATTCACGGCAAATATGAGAAGATCAGAGATGGTGGCCCGCATTTGTGGCCTACAAGACATCGGAAAAGAGTAAAAAGATGTCGGCGACAAACAAGAGAAATGCTGCGAAGAAGAAGCTTCATCATCGCACGGGGTCGTGGCTACCTCATAGCCCGGCCTAAGTGGGCCAAGGCTGAGAATGATCTGCTTGATAAAGGGATCGAACCCGAGACAATGAACTGGCCAGACCGTTGCGGACTTGGTTCTTGGGGCGGCGGATCCTTGGACCCTATAACGGGAAGTGCATTTGGACGGACGAACAATTGGACATACCACCAAGAGGCTTAAGCATTATATCGAAGCAGCGCAGCAAGGGAAGTTCGTTCTGCATGGGAGAAGGACGAGCTCACAATGGCCCTCGGGAATCCTGAGCACCTGGACGGACACGAGGCACGCCAGCTCCCTTTCGTGGAAGGCTGGATTTTCGGACGCAGGGGTTACAAAACCCATGAGAGGAGTAAGCTGGAAGCGAGAGCCTAATGCAAAGCGCTGCACGAAAGGGTAATGGGGCTAGAGGAACGAGAAGAGGAACGAGAAGCACCGATCACAACAAACGACCTGCGAAGCTTCCCCGGCTACCCCGCCATCTCGGCGGAGAAGCGGCGTGGCTTCCACCGAAATGCTTCAGCCAGAGCAACATGCCTTGGCGGCTCCTCGCCGGCTATCCGTGGATGCTATCACGGATCTTGAAAGTTGCCACCTTATGGCGCAATGGAGCAATTTAAAGGTCAAGGCGGCTGTTGGCTCTGTTTATCACACTAAACCCGACTCAACTTTTCACCGCCGCCGATTCGAAGGATATGCTAAGGTGATGGTCGATGAAATAACGAAGCGATTTGAGGAGCTCGGCTTGACCAGCCTACCGGTGAAGGGGAGTATCGGCTGGGTTCTGCTCTGAAGACTCCATGCCTATGGCGGAAGGATCTCATCAACCTTCCGAACTGGACGCCTCCGCCTCCGCCTCCTCCTCCGGCGAGTCAGGGCACTCCGCCTCCTCCATCGCCTCCTCCTCCTCCTCCGGCGAGTCAGGGCACTCCGCCTCCTCCACCGCCTCCTCCTTCGGCGAGTGACGATCAAGGCACTCGGCCGGCTCCTTCTCCGGCGCGTGGCGGCACTCCGTCTCCTTCTCCGCCTGCACCGGCGCGTCCGGGCAGCCAGCCTCCTCCTTCTCCGCCTCGTCGGCAAGGCGGAAGAGACCGCCGCCGCTCCGGCTGCTCCGGCGTCGTAGTCCTTCTCCTCCGCCTCGTAAGCAAGGAAAGAAGACATACGCTCCGTCGCTTCTGCCGGCGTCTGGCAAGACAGCCAAAGGCGGGAGGAGATCAGATTCGGTCCTTCTCTGAAGACTCGGAGAAGTTACTGACGAGAGGAGCGAGGAGGAAAACGCGAAGATCGCGCAGCAGACCAAGTGGATGACTGGTTTCAAGGGTTGAAAGCAAAGAGACATCCACCTCCGGAGGAGAAGGTAGATCCGGTCAAAGCGAAGCGCACTGCTGCCACTGAAAAAACCACCCAAGTCTCCGCCAAAGGCAACTATGAGCCCATTATTGGAAAGGCATTTGCCGAGGCGGAGAGATCGGGAATCTTGTCGTTGATCAAAGGATGAAAGAACGACGAGCTA
Source organism: Aegilops bicornis (assembly GCA_021605145.1). NCBI lineage: Eukaryota > Viridiplantae > Streptophyta > Magnoliopsida > Poales > Poaceae > Aegilops > Aegilops bicornis. Next base: position 570,570,889 of record CM038669.1, on the reverse strand, counting down.
GGAAACAAATTGCCCATTTCGGCGAACAAGCGAAGGAATCGTGCCCCCGCTCAAGGTGCACGCTAGCGACATCGTCGATCCGAGGATGGTGCCCGGTTATGGCAATCCTGAAGATTACTTGCCCGACGATGTACAATTTGATTTCTTGGAGGTGCAGATACAAAGATACGAGTACGGGAAGCCTCTCGTCAAAGATGAAAGCTCTCTAACAACGATGATGCGAAGATTGCATGATTGGTACATGAAAACCTGCAAAGAGTGCGAGGGAGGAATACTTTGTATTTGAGAGTTAAAGGAGCATGACCTCCTTGGAATTGAACTATTGCCTATTCCATTTGAGGAGTTCTATCAGTTTTTCAATCAATTGGCCCTCGATAAAGCAACGGTCACTGCTACTGTCCTGTAAGTAGTACTACTTACGTCATTAAGTATCTCTATATAACTCAGCTCTTTCATTGCATGTATTTATAAATATCCTCACTATATTATGCAGATTGAAGATCGCAGAAATGAAGAAAAACAAGTGGGTGATATTGGGTTCATTAACACATATCTCATCGATGCAAATTAGGTTAAATATCGTGCCAAGGAAACCGAGGCCAACTTGCTACGATCGTTGGAAATAAATGAACACAAAAATACAATACTCTTTCCTTACAACTACACGTGAGTGTTACTGTCTTGTGGCATATTCGGTTTCCTTATTTAGTCCAGGTTATAGAAATGTAATATTGATGAGTTATGCATGCGTGGGCAGGTTCCACTATATTCTCCTAGAGATTAAGCTTGAGCAGGAGTAGTAACTGTCTTAGACTCGAGACGAAAAGATCCCAAGGAGTATGCGGAAATGACTGAAATGCTCGAGAAGTAAGTTAAATCGATCATTATCCACCATATCAGCAACTTTGTTCATTTCTGATATCAAGTAATTGTTTTCTTTGTATGACAGGGCTTGGGAAAATTCACCAAAAAGCTCCGGGACTACCGAAGAAGCTGCAATTTAGACACCAAAGTAAGTACTATATAGTAGCATATTCCACGCGCATCTCCTAGTGATTCAAGCGCTAGTTTCATCAATACCATTTAGCATGTGCTTGCTAGTTATCAGTTTGATTGACCTCTGTTTCTTGTAAAGTGGTTGTGGCAGGAACAAGGGAATGATTTTTGTGGATACTACGTTTGTGAGTCCATCCGCCACACGACCTGTGAGAGGGGCTACTCCGACAAACAATTTGAAGTGCGTAAATAAAAATATTCACAATTTTATTTTATTACCATCATTTGTGTTGAGTTTCATTCATATATATATATATATATATATATATATATATATATATATATATATATATATATATATTTATATATATATATATATATATATATATATGTATTGACCCCTTTCTTAAAATTAGATGTTTCGCAGCGGGATGAACTCCTAGCACCAGATTGCATGCGAGCAATTCAAGAGGAATTGGCGGCATTCTTTCTTGACTATGTGATCGCTGAAGACGGGGAATACCATGTGGACCACGCGTCCGTATTGTAAAAGATAATTATTGTATATATGTAGCCAGTAGTGTCGGATAGATATACGAGAACTTGTTGTTCGACCAATCTCGGAGAAGGAGAGGTGGTCGATATCACTTCTCTCTGTATGCATATACATGTTCATGACGATCTTCTGCTTGCTTAATTACTAGCTAGCTAGCATGTCTAGTTAGTCCTCTCTATACGTATGTATAGTACGTAGCGTCGACCAAGCACGGACAAAAGAAAGGACACTTTTCTCTATTAATTAGCTAGCTATAGCACAATATATGAAACACCTAAATTCACCCCCAAAACCCCCAAACCCCCCTCTTTTGAAAAAAACAAAAACCAGAGCCAAAGAAATGTCGACGCATGGATGCCTATTGGTCCCGGGTTGGTGCCACCAACCGGGACCAAAGGCCCTCCCGCCTGGGCTCAGTGGACAGGCCACGTGAGGCCCATCTGTCCCGGTTACGGATAGAACCGGGACTAAAGGGTGAGGGTATTAGTACCGACCCTTTAGTCCCGGTTCATGAACCGGGACTAAAGGCCCTTATGAACCGGGACTATAGGCCATTTTTCTACTAGTGGGTCTAACTCTAGCCGCAGCTAAGTTTTTCTTGAGAGAACTAACGAACCAAACTGCTCGTTAATTATTTATGATTATTATTAGGGCTTGGAAACCACGCAAAACAAATGGCATATGAGCTTTATTACAACCCAAAAAATGACTAGAGAAGAGGAAATGTGTTTGCTCGAAGTACCTAGGAAAGTACAATGTCCCCCCCTCTCAACCCTCACTGCTACATCTTACTGTCGTGTTAACATAAGACTTTGGTTGGACCTCCTAACTCTAGCCCCCACGCTATGCTATCTGTCCCCCGCTTCTCTTCCGTTTGACAACCTCTTCGATGGCAAGAGGAGTGGGGACCCTTCCCTTTGGTTCATCTTAGTTTTGGTAGGATATTTTTTTTCCTCCTAGGTCTTGGTTTTTTTGGTGGCATTAGCGAGGTGGTAGTATCGATGACACATTAGATTAAGGTTTGTCCGACCTCTCCCTACCTCGACGATGTCTGATCCGCGTCGCCAAAGGGCCTATGAGGGCAGGTGTTGCTAGATCCATTGGTTCTCTTCGGATCTTAACCGTTGGTGTGTTTATCAAGAGCATTTGGTTGGGTTTTTGTGTGGCGACTTCAACATCTTCTTTCAATTTGTTTGATGACATGGTCCGGTTTTGCTAACCCTCTGAATAGGTGGTGAAGAATTGTAAGCCGCTGTGTGGGCTGATGTTGCAATCGATGTTCCTTCGCAATTTCTAGATTTGTTTCAAGCGGCGAGTGGTTATTGCTTTTTAAAGCATGGTATGACGAGGGCGTTTGCAACTGTCCCTTTCCCTTGTCATCGGTTCAGTGCAATTTATCATCTCCGGCGGATGAAGGAAGAAGATGGTCACAATAATTTTTAGTATAATTTTACATTTTATTGGTCTTTTTGTATCCGGTTGTCTTTTTATTGTATTATAGGTATTGTTTTATTCCTCCTGAAAAGAAAGGTATTGTTTTATTTGATAATTATTATTAGACATAAGATGCATTTTGGGTGTCTTTTCTAAAAAAAACATCTCTCCTAGACAAAACCTAGGAAGGGTCACGAGGCTGCGCATTCTGAAAAAGAAATGCACACTGTTAACATAATAATAGTGCCCATCTCCGTGAATCAATTTGCGGTTGAATGGTTAGAGGGGTTGTGGTATCCGCAGTCCATCGGGGTTCAAGTCCTGATGCTCACATTTACTCCTGAATTTATTTCAGGATTTCGGCGATGCGCATTCAGTGGAAGGAGACGTTCCTGTCGACAACGAGGTGCCTACGGTGACTTCGTAAATTTCAAGATGATATGCCAGCTCAGTCTTTTGGAGGTGCTCATAGGGATAGGGTGTGTGTAGGTTCCATACGGATGAGTGTATGCGCGTGTATATGAGCGTTTCCGTCTTTACCGTGTTAAAGAAAAATGCCCACCTCCTTATAAACTCTCGTCCAAACCCTGGACGCAGCGTGACTGCCCACGGCTAGCCGCCAGCGAACTTCCCCTAAAGATCGATCCTCCCTTTGTAGGCGGCGGCGGCGGCGGCTAGGACACCCGGTAAATTCCCCTATTACCTTAACACATGGCGACGGCCTGCTGCTGACTGCTCGCCTCCTTCCGCACAGATTCGTCACGACGTCAGACGTGGCCACGCCTAGATCACCTGGACATCACCATTGAGGCTTCCTTTCCTGTCGCCGCCTAGATCGTTGGAGAACCGGTGAAAAAGAAGTGCAGTAAGTTGTCTGAATTCGCACTTGCCAAATTTTATGGCTATGTCATCCAATTTTAAGGATGTCACAACTGGGAATTGGAGGAAAAAAGTGCCGCAAGTTGCTGATCTCATGCGTACCTGCTGAATTTTTAAACAGTACTGTTTTTTATGGTCAAACTCTGCATTTTTTATGGTCAAACTGTACTTCTTTTGTTTCTGAATTTAATCACATGTTTTCTTTTGTTTCTGAACTGTACTTCTTTATGGTCAAAACAGAAAACTGTACTTCTTTTTTATTAATGGTCAAACTGTACTTCTTTTTTTGCTGGGGATTTAATTTTTCACATGTTTTGAACATGTTGTTTTATGCGTACCGCAGGTTTCACCATGCCTTAGCTGAACCTGCTGAATTTTGTTATGGCCAAACTCAAATTACATGTTTTCTGATGTTCATAGTATTATACTCTGTTCCTAACACTAAAATGTTAAGGTATACTTTTTCAGTTTGCTGTTCGGTGTTCAAGAGTTTATTCGTTCATCATGAAGCAACCACTGTTGGACCAGGCAACTGTTTCCTCATCTGAGGCAACCGGCAGTAAATCACTCTTCACAGATGCTGGATGGTTCAACATCATCACTTTTTCTTGGATGGGCCCCTTACTTGATCTCGGCAGAAAGAAAACGCTAGATCTCGATGACGTGCCCTTCTTGGATGACAGCGACAGTGTCCATGGGGTCCTCCCTAATTTCAAGGCAAAGATTGTGTCAAACTCTGGCCAGTTCACCGGCGTTACGGCGATCAAGCTGGCCAAGGCTATTGTGCTTACAACATGGAAACCGATCCTCGTCACTGCGGTCTACGCCCTACTCAGCAGCGTTGCTTCATATGTCGGTCCCTACCTGATCGAGTACTTTGTCGACTATCTAAACAAAAGTTCAAGATCCACCAAAGAGGGCTACATTCTAGTGTTGACGTTTGTTGTCGCGCAACTGATCGAAGCCCTCTCGACGAGGCATTTGCAGTTTAGATCAAAACAAGTAGGGGTGCGTGCACGTTCGTCGCTTGTCGCTGCTATATACCAGAAAGGCCTTGCCCTCTCCAGTCAGTCCAGGCAAAGCAACTCGAGCGGAGAGATGATCAATGTCGTGAGCCTCGATGCCGAGTGTGTAGGAGATTTCAGCCGATCCATGCACGATCTTTGGCGGCTTCCTGTGCAAATTGTTCTAGCCATGCTCATCTTATACTCGACACTTGGTTTTTGCCCTGCATTTGCTGCCCTTCTTGCCACTGCTTTGACAATTGGGGTAATAAGCCTTTAGGGAGAATGGAGCAAAATTATCAAGAGAAAATGATGAGCGCCAAGGACGTGAGAATGAGGGCTATGTCTGAGATCTTACAGAGCATGCGCATTCTCAAGCTTCAAGGATGGGAAATGATCTTCTTGTCCAAGATCATAGAGTTGAGGAAGGTAGAGATGAATTGGCTAAAGAAGAACGTATACACCTCGGCGATGCTCCTATCCATCTTCTTTTCTGCTCCTGCTTTTGTTGCTATGGTCACTTTCGGCGTTTGCGTGCTTATGGGTATTCCATTAGAAACAGGTAAAGTGCTATGTGCCCTGGCAACATTTAGACAGCTGCAAACACCTATCCATGGTCTACCAGACGCATACTCTATGATCATTCAGACAAAAGTATCGCTTGACAGGATATGCTCATTTCTCTGTCTTGAGGAACTCCCTAGTGATGTTGTAACTAAGCTTCCTAGGGGTACCACCGCTGTGTCGGTTGAGGTGACGAGCGGTCAGTTCTCTTGGAATACATCTTCTCAAGTGCCTACTCTCCAAGACTTGAACTTTCGTGTACAACAAGGAACGAGGGTTGCTATCTGTGGAACAGTTGGATCTGGTAAATCAAGTTTATTGTCTTGCATACTCGGTGAGATACCAAAATTATCAGGAGAGGTTAAAACTTGTGGCAGGATCTCCTATGTTAGCCAAACACCTTGGATACAGAGTGGGAAAATCGAAGATAATATACTTTTCGGCACAGAAATGAATAGGGAGAGGTATGAAAAGGTCCTTGAAGCATGCTCTCTGATCAAGGACCTGGATATATTACCATTCGGTGACCAGACGATTATAGGAGAGAGAGGCATTAACCTCAGTGGTGGACAAAAACAGAGGATACAAATAGCCCGTGCTTTGTACCATGATGCTGATATCTATCTATTTGATGATCCGTTTAGTGCAGTTGATGCTCATACTGGATTGCACTTGTTCAAGGTATGTCTTGATGTTTTGTATTTCATTGTTCTTTATGTACTGAATGCTAAAACTAATATCTTATCTGGCGACAGATCTTATACACATTAATTTTGATTATATAAATTTATACTATATTCCCATGTGCTGCAGTGTTCGCCTTCCAGTTTTCGCACAATATCTGAGTCTAGTACTGATACGCATTTAAAGTTTTCCCTTACGAAGTGTCTGTCTATATATCTGAGTACAAGTACTGGCATGCCTTTAATGGGGGCATTCGGTGTAAAACATTGCTTACATGACAAATATTACCGAAACTAACTTGGAAGAATGAGTATTCTTTCGAAAATATTTTTTACCGAGGTAGTAACTTATTTCAAAATACTTATGCCTGAGAGTGGTAATTAGTCTCTCGCTTCTGTGTCCATCCTATAACAAATGTTCTTCATATTGCATTTGTAGAAAAATTTGTTTCATAGTTCTTTTAGTCAGGTTAAACAACTCCTTGGATTTTGTGATTGATCCAGTTAGCCAAGCAATTTTGAGTTTATATATCCTTGAGAGAGATTCTAGGGTGCTAGTCAGTGAATTTATTGACCATAATTTGTATTTTGCAGGAGTGCTTGCTTGGATTTTTAGCTTCAAAAACAGTTGTGTATGTTACACATCATGTCGAATTTTTACCTTCAGCCGACGTTATCATGGTATGCTGGAAACTAATGTCTAATGTCTTCTCTATGCTATGTGCAAAAAATCCTTTTCAAGTCCTTTTGTCATATTTCAGGTATTGAAAGATGGCAAAATAATACAAGCAGGGGATTACACTGAAATTCTTAATTCTGGAAAAGAATTCACTGAATTAATTGTGTCCCACAAGGATGCATTATCTACTATGGACATGTTGGAGCTCCCAAGTAGCAATTATGAAAGTAGTTGCCATCTTCATGGCAATGGAAGCGCCCTGCCCATAGCAGATGAGCAAACACATGATAACAATCAAGAAGTACTTGTTCAAAATGGTCAACTTGTACAAGAAGAAGAGAGGGAGAAAGGCCGGGTTGGGTTTATTGTCTACTGGAGATATATTACAATGGCACACAAAGGAGCATTTGTGCCACTTATTTTGCTAGCTCAGATCATTTTTCAATCTCTTGAAATTGGAAGCAATTTATGGATGGCTTGGGCAGCTCCGGTATCTAAAGATGTGAATCCTCCAGTCAATAGCTCGACGATGATAAATGTATATGTTGCATTAGCTCTTGTTACCTCATTGTGCGTCTTCATACGATCCTATCTTCTAGTCATGGCTGGATGTAAGACTGCAACCATGCTATTTGACAAGATGCACGAATGCATATTCCGAGCACCGATGTCTTTCTTTGATTCCACTCCTAGCGGCCGTATCTTGAATAGAGTAAGTAATTGCCTTTAGAAAGTTATTTACAATGATAAATTGAAGTCACATGTCATTGGAGTGCTGTTAAACTTTTTATTCTAGTATTAACGCTGAAATTCGAAACAAATTGCAGGCCTCCACCGATCAGAGCGCAGTGGATACTCAAATATATGATCTGATGGGCTACCTTCTATTTCCTGCCATCGAAATTCTTGGAACAATTATTCTAATGTCGCGGGTTGCATGGCCAGTATTTGTAATTTTTGTCCCTGTTATTATTGCATCTCTATCATATCAGGTAATGTTTCTCATATAGTTTTGTTCGATGTGACTTTTTTGTTGGCATCCATTTTGAAAACATAGGAAAAGTACAAATAGATTAATTCATAGCTAGTAAATTCTGCATGGGAGTTCCACACCTTGAACAACAACAACAACAACAAAGCCTTTAGTCCCAAACAACTTCGGGTAGGCTAGAGCTGAAACCCATAAGATCTCGCAACCAACTCATGGTTCTAACACATGGATATGCTAACTTCCACGCACCCCTGTCCATGGCTAGTTCTTTGATGAAAATATAGAATATCAACAAATTTAGTTTGTAGAGTACAGGAGGTAATCATTTATTTTGGCAATTATTTTCTTCATGCCAATGTTCATATAGATAGACTTATTGCTTGGAGTAGTGTTGTGAAAAATCTGTTCAGATATCACTCTATATAATGTGCAGTGTTACTAATTCTAGGAGCTATGTTTCTGTTTCCTTAATGAGGTGTCCCGACATTTTCATGGTTTCTCGTATAGGTCACTGAGTATAACTAAATTGACTCAAACTTTTGTAAGTGACTCAGAGCAGGTCCAGTACAATTTAAATTAGCAGTAGTAGAGGGCATGGCACTTTAACCTTATTGAAGCACAAGTGACCTTATTGACAGGTGGCTACGCAAAAAGCTAATAATTTTATAGTTGAAGAAAAAACCAATAATTTTGTTCAATGGAGTTTGAATACCAAGTAAGGTTGGTTTGAACTTCTATATTAACTATTTTATACTCCGTCCCTCTCGAAATAAGTGTCGCAGATTTAGTACAAATTTGTACCAACTTTGTACTAAATCTGCGACACTTATTTTGGGATGGAGGGAGTACAATTTAAAGAACCTAAAAAGGTGCTCTTTGCATGTTCAGAACTAAGTGTCACAACTGCAAATTTAGGACCAATGGTGAATTTTTGGTTAGGCAGATTAAAACAAATTTTAACCCACGACGTTATTTTAATGTATAATATGTAGCATATTGTATCAGAAATTTATATTTATGTCTATCTATGAAATTAATTGGTACTTCTTCTTTCTTCTTTTAATCATAATACCATCCCTTCTATTCCAGCAATACTACATAAGTGCTGCTAGGGAGTTGCAGAGGTTAACTGGAGTTTGCAGAGCTCCTGTGATGCAGCATTTACCGAATCAATAGCTGGCACAACTATAATTAGATGCTTTGATAAGAAAAGAGAGTTCATCAGTTGGACTGGCCAATTGATGGATAATTTATCTCGGGCAAGTTTATATAATGCTGCTGCTATGGAATGGCTGTGCTTTCGCTTGGACTTTCTTTCTTCTATTATTTTTGGATTTGCCTTGATACTTCTGGTCACCTTGCCAACTGATCTAATTGACTCAAGTAAGTAAACATGCTTTTTCCAATCAACTAAAATTAGAAAATAATGTATTAGCTCCCTGATTAGTATTAATTATTATCTCCTTACACTTCACAGAGACAGCCGGTCTTGCAGTCACTTATGGATTAAGTCTGAATATGCTGATAGGGTGGGCTATTATGGTCCTCTGTGCTTTGGAAAACAGAATGATATCTGTGGAAAGAATATTGCAATACATGACCATTCCTTCTGAACCGCCCCTTACGATATCAGAAAGTAGGCCGGATTGCCATTGGCCAACAAAGGGTGAAATTGAGCTTCGCAACCTTCATGTTCGTTTCTTCAACTTTAAATATTTCTTTTTTTTTCATTTTTTCTTTTGCAAATCCATATTGATGAAACTTCTGAAGTTCTATGAGATAGTTTTAATGGCACATAGTATTTTTTTTCGTCAGTTAGTAATAGCAGTTCTGAGTTTCTTCTAATATAACGTTGCAGTTATTAGTACCCTATAAGTGCTTGTATGGCATGCAGGTAAAATACGCGCCACATCTGCCTTTAGTTTTGAAAGGCGTGACGTGCACCTTCTCAGGAGGTATGAAGACTGGTATTGTTGGAAGAACAGGTGGTGGAAAGTCAACCCTGATTCAAACGCTATTCCGCATTGTCGATCCGTGTATCGGGCAAGTATTGATAGACGGCATCGACATCTCCACCATTGGACTGCATGACCTACGGACAAGACTGAGCATCATTCCACAAGATCCTGTTATGTTTGAGGGGACTCTGCGAAGCAACATCGACCCTCTGAATGAGTATACTGATGAACAAATCTGGGAGGTACTATATTTTCAAATCTACTCAATTCATTTAAAAAATCAATCTGACCCCATAACTTCAAAAAAAATCAGCATCTGTATTTTCTAGTTGATGGCTAACGTAGTTTACGCGTGATCTATGTTGTCTAGGCATTGGACTGCTGTCATCTTGGAGATGAAGTTAGGAAGAACGAGCTTAAGCTCGACTCTACAGGTTTGATTTCTATAAAAAAAATCCCAATAGATATTTGCTTTTCTTTATGATGGCGAGCCAATAATTCGATCCGTTGAACTGAAATGCAGTCACGGAGAATGGCGAAAACTGGAGCGCGGGTCAGCGGCAGCTTGTTTGCTTGGGAAGGGTGATTCTAAAGAGGAGACGGATCTTAGTTCTGGACGAGGCAACTTCTTCAGTGGACCCGATAACCGACAGTTTGATCCAGAAAACCTTGAAACAGCAATTTGCAGAATGCACCGTGATCACGATAGCACATCGTATCACATCGGTTCTCGATAGCGAGAGGGTCATTCTTCTGGACAACGGTTAGTCCTCTCCACTGCCTTGCACATTTTTAACTGGCAAATCCTATATTTTTATGCTCTTCTCATCTGTTGGTCTGTTTTAACTGCTGTCGTGCTGTCGTAAAACAGGTGAAATTGCAGAGCACGACTCGCCAGCGAAGTTGCTAGAGGACAGTTCGTCCTTGTTCTCCAAGCTTGTGTCAGAATACACAATGGGATCAAAACTATAAGCCGAGGATGCAAAGGAGAGCCAAGTCATGGAGCCGATATCGCCGATGTTGGATTGGGTCTCACATTTCCGGCTTGAAATTAGACGGTTGTGCTGTTGGTTTGAAACTAGACTGTGTCGAACTCTTCTTCTTTCTCTCTGTAACTATCTGGGATCCTAGCCCACTTTGATCAATACTAGTGGTTGGGACGCCACCAAGTGGCGTTGTGTAAATGTTTTCATTTAAAAACATACATGTAGTCCTCACCTTCATCTAGATTTTTTTTAAATCCTCACCTCCATCTAGAAAAAGAAGTAAAAAAATTCACCAACGCAGTCTACCAGCGAGCGCCACTTTGCGTAGCCCTCCATTTAAAAAAAAATATGTGGGATCATCACCTCCATCTAAAAAGGAAAAAACATTTAAAAAAATTTCTCACCTCCATCTAAAAATAATATCCCAAAAGCATTTTCACCACGGCCAACCAGCTTGCGTCACGTGGAATAGCTGGTTGGCCCCCTTCATGTGCAGCTTAATGGGTTAATATTACCGAAAAAGGGTTTCCCCCGCTTTGTATTCCAAAACAAACCACCAAAGTACACATCGCAATGCTGGGGCGAGCAACACAACAAGCCCAAAGAAAAAGAAGAAGAAAAAATGCCAACAACGGCAGCTCGACAAAGTGTGGATGACCCGCGACCGCTGCGCCCTCCGGAAACAAACCACTACAGCCCGAGGCTCCGAACTACCGCGAACTAAGCAACACCTCCAAGCAGGGATGCGACGCCGACGACGCTGCTGCCCGAAAGTCCTTGGGTTTCCCCCAGTACGCGGAGGGAGGTGGGGGATAGCTACTCCCGACGCCCTCCAAGAAGGGATAGTGGCACCCGCTGGTGTCACCGCATCGGAGCCGGACGAACCGGCGAGGATTTCTCCCACACGCCAAACCCCACCAGCCATCGGAGCCGACCAGCCAAACCACCGCCCAACTATGCGCCACGACGGTTGCGCCGTCACCAACACCGTCTCGCTGCGAACACCACCACGAGGCCAAGAAGAGCGGAGAGAAGATCTGAGCGACGGGAGCAGCAGCATCAAGTGAAAGGACATGCGGTGCCCCCATGTGTGGTTTTGGTAATTGTTGACATTCTCTATGGACTAATGGTTGCCTTGAGTTTATTTGAAGGTTTTGTCCATAGGGTTTTCTTGGAGTACATGTGTTGGTTTCAAGGAGAGTTTTGTGTCGACCAAGGTGCTATTCAAGGAATTATCCAAAGATTGGTCATGTGAGTGTTGAGCTTATTGCAAGCATGTCTTGAAGAAGAAGATTGTGTGATCATTCATGTTTACCTTCAAGACATCATCCAAACGAAGAGAGTTGGAAAGATTCAAGTTTGATCAAGACTAAGTCAAGAGTGAATCAAGTTGATCAACTCACAAAGCGTAGAAGATGTACCGAGAGGGATCAAGTGATCCCATGGTATGGTAAGCATTGTTCATTACGCTTTGTGTGCTAACCCATGTCTTCGTGAGAGTTCTTTGTGGGGTTAGGTTGCGGTGTGCAAGTTCAAGTGATGCATCACGAAGAGATCAAGTGCTTGAAGCTTGCCGTCCATTGTGGTGACAATGGACTTGTGAAGATGAGCGGAAGAGAGGCTCACCCACAGTAGAGTATGGGGAGCAATCAACTAGTCTTCATCCCGCCAATGCAATCAAGAAAGGTGGTCCAACTTGAGGGAGTCAAGATCGTCATCATCTAGCTCAAGTGGACCATGTGCAAGGCAAAGGTTTGCCCTTGATAGGTTTTCTATTTTACCGGTCTCATGTGGAAGACCGGGTTATAGGATCGCTTGCCGTACTATCAAGGGGGCTCTCGATGAGTTGCTTGATCGTATCGTTCAGAGAGAGCTCAAACCATTGCATCCTTGCATCATCTTTATTGGTTCTTGTTTGGTTCTTCTCCTTGTGAGATTTGGAGCTTATGGTCATTTTTATGACAAGCTCGAGTTCATCGAAAACGGAGTTCTCATGCATCTTCTATGATGTTTTCGATGTTGGAGGGTATGCCGGTTCTTCTCGGTTGGAGGTTTCACTCCTTTGTTTGCTAAGCATACCCCCCTGCCTCTTCTTTCTATAACCTTCGCTGTTTTGATGCTACTCGTTGTCTTGTTTCAAACAAGCTTGAGTTTGCTCAATTCGGAGCTCATATGAAGAAGTTATGGCAGTTCACGGTTTTCTGGAGTATTCTTTGTCTTTAGTTTGGTGCCGGTAGTAGTGCGTGACCCTCAGCGGTAGTACCGCCTAAGCTCCTCAGCGGTAGTACCGCTCTCGGAGCGGTAGTACCGCTCCAAGCGGTAGTACCGCTCTCCGAACGGTAGTACCGCTTGGGAGTTTAGGCCGTAGTACCGCTGTGCGTCTGGGCTACTTCCGCCTCGATTCTCGAACGTGTTTTCTCGTGTCGGGTTTTGCGGCACTAAGAGCGGCAGTAGAAGCGGTAGTACCGCTTTGAGCGGTAGTACCGCTCTACTCCCGCGGTAGTACCGCTCTGGGGCCAGTGGTCGGTCTTTCCTTCTAGCGCGGTAGTACCGCTGGATAGGGAGCGGTAGTACCGCCCTTCCCTAGCGGTAGTACCGCTCTGTGCGGGGCTGTTCAGTGGGGTAACGGTTGGATTTTCCCCCTCCTATAAAAGGGGGTCTTCTTCCCCATTGAACCTTATCCTTTTGAGCTCGTGTTCTTCCCCCATTGTTGACCCTCTCCGAGCTTGCTATCTCTCAATCCCTCCATGGATTCTTGCTAGTTTTTGGGGGAAAAGAGAGGAGATCTAGATCCACATTTCCACCAATCACTTTCTCCTCTATGTGAGGGGAACCCCTTGGATCTAGATCTTGGAGTTCTTGGTGTTCTCCTTCTTGTTCTTCCTCTCATTTTCCTCCCTAGCATTAGTTGCTTTGGTGGGATTTGAGAGAGAAGGACTTGGGCACTCCGTGTGCCCTTGCCATTGCATTTGGTGCATCGGTTTGAGTTCTCCACGGTGATACGTGGAAGTTACAAGTTGAGAAGCTTATTACTCTTGGGTGTTTGGGCACCCTAGAGCTTGTTCCTCTTGGGTGCCTTGGCGCCCTAGGCAGTTGGTGGTGTTCGAGCTCAATCATTGTGGTGTAAAGCTCCGGGCAAGCGTCGGGGTCTCCAATTAGGTTGTGGAGATCGCTTGAGCAATTTGACGGGTTCCGTGACCGCCCCAAGGGTTGCCAAAGTGTACTGGGTTCGGTGACCGCCCCCAAGGGTTGCCATTTATGCAGGTTCGCTGACCGCCCTCAAGGGTCCCTTAGTGGAATCACGGCATCTTGCATTGTGCGAGGCGTGAGGAGATTACGGTGGCCCTAGTGGCTTCTTGGGGAGCATTGTGCCTCCACACCGCTCCAAACGGAGATTAGCATCCGCAAGGGTGTGAACTTCGGGATACATCGTCGTCTTCGCGTGCCTCGGTTATCTCTTACCCGAGCCCCTTTACTTATGCACTTTACTTTGTGATAGCCATATTGTTCTTTGTCATATATCTTGCTATCTCATAGTTGCTTATCTTGCTTAGCATAAGTTGTTGGTGCACATAGGTGAGCCTAGTTGTTGTAGGTTTTGTGCTTGACAAATTAACCGTTAGGTTTATTCCGCATTTGTTCAAGCCTAAACCGTAATTATTTTAAAGCGCCTATTCACCCCCCCCCCTCTAGGCGACATCCTCGATCTTTCATCAAGGCCGAGCGGGAGGGAACCACCTCCACCGCCATCGTGCGGGAGGCCCGCGCCTCCGGCACCGTAGCCGTCCGGACACGGCGGCGGGCATACCAGCCACCCGGCCCGGCCAGCCCGCTAAGCCCGCTGCCACGCTGCAGCAAGCTAAGCGTCGGCGTCGCCAGCCCTGCCGATCATTGCTGCTCGCCACCGCCTCGGAGGCTACGCAGCCGCCACGCTGTCGCCCGGCCCGCCCGACCAGATGGAGCCGAAGGGCCCAGATCTGGCCGGGCGGCGCCACTCCACCAAGCCGCCCGCGCAGCCCGCCACGCGCGCCGCCCGAGGCTTCGCCCCGCCACCGCAGACCGCGCCGCTGAGGACACCGCCGAGCCGCTCCGTCCCGGAGATACCCTAGAAGGGAAGAGTGAGCGCCGCCCTAACGCCGCCGGGCCAGGCCAGGCGGGCGCCGTGACGGCGGCGGGGAGGAGGAGGAGGAGGGAGGAGGAGACGGAGGAAGCGCGGCCGCCAGGGGCGGCCTTGATCGCGACGAGAGAGGGGTTAGTTTCTCTCCCATGGGTTAATATTCAGGTGGGGAAACCCCCCTCCCCGTTGAAAATTCAAAAACAAAAAATTGAATGGTTGTTCAGAACTCCATATATATATTTCTCCAAATTCGTGCATGCAGTTCTTACAGTATAAAGGTGTAGTGACCATTACTTTAAGCTTGGTCGGATCATATTACGGACGGTGGAGATAGATTCTTCACCCCTCTTAGCTCGAGAATCATACTTCACCGATCACAGACTAGGGGATTTCACCGGCCACCCACACCACATACTTGTCCGGCATGTAGTGGCATATCGGCTCGCCGCGGGACCCGTTGAGCATCGCGAAGTACTCGGCGTCCCAGCCGGAGGTGTCCTCGTGGCAGACGGCGATCGCCGTCGCGCCCAGCGAAGGGTCGTCCTGCCCGACGAGGTCCACGCGCACCGCCCGCACGTTGCCTGGCCGGTGGCAGTATAGCACGTCCGCCGGGTACGGCAGCGGGTGGCACGGCACGACCGCGCCGGCAATGCTGGCGACGCCGCTGGGCGCCACCACGTACCTGCGGGGCTCCTCGCGCCCGTGCACGACCGTCCTGAGCGGCTCCGCCGTTGCTGCTCCAAGGGCCGCGGCGGCGAACTCCATGGCCACCTGCTCGCTAGTGGCGCAGACGTGGGGTTTATCCAGCTGGTCGGCTCGTGCTGCCTCGCTGCGGCCGCAGAATCGGAGCGTGCTGGCGACCTGCCGGGCCTGCTCCGAGCCCGGCGTTATGCTGTAGTAAGCCAGTATGTCTCCGAGATTGCGGTAGGCGAACGGCGGCGGCACGGGGTCTGTGCCGGTGACCGTGCTGGTGGTGCCTGTCCCCCTGACGTGGCCCAGCTTGGTGTCTGCGGGCAGCACGGCGCCGGCGAACAGGTTGCGCTTGAGAAAGAGGATCCCTTTGTCGGCCTTGAGGTGCTGTGGCCGGGGGTTGCACCACTGTGTCGGGAACACGCCGTCCGACGCTGCACTCACAACACGTACGCAATTCAAGATGGAAATTAATGATCGCTCCATGATACAAATTCTAACTAACGCTCATACGTGTGGGCGTTTGCACATCGTCCACACGCCTTCATCATTTCGTTTCTTGGCGTATGAATAGATGACATCAGATTTTTTTTGGTTTCGGCTTAAAAATGTTGTATCTCCTAAATAAAAA
This sequence comes from Aegilops bicornis, assembly GCA_021605145.1. Taxonomy (NCBI): domain Eukaryota; kingdom Viridiplantae; phylum Streptophyta; class Magnoliopsida; order Poales; family Poaceae; genus Aegilops; species Aegilops bicornis. The sequence continues at coordinate 570,554,721 of CM038669.1, read as the reverse complement.
GCGAACTAAAAATCCGTTTTCGTCATTAAATCCGTCTCGTGAGATCTTCAAAACTAGACCCCATGTTGATATGTTTGACGAATATATTTTTTGTCGAAGTTGCCACGATGTTTATCTGCCGATTGCCATAGGGCTTAAACTAAAGTTGCCATGTGGCAATTTTAGTTTGTAGATCATGGCAATTTTAGTATTTTGATGATGACAACTCTAGTACTTTGACCATGAAAATTATTTTTTATATAAACCATGGCAATTTTACGTGCATGTATCATGGCAATTTTAGTTTATGGTTCATGACAAGTCTAGTTTCTTAATTCCCCTTTTATAAATGTCAAAATTTACTGTTAAATGTAGAAGAAAATAGCTGAAACATATCATGGCAACTTCAGTGTAAACATCATGGCAATTCATATGCAATAGACATGGCAATTTTTAATCCAAAAAAAATTTCATCAAAACATATCAACATGAGATCTAATTTTGAAGATCTCATCGCGAGGGATTTAATGGTGAAAACAGATTTTCAATCGGATTTTTTGTTTAAGAGATAAAACATTTTAAAAACTGAAAATCCAAAAAAATTCCTGCATGCATGCATGCGATGACGTGGCAATCTGTTTACATTAGAGACGTGTGGTGCGTCTTCCTTCCTGCCACACGTATGGCAGTTAGCGCGACCCTAAATTAATTGTTAAGGTGGAGGTAAAAAATGAGATTGCTTACGATGAAGAGGTGGGATTGTTGACGAAAGACCGCGCGGTGACCACGTGACATCGTACGCGGCTGAACAAACAACAAAATGATCAATAGTTTTCCCTTTTGTTCCTTTTTGAATTCAAATAATCAATAGTGTTGTACTCCCTCCGTCCCATAATATAAGAGCTTTTTATAGTTTTCCCTTTTGTTCCTTTTTGAATTCAAATAATCAATAGCGTTGTACTCTCTCCGTCCCATAATATAAGAGCTTTTTGTCAAAAAGGTTCTTATATTATGGAACGGAGGGAATAGCATTTATATAAATAGGACACAACATAAACCGGAATTTGAAGCCATCAATTTGCCCATAAACACCGCATGGTCTCTTATAGCCACGACATATGTGCTAGGACGCAAGGTATAGCCGTATGACTTATATTTCAAGGGACGTCATCCTTATCGACATGCATGTACATAGGTGATGCGACAACAAAAATGGCAATCAACGGGACGAATCAAAAACAGGATTAAAGCCATCAAAAAATTGCAACCCGACTAAAAACAATCGACTAGTGTGAAAAATAGCGACCCATAAGTTTACATGAATGAGGATGACCATCGGTTTGCTCTGCTCCTGCAACGAACCCAAGGACGAACATGGCTATGAGAACCGTCATCATCGCAGTTTCTTTCGCAATGTTCTCTTCGTTTTCCATTTTCTATTCGGCAAGTGTATTTTTATACTAGCATTAGCATCGGGTTTGCATTTCTAAACCGACGCGAAGCCGGAAAAAGCGCGAATGTTGTGATTTCTGTTTCGCAACCGAACACACTATTGGTATGCTTGCCACGCCACCATCAACTCTACATGGATGGAATTCGTTGGCAGTTACGATGAAAATAATGCTAGATAGCAAATACCCCTTGTCTTTTATGGTGGACCCACTTTTATCTTTGTACTCATAAAGTGTTGATATATTTCTCTCAACATCTCTAGATAACTCACTTTTGTACCGAACCTATAAATCAAATAAAATAAAGCCGGTGTGGCACTCGCGGAAGAACAATGACGCTCATGAGATGCGGGAGTCCATGGTGGTAAAAGGGGAGCCTACGAGCGGCCCCTGGTTTTGTACTTAGCTTCCCTCCCCCTCCCTTAGTTTCCTTCTTCCTAATTACTCATCCTCCTCACTTAATCCCATTTTCCCTAGTGAGGGGTGAGGACGAGAACCAACAGAAGCAATGAATTCAGCGATGTTGGTGATCTTTGTTGAACTGACGTGGGATTGCAAGCAGGGGCTTTGAAAATTGGGAAATTGGGAAATACTAGTAATATGTAGGGTAAATTTTTACAATATAGTTGTCACCCTGTGATATCAAGAGTAATTCACAATGCTCTGCGTGGTATCTTAATAGTGTTGCGCCCTGCACGATGAATTTTGTAATCAATGATTGTAATAACTATGTTAGTTATTAATATATGAGGTGTTTAAAAAAAAGAGTAATTCACATTGCTCTTTACTGTTAAACTCTGACCTCTCGGTAAACACACATCAGTCACTCAATGCAACTCTGATATATTGTTCTGATTCATAGCGTCTAATTTCCCATCGCATAAAGTAAAAAGCGCCCGACTAAAATACTCTTAACTTTAGACAACGATACCACTTTTTCTGTTGAAGTAATAAAAGTAATAGTATTTCTCTCCATCCCACGTATATGAACAATAAATATTGGCTAACTCGCAGTGAAACATTGCAACAATGGTGGTAGCGAGTGGAGTTGGGTTGCATTGCAAAGTTGGACTCTAATCACGTATGCCAACATGATGGTGATAATGTCTCACAAAAGACAGTTTCGGTGTGCGGTGATCTCAACGGCCATGACGAGATTTGTCGATTCAAGGTTTGCAACTTCCTCCCACTAGCAGCACTAAAGAATAAAGATGGAGCTAACTAGCCATTGATGCGTTGGGCTAGTTCTTTGGTAGGACCGACCTAGTTGAATTTCTAGTGGTGTGTGTCGAGTCGGCTAGGTTCTCTGAACATGTTGCTATATTATTGGACATGTTGACAATTTGTACAAGTACTTTTTTGACACCATGAAATTTTTAGCAGGTGCCCAAATCCTCAAAATACTCATATATTTATGAATTTTGCAATTAATCTGATCAAATGTAAATAAGTTTGATTTAGGACAAATTTAAAACTTTAAATATTTTGAATGGAGGAAGCAAAACGCGAGCACAAATATATGAGTATTTTCTCTGTAAAATAAAATTAATGTATTTTGCAGCCGCAAAAAAAATGTATTTTGAATGGAGGACCTAAACGAAGCACGACAAACAGTGCAATTCGTTGGTGGATATCCCTATGCATTTTTCTCTGTAAAAATAATGTATTTTCGGTCCCGCCGCCCGCAAGAAAGATGGCAGCCGGAATCTCCATGGTCACAGTGCACAGGAACTCTGCTTCGAGCCTTCGATCTCCGCCCCCTAGCAAGCTACCTAAAGAGAGTAGGAGCCGATCTTGAGCCCACACACTCCAACAAGGTAGTGCTGAACCAGGTCCTTGAAGCATATCACCATGTCAGAAAAGCACAATGTGTCATCTTCACCTCCTTCTACGAGCTCGAGAGCGATGCCATTGACTCCCTAAGGCAAGAGCTCCCCTGCCCTGTGTTCGCCGTTGGCCCTTGCATCCCCTTCATGTCACTCCAAGAACACAATGCCAACTCTTCACAAGAGCAAGGCTCCATGGCTTGGCTGGACGCGCAGCCGGTGAACTCAGTGTTGTATGTCTCACTTGGCAGCTACCTCTCGGTGTCGTCCGCTCAGCTGGACGAGATCGCCATTTTCTTTTTGACCAGAAACAGTAGGAAAGGCTCCTACTGTGTAATTATATTAATAAACCAAGATCACTGTACAGGGAGAGTATTTACATGGTGGAATGGGGAGGCTTGACCACTTTGGGTCAAGCTAAAGGAGCAAATACAAAGTAACAGGGTCTAGTGTAAGGAGTTTACAATATTCAAAACAAGAGGCCTATGTGCCTCTTTGACCCTATGCTGAAGGAGTTCAAAATCTTTCTTGAATCTTTCAAGCCAGGACCGAAACGAGGGGTCTATCGATCTGAAATGTTTATTGTTTCTCTCCTTGCAAATGCTCCACGTCGCCACAGTAAATTTTTCAAATAGCATCGGCGTGGGGCGGTTGGTTATTTGATCCTCGATAGCTTGCACCGGACCAGAGAATGGTTCCCAATTTATGTCCATAGCTCGCCAGCATTGCTTACTGAATGAGCAGGTGAAGATCATGTGCTCAACCGTTTCTTCAATGTTGAGTCCACAGAGAAGGCTGTTGTGGTCATCACCTATGTTGTAGTGGCGTCTTTTGAGCATATTCTGGGTGTTCAGCCTGTCATTGAGTAATAGCCATGCAAAAACCTTCAGCTTCATTGTGCACTTGGATTTCCAGAGCCACACGAACACTTGATGGGATTGAACATCCCTTAAGAAGAAGCGGTAATAATCTGTGGATTTGAAGATGGTTTTGCCCCAAACATAACACCAAACGTCCGAAGAGGCAGCCATGGGTTCGAAGGATGACGCAATCGTCTGCATGTGCCTTATCTCATCGAGCGCTTGGGGAGAGAGCGCTAGGTGAAAGGCCGCTCCGAGTGACGTGATCCCCAAGAAATCTCTGACGGAGACATCTTCGTTGGTTGCATGCGAGAAAGCCCGGGGGTGTGACTCCTGAAGCAGTTGATCAGCCCATAGATCTTTCCAAGAGAGGGTCGTGGTGCCACAGACAATGTTGATGCGAGAGATCCCTCGAAAAGTAGGGGTGAGCTTGAGCACGTCACACCACCAGAAGGACCCGACTGGATCCATAGTATGTGGGATTTTTTGGTTATAGTATGTGTCCCAAGTGAGTTGCACCCAAGGGATGTCCAGCTTATTATAAAATTTGTGTAAGAACTTCATGAGGAGGGCTTCATTCTGGATCTTGAGGTTATCACTCTGAGCCCCCCCTTGTTTTTGGGCTTACATACCATGTCCTGGACAGCAAGAGAGTTGCATTTCTCTCCCTGGTCTGTTTTCTTGACCCAGAGGCATCTTCTTCTAATTTTATCCAACATTTCAATGAGTTTTGGCGGGAACTTTAGCGTACACATAGCATAAATGAGCAAATATGTGACTGTAGTGTTGAGCAGTGTAAGTTTCCCAACATAAGACATAAGCGAGAGCGTTCATGACAGGTTCCATTTGTTGGGGAACGTTGCAGAAAATAAAAAAATTCTACGCTTCACCAAGATCAATCTATGGAGTCATCTAGCAACAAGAGAGAGGAGTGCATCTACATACCCTTGTAGATCGTGAGCGGAAGCGTTCAAGAGAAACGAGGTTGAGGAGTCGTACTGCCGTGATCCAAATCACGAAGATCCTAGTGCTGAACGGACAGCACCTCCGCGTTCAACACACGTATGGTTGGGGAAGACGTCTCCTCCTTCTTGATCCAGCAAGGGGGAAGGAGAGGTTGATGGAGATCCAAAGAAAGACAACGGGCGTGGTGGTGGAAGTAGCGGCGATCTCGGCGAGGCTTCGCCAAGCTCAAGAAGAGGGAGAGGTGGCACGTGGGGAGAGGGAGGCGCCAGGACCAGGTGCGGCTGCCCTCTCTCCTCCCTCTTTATATAGGGGTCCTAGGGTGCGCCCGGCCCCTAGAGATCCCATCTCAAGGCGCCCGGCCTAGGGGGGGACTTGCCCCCAAGTCAAGTGGTGTTTCACCCCTAGGGTTTCCAACCTAGGCGCAGGGGAGGCCCAAGGGGCGCACCAGCCCACCAGGGCTGGTTCCCTTCCTCTTCAGCCCACGTGGCCCTCCGGGATAGGTGGCCCCACCAGTGGACCTCGGGACACTTCCGGTGGTCCTGTACAATACCGGTGACCCCGAAACTTTCGGTGGCGGCTGGACTTCCTATATACAATTCTTCACCTCCGGACCATTCCGAACTCCTCGTGACGTCCGGGATCTCATCCGGGACTCCGAACAACTTTCGGGTTACCGCATACTAATATCTCTACAACCCTAGCGTCACCGAACCTTAAGTGTGTAGACCCTACGGGTTCGGGAATCATGCAGACATGACCGAGACAGCTCTCCGGCCAATAACCAACAGCGGGATCTGGATACCCATGTTGGCTCCCACATGTTCCACGATGATCTCATCGAATGAACCACGATGTCGAGGATTCAAGTAATCCCGTATAGAATTCCCTTTGTCAATCGGTACGTTACTTGCCCGAGATTCGATCGTCGGTATCCCAATACCTCGTACAATCTCGTTACCGGCAAGTCACTTTACTCGTACCGTAATACATGATCCCATGACCAACCACTTGGTCACATTGAGCTCATTATGATGATGCATTACCGAGTGGGCCCAGAGATACCTCTCCGTCATACGGAGTGACAAATCCCAGTCTCGATCCGTGTCAACCCAACAGATACTTTCCGGGATACCTGTAGTGTATCTTTATAGTCACCCAGTTACGTTGTGACGTTTGGTACACCCAAAGCATTCCTACGGCATCCGGGAGTTACACGATCTCATGGTCTAAGGAAACGATACTTGACATTGGAAAAGCTCTAGCAAACGAACTACACGATCTTGTGCTATGCTTAGGATTGGGTCTTGTCCATCACATCATTCTCCTAATGATGTGATCCCGTTATCAATGACATCCAATGTCCATAGTCAGGAAACCATGACTATCTGTTGATCAACGAGCTAGTCAACTAGAGGCTCACTAGGGACATGTTGTGGTCTATGTATTCACACATGTATTACGATTTCCGGATTACACAATTATAGCATGAATAATAGACAATTATCATGAACAAGGAAATATAATAATAATCATTTTAGTATTGCCTCTAGGGCATATTTCCAACTGTCTCCCACTTGCACTAGAGTCAATAATCTAGTTACATTGTGATGAATCGAACACCCATAGAGTTCTGGTGTTGATCATGTTTTTGCTCGCGGAAGAGGTTTAGTCAACGGATCCGCGACATTCAGATCTGTATGCACTTTGCAAATATCTATGTCCCCATCTTGAACATTTTCACGAATGGAGTTGAAGCGACACTTGATGTGTCTGGTCTTCTTGTGAAACCTGGGCTCCTTGGCAAGGGCAATAGCTCCAGTGTTGTCATAGAAGAGAGTGATCGGCCCCGACGCATTGGGTATGACTCCTAGGTCGGTGATGAACTCCTTCATCCATATTGCTTCATGCGCTGCCTCCGAGGCTGCCATGTACTCCGCTTCACATGTAGATCCCGCCATGATGCTTTGCTTGCAACTGCACCAGCTTACTGCCCCACCATTCAAAATATACACGTATCCGGTTTGTGACTTAGAGTCATCCAGATCAGTGTCGAAGCTAGCATCGACGTAACCCTTTACGACGAGCTCTTCGTCACCTCCATAAACGAGAAACATGTCCTTAGTCCTTTTCAGGTACTTCAGGATATTCTTGACCGATGTCCAGTGTTCCATGCTGGGATTACTTTGGTACCTTCCTACCAAACTTACGGCAAGGTTTACATCAGGTCTGGTACACAGCATGGCATACATAATAGACCCTATAGCCGAGGCATAGGGGATGACACTCATCTTTTCTCTATCTTTTGCCGTGGTCGGGCATTGAGCCGAGCTCAATTTCACACCTTGCAACACAGGCAAGAACCCCTTCTTGGACTGATCCATATTGAACTTCTTCAATATCTTATCAAGGTATGTGCTTTGTGAAAGACCTATGAGGCGTCTCGATCTATCCCTATAGATCTTGATGCCTAATATGTAAGCAGCTTCTCCAAGGTCCTTCATTGAAAAACACTTATTCAAGTAGGCCTTAATGCTGTCCAAAAGTTCTTCCCATCAAAAGTATGTCATCTACATATAATATGAGAAATGCTACAGAGCTCCCACTCACTTTCTTGTAAACGCAGGCTTCTCCATAAGTCTGCATAAACCCAAACGCTTTGATCATCTCATCAAAGCAAATGTTCCAACTCCGAGATGCTTGCACCAGCCCATAAATGGATCATTGGAGCTTGCATACCTTGTTAGCATTCTCAGGATCGACAAAACCTTCCGGCTGCATCATATACAGTTCTTCCTTAAGATAGCCGTTAAGGAATTCCGTTTTGACGTCCATTTGCCATATCTCATAATCATAGTGTCGTGGAATTAACACGTCAGATGTCCTTAGTGTCAGGACTTAGTCGCGAGGCCAACGCATCTATGTGGTAGCTTGAGAGGGGTTGAGCGGAATCGAGAGACGCAACACAAGACAGGGATTTAGACAGCTTGGGCCCCGGGAAACATCATCCGTAAAAACCCTACATGCTGTTTGAGGCTAGATCTCATTATCATCACGAGGGAGTCGCCAGAACCGACTCTCCTCTTTGTGTCTAGCCCTAAGATTGTTTCTTCTTGCTTGTAGCTTGTCCCTCTTTGGGAGCCCTGCCCTCCTTATATATGTTGAAGGGCGGGTTACATGTGGAGTCCTATTAGGATTAGGACTAGTCTATCTCTAATACAAATCGGATGCAAGTCCAGGTCTTAACTCCTTGTAAGACAAATATTCCTTATATCTTTCCTCTTAAACCGGCCCACCGTAGTTGAACCGGCCTTCATGAACCGCCGGTCAGACCGGGTCTTGTCGCTCCTCTGTCCCTTTGCCGGATTACCAATGAACCGTAAACCGCCGGGTCGCCATGAACCGCCAAGTGTCTGCGGGTTCTTCGTGTAACCCGCCAAGTCCGCCGGTTTATACTTCCGCCGGTTTACGCCACGGGTATATCCTCGACATTAGCCCCAGCTTTAATTTGGATTTATCCATGTTAAATCGATCCTGTGAAATAAACACAAGAACAAACTTGACAGATTATGCTCTGGGTTAAGAATTCTTGTAAACCGGCACTGATCAACCTTAAATCCTTGTCATTTCCTCCTTCTAGAAAATCCGGTTTAATAGGCCAGCTTCATAATCAACTTGCTGACATTGGTTTCTCATAGAAAATATATTGTGAAGAATAACTCCTTTGATTCAGCTCCCAATGCTTAAAAACAATATCGGTCCTTGAAATACTCATCCAATCTTCAGCCGGTTTAAGGATGTAGAACTTGCCGGTTTATCATTGCCAAGATCACCGTTTTAATAAATATTGATGGTACCGGGTCATACTTGTAGTTAACATCCAGCTTGAAAATATACCTCTTATATGCCTATCACTTGTAGCCCCCAAGTCTTAAGAAGGTAGCATAGCAACAGCTTGAGACTTGCTTAAATATCACAATCTTGAAGAAATCCAGGTTGTTCATCTCAATCACTAGTCAGAATTGAGTATTCCACATATGTAGCCCCCAAGTGCCGGGTTGTCATGCTTGCAGCAACCTGGGACTTGTAATTGTTTGATGCTCATAAAAACTTCAACCAGTGTAACCCCCAAGGGCCGGGTCATTATGCAATAATAAGCAGGGACTTTGTAGGTATAATCATGTAGATTTGAGCAATGATGTGTAGCCCCCCATCATGGGACTTGAATCCTCGTCCACAAGGTTAAGAGCCCTGTGCTCTACCAACTGAGCAGTGGACCCTTCAATATAATGAATAAAAGCTTTGTACCTTGAATTGTTTGACAGAGCAATTGGTAGCCCCCAAGGGCGGCTCATTATAATGTGATGAGTCGGGTCTTCAATAAGATAAACAAAGAATGACTTTGCATTAGCCCCCAAGTGTCATGGTGCATGCTTGCAGCGACATGAGACTTGCATATTTGATGTAATCTCAACTTAAATAATGTAGCCCCCAAGTGCCGGGTTGTAAGCCTGCAGCAACTCGGGACTATTCTTTCAATTGTAGAATAAAAATCATATCCATTGATAATATGATAGCCATTGCGCTAAAGCGATTTTGAAAACCGTAATCACAATACTAGTTATTGATAACCATAATAGAAATCCAGCCATGTTGGCTATTTGAATAATATACCCAATGATTTATAAGTGCATAATTCCAATGGCGCAATCCAAATATATACTGGCGACTTATAGTCCCAAACCAGGCCGGTTTAATAAACACCGGATATTTTTTCATCATATACTGGCGACTTATCGTCTTAAAGCCAGGCCGGTTTAACAAACACCGGATAATTTATCATCATACTGGCGACACATAGTCGAAAGCCAGGCCGGTTTAATAAACGTCAATGATTTATAACCATGCTTTATTCAACCTGTTTACGCATACAACAAGTTTGAAGTGTCCCGGCGGTTTATCACGGACGGGTCATAATGCCCAACATATAACCTGGGTTTATAACCAAGGTTGCACTTCAGAATAATCAAATATGAGATATATCATACCTGTGATATTGAATCACATTGCTGGTTTTACCAACTTTTTGTAGTAAGAGTGATAACCCCAATCTTGAGTAATGATAACTTCTTTCATATTGTGCCGGTTTATGATAAAACCATACCGGGTTGTGATAAACACCGGTTTAACCATATAATACTGGCGACTCGTAGTCAATCCAGACCGGGCTGATAGTCTCCGGATTATAACTTGATCCTGTATTGACAACTTGTAATTGAAAGTCAAGCCGGGTTAACGAACGCCGGTTTACTCCATAATAGGATGGTAATAGAAAATCAAACCGGGCAGATGGCCTCCGGATTAAGATTTGACCGTGTTCCGTCAATTTGTAATTAACAGTCGAACCGGATTAAAAATGTCGGTTTGAAAACACAACAAAAGAAATAATTTAAAAGAGAACAAAATTCAAGCAAAGGAAAATATAAAACCATTGCAAATGAGGCTTTGAGCCGATCAAGAGGCATTACCATGGTCGGACACGACCAAGCCCCCAAAAGGCGTAGCTATGGTTCGCGTCAGCCAGGTCCCCAAATGATGCATTGGCATTACGCCGATCAAGAGGTGTAGCGATGGTTCGGGTTCGACCAAAGCCCCCAAGTGATGCTGTGGCACTAGGCCGATCAAGAGGCGTGACTATGGTTCAGACGTGACCACAAGTCCCCAAGTGATGCTGTGGCTTTTCGCCTACCAAATGGCGTTGCTATGGTTCGGACACGACCAAGGCTCCCAAGTGATACCGTGGCATTGCGCCGATCAAGAGGTGTGACTATGGTTCAGACATGACCAAGCCCCAAGTGATCAATAATATGATAAGCCAATAAGGCATGATACCCATGTTTGAACCGCGCATCATGGCAGCAGGTCCTCTTTGGCACCCTTTAACTTTTGCAAGAGATAAATCCTTCTTGAACCGGGATTTTGAACCGGATATTGAGAGCTTCAAAGCTTTGTGGGAGACATCTTTCCCTTGAACCGGATGTTAAACCGGAATCTTCATTTTCAGCCAGAAATTTTCTCGACGGCCTTTAAACTTCGAACTTGCGAAGTTAATTCCTTTTTGAACCGGACATTGTTAAACCGGATTTGAGAGCTAAAGAGCTTTGTGAGAGAACAGATTTCCCTTGAACCGGATTGTAAACCGGATATTTGAGAGCTTCAGTGAGACTGACTTTTCTTTATCCGGATTTTAAACCGGAATCCTTTCTGATGACCCGGATCTTCTTCATTGAGCCTGGATTTTGTAACTGTCATACACTTTCTAAACCGGAAATTTTCTGACGGCCTTTAAACTTTCATCAATATAACAGTAGCCTCCGGGACCGGGTTATCCTTCCCTCCATCGTCCTGGGGTTTTTAAATTTACTGAAACTGGCAATATTCGCTGAGTCATGTCATCGTAGCCCCCGAGTCTTAAAGGTGTCTCGAGGAGTTGGCTTGAGACTCTCCATATTTGACCGTGATATAAACCGGCATAACTTGTATATCATTGTCGTTGATAGCACGATGTGAATCCATAGAAGGTTGAGGTGACTGCGGCGGGTTGTAAATGATCCCATATGAGCCGTGTCAGCAACTCGGCCAATGGTTTCTTCCAACTGGCGATTTGAAGTTAATCAAAACTATAGTGGCGGCGACTTGTGCGCCTGCCCATTGAACCTCCCAGTGCAAACGGCGGTTTGATGATAATTTGTCTCCAATTTGAAAGAAAACCGGGCTACCCAAGTTGTGACTTGCTCATACCCAATAAACAGCTCATGCAGACAGATGCGGCCCGGTATGTTGATGTAGACGCGAGGCGAGACGACAAAAACGACCGCAACATCAGAAGCAGCTCGGATAGATGAATCGGCCGCGGCACTGTAAACCGGTGCGGATGGGGAAGATCTTCACCGGTGTTGTAAACCGGCACGGACGGGCGAGTTAATCGCAGGTGCGGTCCCGGTGAATCGAAGTGGTCCGCGCCACCAGGGCGGCGTCTTGCACGCATATTCTTTGATCATTGTGGCACGGTCATATGCTAGCACATGACAGTAATTACACAATTTATATATCCATGATCCGGCCATCGGCTTTGTAATGACCAATTGTCACGCATATAAAATGCAAAGACCAAAGTAATTGCTACGACAAAAACAATATGTGCTAAAGTTACACTTAGAGGGATATCACACTGATTCGCCTGCATAACAGATGAGTCGACTATGGCATTGTAAGCCGGTGTGGACGCGTGAACCGGTGCGGACGCGCGAACCGACGTGAGGACGGTTCGACGAGTCGTCCATGGCGTGGTAAAGCGGCGCAGATGGCGAGTCAAACGTGATGTTTATTTAACTGGTGTAGACGCACGAATCGGCCACAGGTGCGGACGGATGTAATCCGAACATTGGGGAGGCGACTTGCACGGGTATCCGTTGAGCATCATAGCACGGACAAACACAAGTGCAAAAGTGATGTTGACGCGCCCCCTTAGGCGACACCTTTTTGTAATGATCCTGCAAAAATATTGCAAGACCAAGTAATTGTTCCCTGATGAAAAACAATATGTGTTAATAATATAGAGTCAGATGGATATGACCTGATTTCTTCGGAGGACCGATGGTTTGTATATACAGCGTCCATGATTTCTTTTTTCAACACAGGTGCTGTCCACCCTGACTTTCCTTCAAACCAGTCTCCCTTATCCCTTTGCAGGAGCAAGGACCGGTGGTGGTGAAGCGCCTGGCCGTAGATACAGAGGGAAAACCACCTAGCGGCGGACCGCTCGGAGTAGCGGCGGCTTGCCAGCAACGGCCGGGCGTCTTAATAACGGAGGCAACGCGAGGCTGGGCTCGAACCCGCGACGATTTACAGCAGAGTCAGGGCAGCAGGTTCGGGCGGCTCAACGGCCGGCGGGTCGTCGAAGCGAGGGCGGGCCAGAGCGAGGCCGAGTTGGAACAGGTCGGAGCAGCGGCCACTCGGAGTCGGAGTCCGGTGGCTCAACGCAGGCGGTGGCTTGCCGCTACAACGCGTGGCGAAGGCGAGTGCTTGTGACGACGAGTCAATCATGGATAGCTTAGCGCGACTTTGGCAGAGGGACGCTGGAGGCAGTAACTTGGAACCAATCCGGGGCGGCTTGGCCTGGCAGAGACGACGGAGGAACAGTAACGTGGAGACAACCCGGCGACGGCTTGTGACGGAGGCGGATGGAAATCGAGGCGGCAGAATCCATCACCCCGTCCTTATCCTTTTTTGCTTGGCATGACTTTGCACGGCGTGTGGCTCTCAGAATCCGTGTATGCACTAGTAGCTTTTCCAAAATAATGAATACTAGCACCCCCTTTTGATTGGTTTGACCTTTCGTTGGTTGTCCTTCCCATGTAGATCAGCAGCCATAGCAGATGTATTTTTCTTCTCGGGAACTCGGTCCTGCTTGTATTGATAGTAGCAAGATATCGTCTTAGCAGATCGTGTGGTGTGGAACGGCAGCACTAGCGGCCGATCTCATCAGCCTGTGGCCCATAAAAAGTTATGTTTCTGAATCGGACTCGACGGATTATCCGCCGCCGCAGAACACATCGTCAATCTTGACTGATGAATTTATTGTTGATGTGAATTTTCCACACCAGTTCTCGTCGAACCGAAAAATTGCGAACTTCTTGATCCCTGTGAAAGATCCCTCCAAGAACTCAACACCACCATGCGTGAGCCCCACGGTGGGCGCCAACTGTCGTGGAATTAACACGTCAGATGTCCTTAGTGTCAGGACTTAGTCGCGAGGCCAACGCATCTATGTGGTAGCTTGAGAGGGGTTGAGCGGAATCGAGAGACGCAACACAAGACAGGGATTTAGACAGACTGGGCCCCGGAAACATCATCGGTAAAAACCCTACATCTTTGTTTGAGGCTAGATCTCATTATCATCACGAGGGAGTCGTCAGAAACCGACTCTCCTCTTTGTGTCTAGCCCTAAGATTGTTTCTTCTTGCTTGTAGCTTGTCCCTCTTTGGGGAGCCCTGCCTCCTTATATATGTTGAAGGGCGGGTTACATGTGGAGTCCTATTAGGATTAGGACTAGTCTATCTCTAATACAAATCGGATGCAAGTCCAGGTCTTAACTCCTTGTAAGACAAATATTCCTTATATCTTTCCTCTTAAACCGGCCCACCGTAGTTGAACCGCCTTCATGAACCGCCCTTGATTGACCACCGGGTCTTGTCGCTCCTCTGTCCCGCCTGCCGGATTACCAATGAACCGTAAACCGCCGGGTCGCCAGTGAACCGCCAAGTGTCTGCGGGTTCTTCAGGTAACCCGCCAAGTCCGGCCGGTTTATACTTCCGGCCGGTTTACGCCACGGGGTATATCCCCGACACATAGTATGCGGCAATTGCTAACATGATTCGGACAGATTTCAGCTTCGCTACGGGAGAGAAAGTCTCATCATAGTCAACCCCTTGAACTTGCCGATAACCTTTAGCGACAAGTCAAGCTTTATAGATGGTAACATTACCATCCGCGTCCGTCTTCTTCTTAAAGATCCATTTGTTTTCTATCGCCGCCGATCATCGGGCAAGTCTGTCAAAAGTCCATAGTTTGTTTTCATACATGGATCCTATCTCGGATTGCATGGCTTCAAGCCATTTGTTGGAATCTGGGCCCGCCATCGCTTCTTCATAGTTCGAAGGTTCACCGTTGTCTAACAACATGATTTCCAGGACAGGGTTGCCATACCACTCTGGTGTGGAGCGTGTCCTTGTGGACCCTCTGAAGTTCAGTAGTAACTTGATCCGAAGTACCTTGATCATCATCATTAACTTCCTCTCTAGTCGGTCGGCACCACAGAACATCTTCCCGAGCTGCGCTACTTACCGGTTCAAGAGGTAGTACTTCATCAATTTCCACTTTCCTCCCACTTACTTCTTTCGAGAGAAACTCTTTCTCCAGAAAGGACCCATTCTTGGCAACAAAGATCTTGCCTTCGGATCTGAGGTAGAAGGTATACCCAATGGTTTCCTTAGGGTATCCTATGAAGACACATTTCTCTGACTTGGGTTCGAGCTTTTCAGGTTGAAGTTTCTTGACATAAGCATCGCATCCCCAAACTTTTAGAAACGACAGCTTAGGTTTCTTCCCAAACTATAATTCATACGGTGTCGTCTCAACGGATTTAGACGGTGCCCTATTTAAAGTGAATGTAGCTGTCTCTAAAGCGTATCCACAAAATGATAGCGGTAAATCGGTAAGAGACATCATAGACCGCACCATATCCAATAAAGTGCGACATTCTGACGTTCGGACACACCGTTCTGTTGAGGTGTTCCAGCGGCGTGAGTTGTGAAACGATTCCACATTTCCTTAAGTGCGTACCAAATTTGTGACTTAAATATTCTCCACCACGATCTGATCATAAGAACTTTATTTTTCGGTCACGTTGATTCTCTACCTCATTTTGAAATTCCTTGAACTTTTCAAAGGTCTCAGACTTGTGTTTCATCAAGTAGACATACCCATATCTACTTAAGTCATCAGTGAGAGTGAGAACATAACGATAGCCACTGCAAGCCTCAACGCTCATTGGACCGCACACATCAGTATGTATAATTTCCAATAAGTTGGTTCCTCGCTCCATTGTTCCGGAGAACGGAGTCTTGGTCATTTTACCCATGAGGCATGGTTCGCACATGTCAAATGATTCGAAATCAAGAGACTCCAAAAGTCCATCTGTATGGAGCTTCTTCATGCGTTTGACACCAATGTGACCAAGGCGGCGATTACCCACAGATATGTGGGACTATCATTATCAATCTTACATCTTTTGGTATTCACACTATGAATATGTGTAACATCACGTTCGAGATTCATTAAGAATAAACCATTGACCAGCGGGGCATGACCATAAAACATATCTCTCATATAAATAGAACAACCATTATTCTCGGGTTTAAATGAGTAGCCATCTCGTATTAAACAAGATCCAGATACAATGTTCATGCTCAAAGCTGGCACTAAATAACAATTATTGAGGTTTAAAACTAATCCCGTAGGTAAATGTAGAGGTAGCGTGCCGACGGCGATCACATCGACCTTGGAACCATTCCCGACGCGCATCGTCACCTCACCCTTCGCCAGTCTCCGCTTATTCCGCAGCTCCTGTTTTGAATTACAAATATGAGCAACCGCACCGGTATCAAATACCCAGGAGCTACTACGAGTACTGGTAAGGTACACATCAATTACATCTATATCACATATACCTTTAGTGTTGCAGGCCTTCTTGTCCGCCAAGTATTTGGGGCAGTTCCGCTTCCAGTGACCCTTCCCTTTGCAATAAAAGCACTCAGTCTCAGGCTTGGGTCCATTCTTTGGCTTCTTCTCGGCAACTGGCTTACCTGGCGCGGCAACTCCCTTGCCGTCCTTCTTGAAGTTCTTCTTACCCTTGCCTTTCTTGAAACTAGTGGTTTTATTGACCATCAACACTTGATGTTCCTTTTTGATTTCCACCTCCGCTGATTTCAGCATTGAAAATACTTCAGGAATAGTTTTCACCATCCCCTGCATATTGTAGTTCATCACAAAACTCTTGTAGCTAGGTGGGAGCAACTGAAGGATTCTGTCAATGACCGCCTTGTCCGGGAGGTTAATGTCCAGCTGGGACAAGCGGTTGTGTAACCAGACATTTTGAGTATGTGCTCACCGATGAACTATTTTCCTCCATCTTACAAGCTGTAGAACTTGTCGGAGACTTCATATCTCGACCGGGCATGAGCTTGGAAAACCATTTTCAGCTCTTGAACATCTCATATGCTCCGTGTTGCTCAAAACGCTTTTGGAGCCCGGTTCTAAGCTGTAAAGCATGCCGCCTTGAACGAGGGAGTAATCATCAAGATGTGATTGCCAAGCGTTCATAACGTCTTGGTTCTCTGGGATGGGTGCTTCACCTAGCGGTGCTTCTAGGACATATGCTTTCTTGGTAGCTATGAGGATGATCCTCAGGTTCCGGACCCAGTCCGTATAGTTGCTGCCATCATCTTTCAGCTTGGTTTTCTCTAGGAACGCGTTGAAGTTGAGGTTGACATGAGCGTTGGCCATTTGATCTACAAGACATTTTGCAAAGGTTTTTAGACTAAGTTCATGATAATTAAGTTCATCTAATCAAATTATTTAATGAACTCCCACTCAGATTAGACATCCCTCTAGTCATCCAAGTGATACATGATCCGACTCAACTAGACCGTGTCCGATCATCACGTGAGACGGACTAGTCATCATCGGTGAACATCTCCATGTTGATCGTATCTTCCATACGACTCATGTTCGACCTTTCGGTCTCTTGTGTTCCGAGGCCATGTCTGTACATGCTAGGCTTGTGAAGTCAACCTAAGTGTTTTGCATGTGTAAATCTGTCTTACACCCGTTGTATGTGGATGTTGGAATCTATCACACCCGATCATCATGTGGTGCTTCGAAACAACGAACTTTCACAATGGCGCACAGTTAGGGGGAACACTTTCTTGAAATTATTATGAGGGATCATCTTATTTACTATCGTCGTTCTAAGCAAATAAGATGCAAAAACATGATAAACATCACATGCAATCAAATAGTGACATGATATGCCCAATATCATATTGCTCCTTTGATCTCCATCTTCGGGGCGCCATGATCATCTTCGTCACCGGCATGACACCATGATCTCCATCATCATGATCTCCATCATCGTGTCTTCATGAAGTTGTTCGCCAACTATTACTTCTACTACTATGGCTAACGGTTTAGCAATAAAGTAAAGTAATTACATGGCGTTTATTCATTGACACGCAGGTCATACAATAATTAAGACAACTCCTATGGCTCCTGCCGGTTGTCATACTCATCGACATGCAAGTCGTGATTCCTATTACAAGAACATGATCTCATACATCACATATATATCATTCATCACAACCTTTTGGCCATATCACATCACAAGGCATATGTTGCAAAAACAAGTTAGACGTCCTCTAATTGTTGTTGCATGTTTTTACGTGGCTGCAATAGGGTTCTAGCAAGAATGTTTCTTACCTACGTAAAAGCCACAACATGATATGCCAATTTCTATTTACCCTTCATAAGGACCCTTTTCATCGAATCCGATCCGACTAAAGTGGGAGAGACAGACACCCGCTAGCCACCTTATGCAACTAGTGCATGTCAGTCGGTGGAACCTGTCTCACGTAAGCGTACGTGTAAGGTCGGTTCGGGCCGCTTCATCCCATGATGCCGCCGAAACAATATAAGACTAGTAGTGGCAAGAAAATTGACAACATCTACGCCCACAACAAGATTGTGTTCTACTCGTGCATAGAAACTACGCATAGACCTAGCTCTGATACCACTGTTGGGGAACGTTGCAGAAAATAAAAAAATTCTACGCTTCACCAAGATCAATCTATGGAGTCATCTAGCAACGAGAGAGAGGAGTGCATCTACATACCCTTGTAGATCGCGAGCGGAAGCGTTCAAGAGAACGGGGTTGAGGGAGTCGTACTTGTCGTGATCCAAATCACCGAAGATCCTAGTGCTGAACGGACAGCACCTCCGCGTTCAACACACGTACGGTTGGGGAAGATGTCTCCTCCTTCTTGATCCAGCAAGGGGGAAGGAGAGGTTGATGGATATCCAGCAGCACAATGGCGTGGTGGTGGAAGTAGCGGAGATCTCGCCAGGGCTTCGCCAAGCTCAGCGAGAGGGAGAGGTGGTACGTGGGGAGAGGGAGGCTTCAGGGACTAGGGTGCGGCTGCCCTCCCTCCCCCCTCTTTATATAGGGGTCCTAGGGGTGCGCCGGCCCCCTAGAGATGCCATATCAAGGGGGAGGGGCGGCGGCCTAGGGGGGGGACTTGCCCCCCAAGTCAAGTGGGGCACCCCCACCCCTAGGGTTTCCAACCCTAGGCGCAGGGGAAGGCCCAAGGGGGGCGCACCAGGGGCTGGTTCCCTTCCCTCTTCAGCCCACGTGGCCCTCCGGGATAGGTGGCCCCACCCGGTGGACCCCCGGGACCCTTCCGATGGTCCCAGTACAATACCGGTGACCCCCAAAACTTTCCCGGTGGCCGAAACTGGACTTCCTATATACAATTCTTCACCTCCGGACCATTCCGGAACTCCTCGTGACGTCCGGGATCTCATCCGGGACTCCGAACAACTTTTGGGTTACCGCATACTAATATCTCTACAACCCTAGCGTCACCGAACCTTAAGTGTGTAGACCCTACGGGTTCAGGAATCATCTGAACATGGTGAGACAGCTCTCGGCCAATAACCAGCGGCGGGATCTGGATACCCATGTTGGGTCCCACATGTTCCATGATGATCTCATCGGTGAACCACGATGTCGAGGATTCAAGTAATCACTGTATACAATTCCCTTTGTCAATCGATGCGTTACTTGCGGAGATTCGATCGTCGGTATCCCAATACCTCGTTCAATCTCGTTACCGGCAAGTCAATTTACTCGTACCGTAATGCATGATCCCATGACCAACCACTTGGTCACATTGAGCTCATTATGATGATGCATTACCGAGTGGGCCCAGAGATACCTCTCCGTCATACGGAGTGACAAATCCTAGTCTCGATCCGTGTCAACCCAACAGATACTTTCGGGGATACCTGTAGTGTACCTTTATAGTCACCCAGTTACGTTGTGACGTTTGGTACACCAAAGCATTCCTACGGCAGCCGGGAGTTACACGATCTCATGGTCTAAGGAAATGATACTTGACATTGGAAAAGCTCTAGCAAACGAACTACACGATCTTGTGCTATGCTTAGGATTGGGTCTTGTCCATCACATCATTCTCCTAATGATGTGATCTCGTTATTAATGACATCCAATGTCCATAGTCAGGAAACCATGACTATCTGTTGATCAACGAGCTAGTCAACTAGAGGCTCACTAGGGACATGTTGTGGTCTATGTATTCACACATGTATTACGATTTCCGGATAACACAATTATAGCATGAATAATAGACAATTATCATGAACAAGGAAATATAATAATAATCATTTTATTATTGCCTCTAGGGCATATTTCCAACACCATTCAATAGTGCTGACAAGCGGCATGAAATCTTGAATCATGGGCCGGGAAGTGCCGAGGGGCAGGCCAAGATATGTGAAGGGCATAGAACCTATTGAGCATCCAAAAATCGCTGCAATATTTGTGGCCAATTCTGAATCCAAGTTGATGGGGATGAGTGTGGACTTGTGGAAGTTGATCTTCAAGCCAATGGACTGAGCATAGTCAGAAAGTATGTTCTTAATGATTGCAGCTTGTCTGGGGCAAGCATGCATCAGTAGGATCGTGTCATCGGCGTATTGGGCGATTTGATAGTCCATATTCCCGTTGGAGGGGAAGGGCAAGTTAATTAGACCTCTCCTAAAGGCATCATTAATTACTGATTGAAGGAGATCTGCAGCCAGGATGAAGATGAGAGGGGAGAGCGGGTCACCCTGACGGACACCACAGCGGTAGTGAAATTCTCGGCCCGGCACTCCATTGAGAAGAATAGAGGATCGTCCAGAGGAAAAAATCATCCTTATTGTAAGTGCATCTAGTGCCCCTTAGTGATTTTGGTGTATTGAAGACTTATAGGTTAAGGGACTAATATGTTTGTGAGTGTACACAAGCTCTATAAGTTGATGAGGAGTTTGATATTTACAGTGGAAGTCGACCCCTAAAAATGAATGTCTTCGGCTGAAGACTTTGGTTCTCCTGAAGACTTTGAAAGTGAAGAAATTGGTGTGACCTTTAAGACTTGGATATTCATGCGAGGAATATGGAGCGTGAAGACTTTTGTTTTCGTAGTTTCATTTTCTCTTTCTTGAATCATAGGAAACACCGTATTGTTAAAGGGGGTTGAGGTAATACTAAGGAAATGATTCCCATGTGATGCTCATCTCAAAATCCTACACCTACCCAATCCTTCAAGTGAAACCATTAGAAATCTCATATCAGTTCAGTCAATTTCTTCAGTGACAGAGACGAAGATCTTCTGGTCTTTGAGGAATTTGTTCTGACCGAGGAGTTAGGAATTCGCTAGTGCGGATTGCCTACACAGTGAGGAACATGATAGCCCTGAGGATTTCGAACCTCAAAATATCCGATCGTTGCTGAGCCGCGCGCCAGCTATCCCAAAAATATCTACCACCTAACGATCATATCAGCCAAGGGCATTTATGTCTTATCATGTCGGGCTGCTCCCTAGGCTATAAATAGCCGCCCACTACAACCACTAGCTGGTTGGCTGCTCCGAGAGAAACTGACACTTGTCATTTGAGAGCATCCCATCCTCCGAGGACTTTGAGCGAAAATCATCAAGTGAGGAAATACCCAAATCACAAACCCAAACCTACAAAACCCAAAGTGATTGAGCATCACTGAAGATATTATTCCTGTGTGGAACCGATGCTTGTTACCTTTGAGGACTGTGTATCCTCCAAACGGTTAGGCGTCATGGTTTGAGCATCCAAGAGGAATTGTTGATTGCCGAGTGACCAAGTCTGTGAAGGTTTGGAAGTCACCTGTGAAGACTTACCACTACTGTTGGGCGAGATTTGCGTGATCTTAGCTCAAGGAGAATACGGTGAGGACTGTGTGTCCGGGACTGCGTGTCCTCGAGTTTAAATACTCAGCCGCTCCAACCAGACGTACAACTGTCACAGCAGTTGGAATTGGTCGACCAAATCATTGTCTTCACCAAGCCTACTAGTTCTATTTCCTCAACCCTTTCATTTCCTCAATTATGTGTTGACCTGATCATTACTGTTTGAAGACTTTGACTGAAGACTTTCTCTATTTCCTCAATCCTATTTCTTCAGTTAGTTTGTCTTCATCATGTTATCCTGTGTTTACGCTTTCTGTACTCTGTGTTTTGTCTTTCATTTCATCATGAAGACTATGTTGTTGCTATGCTATGCTTATACCTGATGTC
Organism: Aegilops bicornis; assembly: GCA_021605145.1. Taxonomy (NCBI): domain Eukaryota; kingdom Viridiplantae; phylum Streptophyta; class Magnoliopsida; order Poales; family Poaceae; genus Aegilops; species Aegilops bicornis. Next base: position 570,532,633 of record CM038669.1, on the reverse strand, counting down.
TACTACCCAACCTTCTTCTTGCAGACGTTGTTGGGCCTGCAAGTGCACAGGTTTGTAGGACAGTTGCAAATTTCCCTCAAGTGGATGACCTAAGGTTTATCAATCCGTGGGATGCGTAGGATGAAGATGGTCTCTCTCAAGCAACCCTACAACCAAATAGCAAAGAGTCTCTTGTGTCCACAACACACCCAATACAATGGTAAATTGTATAGGTGCACTAGTTCGGCGAAGAGATGGTGATACAAGTGCAAAATAGATAGTAGATAAAGGTATTTGTAATCTGAAATTATAAAAACAGAAAGGTAACTAATGATAAAAGTGAGTGTAAACGGTATTGCAATGATAGGAAACAAGGCCTAGGGTTCATACTTTCACTAGTGCAAGTTCTCTCAACAATAATAACATAGATAGATCATATAACAATCCCTCAACATGCAACAAAGAGTCACTCCAAAGCCACTAATAGCGGAGAACAAACGTAGAGATTATGGTAGGGTACGAAACCACCTCAAAGTTATCCTTTCTGTTCTATCTATTCAAGAGTTCGTAGTAAAATAACATGAAGCTATTCTTTCCGCTCAATCCATCATAGAGTTCATACTAGAATAACACCTTAAGACACAGATCAACCAAAACCCTAATGTCACCTAGATACTCCATTTTCACCTCAAGTATCCGTGGGCATGATTATACGATATGCATCACACAATCTCAGATTCACCTATTCAACCAACACAAAGTACTTCAAAGAGTGTCCCAAAGTTTCTACCGGAGAGTCAAGAACGTGTGCCAACCCCTATGCGTAGGTTCATGGGCGGAACCCGCAAGTTGGTCACCAAAACATACATCAAGTGGCACATGATATCCCATTGTCACCACAGATAAGCACGACAAGACATACATCAAGTGTTCTCATAAAAGACTCAATCTGATAAGATAACTTCAAAGGGGAAAACTCAATTCATCACAAGAGAGTAGAGGGGGAGAAACATCATAAGATCCAACTATAATAGCAAAGCTCGGGATACATCAAGATCGTGCCATAGAGGGGACACGAGAGAGAACAAGAGAGAGAGAGAGAGAGAGAGAGAGAGAGAGAGAGAGAGAGAGAGAGAGATCAAACACATAGCTATTGGTACATACCCTCAGCCTGGAGGGTGAACTACTCCCTCCTCGTCATGGATAGCGCCGGGATGATGAAGATGGCCACCGGTGAAGGATCCCCCCTCCGGCAGAGGCCGGGAAGGGCTCCCGAGAGGTTTTTGGTGGCTACAGAGGCTTGCGGCAATGGAACTCCCGATCTATCTTTGTTCTGGATGTTTTTAGGGTACGTGGGACTATATAGGCGAAAGAAGTCGGTCGGGGGGTGCTCGAGGGGTCCACGAGACAGGGGGCACGCCCAGTAGGGGGCGCCCCCCTATCTCCTGGGCTCCTCGAGTATCTTCTGACGTGAACTCCAAGTCTCCAGGATGATAATCTTCCAAAAAATCACATTGCCGAAGGTTTCATTCCATTTGGACTCCTTTGATATTCCTTTTCTTTGAAATACTGAAACGGGCAATAAAACAACAATATGGTCTGGGCCTCCGGTTAATAGGTTAGTCCCAAAAGTAATATAAAAGTGTATAATAAAGCCCATAATCATTCAAAACAGGTAATATAATAGCATGGAACAATAAAAAATTATAGATATGTTGGAGACTTATCAATACCTGAGTACTTATTCCGCTGCAAGTAGTTCTTCACTTAGGAATTTCCTCACCCTGAAATTCCTCATTGAAGAATTCATAAAAATTGCCTATTCACCCCCCCTCTAGTCGATGTAACGCACTTTCAGTTGGTATCAGAGCAAGGTACTCCCTTGTTCTGTGTGATTTTTGTTTAACCGCCTGGAGTTTTAGTTATGTCGACTGCAGGTATGATCAAGGTCTCGGCCGGGTGTCCTACCTTTGATGGGACGGACTACCCCTACTGGAAGAACAAGATGTGCATGCATCTTGAGGCAATTGATAACGATCTCTGGTACGTTGTGGAAAATGGCATCCCCTCAGTCACTCCGTCTCTGAATGCTACTGATGTGAAGAGATTCAAGCAACTCGATTCTCAAGCGAAGAATATCATATGCGGCCATCTGAGCAAAAGACAGTACGACAGAGTGAGTGCACTGGAAACTGCCAAGCTGATTTGGGACAGGCTGTCCAAGGTCAACGAAGGAGTCTCAACTCAACCTGACTCCCGAGTTGATGTTCTTCGCAATCTCTTCAACCGCTTCAAAAGACTCGACAATGAAAATGTTCAGCAAACCTTTGATCGCCTCACTGACATCTCAAATGAGCTTCAAGCACTTGGTGCCACTGACGTCACCGGTCATGAGGTGGTGAAGAAATTGCTGAGATCACTTGACACCTCATTCGATACCCTTGCACTGATGATTCAAGAACGAGCTGATTACAAGTCACTAGATCCCGTTGATATCCTCGAGAGGCTAAACACTCATGAGTTCTAGCTTGCTGAGAAGAGAGATCTCTATGGACCTAGCTACGGAAGATCACGTGGACTGAAGGCCAAGGCAGTCTCTGAGTCCGAAGCTGAAGACTCTGGTAGCAGCCTTGGTGATCCTGAAGAACTGAGCCAGCAGCTAGCAATGCTCGTGAGGAAATTCCAGAAGTTCTCTCGCTGCGGTCGCTTTGGGAAGTCTTCAAGAAATGATGATTCCTCGTCTCGGGACTATAAGAAGAGAACTTGCCACAAATGGAAGAAACCTGGTCACTACATGTCTGATTGTCCTATGTGGGAAAAGGAATCAAATAAGAAGAAGTACAAAGATGACGATTCTGACGAGTCAAAGAAGAAGAAGAAATCTTCAAAGTCTTCATCATCAAAATCTTCAAAGTCTTCATCTCACAAGAAGATCAGTTCCAAGAAGGCCCGGGCATTCATTGGCAAGGAAATGGACTCTGAAGCTGAATCTGAGGAAAATGTGGAAGAGGAGGAATCTGAGGAATCAGACTCTGGTGTGGCGAGCTTAGCCCTCGTGACTTCTTACGTCAGCAAGTCCATCTTCAACACTGAAGAAAATGACCTCCCCAACTCTGCTGACAAAAGTGTCGATGACTATGCTCCCACCTATTGCTTCATGGCAAAAGGTGCCAAGGTACTCAAACATTCCCCCTCTGACTCTAGTGAGGATGAATCTGATGACAATCTTAATCCTAGCTATTCAAAACTTGCTCGAATTGCTGTTAAACAATAGAGGGATTTAGAAAAGATTCAAAATCAACTAGACAGAAGCGATGACCTGTTGGGTGAGGAATTGAATCGAACCAAGTCTCTGACCGATAATCATCAGAGACTTCAAACTAAGTTTGACAACCTTCAAAATCATCATAACACTCTCTTAACTGATCATGAGAAACTTTCTTATGAATTTATTTAGAGAAAGCAATATCTTGAGAAGTTAAAAGCGAGTTATGAAGATCTTCAGAAGGAAAACGATTCATTGCTTGCTCTATAGATCAGTTCTGCTCAGGAAGAATTTATTCCACCATGTCTTAAATGCATTGAACGTGAATATGCTAATTCATCACCTGAATGTTCAAATGCGTCTATTGCTGCAAATTCTTCAACTGTCTCTGTGGTCATAAATTCCTCATCTGAGGATACCACAAGTATCACTGACGATAATTCAGGTTTGAAGGAATTGTATGTGACATGCATTTACAAAAGCCTCAAAGGGCATCAGACTCTATGTCATGTGCTTAAAAAGCAGATCTTGAACAGGAACCCTAGGAAAGAGGGTATTGTCTTTGAGAGGAAACTCAATGCTGATGGGACCTACTAGAAACCTGAGCAGTACCCCAAAACCTCATGGGTTGCTGCGAAAGGACCTCCTGTAGATCCATGCACTTTATCTGGCTTTACCTATGATTCTTCATATTCCTCTCATGAGTCATTTGAATCCAACTATAAGCTATTTAAGAATCAGAATGGTGAAGTATTTGCTTGATATGTTGGAACTAGCTGCAGGAACGGTCCACCTATGAAGAAAATTTGGGTTCCAAAAGATGCCTTGAAAATCTTCAGGTGAATGTCATCATGACACCACCCATGAAGAAAAGGAACACCAGATCAAATTCTTCATATGGACCAAATTCTTAATATGGATCAAATTCCTCACGCGGATCAAAATCCTCATATGAACATCATCGTGTTAACACTTCTATTTCGCAGGGAAAGTCTAAGGGTCATGAATATGTGCATTATTCTTCAAACCATTATGTTCATAAGTCCTCGAAGAATTTCTCTGCTTATGCATATGCTTATCCTAACCACTCTTCTGTGAAACTAAGTGCACTTGCTTCTATGCCATCATTTTCTTATGGAGCTCGCAGAATGATGAACTCTTTGCCACCCCTCCAGATGTGGGTGTGATACGTCTCCAACGTATCTATAATTTTTGATTGCTCCATGCTACTTTATTTACTGTTTTAGGCAATATTGGGCTTTATTATCCACTTTTATATTATTTTTGGGACTAACCTATTAACTGGAGGCCCAGCCCAGATTTGCTGTTTAATGCCTATTTTAGTGTTTCGAGGAAAAGGAATATCAGACGGAGTCAAAACAGAACGAAATCAACTAGAGAAGTTATTTTTGGAAGGAAAGCTACCAGATGGACTTGGACCCCACGTCAGGAGCCAATGGAGGTGCTCACGAGGGTGGGGGGCGCCCCCCTTGGGCGCGCCCCCCTGCCTCGTGGGACCCCCGTAGCTCCACCGACGTACTTCCTGCACCCATATATACCTACATATCGTAAAACTTCCAGAACAGAGCCTAGATCGGGAGTTCCGCCGCCGCAAGCCTCTGTAGCCACCAAAAACCAATTGGGACCCTGTTCTGGCACCCTGCCGGAGGGGGATCCCATCACCGGAGGCCATCTTCATCATCCCGGCACTATCCATGACGAGGAGGGAGTAGTTCGCCCTCGGGGCTGAGGGTATGTACCAGTAGCTATGTGTTTGATCTCTCTCTCTCTCTCTCTCTCTCTCGTGTTCTCTCTCGTGTTCCCTCTATGGAACGATCTTGATGTATCCCGAGCTTTGCTATTGTAGTTGGATCTTATGATGTTTCTCCCCCTCTACTCTCTTGTGATGAATTGTTTCCCCTTCGAAGTTATCTTATCGGATTGAGTCTTTTACGAGAACACTTGATGTATGTCTTGCGATCCACTTTATGTATGTTTTGGTGATCAACTTGCGGGTTTGTGACATTGGGAACCTATGCATAGGGGTTGGCACACGTTCTTGACTCTCCGGTAGTAGCTTTGGGGCACTCTTTGAAGTACTTTTATGTTGGTTGGATGAATCTGAGATTGTGTGATGCATATCGTATAATCATGCCCACGGATACTTGAGGTGACAATGGAGCATCTAGGTGACATTAGGGTTTTGGTTGATTTGTGTCTTAAGGTGTTATTCTAGTATGAACTCTATGATGGATTGAGCGGAAAGAATAGCTTTATGTTATTTTACTATGAACTCTTGAATAGATAGAACAGAAAGGATAACTTTGAGGTGGTTTCGTACCCTACCATAATCTCTACGTTTGTTCTCTACTATTAGTGGCTTTGGAGTGACTCTTTGTTGCATGTTGAGGTCTTGTTATATGATCTATCTATGTTATTATTGTTGAGAGAACTTGCACTGGTGAAAGTATGAACCCTAGGCCTTGTTTCCTATCATTGCAATACCGTTTACGCTCACTTTTACCGCTTGTTACCTTGCTGTTTTTATTATTTCAGATTACAAATACCTTTATCTACTATATATTTTGCACTTGTATCTTCATCTCTTCACCGAACTAGTGCACCTATACAATTTGCCATTGTATTGGGTGTGTTGGGGACACAAGAGACTCTTTGTTATTTGGTTGCGGGGTTGTTTGAGAGAGACCATCTTCATCATATGCCTCCTACGGATTGATAAACCTTAGGTCATCCACTTGAGGGAAATTTGCTACTGTCCTACAAACCTGTGCACTTGCAGGCCCAACAACGTCTACATGAAGAAGGTTGTGTAGTAGACATCAAGCTCTTTTCTGGCGCCGTTGCCGGGGAGGCTAGGTAAAGGGTACTCACACTCCGTCACTAAGCTCTTTTCTGGCGAGGTGAGTGCTTGAAGGTATATCTTTAGATCTTGCAATCGAATCTTTTTGTTTCTTGTTTTAGCACTAGTCTAGTTTATGAAAGAAAATTACAAAAAAATGGAGTTAAGTTTGTCTCATACGCTTCACCTTTTTAATATCTTTCGTGAGTATGATGGAAAGGAAAATTGTGCTCAAGTGCTAGAATAAGAAATCTCTAAATTGTTTGGCACTAAGTCTTTGAATGATGAGCATGATTGCAATGTTGTTAGTACGAATTCTTTGAATATCCATGATGCTAATGATGATTGCACTAGTTATGATGAAAATGCCTCCTATAAGCATGTCAATTTTTGTGGAATGCATTGGGCTTGCAAGGACACACCAAATAGGGAAGATAGATATTGCAAGAGGCATAAGTACTTAGAAACTAAATTGTTGCAAGAAGAGCTAGATGAATGTGCTGAAAGATTCAATATTTATAGTACCCCTTGTGAACTTTGCAATGAACATGGTCATTTAAAGCCCCAATGCTATTTGTTTCATGATCAAGTCGTTTCCAAATATTGTGATAATTTGATTACCCTTGAGCATCATAAAGAGCTTAGCCTTCTTTTGGGTTATGAAGAAATGAAACGTATAATTGAGGGTATTCCAACATTTAATCTTGATAGAATTCTTGATTTTGATCTAGAGAAGATTTATATGTATTGTGCGGTGAATTGCATTGAAAATCCTTATATTGCCAATTACATAAAGAAAAGGAAGCAAATAGAAGATGAAGAGAATACTAATGAAAGGGAAGAGACTGCCCAATCTCCTCCTATTATTTCTTATGATGAATCAGGTAACGAGGAGGAGTTTTCTATTCAGCCAATCTCATCAATAAGGAGCTCAAAGAAGAAGGTTGAACCTACACATAATGTGAAGAAGAAAAAGAAAAGAAGGAGCAACAAAGGTAAAAAGGTATCCCTCCCAAGTGATGTTGCTCCTACTACTCATTGTGATGATGATAATTGCTATACTATTGGTGCTATCAATATTTTTAATGATGAGAGTGATTATCCTTATGATATGAAAGGGCCCCAGCTTGGGGAAGCTATGTTTGATTGGGATGAAATATTTGAGAATATATTTGCTGGAATTAATGTTTGTCCCAAGCTTGGGGATGCTATGTTTAATGAAGATGATATTTTTAGCATCCCAAGTTTTGATACGCAAAGTTGTTATGATGATAGCATGCCTCCTACCTATGATGATTATATTGGTGAAAGTGGGTTCGGAAGAGTGTCAACTTTAGGAAGTAGTGATCCCACTATTTTGGAGGATGTTGAATTTTATTGTGATGAATATGAAAGTGGATCTGGAAGAGTGTCAACTTTATTTAGTGATTCCACTATCTTGGGAGAGGTTTCAATCGATTATGATGAGAACGAAGTTGCTACTTATGATGATTATTATGATGAAACTTATGCTATAAAAAGTAGTGATGATTATATTTATAAAACTTGTCATGATTATGATTACCCTTTTTCTGAACATTACTCTTTTAATGTGGAAACAATTTTTAGTGTTCAAGTCTCTTATGATACTCCCACCATTCCGAATGAGAAGAATTTTGCTTATGTGGAGAGTATTAAAAATTCTATGCTTGTAGATCATGAAAAGAATGCTTTAGGTGCTGGTTATGTTGTTTAATTCATTCATGATGCTACTGAAAATTATTATGAGAGAGGAACATATGCTTCTAGGAATTGCAATAATGTCAGGTTTCCTCTCTATGTGCTTAAAATCTTGAAGTTATGCTTGTTGTGCCATCCTATGCTAGTTGATTATTGTTCCCATAAGTTGTTTGCTCACAAAATCCCTATGCATAGGAAGTGGGTTAGACTTAAATGTGCTAGTCATATGCTTCATGATGCTCCCGTTATGTTTCAATTCTTGTCTTTTATGTGAGCATCATTGTCATCATCATGCCTAGCTAGAAAGGCATTAAAGAAAAGCGCTTGTTGGGAGACAACCCAATATTTACCCTTACTGTTTTTGTGTGTACACATGATTATTCTACTGTAGTAATCATGTTTATAGCTTTTGTTTCAATAAAGTGCCAAGTAGAACCCTTGGGAAGACTTGGGTGAAGTTTATGTGATCTTGCTGTGAAAAACAGAAACTTTAGCGCTCACGAGATTAGCTGCCATTTTTTACTGGACAGTGCTTTTAGGTTGATTATTTTTGCAGATGATTAATAGACAAATTACTCAGGTCCAGAAATTTATTTAATAATTTTTGGGGTTCCAGAAGTATATGTTTGATACAGATTACTACAGACTGTTCTTTTTTTGACAGATTCTGTTTTCTATGTGTTGTTTGCTTATTTTGATGCATCTATGGATAGTATTAAGTGGTATGAACCATAGAGAAGTTGTAATACAGTAGATATTACACCAATATGAATTTAGAATTAGTTCATTACAGTACCTAAGTGGTGGTTTTATTTTCTTATACTAACGGAGCTTACAAGTTTTGTTTTGAGTTTTGTGTGGTTGAAGTTTTCAAGTTTTGGGTAAAAGATTCGATGGATTATGGAATAAGGAGTGGAAAGAGCCTAAGCTTGGGGATGCCCAAGGCACCGCAAGGTAATATTCAAGGACAACCAAGAGCCTAAGCTTGGGGATGCCCCGGATGGCATCCCCTCTTTCGTCTTCGTTCAACGGTAACTTTACTTGGAGCTATATTTTTATTCACCACATGATATGTGTTTTGCTTGGAGCATCATTTTATCTTGTCAGTTTTTGCTTGCTGTTAGTTAGATTGATGTTTTGCATCTTTAGTTTCAATAAAAAAGTCAAGGATAGCCTTTGCCATGTTTGTTTTGCTAGTATACATGTTGCTGTTTGAAAACAGAAAGTTTACCGCTGTTGCAAAAATTCCCTAGAAAAGTCTGAGAATGGTATAACGTTGAATCTTTTTGCATATTAAGCTCTGATAAATTTATTACAGTGGTAATTTTAGTTCATAATTTTTGGAGTCAGGGAAGTATTGATACTCTTGCATTCTTTACAGACTGTACTGTTTTGGCAGATTGCTGTTATGGTTGCATTGTTTGCATATGTTTGCTTGTTTAATGATTCTATTTGAGGATAGGAGTATTAAATATTCATAGGAATTTTGTATTAAATGTTTAATAATAATTTTAGTGATTTGTTACAGTAGAATATGATAAGGTTTTGCATTGGCTTATACTAACCTATCTCACGAGTTCTTGTTGAGTTTGTTGTGAATGAAGCTTTTGATAAAAAGAGAAACCATGATACGAGAGGAATTAAGGAGACACAAAAGTTCAAGATTGGGGATGCCCAAGGAACACCAAGATAATATTTCAAGAAGTCTCAAGCATCTAAGCTTGGGGATGCCCCGGTAGGCATCCCACCTTTCTTCTTCAACAACTATCGGTTAGTATCGGTTGAGCCTAAGTTTTTGCTTCTTCACATGAGTTGTGCTATCCTTGCGTTGTAGTTTTCTTTAGCTTTGCTTGCTGTTTGAATGAGTATCAAGATCTGAAATTCTTTTATGAGATAGAGCCTTACACAAATTGGAATTTGCTAAAATTCTCTATGTGCTTCACTTATATCTTTTGAGCGTGATAATTTTTGCTCTAGTGCTTCACTTATATCTTTTAGAGCACGGTGGTGGATTTGTTTTAAAGAAGCTGTTGATCTCTCATGCTTCACTTAGATTATTTTGAGAGTCGTTAATAGCATGGTAATTTGCTTAATGTTAATATACTTGGTATTCAAGATATGTGAAACTTTCTTTTGAGTGCGTTGAATACTAAGATAAGTTTGATGCTTGATAATTGTTTTGAGATATGGAGGTGATAATATCAAAGCAATGCTAGTTGGGGTGATTATGAATTTAAAGAATGCTTGTGTTGAAGTTTGTGATTCCCGTAGCATGCACGTATGGTGAACCGCCTTGTGATGAAGTCGGAGCACAATTTTATTTATTGATTGTCTTTCTTATGAGTGGCAGTCGGGGACGAGCGATGGTCTTTTCCTACCAATCTATCCCCCTAGGAGTATGAGTTTAATGCTTTGGTTTTTGATGACTTCTAAATTTTTGCAATAAGTGCACGAGTTCTTTTGATTAATGTTGAGTCCATGGATTATACGCACTCTCACCTTTCCGCCATTGCTAGCCTCTCCAATACCGCGCACTTTTCGCCGGTATCATACACCCACCATATACCTTCCTCAAAACAGCCACCATACCTACCTATCATGGCATTTTGATAGCCATTCCGAGATATATTGCCATGCAACTTTCCACCGTTCCGTTCATATGACACACATTACTTTTGTCATATTGCTTTTTGCATGAACATGTAGTTGACATTGTATTTGTGGCAAGGCCATCTTCATAATTTTCATACATGTCGCTCTTGATTCATTGCATATCCCGCACATCACGGAGGCATTCATATAGAGTCATATCTTGTTCTAAGTATCGAGTTGTAATTGTTGAGTTGTAAGAAAGATAAGAGTGTGATGATCATCATTATTAGAGCATTGTCCCAGTGAGGAAAGAATGATGGAGACTATGATTCCCCCATAAGTCGGGATGAGACTCCGGACTTTATGAAAAATAAAAGAGGCCAAAGAAGCCCAAATAAAAAAAATAAAGAAGAGGCCAAAGAAGCCCACCAAAAGAAAAAAAAAGAAAAAATGAGAGAAAAAGAGAGAAGGGACAATGCTACTATCCTTTTTCCACACTTGTGCTTCAAAGTAGCACCATGATCTTCATGATAGAGAGTCTCATATGTTGTCACTTTCATATACTAGTGGGAATTTTTCATTATAGAACTTGGCTTGTATATTCCAATGATGGGCTTCCTCAAAAGTGCCCTAGGTCTTTGTGAGCAAGCAAGTTGGATGCACACCCACTTAGTTTCTTTTTGTTGAGCTTTCATATACTTATCGCTCTAGTGCATCCGTTGCATGGCGATCCCTACTCACTCACATTTATATCTATTGATGGGCATCTCCATAGCCCATTGATACGCCTAGTTGATGTGAGACTATCTTCTCCTTTTTGTCTTCTCCACAACCACCATTCTATTCCACCTATAGTGCTATGTCCATGGCTCACGCTTATGTATTGCGTGAAAGTTGAAAAAGTTTGAGATTTCTAAAGTATGAAACAATTGATTGGCTCGTCATCGGGGTTGTGCATGATTAAATATTTTGTGTGATGAAGATAGAGCATAGCCAGACTATATGATTTTGTAGGGATAAGTTTCTTTAACCATGCTATTTTGAGAAGACATGATTGCTTTGATTAGTATGCTTGAAGTATTATTATTTTTGTGTCAATATGAACTTTTGTTTTGAATCTTTCGGATCTGAATATTCATACCACAATTAAGAAGCTTTACATTGAAATTATGCCAAAGTATCACTCCGCATCAAAAATTCTTTTTTATCATTTACCTACTCGAGGACGAGCAGGAATTAAGCTTGGGGATGCTTGATACGTCTCCAACGTCTCTATAATTTTTGATTCCTCCATGCTACTTTATTTACTATTTTAGGCAATATTGGGCTTTATTATCCACTTTTATATTATTTTTGGGACTAACCTATTAACCGGAGGCCCAACCCAGATTTGTTGTTTTATGCCTATTTCAGTGTTTCAAGGAAAAGGAATATCAGACGGAGTCAAAACGGAACGAAATCAACTGGAGAAGTTATTTTTGGAAGGAAAGCTACCAGATGGAATTGGACCCCACGTCAGGAGCCAAGGGAGGTGCTCACGAGGGTGGGGGGCGCCCCCCTGGGCGCGCCCCCTGCCTCGTGGGACCCCCGTAGCTCCACCGACGTACTTCCTGCACCCATATATACCTACCTATCGTAAAACTTCCAGAACAGAACCTAGATCGGGAGTTCCGCCGCCGCAAGACTCTGTAGCCACCAAAAACCAATCGGGACCCTGTTAGGCACCTCACGGAGGGGGATCCCATCACCGGAGGCCATCTTCATCATCCCGGCACTATCCATGACGAGGAGGGAGTAGTTCACCCTTGGGGCTGAGGGTATCTACCAGTAGCTATGTGTTTGATCTCTCTCTCTCTCTCGTGTTCTCTCTCGTGTTCCCTCTATGGCACATGTTGGGGAACGTAGCAGAAATTCAAAATTTTCCTACGAGTCACCAAGATCTATCTATGGAGAGACTAGCAACAAGGGGAAGGAGAGTGCATCTACATACCCTTGTAGATCGCTAAGCGGAAGCGTTCAAGAGAACGGGGTTGAAGGAGTCAGATTGCCGTGATCCAAATCACCGGAGATTCTAGTGCCGAACGGACGGCACCTCCGCGTTCAACACACGTACAGCCCGGTGACGTCTCCCATGCCTTGATCCAGCAAGGAGAGAGGGATAGGTTGAGGAAGACTCCATCCAGCAGCAGCACGACGGCATGGTGGTGGTGGAGGAGCGTGGCAATCCTGCAGGGCTTCGCCAAGCACCGCGGGAGAGGAGGACTTGGGAGAGGGGGAGGGCTGCGCCACGGGCAAGGGTGAAGCTCCCATGCGCCTCCCCACTATATATAGGGGTGGAGTGGGCTGGTTTCTTGCCCTCCAAGTCCATTGGGGCGTTGGCAAAGGTGGGAGGAAAGAAATCCCATCATTTCCTTCCCCACCGATTGCTATCCCCCTTTTTTAGGGATCTTGATCTTATCCCTTCGGGATATGATCTTATTCCTTCTAAGGGGTTGTTTGGATACGGTGATTTTACTAAACCAGTTTTGCCTACACATGTTTTCGGTTATAACAAACTAAAATTCTGTTTGGTTAACGTAACAAATCCATGGATAAGGAGATCTTAGTTTTAGTAAAACTGGAAAACCGAGTTTATAGAAAAACGACTATTTGACGTTTTTCTATAAACCAGCTCTTCATCTGCCGCCGCGATTGGTGTATGGCTCAGCTGGCACGCATGTTGAGTCGAGCAACAACTCATCTTGCATCGCTCATGACCATCACTCCCGCGTCACCGGCGGCCGCCGCTGGTGCCGTCGACCACTGGTCTTCTCCTTTCCCCTCGACAAATCATCTCACGACGCTCATGACCATTGCCATCGCCGGGCCGTCGTTGTTGACCTCTGATCCTTCCCCGGCGAGCACTCATCCCGCAGCGTAGGCGGCCGTCGCATCACAGTCGATCACCGGTCCTTCCCGAGCGGGCACTCCTCCCGCATCTTCATCGCTGATTCCTCTGGGCGGCAGCGACTCACGTCAAGAATGCTTCCAGGTCGGCACTACATCATCAACGTCTTTCGGGGCCTGGTTCCGCGTGATAGATGCTTGTCTCAACAATTTGATCTTGAGTTGTGCAGCCGCAATGATTCCTTGTATGCTAATTCTTGTTCTTCAATGGTTGGTCATTTGCATATACATCACACGAGTGTTATTTTTCTGCTAAGATTCATGTTCGTGAGCATCGAGGTGACGGCCTACCGCAGCATCCATGCTGGACACGATCATCTCTTACGCGGATGCGAGGTGCAGCGACGGTGCAGTCCTCCAGTGCCTCGTGCTTAAACTTGTTTTACCGTCCAAACAAGGTTTTGTGCATGCTTATTCTTAACCGAATTATTAGTAAAACTAGTTTTCCAAAAAACTCCTACTAAAATGCGTTTTGTTAAAACTAGGCGTCAATTTCGTTTATCCAAACAACCACTAAGGGGGGATCTTGGTGCGCCTTGACCAGGGGTGTGGGGCCTTTCCCCCACTACCCACGTTCATGTGGGCCCCCATGCAGGTGGGCCCCACTCCGGAACTGTAGCGACCCGACCTCAGATGGTCAAGTCTACGTATACATGTCATCCACGGATCGGTAATCTTGACACACACAGTACTCGAAGGATTTATAACAGTAGCAATCACACACTTATTACATCGAAGGTCTCAAAAGAGAACTTATTACAATAATATGGCTTAAGGCCATCTAATGCGATAACAATGGGAAGGCTTGGAAGATAAAGTGAGTCCATCAACTCCAACGGCATGATCGAGCTGCACGGCAACGACCTCACGATCCTTACTCCTCGTTGCGAAAAAGTCTGCAACATAATACGTTGCAGCCCGAGAACGGGCCAGCACATGGAATATGCTGGCAATGTAACACACATAGAGTAGTGAAAGAACAAGCTATACTACATGCATATATGGCTGGTGGAAAACTCTATGGTTACATTTTTGCGAAAAGCCAATTTTTCCCTACATCAAAGGAATAATTTTTACTTTAACTATCATGGTGGTTGAAACATCATTGAGAAGGTATAACCCCAACTCAATCCCAATTAAAGTGATTAACAACCCAGCAGTATTAATTTAGAGTGATGAGATACATGTGAATACTCAAATACTAGACACTCAGAATTGTCCATAACCGGGGACACGGCTAACCATGATTAGATTGTACACTCTGCAGAGGTTTGCACTTTTCCCCACAAGACTCGATCGCCTCCGTTGGTTTCTCGTGACCGCATGGTGTTTGAGAGACGGATGACCGAGACACGATCTTTCGTAAACATTAACTCTCTACTAGGATAGATCATACCAAACCTATAAAACCCACTACCTCCTGACCTACCTCTTCGAGAGCTTCACGTAACTTACTCAACTATGCTAGAGCCCATAATAGCTTTTGGCTGCACACGGAAGTTTCTAGCATGAATAATCTCAGTTCCCTTTGAGCCTGGGTGGCGGTCCATAGGAAGATCACACGGGAACCCAGGATTTCCAAAAAAAGCAGACAACACTGGGTTCCCCAGGTGCCTCAATCCACCCAGATGTGTATTTAAGTTGCCACCTTAAAGTAAACCATTAATTAACAATCTCACATCTGTCGTGAATATCTCTCAAACCCAAACCACGTCTACGAGCATAGTATGGCAATATAAGCATAACGTAGAAGTAACTCCCAAAGTTTGAAAGTAACAGGGCAATAGGTTCCTACCTCATCATCTACTTCCCAACCCACAAATTAATGCCATCCTAATCATGCAATGTTTGAGGATTGAGCTAATGCATAAAAACTGGGTATGAAAAATATATGACCAAGTGTTACTTGCCTTGCTGACGATCCGTGAATCCTAGAGACTCGTAGTAACACGCTTCGCACTCCGGGAATTCTATCGCAAGCAAACAATACATACATAAGCAACAAACAAAGATGCTAAACGAAACTTCAACTGAAAGAGGTTGACCGGAGAGTTCAACTTAAGAACTCCGGTTTGCAAAAGAATCAAACCAAAGCGAAACAACGAAACTCAAACGGCGAAAGAAATAGGGTCCGTTTACAAATCTGAACTAGAGTCAAATTTTACAATGATAAAAACTGGTTTAAGTTGATTATTCGGAAAGAGGGTTTCGAGATGAAACTCCAGGCGCTTGAATCGCCTGATTCCGATAAACGAGCGAAAATATAAACAGGTTTGAAAATTGGATCAGGAATCGCGATCAGAATAACCGCGGAATAAATCTGATAAAAGAAAAGCGACGAACTGCTAAACGAACGAACGTTCATTAACAGAACCTAAACAGTGAACGCGTTCGTTAGAACGAACGGATGAACGGACGTTGGCTAAGTAAATAAACCGACGAAATAAACCGATCTATATATATAAAAAACGATCTAGGGTTTTTTTAAAAAACCAAAGGGTTTTCTTAAAAAAACCGGCGGTCGGGTACCTCGGTGGCGCGTCCGTGGTAGGCGGCTCGGCGTGAGTTCGGGGTGGGGCGGCGGCGACTTCGGCGGGAGGGCGGCAGCGTGAGGCGGCGGCGGATCGAGGCGGCTCGGGCTCGGCTCGAGACTCGGCTCCGGAGTTCCGTCGTGGCGGGCTCGGGTGGTGGCGGGGTGGTGGTGTGGCGCGGTAGTGGCATTTATAGAAGTGGGCAGGCTCCGGCTTGGGAAGAGGCGCCGGGGTGGAGTCCGGCTCGGACTTCGCCCTCGGCGTCCGATGCCTCGCCTGACAGCCTTGAGGGAAGGTGGCGGCGCTTCATGGCGGCCCTGGCTCTGGGCCTTTGGCCCATCGGTATGGTCCGTTTTTTTATATCATTCCGCCGAAAGAAAAATTCCTAGAAAAATAAATAAAAATCTAAAAATTCCAAAATAAGTTTCCTCCGTCTAAATAAAATATTTAGAACTAGATGAACTTTTATTGGCCCCTAGAATGCAACTTTTTAAAACGTGCAAATTTTTCCAGGGCAATTAAAATTCCAAATAAAATCAAATAAAAACCAAATAATGATTTTAACATTTTTCCTCCGTTATTTCAATTATTTTGGAGAAGTTATATTATCTCCCCTCATTTTTTTTATTTAAAATGAAATATTTTCCGGAGAGAAAAATAATTAAAATCCAATATCCTCGTCTTCACTATTTGATAAAATCAAATATGAAAATTGAAAAAAATCTCCAACTCTCTCCGAGGGTCCTTGAGTTGCTTAGGATTTTCGAGGATGGCAAACGAGAATGCAAATAAATATGGTATGCATGGATGACCTATGTATAACATGCCAAATTGAAAATTTGGGATGTTACAAACCTACCCCCCTTAAGATGAATCTCGCCCTCGAGATTCGGGTTGGCTAGAAAATAGGTGCGGATGGTCCTTGCGAATATCATCTTCTCGCTCCCAGGTGGCTTCCTCCTCGGTATGGTGGCTCCACTGAACTTTACAAAACTTGATCACCTTGTTGTGAGTGACTCGGCTATCAAAATCGAGAATCTTTACTGGCTTCTCCTCATAAGTCAAGTTATTATCCAATTGTATCGCCTCCAGGGGTACTGTATCCTTTAGTGGTATGTCAGCCATCTCAGCGTGGCACTTCTTCAGTTGCGATACGTGAAACACATCATGAACTCCTGATAATCCTTCAGGTAACTCCAGTTTCTAGGCAACTTCTCCCATTCATTCCAAAACACGATACGGTCCTACAAATCTAGGGGCTAACTTTCCCTTTACTCCAAAACGTTTCACTCCCCTCAGGGGTGATACTCGCAGATATACTCTGTCTCCGATTTCATAGGTTACTTCCTTGCGTTTTGAATCTGCGTAACTCTTCTGTCTAGACTGAGCAATCTTTAGCTTTGTCTACGATTAGTTTAACCTTCTCCTCCGAGTCTTTGATCAAATCTGGTCCAAACAATCGACGGTCTCCAACCTCGTCCCACATCAAGGGTGTTCTACATCTGCGTCCATACAGAGCTTGAACGGTGCCATCTTTAAACCGGCTCGGTAGCTGTTGTTGTATGAGAATTCTGCGTCGCAAATTGTCATCCCAACTAGATCCATAATCCACGACAAAGCTCTGAACATGTCCTCCAGAATCTGATTGACTCTCTGCATGCATCCATCCGTCTGTGAGTGGAACGCGGTACTAAACTCCAATCTGGTACCCAAAGTCTGGTGTAGTTGATGCCAAAACTTTGAAGAAAACTGTGTTCCTCTATCCGATACGATACTCCTCGGAACTCCATGCAAACATACGATCCTGGTCATATATATCTTGGCCAACTTGGCACTTGTATAAGTTGTTTTCACTGGGATAAAGTGAGCTACTTTGGTCAACCGATCCACACCTACCCATATTGAATCATGTCCTGCTTTGGTTCTTGGTAATCCGGTGATAAAATCCATGCCAAGTTTGTCCCACTTCCATTCGGGTATTGGCATAGGCTGCAACAGTCCTGCTGGCTTTTGATGCTCTGCCTTCACTCTCTGGCATACATCACAAACGGCTACATACTCGGCAATATCCTTCTTCATACCAGTCCACCAGAAACGTTCCTTCAAGTCCAAATACATCTTGGTGTTTCCGGGGTGAATCGAGTATGGTGAGTCATGAGCCTCTTCAAGAATTAACTTCCCGATCTCCAAATTGTTGGGCACATAAATCCGATCCTCAAACCACAAGGTATCGTGCTCATCCTCGCGAAAACCTTTGGCTTTTCCTTTGCCCATCTTTTCCTTTATCTCAGCAATCTCTTTATCCTCCTTTTGAGCGTCTCGAATCTTGTCTAACAAGGTCGACTGGACCTCCATTGTTGCAAGAAAACCTCTTGGAACAATCTCCAACTGAAGTCCCATAATATCCTCTGCTAACTCCTTTGGCAGTCCTCTACCTTTAAGGATATTGGCATAACTCTTCCGACTTAAAGCGTCTGCTACAACGTTGGCTTTTCCTGGATGATAGTGTAGCTTCATGTCGTAATCCTTTATAAGTTCCAACCATCTCCTCTGTCTGAGGTTTAACTCCTTCTGTGTGAAAATGTACTTTAAACTCTTATGATCTGTGTACACATCACAATGGTTCCCCATGAGATAATGTCTCTGTGTCTTCAACGCATGTACTACATTGCTAACTCCAAATCATGCGTGGCATAGTTCAACTCATGAGGCTTCATTTGCCGTGAGGCATCTGAAACAACTTTTCCTTCCTGCATAAGAACACATCCAAGTCCCAAGCGGGAGGCATCACAATACACTTGAAACTCCTTATGTATATCCGGCAAGGTCAGCACTGGGGCTGTAGTCAACCGTTTCTTCAACTCTTGGAAGCTTGTCTCACAATCCTCTGTCCATTTGAACTTGGTATCCTTCTTTAGTAACTCTGTCATTGGTTTAGCAATCTTGGAGAAATTCTCAATGAATCTCCGATAATACCTGCCACCCAAGGAAATCGCGAATCTCGATTGATCAAGTGGGTGCCAACCATTCGATGATCGACTGAATTTTCTTGGGATCTCTTGCTATACCCTCTCCCGATATAACATGCCCAAGAAATCCAACTTCCTTCAACCAAAACTCGCACTTGCTGAATTTGGCATATAACTGGTGTTCTCGAAGTTTCTCAAGAACCAAACGTAGGTGTTCTGCATGCTCCTCTTCGTTCTTCGAGTAAACCATAATATCATCGATAAACACCACAACAAACTTGTCCAAATACTCCATGAACACTTTGTTCATCATACTCATAAAATAGGCAGGGGCGTTAGTCAATCCAAACGACATGACCGTATACTCATATAATCCATATCGAGTGGTGAATGCTGTCTTTGGTATATCCTTCTCTCGGATCTTCAATCGATGGTATCCGATCGTAGATCAATTTTAGAAAACACCTTAGCTCCTTGCAACTGATCAAACAGATCATTAATCATCGGTAAGGGATACTTGTTCTTTATTGTTACTTCATTCAGAGCTCGGTAATCAACAACCATCCTTAGGGATTTATCCTTCTTCTCCACCAAAAGTACTGGAGCTCCCCAAGGTGATGAACTTCTCTGAATGTAACCTTTCTCCAATAGCTCCTTGATCTCGCTTCTTAATTTCCTCCGGATCATTTGCGGGCATCCGATAGGGTCTCTTTGATATTGGCCCTGCACGGCATTAGCTCTATCGTAAACTCGATGTCTCGATCCGGTGGCATGCCCGGTAACTCTTAGGAAAAACATCTAGATAATCCTTCACTCTGGTACTTCCTCTTCTACAACTCCGTGAGGGTATTCACTTGGCTCCTCCTAGGCACATGCCTAGATACATACTTAATCCTTTTTCCTCCTGGGTGGTAAGATAAATTGACTTGCTAGCACAGTCAATACTTCCTCCAAACTTCGACATCCAATCCATACCTAATATCCCATCCAATCCTTGCGACTCCAAGATAATTAGGTCAGACGGAAAAACATGCGTGCCAATGATTAGGGGTATCTGGTTGCACCATCTGCTAGCCATATACTCTGCTCCAGGCGAGCTCACTAAAAGAGGGGTCCTAAGGGTCTGGGTTGGTATCTTAAACTTATCCCCAAATCCCCTTGATATGTATGAATGCGATGCACCAAAGATTTAAAAGAACAATAGCGGTAAATGGTGAACCAAAAACTTACCTATTACCGCATCCGGCTGCTCTTCAACTTCCTCCATGTTAACGTGGTTCACTTGTCCTTTGTTGAATGGATTGGGCTTCTTCCCAGCGCTCCCATTTCCGTTTCCATTCTTTCCTTCAGGGTAGTCATTGGCATAGTGCCCTTCCTTCCCGCACTTAAAGCAAATAACTTGGCTCAAGTCTCTCTTAGCGGGTGTAGCTGGGTTAGAGCGATTCTGATTATTGTTGGCTGCATTTCCATTCCCATTCTTTGCACCATTATGCGATCCTCCTCCAGTATGGTTATGTCCTCCATGATTATGAACTAGTCCTCCCGAGTTCGGGGTTAAGCGAGGTTTCTGGTGAGCTCCTGAGTTATACTTCCCTTGTCCATACTTCCTCTTACGACTCTCAATTTGCTGCTGCTTTCCCTCAATCATTAGGGCCTTATCTACCAACTCACGGTAGTTGTTAAAAGTTGCCACCATCAATCTGCATACTCATCTCATCATTCAGCCCTTCCATGAACTTCTCTTGCTTCGCGGCATCCGTGGCCACATCATCGGGGCATAGCGTGATAACTTGCTAAACTCATCCACGTATCGGGCCACAAAGACGGTTCCTCGGGCGTAAGTTGCGAAACTCACGCTTCTTTATCTCGCATGGCTCCGGTTGAAACATGGGCCGTATAAAAGCTTGTTGGTACTGTTACCAAGTGACATTGGCTATAGTAATTGTAGCCGTGTAATTCTCCCCACTTGCGTCTGATGGTCCATCCAATTGATGTGCGTCAAAGCGCACTCTTTCAAAGATCCGTGCATCCTGCGGTGGTTAACTCCCTTCCAATACGGCGTAACCAGTCATCTGCAACTATTGGCTCGGTGCTACTGGAAAACACCGGCGGTTGTAACCTTAGAAAGCGGGCTAAATTGTCCACTGGCGGCGGGTTGTTGTTGTTGTTGGCATTGCCCTGGTTCTGAACTAGTAATTGCATCAAAGTATTCTGCTGTTGGATCAACTGAGTGAGCTCCGGTGGGAAAGCAAAACCGGGGTCACGTCTCGGAGGCATCTGAGGGTTTAGAGGGGAGAGATTAGAAATAGAAAGAGGTCTAGTGAGAAAACACTACCCATATGCACATGAGGCAAAACACACATTCATTCAATTAAACAAACAAGGGCATACAAACGATCTAGGACTATCGCATAAGTGCTCAATTACTACTAGTTGCATGGGGGAAAAATACTACTAATATTTGGTGGTCATCTAGAAATTTTGATTGGTGGAAGACTCCATGATGTCTGCTCCAGCTTCGTCTTCATAGTCATCATCACTTGGATCTGAGTCGGTGTCGTCGATGATGATGTAGTTGTCTGGACAAGCGGGGTCTTCTTCCTCTTCTTGCTCCTCTTCCTGGGGTGTTGGTCCTCCCATGAAAACTCCAATCTTCTTGACTAGGTCGTCGTTCTTCTCCAGTAATATCTTGATTTCTTCCTCATATCCATCGCGTGTAGACTTGAGTTCTTCCTCCAATTCGATGATCTTAGTTGTCGCCTTCTTCAAATCCAGCATGTCTGCGCACATCTGGTTCTCATGACGTCGAATGTGTTGGTTTAGCTCCTGGATGTAAGCTGCAATGGATCTATCCTTCTTGGTGCTAATTACTTCCCATTGCTCGTCTCGGTGCCCACATATTTGGTATATGGTGTCTTTAAGCTCCTCATCAGAGACTTCTCCAATGCGTCCCATGGTAAGGTGAGCTGCCATACTCTTTCCTAAACTCCATGTTGGTGCATTGAAAACACATACTATGGGCTCTGTGCTTGGCGCAAACGTCCTTCCGGGAACTAGAGTTTGAATCTTCCAGCATTCTTCTTCTGGTAAGGTGGCGTTGTACGTCAAGGTGAAGCTTGGTATTCCGATATTCAGGTACCTAGTGACTTCCTTCAAGTGGTGTCCGAAAGGTGTGTCTTCATCCGGTTGGGCAAACTTGTACTTCATCTCCGTCATCCTAAAGAGTGGAAAAATGGAGAGAGGTCAGAAATGAGTAGAGAGGAGTGACCTATGGTTTTATCTTAGTGGTCGTGTCCTACACTCAACCTGGCTCTGATACCATCTTGTAGCGACCCGACCTCAGATGGTCAAGTCTCTGTGCTTCTGTGTCATCCCTGGATCGGTAATGCTGACACACACAGTACTCGAAGGATTTATAACAGAGTAGCAATCACACACTTATTACATCGAAGGTCTCAAAAGAGAACTTATTACAATAATATGGCTTAAGGCCATCTAATGCGATAACAGCGGAAGGCTTGGAAGATAAAGTGAGTCCATCAACTCCAACGGCATGACTGAGCTGCACGGCAACGACCTACGATCCTTACTCCTCGTCTGAAAAAGTCTGCAACATAATACGTTGCAGCCCGAGAACGGGTCAGCACATGGAATATGCTGGCAATGTAACACACATAGAGTAGTGAAAGAACAAGCTATACTACATGCATATATGGCTGGTGGAAAACTCTATGGTTACATTTTTGCGAAAAGCCAATTTTTCCCTACATCAAAGGAATAATTTTTACTTTAACTATCATGGTGGTTGAAACATCATTGAGAAGGTATAATCCCAACTCAATCCCAATTAAAGTGATTAACAACCCAGCAGTATTAATTAGAGTGATGAGATACATGTGAATACTCAAATACTAGACACTCAGAATTGTCCATAACCGGGGACACGGCTAACCATGATTAGATTGTACACTCTGCAGAGGTTTGCGCACTTTTCCCCACAAGACTCGATCGCCTCCGTTGGTTTCTCGCCTTTGCATGGTGTTTGAGAGCGGATGACCGAGACACGCCTTTCGTAAACATTAACTCTCTACTCCGGATAGATCATACCAAACCTATAAAACCCACTACCTCGACCTACCTCTTGAGAGCTTCACGTAACTTACTCAACTATGCTAGAGCCCATAATAGCTTGTGGCTGCACACGGAAGTTTCTAGCATGAATAATCTCGATTCCTTTGAGCACTGGTGGCGGTCCATAGGAAGATCACACGAGTACCCGGGATTTCCAAAAAAGCAGACAACACTTTGGGTTCCCCAGTGCCTCAATCCACCCAGATGTGTATTTAACTTGCCACCTTAAAGTAAACCATTAATTAACAATCTCACATCTGTCGTGAATATCTCTCAAACCCAAACCACGTCTACGAGCATAGCATGGCAATATAAGCATAACATAGAAGTAACTCCCAAGGTTTGAAAGTAACAGGGCAATAGGTTCCTACCTCATCATCTACTTCCCAACCCACAAATAAATGCCATCCTAATCATGCAATGTTTGAGGATTGAGCTAATGCATAAAAACTGGGTATGAAAAATATATGATCAAGTGTTACTTGCCTTGCTGACGATCCGTGAATCCTAGAGACTCGTAGTAACACGCCGCACTCCGGAATTCTATCGCAAGCAAACAATACATACATAAGCAACAAACAAAGATGCGCAAACGAAACTTCAACTGAAAGAGGTTGACCGGAGAGTTCAACTTAAGAACTCCGGTTTGCAAAAAGAATCAAACCAAACGAAACAACGAAACTCAAACGGCGAAAGAAATAGGGTCCGTTTACAAATCTGAACTAGAGTCAAATTTTACAATGATAAAAACTGGTTTAAGTTGATTATTCGGAAAGAGGGTTCCGAGATGAAACTCTAGGCGCTTGAATCGCCTGATTCCGATAAACGAGCGAAAAGATAAACAGGTTTGAAAATTGGATCAGGAATCGCGATCAGAATAACCGCGGAATAAATCTGATAAAAGAAAAGCGATTTAACTGCTAAACGAGCTAACGTTCATTAACAGAACCTAAACAGTGAACGCGTTCGTTAGAACGAACGGACGAACGGACATTCGCTAAGTAAATAAACCGACGAAATAAACCGATCTATATATATAAAAAAACGATCTAGGGTTTTTTAAAAAACCGAAGGGTTTTCTTAAAAAAAATCGGCGGCGGGGTCGGGTACCTCCGGCGAGGCGTGTCCGGCGGGGCGGGCGGCTCCGGCGGGTTCCGGTGGGCGGGGTCGGCGAGGGGCGGCGGCGCGGGAGGGCGGCGACGGCGCTGGGCGGCGGCGACGGGCGGATCGGGGCTCGGGCTCGGGCTCTGCCGGTTCCGGCGGCGGGGCTCGGTGGTGACGGGTGGTGGTGTGGCGGCAGGCGGGCGGCATTTATAGGGGCGGGCGGGCTCGGCTTGGGGAAGGGGCGCCGGGGTGGAGTCCGGCTCGGACTTCGCCCTCGGCGTCCGTGCCTCGCACGGCGGCGCGCGGGGAGGGAGGCGGCGGCGCTCGCGGGCCGGCCTGGCTCGGCTGGGCCTTTGGCCCAGTCGGGCGCGGGTCCGTTTTTTTTAAATCCATTCCGCCGAAAGAAAAATTCCTAGAAAAATAAATAAAAATCTAAAAATTCCAAAATAAGTTTCCTCCGTCTAAATAAAATATTTATAACTAGATGAACTTTTCTTGGCCCCTAGAATGCAACTTTTTAAAACGTGCAAATTTTTCCAGGGTAATTAAAATTCCAAATAAAATCAAATAAAAACCAAATAATGATTTTAACATTTTTCCTCCGTTATTTCAATTATTTTGGAGAAGTCATATTATCTCCCCTCATTTTTTTATTTAAAATGAAATATTTTCCGGAGAGAAAAATAATTAAAATCCAATATCCTCGTCTTCACTATTTGATAAAATCAAATATGAAAATTGAAAAAAATCCCCAACTCTCTCCGAGGGTCCTTGAGTTGCTTAGGATTTTCGAGGATGGCAAACGAGAATACAAATAAATATGGTATGCATGGATGACCTATGTATAACATGCCAAATTGAAAATTTGGGATGTTACAGGAACCTTCTAGAACCTTCCTGGTACAATACCGAAAAATCCTGAACATTTTCCAGTGACCAAAACAGGACTTCCCGTATATAAATCTTTACCTCCGGACCATTCCGGAACTCCTCGTGACGTCCGGGATCTCATCCGGGACTCCGAACAACATTCGGTAACCACATACAAACTTCCTTGATAACCCTAGCGTCATCGAACCTTAAGTGTGTAGACTCTACGGGTTCGGGAACCATGAACATGACCGAGATGTTCTCCGTCAATAACCAACAGGGGATCTGGATACCCATGTTGGCTCCCACATGTTCCACGATGATCTCATCGGATGAACCACGATGTCAAGGACTCAATCAATCCCGTATACAATTCCCTTTGTCTAGCGGTATTGTACTTGCCCGAGATTCGATCGTCGGTATGTCGATACCTTGTTCAATCTGCTATCGCAAGTATCTTTACTCGTTCCGTAACACATCATCCCGCCGATCAACTCTTTGATCACATTGTGCACATTATGATGATGTCCTACCGAGTGGGCCCAGAGATACCTCTCCGTCACACGGAGTGACAAATCCTACCTCGATTCGTGCCAACCCAATGACACTTTCGAAGATACCGTAGTGCACCTTTATAGCCACCCAGTTACGCCAGGACGTTTGGTACACCCAAAGCATTCCTACGGTATCCGGAATTGCACAATCTCATGGTCTAAGGAAAAGATACTTGACATTAGAAAAGCTTTAGCATACTTAACTACACGATCTCTATGCTAGGCTTAGGATTGTCTTGTCCATCACATCATTCTCCTAATGATGTGATCCCGTCATCAATGACATCCAATGTCCATGGTCAGGAAACCGTAACCATCTATTGATCAACGAGCTAGTCAACTAGAGGCTTACTAGGGACATGGTGTTGTCTATGTATCCACACATGTATCCGAGTTTCCTATCAATACAATTATAGCATGGATAATAAACGATTATCATGAACAAGGAAATATAATAATAACTAATTTATTATTGCCTCTAGGGCATATTTCCAACAGTCTCCCACTTGCACTAGAGTCAATAATCTAGTTCACATCGCCATGTGATTAACACTCACACGTCACATCGCCATGTGACCAACATCCAAAGAGTTTACTAGTGTCATTAAACTAGTTCACATCATCATGTGATTAAGACTCAATGAGTTCTGGAGTTTGATCATGTTTTGCTTGTGACAGAAGTTTTAGTCAACGGGTCTGCAACATTCAGATCCGTATGTACTTTGCAAATCTCTAGGTCATAATGTAAATGCTGCTTTCACGCTCCACTTGGAGCTATTCCAAATGGTTGCTCCACTATACGTATCCGGTTTGCTACTCAGAGTCATACACACTAGGTGTTAAAGCTTGCATCGACATAACCCTTTACGCCGAACTCTTTATTACCTCCATAATCGAGAAACATGTCCTTATTACTCCAAGGACAATTTTAATCGCTAACTGGTGATCCACTCCCTGATCACCTTTGTACCCTCTTGCCAGACATGTGGCAAGGCACACATCAGGTGCGGTACTTAGCATAGCATACTGTAGAGCCTACGTCTAAAGCATAGGGGACGACCTTCGTCCTTTCTCTTTCTTCTGCCGTGGTCGAGCTTTTAGTCTTAACTTCATACCTTACATCTCAGGCAAGAACTCCTTCTTTGACTGATCCATCTTGAACACCTTCAAGATAATGTCAAGGTATATGCTTATTTGAAAGTACCATTAAGCGTTTTTGCTCTATCCCTATAGATCTTGATGCTCAATGTTCAAGTAGCTTAATATAGGTTTTCACTTGAAAAACATTTTTCTAAATAACCCTATATGCTTTCCAGAAATTCTACATCATTTCTGATCAACAATATGTCAACAACATATACTCATCAGAAATTCTATAGTGCTCCCACTCACTTCTTTGGAGATACAAATTTCTCATGAACTTTGTATAAACCCAAAATCTTTGATCATCTCATCAAAGCGCACATTCCAACTCCGAGATGCTTACTCCAGTCCTTAGAAGGATCGGTGGAGCCAGCATACCTTTTAGCATCCTTAGGATCGACAAAACTTTTCTAATTGTATCACATACAACCTTTCCTTACAAAAACTGGTAAGGAAACTCGTCTTGACATCCATCTGCCAGATTTCATAAATGCAGCTAATGCTAACATGATTCCGACGGACTTAAGCATCGCTATGGATGAGAAAATCTCATCGTAGTCAACTCCTTGAACTTGTGAAAAACTCTTCGCCATAAGTCGAGCTTCATAGACGGTGACATTACCGTCCACGTCCGTCTTCTTCTTAAAGATCCATTTATCTCAATGGCTTGCCGATCATCGGCAAGTCCACCAAAGTCCATGCTTTGTTACGATACATGGATCCTATCTCGGATTTCATGGCTTCTAACCATTTGTCGGAATATGGGCCCACCATCGCTTCTCCATAGCTCGTAGGTTCATTGTTGTCTAGCAACATGACCTTCAAGACAGGTTCACCGTACCACTCCGAAGCAGTACGTGTCCTTGTCGTCCTACGAGGTTCGGTAGTGACTTGATTTGAAGCTTCATGATCACTATCATAAGCTTCCACTTCAATTGGTGTAGGTGCCATAGGAACAACTTCTTGTGCCCTGCTGCACACTGGTTGAAGTGATGGTTCAATAACCTCATCAAGTCTCCACCATCCTCCCACTCAATTCTTTAGAGAGAAACTTTTCCTCGAGAAAGGACCCGTTTCTAGAAACAATCACTTTTGCTTCCGGATCTGAATTAGGAGGTATACCCAGCTGTTTTTGGGTGTCCTATGAAGATGCATTTTATCCGCTTTGGGTTCGAGCTTATCAACCTGAAACTTTTTCACATAAGCGTCGCAGCCCCAAACTTTTAAGAAACGACAACTTAGGTTTCTCCAAACCATAGTTCAAACGGTGTCGTCTCAACGGAATTACGTGGTGCCCTATTTTAAAGTGAATGCGGTTGTCTCTAATGCCTAACCCATGAACGATAGTGGTAATTAGATAAGAGACATCATGGTACGCACCATATCCAATAGGGTGCAACTATGATGTTCGGACACACCATCACACTATGGTGTTCCAGGCGGTATTAATTGAGAAACAATTTCCAAAAAGTCTTAATTATGCGTACAAAGCTCAGAACTCAGATACTCATCTCTATGATCATATCATAGACATTTTATCCTCTTGTCACAATGATCTTCAACTTCGCTCTGAAATTACTTGAACCATTCAATAATTCAGACTTGTGTTTCATCAAGTAAATATACTCAACATCTACTCGAATCATCTGTGAAGTAAGAACATAACGATATTCATCAGATGCCTCAAAGCACTCATTGGACCGCACACATCAAAATGTGTTACTTCCAACAAGTCGCTATCTTGTTCCATCTTATCAAACCGAGGCTTTTCAGGTCATCTTGCCCATGTGGTATGATTTGCATATCTCAAGTGATTCAAAATCAAGAGAGTCCAAACGATCCATCCGCATGGAGTTTCTTCATGCATATACACCAATAGACATGGTTCGCATGTCTCAAACTTTTCAAAACGAAAGTGAGTCCAAAGATCCATCAACATGGAGCTTCTTCATGCTTTTATACCAATATGACTTACATGGCAAAGTGCCACAAGTAAGTGGTACTATCATTACTATCTTATATCTTTTGGCATGAAAATGTGTATCACTACGATCGAGATTCAATAAACCATTCCTTTAGGTGCAAGACCATTGAAGGTATTATTCAAATAAATAGAGTAACCATTATTCTCCTTAAATGAATAATCAGATCATGCGATAGACATAATCCAATCATGTCTATGCTCAACGCAAACACCAAATGAGAATTATTCAGGTTTAATACTAATCTTGATGGTAGAGGGAGCGTGCGATGTTTGATAATATCAAACTTGGAAACACTTCCAACACATATCGTCAGCTCACCTTTAGCTAGTCTTCGTTTATTCCGTAGATCTTTTATTTCGAGTTACTAACACTTAGCAACCAAACCGGTATCTTAATACCCTGGTGCTACTAGGAGTACTAGTAAAGTACACATTAACATAATGTATATCCAATATACTTCTATCGACCTTGCCACCTTCTCATCTACCAAGTATCTAGGGTAATTCTGCTCCAGTGGTTGTTCCCCTTATTACAGAAGCACTTAGTCTCGGGTTTGGGTTCAACCTTGGGTTTCTTCACTAGAGCAGCAGCTGATTTGCCGTTTCATGAAGTATCCCTTCTTGCCCTTGCCCTTCTTGAAACTAGTGGTTTCATTAACCATCAACGATTGATGCTCCTTCTTGATTTCTACTTTCGCGGTGTCAAACATCGTGAATACCTCAAGGATCATCGTATCTATCCCTGATATGTTATAGTTCATCACGAAGCTCTAGCAGCTTGGTGGCAATGACTTTGAAGAAACATCACTATCTCATCTGGAAGATCAACTCCCACTCGATTCAAGTGATTGTTGCACTCAGACAATCTGAGCACAAGCTCAACGATTGATATTTTCTCCCTTAGTTTTCCGGCTAAGAAAATCGTCGGAGGTCTTATACCTCTTGACGTGGGCACGAGCCTGAAATCCCAATTTCAGCCCTCGAAACATCTCATATGTTCCGCGACATTTCGAAAACGTCTTTGGTGCCTCAACTCTAAACCGCTTAACCGAACTATCACGTAGTTATCAAAGCGTGTATGTCCGATGTTCGCAACATCCACAGACGACGTTTGGGGTTCAAAGACACCGAGCGTGCATTAAGGACATAATCTTTCTATTGTCCGCATAATTGCTCATCAACTTTCAACTATATTTTCTCTAGGAACATATCTAAACAGTGGAACTAAAGCGCCGAGCTACGACATAATTTGCAAACATCTTTTGACTATGTTCAGGATAATTAAGTTCATCTTATGAACTCCCACTCAGATAGACATCCCTCTAGTCATCTAAGTGATTACATGATCCGAGTCAACTAGGCCGTGTCCGATCATCACGTGAGACGGACTAGTCATCATCGGTGAACATCTTCATGTTGATCGTATCTACCATACGAGTCATGCTCGACCTTTCGATCTCTTGTGTTCCGAGGCCATGTTTGTACATGCTCGGCTCGTCAAGTTAACCTAAGTGTTTCGCGTGTGTAAATCTGGCTTACACCCGTTGTATGTGAACGTAAGAATCTATCACACCCGATCATCACGTGGTGCTTCAAAACGCATTTAACTTTCGCAGAACGGTGCACGCTTAGGGAACACTTTCTTGAAATTTTAATGAGGGATCATCTTATTTACTACCGTCGTTCTAAGAAAATAAGATGCATAAACATGATAAACATCACATGCAATCAAATAGTGACATGATATGGCCAATATCATATTGCTCCTTTGATCTCCATCTTCGGGCTCCATGATCATCATCGTCACCGCATGACACCATGATCTCCATCATCATGATCTCCATAATCGTGTCTCCATGAAGTTGTGTCGCCAACTTATTACTTCTACTACTATGGCTACCGGTTAGCAATAAAGTAAAGTAATTACATGGCGTTGTTCAATGACACGCAGGTCATACAATAATTAAAGACAACTCCTATGGCTCCTGCCTGTTGTCATACTCATCGACATGCAAGTCGTGATTCCTATTACAAGAACATGATCAATCTCATACATCACATATCATTCATCACATTCTTCTTGGCCATATCACATCACATAGCATACCCTGCAAAAACAAGTTAGACGTCCTCTAATTGTTGTTTGCATGTTTTACGTGGCTACTATGGGTTTCTAGCAAGAATGTTTCTTACCTACGCAAAACTACAACGTGATATGCCAATTGCTATTTACCCTTCATAAGGACCCTTTTCATCGAATCCGTTCCGACTAAAGTGGGAGAGACTGGCACCCGCTAGCCACCTTATGCACCAAGTGCATGTCAGTCGGTGGAACCTGTCTCACGTAAGTGTACGTGTAAGGTCGGTCCGGGCCGCTTCATCCCACAATACTATCGAAACAAGATTGGACTAGTAACGGCAAGCATATTTAACAAAATCAACGCCCACAACTACTTTGTGTTCTACTCGTGCAAAGAATCTACGCAATAGACCTAGCTCATGATGCCACTGTTGGGGAACGTAGCAGAAATTCAAAATTTTCCTACGAGTCACCAAGATCTATCTATGGAGAGACTAGCAACGAGAGAAGGAGAGTGCATCTACATACCCTTGTAGATCGCTAAGCGGAAGCGTTCAAGAGAACGGGGTTGAAGGAGTCGTACTCGTCGTGATCCAAATCACCGGAGATTCTAGTGCCGAACGGACGGCACCTCCGCGTTCAACACATGTACAACCCGGTGACGTCTCCCATGCCTTGATCCAGCAAGGAGAGAGGGATAGGTTGAGGAAGGCTCCATCCAGCAGCAGCACGACGGCATGGTGGTGGTGGAGGAGTGTGGCAATCCTGCAGGGCTTCGCCAAGCACCGCGGGAGAGGAGGAGGACTTGGGAGAGGGGGAGGGCTACGCCAGGGGCAAGGGTGAAGCTCCCGTGCGTGTAACACCCCGAGACCGACGCTCCAGAAGACTTCCAGCTACTCTGAGTTTTGTCGTGTGATTTGTTTTGTTTGTGCATTCATCATGTCATCTCTTGCATTGCATCATGTCATCAAGCCATCATGTCATTTAATTCTTAAAACTCTTCTAAATAAAATCGTATGGATCTTCGGTCCATTTAAATCGAGGGATTCACATGGTGATTTCTATTTATAACATATTAAAGCCTCTCAATATTATTAGGGAGCTATAATAAAATTATTCCATTGTTTCGGTATCACCATAACACACTTGCAAATAATTCTCCATGCCTTTGTTATCTCATTTCTTGGTCTCCAACCTTGCCCATAAATTATTTCGTCATTTTCCGAGCTCCACCAAAAATCCAACATTTTTGGACCTTCCTTTTATCAAGTCCTAGTTCAAACCCATTTGAATTAAATTCAAATGAGTTTGAATTTACATCTTTCAACCGTGGCCTTTCTATTTTTCTTGAACGAGCATATTTTTAAGTAGTCCGGGAAAATTATCTCCTCATGCATTTTCTTTCCCTAACCCCCCTCTTCATTTTCCTTCTCTCTAATGCTTTCTCGTTAGAAATATAAGAGAGAGGAGAAGAGAACCCAGCAGGCCATCCAGGCCGCCCAGCCTCTAAGGCCCGTTCCACAGGCCCAGCTGCGCCTCTAACCCTAGCCCGACCCCTCGCCGATCCATCTCTCCCCGAGTGCCTTCTCCTCGCGCCGCCACACACAAGACGTCGCCGCCAGGAGAGGATCCCACGATCCTCCGCATCTCTCCCTCGATCCATCTCCTCCTCCTCCTCGCTCCCACGCAGTGCTCGATCCCTCCTCCTCGTTGCGCTGTCAGCAGAGAGAGAGAGAGGAGCGACGCGGCCACCCCCTTCCAACTCCTGCATCGAGCGCCCCCTCTCCACCTCGCCCAGCCGTCCCCGTGCCAGGACCTCCACGCCCTTCGCCACGACCTGTGCGCCAGACGTCGCCCCATCTCCGCACGCCGCGCCCTGCTTCTCCGCCCGAGCCTCGCGACCACGCCCCTGCCGGCCCCGCGCCCGGCCTCCGCAACACCACCTGGAGACCAACTCCGGCGGCCCCGTCGCCTCTGCCTTGCGCACACCACATGCCCTAACCTCTCGTCCGTCCCGGCCCCTCCTCGTCGCCTCCGCGCCACCAGCCAGCCACCGGAGCCGCCGCCGCTACCGGATCTGGCTGTGCCTCGCCAGGGTCCTCCCCTGCCGGCTCCCGTCGCCCCTGCAGCCCCTTTGCAGGAGCAGCCACTTTGCAGGAGCAGCCCCTTTGCCCGTCCTCGCATCTCCGACCTCGTCACCATCGACCCGGCAGGAGCTCCGCCTCCCTGCTTCACGTCAAGGCCGAAGACACCGTGGACGTCAAGACCAAGTACCCCTTCGCTTCGCAATACCGCAAGTTCAGAAGATCCCAAGTACCACTACGACCCGAGAACGTCTACTTCCATCTACTTCCCTCGACGAACTCGCTCCGCCCGAAATGCACGCTTCAAAGGTATAATCCCGAGTTGACGACCGCCCGTGAACGAATGAATGTGTGTTGTATGAGATGCTCGTGTTTGCACCGTGCCCGTTTGTCTTTGCACGTTCCTCCTCGTTTGCCATGCCGCCGACCCGTGGGAACCCGGAATTCGGGAGCACCCCACCATCCTTGCATGACACGCTCACGCCCACTTCTTTTGCACCAGTATCTCCGTGAGCTACCGGAACCGATATGTTGTCGTGGCATCATTTTCGGATATGTTGCCGTGGCACCATTTCCGTTTCACCGCCGTGGCACCTTTTTCCTTCCGCCATGGCGACAAATGCCTCGTATCATGTTCATGTTAACGTTTTCATAAAATTGCATAAACTTGTATATGTCATCCGCATCATGTTAACAGCATTTAAAATGTTTAAAATTGTGTTTGCTTTAAACTACTAAATGACATGGGGATTTTCCGGAATTTTTGTTTGTTGTTTCCGGCCTCACTTAAACTTGCCTAAATAGTTAGTTTATTTATGCTTCACCTCTTGCCATGTTAATTAACATTTAATATATGTTGAGTATCTTAACCGAGAGTAAACTAAATAATTTGATGTGGTGTTTCGTCAATATGCAACTCGTTACATATTGAGCTCCACTTAACTTGTAGTATTGTTTGTTGCACTTTGTCATGCCATGCCTCATTAAACCGGACATGCATCATACTTGTTTGTGCATCATGTCATGTTTATGCTTGTGTGTTTACCATGTTGTTTGCTTCTTTCCGGTTTGCTTCTCTCGTTAGCTTCGGTTTCATACCGGAGTTGTGAGGATTCGTTCGACTACGTTCGTTTGTCTTCTTCATGGAATCGTTCTTCTTCCTTGCGGGATCTCAGGCAAGATGACCATTACCCTCGATATCACTTCTATCTTTGCTTGCTAGTTGCTTCGTTCTATCGCTATGCTGCGCTACCTATCACTTGTTTACCATGCCTCCCATATTGCCATGTCAGCCTCTAACCTTTTCACCCTTCCTAGCAAACCATTGCTTGGCTATGTTACTGCTTGGCTCAGCCCCTCTTATAGCATTGTTAGTTGCAGGTGAAGTTGAAGATTGCTCCATGATGGACATATGTTGGGATATCACAATATCTCTTATTTAATTAATGCATCTATATATTTGGTAAAGGGTGGAAGACTCGGCCTTATGCCTGGTGTTTTGTTCCACTCTTGCCGCCCTAGTTTTCGTCATACCGGTGTTATGTTCCCGGATTTTATGCTCCTTACGCGGTTGGGTGATTTATGGGACCCCTTGACGGTTTGCTTTGAATAAAACTCCTCCAAAGAAGGCCCAACCTTGGTTTACCATTTGCCACCTAAGCCTTTTTCCTTGGGTTCTGCAGACTCAAGGGTCATCTTTATTTCAACCCCCGGGGCCAAGTGCTTGTCTAAGTGTTGGTCCTAACTAGAGCACTTTGCGGCGCCCCTCGTGGAAACTTGAGGTCTGGTTTTAGTTGTAATGGATTGCTCATCCGGTGTTGCCCTGAGAACGAGATATGTGCAGCTCCTATCGGGATTGTCGGCGCATCGGGCGGTCTTGCTGGTCTTGTTTTACCATTGTCGAAATGTCTTGTAACCGGGATTCCGAGACTGATCGGGTCTTCCCGGGAGAAGGAATATCCTTCGTTGACCGTGAGAGCTTGTGATGGGCTAAGTTGGGACACCCCTGCAGGGTATATTATCTTTCGAAAGCCGTGCCCGCGGTTATGAGGCAGATGGGAATTTGTTAATGTCCGGTTGTAGAGAACTTGACACCAGATACGAATTAAAACGCATCAACAGTGTGTGTAGCCGTGATGATCTCTTTTCGGCGGAGTCCGGGAAGTGAACACGGTTTTGGGTTATGTTTGACGTAAGTAGGAGTTCAGGATCACTTCTTGATCATTGCTAGTTCACGACCGTTCCGTTTGCTCTCTTCTCGCTCTTATTTGTGTATGTCAGCCACCATATATTCTTAATCACTGCTGCAACCTCACCACTTTACCCCTTCCTTCCCATAAGCTTAAATAGTCTTGATCTCGCGGGTTTTGAGATTGCTGAGTCCTCGTGACTCACCAGATACTATCACAACAGTTGCAGGTGCCGATGATACCAGTGCAGGTGATGCAACCGAGCTCAGATGGGAGCTCAACGAAGACCTTGGTCGTTGCTATGTATCGTTTCATGTTGATCAGTAGTGGAGCCCAGTTGGGACGATCGAGGATCTAGCAGTTGGGTTATCTTCTTTTCTTTTGGCTTCGTCCGTAGTCGGACTATGTGTGTACTCTGAATGATGTATGATTTATTTATGTTCATTGTGTGAAGTGGCGATTGTAAGCCAACTCTTTATCCCATTCTTGTTCATTACATGGGATTGTGTGAAGATGACCCTTCTTGCGACAAAACCACAATGCGGTTATGCCTCTAAGTTGTGCTTCGACACGTGGGAGATATAGCCGCATCGTGGGTGTTACAAGTTGGTAATCAGAGCCATCCCCGACTTAGGAGCCCCTGCTTGATTGTTTGCTGGCGTTGTTGAGTCTAGAACAAAAATGTTTTGAGTCTTAGGATTATATATATCAGAGAGTAGGATTCTTTTTACTCCTCAGTCCCTTCATCGCTCTGGTGAGGTCTCCTGACGTAGATGTTTTGACTGTCCTCTTCTCAAATTTCACTAAATTTTTTTTAGGATCACGCGGGTATCTTGGAATCGTTCCGATGGTTTTGTGACGAGAACATTGTTCTTGGTGCCTCCTGTCTATTTATGTGGCTTTGACCCGGGGAGTTGAGCTCTGAGGTGTTGTCGTCACAATTTTATCGTTGCAGTTCTGGAATACCTGAGTTTTGCCGACATCAAAAATCTATTTTATGCAGTTGTTGGTGAGATAACCTCGACGACACCCAGTACTGGGGCGGGAGTTCGGGAGTATTGCCATAGCTCGTATAACAGATTCTTTTTGAAGGTTGAGGTACACGATTTCCGAAGTTTTCTTGGTTATGTGTTGACGAATGGATACAGCTTGGATGTAGGTATTGTTAGTTTGGGTGAGATATATATTGCTTCCCCTGTATCCCCAACACCAGATTGCATAACCAGAAAGTTTCGGGAGTTTTATAGGTGGGAATTCAAGTAGCTCCTAGAATATCTTTTCGACAAATGCATGATATGAGATTGGGGTTTGACGTCTAGTGGTCCGCCTTTCCACGGTCGTTTTTACAGTGGTCTCGTTGTGTCTTAAAGAACCCTTGGCTATGCTGGTTCGGGGACACTTCGTATGTCATGTGCACTGCCTTGTACATGATGGTGCTGTACACTCGAGCCCGTGTGGGCCCCACCACGAAAACTTCGGACGGAATCTCTATCGTATGTTTGTTCCGGCTTATTCTACAAGCCAAATCCTTTGTTTTGTTTTATATGTGGTATTCGAGTTGCTTCGAAGTCAAATGTTGAATCCATACCTTTCCTAAACGGTGTTCTCATATTGCTATGTGAATACTAATCCTTTTGATCATTGAGGTTGTCATGTTAATTCTTTCCAACCGGCGTGCTTCTCTTCAAGTGGATCCGATCATTTTGAACATCCGCAAGATCAATTCTAAGTTTTCTCAACGGTGTTTGTTTCATCCGTCCCAAGTTGCCTTTGTTTTTCCCGCCCTCCCACCCTTTTCTTCAAGGACTCAGATTTCTTAATCGGGTATCCATTTTATTGATGTGAAGTCTCTCCATTCTTTTCCGTCAATGTTCTTATCCGGTGATTCTCAGGAAGATACTAACGGAGCTTCAAGTTTATTATTCTTCGTCTCTTTTCTTCTTCGGTGGATTCAATTCAAGCTTTCGGTGTTGATCATATCCTTATCCTCGTTCAAATGCTATCCCATGCCGGTGCACCTCTTAATCATTCACTTCTCGATATTCCTTCGTTCTCGAGTGTTGAATATTTCTCAGAAGGCTCGTCTTTTCATTCAAGATCCGTTCAAGCTATTCGGAGATTATTATCTCATTCAAGTCATTTAATTCTACCGGTGCAATATCTATTTCAAACAATCGTTCAACGGTGTTTCTCTTGAGTGGGCCCTAACCCACAGGTCTTTTCCCAGGATCTTACCTGACTCTTCTAATTATCAGGAGCGATTCTCAAATTCATTTCCAAGTTTGACGTAAGAATGAATTTCATCAGTCAAATGTCTTTCTCCAAGATCTTTCAAATTCTTTCGTCGTTGGTTCAACCTTTCTAATCTTCATTCTGGAATCTCTCAACAATTCATGGTGGTGTTTCTCGTCGTCATTCTCGGATTTTGAAGACCGAAGAAGAGTTCCTCTTAAATCCTTACCCGTTCTCCCAGAGATTCATGGTTCTAGCGTTATGCCATCCTCTCATAATTGCTTTCGATTGTGAGAGTTCTTTTCACCCATCCGGAGCAATTCAGGAGTCTTTTCAGTTTCATTCTCCGGAGCCAATCATCTCAGAATTATTCATTCTCAGCTTTCAGCTCTCGTTCTAAAATTTTGCCGGTGCATCATTCAAATATCCTCTAATCAGTTCATGATCTCTTCGTTCTCTTGTATCTATATCCCCTCAAGTATCTTCATTCATTTTCCAATTCTTCCCGGTGATTTGTGCCTTTGCTACGTTCGTTTTCTATTCTTTTGGTGGTTCGTTCAGGATTTCACTTCCTTCATTATCATATCAAATATTCGTTGTTTCCAAATTCTGCCGGTGGTTCCATCAATACCTTCTCAAGTTCGCGCTATATCTCTCTTAACCCTTTCTACGAGAATAAGTAGTATCCCAAATCCGTTGCTTGTCATCAATTTAAATTGGTGAAGGATACGCATAACGTAATTCTTATTATTGTTTCACCCAAGTAATCTAGTTTCTTCTTTTCAGAGTTGTTCATCATGTCATTTTTCTCGGTTCGAGATGCTTCATCTTTTCTTTTCCGGAGTTCCAAGTTTTCTCGGTTATATCGCCGCGAAGCTCCATCTAAATCATGGCAAGGCTTCACCTTGTGTTTGCAACTTCTCTTTCTTTCTATCATCCTTTTATTATCGGAGTTCTTCATGGAGGCTCTACATGGTGGTTCGTTCCTTTCATTCTCGATTTGTTCTTCAAGATTTCTCTTGAAGCTAAGACCCGCCAAGCTATACTCTAAATTAAACATGGTGCTCAACACATGTTTTGTTTTGAGGCGTTCAAGCATTCTTCATCTTGCATTCCGAAGTGCAATTCTTTCTATCTTACCTTTTGAGGTGGTGTTATGTCACTCTTGACAATTTCCCTTGGTGATTCATGTTGTGAAGAACGAGGTATTTTAAATCCATTAATCTCTTCATTGGAGTTATCTTGTGTCATATTTCACCTAAAGCCTTCCCTAAGGAATGTTGCTATTTGTGGTGCTTATCAATGATCCAAGTTTTCTCCTATCCTCTCAGCGAAAGAAGTTTTCATCTCTTCTTTGATCGCAAGCAAGCAATTGTTTTTGTTAGTGGCAGAATTTCACCGCAAGTTTGAGATGTTTTCCATAAGCCCATAACAAGCTTATTCTTTTCGTTGTTGGTTTTCCAACAACTTCGTTCAATCCTTCTTTGCAAGGATACTTTCCAAGCTCATTTGTGGTAGAAGTTGGCATTTTTCTTCTCCGTTCTTTTCTTCCCAACAATCTAGCTTCTATTCTTTCGTTCCGGAGGCATTGTGATGTTGCTCTCTTCACTCATCTTCTCGTATTAAGGATCGTGTTCTTTTCGTGCTTATCCATCTAACCGGAGTGTTGTGTCATCTCTTCAAGTAATTTTCATCTTATCAAGTCTAGCATCTCTTTTCAACCGGAGTGCTGTCCGAATTTGTTCTTCCTTGTTCCTTGTTTATCTCGTTTCAACCAGAGTGGTTTCAATTCCTTCTTGTTCTTTGTGCTAGTCATTCACAGCTTTGCAACCTCCAACGTTAACATGGTGTTCCTTGTTTCTTTCAACTTTTCAACCTCTCAAGGTTCTTTGGTTTCACTCTTTTGTCGAAGAAGCAACTTAGTTTTACCTCCTCTCTTCCTCTTCCGTTTCTCTCCGGTGCCATCCTAGATCTCGGGACGAGATCCTCTTGTAGTGGTGGAGTGTTGTAACGCCCCGAGACCGACGCTCCAGAAGACTTCCAGCTACTCCGAGTTTTGTCGTGTGATTTGTTTTGTTTGTGCATTCATCATGTCATCTCTTGCATTGCATCATGTCATCATGCCATCATGTCATTTAATTTTTAAAACTCTTCTAAATAAAATCGTATGGATCTTCGGTCCATTTAAATCAAGGGATTCACATGGTGATTTATCTTTATAACATATTAAAGCCTCTCAATATTATTAGGGAGCTATAATAAAATTATTCCATTGTTTCGGTATCACCATAACACACTTGCAAATAATTCTCCATGCCTTTGTTATCTCATTTCTTGGTCTCCAACCTTGCCCATAAATTATTTCGTCATTTTCCAGAGCTCCACCAAAAATCCGAACATTTCTGGACCTTCCTTTTATCAAGTCCTAGTTCAAACCCATTTGAATTAAATTCAAATGAGTTTGAATTTACATCTTTCAACCGTGGCCTTTCTATTTTTCTTGAACGAGCATATTTTTGCAGTCCGGAAAATTATCCCTTGTGCATTTTCTTTCCCTAACCCCCTCTTCATTTTCCTTCTCTCTAATGCTTTCTCGTTAGAAATATAAGAGAGAGGAGAAGAGAACCCAGCAGAGCCATCCAGTGCCGGCCCAGCCTCTAAGGCCCGTTCCACAGGCCCAGTGCTGCGCCTCTAACCCTAGCCCGACCCCTCGCTCGATCCATCTCTCCCCGGCGCCTTCTCCCTCGCGCGCCACACACGACGTCGCGCCAGGGAGAGGATCCCATGATCCTCCCGCATCTCTCCCTCGATCCATCTCCTCCTCCTCCTCGTTCCCACGCAGCGCTCGATCCCCTCCTCCCTCGTTGCGCCGTCAGAGAGAGAGAGAGAGAGAGAGAGAGGAGCGCCGCGGCCTCGCCCTTCCTCCTCCTGCATCGAGCGCCCCCGCTCCACCTCGCCCTGCCGTCCCCGTGCCAGGACCTCCTCGCCCTTCTCCTCGCCTCAGGCGCCTGACGCCGCCCATCTCCTCGCCGCGCCTCGCTTCTCCTCCCGAGCCTCGCGACCACGCCCCTGCCCCTGCGCGCCGGCCTCCGCAACACCACTGGAGACCAACTCCGCAGCCCGTCGCCTCTGCAGCGAAAGCACCACGCGCCAACCGCTTGCCCCGTCCCGCGGCCCCTCCTCGTCGCCTCGCGCCACCAGCCAGCCACCGGAGCGCCGCCGCCGCCGGATCTGGCTGCCTCGCCAGGTCCTCCCTGCCGGCTCCCGTCGCCCTGCAGCCCCTTTGCAGGAGCAGCCACTTTGCAGGAGCAGCCTTTGCCCGTCCCTCGCATCTCCGACCTCGTCACCATCGACCCGGCAGAGCTCCGCCTCCTCGCTTCACGCCAAGGCCAAGACACCGTGGACGTCAAGACCAAGTACCCCCTTCGTTTCGGCAATACCGGCAAGTTCAGAAGATCCCAAGTACCACTACGACCCGAGAACGTCTACTTCCATCTACTTCCCTCGACGAACTCGCTCCGCCCGAAACGCACGCTACAAAGGTATAATCCCGAGATGACGACCGCCCGTGAACGAATGAATGTGTGTTGTATGAGATGCTCGTGTTTGCACCGTGCCCGTTTGTCTTTGCACGTTCCTCCTCGTTTGCCATGCCGCCGACCCGTGGGAACCCGGAATTCGGGAGCACCCCACCATCCTTGCATGACACGCTCACGCCCACTTCTTTTGCACCGGTATCTCCGTGAGCTACCGGAACCGATATGTTGCCGTGGCATCATTTTCGGATATGTTGTCGTGGCACCATTTCCGTTTCACCGCCGTGGCACCTTTTTCCTTCCGCCATGGCGACAAATGCCTCGTATCATGTTCATGTTAACGTTTTCATAAAGTTGCATAAACTTGTATATGTCATCCGCATCATGTTAACAGCATTTAAAATTTTTAAAATTGTGTTTGCTTTAAACTACTAAATGACATGGGGATTTTCCGGAATTGTTGTTTGTTGTTTCCGGCCTCACTTAAACTTGCCTAAATAGTTAGTTTATTTATGCTTCACCTCTTGCCATGTTAATTAACATTTAATATATGTTGAGTATCTTAACCGAGAGTAAACTAAATAATTTGATGTGGTGTTTCATCAATATGCAACTCGTTACATATTGAGCTCCACTTAACTTGTAGTATTGTTTGTTGCACTTTGTCATGCCATTCCTCATTAAACCGGACATGCATCATACTTGTTTGTGCATCATGTCATGTTTATGCTTGTGTGTTTACCATGTTGTTTGCTTCTTTCCGGTTTGCTTCTCTCGTTAGCTTCGGTTTCGTTCCGTAGTTGTGAGGATTCGTTCGACTACGTTCGTTTGTCTTCTTCATGGACTCGTTCTTCTTCCTTGCGCGATCTCAGGCAAGATGACCATTACCCTCGATATCACTTCTATCTTTGCTTGCTAGTTGCTTCGTTCTATCGCTATGCTGCGCTACCTATCACTTGTTTACCATGCCTCCCATATTGCCATGTCAGCCTCTAACCTTTTCACCCTTCCTAGCAAACCATTGCTTGGCTATGTTACCGCTTGGCTCAGCCCCTCTTATAGCATTGTTAGTTGCAGGTGAAGTTGAAGATTGCTCCATGATGGACAGGGTTATGTTGGGATATCACAATATCTCTTATTTAATTAATGCATCTATATATTTGGTAAAGGGTGGAAGACTCGGCCTTATGCCTGGTGTTTTGTTCCACTCTTGCCACCCTAGTTTCCGTCATACCGGTGTTATGTTCCCGGATTTTGCGTTCCTTACGCGGTCGGGTGATTTATGGGACCCCTTGACAGTTCACTTTGAATAAAACTCCTCCAAAGAAGGCCCAACCTTGGTATTACCATTTGCCACCTAAGCCTTTTTCCTTGGGTTCTGCAGACTCAAGGGTCATCTTTATTTCAACCCGGCCGTGCTTGTCTAAGTGTTGGTCGAACTAGAAACCCTTCTGGCGCCCCTCAGAAACTTGAGGTCTGGTTTTAGTTGTACGGATTGCTCATCCGATGTTGCCCTGAGAACGAGATATGTGCAGCTCCTATCGGGATTGTCGGTGCATCGGGCGGTCTTGCTGGTCTTGTTTTACCATTGTCGAAATGTCTTGCGAACCGGGATTTCGAGGCTGATCGGGTCTTCCCGGGAGAAGGTATATCCTTCGTTGACCGTGAGAGCTTGTGATGGGCTAAGTTGGGACACCCCTGCAGGGTATATTATCTTTTGAAAGCCGTGCCATGATTTATGAGGCAGATGGGAATTTGTTAATGTCCGGTTGTAGAGAACTTGACACGGTCTGAATTGAAACGCATCAACCGTGTGTGTAGCCGTGATGGTCTCTTTTCGGTGGAGTCCGGGAAGTGAACACGGTTTTGGGTTATGTTTGACGTAAGTAGGAGTTCAGGATCACTTCTTGATCATTGCTAGTTCACGACCGTTCCGTTTGCTCTCTTCTCGCTCTTATTTGCATATGTCAGCCACCATATATGCTTAGTCGCTGCTGCAACCTCACCACTTTACCCCTTCCTTCCCATAAGCTTAAATAGTCTTGATCTCGCGGGTTTTGAGATTGCTGAGTCCTCGTGACTCACCAGATACTATCACAACAGTTGCAGGTGCCGATGATACCAGTGCAGGTGATGCAACCGAGCTCAGATGGGAGCTCAATGAAGACCTTGGTCATTGCTATGTGAGCCCAGTTGGGACGATCGGGGATCTAGCAGTTGGGTTATCTTCTTTTCTTTTGGCTTCGTCCGTAGTCGGACTATGTGTGTACTCTGAATGATGTATGATTTATTTATGT
This sequence comes from Aegilops bicornis, assembly GCA_021605145.1. Classification (NCBI taxonomy): domain Eukaryota; kingdom Viridiplantae; phylum Streptophyta; class Magnoliopsida; order Poales; family Poaceae; genus Aegilops; species Aegilops bicornis. The sequence continues at coordinate 570,489,568 of CM038669.1, read as the reverse complement.
TCATTGTGTGAAGTGGCAATTGTAAGCCAACTCTATATCCCATTCTTGTTCATTACATGGGATTGTGTGAAGATGACCCTTCTTGCGACAAAACCACAATGCGGTTATGCCTCTAAGTCGTGCTTCGACACGTGGGAGATATAGCCGCATCGTGGGTGTTACAATGCGCCTCCCCACTATATATAGGGGTGGAGGGGGCTGCTTTCTTGCCCTCCAAGTCCATTGGGGCGTTGGCAAAGGTGGGAGGAAAGAAATCCCATCATTTCCTTCCCATCGATTGCTATCCCCTTTTTAGGGATCTTGATCTTATCCCTTCGATATGATCTTATTCCTTCTAAGGGGGATCTTGGTGCGCCTTGACCAAGGGTGTGGGGCCTTTCCCCCACTACCCACGTTCATGTGGGTCCCCCATGCAGGTGGGCCCCACTCCGGAACCTTCTAGAACCTTCCCGGTACAATACCGAAAAATCCTGAACATTTTCCAATGGCCAAAATAGGACTTCCCATATATAAATCTTTACCTTCGGACCATTCCGAAACTCCTCGTGACGTCCGGGATCTCATCCGGGACTCCGAACAACATTCGGTAACCACATACAAACTTCCTTTATAACCCTAGCGTCATCGAACCTTAAGTGTGTAGACCCTACGGGTTCGGGAACCATGCAGACGTGGATCGAGATGTTCTCGGTCAATAACCAACAGCGGGATCTGGATACCCATGTTGGCTCCCACATGTTCCACGATGATCTCATCGGATGAACCACGATGTCAAGGACTCAATCAATCCCGTATACAATTCCCTTTGTCTAGCGGTATTGTACTTGACCGAGATTCGATCGTCGGTATGCCGATACCTTGTTCAATCTCGTTACCGGCAAGTCTCTTTACTCGTTCCGTAACACATCATCCCACGATCAACTCTTTGATCACATTGTGCACATTATGATGATGTCCTACCGAGTGGGCCCAGAGATACCTCTCCGTCACACACGGAGTGACAAATCCGATCTCGATTTGTGCCAACCCAATGACACTTTTCGAAGATACCGTAGTGCACCTTTATAGCCACCCAGTTATGTTGTGACGTTTGGTACACCCAAAGCATTCCTACGGTATCCGGAATTGCAAAATCTCATGGTCTCATCAAAAGTTACTTGACATTAGAAAAGCTTTAGCATACGATCTACAAGATCTCTATGCTAGGCTTAGGATTGGGTCTTGTCCATCACCTCATTCTCCTAATGATGTGATCCCGTCATCATTGACATCCAATGTCCATGGTCGAAACCGTAACCATCTATTGATCAACGAGCTAGTCAACTAGAGGCTTACTAGGGACATGGTGTTGTCTATGTATCCACACATGTATCTGAGTTTCCTATCAATACAATTATAGCATGGATAATAAACGATTATCATGAACAAGGAAATATAATAATAACTAATTTATTATTGCCTCTAGGGCATATTTCCAACAGCACGATCTTGATGTATCCCGAGCTTTGCTATTGTAGTTGGATCTTATGATGTTTCTCCCCCTCTACTCTCTTGTGATGAATTGAGTTTCCCCTTTGAAGTTATCTTATCGGATTGAGTCTTTTATGAGAACACTTGATGTATGTCTTGCGATACACTTTGGATGTATGTTTTGGTGATCAACTTGCGGGTTTCGTGACATTGGGAACCTATGCATAGGGGTTGGCACACGTTCTTGACTCTCCGGTAGTAGCTTTGGGGCACTCTTTGAAGTACTTTTATGTTGGTTGGATGAATCTGAGATTATGTGATGCATATCGTATAATCATGCCCACAGATACTTGAGGTGACAATGGAGTATCTAGGTGACATTAGGGTTTTGGTTGATTTGTGTCTTAAGGTGTTATTCTAGCATGAACTCTATGATGGATTGAGCGGAAAGAATAGCTTTATGTTATTTTACTACGAACTCTTGAATAGATAGAACAGAAAGGATAACTTTGAGGTGGTTTCATACCCTACCATAATCTCTACGTTTGTTCACCGCTATTAGTGGCTTTGGAGTGACTCTTTGTTGCATGTTGAGGGATTGTTATATGATCTATCTATGTTATTATTGTTGAGGTAACTTGCACTAGTGAAAGTATGAACCCTAGGCCTTGTTTCCTATCATTGCAATACCGTTTACGCTCACTTTTACCGCTTGTTACCTTGCTGTTTTTATTATTTCAGATTACAAATACCTTTATCTACTATCTATTATGCACTTGCATCTTCATCTCTTCGCCGAACTAGTGCACCTATACAATTTCCATTGTATTGGGTGTGTTGGGGACACAAGAGACTCTTTGTTATTTGGTTGCAGGGTTGTTTGAGAGAGACCATCTTCATCCTACGCCTCCTACGGATTGATAAACCTTAGGTCATCCACTTGAGGGAAATTTGCTACTTTCCTACAAACCTGTGCACTTGCAGGCCCAACAACGTCTACAAGAAGAAGGTTGTGTAGTAGACATCAGGGTGGTGAAGAAAAGAACTAATCTCTTATGCAGGGTCAGGTCTCCCGACGAACTTACTCGTCTGAAGAATTTGCTGGAGACCTGAATGTGCTTGAAAGGATGCAAGCTAATCATAAAGAAATGAATCATTCATTTCTCACATCCTCATATTGCTATATCTGTTCTGTTGATGAAATTGATATCATATTTCTTCACTGATGAAGTATATGGGTTCGTAAGTTACACTAATTCATCTGCGGGATGAACAAACCAAAGCTACTGAGTGGGTCCTCAATAGTGGATGTACAAATCACATGACTTGTGACAGGAGCTTGTTGATGGACACTGATTTTTCGCCATATCATCTGAAGCATATCACCTACGCTGACAAAGGCAAAAGCAAGGTATTGGGTCTAGGTAAGGGTGCAATCTCAAAGGATAAACACATGGAAAAAGTCATGCTTGTTGAGTCCTTAGGATTCAATCTTATGTCTGTCTCAATGCTTTGTGATCTTGATATGGTTGTTGTCTTTGGCAAATTTTGTTTCCTTGTGCTAATGGAATCTGACAACTCCAAAGTCTTCGAAGGCTTTAGGAAAGGAGACTTGTATATTGTTGATTTCTCTGCAGGACCACAGCTTGCCACATGTCTACTTGCAAAAGCTTCAGAATGCTGGCTATGGCATCGATGACTTGGTCATGCTGGGATGAGGAACTTGCATGCACTCGCGAAGAAGAAGCACGTCATCAGCATCGAGGGTGTCAAATTCCTCAAAGATCATCTTTGTGGGGCTTGTGAGGCTGGAAAGATCACCAGAGCCAAGCAGAGCTCGAAGACTATCATGACCACTTCTCGTCCCTTTGAATTACTTCATATGGATCTCTTTGGCCCTACTCATTATGCCACATTCTCTAGTTCTGCATCATTATATGGCTTTGTCATAGTTGATGACTATTCTCGTTACACATGGGTGCATATCATCACTTACAAAAATGAAGTGCAGGAAGTCTTCAGACGATTTTCCTCAAGGGCTTCCACTAACTTTGGTGTGAAGATCAAGCATATTAGGAGTGATAATGGAACTGATTTCAAGAACATTGGACTCAATGAATATCTTGATATACTTGGTATTACTCACGAGTTATCTGCTCCTTATACTCTTCAGCGGAATGGCATCATGGAGTACAAGAATCGAACTCTTGTTGAGATGGCTCGCACTATGCTTGATGAATACAAGACGCCTCTGCGTTTTTGGCCTGAAGCAATCAATACTGCGTGCCACATCATCAACAGGGTATATCTTCACAAATTTTTCAAAAAGACCTCATATGAACTCCTCACTGACAAGAAACCCAGTGTAAGTTATTTCGAAGTCTTCGATGCTAAATGCTAGATTAGAGATCCTCACCATCACTCTAAATTTGCACCGAAAGCACATGAGGGTTTTATGCTTGGTTACGGAACAGACTCGCACACCTACAGAGTCTTCAACCTAAATTATCACAAGGTTGTTGAAACTGTAGACGTGCGGTTCGATGAAACTAATGGCTCGCAAAGAGAGCACCTACCTCCTGTGTTAGATGAAATGTCACCTGAGGAATCCATCAAGTTCAAAGCTACTAAGGATATCATCACAACTGAAGAATCTGCTGAAGAAATCATTCCAGATCGTGAAGAAAATCATGCTGGTGCTGCTGAAGAAACTGGTCCTAAAGAAAATGCTGGACCGAAGCAAAGTCGTCGACCTGCACATCCTCGCGTTGCAAATGAAGTGCAAATCGAGAAGATCACTGATGACATCGAAGCACCAGGTCCTCTAACACGCTCAAAAGCTTCACATTTATCTAACTTTTGTGGGCATTTTGCATTTGTCTCTATCACACAGAGCCCGCTAAAGTTGATGAAGCATTCATGAAATCCGAGTGGATTCAAGCCATGCAAGATGAATTGCATCAATTCAAGCTCAACCACGTGTGGGAGCTTGTCAAGCGACCAAACCCACGCAAGCACAACATCATCGATACCAAATGGATCTACCGCAACAAACAAGACGAAAATGGCCTCGTGGTGAGGAATAAGGCTCGTCTTGTAGCTCAAGGCTACACACAGGTTGAAGGAATTGATTTCGATGAAACTTTTGCACCTGTTGCTAGACTTGAGGCTATTCGCATATTGCTTGCTTACGCTAACCATCATAATATCATCTTACATCAAATGGATGTGAAAAGTGCATTCCTCAATGGTAAGCTTGAGGAAGAAGTATATGTTGCTCAACCACTAGGTTTTGAGGATCCAAAATTTCCAGATCACGTCTACAGACTCAACAAGGCCCTCTATGGCCTCAAGCAAGCACCTCGGGCATGGTATGACACACTAAAGGAATTCCTCATGAAGAAAGGCTTCAAACCCGGTTCACTTGACCCAACTCTTTTCACCAAAACATATGATGATGAATTATTCGTGTGCCAAATATATGTTGATGATATTATCTTTGGTTGTACTAACCAACGTTACAGTGATGAATTTGCCTATATGATGAGTGAAGAATATCAAATGTCTATGATGGGAGAATTGAAATTCTTCTTAGGTTTTCAGATTCGTCAACAATACAATGGCATATTCATATCTCAGGAGAAATACCTCAAGGATGTACTGACGAAATTCGGCATGCAAGACTGCAAGGCGTCAAAATCCCTATGCCCACAAATGGCCATCTATGCACTGATGAAAATGGTAAAGACTTCGATCAAAAGGTATACCGCTCCATGATTGGCTCTTTATTGTATCTATGTGCATCTAGGCCGGATATTATGCTTAGTGTTTGCATGTGTGCCCGATTTCAAACTACACCGAAGGAATCACACCATAAGGATGTGAAGCATATTCTTTGATATCTAGCTCACACACCAACACTTGGATTATGGTATCCCAAGGGCTCTTCCTTTGATCTCATTGGATAATCAGACTTTGACTATGCTGGTGATCAGGTAGACCGCAAGTCAACATCAGGCACATGTCATTTCCTTGGACGATCCTTGGTATGTTGGTCCTCGAAGAAGTAGAACTGTGTATCACTCTCCACTGCAGAAGTTGAATACATTGCTACTGGATCTTGCTGTGCTCAATTACTATGGATGAAGCAAATACTCAAGGAGTACGGCATCAACGTGAAGAATGTGCCTCTCTACTGCGACAATGAGAGTGCTATCGAGATTTCTCACAACCCAGTTCAGCACTCGAAGACAAAGCACATCCAGATTCGTCATCATTTTCTTCGTGAACATGTGTTGAAGGGCGACATCTCCATCGACCATGCAAGTACTGAAGATCAGCTGGCAGATATCTTCACAAAGCCCTTGGATGAGAAGAGATTTAGCAAGTTGCGGTGTCAGCTAAATATCCTAGAATCTTCAAATGTTCTTTGAAAAGGACACACATCCTAACACTTATGCTAACTTGATGACTTAGATGTGCAACACACGAAGTAACGTTTCTTCAATCAATGAAGACTAACCCTCTAAGTGTGAAGAAATTAATGAAGAAATTGATTCTCAGAACCCTACAACAGTTGTACGCGGTGTCTGAAATCAGCTTTTTTATATGGTGGGTTACACCACCAACCAAAGTTGAAAATCTTTGATTTGAGTTTTCCTTCAGTTTTACAAATTCTTCAACTTTGCATTGTCTTCACTCTTTCCGTCGTTGTTCTTCATTTGACTATATATATGAGTTTATGTCCTCTGCAGCATTCACTTATTGCTAATTCTTCAAGTTGTTTTTTCTGCTAAGTGAATGTGATCGGACCCTTCCCCCTCTATGCTAAACTCAACCTAGTCTGTTCACAAATTCTTCATGTGCGTTCTATTTGAAAGTCGTTCAAATTCTTCACTTCGTCCTTGTCAGCTGAAGAAATTGCGAACGAAACATTAAAAAAATTCTTATCTGAATTTTCGGCTTTTGCCGCTCAAACCGTTACACATTCCACGATAAATCTTATCTATTCACCCACGATCTTACATGATAGCCACCTCTTAGTATGTGGGTGACACATGTCACGCGAATGAGAAGGGTCAGGGGCGCGTTCATCCAATTTCTTCGGGCGAACAATTTTTCACCGAAGCTATAAATACCCCCTCCCCTTCCTCACTTCACTTTTACTCCGCTTGACCTCTCTCCCTCGCTCGAGCTTCTCAAGCCCTAGCGCCACTGCTACCTCCATCGTTGCCGGTGAGGAAGAGCTTCACTGCCTCGACCACGTCGCCGTCGTACTCGCGCCGGTCGTGGAAATCTTCTCTCTGCCGCCGCCGTAGACGTCTTCCTCCGCCAAGTTAGGGTGTGGAAGATCCGAGCCAACGAACTTCTAAATCTACACCTCTTGTTCGTCGTGTTCTTCATCAAGGGTAATTAAAAGTTACTTTTACCGCATTTATTCTACTGATGATTTTCATCAAATCTTCAAAAGGTGTTTATTCTTCAACCTCCACTCTAAACACCTAGCACAAATCTTCTGTTCTTGATCTGTTTCTCTAAGTGATGTTTTTTTTATGATTCCTCAATTGTGTGAATCTCACGATCCGCACAACTCTGGAATCTAAGTCAAAGAACACTTAGTGAAATTCTTCATGACACGTCGGGTCAATTTCCTCAAACTTGTTCAGTTTTGCAAAAACTTCTAAGAACGCATATGACCTCTCCAAATTCTACGCACCTATACTCTGTTAACAGGTACACATGTCTGCTGCTGAATCACTAGGTTCTCATCAACTTAACTCATTTGCAGCATTCCTCGAAGAAAAGTTACATACATCTTCAGAGAACTCAATTGTGCAAATTCCTCAGCTGAAGAAAAATGGCAGATGGTAAAAGGCCTCAGAAAGGAGGAAATAAGCTTGAAGTTAACACTGCTTTTGAGATATTGCACGCCTGATGAGGCAACTCACGGCAAGGAAACAAAGAATGAGCGCAAAGTGCGCATTCAGAGAATAGAAAGAAGATGGGAAAAAGAGTGGAGGGAGTACAGATATGTTACTCCCAAATACGTGAAGACATTCTCTTAATCCTCCGTGCCCAAGACCTCCTCTAGCACCTAGCCAATTATCAGATCCAACAAGCCTTAAACGTGGTGAGGATTATGCTGATGAGTGGTCCAGGCGGCAAGCAGAGTTGGCCAAGTAGGCCAAAGAAGTAGTAAAGAAATTCAATGAGGATTCTGCTGCTGCCGCAGCCGCTACTGAGGCTTCTTCGAGCAAGAAGGCTATGCCTAAGAAGCCAGCCAAGAAACCACCTTCCTCAGCAATGCCCTCACGACCAAGTTCTTCTTCATTGCCGTCACGGCCAATTTCCTCAGTGCCACCAAGGCCAATTCCTCAAGCTGCCCCAGTTCCTCAAGCTGCTCAACTTCCTCGGACTTCAAAGTCCTCAGCTCCTCTGGAAAAGTCCACGGCACCTGTGCATCTCGCCACTTGCCAACGGACCACGGGCATATCAATTGCCTCCGGAGCTTCTGCAAGTTCTTCTGCTGGCCCATCTCTGTTGAAGAAAAAGGTCACTGTTGGACGGGGCACTAGACCAAGTCCTCACAAGAAGCAGGTGGTCTTCCAAATTCCATCTGATGATGAGGTTGATGATGATGAGCTAGCCGATATCATCAAGGACAGACAGCAGCGGGCCGCTAGAGCCAAAGGGAGTGTTGTGCCCCTTCTACTGGATCCGCAGAAGATCCTCGATTTCATCGACCTCTGACACAAAGATCCAAATGCTCCTATGCCAGATTTGGGCCTCACTCCTGGACAAAGTCACGTGTTGACGGCGTTCATTGATGAAGAGAAATGGAAGTATGACCAAGCCAAGACAGTGAAGAAAGCACAGTATAAGAAGCAGCGCTACCTAAAGGACAATATCCTTAGTCTTTCGCCTAAACAGCTCATTGCACTGCAAGCTGACATCAAAAAGCTCAGCGATGAATTTGACGCCTACAAGGCAGACTGGCAGGGTGCCAAGGTCAGATTCATCAAGATGGCGAAGAAATTCACTTCAAGTGTTGCTGGTCCTGTGCACATTGAAGTCACTCCGGCTAAAGCATCTGCTCAAGCCACAGAAGGAATTGCCAGCACCGCTGATGAAAATCAGGCTGCTGATGAAACTGCAAGCACCAGGGCTGCTGAAAAATTCCAGCCTCTGAAGAAACTGTCAGGGCAACTACTAGTATTGCACCTGAAGAATCTGCCAGGCCAGCTGAAGACTCTGTCGCTGCGCCTGAAGAAATTTCTCAAGACAGGCCAACTGCATCAGTTGAGCCTGAAGAAATTGATCCGACCCCCTCTGCTCTGCCTGCACCTCTACCAAGCCCAGTTCTTCCTTCTGCTCTAGAAGTGAAGAAAACCAAAGTTGCGGAGTGAGCTGCTCTAAAGAAGAGGAAATCATCGGCTACCTCAGAATCTTCAGCCCCCAAGAAGGCGAAGATTTTGACAAGTTCTCTGCACAATCCCATTGATGTTGTTCCCCTTGCAAGCATGCCATCAAAGGAACTTGTTCCTTATGGTGAAGAATATCAGATTCCTAAAGAATCTGCTGATGAAGATCCCTCTGCTGCTTCCACAGAGCAGATGGATGAAGAAATTGAAGTTGAGGCTTTTAGCTCAACTCCCCAGGTATCATCACCAACACCTCAGTTCACTACTGAAGAGGCTGGCGTTGAAGAAATGTAAGTGGATGAGAATGTGGACATTAGCTGCACCACTCCAGTGATGAACGCTGATTTTTGGGATAGTCAACACCCCAACTCTCCTCTATTCACACTGATCCAGCAAATTCCTCAGTCCCCAGCTCCAACTGAAGTTCAGATGGGTTCTGATGAAATCCACAATGCCCCTTCCACTCATGAAGAGATTCCAGCCACTAGTGCTGATGAAAATGTTGCTGAAGAACTGGAGGCCCAGGCTGCCACTGAAGCAGATGCTGAAATTCCTCAGCCTGCGGCTCCAGAGATTGACATTCCAGAAGTCATTCTTTAAATCACTGACACCCCTCAGCCATAGTCGAAGAATCCATTCTCCAAAATTCCGAAGTTCAAGGCTGATGCCTTCTTCAATGAGCATGTATTCTTCACTACTTACAATCCATATGATTCTGCTCGGTTGAGGAGGAAGTGCTTCTGGACAGCTAGTCAAGCAAATTTCTATGCCTCGGTGCTCTTCGACAAAGACAAAGTCTTCGACCATGAGCATATTCCTCACTTGGACATGGAATCACTGCCTTGCTTCACGCCAGTCCTCGCTGCCATTCATGATGCTGGTCTGCTCAATTTCTGCACTGACATATGCGATTGGAATGAAGAACTCATTCTTCAATTCTATGTGACGCTGCACATCACCGGCTATGCTGAAGATGTGAACTCCTGGGTGTTAGACTGGATGACAGAGAACACACAATATAAGGCATCGGCCACTGAATTGCTTCGTGCCATGCCTGTCAGTCCTCCCCCAGAAGGTGCACGTCTCCTCTACTCTGAAACTGAGCTGTCAGATCATTTCATGCAAGTCTTGATGAAACCATTGAAGCCTGGACAAGACTCAAGGACAAAATTCCTTGTGAAGGAATTGCAATATGTGCCATGGACAGTCTATCACATTCTGACGAAGACATTGAGTCCTATCAAAGGCCACGACTCGAATGATAAAGAAGTCGTTAGCATCATGAAGAATATACTTTTCAACATCATGCACCGTATTCCCATGAACTATCATGATTTCTTCATGAGGACTTTGGCAAACATTGCGATGTCCCCATTTGAGTTGAAGCCTTATGCTCCCTGGATTATGAGATTCATCAGATCAAGGTCTTCACTCAACTACAAAGCTGATACACTCAACCATGGCAGCTACTTGCCCCCAATTGAAGTCCTCAAACGGACATTTTCCTCAGGTGATGAAAAGGGCAAGGCCACTGCTGTTATTGATGAGGGCATTCGTCCATTGGATGGACAATTCCGCAAAGCTGCTTCATACTCCACCAATGATGACTCTGCTACTCATGACTCTGCTGCCAATGCTTCAAAGCAAAGTCCTCAGACTACAGCTCCAAGGGTCATGACTGATCGTGAGCTTCTCCTCAGTCTTCATCAAAAGGTGGATCGCAATCACAAATGGGTAAAGCGTCAGTTTGGCGCTATTCTTCACAACATGACTGCAACATACAATTCAGTGAAGAAAAACCATTATTACCTCAATGAAGTATTCGATCGCACCTGGGCTGTCCTGACTCATCTTTACGGTGATGAGGATCTCAAGCAGATGGGCTTCATGCAGGACTTTGACTGGTCCAAACCTCCACCGAAGAAATTCAAGAAAGTTGAAGTTCCTCCTCTGGTGCCCAGCTCATATTCTTCATCGCGCGAGACTGATGAAAATGAAGATTTGGACCACACTACGGCAGGCCCTACTCCAACAACCGACCCCAACAATGCTGACGCTCCTCCATCGACTTCGTGAAGAAATTCTTCAGGGGCATTAGTTGATACGTCTCCAACGTATCTATAATTTATGAAGCATTCATTCTATTATACTATCTGTTTTGAATGATTACGGGCTTTATTATACACTTTTATATTACTTTTGGGACTAACCCATTAATCGGAGGCCCAGCCCATATTGTTGTTTTATTGCCTATTTCAGTGTTTCGAAGAAAAGGAATATCAAACGGAGCCCAGACGGAATGAAACCTTCGAGAGCGTGATTTTTGGAACGAACATGATCCAGGATACTTGGAGTACAAGCCAGGGAAGCTTCGAGGAGGCCAGGAGATAGGAGGGCGCGCCCCCTGTCTCGTGGGCCCCTCGTGGCTCCCCCGACCGACTTCTTTCGCCTATATATTCCCATATACCCTAAAACCATTGAATAAGAAGATAGATCGGGAGTTCCGCCGCCGCAAGCCTCTATAGCCACCAAAAACCTCTCGGGAGCCCATTCCGGCACCTTGTTGGAGGGGGATCCCATCACCGGTGGCCATCTTCATCATCCCGGCGCTCTCCATGACGAGGAGGGAGTAGTTCACCCTCGGGGCTGAGGGTATGTACCAGTAGCTATGTGTTTGATCTCTCTCTCTCTCGTGTTCTCTCTATGGCACGATCTTGATGTATCGCGAGCTTTTCTATTATAGTTGTATCTTATGATGTTTCTCCCCCTCTACTCTCTTGTCATGAATTGAGTTTTCCTCTTGAAGTTATCTTATTGGATTGAGTCTTTAAGGATTTGAGAACACTTGAGGTATGTCTTGCCGTGTTTATCTGTGGTGACAATGGGATATTCACGTGATCCACTTGATGTATGTTTTGGTGATCAACTTGCGGGTTCCGTGACCTTGGGAATCTATGCATAGGGGTTGGAACACGTTTTCGTCTTGACTCTCCGGTAGAAGCTTTTGGGCACTCTTTGAAGTACTTTGTGTTGGTTGAATAGATGAATCTGACATTGTGTGATGCATATCGTATAATCATGTCCACGGGTACTTGAGGTGACAATGGAGTATTTAGGTGACATTAGGATTTTGGTTGATTTGTGTCTTAAGGTGTTATTCTAGTATGAACTCTATGATAGATTGAACGGAAAGAATAGCTTCATGTTATTTTACTACGGACTCTTGAATAGATAGATCAAAAAGGATAACTTTGAGGTGGTTTCGTACCCTACCATAATCTCTTCGTTTGTTCTCCGCTATTAGTGGCTTTGGAGTGACTCTTTGTTGCATGTTAAGGGATTGTTATATGATCTATCTATGTTATTATTGTTGAGAGAACTTGCACTAGTGAAAGTATGAACCTTAGGCCTTGTTTCCTACCATTGCAATACCGTTTACGCTCACTTTTATTGCTTGCTACCTTGCTGTTTTTATAATTTCAGATTACAAATACCTTTATCTACTATGCATATTGCACTTATATCACCATCTCTTCGCCGAACTAGTGCACCTATACAATTTGCCATTGTATTGGGTGTGTTGGGGACACAAGAGACTCTTTGTCATTTGGTTGCAGGGTTGTTTGAGAGAGACCATCTTCATCCTACGCCTCCCACGGATTGATAAACCTTAGGTCATCCACTTGAGGGAAATCTGCTACTGTCCTACAAACCTCTGCACTTGGAGGCCCAACAACGTCTACAAGAAGAAGGTTGTGTAGTAGACATCAAGCTCTTTTAAAGCGCCGTTCTTTGAGGGAGGCTAGGTAAGCGGCACTCACGCCCGTCAACTAAGCTCTTTCCGGCGCCGTTGCTGTGGAGGTGAGTGCTTGAAGGTATATCTTTAGATCTTGCAATCGAATCTTTTTGTTTCTTGTTTTATCACTAGTTTAGTTTATAAAAGAAAATTACAAAAAGATGTATTTGAGTTTATCTCATATGCTTCATCTTTTTAATATCTTTCGTGAGTATGATGGAAAGGAAAATTTTGCTCAATTGCTAGAAGAAGAATGCATTAAAATGCTTGATACTAAATCCTTGAATGATGAGCATGATTGCAATGTTGTTAGTATGAACTCTTTGAATATCCATAGTACTAATGATGATTGCACTAGTTATGATGAAAATGTCTCTTATAAGCATGTCGATTTTTGTGGAGTAGATTGGGTTTGCAAGTACACACCAAATAGGGAAAATAGATATTGCAAGAGGCATAAGTATTTAGAAACTAAATTGTTGCAAGAAAGTCTTGATGTTTGTGCTGAAAAATTCAATATTTTTCGCGCTCCTTGTGAACTTTGCAATGAACGTGGTCATTTAAATCTCTAATGCAAATTGTTTCATGACCAAATCGTATCCAAAAATTGTGATAATTTGATTACCCCTGAGCATCATAAAGAGCTTAGTCTTCTTTTGGGGTATGAAGAAATGAAATGTATAACTGAGGGTATTCCAAAATTTAATCTTGATAGATTTCTTGATTTTGATCTAGAGAAGATTTATTTGTATTGTGCGGTGAATTGCATTTAAAATCCTTATATTTCCAATTACATAAAGAAAAGAAAGCAAATATAAGATGATGAGAATACTAATGAAAGGGAAGAGACTTCCCAATCTCCTCCTGTTATTTCTTATGATGAATCAGGTAACGATGAGGAGCTTTCTATTCAACCAATCCCATCAATAAAGAAGGTTGAACCCACACATAATGTGAAGAAGAAAAAGAAAAGAAGGAGTAACAAAGGTAAAACGGTATCCCTCCCAAAAGATGTTGCTCCTCCTACTCATTGTGATGGTGGTAATTGCTATACTATTGGTGCTATCCATACTATTAATGATGAGAGTGATTATGCTTATGATATGAAAGGGCCCAAGCTTGGGGAAGCTATGTTTGATGAGGATGACATATTTGAGAATATATTTGCTGAAATTAATGTTTGTCCCAAGCTTGGGGATGCTATGTTTAATGAAGATGATATTTTTAGCATCCCAAGTTTTGATATGCAAAATTGTTATGATGATAGCATGCCTCTTACCTATGATGATTATATTGGTGAAAGTCGGTTTGGAAGAGTGTCAACTTTAGGAAGTAATGATCCCACTATTTTGGAGGATGTTGAATCTTATTGTGATGAATATGAAAGTGGATTTGGAAGAGTGTCAGCTTTATTTAGTGATGATTCCACTATCTTGGAAGAGGTTTCAATCGATTATGATGAGAACAAAGTTGCTACTTATGATGATTATTGTGATGTAACTTATGCTATAAAAAGTAGTGATGATTATATTTATAAAACTTGTCATGATTATGATTACCCTTTTTCTGAACATTACTCTTTTAATGTGGAAACAATTAATAGTATTCAAGTCTCTTATGATACTCCCACTATTCTGAATGAGAAGAATTTTGCTTATGTGGAGAGTAGTAAATTTTCTATGCTTGTAGATCATGAAAAGAATGCTTTAGGTACTGGTTATATTGTTGAATTCATTCATGATGCTACTGAAAATTATTATGAGGGAGGAACATATGCTTGTAGGAATTGCAATAATATCAAGTTTCCTCTCTTTGCGCTTAAAAATTTAAAGTTATGCTTGTTTTGCCTTCCTATGCTAGTTGATTATTGTTCCCATAAGTCGTTTGCTCACAAAATCCCTATGCATAGGAAGTGGGTTATACTTAAATGTGCTAGTCATATTATTCATGATGCTCTGTTTATGTTTCAATTCTTATCTTTTATGTGAGCATCATTGAAATTATCATGTCTAGCTAGGGGCGTTAAACGATAGCGCTTGTTGGGAGGCAACCCAATTTATTTTTGTTCCTTGCTTTTTGTTCCTGTTTAGTAATAAATATTTCATATAGCCTCTGGTTAGATTTGGTTTTATGTTTTAATTAGTGTTTGTGCCAAGTAGAACCTTTGGGAAGACTTGGGTGAAGTCTTTGTGATCTTGCTGTAAAAAACAGAAACTTTAGCGCTCACGAGATTAGCTGCCATTTTTTACTGGAGAGTGCTTTTAGGTTGATTCTTTTTGCAGATGATTAATAGAAAAATTCCTCAGGTCCACCAATTTATTTCAGAATTTGTTGGGTTCCAGAAGTATACGTTTGATACAGATTACTACAGACCGTTCTGTTTTTGACAGATTCTGTTTTCTATGTGTTGTTTGCTTATTTTGATGAATCTATGAGTCGGAGGGTATGAACCATAGATAAGTTGGAATACAGTAGATATTACACAAATATGAATTTATAATGAGTTCATTACAGTACCTAATGTTGGAAATATGCCCTAGATGCAATAATAAAAGGATTATTATTATATTTCTTTGTTCATGATAATTGTCTTTTATTCATGCTATAATTGTATTATCCGGAAATCGTAATACACGTGTGAATACTTAGACCACAACATGTCCCTAGTGAGCCTCTAGTTGACTAGCTCGTTGATCAACAGATAGTCATGGTTTCATGACTATGGACATTGGATGTCGTTGATAACGGGATCACATCTTTAGGAGAATGATGTGATGGACAAGACCCAATCCTAAGCATAGCACAAGATCGTGTAGTTCGTTTTGCTAGAGCTTTTCTTGAGTCAAGTATCTCTTCCTTAGACCATGAGATCGTGTAACTCCTGGATACCGTAGGAGTGCTTTGGGTGTACCAAATGTCACAACGTAACTGGGTGACTATAAAGGTGCACTACAGGAATCTCCGAAAGTGTCTGTTGGGTTGACACGAATCGAGACTGGGATTTGTCACTCCGTATGACGGAGAGGTATCACTGGGCCCACTCGGTAGTGCATCATCATAATGAGCTCAAAGTGACCAAGTGTCTGGTCACGGGATCATGCATTACTGATGCGAGTAAAGTGACTTGCCGGGTAACGAGATTGAACGAGGTATTGGGATACCGACGATCGAATCTCGGGCAAGTAACATACCTGCCGACAAAGGGAATAGTATACGGGGTTGCTTGAATCCTCGACATCGTGGTTCATCCGATGAGATCATCGAGGAGTATGTGGAGCCAACATGGGTATCCAGATCCGCTGTTGGTTATTGACCGGAGAGCCGTCTCGGTCATATACGCATGTCTCCGAACCCGTAGGGTCTACACTTAAGGTTCGGTGGCGCTTAGGGTTGTATGAATATGAGTATGCAGCAAACCGAATGTTGTTCGGAGTCCCGGATGAGATCCCGGACGTCACGAGGAGTTTCGGAATGGTCCAGAGGTAAAGAATTATATATAGGAAGTGTTGTTTCGGTCATCGGGAAAGTTTCGGGGTCACCCGGTATTGTACCGGGACCACCGGAAGGGTCGGGGTCCACGGGTGGGGCCACCTATCCCGAAGGGCCCGTGGGCTGAAGTGGGAGGAACCAGCCCCTAGTGGGCTGGTGCGCCCCTTGGGCCCCCCTGCGCCTAGGGTTGGAAACCCTAGGGTGAAGCGCACCACTGCCTTGGGGGCACTCCACCCCCACGGCCGTCGCCCCTAGGGATATTCCCATCTCTGTGGCGCCCCCCCAGGGGGCCTATATAAAGGAGGGGAGGGAGGGCAGCCGCACCCTGAGTCTTGGCGCCTCCCTCCCCCTGCTACACCTCTTCCTCCTCCCATGATTGCTTGGCGAAGCCTCGCCGAGTCTGCTGCATCCACCACCACGCCGTCGTGCTCTTTGGATCTTCATCAACCTCTCCTTTCCCTTGTTGGATCAAGACGGAGGAGACGCCACGCTGACCGTCACGTGTGTTGAACGCGGAGGTGCCGTCCTGCTCGGCGCTAGGATCTCCGGTGATAGGATCACGGCGAACGACTACCTCAACCCCGTTCTCTTGAACGCTTCCGCACGCGATCTACAAGTGGTATGTAGATGCATCTCTCTCTCTCGTTGCTAGATGAACTCATAGATTGATCTTGGTGAACGTAGGAAATTTTTTATTTTATGCAACGTTCCCCAACACCTAAGTGGTGGTTTTATTCTCTTATACTAATGGAGCTTACAAGTCTGTCAAGTTTTGTGTGGTTGAAGTTTTCAAGTTTTGGGTAAATATTTGATGGACTATGGAATAAGGAGTGGAAAGAGCCTAAGATTGGGGATTCCCAAGGAACCCCAAGGTAATATTCAAGGACAACCAAGAGCCTAAGCTTGGGGATGCCCCAGATGGCATCCCCTCTTTCGTCTTCGTTCATCGGTAACTTTACTTGGAGCTGTATTTTTATTCGCCACATGATATGTGTTTTGCTTGGAGCGTCATTTTATTTTATTAGTATTTGCTTGCTATTATTTATAATAATGTTTTGCATCTCTATTTTCAATAAAAATGTCAAGGATAGCCTTTACCATGCTTATTTTGC
This sequence comes from Aegilops bicornis, assembly GCA_021605145.1. Lineage (NCBI taxonomy): Eukaryota > Viridiplantae > Streptophyta > Magnoliopsida > Poales > Poaceae > Aegilops > Aegilops bicornis. The sequence goes on along the minus strand of CM038669.1, from coordinate 570,472,280 downwards.
TAGTATACATGTTGCTGTTTGAAAACAGAAAGTTTACCGCCGTTGCAAAAATTCCCTAGAAAATTGAGAGAATGATATAATGTTGAAATTTTTTTCATAATGAGCTCTGATAAAACTTATACAGCTTATTATTTTTCTCATAATTTTTGGAGTTAGGGAAGTATGATGAATCTTGCATTCTTTACAGACTATACTGTTTTGGCAGATTGCTATTATGTTTGCATTGTTTGCATATGTTTGCTTGTTTAATGATTCTATTTGATGATAGGAATATTAAGTATGCAGAGGCATTTATTATGCAATGTTGAATAATAATTTTAGTGATTTTTTACAGTAGAAAATGATAAGGTTTTTGCATTGGTTTATACTAACTTATCTCACGAGTTCTTGTTGAGTTTGGTGTGGATGAAGCTTTCGAGATTTAGGAAACTGAGATATAAAAGGAATTAAGGAGACACAAAAGTTCAAGCTTGGGGATTCCCAAGGCACCCCAAGATAATATTTCAAGAAGTCTCAAGCATCTAAGCTTGGGGATGCCACGGTAGGCATCCCACCTTTCTTCTTCAACAACTATCGGTTAGTATCGGTTGAACCTAAGTTTTTGCTTCTTCACATGAGTTGTGCTATCCTTGCAATGTCATTTTATTTTGCTTTTCTTGCTGTTTGAATAAAATACCAAGATCTGAAATTCTTAAATGAGAGAGAGTCTTCACATAGTTACACAATTATTTAGCTACTCATTGATCTTCACTTATATCTTTTTGGAGTAGTTTGTCATTTACTCGTGTGCTTCACTTATATCCTATGAGTAAATTGTTGAATGAGTTGAATGTCATAAATCTGAAATTATATATGTTTCATTTTCTTATCCCATGGGGAGTAATGACTTCACATCTAAGAAGTAGAGGTAGTAAGTGTATTGAAGGTTAGCAAGCATTGTATTGGTCATTTGAACAATTCATGAAAGAATATTGAAGCAAGAGAGATTTCACATATAAACATACTATCCTAGACATCTTTTATAATTGTGAGCACTCATTAAGTATGACATGCTAAAGAGTTGATGTTGGACAAGGAAGACAACGTAATGGGTTATGTTTTCTCACGTCTCAGTTAAAGTATATTGTCATGGATCATTCAAACATGTTGAGCTTGACTTTCCCCCTCATGCTAGCCAAAATTCTTTGCACCAAGTAGAGATACTACTTGTGCTTCCAAATATCCCTTAAACTAGTTTTGCCATGAGAGTCCACCATACCTACCTATATGAGGTATTTACCTGCCGTTCCAAGTAAATTTGCATGTGCCAAACTCTAAACCTTCAAATAATAATATGTTTTGTATGCCCGAATCGCGCATGTAGCGACTAGGGGCTGTCAGTATCTTCCATGCTAGGTGGTTTATTCTCAAGATGAGTGGACTCCGCTCATCATTCACGAGAAAAATGGCTGGTAACCGGGATGCCCAGTCCCATGATCAAAAGATCAAAATCAAATCAAAAATAATTAAAACAAAACTCCCCCGGGATTGATGTTAGTTGGAGGCACCCGTTGTTTCGGGCAAGCCATGGATTGATGATTGTTGGTGGAGGGGGAGTAAAAACTTTACCATTCTGTTTGGGAACCGCCTATAATGTATGTAGTATGGAAGATATTGGGAACTCTTGGTTGTTATGTTGACAATGAGATCATACCTCTCAAAATTATTTATCTCTATTTCAAAATCGAGCTCTGGCACCTCTGCAAATCCATGCTTTCCTCTACGAAGGGCCTATCTTTTACTTTTATGCAAGAGTCAAGGTGATCTCCACCTTTCCTTTTTTCATTTTATCCTTTGGCAAGCACCTCGTGTTGGGAAGATCCTGATATATATATCCAATTGGATGTAAGTTAGCATGAACTATTATTGTTGACATCACCCAAAGGTGAATACGTTGGGAGGCAACATTATAAGCCCCTATCTTTCTCAGTGTTCGATTAAAACTTCATAACCATAAGTATTGCGTGAGTGTTAGCAATTGTAGAAGACTATATGATAGTTGAGTATGTGGAGTCTGCTAAATCAAAGCTCTGACATAGACCCTTCCTGAAAATAAGATGAATTGCAATCGTTTGATGACTGAGAATGAAGTTTGCTAGTTTGCTAGAAAGTTTATGGTCTATGCTTTAACATGTGAATAGCTTGCTACTTGATCTTGAGAAGTTTTATGAGATGAACTACTTTTATGACATATAATCATGCTAGAAAAGGTGAATGAAATTATCATTGATCAAACTTGTGAACCTTCTAGCATTCACACTTCATAAATTCTTTCTTTTATCATTTACCTACTCGAGGACGAGCAGGAATTAAGCTTGGGGATGCTGATACGTCTCCAACGTATCTATAATTTATGAAGCATTCATGCTATTATACTATCTGTTTTGAATGATTACGGGCTTTATTATACACTTTTATATTACTTTTGGGACTAACCTATTAACTGGAGGCCCAGCCCATATTGCTGTTTTATTGCCTATTTTAGTGTTTCGAAGAAAAGGAATATCAAACGGAGTCCAAACGGAATGAAACCTTCGGGAGCGTGATTTTTGGAATGAACATGATCCGGGAGACGTGGAGTACAAGCCAGGGAAGCTTCAAGGAGGCGAGGAGATAGGAGGGCACGCCCACCCCCCTGGGCGCGCCCCACTGTCTCGTGGGCCCCTCGTGGCTCCCCCGACCGACTTTTTCACCTATATATTCCCATATACCCTAAAACCATCAAATAAGAAGATAGATCGGGAGTTCCGCCGCCACAAGCCTCTATAGCCACCAAAAACCTCTAGGGAGCCCGTTCCGGCACCCTGCCGGAGGGGGATTCCATCACCGGTGGCCATCTTCATCATCTCGGCGCTTTCCATGACGAGGAGGGAGTAGTTCACCCTCGGGGCTGAGGGTATGTACCAGTAGCTATGTGTTTGATCTCTCTCTCTCTCTCTCTCTCGTGTTCTCTCTATGGCACGATCTTCATGTATCGCGAGCTTTGCTATTATAGTTGGATCTTATGATGTTTCTCCCCCTCTGCTCTCTTGTGATGAATTGAGTTTTTCTCTTGAAGTTATCTTATCGGATTGAGTCTTTAAGGATTTGAGAACACTTGATGTATGTCTTGCCGTGTTTATTTGTGATGACAATGGGATATTCATGTGATCCAATTGATGTATGTTTTGGTGATCAACTTGTGGGTTTCGTGACCTTGGGAATCTATGCATAGGGGTTGGCACACGTTTTCGTCTTGACTCTCCAGTAGAAACTTTGGGGCACTCTTTGAAGTACTTTATGTTGGTTGAATAGATGAATCTGAGATTGTGTGATGCATATCGTATAATCATGCCCACGGATACTTGAGGTGACAATGGAGTATCTAGGTGACATTAGGGTTTTGGTTGATTTGTGTCTTAAGGTGTTATTCTAGTATGAACTCTATGATAGATTGAATAGAAAGAATAGCTTCATGTTATTTTACTACGGACTCTTGAATAGATAGATCAAAAAGGATAACTTTGAGGTGGTTTCGTACCCTACCATAATCTCTTTGTTTGTTCTCCGCTATTAGTGGCTTTGAAGTGACTCTTTGTTGCATGTTGAGGGATTGTTATATGATCTATCTATGTTATTATTGTTGAGAGAACTTGCACTAGTGAAAGTATGAACCTTAGGCCTTGTTTCCTGCCATTGCAATACCGTTTACGCTCACTTTTATCGCTTGCTACGTTGCTGTTTTTATAATTTCAGATTACAAATACCTCTATCTACTATCCATATTGCACTTGTATCACCATCTCTTCGCCGAACTAGAGCACCTATACAATTTTCCATTGTATTGGGTGTGTTGGGGACACAAGAGACTCTTTGTTATTTGGTTGCGGGGTTGTTTGAGAGAGACCATCTTCATCCTACGCCTCCCACGGATTGATAAACCTTAGGTCATCCACTTGAGGGAAATTTGCTACTGTCCTACAAACCTCTGCACTTGGAGGCCCAACAACGTCTACAAGAAGAAGGTTGTGTAGTAGACATCATTAGTCCTCACTTTTCGTCTGGTCATTTGATGACAAAGGGGGAGAAATTTGAGTTAGTCTTCAAGCAGGTCTATCTATATGGGTGTTTTTTTTGTTAAGTTACAACTCTTGCTCTTCTGAAGCTTTTGTTGATTGAGTTGTAAACTTAAGTTTGATGGTGACCTGATACTTTTGCTCTGTTTTTCTGCTTGCTATTTCCTCGTTAATGTTATGCACGCATGTTGAATCACATCAGTCACCATATTTCATCATGCATTTAAAATTCTTCATTTCATATGTTAAATGCATGTATGAATTACAAGATATAGGGGGAGATCTTCATGATTCTACTCTTCAAGTGTGCATTGCTTCAAAAGCAAATTCCTCACTATGCACATCTTCAGGGGGAGTTCTTCTATATCTTGCAATCAAATTCCTCAATATTGAGTACTTTCAATTCATATGTTTATCCCCGTTGAAAACTTAACCTATATTGTCATCAATCACCAAAAAGGGGGAGATTGTAAGTGCATCTAGTGCCCCTTAGTGATTTTGGTGTATTGAAGACTTATAGGTTAAGGGACTAATATGTTTGTGAGTGTACACATGCTCTATAAGTCGATGAGGAGTTTGATATTTATAGTGAAAGTCGTGTTGGGGAACGTAGCAGAAATTCAAAATTTTCTACGCATCACCAAGATCAACCTATGGAGATTCTAGCAACGAGGGGAAGGAGAGTGCATCTACATACCCTTGTAGATCGCTAAGCGGAAGCGTTCAAGAGAACGGGGTTGAAGGAGTCGCATTGTCGTGATCCAAATCACCGGAGATCCTAGTGCCGAGCAGACGGCACCTCCGCGTTCAACACACGTACAGCCGGTGGCGTCTCCCATGCCTTGATCCAGCAAGGAGAGAGGGAGAGGTTGAGGAAGACTCCATCCAGCAGCAGCACAACGGCATGGTGGTGATGGAGGAGCGTGGCAATCCTGCAGGGCTTCGCCAAGCACCATGGGAGAGGAGGAGGAGGAGCAGGGCTGCGCCAAGAGGAGAGAAACTCTGTGTTATGGGCAGCCCTTAGGCCTCATATATAGGGAAGGGGAGGAGGTGCGCCCCTCTAGGGTTCCCACCCCTAGGGGCGGCAGCCCTAGATGGGAAGGGGAGGCGGCCAAGAGGGGAGGAGAGGGAGGCGCCCCTAGATGGGCCTTAGGGCCCATCTGCCCTAGGGTTTGCCCCCTCCCACTCTCCCATGCGCCTTGGGCCCCTTGTGGGGGGCGCACCAGCCCCCTTGGGGCTGGTTCCCTCCCACACTTGGCCCACGCAACCTTCTGGGGTAGGTGGCCCCACTTGGTGGACCCCCGGGACCCTCCCGGTGGTCCCAGACGGTCTCGATAAAACCCGAAACTTTTCCGGTGACCAAAACAGGACTTCCCATATATAAATCTTTACCTCCGGACCATTCCGGAACTCCTCTTGACGTCCGGGATCTCATCCGGGACTCCGAACAACATTCGGTAACCACATACAAGCTGCCTATATAACCCTAGCGTCGCCAGACCTTAAGTGTGTAGACCCTACGGGTTCGGGAACCATGCATTGAGACATAAGGGCGTTCTCCGGTCAATAACCAACAGCGGGATCTGGATACCCATGTTGGCTCCCACATGTTCCACGATGATCTCATCGGATGAACCACGATGTCAAGGACTCAATCGATCCGTATACAATTCCCTTTGTCTAGCGGTATTGTACTTGCCCGAGATTCGATCGTCGGTATCCCGATACCTTGTTCAATCTCGTTACCGGCAAGTCTCTTTACTCGTTCCGTAACACATCATCCCGTGATCAACCCCTTGGTCACATTGTGCACATTATGATGATGTCCTACCGAGTGGGCCCAGAGATACCTCTCCGTTTACGGAGTGACAAATCGATCTCGATTCGTGCCAACCCAATTGAGACACTTTCGGAGATACCTGTAATGCACCTTTATAGTCACCCGATTACGTTGTGACGTTTGGTACACCCAAAGCATTCCTACGGTATCCGGAGTTGCACAATCTCATGGTCTAAGGAAAAGATACTTGACATTATAAAAGCTTTAGCATACGAACTACGCATCTTTGTGCTAGGCTTAGGATTGGGTCTTGTCCATCACATCATTCTCCTAATGATGTGATCCCGTTATCAATGACATCCAATGTCCATGGTTAGGAAACCGTAACCATCTATTGATCAACGAGCTAGTCAACTAGAGGCTTACTAGGGACATGGTGTTGTCTATGTACCCACACATGTATCTGAGTTTCCTATCAATACAATTATAGCATGGATAATAAATGATTATCATGAACAAGGAAATATAATAATAACTAATTTATTATTGCCTCTAGGGCATATTTCCAACAGTCTCCCACTTGCACTAGAGTCAATAATCTAGTTCACATCGTCATGTGATTAACACCGATAGGTCACATCGCCATGTGACCAACACCCAAAGAGTTTACTAGTGTACGTAAACTAGTTCACATCATCATGTGATTTAGACTCAATGAGTTACGAGGTTTGATCATGTTTTGCTTGTGAGAGAGGTTTTAGTCAACGGGTTTTAGTCAACGGTGCGAACCTTTCAGATCTGTGTCTACTTCGCAATTCTCTATGTCATATTGTAAATGCTGCTTCCACGCTCCACTTGGATCTATTCCAAATGGTTGCTCCACTATATGTATCCGGTTTGCTACTCAGAGTCACTCGGATAGGTGTTAAAGCTTGCATCGACGTAACCCCTTACGCCGAACTCTTTATCACCTCCATAATCGAGAAACATGTCCTTATTTACTCCAAGGACAATTTTGACCGCTGTCCAATGATCCATTCCTGGATCATTCTTGTACCCTATAGTGACTCATGGCAAGGCACACTTAGGTGCGGTACACAACATAGCATCTTGTAGAGCCTATGTCTAAGGCATAGGGACGATCTTCGTCCTTTCTCTACGTTTCTGCCGTGGTCGAGCTTTAAGTCTTAACTTCATACCTTACAATTCAGCTAAGAACTCCTTCTTTGATCGATCCATCTTGAACACCTTCAAGATCATGTCAAGGTACATGCTCATTTGAAAGTATTATTAAACATTTTGATCTATCTTATAGATCTTGATGCTCATTGTTCAAGTAGCCTAATCCAGGTTTTCTATTGAAAATCATCTTTCAAATAACCCTATATGCTTTCGGAAATTCTACATCATTTCGATCATCAATATGTCAACAACATATACTCATCAGAAATTCTATAGTGCTCCCACTCACTTCTTTGGAAATACAAGTTTCTCATAAACTTTGTATAAACCTAAAATCTTTGATCATTTTATCAAAGTGCACATTCCAACTCCGAGATGCTTACTCCCGTCCATGGAAGGATCGCTAGAGCTAGCATACCTTTTAGCATCCTTAGGATCGACAAAACTTTTCTGATTGTATCACATACAACCTTTCCTTACGTAAACTGGTAAGGAAACTCGTTTTGACATCCATCTGCCAGATTTCATAAATGCAGCTTATGCTAACATGATTCCGACGGACTTAAGCATCGCTACGGATGAGAAAATCTCATCGTAGTCAACTCCTTGAACTTGTGAAAACTCTTCGCCACAAGTCGAGCTTCATAGGCGGTGACATTACCGTCCACGTCCGTCTTCTTCTTAAAGATCCATTTATCTCAATGGCTTGCCGATCAACGGGCAAGTCCACCAAATTCCATGCTTTGTTACGATACATGGATCCTATCTCGGATTTCATGGCTTCTAACCATTTGTTGGAATATGGGCCCACCAAGTGCTTCTCCATAGCTCGTAGGTTCATTGTTGTCTAGCAACATGACCTTCAAGACAGGATCACCGTACCACTCAAGCGATCGCGTCCTTGTCGTCCCTACGAGGTTCGGTAGTGACTTGATCCGAAACTTCATGATTACTATCATAAGCTTCTACTTCAATTGGTGTAGGTGCCACGGAACAACTTCCTGTGCCCTGCTACACACTAGTTGAAGTGACGGTTCAATAACCTCATCAAGTCTCCACCATCCTCCCACTCAACTTTTCGAGACGAACTTTTCCTCGAGAAAGGACCCGATTCAAGAAACAATCCTATTGCTTTCGGATCTGAATTAGGAGGTATACCCAACTGTTTTGGGTGTCCTATGAAGATGCATTTTGTCCGCTTTGGGTTCGAGCTTATCAACCTGAAACTTTTCCACATAAGCGTCGCAGCCCCAATCTTTTAAGAAATGACAGCTTAGGTTTCTCTAAACCATAGTTCATACGGTGTCATCTCAACGGAATTACGTGGTACCCTATTAAAGTGAGTGCGGTTGTCTCTAATGCCTAACCCATGATCGATAGTGGTAATTCGATAAGAGACATCATGGTACGCACCATATCCAATAGGGTGCAACTATGATGTTCGGACACACCATCACACTATGGTGTTCCGGTATTAATTGTGAAACAATTTGCACAATGTCTTAATTGTGTACCAAACTACTTAACTCAGATATTCATCTCTATGATCACATCACGGACATTTTATCCTCTTGTCACGAAGATCTTCAACTTCACTCTGAAATTACTTGAACCTTTCAATAATTCAGACTTGTGTTTCATCAAGTAAATGTACTCAACATCTACTCAAATCATCTCGTGAAGTAAGAACATAACGATATTCCTTTGCATGCCTCAAGCACTCATTGGACTGCACACATCAAAATGTGTTACTTCCAACAAGTTGCTATCTAGTTCCATCTTCTGAAACCGAGGCTTTTCGGTCATCTTGTCCATGTGGTATGTTTTGCATATCTCAAGTGATTCAAAATCAAGTGAGTCTAAGCGATCCATCCGCATCGAGTTTCTTCATGCATATACACCAATAGACATGGTTCGCATGTCTCAAACTTTTCAAAAAGCAGTGAGTCCAAAGATCCATCAACATGGAGCTTCTTCATGCGTTTTATGACTTACATGGCAGTGCCACAAGTAAGTGGTACTATCATTACTATCTTATATCTTTTGGCATGAAAATGTGTATCACTACAATCGAGATTCAATAAACCATTCTTTTAGGTGCAAGACCATTGAAGGTATTATTCAAATAAATAGAGTAACCATTATTCTCCTTAAATGAATAACCGTATTGCGATAGACATAATCCAATCATGTCTATGCTCAACGCAAACACCAAATGACAATTATTCAGGTTTAATACTAATCTTGATGGTAGAGGGAGCGTGCGATGTTTGATCACATCAAACTTGGAAACACTTCCAACACATATCGTCAGCTCACCTTTAGCTAGTCTCCGTTTATTCCATAGCTTTTATTTCGAGTTACTAACACTTAGCAACCGAACCGGTATCTAATACCCTGGTGCTACTAGGAGTACTAGTAAAGTAAACATTAACATAATGTATATCCAATATACTTCTATCGACCTTGCCAGCCCTCTTATCTACCAAGTATCCAGGGTAATTCTGCTCCAGTGGCTGTTCCCCTTATTACAGAAGCACTTAGTCTCGGGTTTGGGTTCAACCTTGGGTTTCTTCACTAGAGCAGCAGCTGATTTGCCGTTTCATGAAGTATCCCTTCTTGCCCTTGCCCTTCTTGAAACTAGTGGTTTCACCAACCATCAACAATTGATGCTCCTTCTTGATTTCTACTTTCGCGATGTCAAACAACGTGAATACCTCAAGGATCATCATCTCTATCCTTGATATGTTATAGTTCATCACGAAGCTCTAGCAGCTTGGTGGCAATGACTTTGGAGAAACATCACTATCTCATCACGGAAGATCAACTCCCACTCGATTCAAGTGATTGTTGTACTCGACAATCTGAGCACAAGCTCAACGATTGAGCTTTTCTCCCTTAGTTTGCAGGCTAAGAAAATCGTCGGAGGTCTTATACCTCTTGACGTGGGCACGAGCTTGAAATCCCAATTTCAGCCCTCGAAACATCTCATATGTTCCGCGATGTTTCAAAAACGTCTTTGGTGCCTCAACTCTAAACCGTTTAACTGAACTATCATGTAGTTATCAAAAACGTGTATGTCCGATGTTCGCAACATCCACAGACGACGTTTGGGGTTCAAAGACACCGAGCGGTGCATTAAGGACATAAGCTATTTACTGTCCGCATAATCGCTACTGTCAACTTTCAACTATATTTTCTCTAGGAACATATCTAAACAGTGGAACTAAAGCGCGAGCTTACGACATAATTTGCAAAAGGTCTTTTGACTATGTTCAAGATAATTAAGTTCATCTTATGAACTCCCACTCGAGATAGACATCCCTACGGTCATCTAAGTGATTACATGATCCGAGTCAACTAGGCCGTGTCCGATCATCACGTGAGACGGACCAATCGACTCGGTGAACATCTTCATGTTGATCGTATCTACTATACGACTCATGCTCGACCTTCGGTCTCGTGTTCCGAGGCCATATGCATACATGCTAGGCTCGTCAAGTTAACCCTAAGTGTATTGCGTGTGTTCCGAGGCCATATGCATACATGCTAGGCTCGTCAACACCCGTTGTATGTGAACGTAAGAATCCATCACACCCGATCATCACGTGGTGCTTAGAAGCTGACGAACTTTTGGCAGCGGTGCAGTTAGGGGAAACACTTCTTGAAATTGTTGTAAGGGATCATCTTATTTACTACCGTCGTTCTAAGTAAACAAGATGCATAAACATAATAAACATCACATGCAATTATATAGTAGTGACATGATATGGCCAATATCATATAGCTCCATTGATCTCCATCTTGAGGCTCCATGATCATCATTGTCACCGGCATGACACCATGATCTCCATCATCATGATCTCCATCATCGTGTCTCCATGAAGTTGTCTCGCCAACTTATTACTTCTACTACTATGGCTACGGTTAGCAATAAAGTAAAAGTAATTACATGGCGTTGTTCAATGACACGCAGGTCATACAATAAATAAAGACAACTCCTATGGCTCCTGCCGGTTGTCATACTCATCGACATGCAAGTCGTGAATCCTATTACAAGAACATGATCAATCTCATACATCACATATCATTCATCACATTCTTCTTGGCCATATCACATCACATAGCATACCACCGCAAAAACAAGTTAGACGTCCTCTAATTGTTGTTTGCATGTTTTACGTGGCTGCTTTGGGTTTCTAGCAAGAACTTTTCTTACCTACGCAAAACCACAACGTGATATGCCAATTGCTATTTACCCTTCATAAGGACCCTTTTCATCGAATCCGTTCTGATTAAAGTGGGAGAGGCGGCACCCGCTAGCCACCTTATGCACCAAGTGCATGTCATCGGTGGAACACATCTCACGTGAAATGCGTGTAAGGTCGGTCCGGGCCGCTTCATCCCACAATACCGTCGAAACAAGATTGGACTAGTAACGGTAAGCATATTGAACAAAATCAACGCCCACAACTACTTTGTGTTCTACTCGTGCAAAGAATCTACGCAATAGACCTAGCTCATGATGCCACTGTTGGGGAACGTAGCAGAAATTCAAAATTTTCTACGCATCACCAAGATCAATCTATGGAGATTCTAGCAACGAGGGGAAGGAGAGTGCATCTACATACCCTTGTAGATCGCTAAGCGGAAGCGTTCAAGAGAACGGGGTTGAAGGAGTCGTACTCGTCGTGATCCAAATCACCGGAGATCCTAGTGCCGAACAGACGGCACCTCCGCGTTCAACACACGTCTGACCGGTGACGTCTCCCATGCCTTGATCCAGCAAGGTGAGAGGGAGAGGTTGAGGAAGACTCCATCCAGCAGCAGCACAACGGCATGGTGGTGATGGAGGAGCGTGGCAATCCCGCAAGGCTTCGCCAAGCACCATGGGAGAGGAGGAGGAGGAGCAGGGCTGCGCCAAGAGGGAGAGAAACTCCTGTGTTATGGGCAGCCCCTTAGGCCTCATATATATAGGGGAAGGGGAGGAGGGTGCGCCCCCTCTAGGGTTCCCACCCCTAGGGGGGCGGCAGCCCTAGATGGGAAGGGGGAGGCGGCCAAGAGGGGAGGGAGAGGGCGCCCCTAGATGGGCCTTAGGGCCCATCTCGCCTAGGGTTTGCCCTCCCACTCTCCCATGCATGTGGGCCCCTTGTGGGCGCACCAGCCCCTTGGGGCTGGTTCCCTCCACACTTGGCCCACGCAACCTTCAGGGTAGGTGGCCCCACTTGGTGGACCTCGGGACCCTCCGGTGGTCCGATGCGATTACAAATAAACCCGAAACTTTTCCGGTGACCAAAACAGGACTTCCCATATATAAATCTTTACCTCCGGACCATTCCGGAACTCCTCGTGACGTCCGGATCTCATCCGGACTCGAACAACATTCGGTAACCACATACAAGCTTCCTATATAACCCTAGCGCCATCGAACCTTAAGTGTGTAGACCCTACGGGTTCGGGAACCATGAGACATGACCAGAGGCGTTCTCCGGTCAATAACCAACAGCGGGATCTGGATACCCATGTTGGCTCCCACATGTTCCACGATGATCTCATCGGATGAACCACGATGTCAAGGACTCAATCGATCCCGTATACAATTCCCTTTGTCTAGCGGTATTGTACTTGCCCAAGATTCGATCGTCGGTATCCCGATACCTTGTTCAATCTCGTTATCGGCAAGTCTCTTTACTCGTTCCGTAACACATCATCCCGTGATCAACCCCTTGGTCACATTGTGCACATTATGATGATGTCCTACCGAGTGGGCCCAGAGATACCTCTCCGTTTACACGGAGTGACAAATCGATCTCGATTCGTGCCAACCCAATGCAGACACTTTCGGAGATACATAATGCACCTTTATAGTCACCCGATTCGTTGTGACGTTTGGTACACCCAAAGCATTCCTACGGTATCCGGGAGTTGCACAATCTCATGGTCTAAGGAAAAGATACTTGACATTATAAAAGCTTTAGCATACGAACTACGATCTTTGTGCTAGGCTTAGGATTGGGTCTTGTCCATCACATCATTCTCCTAATGATGTGATCCCGTTATCAATGACATCCAATGTCCATGGTTAGGAAACCGTAACCATCTATTGATCAACGAGCTAGTCAACTAGAGGCTTACTAGGGACATGGTGTTGTCTATGTACCCACACATGTATCTGAGTTTCCTATCAATACAATTATAGCATGGATAATAAACGATTATCATGAACAAGGAAATATAATAATAACTAATTTATTATTGCCTCTAGGGCATATTTCCAACAAGTCGGTCCCTAAAAATGAATGTCTTCGGCTGAAGACTTTGGTTCTCCTGAAGACTTTGAAAGTGAAGAAATTGGTGTGACCTTGAAGACTTGGATATTCATGCGAGGAATATGGAGCGTGAAGACTTTTGTTTTCATAGTTTCATTTTCTCTTTCTTGAGTCATAGGAAACACCGTACTGTTAAAGGGGGTCGAGGTAATACTAAGGAAACTGATTTCCATGTGATGCTCATCTCAAAATCCTACACCTACCCAATCCTTCGAGTGAAACCATTGAAAATCTCATATCAGTTCAGTCAATTTCTTCAGTGACAGAGACGAAGATCTTCTGGCCTCTGAGGAATTTGTTCTGACTGAGGAGTTGGGAATTCGCCAGTGCAGATTGCCTACACAGTGAGGAACATGATAGCCCTGAGGATTTCAAACCTCAAAATATCCGACCGTTGCTGAGCCGCGCACCAGCTGTCCCAAAACTATCTACCACCTAATGGTCATATCAGCCAAGGGCATTTATGTCTTATCATGTCGGGCTGCTCCCTAGGCTATAAATAGCCGCCCCCTACAACCACTAGCTGGTTGGCTGCTCCGAGAGAAACTGACACTTGTCATTTGAGAGCATCCCATCCTCCGAGGACTTTGAGCGAAAATCATCAAGTGAGGAAATACCCAAATCACAAACCCAAACCTACAAAACCCAAAGTGATTGAGCATCACTGAAGATATTATTCCTGTGTGGAACCGACGCTTGTTACCTTTGAGGACTGTGGTATCCTCCAAACGGTTAGGCGTCATGGTCCGAAACATCCAAGAGGAATTGTTGATTGCCGAGTGACCAAGTCTGTGAAGGTTTGGAAGTCACCTGTGAAGACTTACCACTACTGTTGGGCGAGATTTGCGTGATCTTAGCTCAAGGAGAATACGGTGAGGACTGTGTGTCCGGGATTGTGTGTCCTCGAGTTTAAATACTCAGCCGCTCCAAACAGACGTACAAGCATCACGTGAGTTGGAACTGGTCGACCAAATCATTGTCTTCACCAAGCCTACTGGTTCTATTTCCTTAACCCTTTCATTTCCTCAATTATGTGTTGATGAACCTGATCATTACTGTTTGAAGACTTTGACTGAAGACTTTCTCTATTTCCTCAATCCTATTTCTTCAGTCAGTTTGTCTTCATCCTGTTATCATGTGTTTACGCTTTCTGTACTCTGTGTTTTGTCTTTCATTTCATCATGAAGACTATGTTGTTGCTCTGCTATGCTTATACCTGAGTACTTATTCCGCTGCAAGTAGTTCTTCGCTTAGGAATTTCCTCACCCTGAAATTCCTCAGTGAAGAATTCATAAAAATCGCCTATTCACCCCCCCCCCTCTAGTCGACGTAACGCACTTTCACTTATCCATGACAACCATTTTTCATTGAACCCCATATGTTTCATGATGTTGATCATTGCTTCATGTTTGATTATGTCAAAGGCTTTTGCGAAGTCCAACTTTAGGAGAACTATCTGTCGCTTGGAAGGTTGGCACTGATGAATATATTGGAATGTCCAAGCCAGGTAGTCTTGGATTGAACGCCCTCTGATGAAACCATATTGGTTGCAATGTATAGTTCGCAGGATAACTTTTTGTAATCGGTTGGCAAGGAGCTTTGTGATGAGCTTCAGGCAGTAGTTGAGCAGAGTAACCGGACGGTAATCATTGACTGTGGTGGGGGATCCATTCTTGGGAATCAGAGTGATTAAGCCATCATTTATGCTTTGTAGATTAAGATCGCCGACATGGAATTGGGAGCAAAGTGTATAGAAGTCCTCTTTGATGATTTGCCAACAAGCCTTGAGAAACAACCCACTGAAACCATCTGGGCCTGGTGCACGATCGGCAGGCATGTCTTTGACTACTAGGTCAATCTCTTCCTTGGTGAATGGAAGTGTGAGGTGATCCAGGTTCTCAGTCAGCCGAATTAGGGAAGGAAGATCAAACCGCATCTGTGTTGGGTTGGAAGTGCCAAGTCTTTCAGTGTATGCATGGAATAGGAGGGCTTCTTTGCCCGTTTGATCCTCCACAATCAGTCCCTCTGGTGTTTGAAGGATAGCAACATTGTTTTTCCTATAATGTTTTGTTGCAACTGCTTGGAAGAATTTAGTGTTCTCGTCTCCGAACTTAACCCAACGAATGGTGGATCTCTTCTTCCAATACTGCTTCTGATAGTCCAATAATCTCAGGAGGTTTTTTTGATGATCTTACGAAAGTTGCATTCGGGTATAGTGAGAGGTCTTAGGTTTTCTAGATCATCAAACTCAGTGAGGGTTTTGTTTGTATTTTCAATTGCCATTGGCCTGGCCCAGAGCAAGGTCAGGTTCCTGTGGGTGCTCCGCGACGCCTGTGCGGCTGTGCCGGCGTGCATGATTTGATCCGTGGAAGCGACTGTGCGATCGCCCCGTGGTGTGACTAGCTCAAGGTGTTGTGACATCCTTCAGTTGGTGGGTTCTTCACCCACTGCGGAATGAACTTCGACTGAGGCGCCAGACGCGTTGGCGATCTTGACTCTGCCGATAGCTTTCGACCAGCCGATCAATAGCCGGCTCATTGTCGATGAGTGGAAGGTTGGGTACAACCTCAAGGAGAAGGTCCAGGGCGATGACGTCATCAGAAGAGATGAAATTGCTGAAGGTGTTAAGAGGCTCATGAATTGTGATGACGGTGAGGGCTCGAGGAGGAGAGCGTCGCTTATGAAAGAGGCTTCTCGCGCCACGGTCGAAGTGTCGTTATCACGATAGAGATTACATTTTGCGGCTCAATAACTGAAATGTCGTTAGAGATTGCTAAATAAACTTAGTATCTTCATTTGAGCAATGTATTTGAATTCGATTAGTATGTTGTTCATTTAGCATTTGAATTCGATTGACTAGCTGGGAATGAACTCAATTTTCTGCTGGAAAGGTTGAGGGAAAAGAAGAATCAGTCCCTTTAAATGTAAATTTTCTCTTTGTTTATTGTTTTCCTGAGCTTCCTTTTCTGCACTCTGTGGTATATTTGTGCTTCTCCTTTCCTCTGAATTATAACACCTCCCCTGTTGTTTCTTATTGCCCAGACAAAATTTCAGTCCAATACCACCAAAGGAAGCACACGGAAAATTTCAGTCCAAACGAAGAGAAAATTTTCAGCTATGTTCTAATTTATACAAGTACAGAAAGTAAGTAGTGCCAAGTGAGAGACAAGTCCAAACAGTTTTTTTCTAGCTTTCAAGATATGCTCAGATGGGCTGTTAACATGGGGAAACAGTTTTTCCTTCGAAAAAAAAGAACTGGATAACTGTAACAAACACAAACTGAAACAAAGAACACCTGTGAGAACAGGTGTTCAGTAACATGGCTCTGAATTCGATTCAAACTAGAATGTGTATTCGTATCAAATAGCAGAACATGCAGAGTAAGTAAACCCAGCTCTCTTGATTCGAAAGCCAAGCAAATCGCTAAACCAATTGTTTACACCCTGGTGCATCATATCAGAGAGTAGCAGAACACAGGCAGTAACAGTAAGTAAACCAGGCTTTCAAGATCGAAAGCCGAGCACAGCAAATCCTAAAGCAAACTAGGCCAGACGTTGAGGAGCTGCGACTGCCGGAGGGCGCAGAGACACGCGCCCATACTGCTCAGAGGAGTACTTCTTGTAGATGGCCTTGAGCTTGCACTCCGGAGCAGCCGCGTGCGCCATGACGAGCACCTTAGCAGGCTCCCTGAAATCAACAAACAGATAGATTTCCCATGAATTTCAGCTCATTCAGGCAAGTTCATCTTCATCAGGTAGACAGACAAGTGAATGAATGGCTTACAGGAGCTGGGGTTCAGCGAATCCGGTGTGGTGCTTGAGGGTTTCCGTCCAGATGGGGCTTCTTTTCAGCGTGCACCGAGCGGCGTACACGGCAGACGCCGCCACCAGTGAGGGGCGCACCGTGACCAGCCCGTACTCCATGAGCGCCATCTCGGCGAAGAAGAAGATCATATGCTCAAGCTGCGTTCAATAACAACAATAGGAGGAAACGAAATTCAGCAAATGTTCAAGCTACGTTCAGCGACAAGATCATATGTTCCATGGCACATCTATCTGACATGCAACTTCAGATATCTGAACCAAAGTCCTATGCGTTTTTACCTCCTTGTCGCTTCCGGCGGCCTTGGCGAATCGCACCAGGAAGACGTACGGGGTGGGCACGGTGAGGTTCCACGCCATGCTGTTGAGTATGTTCTTCTCCATGGACAGGATCTGCTGCCTCGAGTACGAGTAGTCGGCTATGGATATGAAATCGTCTACCTGCAAACACAAAGCAAACCGCCACTTGAGATTCAGAGTTCCTTCACAGACACGAGCAGATTGAGGCAGCTACTCGAACGAACAGAACAGGTGATCTATGGATGCAAAGGGGATGAGAGAAAGTGCTTGGGTACCTCTGGGGCCCAAATCTCCTCATACTTGCAGGAGATGAGCATGGCCGCCATGCCGACGAGCTGCAGCTCCCGCCGAGGCACCGCCTGTAAGGAGAGGAACCTGTCGATGACGTACATTGTTAAGAACATGCTCTCGGGCATGAGCTCGAACTTATGGGTCACTTCAACTAGCCAATCTATCAGGATTGCCCTCATCTTGGGGTTGATCTCGGGCTGGCTGCCCATGTAATCGATTGGCCGGCACTCGTGCTGCAACACAGATTGGTGAACATCGTCAGAGCAGTTGCTTGCGGTGTGTCACTTGAGCAGAGTCAGCAGACAATTGCTGAAGAGAGAGGTTTGTGGTTACCTGTGCCTCCTTGTAGTATCTGTAGATGTCGTCGATGTAGTCGACGACGGCGAGCTCGTTGTCGCCGTCGAGCTTGTCGATATCATCGATTGAGGCCTCCTGCAATTCACAAGTACACGCGAGCAGAGTTAAGGCGCCTTGGGGATGAGCAGTAAGAACAGAAAGAGGTGCTGGTTGGATGGCCCAGGTCGCTCACCTTGGAACGATGGTTGAGCACGGTCGTGAGGGTGTGGACGACCTTCTTCCTGGGGGCAGAGCAACCGGCGGCAACCTCTGATGGCTTCCTGTTTTCGCCGGGGCCGGTGACGATCTTGGCGGCCGGCTTAGGGCGAGGGGCGGCGGGCTTGAGCTTGACAGGGACTTTCTTGGCCACCGGCTTCAGGCCGGCCCGCTCTGCTGGAGGAACAGCTACGCCGTTCTGCAAACCACAACGGCGATTTAGATTAGAAATCCATCATCAAGAAATTGCTTTCGAACATCGGAAAGGGGGCTCGTGTCTGTCTGTACCTTAGATGGATCGGCCTGGGCCTTCCTCAAGAGCTGGGCACCAAAGCTCCTGGTGATTGGGCGATTGATCCCCGCCGGTAGCTGGATCTTGCTGTTGCAGCGAACAAGACAGGATTCAGATCAGAACAAAGAACGGAAGAAAGAAAAAACAGGGCGGGATCCGATCCTTGCGCTGATAGATTTTCTTACCCGTCGAGGACGTGGGCGTGGGCGTGGACAACGTTGCCGATGTCCCCGAGCACCCGCCTGTTCCCTCCCGCCCCGGGGCGGCCGCCGCCGGTGGCGGCGTCCTTCTGCTGCCCTGCCGGTACTGCGGCACCTGAACATGACGAAAGAGAAACATGAGTAAAGATCAAGGAACTGCTTCTTTGACGCACGGGTCAGGCACGAAACGCGCTCGAATCAGACTAGAAATCAAGAACTAAAAGTCCGATCTTGGCGAATCAGACTCGTAAGACGGAACAGATCAAGAACTCGAACGAAACAAGCCGCAAGAAAACCCAACGGCGCAGGCAGGACCAAATCGACAAATCAAGAACCCCTAGCGCGGTCGTCCCCCACGCGGCGCGGCGAGAAAGAAAGATTCGGCCGGCGGGTGGCTCACCTCTGTTGGCCGGCTGCGGAGCGGCAGCCGCGTGCTGGTTATGCCTGGTCGCCATGGGGAATTCTTGCTGTTCCAGCTCCGTTCAAAGGGCCGAGAACCGGCGAGGTGCTACTCCTCCGGCGAGCTCTTGAACAGAGCAGGGCAGGGCGGGCAGCGGACCTCTCCCTCCGATCCCTCTCTCCTCCTACCGCTGTGAGCCGTTGGGGCGGACGGAAGAGACCTGAAGTTTTATAGAAGCGGGCGGCCGCGGTTGAGGCGGCGGCGGCACAAAGTAGCCGTTGGGGGTTCTTTGGTTCTTGGAAAGGAAAGCTTCCGATCAGGCTGCGCGTTTACGGTACCGGTCTCGGAAGCTGGGATTGTCACGTCTCCTGTGTGTGGAACCCTGGAACGCAATAACGGAAATGCCACATGGCCAACCCTACCTAAACCTGGGCATGGGCAGCCCGGCCCGAAGCCCGACGTCCGAGCTGGGCACGGGCCTCACTTTCCGGCCCGAAGCCCGCTAAAAGCCCGACAAAACATGTTTTTTTGAGATATTTTTAGAAAAATGGGTATATAAGGTAGGCTACCAACGCTTTCATCGTCGTTGCACGTATCTTGACGCATGCGAGGGCGCTTGCCACCCTGCTGCAGAGGAGGGTTGTGAACATTTTGTGTTAGATTGCTATATGTATTACAATATAAATCTAAATTTGTTGTAAATTTGCTTTTTCATCTGAAAAAATCAGAAAATCCCCAAAAATATTTTTTGAAAGAAAAAAGGCCCTATTGCTAGAGAGGGGATTTTTTCAAACTTGCCATGTGCATTTTTTTATTATATTTAGCATGGTAATTTCTAGGTCTTTTTTGCAATGCCCCATGGCAATTTTTTATTAAGAGCATGTCATTTTAATAATTAGTAAGACGCCATTTTTATTATTAGGAGGATGACAGTCTAATTATGAGAGAAATTCATTTTTATTATTAGTAACATGACATTTTTTATTGTCAAAAGGGTGGCAGTTTTATGATTAAGAACATGTCATTTTTTATCATCAATAACATGGCATTTTTATTATTAAAAGGATGAAAGTTTTCTTATTAACAGGTTTGGTGTTTTATTACCGAGAGCCTGGCATTTTTATTATTGTTGGCATGGTATTTTTGTTATCATGAGGATGGGCATTTATTATTAGTAAGAGGATGCCATTTTTATTTTTATTATCATGGCAAATTTTTTTTCCACTCACATCGCCATCTTTATGATTTTTTGTACAATGGACCAAATGAAAGCAAGAAAAATACAATCTGGCATTTCTGTTTCTGGTCCTTGGCAAAAATAAAGAGAAAAATGTTGTCCAAAACATGATTTTCTTTTCACAGTGAAAACATATCCATGGAAGAATTCATAATTTTTAAAGATCACACGACACGTTTGTTTAATCATACCATTTTTATAAATTCATAAATTAACAAGGCATTTTATAAAGTAGCCTGGCAATTTTCAATTTTTTCCATATTCATTTATGGTTTTCTCTGTTTTTATAAGAACAATATGTATTTTTTGTTCATGGCACTTTTTAAAAACAAAAGAGTAAATTGTGCATCTCGACCAATGGGGTTCGCCATGGCCCTCCCCCCTCGCAAACGATCGAGGGGTGTGTGATTCGTTCGCTGGGAGCAGCTCCTCCTATACACTCAATTCGTTCGGCCGCCCCTCCTCCCTGGCCATTGATCCCCAATTATATGGGTCCTATTAATAATGGAAGGGGGATGTTATCTGGCTGACGTCAGATTTTTGAGGTTTCCCGACAAACGCCCTTTTCACCGTCAGATCAATTTATACAAATCTTAAAGCAAAGGAAGAGACACATCATTGAGGGAGACATTGGAGTATCTAGGTGACATTAGGATTGATTGATGTGTGTCATATGATGTTATTTTACTACGAACTCTAGGGTTGTTTGTGACACTTATAGGAATAGCTCAATGGATTAATCGGAAAGAATAACTTTGAGGTGGTTTCGTACCCTACAAGCAATTTCATCTTATGTTCTCCGCGATAGGAACTTTGGAGTGACTTTTGTCGCACGCTGAGGGATTGCCATATGATCTAATTATGTTATCATTGTTGAGAGAACTTGCACTAGTGAAAGTATGAACCCTAGGCCTTGTTTTCAAGCATTGCAATACCGTTTTTGCTCACTTTCGTTACTAGTTACCTTGATGTTTTTATATTTTCATATTACAAAAATCCATATCTACAATCCATATTACACTTGTATCACCATCTCTTCGTCGAACTAGTGCACCTATACAATTTACCATTGTATTGGGTGTGTTGGGGACACAAGAAACTCTTTGTTATTTGGTTGCAGGGTTGTTTGAGAGAGATCATCGTCATCCTACGCCTCCCACGGATTGATAAACTTTAGGTCATCCACTTGAGGGAAATTTGCTACTGTCCTACAAAACTCTGCGCTTGGAGGCCCAACACGAGTCTACAAGAAGAAGGTTGCGTAGTAGACATCAATTGACATATAGGACTATGATATTCGAACACCGGAAGAGTTTCGGAGTGCACCGGATAGTCATCGGGCCACCGGAAGGGGTTCCGAACACCCCCGGGAGGTCTATGGTCCTAATGGGCCAAGGGGAGAGACACACCAGCCCACAAGGGGGCTGGCGTGCCCCTCTCCCTGGCCGCCGGCCCTAGGGAAGGAAAGGGGGAGGGCTAGCCCCTCCTGCCTTCCCCTCCACAAGGGAGAAAGGAAAGGGGGGCGCCACCCTCCCCTGCCTTTCCCCGCTCTCCTAGAAAGGAAAGGGGGTGCGGTTAGGGTAGTAGTGCAAGGAGGATTCGACCTCCTTGGGGCGCCTCCTTGGCTGCTCCTCCCTCCCCCCACCTATATATATGTGGGAGGGGGCGCCACACATAACGACGATAATCTCTTAGCCGTGTGCAGCGCCTCCTCCACCGTTTACACCCTCGGTCATATTTTCGTAGTGCTTAGGCAAAGCCCTACGGAGATAGCATAACCATTGTCGTGACCACGCCATCGTGCTGCCGGAACTCATCCGCTACTTCGCCCGTCTTGCTGGATTAAGAAGGCGAGGACGTCACCGAGCTGAACGTGTGCTGAACGCGGAGGTGTCGTACGTTCGGTACTCGATCGGTTGGATCGCGAAGAAGTTCGACTACATCAACCGCATTACTAAACGCTTCCGCTTACGATATATAAGGGTACGTAGACACACTCTCCCCTTTCATTGCTATGCATCTCCATGGATAGATCTTGCGTGTGCGTAGAAATTAACGTTTCCCAACAACTTCACCCCAAGAGAAGAAGTGGACAATCAATACAATCACCCCGCTTTGTTCATCCTTCAAAATGCGGTCCCTCCCAAAGATCTATCCCACTTACGTCCCTTTACTCGTGCGAAGGATTGTTGGGAACACATAGTATCTTTGTACAAGGGGAGCTCAAGTATCCAACGGTCCAACTTTGAAGTGGTCCTTGATGAGGCTGATGAATTCGTGATGGTAGAAGATGAGGATCCATGTGATCTCTACCGGAGGGTGAAAACTCTTGCGGTTCCTCTCCAAGACCATGGGAGCAAGGATACAGATGACAATTGGATCAAGCGCAAGTTTCTCAAGGCCATCATGCCTTTCAACAAGGCCATGTCTTTTGTGATTCGTTAAAGGCCGGACTTTCACACCTTAACCTCAAGTGAAGTGTTGGATGAGTTTATTGCCATGAACATCATGAACAAGACCGCCGACAATGCTCTTGCTCGTGTTCGGTCAAAGAAAAGCTCAACCACCCTTGCTTTGAAGGCCAAGGCCATTCCGGAGGAAGAAGAGGAGGAAGAAAAGGTGTTGCCCCGAGGACACCAAATATGCTTACCATGAGCACATGGCTCTTGTGTCAAGGCAATTTTGGGGCAACAAGAGGAACTCAAGGCCCAACTTCACCAAGACCAACTCAAGTGGCTCAAATAACAAGCAACGAGTAAGGACTTGCTACGATAGCGGAAATGTGAGTCACTTTGTGGCGGAGTGCCATTACGAGAAGAGGGATGACAATGGTGGCAAACTCATTCGAAAAGACAAAGCCAAGTGAGTACGCCTCTAATGATGATGATGAAGACACAAGTGGAGAAGGAATGGCAATGGCGACCATTGCTGTTGCCACACCTTGCCCCCTCAAAGGTGTCTCTCTTCGGCGCCCCCAACGAAAACACCATTTGAAAGATCGTGGATGTCTCCTAGAGGGGGGAGGGGGTGAATAGGCGCTTTAAAGTAATTACGTTTTAGGCTTAACAAATGCGGAATAAACCTAGCGGTTAATTTGTCAAGCACAAAACCTACAACAACTAGGCTCACCTATGTGCACCAACAACTTATGCTAAGCAAGATAAACTACTAGGTGATAGCAAGATATATGACAAGAAACAATATGGCTATCACAAAGTAAAGTGCATAAGTAAAGAGCTTGGGTAAGAGATAACCGAGGCACGCGGAGACGACGATGTATCCCAAAGTTCACACCCTTGCGGATGCTAATCTCCGTTTGGAGCGGTGTGGAGGCACAATGCTCCCCAAGAAGACATTAGGGTCACCGTAATCTCCTCACGCCCTCGCACAATGCAAGATGTCATGATTCCACTAAGGGGCCCTTGAGGGCGGTCACCGAACCTTTACAAATGGCAACCCTTGAGGGCGGTCACCGAACCCATACGCTTTGGCAACCCTTGGGGGCGGTCACCGGTACCCGTCAAATTGCTCGGGGCGATCTCCACCACAACCTAATTGGAGACCCCGATGCTTGCCCAGAGCTTTACACCACAATGATTGAGCTCTGAACACCACCAACCGTCTAGGGCACCCAAGCACCCAAGAGGAACAAGCTCAAGGGTACCAAGCATCCAAGAGTAATAAGCTTCTCAACTTGTAACTTCCACGTATCACCGTGGAGAACTCAAACCGATGCACCAAATGCAATGGCAAGGGCACACGGAGTGCCCCAAGTCCTTCTCTCTCAAATCCCACCGAAGCAACTAATGCTAGGGAGGGAAATGAGAGGAAGAACAAGAAGGAGAACAAGAACTCCAGGATATAGATCCACGGGGTTCCCCTCGCATAGAGGAGGAAGTGATTGGTGGAAATGTGGATCTAGATCTCCTCTCTCTCTCTTTTCCCTCAAAAACTAGCAAGAATCCATGGAGGGACTAAGAGTTAGCAAGCTCAAAGAAGGTCAACAATGGGGGAAGAACACGAGATCGAAGGATAAGGTTCATTGGGAAGAAGACCCCCTTTTATAGGAGGGGGAAATCCAACTGTTATGCTCACAGCCCGCACAGAGCGGTACTATCGCTTCCTACGAAAGGTACTATCATTGGGCAGAAGCCCAAGGAAACAACACTGCAAAGGGGCAACATGGCGGTACTACTGCAGGAGCAGTACTGCCGCCTGCCCTTGCGGTACTACCGTGCGACCACGGATGTAAAAAATAACTGCCGTGCCTACTACCGCATGCAACAGCGCCAGGACACGAGGCAGCGGTACTACCGCGTAGGGCGCGGAAGTAAAAAATTACTTCCGCGCCTACTTCCATGCGCGCCAGCGTTCTGGGCTAGAGGCGGCGGTACTACCACTCACCAGGAGCGATACTACCACTGGCCCATGCTGTACGACCACTCCCTTGAGCAGTACTACCGCACGCCACAGAGGCTTTAGCACTTGGATGCCTTCAAAACGCAGCTAAAGACCACAGACGGATCCAATAAAACCAGAACTGCCATAACTTCTGCAAATGAGCTCCGAATTGAGCAAACTCAAGCTTGTTGGTTATAGTAAGAAGAGGCAGGGGAGGTATGCCTAACAAAAAGAGGAGAGAAACCTCCAATAGAGAAGAACCGGCAGAACCTCCAACATCGAAAACATCATAGAATATGCATGTGAACTCCATTTTCAATGAACTCGAGCTTGTCAATAAGATGACCATAAGCTCCAAATCTTACAAAGAGAACCAAACAAGAACCAAGAAAGATGATGCAAGGATGCAATGGTTTGAGCTCTGTACGAACAATACGATCAAGCTACTCATTGAGAGCCCCCCTTGATAGTACGGCAATCGATCCTATAACCCGGTCTCCCAACTACCACCATGAGACCGGCAAAATAGAAAACCTATCAAGGGCAAACCTTTGCCTTGCACATGGTCCACTTGAGCTAGATGATGACGATCTTGACTCCCTCAAGTTGGACCACCTTTCTTGATTGCGTTGGCTCGATGAAGACTAGTTGATTTCTCCCCCATACTCCACTATAAGTGAGCCACTCTTCTGCACATTGTCACAAATCCATTGTTACCACAATGGATGACAAGCTTCAAGCATTTGATCTCTTCGTGATGCTCCACTTGAACTTGCAGACCGCAACCTAACCCCACAAAGAACTCTCACGAATACCATGGGTTAGCATACAAAGCATAATGGACAGTGCTTACCATACCATGGGATCACTTGATCCCTTGGTACATCTTGAATGCTTTGTGTGTTGATCACTTTGATTTACTCTTTGACTTAGTCTTGATCAACCTCTCACATGACCAATCTTTAGGTAATTCCTTGAATAGCACCTTGGTCATCACAAACTCTACTTTGAAACCAACAAATGGACTCCAAGAAAAGCCTATGGACAAATCCTTCAAATATAACTCAAGGCAACCATTAGTCCATAGAGAATGTCATCAATTACCAAAACCACACATGGGGGCACCGCATGTCCTTTCACCATTGCCAAGTGTCTCATGGCCAAAGGTATCAACAAGGTAACCTCAAACATCAAAACCATCATCACTACCACTTCCTTCATTGTTAAATTATGTTGATGATAGTGAGATGGTAAATGTTGATGAGAATGAGTCTACCAAGTTCGTGAGTAAGCTCAAGGGTGAATCCAAGGAGCACTTTGTTTCTCTCTTAGAACAACTTGGTGAGGGCAAATGATATCATTGAATCTCATGAGGATACTATCTCCAAGTTGGAGGGGCATAGTCGTGACTATGCCGATGAGATTGCAGATCTTTCCATTGCTCTTGAGGAAGAGCGAGGTCTTCATTTGACTCTTGAGGAGTCACACAACATTGATCATGCTAAATTGCAAAAAGATCTTGATCATGCTATTGTTCTTACCGTGTGCTTAATTCTGAGAAAGTTGCACTTGGGGTTGGCCATGATAGACTCAAGGAAGATTTTGATACACTTGACAAGGCTCACAAGATCTTGAAGGGTGTTCATGCTTCTCTCAAAGAGTCGCATGATCAACTCCAAGTGAAGCTAACCAAGGAGATTTCCACGTGTCCTCCTTTCATTCTAATTGATAATGCCCATGCTACTAACCCTTGTTGTGAGCATGTGCATCTTGTGGAGTAAAATGCCAAGTTGAAGGAGCAAATTGAGAAGGGCCTTGTGACATGCATACAAGGCGAAAAGAACCTCAATGACATTTTGAGTAACCAAAAGGAAGTTGTGGGAAAGGAAGGACTTGGGTTTGTACCCAAGTCAAAGAAGAAGAAGAAGAAGAAGAACAAGCAACCTTTCCATTCAAGGAAACTTTTGCCAAGGCGGGTGAGGTTACTCATGATAAGAAGAAGAAGAAGAAGAAGAAGAAGAAGAAGAAGAAGAAGAAGAAGAAGAAGAAGAAGAATAATAATAATAATAATAATAATAATAATAATAATAATAATAATAATAATAATAATAATAATAATAATAATAATAATAATAATAATAATAATAACAACAAGAAGAAGAAGAAGAAGAAGAAGGAAGTGGGTGGTAATGCCAAGAAAAGCAAAACCGCCCCTACCAACAAAGCCGGCGACTTTAACCCCTCTTATGTTTTATGTCGTACTAGTGATGGGCATGTTTATGCTAAATTCATTGGTTCTTATTATGAGTACATTGAATGGTCTATTTGGGTTCCTAAGACCCTTGTTACTAACCTCAAAGGACCCATTCGAGAATGGGTACCTAAATCCAAGCATTGACCTCTTGTAGGAGTTTGCTTCCGGTGGGATGTCATGGTTGCTTGATAATGAAGCAACAAATCATATGACCGGGAGCAAGGACTTGGTGGTGGATGTGCATACAATTCCTTCTATGCCCACCCATGTCCAACTCGGTGATGCAATCGACATCTAAGGTATTGGGACTTCCCAAGGTGGTCATCTCTCAAGATATATCTATTGAGAAGGTCATGCTTGTTGAGTCCCTTGCATACAATTTGCTTTCTGTTTGTCAACTTGCACTTATGGTCTTTGCAACATTCTTTGATCTTGATACCATGGCCCTTTTGTGGAGCAAGACTCTTAA
Organism: Aegilops bicornis; assembly: GCA_021605145.1. Lineage (NCBI taxonomy): Eukaryota > Viridiplantae > Streptophyta > Magnoliopsida > Poales > Poaceae > Aegilops > Aegilops bicornis. The sequence goes on along the minus strand of CM038669.1, from coordinate 570,444,678 downwards.
AGTAGCTTTTGTTGGGCATGTCGAGAACGGTCTCTATGTGGTGAAATTTTTGGAGCGACCCACTAAGACCGCGACTTATCTAATGGCTAAGGTTGATGTGGGTTGGCTTTGGCATCGCCGACTAGCCCATGTCATTATAAGATCTTTGCAAAGTCTCCTCAAAGGGGATCACGTCCGTGGACTAACAAATGTGAGTTTTGCCAAAGACCATGCTTGCAGTGCTTGTATCGAAGGAAAGCTTCATGAAACGGTGCACTGACCCTCGACTATCATCTACTCGAAGAGGCCTTTGGAGCTCCTTCACATGGATCTCTTTGGTCCTCCATCCTTTGATAGCCTTGGTGGAAGAAAGTATTGATTGGTAATTGTGGATGACTACTCAAGATATACATGGGCCTACTTCTTCAAGAGGAAGAGTGATACTCAACAAACCGTCATCAACTTTGCAAATGAAGCTCAACGTCAACATGAAGCAAATATTTTGATGATTAGAAGTGACAATGGTACCGAGTTCAAGAACTACACCTTGGATGAGTTTCCTAGTGACGAGGGGATCAAGAACCAATATGCCGCACACTATACCCCTCAACAAAATGGTGTGGCAGAGAGGAAGAACCGGACGTTGATGGACGCGACAAGGACCATGATGGCAGAGTTCAAATCTCCATACAACTTTTGGGCCGAAGCCATCAACACCGCATGTCATGCATCCAATAGGCTCTACCTCCGCAAAGGCTTGAACAAGACTCCATATGAGATACTTACCGGCAACAAGCCCAACCTCAAGTACTTCCGGATGTTCAGTTGTAAGTGTTTCATTCTCAAAAAGGGTGTTCGTTTGTTTAAATTCGAACCTAGAGCTCAAGAGGGCATATTTGTTGGTTATGCGACAAAACTCTCATGCTTACCGTGTCCTCAGCAAGTTCACCGGACTCATTGAGGAGACGTGTAACGTGGAGTTTGATGAAAATAACGGCTCCCAAGTGGAGCAAAGTGGTCTTTGTGATGTAGGTGATGTAATTCCTCCCCAAGCCATAAGAAGAATGGGGATTGGTCAAATACTCACCATTGAGGAACCCCTTATGGCCGAAGGTGAAGGAAAATTCTCTACTCAAGTGGAGCCATCACCGATGCTAGACCCACACGCTTCCGAAGAACAAAGTGAAGGCTTTCAACCCAATGAACAAGATTAAGGGCAAGATCAACCCCGTGAAGATGGTGATGCACCAAATGATGCCCAAGATCAAGTTCGTGACTTAGAGCAGTCTCAAGATCAAGAGCAAGCTCAAGATGGTGCTAAAGATCAAGAGCAAGCTCAAGACGGTGCTCAAGATCAAGAGCAAACTCAAGACGGTGCTCAAGATGAGCAAGATGATCCTCAAATGCCCATCGAGGAACTTCTGGAATGTCGTGCCGCTAAGGAAGCTTCCAAGCTCGAGCGTCAACTGTTGGGGAACGTAGTAATTCAAAAAAATTCCTACGATCACGCAAGATCTATCTAGGAGAAGCATAGCAACGAGCAGGAAGAGTGTGTCCACGTACCTGATACGTCTCCGTCGTATCTACTTTTCCAAACACTTTTGCCCTTGTTTTGGACTCTAACTTGCATGATTTGAATGGAATTAACCCGGACTGACGTTGTTTTCAGCAGAATTGCCATGGTGTTATCTTTGTGCAGAAACAAAAGTTCTCAGAATGGCCTGAAACTTCACGGAGATTATTTTTGGAAATAATAAAAAATACTGGCGAAAGAATCAAGGCCAGGGGGCCCACACCCATTCCACGAGGGCGGGGGGCGCGCCCCCCTGCCTCGTGGGCCCCCTGGAGCTCCACCGACCTCAACTCCAACTCCATACATTCGTGTTCGAAGAGGAAAAAAACAGAGAGAAAGATTCATCGCGTTTTACAATACAGAGCCGCCGCCAAGCCCTAAACTCTCTCGGGAGGGCTGATCTGGAGTCCGTTCGGGGCTCCGGAGAGGGGAATCCATCGTCGTCGTCATCATCACAAAACCCGTTTTACATATTGTTTTCGCTTATTTACTTTTCCGTTGCTACTGTTACAATCACTACAAAACCCAAAAATATTAATTTTGCTACCGTTACCATTACTATCATACTCCTTTGCTACTAAATACTTTGCTGCAGATATTAAGTTATCTAGGTGTGGTTGAATTCACAACTCAACTGCTAATACTTGAGAATATTCTTTGGCTCCCCTTGTGTCGAATCAATAAATTTGGGTTGAATACTCTACCCTCGAAAACTGTTGCGATCCCCTATACTTGTGGGTTATCAAGACTCTTTTCAAGGCTGTTGCGGGAGCATAGCTCTATTCTTTGAGTCACTTGGGATTTATATCTGCTGGTCACTATGAAGAACTTGAAAGACGAGAAAACCAAAATTTATCCCTCAACTACGAGGGAGGTAAGGAAGCGCCATCTAGCTCGCACTTGATTCACCTTCCGCTTTTGAGTAAGCTTGCGACACCTAAACCTACTTACGCTATTAATTACGATATGTCGCATGTTATTGATGATGCCACGTCCGCTATGCATGATACTTATGATGAAACTACTTCTATGCTTGATACTACTGTGCCACTTGGTGAATTTCTTGATGAACAACTTGCTAGGGCTAGAGAGAATGAAATTATTGAAACTGATAACATTGATGAAAGTGATGATGAAGATTCTCGTCCTAGATATGAATTGCCTGTTGTGCCTGAGGGCTATGTTATGGATGAAGAAACTGCTAGAGACTTTCTTGCTTGCAATGATAGAAGTGATATTAAGAAATTATTAGATAAGCTGAAACAAAAAACTCTGAATGCCAGAATGAAATATGATCCTGCTTATGCTACTTCACCTATCTTTGTTACTGATAAGGATTATGAATTCTCTGTCGACCCTGATATAATTACTTTGGTTGAATTTGATCCTTTCTATGGCTATGAATCTGAAACTGTTGTGGCACATCTTACTGAATTAAATGATATAGCCACCCTGTTTACTAATGATGAGAAAACTCGCTACTATTATATCCTTAAAATATTTCCGTTCTCATTAAAGGGTGATGCTAATATATGGTTTAATTCTCTTGATGCTGGTTGTGTGCGTAGTCCCTAGGATATGATTTATTACATCTCTGCTCATAAGAAATAAGATGCTTTAAGGGAAATATACAATTTTGTGCAAATTGAAGAAGAGAGTCTCCCACAAGCTTGGGGGAGGCTTCTCCAATTACTTCATGCTTTTCCTGATCATCCTCTTAAGAAAAATGAAATACTTGATATCTTTTATAATGGACTAACCGATGCTTCTAGAGACCACCTGGATAGTTGTGTTGGTTGTGTTTTCAGGGAAAGAACACCTGATGAAGCTGAAATTTTATTGAATAATATGTTGACTAATGAAAATAATAGGACACTTCCTGAACCAACTCCTAAGCCAACTCCGAAGAAAAGGGGTGTTCTATTTAGATGTCCTGAAGATATGCAAGAGGCAAAGAAATCTATGAAAGAAAAAGGTATAAAAGCTGAAGATGTTAAGAATTTACCTCCTGTTGAAGAAATACATGGTCTTAATTTACCGCCTGTTGAAGAAACACATGGTCTTGATAACCCGACACAGGTAGTAAAGGTAAATTCTCTTTATAGATTTGATGAAGGTGATATTCCTCGTTATAAGTCTGCTAGCCAATGCTTAGACGAGTTTGATAATTTTATTGTCAAACAAGAAAACTTCAATACTTATGTTGGTAGAGAATTAAAACGCAATTCTTATATGCTTGAACACTTGAGTGATTATATGTCTAGAGTTAAAGATGAACTTAAACTCATTAGAAAACATGCTTCTATGGTTACCACTCAAGTAGAACAAGTACTTAAATCTCAGAATGATTTGCTCAATGAATTGAATAGTAAGAATAATGATTTTGCTGTTAGAGTGGTGATACGTCTCCAACGTATCTATAATTTTTTATTGCTCCATGCTATATTATCTACTGTTTTGGACCATATTGGGCTTTATTTTCCACTTCTATATTACTTTTGGGACTAACCTATTAACCGGAGGCCCAAATTGATTCATCGTTTTTGCCTATTTGAGTTTCAAGAAAGCAGAATATCAAACGGAGTCCAAACGGAATGAAACCTTCGAACGTGATTTTCTCACGAACATGATCCAGGAGACTTGGACCCTACGTCAAGCAACCAACACGGAAGGCACGAGGTGAGGCGCGCCTCCCCAGGCGTGCCCTCCACCCTCGTGGGCCCCATTGCTCCACCGACGTACTTCTTCCTCCTATATATACCTCATTACCCCGAGCGATCGGACACGGAGCCAAAACCTAATTCCACCGCCGCAACTTTCAGATCCACGAGATCCCATCTTGGGGCCTGTTTTGGAGCTCCGCCGGAAGGGGAATCCACCACGGAGGGCTTCTACATCATCCTAGCCTCTCCGATGAAGTGTGAGTAGTTTACTTCAGACCTTCGGGTCCATAGTTAGTAGCTAGATGGTTTCTTCTCTCTTTTTGGATCTCAATACAATGATCTCCCCCTCTCTCGTGGAGATCTATTCGATGTAATCTTCTTTTTGCGGTGTGTTTGTTGAGATCGATGAATTGTGGGTTTATGATCAAGATTATCTATGAGCAATATTTGAATCTTCTCTGAATTCTTTTATGTATGATTGGTTATCTTTGCATGTCTCTTGAATTATCCGTTTGGTTTGGCCAACTAGATTGGTAGTTCTTGCAATGGGAGAAGTGCTTAGCTTTGGGTTCAATCTTGCGGTGTCCTTTCCCGGTGTGATGAGGGGCAGCAAGGCACGTATTGTATTGTTGCCATCGAGGATAACAAGATGGGGTTTTTATCATATTGCATGAATTTATCCCTCTACATCATGTCATCTTGCTTAAGGCGCTACTCTGTTTTCATTAACTTAATACTCTAGATGCATCTTTGGATAGCGGTCGATGAGTGGAGTAATAGTAGTAGATGCAGGCAGAGTCGGTCTACTTGTCTCGGACGTGATGCCTATATACATGATCATACCTACATACTCTCATAACTATGCTCAATTCTGTCAATTGCTCAACAGTAATTCGTTCACCCACCGTAAAATACTTATGCTCTTGAGAGAAGACACTAGTGAAATCTATGGCCCCCGGGTCTATTCTCTATCATATCAATCTTCCCTTACTTTATTATTTCTTTGCTTTTTATTTTTCTTTTTATTTTACTTTGCATCTTTATACCAAAAATACCAAAAATATTATCTATCATCTCTATCAGATCTCACTCTCGTAAGTGACCGTGAAGGGATTGACAACCCTAATCGCGTTGGTTGCGTTGACCTATTTGTTTTGTGTAGGTACGAGGGACTTGCGCGTGGCCTCCTACTGGATTGATACCTTGGTTCTCAAAAACTGAGGGAAATACTTACGCTACTCTGCTGCATTTCCTCTCCTCTTCGGGAAATCCAACATAAGCTCAAGAGGTAGCAAGAAGAATTTACGGCGCCGTTCGGGGAGGCTTACATAAAAGTCAAGTCAAGATTTGGACTCCGACAATGAGCCATTTGGCGCCGTTGCCGGAGTCTATGCAAAAGTCAACATACCAAGTACCCATCACAATCCCTTATCTCTCGCATTACATTATTTGCCATTTGCCTCTCGTTTTCCTCTCCCCCACTTCACCCTTGCCGTTTTATTCGCCCTCTCTTTTTCGTTTGCCTTTTTCTTGCTTGTTTGTCGCAATGACTCTACCTAGATTTGGTGATCTTCACCTTAAAAGGTTAGAAGAGATCGAAAGCAATGTCAGGATTTTTATGGTTTTGCAATTTGAGCATAATAATTTCTTCAGAAACGAGCTTAAGGAACAAAAAAATTTTATGAATTATATGAATAAAGAGCTAGATGATATGTCTAAAGAATTTGAAGGTTTAAGATCCCAAATTGCTCGTCTTGAGAAGTTGACTACTGAAATATCGGATAAGCAAGCTACCTTAGTCAATAAGATGGCCGCTAAACCGGATTTCTATGAAAATAAAGATGAAGATCTAGAAGTTATTGATGTGTCCCCTATTAAATCTTTGTTTTGCAATATGAATCTTGATAATGATGGGACTGATTATGATCCACCTTTACCTAGAAGGCGTTCTAAAAATTCGGAGTTTCTAGATCTTGATGCTAAAATTGATAAAAATGGGATTAAAGAAAGTAAAACCCTAGATGTTGCTAAACCCACTATTTTGGATTTCAAGGAATTTAAATATGAAAGTTGCTCTTTAATTGATTGTATTTCCTTGTTGCAATCCGTGCTAAATTCTCCACATGCTTACAGTCAAAATAAAGCATTTACCAAACATATTGTTGATGCCTTGATGCAATCTTATGAGGAAAAACTTGAGTTGGAAGTCTCTATCCCTAGAAAAATTTATGATGAGTGGGAACCAACTATTAAAATTAAGATTAAGGATCATGAATTTTATGCCTTATGTGATTTGGGTGCTATTGTTTCCACTATTCCCAAAACTTTGTGTGATTTACTAGATTTCCGTGATTTTGATGATTGCTCTCTAAACTTGCACCTTGCGGATTCCACTATTAAGAAATCTATAGGAAGAATTAATGATGTTCTTATTGTTGCAAATAGGAATTATGTGCCTGTAGATTTTATCGTTCTTGATATAGATTTCAATCCTTCATGTCCTATTATTCTTGGTAGACCTTTCCTTAGAACGATTGGTGCAATCATTGATATGAAGGAAGGGAATATTAGATTCCAATTTCCGTTAAGGAAAGGCATGGAACACTTCCCTAGAAAGAAAATAAAATTACCATATGAATCTATTATGAGAGACACTTATGGATTGCCTACCAAAGATGGCAATACCTAGATATATCCTTGCTTTTATGCCTAGCTAGAGGCGTTAAACGATAGCGCTTGTTGGGAGGCAAGCCAATTTTATTTTTAGTTTTTAGTTTTTGTTTATGTTTAGGAATAAATAATCCATATAACTTCTGTTTAGATGTGGTTTTATGTTTTAATTAGTGTTTGTGCCAAGTTAAACCTACAGGATCTTCTTGGATGATAGTTATTTGATCTTGCTGTAATTTCCAGAAACTTTCGGTTCACGAAAACAATTGTTAAAAATCACCAGAACATGATAAAATAGTGATTCCAATTGCTTATGATCAATAAACAAATTTCCTAGGTCTTCACTTATATCTTTTAAGCTATATAGTTTTGCTCTAGTGCTTCACTTATATCTTTTAGAGCACGGTGGTGGATTTGTTTTATAGAAACCATTGATCTCTCATACTCCACTTAGATTATTTTGAGAGTCTTAAATAGCATGGTAATTTTCTTAATAATAATAATATGCTTGGTATTCAAGATTTGTAAAACTTTCTTTTGAGTGCGTTGAATACTAAGAAAAGTTTGATGCTTGATAATTGTTTTGAGATATGAAGATGGTGATATTAGAGTCATGCTAGTTGAGTAGTTGTGAATTTGAGAAATACTTGTGTTAAAGTTTGTGATTCCCGTAGCATGCACGTATGGTGAACCGTTATGTGATGAAGTCAGAGCATGATTTATTTATTTATTGTCTTCCTTATGAGTGGCGGTCGGGGACGAGCGATGGTCTTTTCCTAACAATCTATCCCCCTAGGAGCATGCGCGTAATACTTTTCTTTGATAACTTGTAGATTTTTGCAATAAGTATATGAGTTCTTTATGACTAATGTTGAGTCCATGGATTATACACACTTTTCCTAATTCCCTTCCACCATTGCTAGCCTTTCTATTATCAAGACTTTTCGCCGCTATCATATACCCACCATATACCTTCCTCAAAACAGCCACCATACCTACCTATTATGGCATTTCCATAGCCATTCCGAGATATATTGCCATGCAACTTTCCACCGTTCCATTTATTATGACACGCTCCATCATTGTCATATTGCTTAGCATGATCATGTAGTTGACATCGTATTTGTGGCAAAGCCACCGTTCATAATTCTTTCATACATGTCACTGATGAATCATTGCATATCCCGGTACACCGCCGGAGGCATACACATAGAGTCATATTTTGTTCTAAGTATCGAGTTGTAATTGTTGAGTTGTAGGTATATAAAAGTGTGATGATCATCATTTTTAGAGCATTGTCCCAAGTGAGGAAAGGATGATGGAGACTATGATTCCCCCACAAGTCGGGATGAGACTCCGGACGAAAAATAAGAAAAAAAGAGAGAAGAGGCCATAAAAAAGAGAAAAGGCCCAAACAAAAAAAAAGAGAAAAAGAGAGAAGGGACAATGTTACTATCATTTTACCACACTTGTGCTTCAAAGTAGCACCATGATCTTCATAATAGAGAGTCTCTCATTTTGTCACCTTCATATACTAGTGGGAATTTTTCATTATAGAACTTGGCTTGTATATTCCAATGACAGGCTTCCTCAAATTGCCCTAGGTCTTCGTGAGCAAGCGAGTTGGATGCACACCCACTTAGTTTCTTTTGTTGAGCTTTCATATACCTATAGCTCTAGTGCATCCGTTGCATGGCAATCCCTACTCACTGACATTGATATCTATTGATGGGCATCTCCATAGCCCGTTGATACGCCTAGTTGATGTGGGACTATCTTCTCCCTTTTTGTCTTCTCCACAACCACCATCCTATTCCACATACAGTGTTATATCCATGGCTCACACTCATGTATTGCGTGAAGATTGAAAAGTTTTGAGAATGTCAAAAGTATAAAACAATTGCTTGGCTTGTTATCGAGGTTGTGCATGATTTAAATACTTTGTGTGATGAAGATAGAGCATAGCCAGACTATATGATTTTGTAGGGATAACTTTCTTTGGCCATGTTATTTTGAGAAGACATGATTGCTTTGTTAGTATGCTTGAAGTATTATTATTTTTATGTAAATATTAAACTTTTATCTTGAATCTTTCGAATCTGAATATTCATACCACAATTAAGAAGAATTACATTGAAATTATGCCAAGTAGCACTTCGCATCAAAAATTCTCTTTTTATAATTTACCTACTCGAGGAAGAGCATGAATTAAGCTTGGGGATGCCTGATACGTCTCCAACGTATCTATAATTTTTTATTGCTCCATGCTATATTATCTACTGTTTTGGACCATATTGGGCTTTATTTTCCACTTTTATATTACTTTTGGGACTAACCTATTAACCAGAGGCCCAGCCCAGATTTGCTGTTTTTTTTGCCTATTTCAGAGTTTCGAAGAAACGGAATATCAAACGGAGTCCAAACGGAATGAAACCTTCGGGAACGTGATTTTCTCACCGAACATGATCCAGGAGACTTGGACCCTACGTCAAGCAACCAATAAGGAAGGCACGAGGTAGGGGGCACACCCTCCCCCCCAGGCGCGCCCTCCACCCTCGTGGGCCCCCTATTGCTCCACCGACGTACTTCTTCCTCCTATATATACCTACGTACCCCCGAACTATCAGATACGGAGCCAAAAACCTAATTCCACCGCCGCAACTTTCTATATCCACGAGATCCCATCTTGGGGCCTGCTCGAGCTCATGGGAAGGGAATCCACCACGGAGGGCTTCTACAACATCATAGCCTCTCCGATGAAGTGTGAGTAGTTTACTTCAGACCTTCGGGTCTATAGTTAGTAGCTAGATGGCTTCTTCTCTCTTTTTGGATCTCAATACAATGATCCCCCCCTCTCTCGTGGAGATCTATTCGATGTAATCTTCTTTTTGCGGTGTGTTTGTTGAGATCGATGAATTGTGGGTTTATGATCAAGATTATCTATGAGCAATATTTGAATCTTCTCTGAATTCTTTTATGTATGATTGGTTATCTTCGCAAGGCTCTTCGAATTATCCATTTGGTTTGGCCAACTAGATTGGTAGTTCTTGCAATGGGAGAAGTGCTTAGCTTTGGGTTCAATCTTGTGGTGTCCTTTCCCAGTGACAATAGGGGCAACAAGGCACGTATTTTATTGTTGCCATCGAGGATAAAAAGATGGGGTTTTTATCATATTGCATGAATTTATCCCTCTACATCATGCCATCTTGCTTAAGGCGTTACTCTGTTTTCATTAACTTAATACTCTAGATGCATGCTGGATAGCGGTCGATGAGTGGAGTAATAGTAGTAGATGCAGGCATGAGTCGGTCTACTTGTCTCGGACGTGATGCCTATATACATGATCATACCTAGATACTCTCATAACTATGCTCAATTCTGTCAATTGCTCAACAGTAATTTGTTCACCCACCGTAAAATACTTATGCTCTTGAGAGAAGCCACTAGTGAAATCTATGGCCCCCGGGTCTATTCTCTATCATATCAATCTTCCCTTACTTTATTATTGCTTTGCTTTTTATTTTGCTTTTTATTTTACTTTGCATCTTTATACCAAAAATACCAAAAATATTATCTACCATCTCTATCAGATCTCACTCTCGTAAGTGACCGTGAAGGGATTGACAACCCCTAATCGCTATTTGGTTGCGTTGAGCTATTTGTTTTGTGTAGGTACGAGGGACTTGCGTGTGGCCTCCTACTGGATTGATACCTTGGTTCTCAAAAACTAAGGGAAATACTTATGCTACTCTGCTGCATTATCCTCTCCTCTTCGGGGAAATCCAACGCAAGCTCAAGAGGTAGCAAGTGGCCACTAGAACTTGTAGAATGACTCAGGAACCTTTGTATCCTGAAGGCCACCCTAAGAGAATTGAGTAGGATTCTCAGAGAAATAAAATTGATACACCTAGTCCTTCTTAGAGGAAGAAAAAGAAAAATGATAGGACTTTGCATGCTTCTTGTGAACCTGTTGTAGACACACCTGAGAATCCTAATGATATTTCTATTTCTGATGCTGAAACACAATCTGGTAATGAACATGAACCTAGTGATAATGTTAATGACAATGTTCATGTTGATGCTCAACCTAGCAATCATAATGATGTAGAAATTGAACTTGCTGTTGATCTTGATAACCCACAATCAAAGAATCAACGTTATGATAAGAGAGACTATGTTGCTAGGAAGCACGATAAAGAAAGAGAACCATGGATCAGAAACCCATGTCTTTCCCTCCAAAACCATCCAAGAAAAAGGATGATGAGGATTTTGAGCGCTTTGCTGAAATGATTAGACATATCTTCTTGCGTATGCGTTTGAATGATATGCTCAAAACTAATCCTTATGCTAAGTATATGAAAGAAATTGTTACTAATAGAAGAAAGATACCGGAAGCTGAAATTTCCACCATGCTTGCTAATTACACTTTCAAAGGTGGAATACCTAAGAAACTAGGAGATCCAGGAGTACCAACTATACCATGCTCCATTAAAAGAAACTATGTTAAAACTGCTTTATGTGATCTTGGAGTCGGTGTTAGTGTTATGCCTCTCTCTTTATATCATAGACTTGATTTGAACAAGTTGACACCTACTGAAATATCTTTGCAAATGGTCGATAAATCAACTGCTATACCTGTCGGTATTTGTGAGGATGTGCCTGTTGTGGTTGCAAATGTTACTATTTTAAAGGACTTTGTTACTCTTGATATTCCTGAGGACGATAGCATGTCTATTATTCTTGGAAGACCCTTTTTAAATACTGCAGGGGCTGTTATTGATTGCAACAAAGGCAATGTCACTTTTCATGTTAATGGCAATGAGCATACGGTACACTTTCCGTGGAAACAACCTCAAGTTCATAGTATAAATTCTATTGGAAAAATTCCATCGATTATTTTGGAGGTTTTGAATTTCCTCTACCTCTCATCAAGAAGAAATATGATATTCTTATTATTGGGGACGTGCATATCCCCGTTGAGGTAACATAGTGTTATTAGAAAATTCTCCGGTTCCATGTTATTCGGAATGAGTTTGTTAACAAGACCTGATCAACCTTGTTAGTGGATTCCTTTTGATGAGCATGAGATGGATGAAGTTAGAAAGCACAACCTTTTGTACCCTCCTTTTACTTTCTGTTATTTAGAACAAATAAAGCAAAAATAGTATTTTCTGATAGTTTCCTGAATTATCCGTGCAATAAAAAAATACCCTGAAAATAAAATTTCTCCAAATGCCCTGAAATTGAAATATGATTTTTTTTCTAGAATATTTGAGAATATATGGCACTGAGAACACAACAGGGGGAGCAAGCACCTGGCCACGAGGTTCCAGGGCGCGCCCTGTAGGTGGGCGCGCCCCCTACCTCATGGGCCCATGGTGGCTCCCCTCCACTTATTCCTGCACCCACACACTCCTTCTTCCTCCCAAAAAAATCACCAACCAGCTCAAGCACGAGTTCTAGCTCATTTTGCTGCGATTTTCGATCTCCTTGCTCAAAGCACCTCTCACAAAACTGCTTTGGGGGATTGTTCCTTGGTATGTGACTCCTCCATTGATCCAATTAGTTTTTTTTCTAGTGCTTTATTCATTGCAAATTTGTGTTGCCTAGGTGACCATGTTCTTGAGCTTGCATGTCAAATTTATATGGTTCCAAGTAGTTCTAGTGCATGATATAGTCTCTAGGCACTTGTGGGAGTAGTTGCTATCAATTTTGTTGAGCTTGGTTCACTTTTATTTTGAAGTTACTAAAATTTTCAGAAATTTTTCGGAGGAAGAAATATGTTTAGGAAAATGTACCAAGGTGGGCCTTCAAGGAAGCAAGGACCCAGGCTCGCAATACGCGATGCCGACGATGAACCACCAAGGGACGCTCAAGTACGGGCTTGTGAATGGCCTTCAGAGGACTTTATGGATCAAGCAGGAATCAAGGAAGAATTTAATGCATATGTGCGTAACGCTGATCTTGTGAGCTTCGAGGCAGAGAAATGCCGTCAGTACCACTATCTCACCAATTCATTTGTGAGGAGGTTTGAATTTTCATCGTCACGCAATTCTCAAACTGTCCTGTTTGATCTTTATGAAAATTCTTATACTATGGATTTAGAGGATTTTAATACTGCTTGCAAACTTCCACAATGGGGTAGTCCTAGTGAACCTCGCAAATCTGAATTTAGAGATTTTCTTGCTAGTATAACTGTGGGGGAATCTAGAGACATAGCACAAGCTACCATAGGGAGCATTCATTTTCCTGCTATACATTATTTTGCTCTCTTCATAGGTAGGTGCATAAACGGTAAGGATGACGCATGTCACATGTGTGTCCCCGACCTCAGTGTTCTCAGGAGTGCTGTATTAGGAGATAAACATTATAATTTTGGAGACATTGTTGCACGTAGGTTGCATAATAATAGATTTAATGGAGATTTCTTTGGTGGAATTTATGCTACCCATTTAGCTAATTTTCTTAATATATCCATACGTGAGTATGATGTTGAGTTGCCTCCTGTTTATTTAGATTATGAGGCTATGGTTCGTCATCAGTTTGTTGAGAGGAACGATCAGTTCCTCCAATATCGACTAATCTTTGACAGATGTCGGTGTACAAAAAGAGGGGTACACTTTTTTACCCCTATAACTGTGCACGGGCAGTCTGAGCCGCGGGCACCATCGTACTGAGCAAGGCAAGGGAGGTGAGCCAAGGTAAGGACGAAGCTCGAAAGGAGCAGAACGACGCCAAGACCAAGACCACAAAGAGCAAAGGGGACGAAGCGGACTGCCCCGGCAAGATCCTTGTCGGGGGGCGGTTTTAGCAAACCCGGCAAGGCCCTTGCCGGGGCAGCTCGCCCCACACCTACGGAGCGAATCACCCTTGAGGCCACTACCCCCATGGGGCAAGGATTCGGGAGACATCCCGTGGTGGCATGCAGATCTTTGTGAAGACATTCAAGATCAGATACACACTATAGAAGATGACGACCCTTGGCGGGAGCCCAGCCAAGGAGGACCACAAGGCCTCCGGCAAGAGCCTTGCCGGGGATGACAGCAGGCGCCACGACAAGACCCTTGCCGGGGCCCCGGCAAGACCCTTGCCGGAGCTACGGCGAGGCCCTTGCCAAGGACACCCGTGGGGGCCACCATCAGGCCCACGCCAGTCAAACCTTCACCGCCGTTCGCATGCAGCTGCCGACCCAACCAGTTGGGCAGGCACCTGCGTGGCGGCAAGCGGATCTTCGTGGAGACCCACCGCTGCGCTACCTCAGCTGCCTGCCTGCCTACATGGCACCACGGGCACCGCTGGCCAGGGCGCGTGTCAACACGAAAGGGAGCGGCGACGGACGAGACAGAGCTCTCCCCCGCCCCTGGTAAAGCAAGGACACCTAAGCAAGACGCATTAATGGCGCCTTGTCATGTAATGTGAGGGATAAACTCGCATCACTGTACCCTTTCCACCTCCTGTGTGCCACTGTGGCAACCCCTTTCCCTATAAAAGGAGGCCCAAAGCGACCAGGAGGAGGATTCGCTTTTGGAGCTCCTCACGCCCCATAGCTAGCTCAAGAACACAGATAAACAAACCACCAAAGCAGGAGTAGGGTTTTACGCATCCTCGCGGCCCGAACCTGGATAAAGAACCCGTGTGCTATCTGTTTGATCCGCTCTTCTCACGACCCCGCGCCCCGCAACCGTAGTAGGGATTCTTGTGATCCCATAGGTGTCGTTCCTACACCGATAACAGACGACGCACCTATCACTTCGCTCTCCCTGCTCGTACTCTCTTTGACTTTCAAGCAAAGGGGAGATATTTTATAACCAGAGAGGAGGCCGACGAGTATAAGAGAAGAACGGAGACAGCCCGCCTCCAAGCTGTAGCCCACGACGCAATAGCCGCTGCATCTCAGTATGACCCCAGTTACAACTTCGGATATCCGCCAGGCCAGCCATGGCAATAGACCAACTTAGGCTAAAAGCCTAAGCTTGGGGGAGTACGTATCTCTCACCGATATTACATTCATGTTCACACACTCATTGCTAGTTGTCGGTGCTCATAATTTTTCACTGTAATATCCATGCTAGTTTATTTTCCTTTTTATGCTTTCTTCTTGTGTGTTTGAAAAATCTTAAGAAAACCAAAAAAAATTAGTTGTAGCTTTTAGCTAGTTTACTTTTCATGCTAGTAGTAGTAATTAAAAGAAAACACAAAAAGATTTCCTGTTCTTCTTTTGCTTGTTGGGAGCTTTCCCGTGTAAATAGTTTTTATTCTTTTCTTTGGGGGTCGATAGGAGAAGACCATAATAAAATTGTTGAAGTGGCTCTTATATGCATTATTGTTGATTTAACCAAGAGCCCATATTGCCTTGTCTTCTCCTATTTATTGAATGCTCGCAGATTCCAGCTTAGTCCAATGCACGCACTATTATTATTATTCACATCATTCGGTCATGCAAGTGAAAGGCAATTATGACGATATATGATGAATTGATTGAGATGAGAGAAGCTGGTATGAACTCTACCTCTCTTGTTTTTGTAAATATGATTAGTTCATCGTTCCTGATTCAGCCTGCTATGAATAAACATGTTTTCAATGACAATTAGAGATTATAGTTGCTTATGCCATGCTTAATTAGCTAGGAGTTTATAATGGTTTACCTTGCATGCCAACATGCTATTAAAATGGTTGTGATGTGGTATGATAGGGTGGTATCCTCCTTTGAATGATTCATGTGACTTGACTTGGCACATGTTCACACATGTAGTTGAAACAAATCAACATAGCCTTCACAATATTTATGTTCATGGTGGATTATATCCTACTCATGCTTGCACTCAATGTTCATTAATTTTAATGCATGTTCATGACTGTTGTCGCTCTCTAGTTGGTCGCTTCCCAGTCTTTTGCTAGCCTTCACTTATACTAAGCGAGAATACTGCTTGTGCATCCAATCCCTTAAACCCCAAAGTTATTCCATATGAGTCCACTATACCTTCCTATATGCCGTATCTACCTGCCATTCCAAGTAAATTTGTATGTGCCAAACTCCAAACCTTCAAATGAAATTATGTTTTGTATGCTCGAATAGCTCATGTATCAACTAGGGCTGTCAGTATCTTCCATGTTAGGTGGGTTATTCTCAAGAGGAGTGGACTCCGCTCCTCACTCACAAGAAAATGGCTGGTTACCGGGATGCCCAGTCCCATGCTTTATGCAAATCAAATCAAAATAATTGCAAACAAAACTCCCCCGGGACTGTTGTTAGTTGGAGGCACTTGTTGTTTCGAGCAAGCCATGGATTGATGCTTGTTGGTGGAGGGGGGAGGGGTAAAAACTTTACCATTCTGTTTGGGAACCGCCTATAATGTGTGTAGCATGGAATATATTGCCATCTCTTGGTTGTTATGTTGACAATGAAAGTATTCCGCTCAAAATATTATTTATCTCTACTTTAAAACTGAGCTCTGGCACCTCTACAAATCCTTGCTTCCCTCTGCGAAGGGCCTATCTATTTAATTTTATGTTGAGTCATCACCCTCTTATTAAAAAGCACCAGCTGGAGAGCACCACTGTCATTTGCATTCATTACTGTTAATTTATATTGGGTATGACTATGATTGGATCTCTTTTACCATGAATTACAATGTTTAGTCAGTCCTTGATCTTTGAAGATGCTCTGCATTTATGTTTTGCGGTCTCAGAAAGGGCTAGCGAGATACCATCTTGTTATATCATATCATGATTGTTTTGAGAAAGTGTTGTCATCAGAGATTTATTATTATTGCTCGCTAGTTGATTATGCCATTGACATGAGTAACATGCGACCTAAGTGTTATTGTGAATAGGGTTAGTCATAATCTTTGCTGAAAACTTGAATGTTGGCTTTACATATTTACAACAACAAGAGCAAACAGAGTTTGTAAAACTTTTTCTTTATCACTTTCAGTTTATCAACTGAATTGCTTAAGGACAAGCAAAGGTTTAAGCTTGGGGGAGTTGATACGTCTCCGTCGTATCTAATTTTCTAAACACTTTTGCCCTTGTTTTGGACTCTAACTTGCATGATTTGAATGGAACTAACCCGGACTGACGCTGTTTTCAACAGAATTGCCATCGTGTTATCTTTGTGCAGAAACAAAAGTTCTCGGAATGACCTGAAACTTCATGGAGATTATTTTTTTGAAATAATAAAAAATACTGGCAAAAGAATCAAGGCCAGAGGGCCCACACCCTTTCCACAAGGGTGGGGGGCGCGCCTGCCCCCCTAGGCGAGCCCCCTACCTCGTGGCCCCCCTGGAGCTCCACCGACCTCAACTCCAACTCCATATATTCATGTTCGGAGAGCAAAAAATCAGAGAGAAAGATTCATCGCGTTTTACGATATGGAGCCGCCGCCAAGCCCTAAACTCTCTCGGGAGGGCTGATCTGGAGTCCGTTTGGGGCTCCGGAGAGGGGAATCCGTCGCCGTCGTCATCATCAACCATCCTCCATCACCAATTTCATGATGCTCACCGCCGTGCATGAGTAATTCCATCGTAGGCTTGCTGGACGGTGATGGGTTGGATGAGATTTATCATGTAATCGAGTTAGTTTTTATAGGGTTTGATCCCTAGTATCCACTATGTTCTGAGATTGATGTTGCTATGACTTTGCTATGCTTAATGCTTGTCACTAGGGCCCGAGTGCCATGATTTCAGATCTGAACCTATTATGTTTTCATGAATATATATGAGTTCTTGATCCTATCTTGCAAGTCTATAGTCACCTACTATGTGTTATGATCCGGCAACCCCGAAGTGACAATAATCGAGACCACTCCCAGTGATGACCGTAGTTTGAGGAGTTCATGTATTCACTATGTGTTAATGCTTTGGTCCGGTACTCTATAAAAAGGAGGCCTTAATATCCGTTAGTTTCCGCTAGGACCCCGCTGCCACGGGAGGGTAGGACAAAAGATGTCATGCAAGTTCTTTTCCATAAGCATGTATGACTATATTCGAAATACATGCCTACATTATATTGATGAATTGGAGCTAGTTCTGTGTCACCCTATGTTATGATTGTTACATGATGAACCGCACCCGGCATAATTCTCCATCACCGATCCAATGCCTACGAGCTTTTCACATATTGTTCTTCGCTTATTTACTTTTCCGTTGCTACTGTTACAATCACTACAAAACCCAAAAATATTACTTTTTTACCATTACCGTTACTATCATACTCCTTTGCTACTAAATACTTTGCTGCAGATATTAAGTTATCCAGGTGTGGTTGAATTGACAACCCAACTGCTAAATTCTTTGGCTCCCCTTTGATCGAATCAATAAATTTGGGTTGAATACTCTACCCTCGAAAACTGTTGCGATCCCCTGTCGGTGTGGAACGACACCTACGGGATCACAAGAATCCCTACTATGGTTGCCGGGGCGCGGGGCTGCAAGGAGAGCAGGGCTAGTAGACAGCACAAGGATCGTTTACCCAGGTTCGGGCCGCGAGGATGCGTAAAACCCTAGTCCTGCTTTGGTGGGTGTATTTCAGAGAGTTCTTGAGCTCTCGAACAAGCTGTGGTCAGTGCGTTGTTCGAAAGAGCCGAATCCTCCTCCAGTATGCCACGGGCCTCCTTTTATAGTCGAAAGGGGCTGCCACAGTGGCACACAGGAGGTGGAAAGGCGTACAGTGCCCTGAACTTATCGCTCGTATTACAGGACAAGACGCATTAAATGCGTAGATTAGGTGTCCCCTTGCTTTATTGGGGACGGGGGCGAGGCCCGTCCCGTCCGTCGCCGCTCCTCCTCGCTTTGACACGTGCCCTGGTCAGCGATGCGTGCGGCTCCATGTAGGCAGGCAGGCAGCTGAGGTGGAGCGGTGGTGGAGCCTTCACGAAGATCTGCATGCCGCCACGCAGGCACTTGATGAGTTGGCCTGGGGGCTGCATGTTGCCACGCAGGTGCCCGCCTAGCTGGTTGGGCTGGCAACTGCATGTGAACGGTGGTGGGAGCTTGGTTGGTGCGGGCCTGTCGGTGGCCCTGCTGGCGTCCTTGGCGAAGGCCTTGCCGGGTGGCCCGGCAAGGATCTTGCCGTGGCGCGCTGTCGTCTCCGGCAAGGGCCTTGCCGGGGGTCTGGTGGCCTTCCTCGGCAAGGATCTTGCCGAGGATCGTCGTCTTCTAATCCTCATCTGATCTTGATTATGTCTTCACAAAGATCTGCATTCCACCACAGAGGTGCCTTCCCGAGCCCTGGCCCCACGTGGATGATGGCGTCGGGGACCGTGGGCTCAAGGGTGGCTCGCTCTGTTGGTGTGGGACGAGATGCCCCGGCAATGGTCTTGCCGGGGCTGCTGAGGCTGCCCCGGCAAGGGTCTTGCCGGGGGAACCTGCTTCGTCCCTCTGCTCTTTGTGGTCTTGGCCTTGGCGTTGCTCTGATTATCTTGGGCTTCGGTCTTACCTTGGCTCACCTCCCCTGTTCTGCTTGGTGCGACCACGGGCGCGGCTCCGACTGCCCGTGCACAAGTAAAGGGAGCTGCCCCGGCAAGGCCCTTGCCGGGGGAACCTGCTTCGTCCCTCTGCTCTTTGTGGTCTTGGCCTTGGCATTGCTCTGATTATCTTGGGCTTCGGTCTTACCTTGGCTCACCTCCCCCGTTCTGCTTGGTGCAACCGCGGGCGCGGCTCCGACTGCCCGTGCACAAGTAAAGGGGTACAAAAGTGCACCCGTCTTTTTGTACACCGACAGGAGCCCCCGGGCCTGGGCCACACATAAGCGCGACACGTTGTTGGGCCAGGCCAAAAACGGTGCGCGGGCAGGTGGGGCGGGTTTTACCGCGGTAAAACTTTTCACGCGCGGCGCTTCCCACGACCCGGGCGCGTGGCGCGGTGCGGAGGGGTGTGCGTGACGCGGGCGGCATGCGTGGGGCGGTTCCCGCATGCATGCGCCATATCGTAGTAAAGAGGCGGCTCGCGCCTTCCCCAAAAAAGAGGGAGGCGTGGAGGCGCGGCTCATTTACCGCGCGGGGGCGGATCACGGTCTTCAAGGCGTCCACATTCCATGATCACGGGGTGGGGAGAGGTCGCCTCACCCGGCCCCTCGATTCTGCACGTTCGCCACGCGTCCTTCATGCATTTGGGGTGGCAAACGGTGGAGGCGGGAAACCGGGCCGTCGCTGGTCGAGGCAGCGGGTCGGTCCTGATTCCCTGCGCCTCTGGTGGCTGCATTGGCCGAGCGGGGCGGCCGGGCCCCGACCCCGCTCCCTTATAAGGAGGGGGAAGGGGAGATGGTGTCCCGCACTCTTCTGTCATCTATCTCTTCTCACTTCTGCTTCTTCCTTTCACTCGTCATGGATAAAGGGAATCCTGGTCCTTCGACGGTGGCGGCGAGGGTCGCCACTCGACAGCGTGTCCCTCCTCCTCCTGAGCCCGCGGTGGTGGAGCCGGCCACGAGGGGAAGGGGGAGGGGGCGAGGCCGTGGGCGAGGCCGGGGCAGAGGTCGCGGTGCTCGGGGAAGAGGAGGACAGGGCGGTGCGCCGGCTTCGCCCCCGCCAATGGTGCCTTTCCCGATGAAAAGCCATGTCGGAGACCAGCACCGCGAGTTCTTCATCAGGCTGCGCCGGCCTCCGTGTCGCCATCTCTGTCTTCCCGCCCCGTTTGCTCGGTAGATGGAGCATGACCGGCCCCAATCCCTCAGATTGCACATGAGGGGTTGTGGAAATGGGGGCACGCAGGTTGACGTCGACTTCCCGGCTCCTCGGGTCATGTACCTCCGTCGTGGGAGGAAGACGTTTGCTCGCATCCATAGCCTGACGGCGGGGCTCGTCCTCTACTTCAAATTAGTGGAGGATGGCCTGCTCTCCGTCAAGGTCTTCAGAGAGTTTGGAACTTGCCTGAAGTGCTGTGTGGAGAACTCCTCCGACGGAGATTCCGACGATGGAAGCTCTTACTCGAGCGAAAGTGATGAGGAGGACAGCGGGGCAGATGACAGGGACGACGCCCCGCGCCTGGGCGGGTGCGGCAGCAGCAACATCTGCACCTGGTCGCTCCTCTAGCAGAGGTTTGCTGGGGGTGGGGCCAACTCCTTGAACTTCTAGGGGCCATCTCGTTGGGTGGCTGGCGTCGGGAGGCTGTGGAAGAGGAAGAGGGTGGGCGGCAAGGCCGTCAACTCGGAGTACGCGGGCACCGACGCCTTCATCGCGTATTGCTGGTCCTGCCGCCTCGTCTTCCAGCTCCTTTCCCGGCACCGTCATCACCGGCCCACCCGCGGGCGGCCACCGAGGTGTTCTCTTGGTGCTTTCTGCTGCTCGTAGCTCGCCTAGGCACCTTTTTTTCCCTCTCGCCTCCTTGACCTGCCTCCTGAGGAGAGGGACAAGAAAGGGATCACGGGCATCTTATCTCTTTTTTATTTTGTAAGCCTGCGGGCCTTTGTTAAATTTAGGACTTGTAATCCCCTTGCTCATGTTTTTCATTTCGTACGAACTGTACCTGTATGGGATGTTTTTAATGAAAAAGGGATGCTTGCCGGGTTTTTCGTTCGTGGGTAAATCCCGCGACAAGGAGCGAATCCTTGTTATTGTTTAAGATAAACATTTTTCGCCCGGCAACAGGCCTTGCCGTTCCCCCCACTCCATTCGACCGTTCTCATGCTCTTGGCGGAGGCAGGGATGAAGTGGGCTTCAGGCTCCTCGTTCTACCTCCTTGCCGCAAAGCTACAACCAAATCGGACCCGTGAAATAATCCTTAGGTATAGGAAAAGGGGAGCACGGTAGCACGGAGATAAAAACAAGGTTTCACATGCCCAGCCTGTTCCGAAACGCATGGCAGAGGATGAAAGACTTATCTGGATCTGCAGCCCCGGCAACCTTGTCTTGATGCGGTTGGATCCTCGTGCTTGCAGCCCCCGGCAGCTCTGGTTTGCCGGGGTCGGAACGCCGGTCCGTTTCCCTTCTTCCAAGTAGCTCAGTAGAAGTACTCACGTGCTCTTCGAACCAAAGGAGGACAGAAGAGAACAGATAGACACGCACTCGACCTCTAAGCTAGGGGTTAGTCGCTACTGAGCACCATCAACCCTAACCAAGGAAGAGACTTGGCCTAGCATGCATGCTATGACTTAGGGCGCCATCACTTCATTTATTTATGCTCAGGGTCTGCGCCTGGCTTTGTACAAAGGGTCACATGCCTTGCCGGCAAAGCTTGTACAAAAGGTGGCTTGCCGGGAGGCCCGGCAAGCCGCGCGGTTCTGAGTAAAACTTGCGAAGATGCTCGATGTTCCAGGAGTTGCTCACTTGGACAACATCTTTCGGTCTCGAGCGCGCCGGGCCTGGTGACTCGCATTACCCGATAAGGGCCTTCCCACTTTGGCGTCAACTTGTTGGAATTCTTGGCCGACTGAACGCGCCAAAGAACAAGGTCGCCTTCCTCAAAGCTTCGGGCATGAACCTTGCGGCTATGGTAGCGGCGCAAGGCTTGCTGGTAGCATGCTGCTCTCACAGCCGCCCGAAGACGATCTTCCTCAAGGAGCGTCGCATCATCTTGGCGCAACAGCTCTTGCTCAAGCTCGTCATAAGCGAGCACTCGGTGACCCGTATATGAGTTCTGTGGGGAGAACTGCTTCTGTCCCGTATACCAGGGCAAAAGGTGTCTGGCTGGTGGCTCGATTTGGCGTCGTCCTGATCGACCAAAGAACCGCCGGAAACTCATCAATCCAGTGCCTTCCACTCTTGTGCAGCTTGTCAAAGGTCTTCGTTCTCAGTCCTCGCAATACTTCAGCATTTGCCCTCTCCGCTTGGCCGTTGCTCCGTGGGTGTGCCACGGAAGCAAAAGCAGAACCTTTGCCGCCGAGGTCTTGAATGTCTTGCATGAAGGTGTGGCTCGTGAAC
Organism: Aegilops bicornis; assembly: GCA_021605145.1. Classification (NCBI taxonomy): domain Eukaryota; kingdom Viridiplantae; phylum Streptophyta; class Magnoliopsida; order Poales; family Poaceae; genus Aegilops; species Aegilops bicornis. The sequence continues at coordinate 570,421,940 of CM038669.1, read as the reverse complement.
TGCGCGTGCCGTTGTCGGTGATGACTCTATTTCGCACACCAAAACAGCGGCATCAGTCCTTTGAAAAACTTGACGGTGACCGAGTCACCTTTCTCACTGCTTCCACCTCCGGCCACTTTGTGAACTTGTCGATTGCAACGTACAAGTACTCAAAGCCCCCAACAGCACGGGGGAAAGGGCCCAGTATGTCGAGCCCCTAGACCGAGAATGGCCAAGAGAGAGGGATTGTCTGAAGGGCTTGGGCTGGTTGATGAAGCTTCTTTGAATGGAACTGACACGCTTCACACTTGGTTACTAGTGCCATCGCATCCTGGAGGGCGGTGGGCCAGAAGAAACCTTGCCGGAACACCTTCCCGACAAGGGCCCTCGACCCTATGTGGGAGCCACATATGCCTCCATGTATCTCCGCCAACAGCTCCAGTCCTTCCTCCCGGGGGATGCACTTAAATTTCACACCGTTTGGCCTTCTCCTGTACAGGACATCATCGACAAACAGGTACAGGGCGGACCGACGGGCTACTCTTTCCGCTTCTTACTGCTCCTCAGGAAGCTCCCCTGTTTGGAGGAATTGGACGGTATGTTGCGCCCATGCCGGAGCCTGGGGCTCGACGGCAAGGGCCAAAAGCCTTTCTTCCTCCATGGGAGCGGTTGTCTCTAAGGCGAGGGCTTGACGCCCTGCCGGAGCCAGTTGCTCTTGGGCAGGCTAGACGTCCGCGGCAGCACCCTTGCCGGCAGCCCTAGGGAGCTCGGTAGGAAAGTACTTGCCGGGACCTGACTTCCTCCGCTTGTTCTGCCCCGTTGATGGCTCGACAGATGGTTCGAGCGTCTTCGTGAGCTCATTCCCGAAGGACCTGGCACTGGTCGCGGAGGGTCCGCGGGTCAGAGACGCGATGGAGATGTTATCACAAGCGTCGTCACGACGGGCCGACGCCCGCGGCGGCTGGCGATGAGGAGGAGAGTGCATCGTGGCCGCAACTCCCCCGGTCCTCCCAGCGCCAGCATGCGGTGGCTCGGTGGAGCACCGACCCGAGGGTCCCGCTGGTCGCGGATTGTCTTTATTGGCGACGGCAACGAGGCTCCGGATGGTGGCCCTCCATTCGTCAAGCTTCTCCGCAGCAAGAGGGAAGTCGAGGAGCAGCTGCGCGCGCGCCAAAGCTTCTGCCGACGTGGGCGGCGGCGACAGCTGCGTGGATCGCGACGCGCTTCGACTTCTAACTACGTTAGAAGGAGCTCCGTTACGACCCAACAGTTGCGTGCCATTTTTGCCAGCGCTTCGGCGGGCGTGCTGAACCCCGTCATCTTGCAGACGACGCACGGGGCTCCTCCCACGGCGGTGCCCAGGGTCATCAACACGGTGACGCTGCTCGACGCGCACACCATGGGAAGAGCGCGCAGTGGTCGCCTGTGTGGGCATCCTGGAGGTCGCCGCGCCGCCCGAAGGTGGCACAACGACACCCCTGGAGGACCCCGCACCGTCTGCAGGGGCCCAGCTTCGTCTTTGGATCCGGCGACGTGTAGCCGGTCGTCTGGGGTGCGAACGACGCCGCTCGCCAGGCTCTGACTACCAGGGCGACGCTGGTGCTCGCGGACCGCGGCCCTGGTCCTGTCTGCGAGCGGTCCACTGCCCGCCCGCACTGGCACAGGCCGTTCGGCTCCCAACGAGCCGATCTCCGTGGCCGTCTTCCTCTTAGGAACCATGGCGACGAAGAACTGCTAGGCTAGCTACCAGACCAGATTCTCACAATTGCGCCCCCTACCTGGCGCGCCAAAGATGTCGGTGTGGAACGACACCTATGGGATCACAAGAATCCATACTACGGTTGCCGGGGCGCGGGGTTGCAAGGAGAGCAGGGCTAGTAGACAACACAAGGATCGTTTACCCAGGTTCGGGCCGCGAGGATGCGTAAAACCCTAGTCTTGCTTTGGTGGGTGTATTTCAGAGAGTTCTTGAGCTCTCGAACTAGCTGTGGTCAGTGCGTGGTTCGAAAGAGTCGAATCCTCCTCCAGTATGCCACGGGCCTCCGTTTATAGTCGAAAGGGGCTGCCACAATGGCACAAAGGAGGTGGAAAGGCGTACAATGCCCTAAACTTATCGCTCGTATTACAGGACAAGACGCATTAAATGCGTAGCTTAGGTGTCCCCTTGCTTTATTGGGGACGGGGGCGAGGCCCGTCCCGTCCGTTGCCGCCCCTCCTCGCTTCGACACGCGCCCTGGTCAGCGATGCGTGCGGCGCCATGTAGGCAGGCAGGCAGCTGAGGTGGCGCGGTGGTGGAGCCTTCACGAAGATCTGCATGCCGCCACGCAGGCGCTTGATGAGTTTGCCTGGGGGCTGCATGTTGCCACGCAGGTGCCTGCCCAGCTGGTTGGGCTGGCAGCTGCATGTGAACAGCGGTGGGAGCTTGGTTGGTGCGGGCCTGGCGGTGGCCCTGCTGGCGTCCTTGGCGAGGGCCTTGCCGGGTGGCCCGGCAAGGGTCTTGCCGTGGCGCGCTGTCGTCTCTGGCAAGGGCCTTGCCGGGGGTCTGGTGGCCTTCCTTGGCAAGGATCTTGCCGAGGATCGTCGTCTTCTAATCCTCATCTGGTCTTGAATATGTCTTCACAAAGATCTGCATGCCACCTCAGAGGTGCCTTCCCGAGCCCTGGCCCCACGTGGATGATGGCGTCGGGGACCGTGGGCTCAAGGGTGGCTCGCTCTGTTGGTGTGGGGTGAGCTGCCCCGGCAAAGGTCTTGCCGAGGGAACCTCCTTCGTCCCTCTGCTCTTTGTGGTCTTGGCCTTGGCGTTGCTCTGATTATCTTGGGCTTCGGTCTTACCTTGGCTCACCTCCCCTGTTCTGCTTGGTGCGACCGCGGGCGCGGCTCCGACTGCCCGTGCACAGGTAAAGGGGTACAAAAGTGCACCCCTCTTTTTGTACACCGACATCCCCTACACTTGTGGGTTATCAGTACCCTCATAGACCGAAAGCGGAAGCACTTAGTAACACGGTTGATGTAGTCGAACGTCTTCACGATCCAATCGATCCGAGTACCGAACGTACGGCACCTCCGTGTTCGGCACACGTTCAACACAATGACATCCCTCGAGATCTTGATCCAGTAGAGGGTCGAGGGAGAGTTCTGTTAGCACGATGGCGTGGCGACAGTGTTGGTGATGTGATCCGCGCAGGGCTTCGCCTAAGCACTGCGACAATATGACCGAGGTGGTAAACAGTGGAGGGGGGCACCGCACACAGCTAAGAAATAACTGTTTGTGTCTTTGGGGTGCCCCTCCCCACACATATAAAGGAGGGGGAGGAGGAGGCCGTCCGAAGGGGGGCGCCAAGAGGGGGGGGAGTCCTACTAGGACTCCGTTCCTAGTAGGATTCGGCCCCCCTCCTTCCATCTAACGAAGAGGGAAAGGGGAAGGGGGAGAGAGGGAGAAGGAAAGAGGGGGGTCGCGCCCCCTCCCCTTGTCCAATTCGGATTGGGGCAAGGGGGGCGCGCGCCACCTCTATAGCCTGCCTCCTCTCCTCCACTATGGCCCAATAGGCCCAATAACTTCCCGGGGGGTTCCGGTACTCCGAAAAATCCCCGATCTTCTTCAGAACCATTCCGGTGTCCGTATATAACCTTCCAATATATCAATCTTTAACTCTCGACCATTTCGAAACTCCTCGTCATGTCCGTGATCTCATCCGAGACTCCAAACAAACTTCAGTCACCAAAACACATAACTCATAATACAAATCGTCATCGAACATTAAGCGTGCGGACCCTACGGGTTCGAGAACTATGTAGACATGACCGAGACACATCTCTGGTCAATAACCAATAGCGGAACCTGGATGCTCATATTGACTCCTACATATTCTACGAAGATCTTTATCGGTCAAACCGCATAACAACATACGTCATTCCCTTCGTCATCGGTATGTTGTTATGCGGTCGCGGGCAGGGCGACGACGCGGGGGCTCTGGGTCAACGCAGCCGCGGGCTTGGAGATCAATGGCGGGGCTCCTGTCCATGGTGCTCGGGAGGAGTCTTGTATGAAAGAACGAGGGAGAGAGATCAGGGGACGGGGAGAGCAAGGGAAGAACGAAGCAGAGGAGAAGGGAGGCGCTCATATGCTGGCTCCGGTGATATGCCGATCGCCGGCGACGATCACGGTCAGGGACGAGGGAGCCGCTGCTGCTTACAGCGGCACTCGAGGCAAGCCCCACAGGCACAGGCAGGAGGGAGGAGGATGCACGGGGATTGGACAGGAGGGATCATGTGGAGGCGCGAGCATCCGCGGAAAATAAGGAAGGTGGTCGGGGAGGATTTGGATCGAGGAGAAGTGGTTGGCTGGTGATTTTTGGATCGGGAGCGATCCCAAGGAAGAGGGTGGCGGCTGACCGATCAAGGGGAGGAGGATTTGACGGATGGGACGGCACCTAGGGTTAGGTGTCTATATATATACGAAATGGGTGATGATTTGGATCCTCCAATCACGATCAGACAGTCCGGAATAAATGGGTTAGGGAGTCCAAATAAGAAAACGGAGATATCTTTGGGATGTTTGGGGATGATCCGGATTCAACGGTGATGATTGAGCGGGTCGGGTTCAGGGCAGCTTCGGACATGGTTGCGAAGGTGGTCGGTGGCAGGCAGAGAGGTTAGGTGGTTTAACAAGAGGGAATCGAACACCCTGTTGGTCTCGGAACGGTCAACGAGGCAAGGGGGAACGTGGCAACTACGACCGGATCACGAGTTTTATGAAAACATGCGGATGCAATGCGGAAGATGCAATGATGAATGCAACAAACAAATAAATCACACGGCAACAACGAAAAACATGGAAGCCGTCTGGAGCGTCAGTCTTGGAGCGTTACAACAAATCCCTGCTTCCCTCCGCGAAGGGCCTTTCTTTTACTTTATGCAATTTTTATTTTTAATTTGAGTCTCCATCTTCTCTTATAAAGCACCAACTAGGGGGCACTATGATCGTACTTGAGCATTGGGTGTAGTTAATATGTGAGTGTGTTTCATGAATGGATCAATGATTGAGCATGATGGGCTAGGGATAACTTATTTTAGCGTTGATATTTTGAAAGACATGGTTTCTTGTTGGTATTCTTGAATATTAAAGTCCTCATGTCAAAATTATAGACTATTACTTTGAATCATTCAAGTCGAAATGTCCATGCTACAAAAGAAAAGAGTATATTATGAATATGATAGGTAGCATTCCACAACAAAAATTCCGTTTTAAATTGCTACTTTATCATGCTAAGTTTTATGAGAAAGAGTTGCTGTTATGATGCTAGGAAAAGTGATTGAAATTATCATTGATCAAACTTATGCACTTTGCTAGCATTCACACTTCATAAATTATTTCTTTTATCATTTACCTACTCGAGGGGCGAGTAGGAATTAAGCTGGGGATGCTGATACGTCTCCAATGTATCTATAATTTATGAAGTATTCATGCCATGTTTACAACAATTTTATATGGTTTTGGTATGATTTGCATGGAACTAACCGGATCGACACTGTTTTCATGAGAACTACCGTGTGGTGTTCTTTTTTGTGCAGAAATGAAAGTTCTCCAAATGAGCTGAAACTTTTTGATGAATTTTTTTGGAACAAAAGAGACCCCTGAAGCTTCGTGGAAGGACCAAACGGTGAAGGAGTAGGGCACAAGACACCGTGGCGCGCCTGGGCCCTTGTCCGTGCCCCGGTGGGTTGTGCTCACCTTGAGGCCCATCTTAGCGTGAAACCAACGCCAAAAAATCCTATAAATAGAGAAACCATCAGGGGTTAACCTAGATCAGAAGTTCCGCCACCGCAAGGCTCTATAGCCACCGAAAACCAATCTAGACCCCATTCCGGCACCCTGCCGGAGGGGGGAATCATCTCCGGTGGCCATCTTCATCATCCCAAATGACCACCACGATGAGGAGGGAGTAGTCCACCCTCGGGGCTGAGGGTTTGTACCAGTAGCTATGTGTTTAATCTCTCTCTCGTGTTCTTGAGATGTCACGATCTTGATGTATCGCGGGCTTTGTTAATATAGTTGGATCGTACGGTGTTTTCCCCTCTATATCTTGTTGTGATGAATTGAGTTTTTCCCTTTGAGATTTCATTGTTATCGGATTGAATAATTTTATGGATTTGAGAACACTTGCTATATGTCTTGCAATTGAATACTCATGGTGACAATGGGGTATCGTATTGATTCACTTGATTTATGTTTTGGCACTCCACTCACGGATTCCCGAGGTGACATTGGGGTAATCTATGCATAGGGGTTGATGCACGTTCTTGTCTTTGTTTCTCCGGTAGAAATCTTGGGGCACTCTTTGAAGTTCTTTGTGTTGGCTTGAGTATTATGAATATGAATTTGCTTTGGTGTTATTTTAGTACGAACTCTAGGATAGATCGAATGGAAAGAATAGCTTTGTGTTATTTTAGTACGAACTCTTGAATAGATCGAACAGAAAGAATAGCTTTGAGGTGGTTTCATACCCTACAAACAATTTATTCTTATGTTCTCCTTGAGATAGGAACTTTGGAGTGATTCTTCATCGCACTTTGAGGGATGGTTATATGATCCAATTATATTAGCATTGTTGAGAGGTTGCACTAGCGAAAGTACAGTCCCTGGGCCTCATTTTCAAGCATTGCAATACCGTTTTTGTGCCCGTTTACTGTTTGCTACCTTACTGTTTTTATTTATTCAGATTGTAAAAATATATTTCTACCATCCATATTAAACTTTTATCACCATCTCTTCGCCGAACTGGTGCACCAATACAATTTGCCATTGTATTGGGTGTGTTGGAGACACAAACGATTTTTGTATTTGGTTGCAGGGTCGTTTGAGATAGACCATCTTCATCCTACACCTCTCACGGATTGATAAACCTTAGGTCATCCACTTGAGGGAAAATTGGTACTGTCCTACAAAACTCTGCACTTGGAGGCCCAACACGTGTCTACAAGAATAAAGTTGCGTAGTAGACATCATCTATGGTCAGGAAACTTAACCATCTTTGATTAACGAGCTAGTCAAGTAGAGGCATACTAGGGACACTCTGTTTGTCTATGTATTCACACATGTACTAAGTTTCCGGTTAATACAATTCTAGCATGAATAATAAACATTTATCATGATATAAGGAAATATAAATAACAACTTTATTATTCCCTCTAGGGTATATTTCCTTCATCAACAACATGTCATGGAGAATGTGCTTGGAAGCTTGAGAAAAGGGGTAACTACTTGTAAACAATTGTCAAACTTTTGTGAGCATCACGCGTTTATTTCGTGTGTTGAACCCCAAAAGGTACATGAGGCGCTCGATGATGAGGATTGGGTTGAAGACATGCATGACGAACTCAACAACTTCGAGCGCAATAAATTTTGGGAATTAGTGCCAAGGCTAACAGAGGAACACAATGTCATTGTGACCAAATGGATTTTCAAGAACAAGCAAGATGCAAACGGTGTGGTTGTTCGAAACAAGGCAAGATTGGTGGCACAAGGCTACTCCCAAGTCGAGGGTATCAACTAGGGTGAAACCTTTGCCCCGTTGCACGTCTTGAATCTATTCGCATGTTGCTTGCTTATGCATCTCATCATGATTTTAAGTTGCAACAAATGGATGTGAAAAGTGCATTTCTTAATGGTCCTTTCAATGAATTGGTATATGTCAAACAACCTCCGGGATTCGAGGATCCCAAGCTCCCCAATCATGTATACAAACTCAAGAAGGCGCTCCGTGGCCTTAAATAAGCCCCACGTGCGTGGTATGAGCACCTTACCGAGTTGTTGCAAGATCGTGGGTTTGAAATTGGGAAAATTGATCCCACTCTTTTTACTAAGAGGGTCAAAGGGGATTTGTTCATATGCCAACCATATGTTGTTGATATTATTTTTGGTTCTCCTAACAAATCTTTCAATGATGAGTTTGCCGCACTAATGACCGAGAAGTTTGAGATGTCCATGATGGGAGAGTTGAAGTTCTTTCTTGGGTTCGAAGTCAAGCAAAGAAGAGAAGGGACATTCATCAACCAAGCCAAGTATACCCAAGACATGCTCAAGAGATTCAAGCTACATGATGTCAAGCCGGTCAAGTTTCCCATGCCCACCAAATGCAAGCTTGATAGTGATCCAAATGGCATCGCTCCATGATTGGATCCTTGCTTTACCTTTGTGTATCTAGACCGGATATCACGTTGAGTGTGGGAATTTGTGCATGGTTTCAAGCCGCACCTAAGCAAAGCCACTATGTGGCGGTAAAGCGAATCTTTCAATATTTGGCTCATACCCCAAACTTTGGCTTATGTACCCCAAGGGAGCAAGCTTCGATCTCATGGGTTACTCGGATTTGAATTGGGCGGGAGATTATGTGGAGAGGAAGTCAACTTCCGGAGGGTGCCAATTCCTTGGTCGCTCTTTGGCGAGTTGGTCTTCGAAGAAGCAAAATTGTATGTCTCTCTCGTCCACCGAGACCGAGTATAGAGGTAGACGAGGTCTTGATGATCCACTTAGAGGTCTTGGTGATCCAAGTGAGATCCTTCTGAAATTAGGAGGTTTTGTTCCTCTAGGAGGACAAGGAGAAAAGCTCTCTCAAGTAGTCTAATTGTGCTTTGCTCAGGAGGGGAAATATATAGTCCTACGCAAATTGGGTATCCAAAGAGTTGGCATTAACATGTGCACCGTGGGTATTCAGTATAAACCAAAAATTCAGTTTCTACCATTCGTTTTTTAAAATTCGGTTAGCAAGGTTGGAAACCAAAAATACATTCTAAAATAACTAACCTTCTGAGTACGCTTTTCTATGAAAGTACTCATGTACCTTCTGATTTACCTTGGCCGGATTTTTTTGGTTTATGGGAAAAATTAGCAAGTTAAATTCGATTCAGGGAGGTGTGGGCAAAAAAAATTACATTTGTGGAGGTGTGGGCAAAAAAAATTGATGTCCCAAAAACACTTTTTTGGAACATCAATTTTGTTTTTTTTATTAACTCAATTTTTCCTGGAAACTCTTTGTTCTCTTTTTTTTCGTGAGCTTCCTTGGATTCGAAGTGCGTGAAAAATTTGAGCTGTGTTTTTTGCCATCAGTAGACTCATCGTCACAGGGAGGCAATTGCTCCAACTCTTGAGATGGGAAACAGTTTTTTCTAGCTAATATGTTGCTGCACTTGTTCAGCAATGAAAAGCTCCTGATTCGCAAACAAAAGAAAAACTGGATAACTGTAACAAACAAACTGAACCAAGAAAAACTGGATAACACAAACACAAACTGAACCAAGACCACCGAGAACATGAAGAAAGAATACTTTGAATTCGATTCAAACTAGTATGAATTGTTGTTGTTACACTCAGAGTAAGTAAACCCAGCTCTCTTGATTCGAAAGCCAAGCAAATCGGTAAAACATATGATATGAATGAACTCAATGTAGTTGTTTACACCCTGGTGTATCATATCAGACAGTAACACAGTAAGTAACCAAGCTTTCAAGATCGAAAGCCGAGCAGCAATTCCTAAAGCAGACTAGGCCAGGCGCTGAGGAGCGGCCACTGCTGGGGCGCGCAGGGACACACGCCCGTACTGCTCACACGAGTACTTCTTGTAGATGGCCTTGAGCTTGCTGTCCGGAGCAACTGCGTGTGCCATGACCAGCATCTTTGCAGGCTCCCTGAAACCATCAAACAGAAAGAATTTCCATGAGTTCCAGCTCATTCAGCAAAGTTGATCAGGCAGGTACAACAGACAACAAGTGAATGGATCACTCACAGGAGCTGCGGTTCAGCGAATCCGGTGTGGTGCTTGAGGGTTTCCGTCCAGATGGGGCTTCTTTTCAGCGTGCACCGGGCAGCGTACACGGCAGAAGCTGCCACCAGCGAGGGGCGCACCGTCACAAGCCCGTACTCCATGAGCGCCATCTCGGCGAAGAAGAAGATCATGTTTTCGAGCTGCGTTCATTCACAAGAACATGAGGAAACGAAATTCAGCATACTGTATGAAGCAAATTCCATGGCACAGACATGCAACTTCAGAGATTCAGAATCAAAATACAGTTAGTTCTTTTAATCTGTTTACCTCCTTATCGCTCCCGGCGGCTTTGGCGAACCGCACCAGGAAGACGTACGGGGTGGGGACGGTGAGGTTCCACGCCATGCTGTTCAGGATATTCTTCTCCATTGACAGGATCTGCTGCCTCGAGTAGGAGTTATCGGCGATGGATATGAAGTCGTTCACCTGCAGACAGACACTTCAGATTCAGCGTTCGTTCACAGGCTGAACAGACTGAGGCAGCTACTCGAACGAACAGGCGATCGATGGATGCAAAGGGGGTGAGAGAAAGGGTTTGGGCATACCTCCGGCGCCCAGATCTCCTCGTACTTGCAGGCGATGAGCATGGCCGCGATGCCGACGAGCTGCAGCTCCCGCCGGGGCACCGCCTGCAGGGAGAGGAAGCGATCGATCACGTAGATCGTCAGGTACATGCTCTCGGGCATGAGCTCGAACTTGTGGGTGACTTCCACTAGCCAATCTGTCAGGATAGCCCTCATCTTGGGGTTGATCTCAGTCTGGCTGCCCATGTAATCTATCGGCCGCCACTCGTGCTGCAACACAGATTGGTGAACATCGTCAGAACAGTTGCTTGCAGAAATCCTGAAGAGGGGGAAGGTTCGTGGTTATACCTGTGCCTCCTTGTAGTATTTGTAGATGTCGTCGATGTAGTCGACGACGGCGAGCTCGTTGTCGCCGTCGAGCTTGTCAATATCGTCGATTGAGGCCTCCTGCCATTCACAAGAACACGCGACCAGAGTTAAGGCACTACTGGGATGGGCAGTAAGAACAGAGACAGAGAGAGGTGTTGGTTGGATGGCCCGGGTCGCTCACCTTGGACCGATGGTTGAGCACGGTCGTGAGGGTGTGGACGACCTTCTTCCTCGAGGTCTTGGGGGCAGAGACCTCTGATGGCTTCCTGGTTTCGTCGGAGCCGGTGACGATCTTGGCGGCCGCCGGCTCAGGGCGAGGGACGGCGGCGGGCTTGACAGGGACCTTCTTGGCCACCGGCTTCGGCGCGGCCCGCGGTGCTGGAGGAACAGCTACGCCGTTCTGCAAACCACGACAAGAAATCGATTCAGATTAGAATCCATTATCAAGAAATTGCCTTTGAGGCAAGGCATAAAGGATCGGAAAGGGGGCCTCGGCTCGTGTCCGTACCTTTGATGGCTCGGCCTGGGCCTTCTTCAGAAGCTGAGCGCCGAAGCTCCTGGTGATCGGGCGATTGATCCCCGCCGGCAGCTGGATCTTGCTGTTGCAGCGAACAAGAACGGGTTCAGTTCAGGACAAAGAACGGAAGAAAGAAAAGCAGGACGGGATTCGATCGTTGCGCTGATTGATTTTCTTACCCGTCGAGGACGTGGGCGTGGACGACGTTGCCGATGTCCCCGAGCGCCCGCCTGTTTCCTCCGGGAGCGGGGCGGCCGGCGGCGGCGCCCTTCTGCTTCCCTGCGGCACCTGGACATCACGAAATATAAACATGAGTAAAGATCAAGGAATCGCTTGTTTGACGCACGGATCGGGCAAGAAACTCGCTCGCATCGGACTCTGCCGGTTGGAAACATGAACTCAAAATCCGATCTTGGCGAACTAGACTCGCATGAACAGCGGACGAACAGATCGAGAACTCGAAAGAAACAAGACAAGGCCGCTAGGAAGAAACCCAATGGCGCAGGCAGGACCAAATCGAGAACCCTAGAGCAACGCGGCGCGGCGAGAAAGAGAGGTTTGGCGGGCGGACGGGCGGCTCACCATTGTTGGCCGGCTGCGGAGCGGCAGCCGCGTTCTGCTGGTTGTGCCTGGTCGCCATGGGGTGTTCTTGTTCCGGCTCCGTTCAAAGGCCAGAGGAACCGGCGAGGCGCGAATCCTCCAGCGAGCTCCCGAGCGGAACAGGGCGGACCGGCGACCTCCGATTCGTCCCTGCGGCGGCGGCTCTCGTTGGGTGGGGTTGGGGGATTGGATTGGAGGGGGCGGGGAGGGGCGGGGGCTGGTGTGGAGGGCGGGGCAGGAGGAGGCTGGGGCTTTATTTCGGACCGGCCCCCAACGGTCGGCAGATCCGACGGCTGGGATCGATCGGGACTCCGCGCACGGGAACTAGCCGTTGGGGGCTACCGTTCATGGAAAGTTTTTACCGGTGGGTGGATCCGAGGGTGGCATACGTAGCACGGCAGTAATTTTTTGGCTGTGTTCGTTCGTAGGGGCATCGGTGGCGGCGGAGGACTCGGTTTGAATCCTTCTCCGGAAAGGAAAGGAAAGGAAAACTCTCTCTGCGCGTCCTGGTGACACTTTTGTTGTGCACTAGTGAACCAAATTTGCTCTCCAAGGCCGTGCCGCACGCCGTCTGCAAATGTCTGGACCATGGTGTCTAGACTATTTTCACCATCTAATGTCGCATATGTCTGTCAACTGTCCGAATTCGTGCAAACCGGCAAAAACAAATCTAGGGGGTTTGTGGGTGTCCGGACTCGTGCCATGTACGCGCCCGACAACGCGGCCCCATCCAACATTATCACCGCGCGTCCCGCTCTCAAACGTTCATTGCACATTCATGACGGTCAGCCGCTCCAGAGCGGATGCGACGACACGCTGTCGGTCGAAGCGGCGTGACTGGATGAGAGGGCGGCGCCGCTTCAATGCGGAAGCGGGGACCGACAAGCCTATTGCAACCGTTGCGTCGCATTGAATCAGCGTCTGTCCACCTGCCCCGGCTATTTAAGTAGGGCTCCAACGCCGGCCAAAACGCATCGTCATCGCACTCCACTGCCTGCTCCTCTCCTCTATGCTCACCGTCATCACACTTCCTCTCCTCTACGCTCATCATCCTCACCATTCCTCTCCTCTCCTCGATGATGGGCGAGTCCGAACAGAGCAGCTGGTTCTCGGAACCAGCTAGTGGATCCGGCTCTCCCTTTGGGTCATGGTGCCACCCACATTCTCCGAGGCCTTCCTCCTCCACCGCCGCTCCGATATGGAGGACACCGTGCTCTCCTCGGCGACAAGGAGGAGCGGCCATAGCAGCCCACGGAGATCACCACGACGGATGAGGAGTATCAGGCGTACCTGCAGCTCTTGCTCGAGCGGTCGCTCCGTGACCGTATTCTGGCGCCACCCCCGCTGCCTCTTCAACGCATCAAGGAGCCATCGGCGCCCAGTCGGCGTGAAGAAGGAGCCTTCCCCGGCTCTCGCGAACGCGCAGGGGTGCCTACTGCATTACTGTCGGAGCTAAATTCGGTAGATCCCTCAGTAGGGTCTTAGCTGTTGGGGAACGTAGTAATTTCAAAAAAATTCCTACGCACACGCAAGATCATGGTGATGCATAGCAACGACAGGGGAGAGTGTTGTCCACGTACCCTCGTAGACCGAAAGCGGAAGCGTTATAACAACACGGTTGATGTAGTCGTACGTCTTCACGGCCCGACCGATCAAGCACCAAAACTACGGCACCTCCGAGTTTTAGCACACGTTCAGCTCGATGACGATCCCGGACTCGATCCGGCAAAGTGTCGGGGATGAGTTCCGTCGACCTGACGGCAGGCGTGGTGACGATCTTGATGTTCTACCGTCGCAGGGCTTCGCCTAAGCACCGCTACAATATTATCGAGGAGAACTATGGTAGAGGGGGGCACCGCACACGGCTAAGAGATCAAGGATCAATTGTTGTGTCTCTAGGGTGCCCCCGCCTCGTATATAAAGGAGCAAGGGGGGAGGTGCGGCCGGCCAGGAGGAGTCCTACTCCCACCGGGAGTAGGACTCCCTCCCTTCCTTGTTGGAGTAGGAGAGGAGAGGGAAGGAGAGAGAGGGGGAAAGGAAAGGGGGGGCGCCGCCTTATCCAATTCGGACTTGGGGGGGTGGGGGGGGAGGGGCGCGCGGCTGCCCCGTGGCCACCTCTCCTCTTCTTCCACTTGGGCCCATGAGGCCCATTAACCTTCGGGGGGGTTCGGTAACCCCTAAGGTACTCAAGATATATCCGATAACTCCCGGAACCATTCCGGTGTTCGAATATAGTCATCCAATATATCAATCTTCATGTCTCGACCATTTCGAGACTCCTCGTTATGTCCGTAATCACATCCGGGACTCCGAACAAACTTCAGTACATCAAAACTCATAAACTCATAATATAACTGTCATCGAAACCTTAAGCGTGCGGACCCTACGGGTTCGAGAACTATGTAGACATGACCTAAAACTGTTTCCGGTCAATAACCAATAGCGGAACCTGGATGCTCATATTGGCTCCTACATATTCTACGAAGATCTTTATCGCTCAAACCGCATAACAACATACGTTGTTTCCTTTGTCATCGGTATGTTACTTGCCCGAGATTCGATCGTCGGTATCCAATACCTAGTTCAATCTCGTTATCGCAAGAATCTCTTTACTCGTTACGTAATGCATCATTCCGTAACTAACTCACTAGCTACATTGCTTGCAAGGCTTATAGTGATGTGCATTACCGAGAGGGCTCAGAGATACCTCTCCGACAATCGGAGTGACAAAACCTAATCTCGAAATACACCAACTCAACATGTACCTTTGGTGACACACAGCAGAGCTCCTTTATAATCACCCAGTTACGTTGTGACGTTTGGTAGCACACAAAGTGTTCCTCCGGTAAACGGGAGTTGCGTAATCTCATAGTTATAGGAACTTGTATAAGTCATGAAGAAAGCAATAGCAACATACTAAACGATCAAGTGCTAAGCTAACGGAATGGGTCAAGTCAATCACATCATTCTCCTAATGATGTGATCCCGTTAATCAAATGACAACACATGTCTATGGTTAGGAAACATAACCATTTTTGATTAATGAGCTAGTCAAGTAGAGGCATACTAGTGACTTTAAGTTTGTCTATGTATTCACACATGTATCATGTTTCCGGTTAATACAATTATAGCATGAATAATAAATATTTATCATGATATGAGGAAATAAATAATAACTTTATTATTGCCTCTAGGGCATATTTCCTTCAGTCTCCCACTTGCACTAGAGTCAATAATCTAGATTACACAGTAATGATTCTAACACCCATGGAGTCTTGGTGCCGATCATGTTTTGCTCGTGGAAGAGGCTTAGTCAACGGGTTACGCAACATTCAGATCCGTATGTATCTTGCAAATCTCTATGTCTCCCACTGGACTTGGTCCCGGATGGAATTGAAGCATCTCTTGATGTGCTTGGTCCTCTTGTGAAATCTGGATTCCTTTGCCAAGGAAATTGCACCAGTATTGTCACAGAAGATCTTCATTGGTCCCGATGCACTAGGTATGACACCTAGATTGGAAATGAACTCTTTCATCCAGACTCCTTCATTTTTTGCTTCTGAAGCAGCTATGTACTCCGCTTCGCATGTAGATCTCGCCACGACGCTTTGTTTAGAACTGCACCAACTGACAGCTCCACCGTTCAATATAAACATGTATCGGGTTTGCGATTTAGAATCATCCGGATCAGTGTCAAAGCTTGCATCGACGTAACCATTTACGACTAGCTCTTTGTCACCTCCATAAACGAGAAACATATCCTTAGTCCTTTTCAGGTATTTCAGGATATTCTTGACCGCTGTCCGATGATCCACTCTGGATTACTTTGGTACCTACACCTTAAGCTTATCGCTAAGCACATGACAGTCTGGTATACAGACATTGCATACATGATAGAGCCTATGGTTGAAGCATAGGGAACATCTTTCATTTTCTCTCTATCTTCTGCTTTGTGGTCGGGCATTGAGTCGACTCAACTTCACACCTTGTAATACAGGCAAGAACCCTTTCTTTGCCTCGATCCATTTTGAACTTCTTCAAAACTTTATCAAGGTATGTGCTTTGTGAAAGTCCAATTAAGCGTCTTGATCTATCTCTATAGATCTTGATGCCCAATATGTAAGCAGCTTCACCGAGGTCTTTCATTGAAAACTTTTATTCAAGTATCCCTTTATGCCATCCAGAAATTCTATGTCATTTCCAATTAACAATATGTCATCTACATATAATATCGAAATGCTCTGAGCTCCCACTCACTTTCTTGTAAATACAGGCTTCTCCAAAAGTGCATATAAAACCATATGCTTTGATCACACTATCAAAGCGTTTATTCCAACTCCGAGAGGCTTGCACCGATCCATAAATGGATCGCTGGAGCTTGCACACTTTGTTAGCACCTTTTGGATCGACAAAACCTTCCAGTTGCATCATATACAACTCTTCTTCCAGAAATCCATTCAGGAATGCAGTTTTGACATCCATTTTCCAAATTTCAAAATCATAAAATGCGGCAATTGCTAACATGATTCGGACAGACTTAAGCATCGCTATGGGTGAGAAAGTCTCATCGTAGTCAACCCCTTGAACTTGTCGAAAACCTTTCGCAACAAGTCGAGCTTTGTAGAGCAGTTACATTACCGTCGTCGGGTCTTCTTCTTGAAGATCCATTTATTTTCTATGGCTTGCCGATCATCGGGCAAGTCAACCAAAGTCCATACTTTGTTCTCATACATGGATCCCATCTCAGATTTCATGGCCTCAAGCCATTTTGCGGAATCTGGGCTCATCATCGCTTCCTCATAGTCCGTGGGTTCGCCATGGTCAAGTAACATGACTTCCAGAATAGGATTACCGTACCACTCTGGTGCGGATCTTACTCTGGTAGACCTACGAAGTTCGGTAGTAACTTGATCTAAAGTTTCATGATCAGTATCATTAGCTTCCTCAGCGATTGGTGTAGTTGTCACGAGGAACGGTTCTTGTGATGAACTACTTTCCAACAAGGGAGCAGTCTGATTACCTCATCAAGTTCTACTTTCCTCCCACTCACTTCTTTCGAGAGAAACTCCTTCTCTAGAAAGGATCCGACTTTAGCAACAAAAATCTTGCCCTCACATCTGTGATAGAAGGTGTACCCAATAGTCTCTTTTGGGTATCCTATGAAGACACATTTCTCCGATTTGGGTTCGAGCTTATCTGGTTGAAGTTTCTTCACATAAGCATCATGAGCCCAAACTTTAAGAAACGACAACTTTGGTTTCTTGCCAAACCCACAGTTCATAAGGCGTCGGCTCAACGAATTTTGATGGTGCCCTATTTAACGTGAATGCGGCCGTCTCTAAAGCATAACCCCAAAAGCGCTAGCGGTAAATCAAGAAGAGACATCATAGATCGCACCATATCTAGTAAAGAAATACGATTACGATGTTCGGACACACCATTTCGTTGTGGTGTTAGAATGGCGTGAGTTGCGAAACTATTCCGCATTGCTTTAAATGTAAACCAAACTCGTAACTCAAATATTCTCCTCCATGATCAGATCGTAGAAATTTTATTTTCTTGTTACGATGATTTTCAAATGTTTCAGACTTGTGTTTCATCAAGTAGATATACCCATATCTGCTCAAATCATCTGTGAAGGTGAGAAAATAACGATACCCGCCACGAGCCTCGATATTCATTGGACCACATACATCAGTATGTATGATTTCCAATAAATCAGTTGCTCGCTCCATAGTTCCGGAGAACGGCGTTTTAGTCATCTTACCCATGAGGCCTTTGTTACTTAGAAGTACCAAGTGATTCATAATCAAGTGATTCAGAAGTCCATCAAGATGGAGTTTCTTCATCGTTTTAGCGATATGACCTAAACGGCAATATACAAATAAGTTGCACTATCATTATCAACTCTGCATCTTTTGGCTTCAACATTATGAATATGTGTATCACTACTATCGAGATTCAATAAAAATAGACCACTCTTCAAGGGTGCATGACCATAAAAGATATTACTCATATAAATAGAACAACCATTATTCTCTGATTTAAATGAATAACCGTCTCGCATAAGGATGGCAATTTTACCCATGGGTACGGGTACCCGCGGATAACTTCCCGCATGGGTAGGGTATGGGCACAACTTTGTACCCATGGGTAGTACTCATACCCTACCCATTAAATAATGGATAGGGCACGGGTATAGCCTTGTACCCGTGGATATACCAGTACCTACCCATTTATACTGACCTTACCCGTGAAGTGTGCCGTGAGCTTGTAAAACCTATTTTAAAGTTGTCACCAATTGCCAATTTGAATTGAGATAATTGTTATGCACTCATCTATCTTTTATTGAGTTGAGAACTTGAGATAAATTTTTTTTTGTTAAATGTGTCATCGATGAATGTTAAATTGTGAATAGTTTGTGTACTATTTGATCCACCCATTGGGTACCCAATGGGTATGGGTAACCGTCGGGTATGGGTAGGGTAAAGTTTCATACTCATGGGTACGGGTATGGGTAGAACTTTGTACCCATTAACTACACGGGTATGGGTATGGTATTGCTCTACCCGCCCCATACCCTACCCATTGCCATCCTTAGTCTCGCATCAAACAAGATCCAGATATAATGTTCATGCTTAACGCTGGCACCAAATAACAATTATTTAGGTCTAAAACTAATCCCGATGGTAGATGTAGAGGTAGCGTGCCGACCGCGATCACATCGACTTTGGAACCATTTCCCACGCGCATCGTCACCTCGTCCTTAGCCAATCTTCGCAATCCGTAGTCCCTGTTTCGAGTTGCAAATATTAGCAGTAATCGATTATCAAATACCAGTGCTCTGCGAGCATTAGTAAGGTACACATCAATAACATGTATATCACATATACCTTTGTTCACCTTGCCATCCTTCTTATCCGCCAAATATTTGGGGCAGTTCCGCTTCCAAAGTGTCGATGGCTTGAAGTAGAAGCACTTTCGGTTTAAGGCTTAGGTCCAGACTTGGGTTTCTTCTCCCGAGCAGCAACTTGCTTCTTGTTCTTCTTGAAGTTCCTTTCTTCTTCCCTTTGCCCTTCTTCTTGAAACTGGTGGTCTTATTGACCATCAACACTTGATGATCCTTCTTGATTTCTACCTCCGCAGCCTTTAGCATTGCGAAGAGCTCGGGAATAGTCTTGTCCATCCCTTGCATGCTATAGTTCATCACGAAGCTCTTATAGTTTGGTGGCAGTGATTGAAGAATTCTGTCAATGACACTATCATCAGGAAGATTAACTCCCACTTGAATCAAGTGATTATTATACCCAGACATTTTGAGTATATGTTCAGCTTGTGAACTATTCTCCTCCATCTTACAGCTATAGAACTTATTGGGGACTTCATATCTCTCAATCTGGGCATTTGCTTGAAATATTAACTTCAACTCCTGGAACATCTCATATGCTCTATGACATTCAAAACGTCGTTGAAGACCCGGTTCTAAACCGTAAAGCATGGCACACTGAACTATCGAGTAGTCATCAGCTTTGCTCGCGCAGACGCGTTCTTAACATCGTCGATTGCATCTGCGCAGCAGGCACCGGCACCGGTGCTTCGGGGCGTAATTCTTCTGTGCAGCAATGAGGATAATCCTCAAGTTACGGACCCAGTCCGTGTAGTTGCTACCATCATATTTCAACTTAGCTTTCTCAAGGAACGCATTAAAATTCAACGGAACAACAGCACGAGCCATCTATCTACAACAAACATAGACAAGCAAAATACTATCAGGTACTAAGTTCATGATAATTTAAGTTCAATTAATCATATTACTTAAGAACTCCCACTTAGACAGACATCTCTCTAGTCATCTAAGTGATCACGTGATCCAAATCAACTAAACCATGTCCGATCATCACGTGAGATGGAGTAGTTTCAATGGTAAACATCACTATGTTGCTCATATCTACTCTATGATTCACGTTCGACCTTTCGGTCTCCGTGTTCCGAGGCCATGCTAGGCTCGTCAAGTTTAACCTGAGTATTCCGCGTGTGCAACTGTTTTGCACCCGTTGTATTTTAACGTAGAGCCTATCACACCCGATCATTACGTGGTGTCTCAGCACGAAGAACTTTCACAACGATGCATACTCAGGGAGAACACTTCTTGATAATTAGTGAGAGATCATCTTAAAATGCCACCGTTAATCAAAGCGAGATAAGATGCATAAAGGATAAACATCACATGCAATCAATATAAGTGATATGATATGGCCATCATCATCTTGTGCTTGTGATCTCCATCTTCGAAGCACCGTCGTGATCACCATCGTCACCGGCGCGACACCTTGATCTCCATCGTAGCATCGTTGTCGTCTCGCCAATCTTATGCTTCTACGACTATCGCTACCGCTTAGTGATAAAGTAAAGCATTACAGAAGCGATTGCATTGCATACAATAAAGCGACAACCATATGGCTCGCCCGATTGCCGATAACTTCGGTTACAAAACATGATCATCTCATACAATAAAATATAGCATCACGTCTTGACCATATCACATCACAACATGCCCTGAAAAAACAAGTTAGGCGTCCTCTACTTTGTTGTTGCAATTTTTACGTGGCTGCTACGGGCTTAGCAAGAACCATTCTTACCTACGCATCAAAACCACAACGATAGTTCGTCAAGTTAGTGCTGTTTTAACCTTCGCAAGGACCGGGCTTAGCCACACTCGGTTCAACTAAAGTTGGAGAAACTGACACCCGCTAGCCACCTCTGTGCAAAGCACGTCAGGAGAACCGGTCTCGCGTAAGCGTACGCGTAATGTCGGTCCGGGCCGCTTCATCCAACAATACCGCCCGAAGCAAAGTATGACATCTTTGGTAAGCGATGACTTGCATCGCCCACAACTCACTTGTGTTCTACTCGTGCATATAACATCTACGCATAAAACCTGGCTCGGATGCCACTGTTGGGGAACGTAGTAATTTGAAAAAAATTCCTACACACACGCAAGATCATGGTGATGCATAGCAACGAGAGGGGAGAGTGTTGTCCACGTACCCTCGTAGACCGAATGTGGAAGCGTTATAAAAACGCGGTTGATGTAGTCGTACGTCTTCACGACCCGACCGATCAAGCACCGAAACTACGACACCTCCGAGTTTTAGCACACGTTCAGCTCGATGACGATCCCGGACTACGATCCAAAGAAAGTGTCGGGATGAGTTCCGTCAAGACGACGGCGTGGTGACGATCTTGATGTTCTACCGTCACAGGGCTTCGCCTATGCACCGCTACAATATTATCGAGGAGAACTATGGTGGAGGGGGGCACTGCACACGCCTAAGAGATCTCAAGGATCAATTGTTGTGTCTCTAGGGTGCCCCTGCCCCCGTATATAACGGCGCACGGGGGGGGGGGGAGGTGCGGCCGGCCAGGAGGAGGCGTGCCAGGAGGAGTCCTACTCTCACCGGGAGTAGGACTCCCTCCCTTCCTTGTTGGAGTAGGAGAGGAGAGGGAAGGAGAGAGAGGGGAAAGGAAAGGGGGGGGGGGGCGCCGCCCCCCTCCTTGTCCAATTCGGACTTGGGGGGGGGGAGGGGCGTGGGCTGCCCCTTGGCCGCCTCTCCTCTTCTTCCACTTGGGCCCATGAGGCCCATTAACCTCCGGGGGGGTTCTGGTAACCCCCCGGTACTCCGGTATATATCCGATAACTCCCGGAACCATTCCTGTGTCCGGATATAGTCGTCCAATATATCAATCTTCATGTCTCGACCATTTCGAGACTCCTCCTTATGTCCGTAATCACATCCGGGACTTCGAACAAACTTCGGTACATCAAAACTCATAAACTCATAATATAACTGTCATCAAAACCTTAAGCGTGCGGACCCAACGGGTTCGAGAACTATGTAGACATGACCTAGAACTGTTTCCGGTTAATAACCAATAGCGGAACCTGGATGCTCATATTGGCTCCTACATATTCTATGAAGATCTTTATCGGTCAAACCGCATAACAACATACGTTGTTCCCTTTGTCATCGGTAAGTTACTTGCCCGTGATTCGATCGTCGGTATCCAATACCTAGTTCAATCTCGTTACCGGCAAGTCTCTTTACTCGTTACGTAATGCATCATTCCATAACTAACTCATTAGCTACATTGCTTGCAAGGCTTATAGTGATGCGCATTACCGAGAGGGCTCAGAGATACCTCTCCGACAATCGGAGTGACAAAACCTAATCTCGAAATACACCAACTCAACATGTACCTTTGGTGACACTGTAGAGCTCCTTTATAATCACCCGATTCACGTT
Source organism: Aegilops bicornis (assembly GCA_021605145.1). Lineage (NCBI taxonomy): Eukaryota > Viridiplantae > Streptophyta > Magnoliopsida > Poales > Poaceae > Aegilops > Aegilops bicornis. The sequence goes on along the minus strand of CM038669.1, from coordinate 570,399,826 downwards.
GTGGACGTTTGGTAGCACACAAAGTGTTCCTCCGCAAGCAGGAGTTGCATAATCTCATAGTTATAGGAACTTGTATAAGTCATGAAGAAAGCAATAGCAACATACTAAACGATCAAGTGCTAAGCTAACGGAATGGGTAAAGTCAATCACATCATTCTCCTAATGATGTGATCCCGTTAATGAAATGACAACACATGTCTATGGTTAGGAAACATAACCATCTTTGATTAATGAGCTAGTCAAGTAGAGGCATACTAGTGACTTTAAGTTTGTCTATGTATTCACACATGTATCATGTTTCCGGTTAATACAATTATAGCATGAATAATAAATATTTATCATGGTATGAGGAAATAAATAATAACTTTATTATTGCCTCTAGGGCATATTTTTTTCAGTAGCTACTTTTTAGCTAAGCTACTTGGCGAGGTGGTAACAGGGACAAGGGTTTTACCCAGGTTCGAGCTCTCACGGTGGAGATAATATCATGCGTCCTGCTCTTTGCTTTGTTGCGTTAGGATGTATACAAAGTACAGAGAGATTCCGATTCTACGACGAGCCCGACCCTCGGTTTATATAGCATACTGGGGGTCCTAGGGTTTACACAACTTGGTCAACTCCGTCTAAGGAGCGCTACTACAGATTCAAACAACACTGATCGACTAGTTTGCATCATCGCTGGCACGCTTCTGGCTGGTCAGTGCCTCGGAGTTAGTGATGACACACTACAAAAAAATACAATTCCGTGATGATACGTGTTTGTCACAGTAGGTCACATTTTTTGTCATGCATGTACATCCATGACAAATTTATGACAGAATGAAGATAGTCATACCTGTCTTTGTCAGAGAAGTGTTCCATGACATTACCAAAATTATCATCACGGAAGTGTCCATTTCCATGACGATAAATCGCGCGTCCTGTAAGTGCTTTCATCAAGGGTGACCGACACGTGGCATCCACCGTAGCGGAACGCCATTAAGCTATCCGGTCGGGTTTTGGATCCGATAACCCGTTATGACCCGACCAATGGGGATTTTCCACATGTAAAATCATCATTGGCTGGAGGAAACACGATGTCGGCTCCGTTGGGGACAGATGTCATCCACTCATTGGACGGAAGACGCCTATGGTACATCGACACGTGGCACGACCCAACAGAGGCCCATTCCTGTGAAAAGGCCGGCCTAGTAAAAATTAGCAGGCCAGCCCATATAAAGCCTACTTGTGTCAGGTCCATTTAAGCCCATGGCCCATACGAGATGAGCCAATTCGGCCCGTTAACGGCCCGTTAAAGATTTGACACCATTGCAGCCCATCGTCAGTTCGAGCCCGTTAACAGCCCGCTATATATCTGGGCTCAATATCGGCCCGATGAGATTTCGGCTTGTTAACAGCCCGTTTAATGGATGGGCCAATTTTAGGATGTACATATTTGACCTTTTAGCGACCCATTTAAATGTTGGGCTAGTTTCCGGCGGTGTGTCTTTCGACTGTTGACGGCCCATAAATCTGATGGGCCATTTGTTGCCGGACACGAGTTTGACCTTTTAGCGGCCCATTTAAGTGTTGGGCCAATTTTACGGCCGGTGTCACTTCGACTTTGCTGATGGCCCATAAATCAGTTGGGCCATTTTTAGTCGGACCTGAGTTTTGGCCTTTTAGTGACCCATTCAAGTGTTGGTCCAATTCCCGGCCCTGTGTGACTTTCGGCCTGTTAACGGACCATAAATGAGTTGGGCCATTTGTAGTCAGACCTTAGTTTTGGCCCTTTAACGGCCCATGCCCTTCATGGTCCAATACCAGCCCGGTTTCTCTTCGGCTGCTAAAGGCCCACAACCTGATTGGGCCATTTACAATCTGACGACTTTCGGCCTCTTAGCGGCCCATGGTCTTCATGGTCGAGAACAAGTCCATTGTCTCTTCGGCTGCTAAAGGCCTCTGATATAGTTGGGCCATATGTAGCCCAAACTTAGTAACGGCCTGTTAACAGCTCGTGAAATAAACTGGGGCCACCTGTTGCCCACTTCGATGTCAGCCTGTTAAAAGGGCCGACCACTAACTTTCGGCCTAGTAACGACCCATTAACTTAATGGGCCCACTAAAGTTCGTACATGTCTTTAGGCCAAATTAGATAATTTGAGCCCATTATGACGAGGAATTATGCACAGGACCAAAACCGATCACGCAAAGGTACGGCATACAGGGAATAACGTTGCACATCCAACATATATTACAGGAAATTACGTTCACTGGGCAATCAAAGATTGATGCAAGTGCAAATAATTAAGCAGAACCTAACCATCTACACCGTCACAATCTGCAACCTCAGCACAGATGACGCCCATAAGCATGTGGGAAGTTCTTTCTGCTTTGCTACACTGTCTCTGAAAACATTGATTAGTTGTTGTGTCGCATGACTCTGCACCTCTGATTCATCCACCATTTCCATCATTGCTTCAGTCATTAATTGGTTCACAAACATACATTTATTCCGTTGCATTCGAGACAGAGGATACTGGACAGATTCAGATGGGGATTTTGGCAGGCTTGTATTATTGATAGTGGAGAGTGTCTAAACCCTTTGCATCATAACATAAATTAGGACGGGAACCAAACAGATTAATCATGAGTTATTGACATATTACGGCCTAGATTTCTTTGGAAAGAAACAATGGGGTTGCCTTCTTTGTTTTCGAGTTTGTCTTCTTATCTTGACACGCACAAAATTAACACATTAGCATTGCTATCATTGGCCAAGTCATATAATAGGAAAGCAACATTGACACAACGAACGTTTTGGCTAGTAGCCTACACCAAATTAACACAATATGGCACAGCTATCATCAGCCAGGTAAGGTAGTACGAAAGCAACATTGACACAATGAATGAATGGGCAACGGAGAAGCACTACAATTCAGTAATGTGCGTGATATGAGATAGTACATTCATGCAGCTCGGTATGCAAAACTACTGTGCAGTTTTCCTTACAAAAATCAACATTGGCGCCTTTAACATTTTGCTACAACTAATTTTAGATCAGATAAAGGTTAGATTCACGCCGATTAACAAAATACATGTTGATGTAAAAATATAGTGATATACAGCAGTACTTACATCGGCATTGGAGCACAGAGAATTCCCATAAGATATTTTCCTCGAATCTGATCCCAATGGAGGAAGTCTTCTATCGTTTAACCTTATTTTCTAAAGAGAGATGGGTAAGAAACATGTAGAAAATATGATCAGAATGCTATAAAATTTCATGATGCGAGGATACGCTACGCTTCTTAGAATGGAGTTGACATTCTTTTGCTGGATCGAGCGGACTAGTTCTTTGTACTTTGGAATCTGCTTATTATCGATGGGAGTTGGGTTTCTCTGTCTTGGGAAGCGGTATCTATGAAAAATGGAGTTGGTTTATTATCTCTGGCGTTTGGATCTTTTGCAAAGACCTGGTTTGTAACCCTTGATTCTATGAGCCGTCTTCCCCTTGCATGCCTTATATAGAAGAATGGTGATTCGGTTATAAAACATGCTACTGGCAGAGATGGAATAGAGTCTTGAAGAATAGAAAGGCATGACATATTGACATGTATTCCCTCCATCCAGAAATAAATGGGCCGGGTCTAGGTGTATTTCATTCTAGATACATCGATTTTATCCATTTCTGCGACATTTAATCCGGACGGAGGGAGTATGATGTAAGAGCTAGGGATCTGACAGGGACAACACGGTAAAAAAAACTTTGAAAAACCCAGCTGCAGAACCAAAGTATTCAAACCCACTGATATGAGATAGTGCACTCATGCATTTCGGGATGCAAAACTACTGAGCAGTTTTCCTTACAAAAATCAACATTGTGGCCTTTAATCATACATTTTGCTACAACTAAATTTAGATCAGATAAAGGTTGGATTCACGCCGATTAACAAAATACATGCTGATGTAAAAATATAGTGATATACAACAGGTACTTACATCTACATTGGAGCATAGAGAATTCCTGCAAGAATCTTTCCTCATAAATGATACCATTGCAGAACTTCTTCTATCTGCTAAGCTTATTTTCTAAAATAGAGATGGGTAAGAAACATGTAGAAAATATGATCAGCATGCTATAAAATTTCATGATGCAAGGATACGCACATGCTTCTTAGAATTGAGTTGACATATTTTTGCTTTCATTGAGCGGACTAGTTCTTTAGCCACCGGAATCTGCTTATTATCGGTAGGAGTTGGGTTTCTCTGTCTTTGGAGGAGTATCTATAAAAGCTGGAGTTGGTTTATTATCTCTGGCGTTTGGATCTTTTGCAAAGGCCTTGTTTGTAACCCTTGATTCTAACATAGTCGTCTTCCCCTTGCATGCCTTGTATAGAAGAATGGTGCTTTAATTATAAAACATGCGGCAATGAGAGAGATGGAATAAATCTTGAAGAATAGAAAGGCATGACATATTGACATGTATTCCCTCCATCAGGAAAAAAATGGATGGGTCTAGGCGTATTTTAGTTCTAGATACATCCTTTTTATCCATTTCGGCAACATGTAATCCGGACGGAGGGAGTATGGTGTAAGAGCCGAGGATCTGACAGGACAACACAACAAAAAAACTAGTTGAATGTAAAACTATATGCTAGCGGAATACGATGCAGAAATAACCAAGGCAACATACACGTGTATGATTGGGAAAATAAGATGGCATTGCAGCGAGCACTAGAACAACACTTCAATGTAAAAAATATGGTATGGCGAACGGATGAAGTACATCTTGATGAATAACAATGCATAAGATATTCGGAAGCATGATGTCCAAATTAAGCGAGATGGCATTGCGATAGAGTAGAATGATGATTACTTGAATTTGAAAAAATGTTATCATGAATGGAATAGAGTCTTTGAAAAACAGGAAGGCATGACATATTTACATGCATGATCGGCATGCTAAGCACATGGCATTGCAATGTAGTAGATACACTCCGGGACATTATATGCATGTTGTACCCATATCACGGGCCAAGTTAGAGCAAGGACCTTGTGGGGTGAAGAGGATTCATCATCTTTACGCAAGTCTTACGAAGAAGCGCCTTTACATGTTCCATCATATTGGGTACCATTGACATCAAGTTTATTGGCCTTTACATTTGCTCCGTGAGGTTCTTGTGGATATATCGGTGTGTGCAATTATATCGACATGCATGGAAGACAACTAGTAGTTAGATTTATGTAAATGAGTGCACCGTAGGAGACGACATAAATAGTAGGACTGGGGTTAACTACCGACAGCAGGTCTCATAAACTAAAGGGAGAACACGGATGAAAGCTACGAGAATATGTATCGTTTGTACTAAGATTAACTAGATGGCACACAAAAGTATTAAAGAACAACATAGGTAATACTAGAAGTGGTATAATACTATAATCACCAGCACTGTGGGATAGCATTGGGCGATGGATGATAACTATGGAACAACGTTACCTAAAGAACAAGTATCTTAGCTGAACAATGGAACAACGTGAACTCCTGAACAAGACCCGTAAGAGATCAACATGAATATACAGTGAAATGTGATGATCTATTTTCCGTGCTTAGATGAATAACAAAGCCATAAATGTCGCACACAAGTAAGATGAGGGTACAACCTATCTGGCTACCATCCATAGCAGTGAGCATCATGTGCTGACTTGTCGATGGCCCTGCAGTTGTTGTGGCTGTCCATGTCGAAGACGCAGCGCATTCGATCACGAGGAAGCTGTTGAGTGGGGACTTGTCACATTGCCCCAGATCAGCCCTTGCACGACTTTGCTCGCTCATCATGTCATCATGTTTAAATTCCTAAGAAATTTGAAATGGGGATGTTCAAACCCTAGCATCAAAGGAATTCACTAGGTTCAACTAAAATGTTTCCGGTGTTTCCAAATGGCTTTCAAAAATGTTCATCATTTACGGGAAATGCTAGAAGCAATAACGGAGGTGTTGCACATTTTCCATGAAATATTTGGGCTCTGAATTAAATCATACTCTATTTGCATTTGGACATTTAAATGCTATAAAATATTTAAAATGTCCAAATAATCATAAACTTAAATGTTCTTGTTGGATATATTCCAAACAGTGGGCTTGAGCAAGTTTCATGATTTTTGAGTGTGCCTAAGTATTTTTAATAAAGCCCTGACATTACAGAAGAAATAGAAAACAGAACAAATTAAATAACAGAGAGAGAGAGAGAGAGAGAGAGAGAGAGAGAGAGTTGGTACCTGGGCCAATTACCTGTGCGGCCCAGGAGCCGGCCCAGCCCAGCTGGCCGATGCCAGTCGTCTCCCTCCTCTCGCCAGAGGGACGAGGGGCGTGTGCCCGCCGCGCGCGCCCACGCGTCCATGCCACCTCTTGCCTGCTAGCTTGCGTGGCGCCGTGGACAGACCCTCGAGCCGTCTGGATCACTCGACCGCCCGCACTCTCCCCTCGTCTCCCTCTCGCCCTCTCCACCATGGCCGAGGCGCATGAGCTTCGCTGCCGCCATAGCCGCAGCCACCGTGCTCCCCTCACCGCCCCTCCGAGTCCTTAAGAACCGCCCGGCGACCGCTGCCCGCCCCACCCTGGCCCCAAGCGCTGGGACGACCTGCATCACCGGCTACTCCCCTTCTTCCTCCTCGGTCACGGAGATCGTCGCCCGCCGATTAAGTCGTCCACAGGCTTCCCGAGCCCTTGACCCCCTCTCAAACCCAGCTGTGAGCTCCTCTTCCTCTCCCCTAGCTCCGTGCTCGTTTGGCCTCCGTAGCCGCTGTTTCCACTGCACCAAAGCTCCCGCCCGGCCATGGCGCCCGTCGTGGCTAGGGCCCTGATGGCTCGAAGCCAAGCTCACCGTTGTGCTCGGTGCAGCACCAGAGCCCGTATCCACCACCAGCCCCTCCTCCCGTGCACCGTAGCGTCGAACCCAACCCTGTCCGAACTCCGGCCGCCGCAAGAGTTGCCGCTGTCGTCGATTTAGTCCACTCCGGCGTGAGTTGTTGCCTCCGTTGGATGCGCAAGACTCTTAGCTTTCTGTAGCCGCAAACCGCGTCCAAAACCGAGCCCTGTGGGCGTTTTAAAACCCTCCGGCGTCACATCATCGCCCGGCGTCAAACCGCCAGCGAAGTTGACCCGTTTGACCTGGGTTTGACTCCACAGGTCAGCGAAAGGTGGGCCCAGGCCCCTTAATTAGCATAGGTTTAATTAGTGTTAAATTAATTAAGTTAACTAATCAAGCCAGCAGCGTGTGGGCCCAGGCCTAATTAACCTAGGTTAGTGCTAACCTAACACTAAACTAACTCTGTTAGTTAGTTGTTTCACCGACATGTGGGTCCCAGCCATCAGGTTTGACCTGGGCTGGCGCCCTTGACCTGCTGATGTCACACTGACGCCAGGCTGACGCAGTAATGCCTTTTCTGGATTTATTTTTATTCAGGAAATTCTAGAAAATTGCCTAAACTTCTAAAAATCATAGAAAATCAACCGTAACTCCAAATCAAATAATTTATATATGAAAAATTATCAGAAAAATTCAAGGAATCCATCTGTACCATTTTCATGCATGTTTGAACAATGTTTGTCCTCTGTTTTGGACAAAACAAATGAATGGCATTTAAATAACCACATGTGGAGTTTAAATTTGAATCTTAGGTTCAAACCAACTTCATTTAACTTGTTGCTAGTTGCATTAGGCCAATCAAAAGCATATTGCCATGTCACATTCATGCATCATAATGTTGCATTGCATTGATTGTGTTCTTTCTCGATTCTTAGGTGTTTGCCCCTCTCGATAGGCGTGGTTCAAGCGATGAGTGCGATGACACCGATGAAGAGCTATAAATATCTTCAGGAGTGCCAGTGCAAGCAAAACCCCTTGTTCATTCTGATACAATCCCACTCTCGCCCTGCTCTCTTTTCTTGCATTAGGACAACACCGTTTCAAGCTGTTACATCTGCGGTAGTTGAACCCCTTTATCCTCTGCATGACCTGTCATTGCCACAGTAAATAGATGAAACCCACTAGCATGAGTAGGAGTTGTTTGAGCCCTGATGTGCCTACTCAATCATGCTTGTTTGTCATGCCTGCTATTGCTTAGAGTTGAGTCGGGTCTGATTCACCGGGAATGAATTGGAATGTGGTGAACATGTCCTACTGTTGAGAGCTAAGTGTGTGAACATGATTTGGTAAAGGTAGCGGTGAGAGGCCATGTAGGAGTACATGGTGGGTTGTCTCATTGCTGCCGTCCTCAAGAACTGAGTTCTGTGTTTGTGATCCATGAACAGTTACTACCACACATTGGGTTCCGATAGAATCTCGGCCCCTCTCGGCTTATTAATCAACTCGATCTCTGTCCGGGAGTTGCAACTAGTTTACGGTGTTCGTAGGTAGTGTTAGTAGTCTACCAAGTGGCACCAGTGCAGGTGGGCTTGGGATGACTAAACACGATGGCCCGGTGTACCAAGTGGCACCCGGTTGGTGGGCTTGGGAACCTTGTACACATCGTTTGGGGCCGTGAGCGACACCCCGTCCGGATCTCCTTGCGGATGGAACCCGCATAGGCGATAAACACAGACGAGAGACTTGTGTGGTTAGTCGGGTCGTGGCCGACTCTCGCCAAAGCTTCCGCTTGAAGGTTGCCGAGGTACATGACGTGTACATGGTGGTAAGTGGCGAGAGCGTGTGTGAAGAAGTACACCCCTGCAGGGTTATCATTGTCTATTCGAATAGCCGGATTCCTCGGATATGGAAACTTGGACCCCTTGCATAGTTCATAGACAAGTGAAAGTGGATACTCTAAAATTCGCAAGATAAGCGTGAGTGCTATGGATGGCGTTCTAGTAGGTAGATGGGAGCAGATCCATAGTGGTGTATTGGTATGGTGAATATGTGGACTCGTGTGCGCCACCTCAAAGAGTTACTTGCGTTAAAGAGTTCGGGATAGCCACCGAGTCAAAGCTGGCTTGCTGCGGTCAAACTCCACCTCCCTTTGGCGATAATGATGCATATATAGTTAGATTACGATGTAAGTCTTGCTGAGTACATTTGTACTCACGTTTGCTTCTTTTATGTTTTGCGAGAGAGGCGTCGGTCTCGCTAGTAGTTCAGCGTGGACTTGACGTTTAGCTTGTTACCTCAGCTACGATCTTGTGCCCTCGGCAGATGCAGTAGATAGTCGGGCCTCTAAGCCTTTTTCATTTGTAGATATACGTACTCCGACCTGTTAAGCTTCCGCATGTGCCTTGACTTGTATGCTCAGAGTGTTGGGTCATGAGACCCATGTTTGTAATATCTCGCTCCTCGGAGCCTAATGAATACATACTTGAGTCGTAGAGTTATGTTGTGATGCCATGTTGTATTTACACATATCGAGCATATTGTGTGTATGATTGAAATGCTTGGAATGTGTGGGATCCGACAAACTAGTTGTTTATCCTTAGCAGCCTCTCATATGGTGAAATGTAGTCTAGTGCTTCTGAGCGATAGTAGTGCCTTTCTGACCGGTTCACCGGAGTCCTGCTAGCCCAAAGCACTCTTGCTCGGGACACTTGATCGGCGACATGTGTTTCACTTCGTTCGTGGTTCGTCCCTTCGGGAAGCGTCCACGTGGCGACATCCGAGTCTGCCTAGCACTGCTACGGCCGGGTTGCGAGTCCTGTTAGCCCGATGCTACAGCCCGGATTCATACGTTGATGACCGACATGCTCGAAGTTGATTCATGTATGCCTGTCCCCATGGGTTAGTGCCGCTTTGGGTTCACGACTAGCCATGTCGGCCCGGTTCTCATCATATGGATGCTAGCGACTCTATCATATCGTGAGCCAAAAGGCGCCAAGCGGTCCCGGGCCATGGTAAGGCGACACCCGTGGGAATACCGTGCGTGAGGCCGCAAAGTGATATGAGGTGTTATCGGCTAGATCGATGTGACTTGGAATCGGGTCTGACAGCTTTGGTATCGAGCTTTGTTGCTGTAGGATTACCAAGCCAAAGCTGGTGAAGTTGTGTCTAGAAATGCTTTAGTTATGTAAGGGAATTGATTGTGGAAGGGAATGTAAGACTCTTTTTACTCCTTATACCTCATGGCCTTACGATCTGAGTCATCCTCTTCTCTTCTACTGAGGATTAAGAACTAGGCTTCTCATCTATCTATTAGGATGACGTGTTACTAATCCATAGACCTTTAAGATTGTTGGATTTAAGCCCCAGTTCAGTTCCTACTATTTCTGTATGTTAACTGTTGATCTCAGAATCTTGTTATGATGTTGTAGAGTGGTTGTTGGGGATATAACTACTGAGTGTAAACCGCCCTGAAGGGGCCGGGTTACCCTCATCCATGATCAGGGCCCACGGAGGAGGCCCAAAGCCCAGAGGCGGATTAGGATCCATTCATGTAAACCGCCTTAGTCTTGTAACTTGAGCCGTAAGATAAGAGAGAAGAGACCGAGCGGACACTTGTATGAGCCGGATCGGGACTCTATAGAACCCGGCAGGCGTCAACCCGTGTATATAAGGGGACGACCCGTGGCGGGTTAGAGACATGCAATTCGAGGCTGGCGAAGCTATTGCTCCCTAGTCGCGAAATCACATCAATCCCATCACAACTAGACGTAGGCTTTTACCTTCATCGAAGGGGCCGAACTAGTATAACTCCCGTGTCATTGTGTCCGCTTTAACCCCTCTAAGTTAACCCGTACGATGGCCCTGCAACTAAGTCCTTTCACGAGGACATCTGCCGTGACAATTCCACGACAGTTGGCGCCCACCATGGGGCTATCGCACGATGGTTTGATGATCTTAGAGGGCAAGTTCGAAGGACTCGAAGGCTATCTTTGTGGGCGGATGACTAAGAGTCGTCGCGGCAAGCTCTACATCGACGATGCGGACTGGGGCCCGAGGCCGGCTCGGTTGAGTCTGGTACCGGGTCCCCTTTGGCGGCATACTGCGTGTTCATCGGCAAGACCGGCGAGCCAGGGCTGGGCGGACATCTGCACCAACCTCGTCGAGGCGGCCCGGTGAGCGAAGAAGAGTCTGCCACTGGCTAAACCGGTACATCAGCGTGCTTCGTGGGAGTCGTCCACGGAGACTATGAGGGCGGATCGACATCTGGCGTGAAACCGTTGTCTACTCTGGCGATAGTCGTCAGCCGGAGAAACCGAGTCTCTGTACCAGCTGCAAGATGGCCAGATCGGGGGCTGTTCCGATAGTGAGAGTATTCCGGACCCCTTTGATCTACCCAACCTGGTTGGAATCTTCATGGCCGGTACACAAGCGGCGCTTCACTCTTAGACTGTGGCGCCCATGGTCGCCGGTTCAACAGTGGTGATGGCAGCCGGGGAAGGAGGCCCTGTGCGCCCGCCGGCTCAAGTTTTATCAGAGCTTTTCGACGCATTGGCTGTGCTCATGGCAGAGGCTAATCCAGCGGATCAGGACCTGCACAATGCGGAGATTGCAAAGGTGAAGGAACAGATCACTAAAGCTAAAACGGACCTGGCAGCCGCGGGGCGTGAGGATGGCGGCGAACGGGCCGCTTTGAATCTTGTGCAGCTTATAGGCTCATCTTTGGATCGAGCGCGTCACATGAAGTCATGAAAAGGAAGTACAGATCCCGTTTACCTTCGGTTTCGAGGAAGAGAGCTTTTCAATACCCGGGCGAGGACGATAATCCGCCGCGGTGGCAAACCGGCGGAAGCACTGGGGACGCGCCTGATTCGATCCGTGTGATAGATCTGCCTCGCCATCATACCGGCACGCCTGCACTGTGCAGACACCTCCGGTCACTACTCCAACCCGATGGATAACCTTGTTGCGGCTGCGGCACGGTTGGAGGCGATTCAATTGAAGGTGATTCACCGCAGCGGTAGAGACACGCCGGGTTAAGGAGCTCCTCGGGGACGGCCCTGGCTCAACAGAAGCGTATTCATACGATCGGGATCGGATCCACTCCACCCCCGCCCGAGCCGGAGCTATAGCCGGCGCGCAAGCGAACCGGCCGTGTCAAGCAATGCGTTAGCGGTCCGCCTCACGGCAACAACCCGGCCAGGCGGCGAAGACGCTCAAGTGGTAGTGGACGGGCAGGAGCACGAGGGAGGCCGAGTTAGCACAACTCGAGGATCATCAGCTCGCGCCCGGTTCGTCCGAGCCATCTTTGAGCCGGGGTCACATCCGGCTCTTTGGGGTGCCTTACCTCGTCCCGCTTTACGCATAGCGTCGCGTTTGCCCAAAGGATTTCAAAGGGCCACGCAAGGTGCCCAATTATCTTGCCGATTTGGCTCGAAGCATGGATAGAAAGCTATGAGATGGCCATGGAGATCTTTGGATGTGGATGAAGCTGCGTGTGCGAAATATTTCACTATGATGTTGGAAGGTACGGCCGGACTTGGTTGAAGAACTTGCCGCCCAACTCGATCAGTTCATGGACCCGATTGCGGACCGGTTCATTCAAAATTTCAAAGACACCTGTAAGCAGGCCATGTACGTGGTGGATTTGGCGGCTTGTGTCGAGCGGAGGGAGAGTCCACAACCCATTGGGTGCGCGCGTTTGGAAGTTTTACATTCTTGACCGGATCAACCCTGATTCCGCGATCTTAACCTTGGAAGCCAATTGCGGTTCGAACCGTTGAAGTTGAAGCTGGAGTCGCATGAAGCGTTTTGCAATGACATGGGCACTCTAATGGGCGTTTTGGTAAAGTATGCTGATTACGATAGTACCAAGGATCCCGAGTCGGAGGATGACGAAGTAGGGAAGGGAAAACAGAATAGCAACTCCAGAGGCCAATGACATCATTGGCGGGCAATGGGGAAACAAGCGTAAAGCAAGCGGTAACATGGGCTTCGTAGCCAACACCAACGCGCAGGGACAAGGGTTCGTGGCGCAAGGGTAGGCAATCAAACCGGGCGGTGCGCAAGGCCACAATCCGGATCGTCTGAATTACCTATTGAATCAACCTTGTCCGAAGCATGGGACGAAGGAGGCACCAGCGAACCACCTCTGGAAGGATTGTTATATGATGCAGGAGTTCAAAAACTCCAACGCTTTCCGGTATGATCAAGGGCCCGGCGGTTCAGGTCCGCCCGGGTTCTGATGGAGAAAATTCCGGCCCGTGGTTCGGTGGTAATCCGGCGGGCAAGGCAATCGAGTAATCGAACAATCGAACAATCGAGCCAAGGGGTTACAATCAACAACAGCGGTCGGGTTACCAAATTAATCCAAAGCGGTTGAGCGGTGGGCGATTACCACGTCTTTACCACCAGCTTGGACAGACGAGACCGAAAACTTGAAGCGGGCGGTCGGTGTTGTTGAACCGGCTGCGCCCGCATTACTGCGCTGGTCGAGCAGCCTATCGTATGGGCGAGAGGACCATCCTCCCGGGTTTACAATCCGGGTCAGCTAGCCCCAGTGGTGGCGCCTCGGTAGGAGGATACAAGTTTACCAAGGTGCTTATGGGCGGAGGGAGCAGCATCAACATCACGTACTACGAGACCTTTCGGCGTATGGGGTTAACGGATAGGCATCTTAGGCCGTCCGGCCTGATGTTTCATGGTGTGGTGCACGGCAAGTCGGCATACCCGATCGGTAAGATAGCTCTGGAGGTGGCCTTTGGGGATGAACATGACTCGGATCGGAAGCGTTGGCGTTTGAGGTGGTGAAAATTCAAAGCCCTTACCACGCCCTCTTTGGGCGGCGGCTTATGATAAGTTTATGGCACGGCCTGTTATGTTTATTTGCAGCTGAAAATGCCGGGTCACAAGGGGCGATAACAGTTCATGGGAGCCGCGGATCGCTTTGGAATGCGAGGAAGGTGATGCGGCTTATGCAGAGTCGGTTTGTGCCACTGAAGAGCTAAAGTATTATAAAGACAATGTTGATCCGGCGGATATGACCCCTTTGAAGAAGCCAACTACAGAGCACGATCGTGGATTTCATTAATGATTGGACGGAGCTGCAAGCACCTGAAGAAAAGCCGGATCATACTTATTGGACCATCCACTTTGATGGGTCCAGGCAATTGGAGGGCTCGGGGGCTGGAGTCGTATTAACTTCCCCGCGAGGTGACAAGTTACATTACGTTCTCCGCTTAATGTTCCCTTGTACTAACAATGCAGCTGAGTATGAAGCTTTGCTCCATGGTCTCCGGATGGCTAAGGAAATGAATCTCACCGGGTTAAATGCTTTGGTGACTCGGACTTGGTGGCCCAGCAAGTATCAGGTACTTGGGATTCCAAAGATCCACTCATGGCCGCATACCGTCGGGAGGTGGATGTTGTTGCAGGGCACTTTAAAGGATATCAGGTGGACCATGCGGATCGTCGGAAGAACGAAGCGGCGGATGCTTTAAGCCGGCTTGGCTCTCAGCGTAAACCGGTCCCGTAATGTCTTCCTTGATGTCTTTGCACAATCCGTCGATCAAGCTTCCTGATGAAGTAGATTTGGCTATTCACGATCCGGAGGCTCGGTTGGTGGCAACCTTGCATGTCATTCCGGATTGGATGCTCCCTTATTTGGCATACATGAACCGGGCGAGTTACGGAAGATGAGGCGTTGGCCCGGACAGATAGTTCGGCGGTCTAAGTCTATGACCATATATAAGGCGAGTTGCATCGTTGCAGCGTGTCGGGGGCATTTCAGCGTTGTGTGTCCCACAGCGAAGGCCGTGAGATATTGCGTGAGATCCATGAAGGGACTGTGGTCACCACGCCGGTTCAAAGTCCTTGGTGGCCAAAGCGTTCCGCCACGGTTTCTATTGGTTGGCCTACATCTTGATCACGAGAAGATCTGGTCCGACGGTGTGATGGTTGCCAAAAGTTTTCCAGACTCATGTACCGGCCCAAGAATTGAGGATGATTCCAATTACTTGGCCGTTTGCGACTTGGGGGCTGGATATGGTTGGACCCTTTAAAAGGTCCAAAGACAAGAAAACACACTTGCTGGTCGCAGTTGACAAGTTTACAAAGTGGGTCGAGGCGGGGCACGTTAGCAAGTGTGATGCTTGACCACGGCGGTTCAGTTCATAAAAAGGGTGATCTTTCGGTTTGGATTTCCACACAGTATCATCACGGACAATGGCACCAATTTATCCAAAGGTGTCATGAAGGAGTTTTGTGAGCGTGAGCACATCCGGCTTGATGTTTCTTCGGTGGCCCACCCGCAGTCCAATGGTCAAGCAGAACGGGCTAATCAGGAGATCTTGAAAGGTATCAAACCCCGGCTTATGGTCCCTTTAGAGAGGACGCCGGGTTGTTGGGTGGAAGAGCTACCATCGGTGATATGGAGTATAAACACTACCTCTAACAGATCCACTTTGGATACACACCGTTCTTTATGGTCTATGGAGCGGGCGGTCCTTCCCAGCGATATCCGTCACGACCCGCCCAGCGTGGCAGCCTATGTTGAGGCAGGAATAGCGAGGCCGCACAGAGACGCTTTGGACCGAGTGGATGAAGAGCGAGATATGGCGGCTGCTCGTTCGGCGGTTTACCGGCAGGATCTTCGTCGGTATCACGGTCGGTGAGGTTAAAACAGAACCTTTGGGAAGGAGACTTGGTGCTTGGCTCATTCAAGACCAGAAAGATATGCACAAGCTATCCCCACCTTGGGAAGGGCCTTTTGTGGTCGGCAAGAATGCAGACAACGGGTCATACTATCGATTGATGTTCGAGGCGAAAAAGACTCACATGCGTCGAAGAGGAGACCAACGAGCCGTGGAACATAGCTCATCTTGACCTTATTATACCCGAGCCATCGGCTCCACTTATGTACATATTAAGACAATGTATATATTATGAATAAAAAGCAATAAACCGGATCCTCGGCTAAAGTGGGGTATACTGTTACGTAAAAAGTCCGGTTTGGGTACATGGAGATGTTGTCGCAAAGCAGCCTCGGTTTAACCCTTGGTCTTGCTTTTCGGAAGTTTTTGTCACTTGGGGGCTTGGTGGTGTCCGAACCAATGCAACACCTTTTGACGGGCGAAAAGCCACCAGATCACTTGGGGACATGGTCACGTCTGAACCGATCCGCCTCTTGGTCGGCCTAAGGCCATAGAATCACTTGGGGGCTTGGTCGAACCCGAACCATTGCCATGCCACTTGATCGGCATAATGCCACGATTTCAGTTGGGGACACAGGCTGACTTGAACCATCGCTACACCTTATGGGGAGCTTGGTCTGTCCGACCATGGTAACACCATCTGATCAGGCTCAGTAAAGCCTCTTCTTGCAAACGGTTTTTATCATTGCCTTTGCTTCCATGTGGTTTGCATACCAGTTATTTGATTTTTATTTGCCTTCTTAAACCGACAACCTTTTTAAACCGGATTCAGGTTGTCAGTTAACGGAATTCGGTCCATTTTTAATCCGGCGATTTTGTTCCGGTTTGATTTTTTCTGTTAACATCCCATTATGGAGTAACAGGTGGCTTGTCATGACCCAACACGGTTTACACGGTAAACGGTATTATAAACACAGGAGTTGTTCTCCTTTGGCGGTAATGGTTTATACAACCTCCGCCTCAAGTTTGGCTAAGCCAACTGCATGCCCGTATTTGGCGGTATTTTTGTATCACCAAGTTTTGATCATATACCTCAATATTTTCTTATGTAAATATATAGGCGTCACAAGCCGGCTGGTGACGCAAGCCACCGTGGCGGTTTAAGAATTTGTGATTGCATGCAAAATACATTGAAGGTTTCAATACTTCAAACCAAAGTATCAGCACCTCCACGCAAAAAGTTCTGAGACGGAGGGCATAAAGGCATGTTCAAAAACAAAAGTGCTAGCTATTCTATTACAAAGCCTTCCAAGGCACAGTGGTTCGCATGGAGTTATGGCTAGCAGCTTCTGATGCATCACCCGGCTCGACGGATTAAGCTTCCTCGCCGGGTTGACGTGAGGAAGAGGCGTTTGGCGTCGGTTCAACTTCTTCCTCTTCATCACCCAAAGCCGGAAGTCATTGGTAGACCAGTCAATCCGGGTTAAGGCACGAAGACAGCCTCTTCACTTATAAGCTCAGCGGATCAACGTCGGGGCATAAGTGTGCTTACGGATTGGAGGAACAAGGCTGCACTTCAGGAATGACAAACTCCACCCGCTTGTTGTTTGCGTCATAAAAAGAGCGGTAAACCGCCAGGTTGGCTTCGCTGCCGATTGACTTCGCCAATGGACGCATCTCCTTTGTTACTCGTTTGAGCGTCATTATCAAAGGCTTCACCGTTCTCTTGAGCGCTGGGAAACCCTTGGCTATGTCACCGGATCAAGATCTGTTATCCACGCCTTGGCGCGAGTCGAGCGATGAGTGCCAGCCCGCGTCATGGATCGTTTCAACTCTTCAAGCTGCCCGGAACCATGGACAGCCGGTCCGGTGTGTCTTTGATCAAGGACGGAGCTGTGTTGTCGTGACGATGTGGCACATATGACTCGGCTGGGCGCGGTATCTGACTGCTCAATCAGTGTGTAAGCGGCCTTGAGCTTCTTCCGCACATCGAGCGGATGAGCAATACGCTTGCTCGCACGAGTTCGAACAGCTCAAGTTAAACCGGCGGCAATATCAAAACAGGTGTATTCGGTGCAAATTTTCTTACCAAAGATGGCAGAGGTCATGGCATGAACTTGGCGCTTCGATCGTAAGCTCTTGATCACCGGTTTAAGAGCTGATTCAGCATCTTCTGCCCGTTTTATCAAACCGGCCTTCTCGGTGTCCCATACGGCCCGCTCGGATTTATACCCCTCCTTCAGCTGTTCCATAGTGGCCAAGGCAGTTCTCAATTCATCCTTGGCCTTGGTGGTTTCTGCTTGTTGAGTTTCCAGATTGGCCCGAAGGTCCTTAAGTTGCACGGTTTGCTGGTATATTTCATTCTGAAAACAAAGGGAGCATGTTAGTTGTTTCATTATAAAGTCCCAAGCTCAATACAAATATTCAACTTGGCACTTGGGGGCTAATGGCTAGTTGATCTCGGTTTGCTATGAGTATCTGAAATTAAGTCCCGGTTTAACTATGCTAAGTTGAACCCGACCCTTGGGAGACTCTGATCTTTGCGATGTAAGGCGTATGGTTTCTATGCAAAATTAAGTCCCGGTTTAACTATGCTAAGTTGAACCGACCCTTGGGGGCTTCTGATGCAGAAAAAAATACAAGAAAGGCGTAACTCCTTTACCTCATAGCGGTCCTTCATACGGTTTACCGGACCAGCTTCAAAGTCACGGCTTGTGTAGAGCGGTTCGAAACCCGGAGTGAAGTTCTTGGGCGGAGAAGTTGTCATAAGGCTGACAGATCAGTTTTCCCCTTATCTTTACTCATGGTGGCGAGACTCTTCCTTGGCAATGTGTTTTGCTAAAGCGACGGTTGGCTAGGAGGGTGTAGCGATGCCCGTCACAATAACATCATCATTTTTGACCGGCTGGCGGATTGGCGGTCTTCTTTGGGCTTGGTGCCTTCATGCTCTGGCTCGGCGGCTCAACAGCCACGACCCGCTCTGTGGCGGACTTCGGTGGAAGCAGGATGCGAGGTTTCCACTTGGGCCTCCGGTTCAGTTTCTGGCGGATCAGCAATGTCGTCTCGGTACAACTCGCGGAGCTATTCTTAGCGACTTCAGGATTTTCGCCTGCTGCTCGGGGTCTTCTCGGATCAACATCTGCAGAGGGCTCAAGAGTTTTGCTTTTTACTCAAGCGAGCCTTGGTGCTGCGGTGTTGAAATTAGAGTAAGATAAATCGGCCAAGGCAAATAAAACCGAATTGGCGGGACGAAGTATGATACTTACCTGCGGCAACTTTAAGCGGAGGCGGTTGCGTGGTTGATGAACCGCCAGAGGAGTTGGAAGAGGCCTGATAATTGGTCGACGGATTGAGAGGACATCGGAAGAAACCCTTTAAGGGATAACGTTTTCGAGAAGAAGTCACCTCGGGCGGCGCTTCCGGGTTGGTGTGTCCGGTAACCCGGACGAGATAATCTGTTGGCGGCTTGTGCGGGTCGTCTGGCGCTCTTGATCTCTTTGTGTCTTCAAAGAAAGGTTTGGATTCGGATGAGCATAGGAATGAGATTTTTCACTTTCCGGACCCATGTGGCGAATTCTTTTAACCGGCACGAGGTCGGATTTGGAAGAGAGTAGGATTACCTCAACATGGCCGGCATGACTGGCTTCAGCATCATCCTGTGAGTTTCAATTATCAATAAAAGGGACAAACTACAAGTAAGAAGAAACACAAAGTGGAGAGCCGGTTTACGGCGGCTCCCTCGTAAGGATATCAAGTTTTACCTCAGCTTCGGATTCTTCGACTTCCGGCGGATCAGAAGACTCGGCGGTTTTCTTGCCAGCCTTTTTGGTAGCCTTGGACTTTACACGCGGAGCCCGGGCTGGTTTGGTCCGCTTCCAGAAGGTGCTGTTAGCCTGCGAGGTAACAAGGATTAATGAATATCAACAAAGTATTAAAGGCCCGAAAAGCGGTGAGCGAGCCTTACATGAGCGGTTTGTTGGCAACACAGAATGGAGCCAACCCGGTTAGGCTGCAGACGGAGATCGGTTCATCAAGCATCCTCTTCTGATCTCTGTGACCTCAAGTTCGATTATTGGTAACTCGTGACGTCTTTGAGGGTCTTTGAGGCTGCCAGTATATTCGTGCATCAATCCGGGCCGGCGGCTTAATGGCAAGATGCCCTAAGAAACCTAGCATCGCACAAGGTCCACACCAGTTAGTCCATTGGCCATTAGAGCCCGGAGTTTAATGATCTGAGGCGCAAAATTCTTCCGTTCCGCGGCGGTCAGGCGTGAAGGCAGCGGATGATGGTTGCTAAGCCGGTGAGGACGGTAACCCGGCAAAGGATTCTCGTGGTCAGGAGCTGTATTCGGCGGTAGAACCAGGTTTGGTTCCAATCTTTCGGATGGCTATGGTGTTTGGCGTGAGGGAAATCCACTTCCTTCCTTTTTTGGATTGAAACGCCGCCCAACTCCGTGTTAGGGTCATCCGAAAATTCTGTACGGCGGTTCAAGTGAAAGAAATCCCGGAAAAGCTCCACAGATGGTTCTTCTTGAAGGTAGACTTCATAGAACACTTGAAAATTGCATATGTTTGACACGGAGTTTGGACCGATATCCTGTGGATGGAGTTGAAAACTGGCAAGGACATCCCGGAAGAATTTTGATCCGGGTGGGCAGAATCCCCGGTCTAAGTGCTGCACAAACACGATTACTTCTCCTTCTTGCGGATTGGGAGGGCATTCGGCATCCGGAACCCACCAGTGGAGGACATTTTTAGCAGCTAAAGCGCCGGTGGTGACGTATCCGTTGAGTTGCGTCTCGGTGGCCTTAGACCGGACCCAATTGCAAGCTGAGAATTGAGGGGCCATTCCGGAAGGCTAAACTGCGAAAGGAAAGGAAAAACGGTTCACTGTTAAATGGTTCAGGCACATTATACAATGTTAAACCGGCGATTCGGCAGTCAGTTTCCAATTCGGTTTAGCGAGGACTAATGGAGTGACGAATTAGCTATCAAAAGTCAAACCGCCAAAGGAGACAGAACTAGAAAATCTACTAAGTGTGGACAGAAACAGATTTCACATGCGAATGGAAGTAATTTGGATCTACCGAAGGTTCAGTAAGAAAAATTTCTGCGACCTATGCAAGCCTTATAGAGGGCAGGAAGGTTCGTGCGTCCTAAACAAGAAGATCTGAATTAAATGAAAGATGAACAAGGAGTAAAACTGATGGCGGGGTGATCGCCACACAGGATGTGTACTACGGTTGAAACATACAGCCATGGCAGGGCAGGTATGAGGACACTACGATGAACACCTATGAACTACAGGATGAACAGGGACCTTCAGATGCGGATCTAGGGCTCGAAGAGGAGCCTTACGATCGCGCCGAGCAGCGGAAGGGCGCTAAAGAGCTTGGTCGGTCGAGGTGATCTGTGACTGGCGTTGGCCTTGTGATCGAAGGTCGGGCGGCGGCGAGCTTGAGCCGAACGTCGCGAGGAAGAAGAAGAGCGGAAGAAGAAGAGAAAGGGGCCTGCCGGTCTATTTATAAGGAACCGGGGCAATTAACAAAGCACGAGAATCGAGGAGTCAAAAGCGGCGGACGGCGCAGCGGTTGCCTCGATTTCCGGGATAGCATTAAATGAAAGGGAATCTTCTTTGTTTGGATTTCTTTATTAAAGATGACGTCAAGGCGCCTGTTGCGGTGGTCGAAGGATAGCGTCACGGCGGTTCAAGCGAGATGGCGGTTTCTCGAGTTTCACGAAGATGTTGAAGATTAACATGAACGGTTCAAGTCAATGGGGGCCTAATGTTGGGGATATAACTCACGAGTGTAAACCGCCTGAAGGGGCAGGTTACCCTCATCCATGATCGGGGCCACGGAGGAGGCCCAAAGCCCGTGAGGCGGATTAGGATCCATTCATGTAAACCGCCTTAGTCTTGTAACTTGAGCCGTAAGATAAGAGAGAAGAGACCGAGCCGGACACTTGTATGAGCCGGATCGGGACTCTAAAGACCGGCCGGGCGTCAACCCGTGTATATAAGGGGACGACCCGGCGGCGGGTTAAGGACATGCAATTCGAGGCTGAGGCGAAGCTATTGCTCCCTAGTCGCCGAAATCACATCAATCCCATCACAACTAGACGTAGGCTTTTACCTTCATCGAAGGGGCCGAACTAGTATAACTCCCGTGTCTTTGTGTCCGCTTTAACCCCTCTAAGTTAACCCGTACGATGGCCCTGCGACTAAGTCCTTTCACGAGGACATCTGCCGTGATAATTCCACGACAGTGGTTATGCCACCATTTTGCATGATGTCTCAAATCTTTTTGAGCATTTACAGCCGTTATGCTGTCCGAGTCATCCCAGGTCTCTAAATAGTCTGATGCATTTGCAAATCCCTTCTCTCCATTTTTAATGTTCATCTAGGCCAGATTAATCACACAAATTAGTATGTTGAGGTACTCCGCTGCCTCAACATATGTTGGAGTTGTTATTATGACCTAGGTGTTTTAGGGAGTCACCTAGTAATCTAGCCATATTTTGTGTTCTCGGTGTGATGATCCTGGCCATTATTCTTGAAAGCATCCCGTGATGTTATTAGTTAGTAGGCATTCTATTCCTGGGTTCTTGAACCCGAGATCCACCCTACTTCATGTTGTTAGTATTTGCTAGTTCCTTTAGGATATTAGTAACCTTGCATTAGTCCTCGAGGTCCGTGGTATTTCCTTCTTCCAAATGCTATGAACCGCTTATGGCAGAAGTTCCTCGCTGAGCTGAAGGATCACAATCAGAGTACTCTTGAGGAGTTCTCCATTCATAATTGTGAATCTGCCAGTTGTACTTTCCTGCATGGGTTATCCGAAAGAAACCTGTTGAACTTGATTCGACATACTAACCTATGCATCCACAACTCGAGAAAGTTATATGCTCCTCGAGTTGTTCCTCCTTAGTTGTATTACGACCCGCTTTGTCAATTGATACTCAGGAGTAATTGTGCATTCATGTTCATCGATGCCTATTACTCATGTGGTCCGTCAAGCCATTCTATTCCGGAATGACTAGGAGAAACAAACTCCAGTACCTTGTCCATTTCTAGGATTGGGTCAAAGCGGTTGTATTCCGCAGATCAAATGCCAATCCAGCTTTTGATTCTGTTCTACCCTGAAGTATTACCGTATTATGTCAAGAATGTCATGAGAATTGCACCAACTCTTATGAATTCTTGTTGCAGTGATACCTCTCGCCATCATTGCTCAATTCTCGGTTCCGTGTTGTCATAACCGGAATGCTGGCAAGTGAGTCGTGATGTGTGAAATCAATACTCCTAGCAACTCCGTTGCTTGGTAGTTAATGGACAATATTATCATTCTTAGCGTGTTGATTATTAAATCATCATCCAAAGATTGACCGTGCCACCTAGTCCATTTTCCTGGTGCACACTTCGATTCATGAGTTAGGATCTTGTCAAGCCCTTGCTCATTTGATCATATCGTCTTGCCTTGAAAAGCAAGATTGTTCTCGAGCTTAGAGACATATCGGTGGTTCGTGATGTTCCAAAAATCTTCTCGGAAGTTTTACCAGGTTGTCACCTGACCGCTATGTTGAGTTCGTGATCATATTGGTTTTTCCTCTAACCACCCATTCTCCAAGAATCTGTGTTGGATATCCCTGAGCTAGTTGGTTGAGCTAGACAACAACTTGGAGAGTTGGAAGATAATGCTTTGCTTAACTTAGCTTATCACTAAGGGATATTCTTGAGTGTGTGTGTGTGTTGAAGAGAGACGATATCTCCATCGATTGGTCCTCGTGATCAGTTGTTGGACCTATTGTCTTATCAATCCTTTGATTTGAGTGCGGGCTATCGTCAAATCAAATCAGTACCAACGATGCTCGTAATGTTGTCTTACTCGTGGTTGATCCCTCGAGCATACACCATTACATCTTTTGGTACGATCAATGCTATCACCGTGTTCACATGATGGTGGAAGTCCGGTGATATGGAAATCCCGATGAGTTCTTTGTTGAGCCCATCGGCAACATCTTTTCTCCCCATGATTCATGTTGAACATCCAGCTAGTGTTGGAAATTTTTGTAAGCATTATCTTTGTGTTTCGTTCATGAAACATATGCTTGGATGAAAGAAGTGACTTCCTCTAGTTCATGTGCATTTGAAGCAAGTTGCTGCCGTGAATTCGAGAAAGTTTGTTTTTGCTCCCTCTGGTACCATCCCAAGTCAGTCATGCATGTGCGAAGTATGCTATGGTTTGACAGGCTCGCAACCTTCATTCCATATGTATCCCTAGCACACCAAGCCACTAATGATTTGTTCAAGGAGAAGAAGTTCCTTCTTAAGAGCATGCCTTATGCAAGGACTTCGTTATCACGATGATGGTTCCCCACCTGAACTCGGTAGCGTTTTATAATAAGACTACTACGTGGTCATGCTTGTCTTGGACAGCGTGTTCACAGGTTTGTAGCAGAACCAGCTCATGTTTTGGAGCTTGCTATCGTAGCTCATCTCCTAAGAGTCTCGCAACGTTATCTCGTCGGTTTGTGTTGCAAACTTTCTTCTCCAGACATGTTGTCTGAAATATCCCGTAACCAACCAGATCTGAATCTCAGGCGGATATGATGGTTGGGTCATTCGATATTTGCATTTTGCCCGAGCTTGCACCGTCGTTGTGCCATCGTACCATGGGTCCCATCCATTTCCGATGATAAGCAAAATCATCCATTGCGTTGTCTTCAACAAGGTAGTCCACATCATCCATTCTAGCCCGAGTATGTCATTCTTTCGAACTCCTTCAAATGATTGATTGCGATTGCCTTAGGCTGGTATAAAGAGTATCAATGATCTCTATATCGAAAGTAATTCTTTTTGCCACTTAAGGGAATATTTCTGCGGGTCACCTTCCTTAAGATGTCTCATTATGGTATCATGGCAACTCAACTCCTCGCTATGTTGTCAACCGCTCGCCATTTTCTTAAGTGGAATTGTGTCTACATAGTGAATCTTCGTCATCTGTTTCACTACATCCCTCTGGATGTATGCTCCGTGTCTCAGCTCGAGAGATGTCTTCAATGTCTCACTCCATGAGTTGATCACAGGTTGTTCGATCTTCAAGAAGACCGATCCTTCTAGAGTTCTCCCTTTTCTCTTGTTGTCATGTTGGTTGGAGTTCTTGAGCAAGGCGTCAAGACAAAGATGATGATCGAATCAACATTCTTAAGAAGTGCAACCTTGGATCGTGAAGATCGTGTTAGCTAGTGTCCCCTCGTCCTCTTACCTCACGTCTTGAATCTCGTGGCCGAGATTCTTGTTTAGTTAAATTGAGCTGTCACAGCCCAGATCATCCCTTGCCTGACTTTGCCTGCTCATCATGTCATCATGTTTAAATTCCTAAGAAATTTGAAATGGGGATGTTCAAACCCTAGCATCAAAGGAATTCACTAGGTTCAACTAAAATGTTTCCAGTGTTTCCAAATGGCTTTAAAAATGTTCATCATTTAAGGAAATGCTAGAAGCAATAACGGAGGTGTTGCACATTTTTCCATGACATATTTGGGCTCTGAATTAAATCATACTCTATTTGCATTTGGACATTTAAATGCTATAAAATATTTAAAATGTCCAAATAATCATAAACTTAAATGTTTACTGTTGGATATATTCCAAACAGTGGGCTTGAGCAAGTTTCATGATTTTTGAGTGTGCCTAAGTATTTTTAATAAACCCTGACAATACAGAAGAAATAGAAAACAGAACAAATTAAATAACAGAGAGAGAGAGAGAGTTGGTACCTGGGCCAATTACCTGTGCGGCCCAAGAGTCGGCCCAGCCCAGCTGGCCGATGCCAGTCGTCTCCCTCCTCTCGCCAGAGGGACGAGGGGCGTGTGCCCGCCCACCAGCGTCCATGCCACCTCCTGCCTGCTAGCTTGCGTGGCGCCGCGGACAGACCCTCGAGAGCCGTCTGGATCACTCTGACCGCCCCGCACTCTCCCCCTCGTCTCCCTCTCGCACTCTCCACCATGGCCGAGACGCCCGCGAGCTCGCTGCCGTCATAGCCGCAACCACCGTGCTCCCCTCACCGCCCCTCTGAGCCCGCAAGAACCACCGACGACCGCTGCTTCGCCCCACCCTGGCCCCAAGCGCTGGGACGACCTGCATCTCTGGCTACTCCCCCCTTCTTCCTCCTCGGTCACCGGAGATCGTCGCCGCCAATTAAATGCGTCCACAGGGCTTCCCGAGCCCGCCGACCCCTCTCAAACCCAGCTGTGAGCTCCTCTTCCTCTCCCCTAGCTCCCGTGCTCGTGCGGCCTCCTTAGCCGCCGTTTCCACTTGCACCAGCTCCCCTTGCCCGGCCATGGCGCCCGTCGTGGCTAGAGACAGTGGCTCGAAGCCAAGCTCACCGTTGTGCTCAGTGCAGCACCAGGAGCCCGTATCCACCACCAGCCCCTCCTCCCGTGCACCGTAGCGTCAAACCCAACCCTGTCCGAACTCCGGCCGCCGCAAGAGTTACCGCTGTCGTGGATTTAGTCCACTCCGGCGTGAGTTGTTGCCTCCGTTGGATGCGCAAGACTCTTAGCTACGTAGCCGCAAACCGCGTCCAAAACCGAGCCACGTGGGCGTTTTCAAGCCTCCGCTGCGTCGTAAATGCGCGGCGTCAAACATGGCGAGTTGACCCCGTTTGACCTGGGGTTTGACTCCCCTGGGTCAACGAAAGGTGGGCCCAGGCCCCTGCTTAATTAGCGTAGGTTTAATTAGTGTTAAATTAATTAAGTTAACTAATCAAGCCACTGACGTGTGGGCCCAGGCCTAATTAACCTAGGTTAGTGCTAACCTAACACTAAACTAACTCTGTTAGTTAGTTGTTTCACCGACATGTGGGTCCCAACCATCAGGTTTGACCTGGGCTGGCGCCTTTGACCTGCTGACGTCACACTGACGCCAGGCTGACGCAATAATGCCTTTTCTGGATTTATTTTTATTCAGGAAATTCCAGAAAATTGCCTAAACTTCTAAAAATCATAGAAAATCAACCGTAACTCCAAATCAAATAATTTATATATGAAAAATTATCAGTAAAATTCAAGGAATCCATCTGTACCATTTTCATGCATGTTTGAACAATGGTTGTCCTCTGTTTTGGACAAAACAAATGAATGGCATTTAAATAACCACATGTGGAGTTTAAATTTGAATCTTAGGTTCGAACCAACTTCATTTAACTTGTTGCTAGTTGCATTAGGCCAATCAAAAGCATATTGCCATGTCACATTCATGCATCATAATGTTGCATTGCATTGATTGTGTTCTTTCTCGATTGCGGTGTTTGCCCCTCTCGATAGGCGTGGTTAGGCGATGAGTGCGATGACACCGATGAAGAGCTATAAATATCTTGAGGGAGTGCCGGGCAAGCAAAACCCCTTGTTCATTCTGATACAATCCCACTCTCTCGCCCTGCTCTCTTTTCTTTGCATTAGGACAACACCGTTTCAAGCTGTTACATGCTGCGGTAGCTGAACCCCTTTATCCTCTGCATGACTGTCATTGCCACGATAAATAGATGAAACCCACTAGCATGAGTAGGAGTTGTTTGAGCCACGATGTGCCTACTCAATCATGCTTGTTTGTCATGCCTGCTATTGCTTAGAGTTGAGTCGGGTCCGATTCACCGGGAATGAATTGGAATGTGGTGAACATGTCCCATCTTGTTGAGAGCTAAGTGTGTGAACACGATTTGGTAAAGGTAGCGGTGAGAGGCCATGTAGGAGTACATGGTGGGTTGTCTCATTGCAGCCGTCCTCGGGAACTGAGTTACGTGTTTGTGATCCATGAACAGTTACTACCACACATTGGGTTCGGTAACTCGGCCCTCTCGACTTATTAATCAACTCGACCTCGGTCCGGAGTTGCAACTAGTTTCGGTGTTTGTAGGTAGTGTTAGTAGTCTACCAAGTGGCACCAGTGCAGGTGGGCTTGGGACAGACTAAACCTGATGGCGGTGTACCAAGTGGCACCCGGTTGGTGGGCTTGGGAACCTGTACACATCGTTTGGGGCCGTGGCGACACCCGTCCGGATCTCCTTGCGGATGGAACCCGAATAGGCGATAAACACGGGCGAGAGCCTTGTGTGGTTAGTCGGTCGTGGCCGACTCCCTCGCCGAGCTTCGCTTGAAGGTTGCCGAGGTACATGGCGATGTACATGGTGGTAAGTGGCGAGAGCGTGTGTGAAGAAGTACACCCTGCGGGGTTATCATTATCTATTGAATAGCGGATTCCTCGGATATGGAAACTTGGACCCCTTGCATAGTTCATAGACAAGTGAAAGTGGATACTCTAAAATTCGCAAGATAAGCGTGAGTGCTATGCATGGCGTTCTCGTAGGTAGATGGGAGCGGATCCATAGTGGTGTATTGGTATGGTGAATATGTGGACTCGTGTGCGCCACCTCAAAGAGTTACTTGCAGTCGTAGTTCAGGATAGCCACCGAGTCAAAGCTGGCTTGCTGCAGTCAAACTCCACCTCCCCTTTGCTGATAATGATGCATATATAGTTAGTTCTGATGTAAGTCTTGCTGAGTACATTTGTACTCACGTTTGCTTCTTTTATGTTTTGCAGAGGCGTCGGTCTCGCTAGTAGTTCAGCGTGGACTTGATGTTTAGCTTGTCACCTCAACTCACGATCTTGTGCCCTCGGCGAGATGCTGGTAGATAGTCGGGCCTCTAAGCCTTTTTCATTTGTAGATGTCTGTACTCGGACATGTTAAGCTTCCGCATGTGCCTTGACTTGTATGCTCGAGTGTTGGGTCATGAGACCACTTTTGTAATATCTCGCTCCTCGGAGCCTAATGAATACATACTTGAGTCGTAGAGTTATGTTGTGATGCCATGTTGTATTTACACATATCGAGCATATTGTGTGTATGATTGAAATGCTTGGAATGTGTGGGATCCGACAAACTAGTTGTTTATCCTTAGCAGCCTCTCATATGGGGAAATGTAGTCTAGTGCTTCGAGCGATAGTAGTCCGCTTCTGACTGGTTCACCGGAGTCCTGCTAGCCCGGCACTCTTTTCTGGACACTTGACTGGCGACATGTGTTTCACTTCATTCTGGTTCTGTCCCTTCGGGAAATGTCACGCGGTGACATCCGAGTCTGCCTAGCACCTTTCTGACCGGGTTACGGAGTCTGTTAGCCAGTGCTACAGCCCGATTCATACGTTGATGACCGACATGCTCGAAGTTGATTCATGTATGCCTGTCCCCATGGGTTAGTGCCGCTTTGGGTTCACGACTAGCCATGTCGGCCGGGTTCTCTGTCATATGGATGCTAGCGGCGCTATCATATCGTGAGCCAAAAGGCATAAACGGTCCCGGGCCATGGTAAGGCGACACCCGTGGGAATACCGTGCGTGAGGCCGCAAAGTGATATGAGGTGTAACCGGCTAGATCGATGTGACTTGGAATCGGGGTCCTGACAGGACTGTAGCTCCCTTCTGGTGTATGCTTCCCTTGTTGGAGCAGCTGCGGTGAGTCGGAAGACGGTGTGTCTGAAGATGCAGATAACGCATAAAGTTAAGAACGACATATCTCTTTGATCCGAAGAAATACACTCAGAGATCAACAGCAAGGTACGAGAGTGGTCACACATCTGTTGACTGAAGACTAAATTGGGGTCACACGATTTTATTTTATTTTAGTCTTGTCCGATCTCGCCGGATGGCTTGATGGCCGTCTTGTGCCTCCCGGTGACATCGCTCGAATCTTCCCCGAAGAGCCAGCGACCAACGGCAGAGCAGACTGCCTCCGCCGTCCGTGGCCCCGTCCAAAACCCCGCTCCCCGCCCCACCGCACTGCTGTGGTTGCGCCGCCCCCGCGCCAATCCACAAAGACTCCCCGTCATCCAGATCCGGCGGCGGCAGTACCTTCAACCCACACAACTCTAAAAGATAGCCATCTAAGCGCTGCTTCCGCGGAAAACTTGCGGCCCCGCACCCTTACGTTAGACACCAGCCAACCGGCAGCCTAGGAGCTCCGCCGCCTCGAGGGGTGCTGCTTCCCATTGGGAATCGATTGGCCCAGAATAAAAATTCAAACAACTGACGCCTAAATAAAGTGATTTCAGATGAGGGTGCGACCTATCTGGCGGCATGGTGAAGTAGGCAGGTCCAGCTGTCGAGTCGGTGAGGCCGGCGCGGTTGCGGTAGTGACCGGTGGCAGGGAAAGAGCGATGTCGGGACGGTCGACGGCTACGTGGAAGCAGCGCCAGGACTCTAGACGGATCCGAAGTTGGAGCCGCTCTGGCACCGTGAACAACGGCGGGGATGAATCGGCTCCGGTACGGTTCACGCGGCCGTCGTCGAGGCAGCACCAGCAACATGGAGTAAGAGGCACACGGCCCAGTGCACGACGGCAATTGGACAGCGTCTCCGGCATTAGGGAGGAGGGCGGCTGTGAAATTGGTGCGGTGGGGGCGCCATGGAGGTGGGGCTGAGGTTTGTGACTCGGGAGAAGGGAGCTTCACAGGGAGAAGGTGATTTGGCGCCCACGAGGTATGAATGGGGGCGGCGGGGGAATTGGGAGGGAGTGGAACCATGTCTTCTGACGCATTTATACGAAATATGAGGGAGTTACAGTTCTACCCTTGCCTATAGGCTTCTCGGCTTGGAGTGCGTGTCTTGAGGGTCGGGGATAGTAGAGTAACTTTGCTTCTCCCCAAATAGTGGGCGGGAGGCGATTTGAGGCGAGGAGGGCGTGTTTTGAACTATAGTGGGCGCGAGCGAATTCGAGCGAGGAGAGCGTGCTTTGAAATAGTGGGGGCGAGCTATTTCGGGCGAGGAGAGCGTGTTTTGCCAACCATGGTTTATGAATTATTCGGCACATGTCATTTCGGCCGAGGAGAAGGCGCGCTTGGATGAAGTTACGAACCTACCCTCGATGTACAACGGGCCAATTGATGCGTGTCCCACATTGGACGGTAATTTCGCGTCTCCCATTTATTTGCTCGGGCGAATTCCACCGAGCAAAGAGGATGTTTAACAGTTCATTCAAATTTTGGGAGAACGAGCATCCACGTCTACCTTACCAAGTCGATTCGAATCAAATTTTGAAATATTAGCTTGCCACTTCTGTTTTAGATGGAGAGATGATGCTCGGGAGTAATGTGTTTTTACATGATCATTGCTAGCGATTTACTATATGACAACTAGTTGACCCACTCAAAAACGCGAATCAAACCCAAAATAAAATATCTCGATTCAATGAACTAGGTCGTTCAGTAGGTCAAAATAGTGAACTAAATCCAAAATTGAACACCTCAATCGAGTAGCATGTTGTAAAGTATTATAGTACTCCATGAACATGCTGAAAGTCAAATTAATGAACTTGTTTGATATACGCATATATCCGTTCATGTGTGGATTGCAGACAACATGGTCTCCAATTTAAATATTAGAATGCAAGTTTATATCAGTCTTTGATGCATAAAACGCGACCTCCCTCTCTCCCGGACTCCTGTTCTCTCTCTCTCTCACTCACTCTCTCGCCGACAATCTTCAATTATGTCGCACGCATCCGACACAAAAACCTTGTTGGTCCCTCTCCCTCTCTCTCTCTCTCTCTCTCTCTCTCTGTGTGTGTGTGGGGGGGGGGTCTTTCTAGTCCACACTCATATATACACCATCTATAGGTCTCTCTCGCACACTATTGTAGCGACCCGACCCGAATGGATCAAGTCTCTGTGCTCAGGTGTCATCCCTGGATCAGTAATGCTGACACTGCACAGTACTTCGAAGGATTTATAACAGAGTAGCAATCACACACTTATTACATCGTTGTCCAAAAGAGGACTTATTACAATAAATATGGCTTAAGGCCATCTAATAACGATAACAGCGGAAGACTTGGAAGATAAGTGAGTCCATCAACTCCAGCGGCATCACTGAGTATAGAACCACGACCTAAAGCACCTTACTGTAAATGCGAAAAGTGCGCAACATGAAAGTTGCAGCCCGAAACGGTCAGCACATGGAATATCTGGCAATGTAACACATAGAGAATAATGAATGATAAGCCTGTACTACATGCATACGTGGCTGGTGGAAAAGCTCTCTGATTCTGATTTTGCATAAAGCCAGTTTTTCCCTCTGCAAAGGAATACATTTAATTAACTATCATGGTGGTTGTTAAACATTGAGAATGGTTGTGACATCCTCAATCCCAATTAAAAGTAATCCTTAACAAACCCAACAATATTAAATTAGAGTAACATGATGAGATTCACATGATATTCAAGTACTAGATACTCAAGATGTCCATAACCGGGGACACGGCTAATCATGATTAGTTTATACACTCTGCCGAGGTTTGCGCACTTTTCCCCACAAGACTCGATCGCCTCCGTTTGGTTTCTCGTCTTTGCAGGTGTTTGAGAAATGGATGACCGAGACATAGTCTTTCGGAAGCGCTAGCACCTTACGATGGGTAGACCGGTACACCTACATCCCCTACATCTGCTAGTCCACCACTATAAGAGTTCATACGACTTAATCAACTATGCGAGCCCATAATGGCTTGTGGCTGCACACGGAAGTTACTAGCATGAATGATCTTATGATCCCTTTGAGCACAGGTGGCGGTCCATAAAAAACAGGCAATCCTTTGGATACCCCAGTGCCTCAATCCACCCAGATGTGTGTTTAAGTTGCCACCTTAAATAAACCATTAATTTAACAATCTCACATCTGTCATGGATACACTCACCCAATCCACGTCTACTAGCATAGCATGGCAAATAAGCAAACGTAGAAGTAACTCCCAAGGTTTCATAAGTAAAACAGGTAATAGGTACTACCTCAACTACTTCCCATCCCACAATTTAATTAGATCCTAATCATGCAAGTGTTTGAGGATTGATCTAATGCATAAAGCTGGGTAGTAGAAAAAGGTATGATCAAGTGTTACTTGCCTTGCTGATGATCCGCGAAACCTAGAGATTCGAAGTAACAAGCGGCGCACTCCGGGTGATCTATCGCAGACAAACAACAAGCATACAATAATTACTCATCTAATGCACGGGTAAATCTCAAATAAAAGATCTGACCAGAAATTTCAACTTAAGAACCCTGGTTGCAAAAGAAAACGAATCAAACAAAAACAACGGAAAACATCCGGCGGAAGAAAACAGCTCGGTTCTAGCAAGTTGAAACTAGGTCAAATTTTACAGTAGCAAAACTTTGTTTAAGTTGATTAGTCGGAACGGCGGTTTCGAAACGAAACTCCAGGCGTTTGAATCACCTGATTCCGATAAACGAGCGAGAAGATAAACTAGAACGAAGATCGGATCTGAAATCGCGATCAGAAAAATAGCGGAATAAATCCGATTAAAAGAAAAACGACGAACGGTTAAACGAACGGACGTTCGTTAACCGGGAATAACCGGTGATTACGTTTGTTAAGACGAACGCTCCGGCGAATGCTCGCTAAACAACAAAACCGGAAATAAAACCGATCTAGGGTTTCGAAAAAAAAACCGAACAACGGAAAAAGAAAACCGGAACGGTTTTAAAAAAACCGAACCGAGGGAAGGGTGGCGGCGGCGGCTACCTCGGCAAGGCGGGCTCTGATGACACTGGCTGCTAGGCGGCGGGGCGGCATGGCAGCGGCGGCGGGCGGGCGGCGGCGGCGGCATTTCTGGCGGCGGCGGCGGCTGATTGGCGGCGGCGGCTGCGGGTTGGGGAGGAGAGGGGTCTTTGGGGTATTTAAAGGGGAGGGTGGCTTGGGGAGGGGCAAGCAAGAGGAGGAGGAGGAGGAATCCTCCTCGGATTCGACCGTGGCGGCCTTGGAAGGCTGGGCAGCTTGTATGTGAGAAGCGGTGGGCCCTTGGCCCGATCGGCCATTGCTTTTTAATATCGTGCACAGAAAAACGAATAAAATAAAATCTAAACGAACTCCAAAATTTACAAAGTAAATTTTCCCCGACTCCTAAAATGATTCGAACAAAAAAATGAACTTTTACTCGGGGCCGAAAATGCAATTTTTTTGAAATCACGCATTTTTCCCTAAGGCAAATAAACTCCGAAAAATCCAGAATTGATTTATTTATTAAATCTTCTTTTTTTTCCTAATTTTTGGGAAAGTCATATTATTCCCTCTCATATTTTGATATTGGAAAATTATTTGAAGATGAAATAAATACAATCAAATGATCCTCTTTTTTTTCATAATTCGAGAAAACACAAATATGGAAATTTCAAAATCTCCAACTCTCTCCGAGGGTCCTTGAGTTGCATGAAATTTCTAGGATCGGCAAAATGCAAGAAAATATGTAATGCATGATGATTTAATGTATAACATTCCAAATTGAAAATTTGGGATGTTACAAACCTACCCCCCTTAAGATGAATCTCTCCCTCGAGATTCGGGTTGGTTAGAAAATAGGTGAGGGTGGTCCTTGAGCAAATCTTCTTCTCTTTCCCAGGTGGCATCATCCTCGCTATGGTGGCTCCTGAACCTTGCAAAACTTGATAACCTTGCTGCGAGTAACTCTGCTGGCATAATCGAGAATCTTGACTAGTTTCTCCTCATATGTCAAATCATCCTTCAACTGAATTGCTTCAAGTGGCACTGTATCTCTTAACGGTACCTCTGCCATCTCAGAGTGACATTTCTTCAGCTGAGAAACATGGAATACATCATGAACTCCTGACAGTCCCTCTGGCAATTCCAGCTTATAAGCAACTTCTCCCATGCGTTGCAAGATCCTATACGGTCCAACGAAACGTGGTGCTAATTTTCCTTTAACTCCAAAACGCTTAACTCCTCGAAGTGGGGATACTCTAAGATAAAATCTGTCTCCAACTTCATATTCTATCGCCTTGCGTTTTGAATCCGCATAGCTTTTACATGGACTGGGCTACCTTGAGCCTATCGCGAATCAACTTAACCTTCTGTTCAGACTCCTTAAACAAATCTGGCCCAAACAACTGACGGTCTCCAGCTTCATCCCATGATAACGGTGTCCTGCACCTCCTTCCGTACAAAGCCTCGAAAGGTGCCATCTTCAAGCTGGTTTGGTAACTGTTGTTATAAGAAAACTCTGCATCTGACAAGTTATCATCCCAACTAGATCCATAATCTAGTGCACAAGCTCTCGGCATATCCTCCAAAAATCTGATTGACTCTCTCGGTCGTCCATCGGCTTTGTGGGTGGAAAGGCATCTTGAATTCCAGCCTAGTTCCCAATGTTTCGTGCAACTGATTCCAAAACTTTGAGGTAAATTGGGTTCCTCTATCTGATACGATACTCCTCGGAACTCCGTGTAAACACACAATTCCGGTCATGTATATCTTTGCCAACTTTGCTCTGCGATAGGTAGTCTTGACTGGAATGAAATGAGCTACCTTCGTCAAGCGGTCGACTATAACCCAAATCGAGTCATAGCCTGAACGAGTCTTTGGCAAACCTGTGATGAAATCCATGCCTAGTTTATCCCACTTCCATTCGGTATCGGCAATGGTTGTAACAATCCTGCTGGCTTACGATGTTACGCCTTCACCCTTTGACATACATCACAAACTGCTACATACTCGCAATATCCTTCTTCATTCCGGTCCACGAGCGTTTCCTTCAAATCTAAATACATCTTGGTATTTACTGGGTGAATCGAGTAGGGCGAATCATGTGCCTCTTGCAGAATCAACTTCCTGATCTCCGGGTCATTTGGCACATAAACACGGTCCTCAAACCATAGGGTATCGTGCTCATCCTCACGAAATCCCTTAGCTTTTCCTTCGCTCATTTTCTCCTTTATAGAGGCAACTACCTTATCTGCCTTTTGATCTTCTCTGATTTTGTCCATCAACATAGACTGAATCTCCAATGCTGCTACATAGCCTCTCGGAACTATTTCCAAACATAGCTCTCGAAGGTCCTCGGCTAACTCCTTGGGTATTCCTCCCATCATTAGTGTATTGACGTGGCTCTTACGGCTCAATGCGTCTGCTACAACGTTAGCCTTCCGGGGTGATAATGCAATCTCATATCATAATCCTTAATAAGCTCCAACCATCTCCTCTTGAGATTTAATTCCTCCTGCGTGAAGATGTACTTCAAACTCTTGTGATCCGTGTACACCTCACAATGATTTCCAATGAGAAAATGTCTCCATGTCTTCAATGCATGCACAACGGCTGCTAACTCCAAATCATGTGTGGCATAATTCAACTCATGAGGCTTAAGCTGTCGTGAAGCATACAAAACAACTCTTCCTTCCTGCATAAGCACTTCTCCAAGTCCTCGGCGTGAAGCGTCGCAATACACCTCATAATCCTTGGTCTGTTATGGCAATATTAACTGTGGTGAGGTATCCAATGTTTTCTTCTGCTCCTGAAAAATTGACTCACTATCCTCAGTCCATTTGTACTTGGTATACTTTTTTCAGCAATTCCGTCATAGGCTTTGCAATCCTTGAGAAATTCTCAATGAATCTTCGGTAGTATCCTCATGAGTCCAAGGAAACTTGGATCTCTCCAAGCGTCGTTGGTGCTTCCCATTTGATTCTGATCTCAACCTTTGTGGGGTCAACTGCTATCCCTTCTCCGGATATAACATGTCCAAGAAATCCAACTTCCTTTAGCCAAAACTCACATTTTTGAACTTGGCATATAAGCGATGTTCCCTTAGTTTCTCCAAAACCAATCGCAAATGTTCCTTATGTTCCTCTTCATTCTTTGAGAAAACCAAAATATCATCTATGAACACCACGACGAACTTATCCAAAAACTCCATAAACACTTTGTTCATCAGGTTCATGAAATAGGCGGTAGCGTTAGTCAGTCCAAATGACATAACGGTATATTCATACAGATCCATATCTCGTGGTAAATGCTGTCTTAGGTATGTCACGCTCTCGAATCTTCAAGCGATGGTACCACGATCGCAAATCGATGTTGGAAAACACTTTAGCTCCTTGCAAGCGATCAAGCAGATCATTTATCATTGGTAGTGGGTACTTGTTCTTGATTGTTACTTCATTTAAACCACGATAGTCAACAACCATCCTTAACGATCCGTCCTTCTTCTCTACTAAAAGTACGGGTGATCCCCAAAGGCGAAGAACTTGGGCGTATATAACCTTTATCCAATAGCTCCTTAATACGCTTCTTGATTTCCGCCAAATCCTATGCGGGCATCCTGTATGGTCGCTTTGATATTGGGCTGTGCACAGCAAAAGCTCAATCAAAACTCAATGTCTCTATCCGGTGGCATTCCTGGCAATTCCTCAGGAAATACATCAGGGTAATCCTTCACCACTGGCACCTCTTCCTGCATAACTCCTGATAAGGAATTTACTTGATTCCTATTTGGTCCATGTCGCAATACATACCTAATCCTTCTTCCTTCTGGTGTTGTGAGCAAAATCTTCTTACTTGCGCAATCGATGTTTCCCCCATACATCGACAGCCAATCCATACCGAGAATCACATCCAATCCTTGGGATTCCAAAATGATCAAATCCGTCGGGAACACATGCCTTCCTATACTTAATGGTACTTCAAAACATCCTTGTCTGGCCATATACTCCGCCTCCCGGTGAGCTTACTAGCATAGGGGTTTTAAGAATCTGAGTAGGCAGGCTATACTTTTCTACAAATCCCTTGATATGTATGAATGCGTTGCACCGGTATCGAAAAGAACTAGTGCAGTAAATTACTTAACCAAAAACTTACCGACATCTTGCATCGGGCTGATCTTCAACCTCCTCCACATCAATGTGGTTCACATCCCCTGTTGAAAGGGTTTGGCTTCTTTCGAGCTTCCATTTCCACCTTGGCCTTCGGGACAGTCATTTGCATAATGTCCGGTCTTGGAACACTTGTAACAGGTGACATGGCTCGTGTCTTTCTTGGTTGGGGTTGATGGTGTGGTCCGGTTAAGCCGTTGCTTCCTCCATTCCCATTACCATTTTTTGCCATTATGGTTGTGCGAACTACCTCCTCCATGGGTATGCTGAAACCGAACTCCCTGTTTAGGGGTATAACGGGCTTCATTGGCTCCAGTTATACTTCCCTGCCCATACTTCCTCTTGCGATTCTCAATTTGCTGCCGCTTTCCTTCAATCATGAGGGCACGGTCTACCAACTCTGGTAGTTATTGAAACTTGCTACCATCAACTGCATGCTTAACTCATCATTCAGTCCTTCCGAAACTTCTCACCTTAGTTGCATCTGTATAACGTCATCCGGGGCATAACGTGCTAACTTACTAAAATCATCCACATCTCGCCATGATCCCTTCCTCCTTGGCGTAAATTGCGAAACTCACGCTTCTTCATGGCCATAGCTCCTGCCGAGACATGGGAAGTGCCGAAAGCTTGTCAAACCGATCCCATGTGGCGGTGTCTACAGGGTAAGTGGCTGTAAAATTCTCCCACCATGCTGCTGCGGGTCCTTCAAGCTGATGTGCAGCAAACTTCACCTTCTCTCCATCTGTACATCCTGCAGTGGTCAACTCCCTTCCTATTCTGTGGAGCCAATCATCTGCTACAATCGACTCGGTGCTCTTTGGAATACACCGCGGTTTCAGCCTAAGGAAACGAGTCAAGTGATCCGCGGTGGTGGTGGTGGGTTGTTGTTGTTGCCTTGGTTACTGCATCAGTGTTTGGATCAAAGTGTTCTGCTGTTGAATCAACTGGGTGATCTCTGGCGGGAAAACAAACCCGGGGTCGCGTCTCGGAGGCATCTGAAGGGTTTAGAAAAGACGAGAAATTAAGAATAGAGTGAGGTCTAAGGAGAAACACTACCCAAATGTACACGAGCAAATGCACACAAAATCACTTCATTCAATTAAAACAAAGGGCTTACAACGGTCTAACTATCGCAAAAGTGCTTGAACTAAAAATATTACATGGAGGGAATACTACTAATATGTGGGGGTCATCTGTTAATTTGAACCGGTGGAAGACTCCATGATGTCTGCTCCAGCTTCGTCTTCAAAGTCGGGTTCACTTGGATCCGAATCGGTGTCGTCGATGATGATGTAGTTGCTCGGACAGTCGACATACTTGTCTTCATTCTTGAGTGCTAATTTCTTCTTGAGTTCTTCAATCTCATACTTAAGATCGCTATTGTGCCTTACTACAGCTACGATCTCGTCCATGTAGTCTTTACGTGTAGACTTTAGTTCTTCTTCAAGTTCGATGATCCTTCCCTTCGCATCCTTCAATTCGATCATATCATTGCACATCTGGTTCTCCTGGCGTCGAATGTGCTGGTTTAACTCCTGGATGAAAGCTGCAATGGATCTATCCTTCTTGGTGCTGACTATCTCCCATTGTTCATCCCGGCATCCGCAAATCTGGTAGATGGTGTCCTTGAGGTCTTCTTGGTAAACTTATCCAATGCGTCCCATGGTGATATGAGCTGCCATGCTCTTTCCGGACTCGGGTTGGTGCAATTGAAAACACTTGTCTATAGGCTTGGTGATTGGGGCGAATGTCCTTCCTTAACGTGAGCTTGAATCTTCCAACGCTCTTCTTGAGCAAGAGTGGCGTTGAAAGTCCGGTGAAGCTTGGTAGTCCAATGTTCAGGTACTTGGTGACTTCCTTCAAGTGAAATCCAAAAGGTGTGCCTTCATCTGGTTGGGCGTACTTGATCTTTGCGTCCGTCATCCTAAAAGAGTAGAAAAAGATGAGGAGTTAGACAATGTGAAGACAGTAGTGATCTATGGCTTTAACTTAGTGGTCGTGTCCTACAGTCAGTGTGTGCTCTGATACCATCTCTGTAGCGACCCGACCCGAATGGATCAAGTCTCGTGCTCGGTGTCATCCCCGGATCGAATGCCGACACCACCAGATTACTTGAAGGATTTATAACAGAGTAGCAATCACACACTTATTACATCGTTGTCCAAAAGAGGACTTATTACAATAAATATGGCTTAAGGCCATCTAATAACGATAACAATGGAAGACTTGGAAGATAAGTGAGTCCATCAACTCCAGCATCATCGAGTATAGAACCACGACCTAAAGCACCTTACTCGTAAATGCGAAAAGTCTGCAACATGAAAGTTGCAGCCCGAAACGGTCAAGACATGGAATATGCTGGCAATGTAACACATAGAGAATAATGAATGATAAGCCTGTACTACATGCATACGTGGCTGGTGGAAAAGCTCTACTGATTCTGATTTTGCATAAAGCCGCTTTTTCCCTACCGCAAAGGAATACATTTAATTAACTATCATGGTGGTTGTTAAACATTGAGAATGGTTGATGACATCCTCAATCCCAATTAAAAGTAATCCTTAACAAACCCAACAATATTAAATTAGAGTAACATGATGAGATTCACATGATATTCAAGTACTAGATACTCAAGATGTCCATAACCGGGGACACGGCTAATCATGATTAGTTTATACACTCTGCCGAGGTTTGCGCACTTTTCCCCACAAGACTCGATCGCCTCCGTTTGGTTTCTCGTACTGCAGGGTGTTTGAGAAATGGATGACCGAGACATAGTCTTTCAGAAGCGCTAGCACCTTACGATGGGTAGACCGGTACACCTACATCCCCTACATCTGCTAGTCCACCACTATAAGAGTTCGCACGACTTAATCAACTATGCGAGCCCATAATGGCTTGTGGCTGCACACGGAAGTTACTAGCATGAATGATCTTATGATCCCTTTGAGCACGGGTGGCGGTCCATAAAAAACAGGCAATCACTTTGGATACCCGGTGCCTCAATCCACCCAGATGTGTGTTTAAGTTGCCACCTTAAATAAACCATTAATTTAACAATCTCACATCTGTCATGGATACACTCACCCAATCCACGTCTACTAGCATAGCATGGCAAATAAGCAAACGTAGAAGTAACTCCCAAGGTTTCATAAGTAAAACAGGTAATAGGTACTACCTCAACTACTTCCCATCCCACAATTTAATTAGATCCTAATCATGCAAGTGTTTGAGGATTGATCTAATGCATAAAAACTGGGTAGTAGAAAAAGGTATGATCAAGTGTTACTTGCCTTGCTGATGATCCATGAAACCTAGAGATTCAAGTAACAAGCGGCGCACTCCGGGTGATCTATCGCAGACAAACAACAAGCATACAATAAGTACTCATCTAATGCACGGGTAAATCTCGAATAAAAGATCTGACCAGAAATTTCAACTTAAGAACCCTGGTTGCAAAAGAAAACGAATCAAACAAAAACAACGGAAAACATCCGGTGGAAGAAAACAGCTCGGTTCTAGCAAGTTGAAACTAGGTCAAATTTTACAGTAGCAAAACTTTGTTTAAGTTGATTAGTCGGAACGGCGGTTTCGAAACGAAACTCCCGGCGTTTGAATCACCTGATTCCGATAAACGAGCGAGAAGATAAACTAGAACGAAGATCGGATCTGAAATGGCGATCAGAAAAATAGCGGAATAAATCCGATTAAAAGAAAAATGACGAACGGTTAAACGAACGGACGTTTGTTAACCGGGAATAACCGGTGATCACGTTCGTTAAGATTTAACGCCCGTGAACGCTCGCTAAACAAAAAAACCGGAAATAAAACCGATATAGGGTTTCGAAAAAAAAACCGAACCACGGAACGGTTTAAAAAAAACCAAACCGAGGGAAGGGTGGCGCGGCGCGGCTACCTCGACGAGGCGGGGCTACGGCGGCTGCTAGGCGGCGGGCGACGGGCGACACGGGCGGGCGGCGTAGCTGGCGGCGGGCGACACGGCGGGCGGCGGCTGCGGGTTGGGGAGGAGAGGGGTCTTGGGGTATTTAAAGGGGGGGGAGGTGGCTTGGGGAGGGGCAAGCAAGAGGAGGAGGAGGAGGAGGAATCCTCCTCGGTTTCGCCGGGCGGTGTGTGGCGCCTTGTGTGAGGGGCGGCTGGGCAGCTCGGCTGGGCCCTTGGCCCGGTCGGTATTTTTTTTTAAATATCGCGCGCAGAAAAACGAATAAAATAAAATCTAAACGAACTCCAAAATTTACAAAGTAAAATTTTCCCCGACTCCTAAAATGAGTCGAACAAAAAAATGAACTTTTACTCGGGGCCTAAAATGCAATTTTTTTGAAATCACGCATGTTTCCCTAAGGCAAATAAACTCCGAAAAATCCAGAATTGATTTATTTATTAAATCTTCATTTTTTCCTAATTTTTGGGAAAGTCATATTATTCCCTCTCATATTTTGATATTGGAAAATTATTTGAAGATGAAATAAATACAATCAAATGATCCTCTTTTTTTTCATAATTGGAGAAAACACAAATATGAAAATTTCGAAATCTCCAACTCTCTCCGAGGGTCCTTGAGTTGCGTGAAATTTCTAGGATCGGCAAAATGCAAGAAAATATGTAATGCATGATGATTTAATGTATAACATTCCAAATTTAAAATTTGGGATGTTACAACTATGTATGATACTCTAGCTAGTCCAAGCTAGATATCTTGGGTGCACTCATCGTACGCACACAAATTCCTTGGCTCTTTGCCCGTAACTCTCTCATGCACCACTATGTCGCCCCTTGAGCTCTTCCCCCTCTCTCAAACTCTCCATCCACCTGGGTCACACATACACATGCATATCTCACTGCACTTTTCGATAGGCCCATCTAAAACTGTATCTCTCTCCCTCGTTCTCTCTCCATCTCACACGCACACACACACAATCTCATGCCAAGCTAGCCAAGTATGATGGTCTCTCACTCAATTGTAGGCACACGCAGTCCCCTATATGTATATGACTAGCTAATCTTAGTCTCCATCACAAACATGTGCATGATCTATCTCGATTTCTCTCGGGGCATCTTTCTATCGTACGCACTCCCTCGATCTCCCACCCATATAGTCCCCTCACGATCTCGAGGGATCTCTCTATCACAAACACACCCTCTCTCCTCCCCATGCGTCCATGCCATCCATGTGTCCCTCTTGACCTTTTTCCTTGTTGGCCAGACCTCTATTGGACATGTGTTATGGGGTGTCTCTCTCCGTTGCAAACAATCACACACTAGCTATCTTCGTGTATCTCCTCGCCTCGCTTTTCCATCTCGAAGATGCATGCGTGATATATTTGCATAAGAAACAAAAAAACACACACTCTCTCTAATTTATCATTTGTCGTCACTTTGTCTTTCACACACATACTCTTTTTGCACACTTACTCATTCTCCTTCACACGCACTTGATCTCTCTCGACTGAGGCACTCACCTCCGTCCATAGCACATAGATTTATTGAAAAGTCAAACATCACAAAGTTTGACCATGTACGTGGAGAGAAAGAATTACATCTAGTACGGCAAACATATACCATTAGATTCACCATGAGATGTAGTTTTGTATGATGTATCTTTGGTATTGTAGATATAAATAACATTTACGTAAACCTGATCAAAGTTTCCAAAGTTTGACTTCTAAAAATTTACATACCTTTGCATTATCAAGCGGATGGAATATCTCTTTCCCCTCTCAGCTATCTCGACGCACCACTCAGCCTTTATCGGGCTCCTCAATCTCTCTCAAACTTTATTGGTCAGTTTGGTTCGTGACCTGACCCTCATGCCTTGATGGTCGGTACTGCCTGGTGTGGACGTGAGATGTAAAATATTTCTGCCAGGCCAGGCTTGTGTGGTGCTGAAGCGTTTGGTTCATTCCTGGGCCAGGCAAAGCATCAACGTCCCATCAATCAATCCATGCATAAGTTATTTAATGCTAATATCCATCCATGTTGTTGTTAGCCTCGTGGGTCGCACGCGACTGTGCACGGCCAAAGCGCTCAAATCGGTCGCTTGGGCCAGGCTACTTGCGGTGTCCGGAGTTCAGTGAGGCTAATTAAAGTGCAAGGAACCCAACCCAGCGGGCTTTCTTTTTCACAGGTAGCAACCAAACAAGCGTGCATGAAATCCAGCCACAACCCGTGCCACGCAAAAGATGCTCACGACGCAAGCCAAACGGGCCTTATATCTCCTGGTTCACACATACACATGTCTCGCTCACGCTATCACGTATAGACCCATCCAACACTCTCCGCCTTGTTCTCTCTCCATGTGACACGCACCCCCTAAGTACCATAATCCCTCACTCCATCATAGGCTCTGTTTGGATCCATGGGTTAGAGTTAGTTTGGGTTAGTTTGGAGTCAACTAACCCAAAAAGATCCAAACAGAGGGTTAGTTTAGGTTAGATGCATCTAACCCATCCAAAAAACTAACCCATCCAAGAGGTGCTTATTTGGGTTAGTTCTTCTCGGGACCACTAATAAACATCTTTTTCTCTCGCTCTTCCCGTAGCAGATCCCTCCCCACTTCCTTGAAGCTTCTTGTCCTCTCCCTCCCTCCCTCTCGCACCGCCTAGTGAAGGTGCCTCGGTATCCGCGCTCCATCTAACCCTGCCATTCAAACACCTCTTTACTTAGAGTTAGTTCAGGGTTAGAATCTAACTCTAACCTCTAACCGAGTTAGAGTATCCAAACAGGCCATAGGCGCAAGCACTCCCCTAAGTATGATTATCTCTTACTAGCCATCAGGAACACACGTATTGTCTCCTTCCATCCATACGTCTATCTCAATATCTCTCGGGGCATCTTCTATCGCACACACCTTGTCACTCGATCTCCCACCCATGTAGTCCCATCACGATCTCCAGGGGATCTCTCTATGACAAACATACACTCTCTCCTCCCCATGTACGCATTTTCTCCGTGACGTCTCTCTCGACCTCTCTCCCTTGTTTGTCGACCCCTCTTGGCCATGTGCTAGGGGTCTTCCTCCTCGGTTCCAAACAACCACACACTATCTCCTCACCTTGCCTCCGTTGTCGAAGATGCATGTGTGATATGTTTGCATAAGACACGTACGCATTTTCTCCACTTTTATCATGTGTTGCCCATGTCTCTTTCACACACGCACACACACTTTTTTCACTCTCTCTCTCTCTCTCTCTCTCTCTCTCGTCGGGGAACTCTGTCACGTCCATAAGCATATGGATGTTTTGAAAAGTCAAACCTCAGAAAATTTGACTAGGTATATGTGGAGAAAAACATTTACATCTGGAACGATCATTAGATTCATCACAACATGTACTTACTTCATACTATCATTTATCTTTGGTATTGCCGATATAAGTAATTTCTTTATAAACTTGGTCAAAGTTTCAAAAGTTTGACATTAAAAAAATGTTGTAACTACATTATCGAACGGAGGGAGTAGCTCTTTCTCTCTCTCCGCTATCTCTCACGGGCCTCCCCTCTCACTCGAACTCTCTATACCGACGGATTATACGCTCACCGTGTCAACAGATAGCTCTCAGATATTGTTTAGTTGACCGGTCAACCAATCCACATGCTGCGTTGTCAGCTCGTGTTCTGTATCTTGGTGTGCTTGGCCATGTGGCAGTGGGTGAAAATAAGTAAACTAGAGGCCCATCTGACACG
The DNA here is from genome assembly GCA_021605145.1 of Aegilops bicornis. Classification (NCBI taxonomy): domain Eukaryota; kingdom Viridiplantae; phylum Streptophyta; class Magnoliopsida; order Poales; family Poaceae; genus Aegilops; species Aegilops bicornis. Next base: position 570,354,905 of record CM038669.1, on the reverse strand, counting down.
CGGTGAAGGAAACAAAGTTGAAACCACTCGGGGTAGCACCCCACACGGTAGTAAATTAAGGGCGCATTGAGGACAAACTTCTTGCCTTGAAGGACGACTTTTCGCGCACAATTCACTGCTGCGGCGGCATGCACAGAAGGACGCACTCGCGCACACCCAGCACACAACACACACCAGCACACGTGTACATCGACGTCGCCGCCGGTTGAGATGGACGGTGAGGCAGCCAACAAGCGGAGGCCGCTCGAGCCAAAACCGCATCCGACGAGCCTGGACTTCATCAGAAGCCTCCCCGATGACATGCTGCTCGTCATCATCGGCCTCCTCCCCACCAAATCTGCCGTGCGGACCGCCCCTCTGGCGCTGCGTCCCCCTCAACCTCACCGTCGACAGCTGCCTCTGCGACGGGGATTGCAAACGCATGGCCGCAGTCTCCAAGATCCTTTCATCGCACCCTGGGCCAGCCAGACGCCTTGACATCCGCATGTTCAGTACCAACTGCAAGGTCCAACCCAAGTTCGACGAGTGGTTCTTATCCCCCGCCCTAGATCAGCTCGAGGAGCTCAGCTTTGAAGCTGGACGATGTCGCTCTCTGCCGCCGTCCGCGCTCCGCCTCACGCCAACGCTGCGCCGCGCCAGCTTCAGCTCCTGCTATCTTCCCCAGATTAATGCCGCCCGCCTTCTTGTCCCTCAACTCAAGCAGCTCGACCTCTTCGACGTTGTCATCTCGAAGAAGGCTATGGAGCACCTGCTCCGCAGCTGTACTGCGCTCGAGTACCTTCATCTTGAGCAGATCCATGGGTTCATTAGCCTCCACATCGCCTCGACGAATCTCCGATGGATTTATGTGTCTTGCTGGCCCCGCAACAAGACATCAATTGGGAAGAGATCACTCCGGCTGTTCCACGTTATGGTCATTGAGAATGTGCCTTTCCTTGAGAGATTGCTTGTATCGAATCTAGAAGGTCCAACAAAAATCAGGGTCATTGACGCTTGAAATTGACAGCGTTGGTGTACTCGTCTGCCAAATTCTCCAAACTCTTTATTGGATCCGTAATCATTCAGGTACATCACTCATCTTCTTCTCCGTCTTCTTGAAATTCACATTTTTTTAATTTCTTCTTGATGTATTTATGACCGTCTTCCAGAAAATGATTCCCACAAGCTTGACCCAGTCCATGCGCACAGTGAAGATCTTAGCACTAAAATCTATCGGCCCCAATCTGGATCAAGTTGTTGGATTCCTTACATGCTTTCCATGCACGGAGAAGCTACTCATCGAGGTGAAACTCTTTCCTATTAGTAAACGGTAATCACAACATAGCTCAATTTTTTCGTAATTTTCCCAAATTACGATCACAAGTGTAGTGTTCAAAACTACATCTACGCACTGCACCGAAAGAAATGTTTTTTGTATTTTTTTCTCACGTGATCACCTGCATCATTTTTATGTTGTACTAATATAGTAGCCTAGGCTAGTCATAGTGGAAAGTAACTTAGACTACTCCAGTATCTCTATGGTTACCCTAAGGGCAAGTACTACCTCCGTCCTGGTTTACTCTTCCAATTTTGTAGTATCAAAATTTGACCATAGATTTAACTGAAAAAATGTTAATGCATGTCACTAAGAACTATATCGTTGGATTCGTATTTGAACATAATTTCAGATGGTGTAATTTTTAGTGACATGCATTGGCATTTTCTTAGGTAAATCTATGGTCAAAATTTTATACTAAATCTGAGGTAGTATTCCCTTCGTCAAGTAAAATTCTTGTCTTACATTTGTTTAGATACGGATGTATCTAACACTAAAATGTAACTAGATACATCCGTATTTAGACAAATTTAAGACAAGAATTTTGGGACGGAGGGAGTACAAAAGTGGGCTATGTAGGCCAAAACATGTACCAAATTCACTTGTGATGCATTTGGCATCGATGCCCCTCCATTGCTCACCTGGTGCCCCAATCTGGAGCACCTACTTTGCTCCGGTACCAAATTAACTCACGCAATGAAAAAACACTGTGTGGGAGAGAGAGAGAGAGAGGACTGAGGCAATAAAAAAACACTTGTTTGGGAGAGTGAGAGGGTGGTGTAGTTGGTTTGATTGATTTGTTTATACATGTTGGTCTGTGTGCACAACGGTGCCAACTCTCTCACATCGCGAGAGCGGTGCCAAAATCTTTTGATTTGACATCGATGCGTATTATGTGGCATAATTTTGCGAAATATGGCATCGGCCACATAGTGGAAGGCAACAAATGCCAAAGCTCTTCGCGTGCTCCTAGTTAAATGAGTGGAAACAGAAACAGAGAGAGAGAGAGGGAGAGAGAGAGAGTGAGTGAAAAAATATCACTAGCCAGCCAACCCTATCGTATGAGTGAATGATATTGGTACCTCTTGATGACATGGCAATCTTATGCAGCCAGCTGCTCTAATATGTTCTCTTCTTTTGCAGATAAAAAAAGACCCGAAAGTGAAAAATGTGTTGCACTATAACAATCTCATCGAATGTCTTGATCTCCATCTTACAGAAATTGATTTGATCAACTACCGAGGCAGCACATCTAAGATTAAATTGGCCAGGTTCTTTGTTTTGGAGGCAAGTGTGCTCAAGGTAATGAGGTTTGGCATTCTCTGGCGCATCAATGAATGGCGTGCTGATCACCGCAAGCGTCTAAGCCTAAATGACAAAGTCTCATGAAGCTGAATTTGTTTTTGAAACATCAAGTGGCGGAGACTCGAAAACTTATTTGCCCATTAGTGACTTGTCAGGGCGGTGGATTTTAGTTTGTACGATAACGCTGCATCCACCTAAAGTAATGAAAGTTCTTACGTGAACTTCCTAGTAGTTCCCTCTTCCTAGGTGCAGCATTACTCCTAACATTTGTAATATCAGTTTGAAACTTGTAATATTGCCGTGTCCTATTCCTGCGTTTTCAAAATCCTGCGAATCAAACAGGTCCGAGTTGGTGATGATGTTGTGCCTCCCATCTTTCACCAGTAGCCATCGGATCTAGATCTGACGCATACAAACCAAGCTTCTCCATTTTTGCAAAAAGATGCCCGCACTTGTTCCCTATTTACAAACAACTCCTTGTCTCTCACAATCTGCCTTCTCTCCTCCCCACCTAGAAGGCCGTGGAAAAATCTGGCGCGATGGCCGCTGCCGGAGCAATCCACCCCCAATCTTGGTGTTCTGTGCAATGCACGGGCATCTACGCACGGGAAATTATGTCAAACAGGGCTAGTTGTAAGCAGGCTAGCTCTACAGCCATGATGATAGTGACTGCAGACGGTGAGGCTGCCTATGGTATGCCAAACACGGCGCCTATACTCAGGTGTCATCTCCGTAGCAGGTCTTGTCACTTCACCGTGAGGAGCACGTAATAATTTGACCAATGGGTAGTACAGTGCTAGTACTCCTAGGAGTACTACATTGGTAGTACTACTACTAGTACTAGTAGCACCACCGTCTGGATTTAGGAGTACTACCACGTCCATCTGGATTTTAGTATTTGACTAGCAATATCTAGTAATGCATGTCACAAAAAATGTACTACTCCCTCTATAAATAAATACATGGTGTTTTATTCCTATCGGCGAGAGAACTTAATGTTTTCTTTGTAACTAGAGTCTTAATAGGATTACATGCAATGAACTAAACACCGCATGTCATGTTTGGTAGTCTCAAGTCATTGAAAGCATGCACGGCCCACATCTCTCATTGGTTGATATGTCACGAAATAAGAAACAAGGAGGGAGTTAATGCACCATGCCTAAGTGTTTTGGGATTATTTGGTTTTCGTAATGTGACTTACACAACATTTTTGTTTACATGCATTAACATTTTATTAGTTAAATCAAAGGTCAAAACTTGGCCTTGAGAATGCAAAGGGGACCAATAAACCGGTAAACATCAAACTTCTCTCGGTTGGCCCCAACTAGAGGTCCGGTGAGATGACTATCTTGCACCCGGCACGGAGGGGCGTAGCTTCATTGACTTACGGCAACTGCCTTTGGGTGAATGACACGTGGGCCCAGGGGGTGGCTGGCCCACCTATCATACATCCAAAGGCAGGTGCAGTAGAGGGCCGAAGAGTAGTACGAAATCCTACGCACCTATGCACGCTAACCAAGGGCAAGAGTGATCACTCGAATCGCAAGATCAGTTGACTAGTAGAAGCTAAGCTAGACCCATGGAGGCGATGAGCGTGAGCATCAGCCGGCTGTGCCAGATGGTCCACGACGCCGACTGCGGCAACGCGAGGAAAGTCTCCAGGTAGTATTGCTTGAGGCCGGCAGGGCGAGGGGCCGCTTGGACGACAGCTTTGTCTCCTTGTTCGACGAGGTCCTCGTCGGTTTCCTCGACAAGTTCACCGTCGTCAAGAAGCTCGCGGACGACTTTGACGTAAGCCTTCAGCCAACGCGCCCAGGCTCTGCGATGCCCGCCACCCTCAACGGCCACTCTGGTGACAACCTCTTCGACGCACTGGTGGCCCTGCGACTGCCCGCCGTCGCGCTGGAGAATGTCCACCTTGAGGTCGCGCTCGTCGTGCAGCGCCTGGCGCAGCAAGACACCATGGACATAATCACCCACGTCTACGCGCATGCAAGAGGAGGACGATAGGACGCTGGCCTTCTTGGACCGCAGGGCAACCTTGGACGCACTGTTCAGAAGCACGTTGAGCTCGCCGCCAACGCCGCTGCTCCTCACACGTCGGTTGGTGACCCGGCGCACTAGGGCGTGAGGATGTCGTTGATGGATCCATATGTATTTTTATCTTTCCGTCAATTCCATGTAGTAGTATATGATACTACAGTAATTATCTTACCTTTCGCATCAACTTCATAATTTTCATACGTACTCCATGCATGAACGGGCGCGTAACCAAACTTCTCATTACTCTAGGCAAAATCGTTATTTTCTATCTATCGATCGCGCCATGGAGCAGAACCAAATTTACAAGTTACGAGTTCAAAAGGAAAAGCCTGCCGTGTTCGCGTTGCACCCCCACACGGTTGGTCAGGCACGCCGCTCAAGCGTGAATGCATGCGGTGTTGCATTTTCACTTACAAGTGGGACCATAGTTGAGCAAACCGACTATCGGCAAACCCCCACCCCGCCCACCGCGCGATGGCTGAGAAAACAGGAGGGAGAAGAGATGGCTGTAGCACGGACTCCAAGAAAATTGGTGTCGGATGGGACTCGTGTGGGTGACGTGTACCGTAGTGCTAGACGTGAATGCTAGTTATGGCCCATGCCACCCCACTATATCGAGCCTATATCGAGGTACATTACGTAGAACAAATTTCCTGCAGTCCGTGCTCAGCACTCCTCTATCTCTCTTCTTAGCCAGCCTACGGACGCGCGGAGCCCATCGTCTGTTTGCTCACATGCGGTCCCACATGTCAGTGAATATGCAAGCGGACCCACTGAACCTGCACATCTTTCACCTCGACGTGCTGGTGATGAAAAGAAAATCCAAGAAAGATCTTCGGTGGCCGCTTTTGGAGTTACTCAAGAGTAGTAAGATTCTATTCTGATTTAACCCAAGATGCACATTTCGTGGCTTCAACTTATCAACTACCACCCTATTTTCTTTCATGACACGACACGGATCTTTGGATGTCCCACGTGTCGGCAAAAGGAGGAAGAACCCGACCAAATGTTCGGTTGTGCTCTCGGATTAGACTAGTTGTGCTAACTTAAAAAATTTATTGTGTACTCCGTCCGTTCCAAAATACTAGACTTCCATTTGTCCAAAAAAGGATGTGCCTATATACTAAAACATGTCTAGATACATATATATTTTGACAAATAGAAGGCATGTATTGTGCAACAGAGGGAGTAGAATGGATGCAAGTTTTTGTATTGGGAAGAAGAGTACATCCATATATTGATAGAGCGCAATTTAGTAGATGTTCTATCACTTTTAGCTAGCACAGAGGCTATAGATGAGATTAGTGCACTTGTTGATACTCCTACTTGGTATGCGTGTTGCTGCTTAGGCCTTGAGAGAAAACGGACCGGAGGGAGTACTAGAATAGAGGCTAGACATGAGACTAGATGCGAGGAAGCAACGTCTACTTCTTTACACTCGAAGAAGAAACAAGCACACAAGATCGAGCCTCTGCAGATCAACAATGAATGCATCGATAAGGCACTAATCCAACTTACAGGAGTAGTAAAATGTATTGTTGTGGTTCTTGTTTTCTTTGGTCTTGCTTTTCTAGTCAAAATTATCGTTGGAGTTCATGCAAAACGAAGGTCCGTTTGGGGTCGTGCGTTGCAGTTGGCCTTACAAGTGGGACCGCAGTTAAGGAAACCGACTATCGGCAAACAACCACCTCGCCCGCCACGCGATGGCTGAGTTAGAGAAACGATGAGGTTGAAGAGATTGCTCTAGCACGGACTCCAAGAAATATGATGTCAGATGGAAGTCGTGCTGGTGGCGTGTGCCGTACTCCTGGACGTGAATGCTTGTTATGGCCCATGCCACCCTACTACTCCTACTAGTTAGTACTATATAGTACTACTAGTATCGAGGATTCGAGGTGCTGGTTACGTAGTACAGTATGGCTACTGATAAAAACAACCGCACGACGCGCAAAGCATGTGAAGCTAGTACAAATAGTGTACTACTATTGTTGATTGTCCCCATCCGATAACCTGTTGCAATGCACGTACAATTATGTATTCGGAAAATATATTTTTTTTGCCTCGTCGCACCACTCACTCACAGAAGCAACTCGAAAGCCATTCATAAATTTAGTAAGTTTATCACATGCATATAATTTTATTACATACAACAGGTCATCAACCCACATCGACAACAAGGTACATTATAAATACTAAAGTTTTCACCACACTACAAATAACAAGCAATGAAATGAACTTCAACTCAACAATTCCTCGGCATTGGAAACGCTTGCTTTGAACCACAAGTGATTCTATGGGACGGGCCATCCATTGTCGATCTGGAGACCAATGCAGGACTGATCATCCAGGCTGAAGCGGCCTACTATATCAGTACAAGGGTAGGGAACCACCCAAATGTCTGAGGTATAGACACAGTTGCTTCTCATAAATGGTAGTAACATTGTGACAACATCAGTTGGATCGCCTTTCACCATCATTGGATAGTTTTGTCCAAGGAAGAGCGAGTTTTCTCCAAGACTATCAATTATGTACCAGGGAGAAGGAGTTGGCGCTAGCACACTAGTATCCATCCCTAATACCATGCAACGGGTGTTGTAATAGGTCCGGAGAGTGCGACCATGGGAGACTACACCTGCTTCCTTAGCAGTAACATTATCAGTGGGCTGTATACACACGAGAAGAGGTGATCCATTGGAATTAGTTGCCAGGCGCCAAATAGTATATGGGAGTTGCTCGTCCTCATGCTCGTGATCATCACCATCATCATCTCCCCCTTGGTTATAAAAATCTTCAAGTATAGGTGGTGGAATGTTCACAGGACCTTGGAAACACAAGAAGAAGGTTAATTAGTAAGGCTGACCATAGTGGGGGTAACATAAGTAGTATCATGCACTTGGGACTCGCAAACATGCTTATGTGGCAGGCAATTAAGGAAGAGAGATATGGTTATAGTAACATAGGTAGATACCGTAACATAATAAATGTGATGCTACTATGTGTCATCCATGGCAATAAATGAGACCACCTATGATACTAATCTAAGATACTATGCACTATAGATGTAGTAACATAAACTAGTAACATATGCATGTTACTAGTCTAAGTTACTCCCCACTATGACCAGCCTTGCTAACCCGCATGCATGTGGATGAAACAATTATAATTACGTTGGAAGACAAACGTACCGAAACAACGAGGATGCCATGCAAAAACAGTGCCACGAGTGCTGGCAGCAAACACAAGGCCCTCGTATTGAATTGCATCACAGTACTCATCCGTGTCTGTAAACTGATTTTTGAGCAATATCCATCCAAATAAACCAATCGACGACGGCAACAAGCTTGTCGAAGATAGCAACAACTTCATAGTTGTTGTAATTCCAAGAGCGGTTGGGGACTCGAGAAATTGCTATCTTCCATAGAAGACAGTCACCATGATTGTATTTGAACGTGCGTACAATACCGGTGTGCTCAACCTCTAGGCAGTCTGCTAAGATTTTTGGAAGTGGAACCCGGTCACGAGTGTACACATTCACAAGTTCCCACTCGCAGTTGGACCCAATGTAAACAACCCAATCTCCATTTGCGCCTGCCCAAGCCTTGCCCTCAAGCGATGGCATCTTAACATCATACGTATCATTATCAAGCGACATCAACTTGCATAGGGCGAGGCCTCCGTCGTGACGGCGCCAGTCATCAGGTTCACGGCGAAGAAGATAGGGGAGATCAAACCGCTCCTTGACTCTTGGGTTCCTTGTAATGATGTTATTAGTTGAGTCGAGAATGGGCTTGAACGAACCTGCCATGCTAGCCGAGGTGATGATATCGCACCGATCAATGAGTTCCTCCACCACGTCATCTTTCAGATCGAGGCAAGAATAACGGGGTCGTTTCCGTCCCGTTCCCTCCATGGAGAAGACGATCGAACAATGGCAGAAGAAAGGGTGAAGGGCAGAAGGAAAATGGAGGAGGGAGAGGAAGAGGGTGCGACAGCAGTTCCAAATCGAGAGGGAAAGGCAAAGAGTCGGTGGACGGTTGCCAGTTTGCCACGGTTCACGAAGGAGCGCCCCGGCCTACACGTCGGTTTGGAAATACTCCTACTACTCGTCGTCGTCTCACTGATATGTGGATCGAGACCACATGTCAACGAGACATGGTGTGTAATTTCTCGTGCAAAATGCGATCTGGCCGCGTTGGCCCGAGGTGCCGCATTAGTTATCGGCCTTTTTTTTAATGGCGCGCCGTTCAGTTTTGAAGCACGACTAACTTTGATGCACGCAGAGAAAATATAAACTACTCTACCACTACTCCACCTCCAAAGTACTAGTAGTATAAAGAAGATATATAGGCTGGAGCTTGGCGCTTTCTTGCCAAGGGCTGCCCACTTGCTTCTCACACTACCACCTCTCTCCAGATCTAAAAAGACGGGCCCTCTCTCCCTCCTCACGGTGGTCACAGATCCGCCGGGAAGAAAAGGACGGCAGCGTTAGGCCTTTTCGTCGTCGAAGCGAGGTCACGATCGACGACAAGGCCGTCCTCTCAGACCTAGCGCCCGCGCGGGATCGCTGCCGTAGTGTGTGCGGAGGACGACGACCATGAGCGAAGCCACTTCCCACCGACCCTCAGGTATTCTACCTCTTTTCGAACCATACCCTGTTCTATTGCCCCATCTGGCACGTCGTTGCATGTGGATCTTTTTCCACTCCACCATATTCCCAATTTGCTATCCTCTGCTCTCATCGGCCACGCAGCATTTAAAACCATAATTTGTACTATTAAAGGAAACCCCGCTTCATGAAGACTAATGCATGTCCGGGTTGAATAAGAAAAGGAAGGAGACTGTCTTGTCCAAGAGAGTAGGCATCGAACCCGCATCTAGGTTGAAAAGGGGAAATCAGTAGCTAAGGAACGAGTCTCGTGTCTCTTGGTTGAAGAAGGGTAGAAAGGCATGACAACGCAATAGAGAATGACCAGGTCGATCAGTTTGTTGTCCTCACACAGGAAAAAGGTGGCTAAAGAGAACAAAAATGGGACGTAATCCACATATGTTGCCTGGATATTTGTTGCTCTGGGCAACCATACCTCCCTCACCACTCTGCGTCCGTGGAGGTACATCATTGGTGCGCCTTGTCCGAATGGGCCTCCCATGCTCTTATTGCCACTTTTTTTGCTGTTAGTATAACGCCAATGATCAACTCAAGCAATGCTATTGCTAAAGTGATGCCACATTTAACTAATGCCGCTCTCGGTCTAATGACACAGATAAATTTAAGCGGTGCCATTTAATGTCCTTTGGATCATTTCAGGGTTAGTTGTTGATTATGGATGTATTAAAGATTTTTCAGCTAACACATTCTAATCTTGTTGCTGACCAGTATACCAACAATGAAACTTGTTACTACCTTGATTTTTACCTTTATTAATGCTTATAGATTACATACCTCACTTTCATGAGATAAGTTAATTTTTTTGTACAGTGTCACCAAAATCCAAGGCGCTGATGTCATTTTATTTTGGTTAAACTACACAGACAATTATGAAGACAAAAGGAAAGGTCAAGAGTTGGCACCTCCTCCTCCGGCTGTTCTCTTGATTATCAAGAGGAAAGATTAAGTTTTTATGTTTGATCGATTATCAAGATTGGGATAGCAATTTTTAAGGTCCCCCCGAGTTCGAAATGATATTTACCTTGGAGGTACATGGTTTGCAATTTTTTATCTTGTCATTAGTTAATAATGCTAGTTACCTTCAGACTTTTGTATTTGGTTTAATGCTCATGCACAGCTAGTATACCAATGCTGAAACTTGTTACCTTTACATTTTGTATTGTTAATTATTATAGAAACCTTCTAGTGCTAGAGTTTATTGAAATCTGTTCAGTAAAACCATTGTCTTGCACTGTAATAAACTAACTACTCTCTTGTTGCACTAGCCACTGGATTAGTGTATATTTGTAGTATTCGAATGGTGTTGCATTAGCGTATGGACATAAATAAAGTGTGGCAAGCTTTCCCAGATATGTGCTCAAGAAAACTACTACCTGTTTTTCTACATACTAGACGTTTGGGAACTTTAAATTGAACCGCGAAAACGTCTTATATTAAGGAACAGAGGGTGTAGAGTTCACTCAAATTATCCAGTAAAGCTAGTCACACCTTTGTTAAAATTAATGTTCATTATGTTATCGGAGGAGGTCTCATATGTTTGTCTCTAATGCCTGTCTACTACATACCCGACATCATGATTTAATGTTTAGTATTTTCCTTTTGTTCATGGTAACTAAATTTTCAAGGCGGTGATGGAATTTTATTTTAGTAAAACTGCACATATTTTTCTTAATAGAAGAGGAAAGGTCAGGATTGGCTCAGTTTTTTAGAAAAAAACTATGTATGCCTTCCTGACATCACCATTATTGCTTTATTTATTCCTTCAAACAGTGGTTAGAAACAGTCTTGCTACCTTTTCCCATTAAGAAATTGGAATGCTTATATTTGTGAGTCTATGCTTCAACTAGTGCCACTTTATAGTAATCACACTTTCAATATCTATGCAAACAGGGATGCTCGATTTTAGTGGAGCTGCACAAAAATTCCAACTGGTTCAACATTAGGAGCATGTTTTTTTCCAAACCTTTATATCCAATTGGTGGCACTATGAGCTGTTCATTACGAAGGTACATGGTTTGCTACTATCTTGCTACTCTTTTTGTACTGTCATTAGATAGTAATACTAGTGGTTTGCATGTGAATTTATTGGCGGGGTGGACCTACATTGGAGGTGCAAGACAGGATTCAATGATTGGATGCTCAATTTCGGTTGTATCGATTTCACCTCTTCCATCACTGCGAACATGGTGTGGTATATGTTTACTAGCTGCTTGATATTTGTGCAGACAGAGATGTACGCCTTGCTATTTGGCAAACAAACAAAGTGTCCGCAATTTTGGTTGAACTGCACAAGAGAATAGTATAGTCACTGCATGCAGTGCCATTTGAAAATAGACACAAAGATTGGATAGTCACTTCATGGACTGCAGAAAAGTAGTAATGTACTATTTACTGGCCAACACTTGGTGCTTCATTGCTTTGGTCTGATTATACAATGGGCATCATTTTCCCTAAGTTAAAGTTTGTATTCCGAAAATAGTCTCGCGGTGTGATCGAGAGAAGACCAAATCATATTGCAATGGATGTTCCTCCATCATGTGTGGTTCATTCTCATGGTTCCAAATTTGTTGGTGAAACCACTTACGTTTGCAAGAGGAATTGTAGACTTCACAAACAAATTTGTCTTTCGATGCATCTTGAATGTTGGCCAAGAGAAGCATCCATGTTAGTAGGAAGAACATATGTTTTTTCTAGATCTTTGCTTTTGGAGCTACATATTTGTATATGATTTGTGAATCATTGAGATGCATTAACTTGTTGATCTTATGTATGGGAATCGTACTAGTTAGTTTTAGTTGCGACGCAAGATCCGAAGTGGCTGATCTTTGCTTTTGGAGCTACATATTTGTATATGATATGTGAATCATTGAGATGCATTAACAGTTACTTATTTCTGTTCGCTCAGTGTTTACAAGTTCCTGATCGATCACTAGCTAGCCTACAAATGCACACTGGCAGTTTTATTTATGACGAAGATGCGAAGTGGCAGTTTTTGAATAAAATGCCTACCTCTGAAGAAACTAACAAGCTACACTATCGATCCTACATGGATAAAAATGCCTACCTCTGAAGAAACTGACAAGCTACACTATCGATCCTACACGGATAAATAGCGTATCACGCACGTACTACCTCCTTTCAGATTTGCAGGGCTCAATTCAAGAAACGACCTACTCGATCCTACACGAATAAATAGCGGATCACGCACGTACTAGTACCTCCTTTCCGGTTTGCAGGGCTTAATTCAAACCTCTCACTAACCAAGGTACTCCCTCCGTCCGGGTTTATTAGTCCCGTGAGCAAAGCAACAAGACCAAGGCATGGCAATAATTAACGACATGCAGAAGTTTAAGCCTAATTAATTCCAGCAATTTAAGTGGCTGCATGCGTGCCCTCGGATGCGACTCGTTGCATGCTGCTTCGCATACTGCCTTCGAGCGATTCTGAGTACCTGCATGCAGCCGGCCGTAATTAAGGCAGCTAACTGATGCGAAAAAAGATACGCTTTAATTGTTGCGGGCTTTTTAAATCCGTGAAATCATTATTGACGAGGGAGATGATTCGAGTGCACTCGTTTGACCGCCATGCCGGCATGCGACCCAGACGGGACGGGACGACACAGTCATAATTTCAGTTTCCGTAGTTTTCCACAAAGAATTTGGCGCGCTAAGCCATTATGCATTGAATTCCGATGACCGTCGCGCTTACCTTCCCCTATAAGTCTTGTTTCCGGCATTCTCCAGTGCCACCGTGACCCAACTCGCCATATACTCATAAGCCCCCACCAGCCCGATGTCGCTCGCCACGTACGCCATGCCCCCGCCCGTCCGCGGTAGGCGACGCCGGAGGCGGTCACCGTCGGAACTAGTGTTCGGTTTTTCACCGGAAGTCAGACGGAGGGAGGAGGCATTCTATCTGTCTTTAGATGGCAATGCGCAGATCGAGGAGTTGTTGGAGCACGACCGCATGGCGGAGGAGCAGGAGTTGTTGAGCGCGACCGCTGGCGGAGGAGCAGCGTAACGCCGATTTGCGCCGCCAATGACATGGAGCAGCAGCGACCGACGCTCTGAGTCGCGAAATGAGCGCCCAGAATCGGGCCGACTACGTGGAGGCGGTGCCCGCAAATGAATAGCCCCGGGGCTGTCGGCACGCACGCTGCGTTATTGACGCCGATTTTTACTACGAGCTAGTCAAGTGGGTTTCCCGCTTGGAAGTCGAAGCTTCAGTGGACCACGTCGGCATGGAAAGGGCCAACACGCGCGAGCAACGCGCCCTATCGCACCTCTGGCAAGTCCGAGGCGAGGCGCAGGATGCCGGTGCCGGCGTTTAGCGTGTACCGCCGGCATCGTCTAGTTAGCTAAGAGTAAGTTAGTACTTGTCTAGTGGGAGTAGATAGTTAACTTGGCTATGATGGTTGTCAACGTGGAAGTTCTGTACTCTATATGTGGATCAGACCTGTTACTTTGCTCTGAATGTTGAACTTTCCGTTTGAACGTATGGAATGGGCTATTATTTTTTTAAATGGGTTGTATTTGTCCTCCACGGGTTTAGAGGCTGACTTGTGGGCCTAGCAAGTTGACGTGTACACAATCAGGAGATGATTATGCGTGGAGAGGATGACAGCAGGGACCCGCCAAGGTCATGACAAGACACAAGCAAGTGCCTCCTTATTTCAAGCCAATAAAAAATGGCTCCTCCTAGTTGATTTTCGACATCCGGGTCCCATGCCATTGTCAACGTAGTCAATAAACGAGAGAATTGCACAACGGCGGTGACACTGGGACCCAAAGAATCGGCCCGATTATTTTTGTTTTGGGTTAATTTGATAAATGCCTCCGAGAAATGCCACTGCAATTTCCAAACTTTGAAAAATGCCATTTCTAGTGGCATTTTTTTAAGTCTGGAGTGGCGTTTTTCAAAGTTTGCAAAGCTATGATGGCGTTTTCAAAGTTTGCAAAAATTGCGATGGCATTTTTCAAAGTTTGGAAATTGCGGTGGAATTTTATGAATCGCCATAATTGGAGTGGCATTTATCTAATATGTTTTTGAGACGGAAGGCGGGGTGCCAAGCGGGCTGCGGGACACTCTGGCCTGTCTAGACAACCTTTTCTTTTATGTTTACCACAGACCAGCCCAGTAGTTTTTTTTCTTTTTGAAAATGGCTAGCCCAGTTTTTTTGTGATTTGTCAAGTAAGTCACTTTATCAGGCCTGTTGGGCTAGACGAGGAGAGCTTCATTCGGCTGGCCGAGAAAATGGCCTATCAGTAACGAGAAATGGGCTGTACATTTTTAAAACACATCAAACCGGCAATTAGTTTCAAATATCTTTTTTTCATTTCGAGATTTTAAATTGCATTGATTTTTATGCGTGGACAATTTCTTTGGATTTTATATTGATATACATTTAGTTTTAAAATCATTACGAATGTGACTCGAAATTTCGGGATTAAAAACAGTTCAGACCGCACCGACATATGCAAAATTTCGTATAATTTTTAACCGTGGCCACAATATGGGCTGTAATGCTAACAAAAGAATATGGGCTCCAAAAACCCGTAAGAATTAGCAAATGGGCTGTAAACTATTTGAAATAATGGCAGATGGGATGTATGCTGTTTTCCACATATTTGAGGCTTTCCACAGATGGCCTGTACACTGTTGGATGTCCATCCAACGGCCGTCGTGCTTCTTCAATCTGTGCTCTTCCTGCTCCAAACGCTCAAACAAGCGCCGGCGGGACTGCCTGCTCCCTCCTATCACCCTCAGTCCCACACATGTTGTTATTCTCCGGCGACGGCAGACGAACCAGTAAACCCTCGTACTCCTCCGCGTGGGAAATAACTGCCGAGTATTCCCTGGCTCCGTGTCGTTCCCTTCCTAGGCCTCGCCGTCGTCCCATACAGGTGCTCTCGGCGGCGGCCTGGTCAGCGTGGTCAATGAGCGACATCCATCGGAAGTGGATCAGACGTGGAGAGGCCGACAGCTGGGTCCACGGCCGCACGCAAGGAAATGCCTCCTTATTACGCGCAAAATAATGATTCCTCCACCTGACATCTGGGACCCACCGAAAGGGCCTCTGTATTTCGCGAAAAAACGTTACCGCTGCTAACAGCTTGGACCCACCAGCTATATCTTCGCACGCAAGGAAGTGCCTCCTTATTACGCCCAAAAAAAAGAATACCCCCCTTGTCAGGACCCCGATCCTAAGTCACACCGATCTAGCATGTAACACATCATGTCACTTTGCGGCCTCACGCACGGTATTCCCACGGGTGTCGCCTTACCATGGCCCGGGACCGTTTGCGTCTTTTGGCTCACGTATATGATAGTGTCGCTAGCATCCATATGACAAAGAACCCGGGCCGACATGGCTAGTCGTGAACCCAAAGAGGCGCTAACCTATGGGAACAGGCATACATGAATCACATCGAGCATGTCGGTCATCAACGTATATATTCAGGCTGTAGCACTGGGCTATGAGGACTCGGTATCCCGGGTTGTAGCAGGCTAAGCAGGACTCGAATAACACCGCGTGACATTTCCCGAAGGAACGGACATAGGAACGAAGTGAAACACATGCCGCCGATCAAGTGTCCAAGCGGTAGTGCTGGCTAGCGAGGACTCCGGTGAACCGGTCAGAAGCGGACTACTATCGCCGAAGCACGAGACTACATTTCCCCATATGAGAGGCTGCCAAGGATAAACAACTAGTTTGTCGGATCCCACACATACCAAGCATTTCAACATACACACATTATGCTCAATATGCGTAGATACAACATGGCATCACAACATAACTCTACGACTCAAATATTATCCATTAGGCTCCGGAGAGCGAGATATTACAAACATGGGTCTCATGACCCAACACTCAGAGCATACAAGTCAAAGCACAAGCGGAAGCTAAACATGTCAGAGTACAGACAACTATAAGTGGAAAAGGCTGAGAAGCCTGACTATCTACCAGATCCTGCTGAGGGCACAAGATCGTAGCTGAGGTAACAAGCTAAACGTCGAAGTCCACGTGGAACTACTAGCGAGACTGACGTCTCTCTGCAAAACATAAAATAAGCAAACGTGAGTACAATTGTACTCAAAGAAGACTTACATCAAAACTAACTACATATGCATCATTATCAAAAGGGGGTGGTGGAGTTTGACTGCAGCAAGCCAGCTTTGACTCGGTGGCTATCCTGAACTACGACTGCAAGGAACTCTTTCGAGGTGGCGCACACGAGTCCACATACTCACCACATCAATACACCGCTATGGACCCGCTCCCGTCTCCCTACGAGAACGCCATCCATAGCACTCACGCTTATCTTGCGTATTTTAGAGTATCCACTTTCACTTGTCTATGAACTGATATAGGTAACCCAGAAGTCCTTTTCCGTGGACACGGCTATTCAAATAGATCATATTAAACCCTGCAGGGGTGTACTTCTTCACACACGCTCTCACCACTTACCGCCGTTTACCACGACATGTACTCGGCAACCTTCAAGCGGAAGCCCAACGTGGGTGTCGGCCACGGCCTACCTAAACACTCAAGTCCCTAGTCCAGGTTTATCGCCTATTCGGGTTCCATCCGCAGGGAGTCGGCCGAGGTTTCCCATACAGCCCCGAACGATGTGTGCAGGGTTCCCGAGACACCAAGCAGGGCGAATCGGTACACGGGCCGCGTGCCTACCGCAACACAACCCACCCCTAAGGTCAGCGTTGCGTGCGGCCCCCAGCATACTACAAACACCAGAAACTACTTGCAACTCCCGGACTAAGAACAAGGGTGGTTAAGAAGCCGAGAGGGTCAATTAAGGATCCCAATGTGTGGTAGCAACTGTCTCATGGATCACAAACACAGAACTCAGTTCCTGAGGACGGCTGCAATGAGACAACCCACCATGTACTCCTACATGGCCTCTCACCGCTACCTTTACCAAATCGTGTTCACCACACTTAACTCACACACAGTAGGACATGTTCATAACAATTCCAACTCATTCCCGATGAATCAGACCCGACTCAACTCTAAGCAGTAGCAGGCATGACAAACAAGCATAAATGAGTAGGCACAACATGGCTCAAACAATTCCTACTCATGCTAGTGGGTTTCATCTAATTCTTGTGGCAATGACAGGTCATGCAAAGGATCAAGGGGTTCAGCTACCGCAGCAAGTAACACATGAGTCGTTGTTGTCCTAATGCAGTAAAATAGAGCAGAAGCGAGAGAGTGGGATTGTATCGGAATGAACAAGGGGGGTTTTGCTTGCCTGGCACTTCTGAAGATAATATAGTTCTTCATCGGTGTAATCGAATTCATCGCTTAGACGTTGCTCATCGAGAGGGCAATTACCGGCAAACAAGAGAGAACACAATCAATGCAATGCACATATATGATGCATGAGCATGTTAAGGAACTGAATTCACCTAATGCAACAGTAATCCAAGTTAGTTGAAGTGGAATTCAAACAAGGTTGAACTCCAACCCCAAATGCTATTTCATAAATTACCCTAATCATGATTCATCCTATTCAGTGAGGTTAACTTGTTCAAACATGCATGAAAGTGCCATAAACAGATTCTTCATATTTTTCTGATCATCCTTCATATATAAATTATTTCAATCCGAAGTTACGGTTGAATTTCTATGATTTATTGAAGTTTAGGGCATTATCTGAAATTTCCTGAATTAAAATAATTCCAGAAATCATTATTGCGTCAGCCTGACATAGGCGTGACGTCAGCGAGTCAACTGGGTCTCTGTCCAGGTCAACTCTGACGCTAGGACCCACTGGTCAGTAGTTAGTTTAACTAACTAATTTCAGTTAGTGTTAACCCTGTTTAGTTAGTGGCCGCCCACTCGCCGCTGACTCAGAGGGTCAAATCCTCGGTCAACTGGGCTAACCCACCGGCGCCGAAGTCGCTGGCGAGGCCGAGACGGCGGAGGCCTTCGGGTTTGCACTACAGGGCTTGGTTTTGGACGCGGTTTGCGGCTACGGGAGGCTAGGAGTCTCGCACATCCAACGGAGGCAACAGCTCGCGACGGAGTGGGCTAAATCGAACGGCCAAGAACCTTTGCTGGGCCGGAGTTCAAGTGGGGAGGGATAAGGAGCTACGATGCACTAGAGGAGGAGCGGGTGGTGGCTACGAACTCCTAGGGGTGCGCTGAGCACGGTGACGCGCTCAGACGCGGCGGAGGTGGGCTCTAGCCACGGTGGCGACAAGGCGCAACGGCGGTGAGCTTCGGCCGGGGTGGCCAAAGGCGCTAGAGGAGAAAATCGACAGAGGGGAGAGAGGGGTTGGGTAGAGGAGCTCAAGGTGAGGTCGTCGGTGCTCTCGGCGTGCTCGGGGGCGGCCGGAAGGCGGCGAATTCGTCGATGGAGTCCGGCGGGTCCGGGAAGGGGAAAAGTGGCGGGGCGGCGCCTCGGGGCGCTCCGGTGTCGGGAGGCTCAGTGAGGAGGGGGAGAGAGATTAGGCGGAGCTCGGGGGCATGTCGGGGAGGAGAGGGGGTGGCGGTGGCCGCGGGTACGGCGATCTGCGTCGACGGGCGTGTTCGGTGGCGTCGTGGGGAGAGAGAGCAGGGGAGGGAGAAGGTACAGGGAGAGAGGAGAGGGGCCAGGGGGTCCAGAGCGCGCCGAGGAGGGGCTTCAAGGCTCCTCGGTGAGGCAGGCGGACAGGGAGGAGGCGTGGCGAGCTCGGCGTCTTGCGTGTCCCTCCTCTGCCATCGGGCAGAGGTAGGCGATGGCGAGGCGGTTGGTGGGCTGGGCCACCAACTGGGCCACGTCGAGGAGGAGGGGAGAGAAGGCTGGGCTGTGGGCTGCGCAGGTAAGCCAGGTGAGTTTCTGTTCTTTTTTTTAATCTTTTGCCACTGTTTTGAATTTAAAACAATTCAAACAATGCCAAAAACTCCTCTGAATATTTTTATTTTGCTAGATGGACTTTTCCAAAAGCTCATAAAATATTTCGGGGTATTTGAAATTATATTCTAATTATATGAATATAATTCAAATTCAAATAGCTAATGATTTAAATTCAAAATCCCAAGATTAATTCCTTATAAATGTTCAATATTTTGTTTGGGACCAGAACCCTTGCCAAAAATTATCAAACATTTAAGAAGGACATTTTGGGAACAATGAATGAGATTTTAGGGGTTTTGCCCTACTTTTATTTAAATTTTGAGGCTTCCAAATCTCCTCAGTTCAAGTTTCAAAAAAAATTTAAACATGATGCAACATGAAGGCTAGCCTAGTGCATGCCAGGACTAGGGATGTGACACCCCTGCTAGCTGGGACCCAGTATAGTGGGCCTACTAAGTTGACGGGGACGAAGGGCTTTGTCAACTTAGTCAATATGCATGATTCTAGCTCATCGACCAGACGATGTCCATCCAACGGCCGTAGTGCTTCTTCAACCTCTGGTCTTCTTGCTCCAAATACCAAAGCAGCGTCGGTCGTGTCACCGCTTCCCGCCTCCCGTGGGTCTGCCGCGGAGGCCTCACCGCCCCCATACTACTCTCCCACCGCTGGCCAGGCCATCCCTCCACTCCACTCACCCACACCCCCTGTTATTCTGCGGCAACGGTAGCGCAGCCGAACCAATGAACCCTCGTACTCGTCTCCGCGTGGGCATCCACTGCCGCGTCTTCCCTGGCTCCGCGTCATCCCCTTCCTAGGCCTCTCCGTCGTCCACCGCCGTGCTGCTCTCGGTGCGGCGTGGTCAATGTGGTCAACAACTGAATTCCATCGGAAGAATACTGTACATGGAGAGGCTGACAGCTGGGTCCACGGCAGCCGCAAGGAAGTGCCTCCTTATTACGCAGAAAATAATTATTCCTCCACCTGACAGCAGGGACCCATCGGACGGGCCACTAGTATTTCGCGAAAAAAATGTTTGCCCCTGACTGCTGGGACCCACCCGACGGGCCACCGTATTTCGCGAAAAAAACATTCCCCCTGCTGTCAGCTCGGAGCCATCGGAAGTGCCTCCTTATTACGCACAAAAAATTAATACCCCCTAGCTAGCTGGGACCCACCTTGGTGGGAGGCTGACTTGTGGGCCTACTAAGTTGACGGGGACAGAGGGCTTTGTCAACTTAGTCAATATAAACGATTCTAGCTCCAAAGGTGGCCAGACGATGTCCATCCAACGGCCGTGAGTGCTTCTTCAACCTCTGGGTCTTCTTGCTCCAGCCGCCCAAAGCAGCGCCGGTCGTGCCGCATGCTCCTGCCTCCCATGGCCGGATGTGCTGCCGCGGAGGCCTCACCGCCCCCTACTATTCCCACCGCTGGCCAGGCCCTGCGGCGACGGCAGCCTCACACCGCAGCCGAATTAGTGAACCCTCGTACTCCTCTTGGCGCTGGCTTCATCGCTGCGTCTTCCCGGCTCCCGTCGTCCCCTTCCTAGGCTCGCCTGCCCACCGCCTCTGGTTTCTCGGCGTGGCGTGGTCAACGTGGTCAAGGAACGATTTCCATCGGACGTGGACTGTATGTGGAGAGGTCGATGACCGGGTCCATGGCCGCAGAAATGAAGTGCCTCCTTATTACGCGGAAAATAATTATTCCTCCACCTGACAGCGGGGACCCACCGGACGGGCCACCGTATTTCACGAAAAAAATGTTCCCCACCTGACTGCTGGGACCCACCAGCTACACCTTCACACGCAAGGAAGTGCGTCCGGGCAAAAAAAAACGATTCGCCCCTCTGACTGCTGGGACCCACCAGCTACATTTTCGCACGCAAGGAAGTGCCTGATACTCGGGACCCACCCGGTCGAAGCGTACGTAGCGCTGTCATTCTGGTCGCGAACGTGTACGTACATACTGGTCGTTGTAGAGGCGTGCACGTGTCGTAGTAGAGCCGCGCACGTAGCATGTACACGTACGTACAACGGCTAGGGTGCAAGAAAGAAAATATGGCCACGTATGTGTACATACGGGCGGGGTCTCGAACGCCTAGTCGTGCATACGTACGGCGAGGGCTCGTGTTCATGGGGAGGCAACAGAATGCATCGTGTTCATGGGGAGGCAACGGAATGCGTTGTGTTCATGGGGAGGCAATGAAATGCGTTGTGTTCATGGGGAGGCAACGGAATGCGTCGTGTTCATCGGGAGGCAACGGAACGCGTGGGAGCCAACCGGCTTGGATGGAACAGGCGATGGAAACGAGGCCTGGCGTACCGCAGAACGGAGGAAACGGACCTCCTACGGTCGAAACGGGGGTCCTGTTGATCGGGAGGGGTGTGGCGTACCGCAAAACGGATTTAAACGGACTTGTATTGGGCGCCACGGTCGAAACAGGGGTCTGTTCATCGGCAGGGGTGTGGCGTGCATCGCAAAGCGGACAAACGGACTTGTGTTGGAGCGCCACGATCAAGCAGGGGGAGGGGCGTATGCATCCAAACGGGACTCCACGGATACTGTTCATCTCCACCGTCGACCTCCTCTAGCCTCCACGGGCTACCGTCGACCTCCTCCGGCCTCCACGGGCTCCTGTTCATCGAGCCTCCACCGCGCTACTCCACCGACTCTTGTTCAACCATCCCTCCACGGGCACCCCTCCACCGTCTCTGTTCATCCAACCCTCCACACCACGGGTCTGTTCAACCACCCCTCCACGGCCACCCCTCCACCGCTCACTGTTCATCCAGCCCTCCACACCACGGGTTCCTGTTCATCCAGAGGCAACGCCACCGCTCATCGCTCATCCAACCCCCCGCAACGCCATCGCTCATCCCAAAGGCAGCATCGATCGGCTTCGATTAGCAGCGATAGTGAAGGAATCGCTCCATCGGGTTCGATTAACGACCATCGATCGATCGCCGGGTTCAAGAACGCCAGCTCGCAGGTGCAATCGCCGGGTTCGATTAGAGCCCAACGCTTCGCTCGAAGTTGATTAGAGCCAACGCCTACACACGCTGCATTCAGACGAGAGAAACGCGCATCGCTCTCCCACCGTAGGCAACTCCCGAAATTTTCCTCCTCGCTTCTACCATGGTTTTCCGTCTGGACGGCCCAAAGAATGTCATGCAGCTGCATCTCCGGCCCGCCAGACGAAAAGCCCATTTTCTGTCATGATTTTTGTCATAGAAGTAGGAGCCCACCACATCTTGATGATACCGGTTTTGTCACAATTATCGTCATAGAAGTGTCATATGTATGACAGAAAAAAAAATTCGTTCGGCCCAAAATGTCACGGATGTGTCTTTTTTTTGTAGTGACACCACTATAACAGACGGTCCTCTGGACCCATATCTGATAACTATCATCACGGAGCGCTTGACCCTTCGTTGCTCCACCAAAGAGTGCTACAACAGGAGTATTATCTTTGGGCGCGAGCGGACGCCACTGGCCTGGCCAATATACTCCCTGTAACATGAACCCTTTGTATCGAGGCTGAGCACCCTCCCCCTATGCTCTCTTCTTTCCTTACCCGCGCCATCTAGTGTACACGATTAAGGACGGCAACCCCCTGTTCTCTATCCTCTCTATCAATGAAATGATACACAGTCGTTGCGTATTCGTGAAAAAAGTCTAGAGATCGGTCAGTGATGTTTATTCTCTATGGAAGCAAAGGGAGGCACTGCTAGTAGTCCAGTACTACGGCTAGCAGTGCAGCCACAACTTCACAGATATACAAATCACAACATTACATACACATATTTTCATTAATCCATCTCATATGCACAAATACAAAATCTGTTACATTGTATTTCATGGGTTACAAATAGAAACTATCTCATACTTTGCATAAGGCAGCCCCACATACAAACAATTCTATATCATTATCATCGCGGTGGAACATTTTAACTTACAAGATTGTTACCCTTTGTTTGTCTCCTTGTTGTCGTTGTCGCACCATTGGTTCCACTCTTCTCCTCATCCCTAGATCTCCCATGTTCTATGGGTAGTGAATGATCAAATATATTTCTAAATTAAAGAAACTCATTCTTCTATAGCGTGACATAAGTCGAGAAACGTCACCAGCGTGACATTTCTGTCGCCCTGTATAGAACACTCTTCGAAAATAAGTGTTTTATACAATACACAGAAAGGTCACAATGGCGACGAGGTGAAACATGTTTCCCTGATTGCAAAAAGAAGGAAAGTATAATTCAGCTAAGCTCAAACAGAAGACAACAACAATGATATGAAGTAGTCTGGCATGAACACCCACCCAACATTCAAGGTACAAAATATAACATGCACACACACCCTCCCAGGGATTTTCCAAAAGGCAAGAGGTGGCGCAAATCACAGCAGAGCCAACCATGTTGGTTTTGTCCATGTTCCTCATTGCACAATACCAACAATTTGACCTTTTTGTGTAGTGCGAAAGAAAAATATTTGTTACAAAAGTCTATCCACTTCAGATGAGATTTGAACATATAGAAATATGAGATTTGAACATACAACACAATGAAATTTGAATATGTTTCTGTTGAAATCTCATCATCGATGACATTTATCATACAACAATTGCAACACAACCATGTCACTCTTATCACAATAACAATTTAGCAAAAAATAATATAACCATTTGCAACATAAATATATATAGCCATTTTGCAATACGATGGATAACACAATTTTTATTGCAAACAATATATTCACAATCATAAAAACTAGTTTAGACAACCCAAAAATTACGAGTGTACTCAAGCTCACTATCAGGGACGTTGCCTCGGCCGAAGAACATGGCAACGATCCCGGTGTCAATGACCTCTCATGGTGACCCAAGAGACCTGGAAACACACGCCCGCACGACGGGAATGCAATGGAATCTACACACACGGGCCAACGACGTGCCACCATGGGAACCTACTGCACAATGCATCGATGGGGAGGGTGCGCCATGAGGTAGCGCACATCCAACAATGGGGAGGGCAAGGACGAAGAGGTGGGTGGCGGCACATGGTTGGATAGGGTGAAGTGTTAAAGCGGGTGGCAACGGAGGGTTGGCATAGGGCTAAGTGTTAAGAGTGTGTGTGTGGGGGGGGGTATTGGTGAATGTTATTTTTACAATCCTCTAACCTGAGTTTCAACCAAAATATTTCGTTACAACCGAGATATTCGCCCAATATTGCTACTAATGACTACTAAATGCAAAGGATTCCAAATATCTTATCTTTATCTGATTTCCTCAGGAAATGAGCTATTTATGGACGAAACCAACCCAATACATGGAAAGGAGTAAAGTGGAGATAGAGAAGATCAAGTGGGAGGCGCACCAGAGGCACCACAGCAGAAGACGACATTCCATATGATCACACGCGCTCGTATGGGGGGTCGTATGGACCGCCAACGGAGGTGCCTGATCCACCTGAACAACCTTTATAAAGGGCCCGACGCCAAATGAGCAACAGAACATCACAGAACAAGCCAGTCGTCTTCACCATAGCCATCTCCATTAACCCTAACCGCTGCTATTTACCATATCCATAGCCACAACCTTCACCACCACCATAGTTATCAACCATCTTGCCATACTTGTAATCGTGTATCACACATGAGATCCATTGTAAGACATATTAACAATCAAATCAATCTTCATGATGTGTTCTTTGATGAGTTCTTCATGTGATTTAATCTCCATGTGTGAGTAGTTCGGTAAGATCATGGGTTGAGGAAAGGGCCTTGCAACCCGCATTTGTTGGAGGGATCGACGGAAGTACTTTGATTTAACGTCTCGTATGTGTAGTATAAAATTGCTTCGTAGTTGTCACTTGTCTCGTTTGCGTTCTTCATCCCTGTAGATACCCAGGATCATGGAGACTGAGTTACGGAGAGGCAAGGGCAAGGAGACCGTGAAGTTTTATTCTGAACGCCAATGACAGAAAGGTTTAGTATGGTTACACAGATCCTATCCTTGGGTATTCAAGAGGTGTAGTCATTAAACGCTCAATGCTTTTGTCTGATTATTGCAATCTTAATTACCGAGGCAACCCCATGCGGCAGATACGAGCTTCGTTGGAAAACTGACTCTTGATGCAGGATGCATGCCGGTTGATACTCCCGTAGGAGTTGTTGGATTTCTCTGAAGAGGAAGGGTGATGTAGCACAATAGCAGAAAGCATTTCCCAATTAAGAACCAAGGTTTGTCGAACCAGTAGGAGGCAACACACGAACAACGAAGTAGCCGGAGTGCGTTGAATTCATGGTCATTAAAAATAGGGTTAGAAGTCCTCCTCACCCGATGATGCAACAGGCTTTGAGCCAAGGAGGAGATTGCGGAATGCAGCGGCGAAGACTCTGGTTGAGGAGCTCCATGAGGTTCCTCGGAGGGTTGTGGCTGTTGGGAAGCCGCCTCGGGTACGGGGACATGTGTGCCTAAGACCTTGGCAGGCAGCGCATTGACGGGAGGGCCCCCTGCAAGTTAATAGGCAAAACCTCATAAAGTAAATGAGATGCGGAAGCTTTAAGAGATTATGGGGAAGGTGGCACTTACGCGCCAATAGAAGGTGGTTCATGTATCGCATCCTCTTGGACGGTGGCCTGGCCAATGGTCGGCCCAGGGTACCTCCTCGGTCGAGCCCCTTGGGGGCCGATGTACTCTTCTAACGCTTCGAGCGACGACCATTGCTAGAAGGTTGAAGGTGCTTGCAGCCAGAGCAGCAACACTAAATGGCCGCTTCCATGTAGAAGGATGGGGGATCACATCCACATTAGAAGTGGGTCGCCCCCCTCCCCCCCAGGCGGTCAATGATGATGGCCATCTTGGGCTCATCAGCACTTTTTTGATAAAAAAAACCCATCTTTAAAGATGAGGGCCACCTTGGAGTCCTTGGCGAAGGCGATCGTCGTCGTGCACGTGGGTTTCTCGTTGCGGAGCGGGGGAACTCACTGTCTCGACCCATCGCCCCCAGTTCTGCTTGGATATGTTAAATAACTGTCAGGAAGATAAAAACTCTGCTCGGATGAATTAAAGAATTGCGTAAAAGGACTTACCACCTCGATAGGTTTGTGGTAGGAAAAGCCATCAAACATTGGCTGCTTGACTTGATCTTCTTTTCCCCATTTGTAAATGGCCTCCAGTGTAACCACCAAGGCTTGACGGTTCACGAAGCCCTTCTTAATAGCTCAGTTCACGCCATCGGACCCCTTGTGCCTCCATAACGGATGGATCCGCTACTGAAGGGGCTGGACTCCTCGGCCAATAGCCACCGACGTCACGATGACGACGGGGAGCTTGTGGTGACCAAGGCAGGCTACTTAAGCTGACAGCCTAGTCACCTTGGTGTCTGCTTCTTGGGAGCAACTCCTCAGACGCCAGTTGTATTGCTTCTTAGGTGGTGCAAGGGAGACAGGGGAAGTCCCCTGTCGAACGGGATCCTCAAGTGTCACATCGGAAATATAAAACCACTCAGTCAGCCACGTCTCTGCATCCTCCTTCGGGGTACCTGGGAGATATCCTGCCCAGCAATCCTGCACACCTCAGCTCCTCCAACTTCAAGAATACTATCATCTCGGGTGTGAGGAATGAAGCAAAAATATTCGTGCCACAAACCAAAGTGTGCCTCGCAGCCGAGGAAAACCTCGCAAAGGGTGACGAAGCCCGATATGTGGAGAATAAAATTGGGCATGAGATGGTGGAGCTAGATCACATGAAACTCTGGAATACCCCTGAGGAAGGGGTGAATCATATAGCCGACACCTCGGAGAAGGAAGGGAATAAAAGTAGACGCACTCTGTTCCATGAGGGGTGGGTAAATTCTCATTGAGAACCCTGTCGTCTATGGCCACTAGGCTAGGGCGGAACTGGGCGAACTCTGGATCGGGCGAGTACCATTGAGTTGCGAGCCGATTTAGTTGCCCTTGGGTAACTGAGCTTTCTAGTCTCCTCGAGTGGAGCATTGGGGCGCAGCGACAAGCTAGGGATGTTGGCCATTGTATTAGAGCTCTAGAGGCGACAATGGACGGAGAAGTTGCGTAGAAGCAAAGAGGAAGCAAAAGGGGTGAAGGACATGTTATCTCCTCTCCAGTCTTATATCCATAATGACTTGACGTATCGCGATGGGACTCTTGAGTCCTGGGGTGATTAATCTGCATGTTTTCCATGTTTCATGCCTTGCGTGGGTATGTGGATCGAGGGAAAGAAATTAAAATACTGCTAAAAGTGGAACTCGGGGCCACTACAACTCCCCTGATTGGGCGTGTCAAATTGTGGGGCCACGAAATTAACAGAAGTCATCAAAAGGTCCGCGGAAAGTATACTTTGCCTGTAAGGAATCTACTTCGGCATAAAAGATTTCGGATCCAGGCAAGGATCTACTCGGAAAAGCCGGAATACCAAGAACTCGCCTACGAAGCCGAAGACCGAAGAAACCGCTGCGCAAAGGAGGAGATCGACATCTTTGGCTTGAAGACTAGTTCAGGGGGTACTAACGGTGTCCTAGATTGGGCGGTACTCAACCACGTCGGCCTGACATTCATGGGCCGGGCCGAGGACCCACCGACAACCGAAGAATGGGCCATGTTTACTATGACCCTTGTTGTACTCAAGATGGAATCTTCTGAAGACTTGTCACACACTTCAAGGCGTATTCAAATATTTAGCATGTTTATCTCTAGATGCAACCAAAAATGTGTAATCCTAGGTACATCACGGCCCCTATATAAGTTGAGTAGTTTAGTCAGTAGAGGAAAGACTTTTAGACTCATTCATACGATCTCGAGATAGATCAACCTGTACTCTGTACCCCATTGTTGGTGTCAAAACCGGCCGATCTCGGGTAGGGGGTCCCGAACTATGCGTCTGAGGATCGAAGGTAACATGAGACGGGGGACACGATGTTTACCCAGGTTCAGGCCCTCTTAATGGAGGTAATACCCTACTTCATGCTTGATTGACTTTGATGAGTATAGGGGTTACAAGAGTTGATCTACCTCGAGATCGTAATGGCTAAACCCTATATGTCTAGCCTGTATGATTTGTGATAATCTCTACAGAGTAACCTCTCCGGTTTATGTAGACACCGGAAGGGCCCAGGGTTGTACAAAGTCGGTTTACAAAGAAAGGAAACTACACGACTAGCTGCCAAGCTTGCTATCCACGCCAAGGAGAGTCCCATCCGGACACGGGGGAAAGGCCTCCTATCTTGTATCTTCACGGCCCATTAGTCCGGCCTATGTCACATAGCACGACCATCCGAGGACCCCCTAATCCAGGACTCCCTCAGTAGCCCCCGAACTTGCCTTCAATGACGATGTAGTATCTGGATTTATGTCTTCGACTTTGCAAGGCGGGCTCTCAGTTGTACTTCGGATTGACGATAGTTCAGCTGCGCATTAAATATCAATTGATCCTTCGCCGCCGTCGCCTCGTCTTCCACGTGTCAGACAAATGTGAACAGTCTAGGTGCTTTTTACAAATAACCCCTTGACCATGCGGGAAAGGCGCCTATTTAAAGAGATTAGATCTCAGATACCATTCCACACCACGCGAAAGTCATTAGAACTCTCCATAGGAAATCGTCCAAACATGGCCAGTGTTCCTAGCTCTTCCTCGCGCCCTAAAGGCCCTCAAAAAGGCGACTGGGAAAGCTGTTCGGTATCCCACGCCCATCTGAGGAAGGTTCAGACGCAGGGATACCTTCCTCCCGTGGATCTAATCTCCATTCGGGCTGGATCGACTTCCATTGACGGTGAAGCCCTGGCGGAGAATTTCCTCAATCCTTCTAAAGAGGAGCGGGTGTCCTTCGTTGCTCTTTGCGAGCTATTTCTAGGCTGCGAGGCACATTTCGAGCTATGGCGGAAATTTGTCTGCCTCGTCCCCCGCTCCCCAAAGGGATCTATATTCGAGGTGGGCGGCGCCGAAGTATGGCGCATAGCCGGGACTGGATACCTGTCCGGAATTCCGAAGAAGGCATCCGAAGAGTGGCCCTCGGAGTGGTTTTATATCGAAGACGTCGTTCTGCCAAACCCAATCCGGCGCGGTCTTCTCGAATTCTCTAGCGCTCCCTTAAAGAAGCGCGCCAGCTGGCGTCCTCGAAGTCTCCAGGAAGAAGACAGTGCAGAGGTCCAGAGGCTAGAAAGTAAGATCAGAGTACTTGCCAACTCCGGGTTGTCTATAATCGAGGTAATTGCAATTTCAATAACGCGATGCGTTCAGCCGCTCCAATCTAGGGGCCTTCCCATGTGGCATTACAATGGGGAGGACGATGCATCCCATTGTCAACGCAAGGGTCCGGATAACTTTGCCGCCCTGGCCACCATCTTAGCTGACCTTTACAAGGGGGAGAAGGAAGACTTCGCTCGTTTGACATGTCGGGTAGGTCTTTCCATGTACAACCCCATCCCCTGGGCGAGTTTTTCATTCGATTATTGGCTTCACCCAATTTCTTTCCTGAGTTATGCTAATCGAATTTAATCCGGCTATCTTTAACAGGAGTGGAGAAAGGTCGTCGAGGGGATCTACAGCCCCGCTCCGCAGCCAGAGGATCATGTTCGAGACCTAGATCCCGGATATGAAGAAGATCTGGATATATTCAAAGAATTTAAGGAGGGAGTCTTTTATCAGACAAGCTACGATGGCACGGAAGTGGCTATTATAGCAGACTACCCCGGCCTTCTCCCCTCCTCCCATGTAAGTACCCAGGAGACGTTTCCTCCAAAAGAGTTTCCTCATTGCACCTCACCCACCGCACTATCTCATGCTCCAAAGGCCTCCTCTCAGAAGGCGAAGCCCGCGCAGGGCAAGTCGTTGAAAAGAAAGGCAAACGGTGAAACTACCGAGCCCCTGCCTTCACCAAAGAGGTATAGTTTTTAACATGCACTCGGTGAACAAACCGAATTGTAACATTTTCCGTTGGGCCATTTTATAGGAAGAGCATACGCCGGACTATATCCGGGGACCTCGCCGGCCATGCATCGACTAATCCGGCCCCGAACCCTACCATAAGGACTAGGGTTGATACGGGCAAAATGCCGGATTGTCGTCTCCAAGAAGATTCGGATAATGTGTCCGTCACCAATTCCGACGTGGAGAGCGCGATGAATCATCGGCGGCAGAAATAGGCCATTCGCGACCCAAGTTTTTGTAGGGGAACATTGCAGAAAATTAAAATTTTCCTACGGTTTCACCAAGATCCATCTATGAGTTCATCTAAGCAACGAGTCAAGGGAGTGAGTTTGCATCTACATACCACTTGTATATCGAAAAGGAAGCGTTCAAGGGGATGGTGATGATGGAGTCGTACTCTCCGTGATTCAGATCACCGATGACCAAGTCTTTGAGCGGACAGCACCTCCGCATTCAAGACACGTACGGTACGGTCGACGTCTCCTCCGTCTTGATCCAGCAAGGAGGAAGGAGAGGTTGAGGAAGACAGCTCCAACGGCAGCACGACGGCGTGGTGTTGTTGGTGCAGCAAGAAGATCTCGGCCACAGGCTTCGCCAAGCACGTACGGAGGAGGAGAGGTGTTGGGGAGGGGAGGGGCTGCGCCTTGGCTTGGGTGTTCATCCCTCCCCTCACCCCTCCATTTATAGGGGAAGGGAGGAGGAGGGGGCCGGCCCCTCTAGATGGCATCTAGAGGGGGGCGGCGGCCAAGGGGAGGGGGGACTTGCCCCCCAAGCAAGGGGGGCGCCCCCTCTAGGGTTCCCCCCCAAACCCTAGGCGCAAGGGCCCAAGGGGGGGTGCGCCCAGCCCACCAGGGGCTGGCTCCTGCCCCACGCAGCCCATGTGGCCCCCCGGGAGGGGTGGCCCCTCGGTGGACCTCGGAACCCTTCCGGTGGCCCCAGACACCGATATGCCCCCGAAACTTTCCGGTGTCCGTTTGACAACTTCCCATATATAAATCTTTACCTCCGGATCCTTCCAGAACTCCTCGTGACGTCCGGGATCTCATTCGGGACTCCGAACAACATTCGGTAATCACATACAAGTCTTCCTAATAACCCTAGCGTCACCGAACCTTAAGTGTGTAGACCCTACGGGTTCGGGAGACACGCAGACATGACCGAGACTGCTCGTGTCAATAACCAACAGCGGATCCGGATACCCATGTTGGCTCCCACATGCTCCTCGATGATGTCATCGGATGAACCACGATGTCGAGGATTCAAGCAACCCGTATACTATTCCCTTTGTCAATCGGTATGTTACTTGCCCGAGACTCGATCGTCGTTATCCCAATACCTCGCTCACCTCAAGTTCTGCAAGTCACTTTACTGCATCGTAATGCATGATCCCGTGACTGGACACTTGGTCACTTTGAGCTCATTACGATGATGCACTACCGAAAGTGGGCCGGTGATACCTCTCCGTAACACGGAGTGACAAATCGATCTCGATCCGTGTCAACCCAATGACATTTTTGGAGATACCTAGTGCACCTTTATACTAACCCGATTACGTTGTGTCGTTTGGTACACCCAAAGCACTCCCACGGGTATCCGGGAGTTACACGATCTCATGGTCTAAGGAAGAGATACTTGACATTGAAAAAGCTCTAGCAAAACGAACTACACGATCTTGTGCTATGCTTAGGATTGGGTCTTGTCCATCACGTCATTCTCCTAATGACGTGATCCCGCTTGTCAATGACATTCGATGTCCATAGTCGAAACCATGACTATCTCGTTGACCAACGAGCTAGTCAACTAGAGGCTTACTAGGGACGTATTGTAGTCTATGTATTCACACGTGTATTACGATTTCCGGATAATACAATTATAGCATAAATAAAAGACAATTATCATGAACAAGGAAATATAATAATAATGCTTTTATTATTGCCTCTAGGGCATATTTCCAATAGTCTCCCACTTGCACTAGAGTCAATAATCTAGTTACATTCTGATGAATCGAACACCCATAGAGTTCTGGTGTTGATCATGTTTTGCTCGCGAGAGAGGTTTAGTCAATGGATCTGCGACATTCAGATCTGTATGCACTTTGCAAATTTCTATGTCTCCATCTTGAACATTTTCACGGATGGAGTTGAAGCGACTCTTGATTTGCCTGGTCTTCTTATGAAACCTGGGCTCCTTGGCAAGTGCAATAGCTCCAGTGTTGTCGCTGAGAAGAGTTTGATCGGCCCCGACGCATTGGGTATGACTCCTAGGTCGGTGATGAACTCCTTCACCCAAATTGCTTCATGTGCTGCCTCCGAGGCTGCCATGTACTCCGCTTCACATGTAGATCCCGCCACGACTACGCTTGCTGCGCTACTTCATCGCTTCCACCATTCAACATGTACACGTGATCCGGTTTGTGACTTAGAGTCATTCGGACCGTGTCGAAGCTAAGCGCCGACGTAACCCTTTACTGACGAGCTCTTCGTCACCTCCATAATGAGAAACATGTCCTTTGTCCTTTTCGTGTACTTCAGGATATTCTTGATCGCTGTCCAGTTGTTCCTTGTCGGGATTACTTTGGTACCTTCCTACCAAACTTACGGCAAGGTTTACATCAGGTCCGGTACACAGCATGGCATACATAATAGATCCTATGGCCGAGGCATAGGGGATGACGCCATCTCTTCTTTATCTTTTGCCGTGGTCGGGCATTGAGCTGAGCTCAATCTCACACCTTGCGTACAAGCAAGAACCCTTTCTTGGACTGATCCATTTTGAACTTCTTCAAAATCTTATCAAGGTATGTGCTTTGTGAAAGACCTATGAGGCGTCTCGGTCTATCTCTATAGATCTTGATGCCTAATATATAAGCAGCTTCTCCAAGGTCCTTCATTGAAAAACACTTATTAAAGTAGGCCTTAATGCTGTCCAAGAATTCTATATCATTTCCCATCAAAAGTATGTCATCTACATATAATATGAGAAATGCTACAGAGCTCCCACTCACTTTCTTGTAAACGCAGGCTTCTCCATAAGTCTCAAGATAAACCCAAACGCTTTGATCATTTCATCAAAGCGAATGTTCCAACTCGAGATGCTTGCACCAGCCCATAAATGGATCATTGGAGCTTGCATACTTTGTTAGCATTCTTAGGATCGACAAAACCCTCCGGCTGCATCATATACAGTTCTTCCTTAAGATGCCCGTTAAGGAATGTCGTTTTGACGTCCATCTGCCATATCTCATAATCATAGTATGCGGCAATTGCTAACATGATTCGGACGGACTTAAGCTTCGCTACGGGAGAGAAAGTCTCATCATAGTCAATCCCTTGAACTTGCCGATAACCCTTAGCGACAAGTCGAGCTTTATAGGTGGTGACATTACCATCCGCGTCCGTCTTCTTCTTAAAGATCCATTTATTTTCTATCGCTCGCCGATCATCGGGCAAGTCAGTCAAAGTCCATACTTTGTTTTCATACATGGATTCTATCTCGGATTTCATGGCTTCTAGCCATTTGTTGGAATCTGGGCCCGCCATTGCTTCTTCATAGTTCGAAGGTTCACCGTTGTCTAACAACATGATTTCCAGGACAGGTTTGCTGTACCACTGCAGTGCGGAACGTGTCCTTGTGGACCCACGGGTTCAAGAGCAACTTGATCCAAAGTACCTTGATCATCATCATTATTTTCCTCTTCAGTTGGTGTAGGCATCACAGGAACATTTTCCTGAGCTGCACTACTTTCCCGTTCAAGAGGTAGTACTTCATCGAGTTCTACTTTCCTCCCACTTACTTCTTTCGAGGGAAGCTCTTTTTCCAGAAAGGATCCGTTCTTGGCAACAAAGATCTTGCCCTCGGATCTTAAGTAGAAGGTATACCCAATGGTTTCTTTAGGGTATCCTATGAAGATGCATTTTTCCGACTTGGGTTCGAGCTTTTCGGGTTGAAGTTTCTTGACATAAGCATCGCATCCCCAAACTTTTAGAAACGATACCTTAGGTTTCTTCCCAAACCATAATTCATACGGTGTCGTCTCAACGGATTTAGACGGTGCCCTATTTAAAGTGAATGTAGCTGTCTCTAGAGCGTATCCCCAAAATGATAGCGGTAAATCGGTAAGAGACATCATGGACCGCACCATATCCAATAGAGTGCGATTACGACGTTCGGACACACCGCTATGCTGAGGTGTTCCAGGCGGCGTGAGTTGTGAAACGATTCCACATTTTCTTAAGTGTGTACCAAATTCGTGACTTAAATATTCTCCTCCATGATCCGATCATAAGAATTTTATCTTTCGGTCACGTTGATTCTCTACTTCATTCTGAAATTCCTTGAACTTTTCAAAGGTCTCAGACTTGTGTTTCATCAAGTAGACATACCCATATCTACTCAAGTCATCTGTGAGAGTGAGAACATAACGATATCCTCCATGAGCCTCAACACTCATTGGACCGCACACATCGGTATGTATGATTTCCAACAAGTTGGTTGCTCGCTCCATTGTTAGGAGAACGGAGTCTTGGTCATTTTGCCCATGAGGCATGGTTCGCATGTGTCAAATGATTCATAATCGAGAGACTCTAAAAGTCCATCAGCATGGAGCTTTTTCATGCGCTTGACACCAATGTGACCAAGGCGGCAGTGCCACAAGTATGTGGGACTATCGTTATCAACTTTACATCTTTTGGTATTCACACTATGAATATGTGTAATATTACGCCGAGATTCATTAAGAATAAACCATTGACCATCGGAGCATGACCATAAAACATATCTCTCATATAAATAGAACAACCATTATTCTCGGATTTAAATGAGTAGCCATCTCGTATTAAACGAGATCCTGATACAATGTTCATGCTCAAACTTGGCACCAAATAACAATTATTAAGGTTCAAAACTAATCCCGTAGGTAAATGTAGAGGTAGCGTGCCGACGGCGATCACATCGACTCTGGAACCATTCCCGACGCGCATCGTCACCTCGTCCTTTGCCAGTCTCCGCTTATTTCGCAGCTCCTGCTTTGAGTTACAAATATGAGCAACGGCACCGGTATCAAATACCGGGAGTTACTACGAGTCCGGTAAGGTACACATCAATTACATGTATATCAAATATACCTTTGGTGTTGCCGGCCTTCTTATCCGCTAAGTATTTGGGGCAGTTCCGCTTCGGTGACCCTTCCCTTGCAATAAAAGCACTCAGTCTCGTGCTTGGGTCCATTCTTTGACTTCTTCCGATGGCGGCTTATGGGCGCTGCAACCTCCTTGCCGTCCTTCTTGAAGTTCTTCTTGCCCTTGCCCTTCTTGAACTTAGTGGTCTTATTGACCATCAACACTTGATGTTCTTTCTTGATTTCAACCTCTGCTGACTTCAAAGCATTGAGAATACTTCGGAATGGTCTTCACCATCCCCTGCATATTGTAGTTCATCACAAAGCTCTTATAGCTTGGTGGGAGCGACCGAAGGATTCTGTCGATGACCGCCTCGTCTGGAGGTTTATGTCCAGTGGGACGGCGGTGGTGCAACCCGGACATTTTGAGTATGTGCTCACTTGTAACTGTTTTCCTCCATCTTACAACTATAGAACTTGTCGGAGACTTCATATCTCGACCGGGCATGAGCTTGGAAAACTAGTTTCAGCTCCTCGAACATCTCATATGCTCCGTGTTGCTCAAAACGCTTTTGGAGCCCCGGTTCTAAGCTGTAAAGCATGCCGTGATCGAACGAGGGAGTAGTCATCAGCACGAGACTGCCAAGCATTCATATTGTCTTGGTTCTCTGGGACGGGAGCGTCACCTAGCGGTCCTTCTAGGACATATTGTCTCCTGGCAGCTATGAGGATGATCCTCAGGTTCCGGACCCAGTCCGTATAGTTGTTGCCGTCATCTTTCAACTTGGTTTTCTCTAGGAACGCGTTGAAGTTCAAGTTGACATGAGCGTTGGCCATTTGATCTACAAGACATATTTGCAAAGGTTTTAGACTAAGTTCATGATAATTAAGTTCATCTAATCAAATTATTTTAGTGAACTCCCACTCAGATTAGACATCCCTCTAGTCATCTAAGTGTTACACGATCCGAGTCGACTAGGCCGTGTCCGATCATCACGTGAGACGGACTAGTGATCGTCGGTGCACATTCTCATGTTGATCGTATCTTCCATACGACTCGTGTTCGACCTTTCGGTCTCCGTGTTCCGAGGCCATGTCTGTACATGCTAGGCTCGTCAAGTTAACCCTAAGTGTTTTGCATGTGTAAAACTGTCTTACACCCGTTGTATGTGACCGTAAGGATCTATCACACCCGATCATCACGTGGTGCTTCGAAACGACAAACTTTAGCAACGGTGCACAGTTAGGGGAGAACACTTCTTGAAATTGTTGTAAGGGATAATCTTATTTACTACCGTCGTTCTAAGTAAACAAGATGCATAAACATAATAAACATCACATGCAATTATATAGAAGTGACATGATATGGCCAATATCATATAGCTCCATTGATCTCCATCTTGGGCTCCATGATCATCTTGTCACCGGCATGACACCATGATCTCCATCATCATGATCTCCATCATCGTGTCTTCATGAAGTTGTCACGCCAACGACTACTTCTACTTCTATGGCTAACGCGTTTAGCAATAAATTAAAGTAATTTACATGGCGTTCTTTAATGACACGCAGGTCATACAAAAATAAAGACAACTCCTATGGCTCCTGCCGGTTATCATACTCATAGACATGCAAGTCGTGATTCCTATTACAAGAACATGATCTCATACATCACAATATGTCATTCGTCATTCATCACAACTTCTGGCCATATCACATCACATGACAATTGCTGCAAAAACAAGTTAGACGTCCTCTAATTGTTGTTGCATCTTTTACGTGGCTGCAATTGGGTTCTAGCAAGAACATTTTCTTACCTACGAATAACCACAACGTGATCTTGTCAACTTCTATTTACCCTTCATAAGGACCCTTTTCATCGAATCCGCTCCAACTAAAGTGGGAGAGACAGACACCCGCCAGCCACCTTATGCAACTAGTGCATGTTAGTCGGTGGAACCGGTCTCACGTAAGCGTAAGTGTAAGGTTGGTCCGGGCCGCTTCATCCCACAATACCGCTGAAGCAAGATAAGACTAGTAGCAGCAAGCAAGTTGACATGATCTACGCCCACAACAAAATTGTGTTCTACTCGTGCAATAGAGAACTACGCATAGACCTAGCTCATGATGCCCTTGTTGGGGAACGTTGCGTAAAATTAAAATTTTCCTACGGTTTCACCAAGATCCATCTATGAGTTCATCTAAGCAACGAGTCAAGGGAGTGAGTTTGCATCTACATACCACTTGTATATCGAGTGCGGAAGCGTTCAAGGGGATGGTGATGATGGAGTCGTACTCGCCGTGATTCAGATCACCGATGACCAAGTGCTTTGAACGGACAGCACCTCCGCGTTCAACACACGTATGGTACGGGTCGACGTCTCCTCCGTCTTGATCCAGCAAGGAGGAAGGAGAGGTTGAGGAAGATAGCTCCAACGGCAAGACGACGGCGTGGTGTTGTTGGTGGCAAAGAAGATCTCGGCTGTGGCTTCGCCAAGCACGCACGGAGGAGGAGAGGTGTTGGGGAGGAGGGCTGCGCCTTGGCTTGGGTGTTCAGCCCTCCCTCACCCCTCTATTTATAGGGAAGGGAGGAGGAGGGGCGGCCCCTCTAGATGGCATCTAGAGGGGTGGCGGCCAAGGGAGGGGGACTTGCCCCCAAGCAAGGGGCGCCTCTAGGGTTCCCCCAAACCCTAGGCGCAAGGGCCCAAGGGGGTGCGCCCAGCCCACCGTGGGCTGGCTCCTGCCCCACGTAGCCCATGTGGCCCCCGGAGGTGGCCCTCCAGTGGACCTCGAACCCTTCCGTGGCCCCAGTACAATACCGATATGCCCCGAAACTTTCCGGTGTCCGTTTGACAACTTCCCATATATAAATCTTTACCTCCGGATCCTTTCGGAACTCCTCGTGACGTCCGGGATCTCATCCGGGACTCCGAACAACATTCAGTAATCACATACAAGTCTTCCTAATAACCCTAGCGTCACCGAACCTTAAGTGTGTAGACACTACGGGTTCGGGAGACACGCAGACATGACCGAGACTGCTCTCAGGTCAATAACCAAGAGCGGGATCTGGATACCCATGTTGGCTCCCACATGCTCCTCGATGATGTCATCGGATGAACCACGATGTCGAGGATTCAAGCAACCCCGTATACTATTCCCTTTGTCAATCAAGATATGTTACTTGCGAGACTCGATCGTGGGTATCCCAATACCTCGTTCAGTCCTCGTTAACGGCAAGTCACTTTACTCGCATCAGTAATGCATGATCCCGTGACGGCACACTTGGTCACTTTGATCTCATTATGATGATGCACTACCGAAAGTGGGCCGGTGATACCTCTCCGTAACACGGAGTGACAAATCCGATCTCGATCCGTGTCAACCCAATGAGACACTTTCGGAGATACCTGTAGTGCACCTTTATAGTCACCCGATTACGTTGTGACGCTTGGTACACCCAAAGCACTCCTACGGTATCCGGGAGTTACACGATCTCATGGTCTAAGGAGGAGATACTTGACATTGAAAAGCTCTAGCAAAACGAACTACACGATCTTGTGCTATGCTTAGGATTGGGTCTTGTCCATCACGTCATTCTCCTAATGACGTGATCCCGTTGTCAATGACATCTCGATGTCCATAGTCGAAACCATGACTATCTCGTTGACCAACGAGCTAGTCAACTAGAGGCTTACTAGGGACGTATTGTAGTCTATGTATTCACACGTGTATTACGATTTCCGGATAATACAATTATAGCATGAATAAAAGACAATTATCATGAACAAGGAAATATAATAATAATGCTTTTATTATTGCCTCTAGGGCATATTTCCAACAGCTTTTACCGAAGAGGCGTTCAACGCCCTTAGCTCTGCGGATGCATATATTTGAGCTGCTCGGGATGGACTTACCGGAGCCACTCACCAGCTTTCAAAGGATATGCGGGTAAGAACTTTTGTGTAGATTCAATAATCCTGTGCCAGTAGTGAGGGAGTCCTGGATTATGGGGTCCTCGGGCGTCCGGGCTACAAGGCATGGGCCGGACTGATGGGCCGTGAAGATACAAGACCAACGGCCTTCCCCCGTGTCCGGATGGGACTCTCCTTCGCGTGGATGGCAAGCTTGATGATCAGATGTGTAGTTTCCTTCCTTTGTAAACCAACTTTGTACAACCCTAGGCCCTTCCGGTGTCTATATAAACCAGAGGGGTTAGTCCATAGAGGCCATAACAAATCATACAGGCTAGACATCTAGGGTTTAGCCATTACGATCTCGAGGTAGATCAACTCTTGTAACCCCTATACTCATCAAAGTCAATCAAGCAGGAAGCAGGGTATTACCTCCATTAAGAGGGCCCAAACCTGGATAAACATCATGTCCCCTACCTCCTGTTACCTCTGATCCTTAGAAGCACAGTTCGGGACCCCCTACCCTTGATCTGCCGGTTTTGACACCGACATTGGTGCTTTCATTGAGAGTTCCTCTGTGTCGTCAGTAGAAGGATTGATGGCCCGCCTTGTCATCAATGACAACATCACTTTTGGAGGAGCCCTAGTTTTAGGGCAGACCCTCCGGCTTGGCAGCTTCACCAAGGGCGCCTGTTCGGCCGTTAAGCCAACGACGGCCCCCAAGTCACTAAAAATCATCCCTGTGTCGGCCCCGAATACTCCGATAGGATGGATCTGGCAGATGTATCATCTTTGAACGAGCTACTAGATCGCATCGCTGCCCTGGGGGTCACAATCGACTATGATTGGATTGGGCTTAAACCCGATCAGAGAGAAATCAAATCTCCGCCGATCGCCCATCTGGTAGCGGCTGTGGAGGAACAAGCCGACAATAATTCTTCTGCTAAGTTGGTAACAAGATATGTTCGGATCTCTGAGCCCTGCGAGCCGGATACCCATCTTCGGGAAGAGACCGCACGTCCGCCGAACACTGAAGCAGGCGTTGTAAGCCACCAGGACTCTCCTGGTCCTGGCCTAGTGACCTCGGAGATTCTTCAAACTCCGAATCCAATAGCGGGCCGAGGTTCGGATTTTAATCCACCCACCCACCACACACAATATTCCCCAAGCAACTCAGGTCATCCACACGTATTTGACCTAATGTACGTACGACAGCAACCTCAGGAAATGGTCCATCACTTCTGGGCCAGATTCCTCCTTGTTAAAAACAAGATTAAAGATTGTTGCGACAAGGACGCGGTTTTAGTTTTTTGCCACAACTGTACGGACGAGGGAATCCTCAATGCCCTCAACTGTTGCCGCATACTGCACTTTGCAGATTTGGCACATATAGTATAGAAATACTGCGCAATGGAAAGCACCTGGAAAGCCCAGACAGCCCGGTGGGAACCTCCTGCCTTTACGCAGCCACCGAATGGGCAAAAAGGATGCACCCTTACGGGGCACCTGATCATCACTTCATTGACAAGAAAATCAAATCCGTCAAGGGACATAAAACTGTCCTAGATGAACTGCTCGACAAGCCCTGTCAGATACACACGACACCGAATACTGAACCAACACACAGCCTTCAGGCATGCTGGGTACTCCTGCAGGTGGCTAAGAGTGGTGAGGCCATCCTCACCAACACTACCCTAGAGAGGTACTCTTCGAATGATGACGATCTCAATGTATTAATTTACAGTCTTCGAGACCTTTTCTTCAAATAATCGGCAGAAAAGGGCGCTCCGCGACCTCGCCGAAGTCAACCAAGTAGCCATAATAAATCCTTGGAACAATACGACGATAAATTTCAACGCCAATGACGAACCAAGGGCCTGATCAGTCCGAGCACCGGCACCTTTGGTCCTAAACCCAATCGTGGACGGCTTTCGGCTCTCCAAAGTTCTCATGGATGGTGGCAGCGGATTGAACCTCATCTACGAGGATATGCTCAATAAAATGCAAATTGACAGGAGCCGCATCGAACAAAGCAGTACAATGATGTCTACTACACAACCTTCTTCTTGTAGACGTTGTTGGGCCTCCAAGTGCAGAGGTTTGTAGGACAGTAGCAAATTTCCCTCAAGTGGATGACCTAAGGTTTATCAATCCGTGGGAGGCGCATGATGAAGATGGTCTCTCTCAAACAACCCTGCAACCAAATAACAAAGAGTCTCTTGTGTCCCCAACACACCCAATACAATGGTAAATTGTATAGGTGCACTAGTTCGGCGAAGAGATGGTGATACAAGTGCAATATGGATGGTAGATATAGGTTTTTGTAATCTAAAAATATAAAAACAGCAAGGTAACAAGTGGTAAAAGTGAGCGTAAACGGTATTGCAATGCTTTGAAACAAGGCCTAAGGTTCATACTTTCACTAGTGCAAGTTCTCTCAACAATAATAACATAACTGGATCAAATAACTATCCCTCAACATGCAACAAAGAGTCACTCCAAAGTCACTAATAGCAGAGAACAAACGAAGAGATTATTGTAGGGTCCGTAGTAAAATAACACGAAGCTATTCTTTCCGTTCGATCTATCCTAGAGTTCGTACTAGAATAACACCTTTAGACACAAATCAACCAAAACCCTAATGTCACCTAGATACTCCAATGTCACCTCAAGTATCCGTGGGTATGATTATAAGATATGCATCACACAATCTCAGATTCATCTATTCAACCAACACAAAGAACTTCAAAGAGTGCCCCAAAGTTTCTACCGGAGAGTCAAGACGAAAACGTGTGCCAACCCCTATGCATAAGTTCACAAGCTCACAGAACCCGCAAGTTGATCAACAAAACATACATCAAGTAGATCACATGAATATCACATTGTCACCACAGATAGCACATGCAAGACATACATCAAGTGTTCTCAAATCCTTAAAGACTCAATCCGATAAGATAACTTCAAAGGGAAAACTCAATCCATTACAAGAGAGTAGAGGGGGATAAACATCATAAGATCCAACTATAATAGCAAAGCTCGCGATACATCAAGATCGTGCATAATCATTAACACGAGAGAGAGAGAGAGAGAGAGAGAGAGAGAGAGAGATCAAACACATAGCTCTTGGTACATACCCTCAGCCCCGAGGGTGAACTACTCCCTCTTCGTCATGGAGAGCGCCGGATGATAAAGATGGACACGGTGATGGATCCCTCCTCCGTGAGGTGCCTAACAGTGGTCCCGATTGGTTTTTGGTGGCTACCGAGGCTTGCGGCGGCGGAACTCCTGATCTAGGTTATTTTCTGGGGGTTTCTGTATTTATAGGAATTTTTTGCGTCGGTTTCACGTCAAGGGGGTCTCCGAGTCATCCACGAGATAGGGGGACGCGCCCAGGGGGTAGGGTGCGCCCTCCACCCTCGTGGACGGCTCGGGATTCTTCTGGCCCAACTCTTTTACTCCGGGGGCTTCTTTTGGTCCATAAAAAATCATCAAAAATTAGCTCGTCAATTGGACTCCGTTTGGTATTCCTTTTCTGCGATACCCAAAAACAAGGAAAAAACAGAAACAGGCACTGGGCTCTAGGTTAATAGGTTAGTCCCAAAAATAATATAAAAGAGCATATTAAAGCCCATTAAACATCCAAAATAGATAATATAATAGCATGAATACTTCATAAATTATAGATACGTTGGAGACGTATCAGCATCCCCAAGCTTAATTCCTGCTCGTCCTCGAGTAGGTAAATGATAAAAGAAATAATTTATGAAGTGTGAATGCTAGTAGGTGCACAAGTTTGATCAATGATAATTTAAATCACCTTTTCTAGCATCATTATATGTCATAATAGTAGCTCATCTCATAAAACTTCTCATGATCAAGCTATTCACATGTTAAAGCATAGACCATAAACTTTCTTGAAAACTAACAAACTATGTTCTCAGTCATCAAACAATTGCAATTCATCTTATTTTCAGGAAGTGTCTATGTAAGAGCTTTGATTTAGCAAATCCCACACTACTCAACTATCATATAGTCTTCCATGATTGCTACCACTCATAGCATATTTTTAGAACAAATAGCATCCATCAAACACAGAGAAAGATAGAGGATTAATGTTTCGCCTCCCAACTTACTTATCATATAGATAATTGTCAACAATAATAATTC
The DNA here is from genome assembly GCA_021605145.1 of Aegilops bicornis. Taxonomy (NCBI): domain Eukaryota; kingdom Viridiplantae; phylum Streptophyta; class Magnoliopsida; order Poales; family Poaceae; genus Aegilops; species Aegilops bicornis. The sequence goes on along the minus strand of CM038669.1, from coordinate 570,311,580 downwards.
ATGATCAAGTATTTTTGAATGGCCATATATGCTTAGATCTTTCCCCATCACATGATGCTTGCCAACTAAAGAGTAGGTTGGAATGAGAAGGAATACTACTGACTCTTGCATAAAAGTAAAAGTTAGGCCCTTCGCAGAGGGAAGCAGGGACTTGCAGAGGTGCCAGAGCTCGAAGCTTTTAAAACAGAGATGAAAATAATTTTGAGAGGTATGCTTTCATTGTCAACATAACAACCAAGAGTTCCCAATATCTTCCATACTAGATACATTATAGGCGGTTCCTAAACAGAATGGTAAAATTTTTACTCCCCCTCCACCAACAATCACACTCCATGGCTTGTCTGAAACAACGGGTGCCGTCCAACTATCAACAACCCTGGGGGAGTTTTGTTTTAATTATTTGCGATTTTGTTTTTGATCTTTTGATCATAGGACTGGGCATCCCAGATACCAGCCATTTTCTCGTGAATGATGAGTGGAGTCCACTCATCGTTAGAATAACCCACCTAGCATGGAAGATACTGATAGCCCCTAGTCGCCACATGAGCGATTCGGGCATACAAAACAGATTATTATTTGAAAGTTTAGAGTTTGGCACATGCACATTTACTTGGAACGGCAGGTAAATACTGCATATAGGTAGATATGGTGGACACTCATGGAAGAAACTTGGTTCAAGGAATTTGGATGCACAAGCAGTATTCCCGCTTAGTACGTATATTTTGGCTAGCAAAGGATTCTAAATAGCAAGCACCACATGTTAGAGGATCCATAACAATATAACTCCTATACAAATATACCCAAGCATAACTCATTATGTTGTCTTCCTTGTCCAACTTCAACTAATTTGCTCAGGTTTGAAAATAATTAATGGGGCTCACAATCATAGAAGATGTCCAAGATAGTGTATTTATATGTGAAATCTCTCTTCCTTCAATATTCTTTCATGAATTGTTCAAGTAACCAATACAATGTTTGCTAACCTTCAATAAATTTACCACCTCTACTTCTTATATGTGAAATCATTACTCCCCATGGGATAAGCATATGAAACCTATATAATTTCAGATTTATGATATTCAATTCGTTCAACCATTTACTCATAGGATATAAGTGAAGCACACGAGTAAATGACAAACTACTCCAGAAAGATATAAGCGAAGATCAATGAGTAGTTAAATAATTATGTAGCTATGTGAGGACTCTCTCTCATTTAAGTATTTCAGATCTTGAGTACATTATTCAAACAAAAAGCAAAATAAAATAAAATAGCATTGCAAGGATAGCACAACTCATGTGAAGAAGCAAAAACTTAGGCTCAACCGATACTAACCGATTATTGTTGAAGAAGAAAGGTGGGATGCCTACTGGGGCATCCCCAAGCTTAGATGCTTGAGACTTCTTGAAATATTATCTTGGGGTGCCTTGGGCATCCCCAAGCTTGAACTTTTGTATCTACTTAATTCCTTTTATATCTCGGTTTCCCTAAATCTCAAAAATTTCATGCACACAAAACTCAACAAGAACTCTTGAGATAAGTTAGTATAAACCAATGCAAAAACCTTATCATTCTCTACTGTAGCAAATAAAAAAATTATTATTCAACATTGCATACTAAATGCCTCTACATATTTAATACTCCTATACTCAAATAGAATCGTTAAAGAAGCAAACATATGCAAACAATGCAAACATAACAACAATCTGCCAAAACAGTACAGTCTGTAAAGAATGCAAGAGTATCAATACTTCCCTAACTCCAAAAATTATGAAAATTTACCACACTGTAGAAAATTTGTCAGAGCTTATTATGCAAAAAAAATCAACATTTTATCATATTCTGACTTTTCTAGGGAATTTTTGCAACAGCGATAAATTTTCTGTTTTGCAACAGCAACTCATATATTTGTAAAATAAGCATGGGCAAGGCTATCCTTGACATTTTTATTGAAAATAAAGATGCAGAACATTATTCTAAATAACAGCAAGCAAATCCTAACAAAAGAGAATGACGCTCCAAGCAAAACACATATCATGTGGTGAATAAAAATGCAGCTCCAAGTAAAGTTACCGATGAACAAAGACGAAAGAGGGGATGCCTTCCGGGGCATCCCCAAGCTTAGGCTTTTGGTTGTCCTTCAATTTTACCTTGGGGTGCCTTGGGCATCCCCAATCTTAGGCTCTTGCCACTTCTTATTCCAAAGTCCATCGAATCTTTACCCAAAACTTGAAAACTTCACAACACAAAACTCAACAGAAAATCTTATGAGCTCGGTTAGTATAAGAAAATAAATCACCACTTTGGTACTGTTGTGAACTCATTCTAAATTCATATTGGTGTAATATCTACTGTATTCCAACTTCTCTATGGTTCATACCCTCCGATACTACCTCATAGATTCATCAAAATAAGCAAACAACACATAGAAAACAGAATATGTCAAAAACAGAACAGTCTGTAGCAATCTGTAACTTCCAAATACTTCTGCAACTCCAAAAATCCTGAGAAATTAGGAAGTCCTAAGATTTTTTTTTATTAATCTTCTGCAAAAATAATCAACTGAAAAGCACGTTCCTGTGATTTATGAAAATTATTTTTGTGTGCGCAAAAGTTTCTGTTTCTCAGCAAGATCAAATTAACTATCACCGTAGGCTATCCTAAAGGTATTACTTGGCACTTTATTGAAACAAAAGCTATAAAACATGATTACTATAGTAGCTTAATCATGTGGACACACAAAAACAGTAAGGGTAAATATTGGGTTGTCTCCCAACAAGCGCTTTTCTTGAATGCCTTTCTAGCTAGGCATGATGATGACAATGTTGCTCACATAAAATATAAGAATTGAAACATAATGGGAGCATCATGAAGAATATGACTAGCACATTTAATTCTAACCCACTTCCTATGCCTATATATTTTGTGAGCAAAAAACTTATGGGAACAAGAATCAACTAGCATAGGAAAGCAAAACAAGCATAGCTTCAAGATTTTCAACACATGGAGAGAAAACTTGATATTATTGCAATTCCTACAAGGATATATTCCGCCCTCATAATAATTTTTAGTAGCATCATGAATGAATTCAACAATATAACAATATAATTTTCAGTAGACTTCAATCGACCTGCGCCTCGTCGTCCTTGCAGACAAGAATGGAGCGCATGTTGTATTTGTGGCGTAGCTCCGAAGGAGAAGGTTGCAGTCGACCTGCACCTCGTTGTCCTTGCGGATAGGGATGGAGCGCACATCGTATTGGTGGCGTAGCTCCGAAGGAGAAGGTTGCAGTCGACCTGCGCCTCGTTGTTGGGGATATAACTATTTGCGTAAGCCGCCCGTGAGGGGTCGGGTTACGCAAAGAAGGATTCATCAGAAGAAGCCCAAGACCAAGCATGAAGATGGCGGTTCAATAAAGGGTCTAAAAGCCCACAGACGACTTAAGGCTCGTCGTAATAAACCGCCGTAATGGCATGACTTGTATCATAAGGTAGAATTAACTAGTCACTGAGCCGGACACTGTTTATGAGCCGGCCGGGACTCTGTAGGCCGCAGGGCGTATCCCCGTGTATATAAGGGGACGACCCACTGGCGGCTGAGGGCAAGAAACAATTCCTCGAGAACCGGGCATAGCGTATCTCGCTCCCTGGTCATCGAAACCCTACAATATCAACCCAACTAGACGTATGCCTTACCTTCACCGTAAGGGGCCAAACTAGTATAACTCTCTCGTGTCCTTTGTCTCGATTAACCCCTTTAAGCTTCCTAGTTGTGATGGCTCTACAACTAAGTCCTTGCAAGAGGACATATGCCGTGACAATTCCACGACAGTTGGCGCCCACCGTGGGGTGAGCGTACGGTGGATTTGAGTTCTTGAAGGGCAACTTCGAAGGGATCAAGGGATATGCATTTGGCCGGATGACCAAAAGTCGTCGCAGCAAGATCTACATCGACGACGAAGGCTGGGGCCCCGAGGCCGGCTCAATTGAGTACGGGTACCGGGTCCCCTTTGGCGGAATTCACGTATTCATCGGTCGGATTGGTGAGCCGGGCCCTGAGGGATTGGTGAGCCGGGCCCTGAGCCGGACAACTGCACCGATCTCCTCGAGACGGCTCAGCGTGCAAGACCCGCCCGAGCTCAACCCGTCGTGAAGCGTGCCTTCGTGGGTTGCATCCACGGAGGGGAACTTTCTGAAGGATCTGTATATGGTGGTGAGATGGCCATCCACTTTGATGATGACTCGTCCACTGGTGAAACAAATTCAATGTATCAGCTGCAAGACGGCAGGCTTGGGGGCTGTTCCGATGGCAGCAGTATTCCGGACCCCTTTGAGCCGCCGAGCTGCGCAGGGGTCATCATGGCTGGTACTCAACCCGGTCAAAACTCTACAGCCGCGGCAGCAATAACGTCCGGGTCAGGAGCGGCCGGGGCAGGAGGCCCTGTGCGCCCGCCGGCTCAGGTGCTGATGGATCTCATGGATAAGCTGACGGCCCTGTTAACCACCACAGTTATTCCTGCGAATCAAGATGAACATAATGCAGAGGTGGCACAAGTGCGTGGGGAAATAGCTCGGGCCAAGGAGGCCTTAGCAGCTGAGGACACCAGGTTGGCCACTGAACGGGCAGCTTTGAATGCACGGGCGCAGCAGCTCCAATCAGAGGCTTTCCAGCTTACGATGAACATGAACGCATCTAACGAAGTGATGAGGAGGAGACACCAGAAAACTCAATCCCGTTTGCCTCTGATTTATGATCCTCGTAACCTCTTTGCTACACTCAGAGCCGGCCCTAGTAACCCGCTAGAAGCAAATTAGTTCATGACATCCGGAGCAGGGGGCCTGTTTAGCCTCGGGTGATGGCACCTCCTCATGGGAACATGGCCCCGCCCCGATACGTACCAACACCACCGGGTCACTTTTCTAATCCAATGGAGAACTTGATTGCAGCATCAGCATGTTTGGCGGCTCTCCCAGTGGACGGTGATGATCCAACAGCGGTGGAGATGCGAAGGATCAGAGAACTTGTCCAGACGGCTCTGGCTCAGCAGGAGGCTTATTCCTACAGTCGGGACAGGATTCATTCAAATCCTCGCCCAAGCCAGAGCCCGAGTTACAGCAGGCACATGGAATCAGAAGCCTTGTCAAGCAACGCCCAATGCTGTAACCAGCCCGGCGGTTATAACCCGGTACAGGACCGGATACGTCAGGAGGACGAACGGGCGGCTCAACAGGCGTCTCAGCCGACCGCTCATCAGGCCCTCCCGGATTATCCGACGACTTCCATTGAGGCAGGAGTAGCCACCAGAACAGGCGGTGTTCCTTGTTTGGTGCCGGCTCTACGTAATGTACGTCTGCCCAAGGACTTCAAAGGACCCAGAAAGGTGCCAAATTATACGGCCGACTTACAGCCCGGGGCGTGGATCGAAAGTTATGAGATGGTGAAAGATCGTGGATGTCGCCTAGAGGGGGGTGAATAGGCGCTTTAAAATAATTACGGTTTAGGCTTGAACAAATGCGGAATAAATCTAGCGGTTAATTTGTCAAGCACAAAACCTAAAACAACTAGGCTTACCTATGTGCACCAACAACTTATGCTAAACAAGATAAACTACTAGGTGATAGCATGATATATGACAACAAAACAATATGGCTATCACAGAGTAAAGTGCATAAGTAAAGGGCTCGGGTAAGAGATAACCGAGGCACGCGGAGACGACGATGTATCCCGAAGTTCACACCCTTGCGGATGCTAATCTCCGTTTGAGCGGTGTGGAGGCACAATGCTCCCCAAGAAGCCACTAGGGCCACCGTAATCTCCTCACGCCGCATAAAATGCAAGATGCCGTGATTCCACTAAGGGACCCTTGAGGGCGGTCACCGAACCTGCATAAATGGCAACCCTTGGGGGCGGTCACCGAACCCGTACACTTTGGCAACCCTTGGGGGCGGTCACCGGAACCCATCAAATTGCTTGGGGCGATCTCCACAACCTAATTGGAGACCCCGATGCTTGCCTGGAGCTTTACACCACAATGATTGAGCTCCGAACACCACCAACCGTCTAGGGCGCCCAAGCACCCAAGAGGAACAAGCTCAAGGGTACCAAGCACCCAAGAGTAATAAGCTTCTCAACTTGTAACTTCCACATATCACGTGGAGAACTCAAACCGATGCACCAAATGCAATGGCAAGGGCACACGGAGTGCCCAAGTCCTTCTCTCTCAAATCCCATCGAAGCAACTAATGCTAGGGAGGAAAATGAGAGGAAGAACAAGAAGGAGAACACCAAGAACTCCAAGATCAAGATCCAAGGGGTTCCCCTCAAATAGAGGAGAAAGTGATTGGTGGAAATGTGGATCTAGATCTCCTCTCTCTTTTCCCTCAAAAACTAGCAAGAATCCATGGAGGGATTGAGAGTTAGCAAGCTCGAAGAAGGTCAACAATGGCGGAAGAACACGAGATAAAAGGATAAGGTTCATTGGGGAAGAAGACCCCCTTTTATAGGTGGGGAAAAATCCAACTGTTATGCTCACAGCCCGTACAGAGCGGTACTACCGCTCCAAGGAGCGGTACTACCGCTAGAAAAACAATAGCGAGGAGGCAGAAGGCCAGTAGAACCGCCGGAGCGGTACTACCGCTCGTCCTCACGGTACTACCGCTAGGGATCGCGGTACTACCGCAAAGGGTAGCGGTAGATAACCGCTATGCAGCGGTACTAAAAAAATACATCCGGGCCTACCACCGCAGGACTTGGGACGAGTTTTTGGACCGGAGCGGTACTACCGCTGTAGGAGTCGCGGTAGTGCCGCTCTGGAGCGGTAGTAAAAAATTACATCCGCTCCAATTTGCGGTAGTACCGCTGCAGCCTTTTCAGAACACCAAAACTGCCATAACTTTTGCAAATGAACTCCGAATTCGATGAAATCAAGTTTGTTGGAAAGCTACCGACATGGCCTAACACAATATTGAAATAAATATCAATAAGAATCAAATGAGAAAAGGCCCGACAGAAAATTATGAGAACCATTCCTCGGATAAGACCGGTAAAACCTCCAACTTTGTGAGTTGATCAACTTGATTCAATCTTGACTTAGCCTTGATCAACCTTGAATCTTTCCAACTCTCTTCGTTTGGATGATGTCTTGAAGGTAAACATGAATGATCACACAATCTTCTTCTTCAAGATATGCTTGCAATAAGCTCAACACACACATGACCAATCTTTGGATAATTCCTTAATAGCACCTTGGTCAACCCATAAACTCCTTGAAACCAACACATGGACTTCAAGAAATGCCTACGGAAAAATCCTTCAAATATAACTCAACGCAACCATTAGTCCATAGAGAATGTCACCAATTACCAAAACCACACATGGGGGCATCGCATGTCCTTTCAATCTCCCCCATTTTGGTAATTGATGACAATCACTTTCAAGAGAGTTTATATAAGGAATTATGCATCACCATGCAATGCAACAACCAATAATGCATGCTAGAGAGATGTGTATGCTTAGGAACAATCCAAAGCCAGAAGAGACAACTCTCTAAACTTCTCCACAAAACTCTCTGAAACTTCTCCCCGATTGGCATCGATTGCCAAAATGGGCTAAAAGCTTAGAAGGCCAATATAAAATGTGTTCCCTCCATAAATTGTGTATTTCTCAACAAGAGAGTGGAATGCAATACACATATCCAACGGTAAATACTTGGAGGAAGAGAAACTATATTGAGGCCCAAAGATTGCAAAAGGAAGATATGCCACAAAGACATAACAAAGAGAGAAACAACAAATCAAGCAATCAAAAGATACCAATTGAAGCAAGCTATCAAAAGATACCAATTGAACCAACTAGGCCAATGATCCTATGAGCCACATGAATAAAGGATATTATGATAAGAGCAGAGCAGTGTGTCGGTGTTCTGGGAACGGGGGTCCCCAGACTTGCCTACCTGCGGCCTGCGGCATGGCTCAAAGGAGGCCCAGGATAGCCCATCTTCATCACCCCATGCTCAAGACCCCCGCGAGGGGCTGAGATTGCTGGGCGGACGACCAAGAGCTTCCTCAGCGGCCTCGTCAGTGGCTCATGAGGAGGCGAGAGTTCAAGGCGGGTACCTGCAAGGCGCCCATGACGTAAGCCATGACGACCAAGGGCGCCATCGGGCGCCAGCCGCCAGCAGTAATGGCCTCCTTTCCTCTTTGGTGCAAAGGGAGCAAGCGCAGGCAAGAGCATCAAGCAAAGGCATCCGTTTCGGTGCAACAAGACCAAGACCAGCCCCAACGGCTGGAATGCAGTCATCGTGGAGCCCAAGCCGGCGTCATCACCAGAGCCTTTGGCAGGCGAGGACCAACTTTAGTCAGGATAAGTGTACCCGCTGTTCCCCTTCAAAATGGCCAATTGTTGGCGCCCTTCCCGCTCAATATTTGGGAAGAGGCCCAGGGCCTTCGTCTATATAAGTAGAGCTAGCCACCATAGTAGGGGGGACGACCGGATAGAGCGGGAAGCATCTGAAGAGAGAGAGAGAGAGAGAGACCCGATCCTCAAGCTAGAGCGACGGGACACCACTTAGCAGTTCATCGCTTCCACCAAGAACAGACCCTCGTGAGGCTGTTCTTCCCTGTACTGTTCTTCATCAGCCCCAGAGGCAATCCACACACCACATACTGGAGTAGGTTATTACACCATGATGGTGGCCTGAACCAGTATAAATCTTGCATCTCTTGTGTTGTTCTTGCTAGTAGTTCAGGTCCCTGCGATTCAGCGAGGTACGAGACGGTGGAGGGTTGGATCTCCGCGCGCACCCCAGAGTTCGAACCTTAAGGGTCTGCCGGAACCCGTAATCCGACATTTGGCGCGCCAGTAGGTGCGCCGAATCCGCTTCGCCACCTCGTGTCCCGTCAAGATCGTCATCGCCATGACCGGGCGACTGCTGGCAACCCCGACCCTTAGGCGGCGTGGCCCGCCCACGCAGAGCCGCTTCGCCTCGGGCGACCCGTGCCCTGTGTAGCTCATGTCCGGCAGGGCGCAGGCTGCTGGGCGACGCGACAAAGCTTCGACGATTTCTCACACCGCGACAGCGCGGTCAAGAAGAAGAGCCTCCAACCACGCCGCGACCACATCACCGTACACCCGCCGGGAGCAAGCGAACTCGAGGCGCGCCACGGTGGCTCGAGAGCTGCTGCGATGCAGCTCTTTGGAGAGCGGCTGCCACGACGTCTTCTTTGGAGCGAGTGGCGGAGCTCCTGGCCGCCGCCTCGGGCTCACCCCTTCGCACCCAACTCCCACCTCAAAGCCGAGGGCGGCCCGCACGGGGCTCCACGCGCTCGCGGGCTCCAAAGCTACTCCAAAGACCGGCGAAGTTGTCGGGCCGGGCGGCGGCAGGTTGCCCCGCCCGCCCGCTGGAGAAGAAGGACTCGATGCAACTCACGGCCTGGTGGACCGCCGCGCCACCACCCCACGGCGGGCGCACCGAAAGCAGAGCAGCAAGGCACGCCAAAGACTACGGGCGTGGCCTTCGATGACGGCGCCGAAGAATACGTGCCCCACATGATGGACCAAGGGCACCCGCATGAGGGAGAACAAGACTCTCTCCTCATCCCAATCTGGGGGGATGAGGCGCCGGAAGCCGCGCTCTTCCAGGAGTCTCGAGACGGTCCCACTTGTCACGCCGGGGGCGACGATTATTGGGTACCGCTACTTCCTCAAGAGAAAACATACGCTAACCATAGGTCGCAGGAGGTACAGGTCGCCACAATGAGCGGCTGCCCCGTTCCCGCAGTCTCCTACCCCTCGGGAGGGGGCGCAGGAGCTGCGGAGAGGGGCAGATCCGACATCACCACCGCGGCGCTCGAGCAAGGCGTTCTCGGAGGTAGGCCCTCGCTGGGAGGTGCCTCAGGCCTGCCTGGCGGAGGAGGACCCGTGGTCGCCGGGGAACTGGCTGGCGATCGCTCTACCCCACCGACGGCGTCCTGGTTTCCGGTCGTCGTTGGTGGCACTAGAGTGTAGCGCAAGCGGGGCCCTCGTCTGGCGATATGAAGCAAGGCCGATTACACTGTGAAGAAGGCCCAAGTGCTCGTGAAGCTCGCCGCCCCGTGACACTCTCACGTAACAATGAGTGGGGCTGTACACGCCCCGGAGTCTCACGCCCTGGGGCTCCCTCCTACGCCCAGTGGCAGCACTTAGCTCTGCGCTGGTGAGAAGACGCCCAAGACTAGACTAGGTGCCGGACACGGCTTTTTCTGCTTTTCTTGCTTTTCCTCCGGCTGTCATTTTCCCTGCTGGATTTAAGTTGAATTTGAGCTTGAAGATTTGCGGCGTATTCGGGAAGGGGTGCTTAGTCTCGCTCGAGCAAATTTCGCGTTAAGTTACAACTCCGCTTCAGCTGCCTCCCCTCGCGAGCCCCTCGCGAGCCGGGCCAGGCCAAGCTTGCGCGCAGCCCAGCCTGTCGCCGTCGCGTCCTCTCCGGAGGGTTTTTACTGCCGGTCCTATGGATTCGATCAGTAGGCGATCAAATCGCCCAGGCCTTCCACAGGCTATCTCGGGGCTCGTACGAAACAAAGGTAAACCATCCAACTAGCGTGCCGCTTAGCCAACCGCTTCGCGCGGGCGTATGGGCGTTGTAACACCTGCTAATACGAAGAACGCAAGTTTTACATGAGGGGCTCCCCCTCCCAAAATGCTCTCACCTCCATCAGGCCAAAACCTGAGTTCTATTCATGCAGGGTAATGGAACAAGGACAATACATGGTCAGTCGGACAAATCCCCCAATGCATCCTCAGGAGCACCTCCCGAGCCGTTGCTGGCGTCGCTGGCCTCGCCGTCGCTGTCTGCATGATCGTCGGCGGCGTCTGGGCTGTTCACCACGCCGCCCTCATCGGCGGCCACGACCACACCGTCGTCGTCTGAAGCGAAGGACCGGACGAGGGCATCCATGTTGTCTTCCACCCAGTGCGCCAGGTCGCCCCGGACGGCCTGGGGAACTGGGGCGATGGCTGCGTCAAAATCAAAGTGAGGTTCCATGTCCCGGAGATGGCTGAAGACGCGAGAGAAGGCACGCCCGAGCAGCGCGCGGCTCCTCTCCTCCACCAACCTGTCGGCCCTGACCGACCACGCCTCCAGCCGCGCCACCACGTCAGTGAAGAACTGAAGGTTGCCGGCATAGTTAACCGCGTGCGGCTGGCCTACTGCCGCCTAGCAGATATTATCCAAGGCTACGTTAGCTCTTTCCCGGAGCGTGGCGAGCATGGGATGGTGCTCGTGCTCCAAGATTCGCCGCTGACACATCTCGTCCGCATTCTGGCGCGCAACAGCCTCGGCCTCCTCCACCGGGCGAAGAAGGAGCGCCTCGGCACGAGAGGTGGTGGACTCCTCTGCGCCACCTCGAGGGCGGCCCGAAGAGCATCGGCCCGCCGCGTCGCCTCCTCCAGTTTGGCCCTCAAGGCAGCAGTCCTGCCCTCAGCCTCGGCCTTGATCAACCCCAACCGCTCCTCAAACTCGTGCTCGAGGTTCGAGCGCGTCGTTGCCACTCGGCGTCCGACCTCCTCCATGACGTGGGCTTCCCGTGCTGCAACCTCATCCTCTGCCCGCGTCGCCAAGCGCTCCCTCGTCTCCAAGCGCCAGACTGCTGCGTTCGGCGGCTTCAGCGTCGGCGCCTCTTCACGCTTTTGAGCTCCGGCCGAGTCGCCAGAGGCCACCTTCATCGACGCAAGGGCTGCCTCGTGCAGCTCCGCTTGCTCCTCCAACGAGTGGCACCGGCCAGGCTTCCCGTGCCCGCTCCTCCGCCGCCTCTCGCCGCCTGTCAGCTGCCCGGGCCTCCTCGACGGCCCGAGAACAGGCCTCCCGAGAGGCTGCCAGCGATGCCTTGGCCTCTTCATCATCAAGCTCGCGCTGGCGACGCGCAAGGGCGGCAGCGCCCTCCAACTCGCGCCTCTCTGCAGCAGGCGCGCAGGCCTCGGCCTCAAGGCGCGTCTTCGTCACAAGAAGCTCTTCACCAAGAAGGCTCACCGCGTCGGCCGCCCTTCGAAGAAATCCCTGGCGAAGGGCGCGACGCTCCCGGGCGTGTTCGCGCACGTCCTCCACACCATCAACCGACCCAGACGGGCGCCGGGAGCCACGAATCAACACTCCCCCTCCGGGCAGGGGGCTGGCACCCTCGCGACGGCCGGGCACGCCGCGCCAGAAGCCCGACCTGGAGCCAGCCCATCCCCAGACGAGGCGCGAGGCGCTTAAGCCAATCGCCGTCACGACCAGGCGAGAAGCCCACGGCAGGCTAGCTATGCCTCGGGAAGGCTCGCGAGGAAGGATCGCGAGGCGCGCGGGGCCACGACGCGCCTCGGGACAGCTCACCTCCCCAATCGCCCTTACCACGAGAGCTCCACTGCTTGGAGCACTCGAGGGCTGGGGAGGGGACGAAGCAGAGGGGAACGGCTCCTCACCCGTCTCCGTGAGCTCGGCAGGAAGGGGCCTGCAGGGCAAGGATCAGTACGAGCAGCAGAAGAATCAGGAGCTGGAGAAGGAGAATGCTTACTCATCAGTGGCGAAGTACTTGCTACGCTTCAAGAAAGCGACAAGGGTAATCATCGCCCAGGGCCTCCTTCTCTTCCCGGGAGGGCCTCAAGTTCACGCTGAAACGACCCAAGATTTGAGCGCAGGATCAGCCTGCAGCCGAGGGAGAAGCATCAAGGCGGCTTTGCTAGGGGCGCCACCGATCTGTGGCCGCTGGTCGCCTCACCAGAGAAGCGGCAGGGCCTCGGGGCTCCAGCCACGGCGCTGCAGGCAGCTACTTGCCGCCCTCGGCATGCGGCATGAGCCTCGGAGCTGCCCCTCACGAGCATCGCCCGGCGTTGCCACCCAAGGGGGTCCTTCGTCTCGGGCGGCTCAGGCCTCCCTGCTCCGCCACTTGAGGAGGAGCCGCCTTGGCACCGGGAAGGGCTGTCACCACCATCGGATTCTCGCGAGGCCCTCGGAGACCAGCGGGCCCAGCCCCCATTCATCGAAGATAGGCATATGGTTCACCAGATCACCCCTGTTCCTACAGAGGTACAAAGAAGGCCCCTTCATGCCGGATGCCACCGGATTAGGATCGCCAACAGGGATCGGAGCACTTTCCTTAGCGCTTCTGGCGTCAGGTCTTCTTCCTGGAGCCTCATGCGATCACCAGGCCCGCCGAAGGCCCACATCCGGTGGGAGTGGTGTTGAAGAGGAGCAATGCGGCACATCAGGAACTCCTTCACCACCTTGGGCTCCGTCACAGCAAGCGACCTCAGGAACGCGAAGCGGCGCCAGACAAAGGCGAGCCGAGGGCTCGAAGCCGCCTCCTGCCCCACTGAATTGGGGACAAGAAAGTAGGTCGGCTCAGATAGCAGGGGGCTGGGCACCCCACATCCACGCACAACCACATCTCGCGGAACTCAGCCGCTGGGCGGAGGCAGTTGAAGTCAATCCCCGAGGCTGCTTTGTCTCGCGCGGCGACGAAGCTCACGCACGCCGAGCATTGAGTGGGGTCGACAAGGCGCAGAGAGAAGAAGTGGTGCAGCAAGGCAACCGAGGGAAGGATGCCCGTCATTGCCTCACAAACAAAGGCGAAGACCGAGAGGAGAGTAATGGACTCAGGACCCAGATGCATCATGTGGATCTGATAATGGGAAAGCACGGCATTGAAGAAATCAGAGAAGGGGGGAACCAGTCCCGCCCACAGGGCGTCAGCAAAATACCGGACCTCGGTGACTATCCTGTCGATGGCGAAGTGGGACGCGGGCCAGGCCGTCGTCCTCCCGCATTCGTTGAAGGAGGTGGCCAGAGCCGAACTGACCTTGCCCAAGCCCTCCAGATTGAGTATGATTGACGGGTCGACAGCGGAGGCCGCCGGCGGCGGCGAGCAAGGCGGAGGCACAGGTTTCTTCCCTTTCCCCTTCTTCGTCGGAGCCATGGCGATCGAAAGGGGGAAGGGGGGATTTGAGATTGGATTGGAAATGGAAGCTGGAGTTCGAGAGAGGGAAGGACTGGAGCGCACAAGCAAAGAAAGAGGGGAATGTATGTGTGCAGCGTGTCCGCTTAGCAAGGCACGAAATAAGGAGGCGTGGGGAACAAAGGCCGCCCACGCCCAATCAACCGCCATGCGTCGCCTAAGGTCAGGCTGTTAGGGGCTCATGACGCTTCAAGACTTGCCCTTTCGCCTCAGACGGCCAAGTCCGGGCAAGGCCAGGCCCGGGTCTGCCGGTGTTCGGGAACGGGGTCCCCAGACTTGCCTTCCTGCGGCCTGCGGTGTGGCTCAAAGGAGGCCCAGGATAGCCCATCTTCATCAACGCATGCTCAAGACCCCCGCGAGGGGCCAAGCCTCGCGGGGCGGACGACCAAGAGCTTCCTCAGGCGCGGCCTCGTCAGGCTGGCTCATGAGGAGGCGGAGAGTTCAAGGTGGGGTACCTCGCGAGGTGCCCATGACGTAAGCCATGACGACCAAGGGCGCCAGCGAAGGCGCCAAGGCCTGGCGTCCTCCTTTCCTCTTTGGTGCAAAGGGAGCAAGCGCAGCGAGAGCATCAAGCAAAGGCATCCGCTTGGTGCAACAAGACCAAGACCAGCCCCAACGGCCGGAATGCGCCATCGTGGAGCCCAAGCCAAGGCGTCATCACCAGAGCCTTTGGCAAAGCGAGGACCAACTTTAGTCGAGGATAAGTGTACCCGCTGTTCCCCTTCAAAATGGCCAATTGTTGGCGCCCTTCCCGCTCAATATTTGGGAAGAGGCCCAGGGCCTTCGTCTATATAAGTAGAGCTAGCCACCATAGTAGGGGGGGACGATCGGATAGAGCGGGAAGCATCTGAAGAGAGAGAGAGAGAGAGAGAGAGAGAGAGAGAGAGAGAGAGAGAGAGAGAGAGAGACCCGATCCTCAAGCTAGAGCGACGGGACACCACTTAGCAGTTCATCGCTTCCACCAAGAACAGACCCTTGCGAGGCTGTTCTTCCATGTACTGTTCTTCATCAGCCCCAGAGGCAATCCACACACCACACACTGGAGTAGGGTATTGCACCATGATGGTGGCCTGAACCAGTATAAATCTTGCGTCTCTTGTGTTGTTCTTGCTAGTAGTTTAGGTCCCTGCGATTCGGCGAGGTACGAGACGGTGGAGGGTTGGATCTCCGCGCGCACCCCAGAGTTCGAACCTTAAGGGTCTGCCGGAACCCGTAATCCGACACAGTGTTCTAAAGAGACTAGAGAAGCTCCCCATGATTTGTGCACATCAAGAATTTTTTTATTTGGATACAAAGTGCACAAAATAGGATCATAGCTCCCCCAAAATCAATAGAAACGTACAACAAGTGAAGAGAGCATATAGGAAACTAAGCCTAGTACTTGCAAAAAACACATGGTTGAGCAACAAGTAAGAGAGGCAACTTAAGAGTGGGCTCAACCAAAAGATGTGTGTGAGTCAAGGCAATGCACTTGAGAAGACTAATGTACGGAAGAGAATTAAGCATCAATAAAGTCTTGAAAGAATGAGGCACACGGTGCAAGGCCTATCATTCCCACACACAACTAGCAAATGGGTTCACAAGCTTACTAATAAGCATATAGAGAACCTATGCTTGTGACAACCCGCGGTGAAGATAGAAGATGAAAGGCTCATCAAGACGAGGGATACCAATTAAGATGGCAAAAACCTCGTAAAGATAAGCATGAGGAAAATAATCTTCACCACACAATAGCGCATCAAGATGCAATGATAGAAGACACGCACTCAAGGCAAAAGCTTTCACGGAGCCACCAAAGAAATAACATAAGAAAGACAAGGTGGACGTGAAAGAAAGGATATCATCTAGATATGCAACTTCTCTCAAGTGTATAAGATTCTAGGTAGACGAAATCATGATGATATATGTATCTACAAAAAAGGGTGTACACGCGAAATAGTTACAACACGAAGGAACACGATATCCAAAAGGAAGTCATACATATACCAATAAGATATTTGCTTGGAAGCATAGCACATGGCTAGATATGGTCTTACAAAGATATAAATGAATTCCTACCACACACCCATCAAAGACATCACAACTAGCAACATGAGATCATCGTTGAGATGCTTTGAGAAAGGAAACAAGTATCACAAGATGGAATGAAAATCATGCTAAGATGCAACCTACACAAGGTTGAATGCAAGAAAAGAATGCATGAAGAGATACTTGTTACCGAGATATCATTGGAAGGATGTGGTAGATACCAATTAAAGGTAGGTAGTAATTCATTGATCATCCTAGCTTAACTCCAATTAGCACATGATGACACCACCTTCCTTGTGAGTGAGCCAAGCGTCCAATGCATCTCCAATTGTTCCTGGAACAACAACACAAACAAAATGGTACCTAAACTCATTGGGACCAAAGAGTTAGAGAACCAACAATACATAGGACAAACTCCACATAAATATGTGCATATAGATATGAAAATGAACTTCATGCACATCTCATCCAATTTGAGACTTGGTGGAGTTCCCTATATATTGGGTCAAAGAAAGAAAGCATGCCAAAGAAACTACATGAAGTTAATATGCATGCTCAAGACTTTCAAGAACCGATACCAAATGAGAAAGGAAAAACAAGTGAAGAAAAGATACTAAATGAATAACTCATCACTTGGAGGATATCCATAATAGATACATCGAGGAATGAGATATCCGATGATACACACTAAATAAAAGATATCAACCCCCAAAAGAGAGGATGGTTCCAAACAAACCAAGCTCTCTACAAAGTTTCATGATAGCACACAGTACCCAAAAGAAACGACTTGCCTTCTGAGGGAGTCCTGGATTAGGGGGTGTCTGGATAGCCGAACTATCACAGTTGGCCGGACTCCTGGACTATGAAGATACAAGATTGAAGACTTCGTCCCGTGTCCGGATGGGACTTTCCTTGGTGTGGAAGGCAAGCTTGGCGATACGGATATGTAGATCTCCTACCATTGTAACCGACTACGTGTAACCCTAACCCTATCCGTGTCTATATAAACCGGAGGGTTTTAGTCCGTAGGGATCTAACAACAATCATACCATAGGCTAGCTTCTAGGGTTTAGCCTCTCTCGATCTCGTGGTAGATCCACTCTTGTACTACCCATATCATCAATATTAATCAAGCAGGAGTAGGGTATTACCTCCATCGAGAGGGCCCAAACCTGGGTAAAACATCGTGTCCCTTGTCTCCTGTTACCATCCGCCTAGACGCACGATTCGGGACCCCTACCCGAGATCCGCCGGTTTTGACACCGACATTGGTGCTTTCATTGAGAGTTCCTCTGTCGCCATCCTTAGGCCCGATGGGTCCTTCGATCATCAACAACGACGCCGGTCCGTGGTGAGACTTTTCCCCGGACAGATCTTCAGATTCGGCGGCTTTGCATCGCGGGCTAATTCACTTGGCCATCCGGAGCAGATTGAAAGCTACGCCCGGCCATCGTGTCGATTTGGGAGTTTGAACTACACGACCGACATCCGCGGAGACTTGATCTTCGACGGATTCGAGCCACGCCAAGCGCCAAGACTGTCCTCGATGGGCGCGATCTAGCTCGCCACCGAGCAGTGCCACGAGGTCGCGACCAGCGTCCGCCCGACCCTTAGCTCGAGCCGACTACCGATCGAGGACGAGTGGCTGGACACCGCCTCGGGGGCTACGATCTCTACGGCGATTGAGCCGAATTCCATCCCTGTCCTTTGCGAAGACCGTGACTCCGAGGTGCCGGACTCCTCACCGGACACTGAACCCTCCGCGCCCCTTCCAATCGAATCCAATTGGGCCGTTATGGAGTTCATCGCCATGACATCTTTCAAAGACTTTCCCTTTGGCGACATCCTGAATTCACTAAAGTCTCTCTCTTTATCCGGAGAGCCTCGGCGGACTACGGTCAGGAAGGCTGGGATGCGGACGACGAAGAAATTCAACGCCCACCCACCGCCCACTTTGTAGCCACTGTCGAAAGCTTAAACGACGTGCTCGATTTCGACTCTGAAGACATCGACGATATGGACAACGATGTAGGAGACAACCATGAACCAGCACCTATAGGATGCTGGACAGCCACCTCATCCCACGATGTATACATGGTGGATACACCTAAAGGAAGTGACGGCGAGGAACAACGGGACACTACGAAGGATAAATCCCTCGAAAAACAGTCAAAACGGCAACGTAAACGCCGCACCAAGTCCCGCCGACAAAGACGACAGCCATTGCACTCCAGCCATAGAGCAGGGCAAACCGGTGATCTACTTAACATGCTATCAAGCAACCGTCCGAACAGGACAACTTGGATAAACAACCCGTCCCCGATGAAGATAACAGTCCGGACGATCTCACGCCGGAAAAATTGTTGGAGCAGAAGAACCTCCAAAAAAGGCTCGTCGCCACTGCGCGTAGCCTAAAAAAGCAGAAGCGGAAGCTCAAAACAGCGGAAGATGCACTCAGAATCAGATGGAGCAAAGTACTCAATACCGCAGAGAAATACGGCATACCGCCAAACAAAGAGCTACCCAAGCGCAAATTACTGCCCGAATTCGATGAGGAGGCCAGAGAGCCCCGCAATCAAAGAACAAAGAGGCCGCCCGGTCGGATAGACGACCACATGGCAAACATGGAGCGGTAAGGCGCCAAGACACAAGCCAAGACGCGATCCGCATAAGGATTCAGATCAAAAGGATGGCCCAGTTAGGTCCATCTATGGGCCGAGAAAGCAAGCTCTTCCAAGCACCGCAACACGCCAATTATCCGAACATCACGACACACCCAAATATAGGGGTGCCAGACACCCCTGTGTTTCACCGATGAGGTCGGATCACGAATTCCCAGTGGATTCAAACCCGTAAACATAGAGGCATACGACGAAACAACAAACCTCGAGTCCGGATTGAGGATTACATCCTCCACATACACATGGCCGAGGAGACGATCTCCACGCCATATAAAATACTTACCCTCAAGCTCAAAGGGCCAGCCCGGCATTGGCTCAAAAGCCTCCCTGAAAATACCATTGGAAGTTGGAAAGAGCTTGAGGATGCTTTTCGGGCAAATTTTCAAGGGACTTATGTCCTTCCTCCGGATGCAGACGATTTAAGTCACATAACTCAACAACCCGGAGTCATCCTGCAAATTCTGGAACAGGTTCCTTACCAAAAAGAACCAAATAGTCGACTATCCGGACGCCGAAGCCTTAGCAGCTTTCAATCACAACGTCCGAGACGAATTGCTCGCCAGACACCTCGGCTAGGAGAAGCCGAGAACCTTGGCTGCATTAACAAGCCTCATGACCCGCTTTTGCGCGGGAGAGGATAGTTGGTTGGCAATATGCAGTACCAGCGACCCAAGTACATCCGAAGTCAGGGATGGAAATGGAAAACCACGACGCAGCAAGGACCAGCACGGACAAAGGGAAACAGCCCAAGAGCGCGGCAACAACGCCGGATTCAAGCTCCCGCAGTAACCATAAAACCTACCCCTCAAGGACAACAAAGAACGAGCTATCCAACCTCAACAAAATCTTGGACAAAATATGCCAAATCCACAAGACTCTGGAAGCTCGCAAAACCATACCCACAGAGATTGTTGGGTCTTCAAGCAGTCCGGCAAACTCAATGCCGAACACAAGGGGCTCGACACACCAAGTGAGGACGACGACGAACCCCACAAGCAGAGCACCGGAAAACAAAAGAATTTCCTACAAAAAGTCAAAACAGTGAACTCACTTATGACAAAAGGGAAAAACAGAGCGGCGCCCATAGAAACACGCGCCGCACGGTCTATCCAAGCAGAGTCCCAACGATGGTTGTCAAAACCAATCACCTTCGATCATCAAGACTATTCCTAAGTATCCGAACGCTGGATGTACTGCCTTGATATTAGATCCTATAATCGACGGACTCCAATTTACACAAGTCTTAATGGACGGAGGTAGCGATCTAAACCTGCTATATCAGGACACAATCCGCAAAATGGGGATAGACCCAACCAAAATTCGCCATAGCAACACCTCCTTCAAAGGGGTAATGCCAGCCTATATGCCCATTATGCGGGCTCCCTCACCGCTAGAAGTTGTGTTCGGCTCATCCAACAACTTCCGCCGCGAAAAGTTAACCTTCCACATTGCCCCATTCGAAAGTAGCTATCATGCACCATTGGGCGTGAAGCTTTCGCCCGCTTTTAACGCATAATACCGCATTATGCATCTCTTACACTTAAAATGCCCGGTCCACGCGGCATCATCTCATTAAAAGGGAGTATTATGTTACTCAAGACGGAAGAACGTGAGACCGCGTTGACAGCCCCACACCAATCCGCTCCGCTAATCAAAGCACCTGAATAGGTCATTCAACTCCGGACATGGCTAGACGGGTCCGGGCGCCTACTAGCGGCATACCCTCGCATAAGGGCTGCACGATGCACAACAAGAGACAATAAAGCTCAATCGTATTCACTTTTCAAACCGTACTGCTTTATTTAATATAAAGTACATTTTTCGCACGATCTTTTTTCTTTCCAACTAAGTTCTTCTCTTTTACAGATGAACACCGTGCTACACCCGGCCCAGATACGACACAACGGAGACACAAAGCGCAGACGCGCAAGAGGGACCCGTTGCAAGGATTCTTTTCAGATTAAGACCCTGCGTAAACCTTTTTACCGCCTCTTGTTCATACACATCCCCGGTTTCTTGCTATAACCAACGAGGAGGCTGGTGTTTTGGCATCGGCCGCACAGAATTTTTGCGCCGCACTGAACACTGTGGGCTTAGGGCATTATTCTCGCCCGTTTTCATAAAGACCGAATACCTTAGGGAGTGTTCGGCGCCTCGAAGTTAGGCCTTATATGCATCAGCTCCGACTCATGTCTTTGGTCAAATGTTGGGTTTGCCCGGCCCCTGTTTTGCTGCCTTATGTTCCGTTCTATCGGCTTAACGCGGCACCACCGTAACTCATGCGATTGTGCCCTTGTTCGCCAGTGTGAGCACCTCAAGAGAGAAAGTCAAAATCGATCGTCATGATATAGCGTGAGACTGGTCAACCACTCGATGACCCACCGTAATGTTTAGAATTCACAAGCATTAATGAAGGACTGCTTTCGGTCAGGCATACACGCGCTTCAATTCGGAGAGCGCGGTGCCCCTAGGGGCTATATAGTAGCCCCGCCATCGAACTCCTATGGCTAAGTGAAAGTGATAAAGCATTATAGTCCGGTTGCCTAGTTTTCACGCTTATCACCTCCTTTACGTGACCAAGACGTTGGATTATGTGAAAATGCGCTTTTTGCAAACACCCCGCACTATGTGTGTGGGGTCAAGCCAAAGACCGCCATCTTTCAAAGTTATATACACATATACATCAACTCAGACAGAGGTGTTTTAATACTTGAACGCACAAGTATAAAAAGCTCTTATATTATATTGAAACATTGTTTTCACAAATCATACATGTCATTTAAACATAATATCCTTCGAGCATCGTGTCTCTATTAAACGCAGCGCCTGCAGACTTCCTCAAAATAGTGCTCGGCAGGTACTCGGCTTCGTCTGACTCTTGGGATGCAACGCCGCTGGCCTTCATCTCCGCCTCAAAGATGTCTTAACACGGGCAAGAGCCATCTCACAAGACCTCTATGCATGCCGACCGCTTCATTGCATCGATATGCGGCACCGCACCAAGAAACCGCTGCAACAAGCCAAAATAACTCTTCGCTCGGGCCTCTTCGTCCACAAATGAGTCACGACAGCCTTTCATGGCAAGTCCGGACAACCTATTCAACTCAGCCCATTCGCCAAACGATCGGTTAACGAAAGTGGACGCCCGGACTATGGAACTGCGACAAAAAGCTCTTCAATTCCGTGATCCTTTTGACCTCGGAAGTGTCCGTCGCTGTCTGCGGCACTCGCCGCCAAGTCCAGATAAGCATCCTTCCCACTCCACAGCCGGTCCAATTGAGCGTGCATTTTAGGATCCGTGAATTTTCTCCGCAAGATCGTAAAGGGCTTTCCACCGCAATATCTCCGCCCGACGTAGCTCCTCCTTCATAGCTCTCATCGCAGAGCGAGTGTCCTTGGCCTCGGTGGCGGCCTTTTTCAGGTCCTCTTGTTTCGCTCGATCTTCTTTTTCAAGAAGCTCACAACGGTCAGTAGCATTCTTCAATTTCACGGCCATCTCGGCCATTTCTTTCTTACTTCGGCAGTGAGCAGCCTGTTCGGCTTTTAGCTCTGCGGCCACCTTCAAGGCCGCCACATCACTTTTTCTGGCTTGCTCCTTGGCTCGGGCGAGCTCCGTCTGAAGGTTCTCCATAGCAGCGGCACCATCTGCATTAAGCATACATGCTGTAAGGCATGGGCGTCAAGCTCCCTTACCAGGTGTCCGCGGAGAAGTTGCATACCTTGTGACTCTTCAAGCCGCTTATTAACAAGCATGATGTCCGCATCCGCCACGTCAAGTTGCCGCTTCAGTTCGGCAAATTCATCACCCGCTAGCCACCGGACGCTTTCGCCACCTACATAGGAAGAGCGCATATTATACACAGGGTTATGATCCTCGGCACGCCGTCATTTTTGACACCGCACCAAGTCTCGTGGGCTACTATCTATACAGGCGCATTTATATGCAAAACTGCCGAAGGTACATCATTTGCGTACCTCAAAACCCGTCAAGAAACTTACGACGGCTTCATGCAATCCGCTCTCATGAATGAAATCCTTTCAATCACCATACCCATTAACGTCACGGTGATCTTCCGAGATAGACGCCGCCGAAAGCAGATCCTTCAGCTCCTCCGACCGTACACCCGTTGGTGCCGGACTCGTCCGGTGGCCTTTTTCGAAGGCCGGACAAGGAGGGCTTTGAGGGGACATACGGCTGCCTTCTAGCCCCGCCGGATTCGGAGAAGCCCTCCGCAAAGACACCTCAGGGTCGTCCACCTCGCATAACGGTATCTAAGAAGCGGAGGCGTTTCGCTCTCCATCATCTCCGGATCAAGATCCTCAAGACGAAGCTCACTGTGAAGGGCTGAGATCCGAACTACAAGGCAAACTTTCGGTTACCTTCGTAAATAAACGGGATGTCTCTCTTTAAAAAACGCCCCTTTACTTACGGCTCATTGGAGGGCTGATCTCCTTGGGTAAATAGTGCGGCCGGGCATCTCCCGCCGCAGACCCTCTCGGTGAAGATTTCTTCCCCGCTCGAGGCTTTGGTCTCCGGATCTTCGTAAGCGGTCCTCTTCTCCCTTGAGGGAGGGATTCTCGATCCCCCATTTCTTGATAGCCTCCTTCGTGGAGGTAGTAGTTCCCTTGTTCCCCCCTTCGCCTTCTTCAAAAGGCACAGCCTCTAGCATCTTGGCTAATACAGGATCCGGCGTGGTCTCTAGGAGGGGGGACGGACACCTGATCAGTTTTGCTTTTGCTATCCACTCTTGTTTAAAGGATAGCTCTTTTAAGGGCAAGTTTATGATAAATATGCGGATAGCATGTCCGGGGACAGGACTACTTACTTGAGTATCGGCGATTGTAGCTCGGACTGCGTCCTCGGTTAAGTCAGACACATTGCTTGTGATCCAAGAACAGTTGGTACATCTCCACAAAGTGCTACACCCATAAAATGTTGGAGAGCTCGTGGTCCCTCCGGATTGAACTCCCACAAAGTGAGGGGGGCGGCGCTTGCAGGTGGCAAGGTGCGATGAATCAAGATGACATGCGCCACTACGACCAGATTGATCTCTCTCTCTGGAGGTCTCGAATACGGCCTCGCAATGAGGTACATCCATGGACGATCCACACGAGCCCTTTATTGACCCATGACGCCTCACGGAGTGGAGGACCCAAGCGGAAGGTGTGGCGCCGCCCATTTGGTGCCCAGGAGCGGTGATATAGAACCACCTCTGTTGCCATAAATTGAGCTCCTCTTGAAAAGAGCCCTCGGGCCATGGAGCGTCCGCATTCTTGCTTATAACAGCCCCTCCAAGACTACCGATGCCTGCTGATTATCTTCGGCTTCACTTTGAAGGTCTTGAGCCACAATCCAAGTGAGGGGTAATGCGGAGGAAGACTTCACATACGACAATGAACGCATTTAGATGTGGAGGATGGACTCGGATCCAAGTCATGGAATTCCAGCCCATAATAAAACATGAGCCCCCTCACGAAAGGGTCCGTCGGGAAGCCTAAACCCCGAAGGAAGTGAGACACGAATACCATGCTCTCACCAGGCTCGGGAGTGGGAATAACCTGCCCTTGGGCAGGCAGCCTATGCGAAATTTCGCCGGTTAGATACCTGGCGTCTCTCAGCTTTAGCACATCTTCTTCCGTGACGGAGGAAGACATCCACCGGCCGTGCAGGTCGGAGCCGGACATCATTGAAGGTCCGAAGCGCCTAAATCTGGAGCTTTGGGTGTTGGAACTCAAGGCGAGGGGCGGATTCGATTGAGATTGAAAGAAAGGAGCGGGCCTTGGTCTCGTTATAAAGAGGTTGAATACCAAGAGCCCTCCCCGTGACCGTTCGGGACTCGCCTTCGATGGAGGAAGCGTGCCAACGGGCACGACTGGGTTACCCACGCCCGTATTGATGAGGATCCCGGAATAAGGGGGCACGATCTCCGCCCGATAAGACGTGCCAAAACCGCCTTCGCTAAAACGCTACCGAGGTGGAAAAGTAAAAACGATTCAGATAAAGGCACGGCCGTGGTGACGTCACGCCGCGGAATACGTCAGCAGATCTGTGCAAAGGTTATTCTCTACAGTAGTATGTGGAACTTGTTTTGCAGAGCCGGACACTATCCTTGTGTTCAAAATCTTCTATGAAGTATTCGGAGGAGGAACCCGCCTTGCAATGTCGAAGACAATATGCGCGCCGGACTCGTCGTCATTGAAGCCTGGTTCAGGGGCTACTGAGGGAGTCCTGGATTAGGGGGTGTCCGGATAGCTGAACTATCACAGTTGGCGGACTCTGGACTATGAAGATACAAGATTGAAGACTTCGTCCGTGTCGAGATGGGACTTTCCTTGGCGTGGAAGGCAAGCTTGGCGATCTGAGATATGTAGATCTCCTACCAATGTAACCGACTCTGTAACCCTAACCCTATCCGGTGTCTATATAAACCGGAGGGTTTTAGTCCGTAGGACGAACAACAATCATACCATAGGCTAGCTTCTAGGGTTTAGCCTCTCTGATCTCGTGGTAGATCCACTCTTGTACTACCCATATCATCAATATTAATCAAGAAGGAGTAGGGTATTACCTCCATCGAGAGGGCCCGAACCTGGGTAAAAACATCGTGTCCCTTGTCTCCTGTTACCATCCGCCTAGACGCACAGTTCGGGACCCCCTACCCAAGATCCGCCGGTTTTGACACCGACACCTTCCATCGACACACACTTGATAAGGATCACAAGATGAGTGTTTTATAGAAAATAGGATAGCTCCCCCAAGACTAGTGCATTATAGAGAAATTGCATTTGAATACAAAAGGCATGAGGTGGGATCACCACTTTCACTATATCTAGAAAACACTAGACAAGATCAAGAAATAAACAAGATCCACAAGTAGTATGGAAGACAAAGGGAGTTGATATAATCCTTGGAAAGAGAAAAGGCAAATAAAAAGCAAAATCCAATGTAAAGATGGTCAATAAATTCTACCACAAAAGTGAGTACCAATTGTCAAAAGACAAGAAGTAAATGGAAATAATTCCCGGTGGTAGATAGCAAGGATATTCGACATCATCTTCACACCAACCAAAAAGCAAATTGCAACTTGTAGAGCTAACATGCCACCTAGGAACAAGATAATTTACAATATCAACTCTAGATGACAATATCTCAAATGTACACATTTTCTAGGCTAGTAATATACACATAGCATATTACTCCCCATAATGTGATACCAATTAAAGATAGACAAGAGGCAATTAAAGGATCCAACAAGAGATAATTAATGGACTATTTAGAATTTGAATTTCACATGATAAGACATACCACATAGCGACTAGATAATCTTGTAATATCAATACTAGATGGTATTCCTCATGTACACACATTTATAGGATTGTGAGGTGCACAAAGCACATCACTCCCCCACAATGGGATATTCCATTCATCTCTCACAAGAGCCAACTAAGATATGACCAAGATGCACAAAGGCTCAACGAACGACATACATGTACATGATGTGCAAACCAACACACACATACTTGATTGCTCAAGATAATCAAGTTGGAAGCACACCATATACAAACACATGCAAGGAACGAAACCAAACATGCAAAGGGGCAAGTAACTATAAATGTAGACACTTTAAGCACGAGTTACCGCAAGGAGGAACATTGGATATAAGATAGAAACTTGATAATCCGAATGACTTGGCTTGAGACAATAAGAATGATGAAGTCCCCTTAATTCTTCATAATGTAGCCAAGTCTCCAATGACCTCCAATATCACCTATTGATCAAGTTTGAGCTTGTTGGTCCCCAACCAAGTTGGGTCCTAAGAGGTTAGTCACAATAGGCTTGGCTAGCCAAATGGTTATTATCTTGACACCACTTTGAGCACCAACAAATTTGGCAAACACATTGCCAACATTATCCTTCCCAAGAGAATAGATATCATCAATAATAATTGGGTTGGATAAGTTACCACTAGTGCATGAAGAGGCGAGGTGACCTTTCTCGCAACATAGGTAGCAACGTCTACTCTTCACTTTCTTCTCACTTGATTTCTCAACTTGAGAAGCATAAGCTTGAGTCTTCTTGGGAAGAGGCTTTTCTTCAACTTGAGGTTGAGCATGAGAATGAACTTGTGGCCGCTTCCTTGTTGCTTGTCACTAATGGGTTTCTTCTTCAATGGGCAAGATCTAACATGATGCCCTTCAATTTTGCACTTGAAGCAAATAATCTTGGCCGAATTCTTGACTTGTTCTTGGCCCTTCTTCTTGATCATCTTGGACTTCTTTTTCTTATTGGAGTTGAATCCAAGTCCACCTTTGTCATTGGGGGATTTTTTCACACTCAAGATATTGTTGAGTGTGGATTTCCCTTCATGACTCTTTTACAAGTCTTTCTTCAAAGAAGTGACTTGGGCCTTGAGCTCTTTGATTTCCTCTACATGGTTAGTCTCAACACAAGTACTAGAGGAAGTATAAGCTTCATCATTAGAGCAACAAGGCAAGGAAAGCAATTCATCACAAGATGTACCAATGTTATGCATGGATGAATCACGAGGACTAGCAAAAGGCAGTATAGCATTTTGAATAAAAGTAGTGCTAGTATCCACATGAGTCTCACTAGATGTTACCTTAGCAAGCATGGCCTCATGAGCTAACTTTAGCACATTATGGGATACTAGAAGATCATCATGAGAGCTTGTGAGCTTTACATGATTTTCTTCCAACATCCCATAATTGCTAGATAGCAACTCAAGTTGAGCCCTTAGCTCAACATTCTCCTTCAATATGGATGCTTCACAAGAGATAGAGTTAGTAGCACAAGAATCATCATTAGCAACAATAGGAGAAGGCAACTTGGCAAGATCTTTTGAATATGAAGCTTTAAGTTGTGCATGAGACTCGGTGAGTTTGATGAGCTCACTCTTAATGACCCTTGAGCCATTTTCGAGGTGCCCAAAGTCCTCAAGGAGTTTAGCATGCGCAACTTCAAGCTTCTCATTTTTAGTGTCAAAAACATTGACCACCTCAAGAGCTCTATCATGAGATTCCTTCACTCTAGATAATTCTAGAGCAAAAGTCTTCTCAAGATATTCCTTGGTGGTTTGTTCAAGTTCGAGAGCTTGGGAGAGGTCCGCGATCTCATTAGCGTAATCACGTTCATGACCTTCCATTTTATCAATGTTGACCTCATGCTCCTCAAGACGAGATTCTGACTCATCAATATATTTCTTGCCCTCAATAGCAATAGACATGATTTCCATGAAGTTGGAACGAGCAATTTTATTCTTAAGAAGAGCTTTAAAAATCATTTCCCTTAATTTTTAAGGAGGCAACATCATCATTCTCTTCATCATAATCAACATCATCATCACTCTTGCCATCATCAATATCATCACAAGATATATTGGGATTCAAAGTGGGAGATACCTTTGAAGCCTTGGCCATAAGGCAAAATGCAATAGATGATGATGTAGGATCCCTTGAAGCACCATTCAAGACCACATCTTGTTCCATGGAGTGTTGGGTTTCCTCTACATTGTTAGCACCACAACTCAAGGAAAAGCATGCATTTTTATTATGGCAACAAGATATAGCAAGCATATCATCATGAGATTTAGTCAAGCAATTTATACATGATATGCAAGGACTATCAACACAAGCATGTGAAACATGTAAGGTGCTCGAAGTGTTAAAGTCCAAAGAGAGACCATTGCAATAAGATAATGATGAAGGATCACCAAGAACAAGCACACTATCATCATTGCAATGACCACCACTACTCACCCTAGCATTACCTTGTGGCAATCCACATGTAGGTGAAGTAGAAGAGGTTGAGAAGGCAACATGGCCGGAGGTGGAGGGAGAACAATCATCCCCACAAATCTTGGTCACACCATATTTATCTTGAAGCTTTGTCCATAACTCATGAGCATCCCGGAACAGCATGAGTTGAAATATAACTACATTGCTCAAAGCATCAAAAAGCACATTAGAAGCTTGAGCATTGAGATAAGTGTTTCTCTCATCCTCTAAAGATAATCTTTGGGGATCCTTTGGAGGAGAAAAACCCATATCTACAATTACGCTCTAAATTTGGGTCCATGACCCTAAAGAGATTAAGCATGCGAATTACCCAAACATCAAAATTTGTGCCATCAAAACTAAGAGTGTCGAGAATCCTAATCCTCTAGTCGACATCTTTACTCTCTAGGTGGTTAAGCTCGACAAAGAGAGACGAGGCTCGATACCAATTGAAAGATCGTGGATGTCGCCTAGAGGGGGTGAATAGGCGCTTTAAAATAATTACGGTTTAGGCTTGAACAAATGCGGTAAAAACCTAGCGGTTAATTTGTCAAGCACAAAACCTAAAACAACTAGGCTTACCTATGTGCACCAACAACTTATGCTAAACAAGATAAACTACTAGGTGATAGCATGATATATGACAAGAAACAATATGGCTATCACAGAGTAAAGTGCATAAGTAAAGGGCCTGCACGAGATAACCGACGACGCGAGACAATGATGTATCCCAAAGTTCACACACTTGCGGATGCTAATCTCCATTTGGAGCGGTGTGGAGGCACAATGCTCCCCAAGAAGCCACTAGGGCCATCAGTAATCTCCTCACGCCAAGACAATGCAAGATGCCGTGATTCCACTAAGGGACCCTTGAGGGCGGTCACCGAACCTGCATAAACGGCAACCCTTGGGGCGGTCACCGAACCCAGACACTTTGGCAACCCTTGGGGCGGTCATCGAACTCGCCAAATTGCTCAGGCGATCTCCACAACCTAATTGGAGACCCCGATGCTTGCCTCGGAGCTTTACACCACAATGATTGAGCTCTGAACACCACCAACTGCCTAGGGCGCCCAAGCACCCAAGAGGAACAAGCTCAAGGGTACCAAGCACCCAAGAGTAATAAGCTTCTCAACTTGTAACTTCCACGTATCACGTGGAGAACTCAAATTGATGCACCAAATGCAATGGCAAGGGCACACGGAGTGCCCAAGTCCTTCTCTCTCAAATCCCACCGAAGCAACTAATGCTAGGGAGGAAAATGAGAGGAAGAACAAGAAGGAGAACACCAAGAACTCCAAGATCAAGATCCAAGGGGTTACCCTCACATAGAGGAGAAAGTGATTGGTGGAAATGTGGATCTAGGTCTCCTCTCTCTTTTCCCTCAAAAACTAGAAATAATCCATGGAGGGATTGAGAGTTAGCAAGATCGAAGAAGGTCAACAATGGCGGAAGAACACGAGATCAAAGGATAAGGTTCATTGGGGAAGAAGACCCCCTTTTATAGGTGGGGAAAAATCCAACCGTTATGCTCACAGCCCGCACAGAGCGGTACTATCGCTCAAGTGAGCGGGTACTACCGCTTAGGGCGGTAGTACCCCTTTGAAAACAATGTGAGGGAGGCGAAGGCAAGAGAACCGCCGGAGCGGTACTACCGCTCGTCCTCACGCAGATTACCGCTTAGATCGCGGTACTACCGCAAAGGGTAGCGGTACTATTGCTTGCGAGCGGTACTAAAAAAATACATCCGGGCCTACCACCGCAGGATTTGGGACGAGTTTTTGGTCTGGAGCGGTACTACCGCTGTAGGAGTCGCGGTAGTACCGCTCTGGAGTGGTAGTAAAAAATTACATCCGCTCCAATTCGCGGTAGTACCGCTGCAACCTTTTTAGAACACCAAAACTGCCATAACTTTTGCAAACGGACTCCGAATTCGATGAAACCAAGTTTGTTGGAAAGCTACCGACAAGGCCTAACACAATATTGAAAGAAATAATAATAAGAAGCAAATGAGAAAAGGCCCAAAAGAAAATTGTGAGAACCCTTACTCGGATAAGACCGGTAAAACCTCCAACACGGAAAACATCATAGAAGATGCATGCAAACTCCGTTTTCGATGAACTCAAGCTTGCCATCAAGATGACCATAAGCTCTAAGACTCACAAAGAGAACCAAACAACAACCAAGAAACATGATGCAAGGATGCAATGGTTTGAGCTCGATTTAACGACATACGATCAAGCTACTCACTTGAGAGCCCCCTTGATAGTACTGGCTATCGATCCTATAACCCGGTCTCCCAACTACCACCATGAGACCGGTAAAATAAAAAACCTATCAAGGGCAAACCTTTGCCTTGCACATGATCCACTTGAGCTAGATGATGACGATCTTGTCCTCCTCAAGATGGACCACCTTTCTTGATTGCGTTGGGTCGATGGAGACTAGATGATTGCTCCCCCATACTCCACTATGGGTGAGCAACTTTTCGGCACATCTTCACAAGTCCATTGACACCACAATGGATGGCAAGCTTCAAGCACTTGATCTCTTCATGATGCTCCACTTGAACTTGCACACGGCAATCTTGATGACGATCACCACCTGATGTCATTCTTTCCATGGGTTGTATGATATCTTCCTCTTGACGCAAGCCCATGGACACGTACATAACCCCACATAGACTCTCACATAGACCATGGGTTAGTACACAAAGTGCAATGGACAATGCTTACCATACCATCGGATCACTTAATCCCTCTCGGTACATCTTCTACGCTTTGTGAGTTGATCAACTTGATTCAATCTTGACTTAGCCTTGATCAACCTTGAATCTTTCCAACTCTCTTCGTTTGGATGATGTCTTGAAGGTAAACATGAATGATCACACAGTCTTCTTCTTCAAGATATGCTTGTAATAAGCTCAACACTCACATGACCAATCTTTGGATAATTCCTTAATAGCACCTTGGTCAACCCATAAACTCCTTGAAACCAACACATGGACTTCAAGAAATGCCTATGGAGAAATCCTTCAAATATAACTCAATGCAACCATTAGTCCATAGAGAATGTCATCAATTACCAAAACCACACATGGGGGCACCGCATGTCCTTTCAGATGGCGATGGAGCTATTGGAGGTCAGTGACGCGGCAATGGCTAAGTACTTCACCATGATGTTGGATGGAACGGCCCGGTCTTGGTTAAAGGGTATGCCGCCTAATTCCATCGGCTCATGGGCGGAGTTAAAGGCCCGGTTCATTCCGAACTTTAAGGACACCTGCAAGCACTCCATGTCGATTGTGGACTTAACCAATTGTAAACAAGAAGAGGGTGAATCCACCACTCATTGGGTGCGCCGGGTCAAGGAGATAATACATTCATCTGACAAGATGGATGTTGGCTCTGCAGTCCTCATGTTGGAGAAGAATTGCTGATTTGAACCGCTGAGGCAGAAGCTGGGGCGTCTCAAGCGTGATTGTAATGATATGGGTACACTGATGGCGGCTTTAGTCAAATACACCGATTCTGATAGTACCAAGGATCCCGCGTCTGATGAGCAAAAGATAGGGAAGGGAAAGAAGAACGACAATGGAAAGGGTCAACAGCATAACCCGATGAATCAAGGAGGCAATAAGCGTAAGGCCGAGGGTAACCCGGAGTTTGTGGCCAATGCCAATGCACAGGTAACAATCAGAGACGCAAGGGAAAACCGCCCCCTCGATCTGGCGGGTCAGGTCCATCTCTTGAGCACTTACTCAATGAGCCCCGCCCAAGACATCAGACCCGGGAGAGGCCAGCCACTCACTTATGGAAGGATTGCGCGATCATGAAGGCTTTCAAGAATTCCAACATGTTCGACGGTAATCACGGGTCGTGGCGGCTCAGTGCGGCCGCTTTCATGGCCCAGGCGGTGGTTCAAATTCCGGCTTTCAGGGGAATCAAGGCGGCTATAATCAGCAGCAATCTGGTCAAGGAGGACAACAGCAGCAGTTGGGTTATCAAAGTAACCAAGCAACTGAATAGTGGACAATATCATGTGTTCACCACTAGCTTATGCAAACGTGACCAGAAGATTCACAAGAGGGCGGTGAATTCTATTGAACCGGCAGTCCCCCGTTATTTGAGGTGGTCAGAGCAGCCAATTGTCTGGAGTAGGGAGGATCACCCTGCCAGGGTTGACAATCCGGGTCAGTTAGCTTTGGTGGTGGCACCTCAGGTCGGTAGATATAAATTCACCAAGGTACTCACGGACGGAGGTAACAGCATCAACATCCTCTATTACGAGACCTTTCGACGCATGGGTTTGACTGACAAAAAATTTCCATGGAGTGGTGCCTGGTAAGTCGGTGTAACCAGTCAGTAAGATTGAGTTGGAGGTGGCCTTTGGAGATGAGTACGATTCTAGGGCTGAGAAATTAACCTTTGAGGTGGTCAAAATTAAGAGTCCATATCATGCTCTGTTTGGGCGGCCGGCTTATGCCAAGTTCATGGCTCGGCCGTGTTATGTTTATTTGCAGCTTAAGATGCTTTGGGTCACAAGGGCACCGTGAATCGTGCACGGGAGCCGAAAGATAGCCCTGGAATGTGAAGAAGGTGATGCGGCTTATGCTGAGTCTGTTTGTGCAGCAGAGGAGTTGAAGTTTTATCAAGATAATGTTGACCCGGGGATATGACCTCCCTGAAGAAGCCAACCACAGAGCATGACCCGGCAACGAAGTTTAAGTCGGCTGCTGAAACCAAGCATGTTGATTTCACTCCAGGCGATTCGTCTAAGCGATTCAAGATCGGTGCCAATTTGGATCCTAAATAGGAAAGCACGCTCATCGAGTTCATCCGTGAGAACCGGGACATCTTTGCATGGAAGCCTTCTGACATGCCGGGTGTACCGAGAGAACTCGATGAGCATACTCTTAATATTGATCCAAAATATAAGCCGGTCAGATAGTTTCTTTGACGATTCAACGAAGAGAGACGGAAAGCTATTGGTGAGGAGGTGGCCCGGCTCTTGGCGGCCGGGTTTATTATTGAAGTTTTTCACCCTGAGTGGTTGGCTAACCCGGTGCTTGTGCTTAATAAGAACGGCACTTGGCGGATGTGTGTGGATTACACGGACTTAAATAAGGCTTGTCTGGCTGATCCCTTTGCTCTCCCCCGTATTGATCAAATCATTGATGCTACGGCGGGTTGTGAGTGTTTGAGCTTTTTGGATGCTTACTCTGGCTATCATCGATCAAGATGGCGATTATGACCGTGGAGAAGACAGCCTTCATCACTCCGCTTGGAGCCTTCTCGCTATGTATCTATGCCATTTGGGCTCAAGAGTGCCCAAAGCGACTTATCGGTGTGTAGGTAATCGTCTCCATGATCGATTGGACGCAATGTTCATGCTTGTGTGGATGATATAGTGGTTAAATCCAGAGAGAAGGAAACCTTGATAGCTGATCTAAAGGAGACCTTTGACAATCTCCGGGTTTACAAGATGATGCTTAACCCGGCCAAGTGTGTGTTTGGCGTGCCAGCGGGCAAGCTTTTGGGTTTTCTGGTTTCCAACATAGGTATTGAAGCTAATCCGGAGAAGATCAAGGCGATTACCTCTTTAGCTAAGCCAGCGTGCATCAATGATGTTCAGCGATTGGCGGGTCGTGTTGCTGCCTTAAGCCGTTTCATAAGCCGGTAAGGCGAGAAGGCCTTGTCACTGTATCAGATGATGAAGAAAACAGACACTTTTGTCTGGAGTGAGGCTGCTAATGCTGCCTTTGAAGATTTAAAGAGACAGCTATCTGAGCCGTCGGTCCTTGCGGCTCCCATTGATAGAGAGCCCTTGCTGTTATATGTGGCTGCTAACTCACGTGTTGTCAGTGTTGCAATCGTGGTGGAACGCAAGGAGGCCGGCAAGGAGCATCCGGTTCAACGGCCGGTTTACTACATCAGTGAGGTGCTCATTGAGTCTAAGCAAAGGTATCCACATTGGAAGAAGCTTGTTTACGGGGTGTTCATGGCAAGCCGGAAGCTGAAGCAATACTTCCAAGGTCACCCTATCACTGTGGCAAGTTATGCCCCCTTGGGAGACATCATCCAGAATAGAGAGGCCACAGGACGAGTCGCCAAGTGGGCCATCGAGCTTGGGCCTCATGGCTTGAAGTACATGCCACGTATTGCTATTAAGTATCAAGCCCTGGTGGACTTTATCAACGACTGGACAGAGCTGTAGACACCTGAGGAGAAGCCGGATAACACATATTGGACTATTCACTTTGGTGGGTCCAGGCAATTGGAAGGCTCGGGGGCTGGAGTCGTGTTAACTTCCCCTCGAGGTGACAAATTTTGTTATGTGCTCCGGCTCATGTTTCCTTGTACTAATAATGCAGCTGAATATGAAGCCTTGCTCCATGGTCTTCGGATGGCCAAAGAGATGAATCTGAGCCGGGTAAGGTGCTTGGGCGACTCAGGTCTCGTGGCTCAACAGGTGTCAGGCAAGTGGGACTCCAAGGATCCCCTCATGGCGGCTTACCGTCGTGAAGTTGATGCTATGGCTGGGCACTTCAAGGGTTATCAAGTGGAGCATGTTGATCAAAGGAAGAATGAGGCGGCTGATGCTTTAAGCCGGCTGGGGTCTCAGTGTAAGCCGGTGCCACCTAACACCTTTTTGGATGTTTTTCATAATCCTTCGGTTAAGTTACCCACAGAGGAAGATTTAGTTGTTCCAGATCCAGAAGCACAATTGGTGGCGGCTCTTCACGTCATCCCAGATTGGATAGTGCCATATTTGGCTTACATGACCCGGGGAGAGTTGCCTGAGGATGAGACCTCGGCGAGACAAATCATCTGGCGATCTAAATCCATGACAATTGTTCATGGTGAGTTGCATCATTGGAGTGTCACTGGGGCGTTTCAACGTTGTGTGTCACCTGTGGAGGGTCATGAAATACTTCGTGGGATCCATGAAGGGGATTGCGGTCATCATGCCGGGTCAAAATCTCTCGTGGCCAAAGCTTGCCATCACGGTTTCTATTGGCTGACGGCTCACGCTGATGTGGAGGATCTGGTCAGTAAATGTGATGGTTGTCAGAAATTCTCACGACGAGCTCATATGTCGGCTCAAGAATTGAGGATGATTCCAATTACTTGGACGTTTGCAGTCTGGGGGCTTGATATGGTCGGGCCCTTCAAAAGGTCTAAGGATAAAAAGACACACCTCCTGGTGGCAGTGGATAAATTTACAAAGTGGGTTGAGGCAGAGCCGGTCAGTAAGTGTGATGCAGCCATGGCAGTTCAATTCATGAAAAAGGTGATTGAGGGAGTCATGGATTAGGGGGTGTCCGGATAGCCTGACTATAACCTTTGATCGGACTCCTGGACTATGAAGATACAAGATTGAAGACTTCATCCCGTGTCCGGATGGGACTTTCCTTGGCGTGGAAGGCAAGTTGGTGATACGGATATGTAGATCTCCTCCCATTGTAACCGACTCTGTGTAACCCTAGCCCTCTCCGGTGTCTATATAAACCGGAGGGTTTTAGTCCGTAGGACGAACAACAATCATACTATAGGCTAGCTTCTAGGGTTTAGCCTCTCTGATCTCGTGGTAGATCTACTCTTGTACTACCCATATCATCAATATTAATCAAGCAGTGAGTAGGGTTTTACCTCCATCGAGAGGGCCCGAACTCGGGTAAAAACATCGTGTCCCTTGTCTCCTGTTGCCATCCGCCTAGACGCAGTTCCGGGACCCCCTACTCGAGATCCGCCGGTTTTGACACCGCATTGGTGCTTTCATTGAGAGTTCCTCTGTGGTCGCCATCTTTAGGCCCGATGGCTCCTTCGATCATCAACAATGATGCGGTCCAGGTGAGACTTTTCTCCCGGACAGATCTTCGTGATTCGGGCGGCTTTACCTTTGTGGGCCAATTAAGCAGCCATCTGGAGCAGATCGAAAGCTACGCCTGGCCATCAGTCGATTTGAAGTTCGAACTACATCGGCCGACATCCGCGAAGACTTGATCTTCGACGGGTTCGAGCCACAGCCGAGCGCTACCAAGACTGCTACGATGGGCATGATCTAGCTCGCCACCAATAAAGGCCTCGAGGTTTGATTGTCCGGCCCGACCCTTAGCTCGAGCCGACCGAGCTAATCGAGGATGGGTGGCTGGACACCGCCTCGGGGTTACAATCTCTACGGCGATCGAGGCGAACACCAGCCTTGTCCTCTGCGAAGCTTCGTGACTCCAAGGTGCCGGACTCCTCTCCGGACTGGAACCTTCCGCGCCCTGCCGATCGAATCCGATTGGGCGCCAATCATGGAGTTCGCCGCGCGGACATCTTTTCAAGACTTCGCCTTCGGCGACATTCTGAATTCACTAAAGTCTCTCTCTCTTTATCAGGAGAGCCCTGGCCGGACTATGGTCAACAAGGTTGGGATGCGGATGACGATGATTTAAAGCCCACCCACCACCCACTTCGTAGCCACTGTCGATGATTTAACCGACATGCACAACTTCGACTCCAAAGACATCGACGGTATGGACTAACGATGTAGGAGATTTATCAGAACCAGCGCCTTATAGGGCAATCGGACAACCACCTCATCTCATGATGTATACATGGTGGACACACCTAAAAGAAACGACGATTTAGGAACAAAGGGACGCAGCGAGGATCGTTCCCTCTAAAAGCAAGTCAAAGCGGCGGCGTAAGCGCGCTCTAAATCCCACCTCGACAGAGACAACAGCCATACTGACTCCAGCCACAGAGAGCAGGGCGAACTTGGACGATTTAACATGCCATCGAGCAACCGTCTCAACAGGCAACTTGGATAAACAAACCGAACAACCCGCCCCGGCGAAGATAATAGTCCGGACGACCTCACGCCGGACAAGTTCTGGAGCAGAAGAACCTCCACAAAAGGCTCTGCCATCGCTTGGCTGTAGCTCGAAAAAGCAAGCGGAAGCTCAAAACAGCGGAAGATGCACTCGTAATTAGATGGAGCAAAGTACTCAACACCGCAGTAACACGGCGACAGTCGCGACACAAAGAGCTATCCGGCGAAAATTACTGCCGAATTTGATGAGGAGGCCTTAGAGCCCCATAATCAAAAAATAAGGAAGCCACCCGGTCGGATAAACAACCCCATGGCCAACATAGAGAGGCAAATGGCGCCACATTAACAACCCGCACGCGATCCGCATAAGGATTCAGATCAAAAGATGGCCCAGCCAGATCTATCAACGGGCCAAGAAAGCAAGCTCTAGTAAGCAATGCAACGCAACAAGTATTTGAACATCACGGCACACCCAAATATAGGGGTGCCGCACACCCCCTATGTTTCACCGATGAGGTGCTGGACCATGAATTTCCAGCGGGATTCAAGCCCGTAAACGTAGAGGCATACGACGGAACAATGACCACAGGTTTGGATTGAGGAATATATCCTCCACATACACATGGTCGGAGGAGATGACCTCACGCCATAAAATACTTACCCTCAAGCTCAAAGGGCCAGCCCGGCATTGGCTTAAAAGCCTTCCCGAAAACACCATTGGAAGTTGGGAAGAGCTCGAGGATGCTTTTCAGAAAATTTTCAAGGGACCTATGTCCGACCTCCAGATGCGCATTTATTTAAGTCATATAACTCAACAACCCGGAGAGTCAGCCCGAAATTCTGGAACCGATTTCTTACTAAAAGAACCAGGATAGTCGACCGTCCGGACGCCAAGCCTTAGCAGCTTTCAAACACATTGCTCGAGATTTAATGGCTCGCCAGCACCTCGCCAAGAAAAGCCAAGAACAATGGCCGCATTAACAAGCCTCATGGCCCGCTTTTGTGCAGGAGAGGATAGCTGATTGGCAAGATGCAGTACCAGCGACCCAAGTACATCCGAAGTTAGGGATAGGAACGGAAAACCGCGACGCAGCAAGGACCAGCACCGGACCAAGGGAAACAGACCGAAGAGCATGGCAGTCAACGCCGGATTCAAAAGCTCTCGGCAGAATCAGAAAAAGCTGCCCCTCAAGGATAACAGGGACGAGCTATCTAACCTAAACAAAATCTTGGACAAGATATGCCAAATCCACAGTACTCCCGGGAATCCTGCAAACCATACCCGCAGAGATTGTTGGGTCTTCAAGCAATACGGCAAACTCAACGCCGAACACAATGGGCTCGACACACCAAGCGAGGACGATGACAAACCCCACAAGCAGAGCACCGGAAAACAAAAGAATTTCCCACAAGAAGTCAAAACAGTAAACTCACTTCACGTGACAAAAGGGAAAAACAAAGTGGCGCCTATAGAGATATCGCTACCATACGGCCTATCCCAGAGGAGTCCCGCCACTGGTTGTCAAAACCAATCACCTTCGACCATCAGGATTACTCTAGAAGTATCCGAAACACAGGATGGACTGCCTTGATATTAGATCCGATAATTGACGGACTCCACTTTACACAAGTCCTAATGGACGGCGGCAGTGATCTAAACCTGCTACATCAGCACACAATTCGCAAAATGGGGATAGACCCAACAAAAATTCGCCATAGCAACACTTCCTTTCAAGGGGTAACGCCAGGCCCAGATGCCCATTGTACGGGTTCTCTTCTGCTAGAAGTTATGTTCGGCTCCCCCGACAACTTCCGTCGCTAAAAGCTAACCTTCCACAGCGCCCCATTTACAAGTAGCTATCAAGCACTCTTTGGACGCCAAGCTTTCGCCCGCTTTAACGCATAATACCGCATTATGCATCTCTTACGCTTAAAATGCTCGGTCCATGAGGCATCATCTCATTAAAGGGAAATATCGAGTGTTCCTCACATGGAAGATCGTAAGGCGCTGCCTTTGACAGCCACACACTAAACCGCTTCACTAATCAAAGCACCTAAACAGTCGTTGAGACTCGGACATGGCTAGACGAGTCCGGCGTAAACATACAAAGGGCTTACTAGCCGCATACCCCAATACAAGGGCTCCAGCATGTACAACAAGAGACAATAAAGCTCAATTTTACCCATTTTTGAATTA
This sequence comes from Aegilops bicornis, assembly GCA_021605145.1. Lineage (NCBI taxonomy): Eukaryota > Viridiplantae > Streptophyta > Magnoliopsida > Poales > Poaceae > Aegilops > Aegilops bicornis. The sequence continues at coordinate 570,272,091 of CM038669.1, read as the reverse complement.
TACTTTGTTTATTTTATATAACATACATTTTCGCACGATCTTTTTCAACTAAGTTCCTATCTTATACAGATGAACAATGTGCTACACACGTCCAGTATAAGGAACAATGGAGACACAGGCGCAGACGTGCGTGAGGGACCCGTTCCAAGGATTCTTTTTAGATTAAGATCTTGCGTAAACCTTTTTACTATCTCTTGTTGATACACATCCCCGGTTTTTGGTATAACCGAGGAGGAGGCTGGCGCCTTGGCATGTGGCCACGCTGAATTTTTGCTGCACTGGACACCAGGGGGCTTATTACCAAGGGCGTCGTTCAGCCTGTTTTTCATAAAGACCGAATACCTTAGGGAGTGTTTGGCGTCGCGAGTTTGGCCTTATATCCATCAGCTCCGAATCATGTCTTTGGTTAAATGTTGGGTTTGCCCGGCTCCTGTGTTTTGCTGCCTTACGTTCCGCTCTATCGGCTAAGGCGGCACCAGGAGAACTACTGCGATTGTGCCCCGATTCGCCAAAGCGAGCACCTCAAGAGAGAAAGTCAAAACTGACTGTCATGATATAGCGTGAGACTGGTCAACCACTCGATGACCCGCCGGAATCATTAGGATTCCTCCGCATTAACGAAGGGCCTTTTTCCCGGCCAGGCACACACGCGCCCCGAATTCGGGTGAGCGTGGTGCCCCTAGGGGCTATCTAGTAGCCCCACTGTCAAACTCCTATGGCTAAGTGAAAGTGATAAAGCATTATAGTCCAGTTGCCTAGTTCGCTGCGCTATCACCTCCTTAATAGGACCAAGACATTGGATCAAGTGTGAAAATGCGCCTTCATGAACACACCCGCATTATATGCGTAATGAAGTCAAGATCGCCATATTTCAAAGTTATATATACATATACATTAACGGCCGCACAGGAGGTATTTTAATTCTTGAAGGCACAAGTATAAAAAGCTTTTATATTCCCTCAAACATTGTTTTACAATAATACATGTTATTCAACATAATATCCTTCGAGCATCGCGTCTCTATTAAACGAAAGTGCCCCGCAGAACTTCACGAAAATAGTGCTCGCAGGTACTGGCCCCGTCTCAATCTTGGGATGCAACAGCGATGGCATTCATCTCCGCCAAAGATGTTTTGACATCGGCAAGAGCCATCCGCGCACCCTCTATGCACGTTGACCTCTTCATTGCATTGATATGCGGCACCGCACTAAGGAACTGCTGCACCAAGCTAAAATAACTCTTCGGCTCGGGCCTTTCCGGCCACAGATGACTCACGACATACTTCATGGCGAGTCCGTATAACCTATTCAGCTCCACCCATGTGGCCAAATGATCGGTTAATGGAAGTGGGCGCTCTGGATTGTGGAACTGCGACCAAAAAAGCTTTTCCACTTCGTGATCCTTTTGATCTCGGAAGTGTTCGGCCGCGTCCGCGGCACTCGCCGCCAAGTCCAGATAAGTGTTCGCCAGACTCCACGTACCGGTCCAACGGAGCATATTTAGGATCCCCGAACTTCATCCGCAGCATAAAGGGCTTTCCAGCCGCGATATCTCTGGCCTGATGTAGATCCTCCTTCATAGCTCTCATCGCAGAATGAGTATCCTTGGCCTCAATAGTGGCCTTCTCCAGGTCCTTCTATTCCGCCCGATCTTCTGTTTCAAGAAGCCTGCAGCGGTCGGCAGCATTCTTCAACTTCACAGCCATCTCGGCTGAGGGAGTCCCGGATTAGGGGGTGTCCGGATAGCCGAACTATCATCACGGCCGGACTCCTGGACTATGAAGATACAAGATTGAAGACTTCGTCCCGTGTCCGGATGGGACTTTCCTTGGCGTGGAAGGCAAGCTTGGCGATACGGACATGTAAATCTCCTACCATTGTAACCGACTCAGGTAACCCTAACCTATCCGGTGCCTATATAAACCGGAGGGTTTTAGTCCAGAGGACTAACAACAATCATACCATAGGCTAGCTTCTAGGGTTTAGCCTCTACGATCTCGTGGTAGATCTACTCTTGTACTACCCATATCATCAATATTAATCAAGGTGAGTAGGGTATTAGCTCCATCGAGAGGGCCCGAACCTGGGTAAAAACATTGTGTCCCTTGTCTCCTGTTACCATCCGCCTAGACGCACAGTTCGGGACCCCCTACCCGAGATCCGCCGGTTTTGACACCGACATTGGTGCTTTCATTGAGAGTTCCTCTGTGCCGTCGCCCTCAGGTAGGATGCATCATCTGCCTTTTTAAAGATGATACTATCGCCAAAGGAGCCTTGGTCACGCCGAACTCTTCGCTAGGTGGTTTTCTTATGACCGCCATCCGCCATCGCTACCGACGATGACCTCTCGAGTCATCGAAACCAATCTCCATGTTAATTTGGAACTTGCCGAGCAGTTAGATCCGATCGAGCTCTCCTCCAGAACGAGCTCTTGGATCGCATCGCCACAGGAGTCGCCACAGACTACGACCGGATCGGGTCTAAAACCGATCTGAGAGAGATCAACTCTCCCCAAGCTACCCATCATGTTGCTGTGATAGAGGAGCAACGCGGCAATTCTTCTTCTATCTTAAAGACTAGCTACGTTCGGATTCCCGATCCCTCCATGCCGGATTCCCGCAGAGGGACGGATGTCGATCAAGCCCTGAACTTAAAAGTCGGTGGCGGGTTGGACTCATTGGATAACACTCAAAATCCAAACTTACGAAGTTCGAAACTTCTCGCCCCCGAGTCCTAAATTGGATGGGGTTAGGATCTAGTTCCACCCGCCCACCCAAACATTAGTGATCTCTCTCGAATTCGGCAAGAGCCAATCAAACAAAGACATCATTATCGGGCCGATTCCTCCCGGTTATGGACAGGATAAAGGACCGCCGAGAGAAAGATTTAATCTCACTTTTTTGCAATAATTGCACGGACAAAGGAATCCTAAACGCCATAAGTCGTCAAAAATTACACGCTTGGATGACTTGGTGACCATAGTACAAAAGTATCGTATGGCGATGGAGAGTGCTTGGAAAACCGAAAGTCAATTTTGGGATAATCCGCCCCGAATACATCCCTAGTCCGGAATAAAAGGGTGCATCATCACCAAGCACCGCTTAAATATCAAAAACAAAACCCCTAAAGGGTACGGAACCGCATCGAGGGTTGGCTAAACGGACCTCGTAAAATTCATAGCGTAGAGGGCGCCACTCCAACTCACAGCCTTCGAGCATGTTGGATACTATGGCAGTGGCCAAAAGTGGCTAAGAGCTTCTAGCTTCGTAATCCCAGCCCAAAGAATACCAAAGACGGTGTTAATAGTCTCGAGACTTTCGCATCAAATAACATGCGAAACGAACACTCCGCAACCTTGTCAAGTCTACCAAGTAGCAACAATACATCCATGGAGCGACACGGCCATTACCTTCAATGCCGGATTTAACCCAAATTCGAACAGCCAGAGCACCACCGCATTGGTTCTCAGTCCAATAGTGGACGGCTTTACGCCTTTACAAAGGTACTCATGGATGGCGGCAGCGGATCGACCCTCATCTACGAGGAAACCCTCGAAAAATGGAAATAGATCGAACCGCATTGAGCGAAGCGGCACAACCTTTAGAGGAATAATCCCGGCCGGAAGCATGCTGCAGGTGAAAAATCACATCGACGTAGTGTTCGCTCACGGACAATTACAGTCCGAGGAGGTCACATTTCAAGTGGCCCTGTTCAGCAGAGGATATCATGCTTCATTAGGGCGAGAGGCATTCACAATTTTTCAAGGTATACCCGATTATGGGTACATGTAGCTTAATATTCCCGGACCTAACGGTATCATCAATCTCGCTAGTGATCCGAACATAGCACTCCGCTAGAAAAAAGACAGCCGCACTAGCCCTCGAGGCACTATCCGAAGCCCTAGCGGCCGAGGAACTCACCGCGATGCGCTCCATGGTGAACAGGGACAATGTGATACTTGATAAAAGATCCAAGTCCACCTCTTTCAAACCAGCGGATGAAATAGTCAAATTCCAAGTCCACCCAACGGACCCTGCAAAGACGGCCTCCATTGGGGCACAATTAAACCTTGATGTAGATGCTGCACTACGAGAATTTCTACGAGAAAACTGGGACATTTTTGCCTGGCACCCTTCAGACATGCCAGGAATCCCACGTCGGTCGGCCGAGCACATCCTAAATATCCTAAAAGGATTCAAGTCAGTCAAACAGGCTCTTCGGCGCTTTTCCAAACCCAAGAGACAGGCCATGGGAGAGGAGCTAGCCAAACTTCTGGAAGCCGGATTTATCAGAGATATAAAACATCCGGACTGGTTAGCAACTGGTGATGGTACCAAAGAAGGACAAATCCTGGCGCCTATGTGTTGATTTCAAAGACCTTAATAAGGCTTGCCCAAAAGATCCCTTCCCCTCCCTCGAATTGATCAAATTATCGACCTTCTGATGAGGACCACGACTCATTGTGCTTCCTCGACGCATTACTCGGCTACCACCAAATCAAGGTGCCGGAGCTGTACCAAGCTGCAACAGCATTCATCACTCCATACGGCCCGCTCGCTTCAACACAATGCACTTCGGGCTCAAAAATGCCGGCGCAACATATCAGCGCATGATTCAGACATGTCTGGCAAACCAGATCGGCAAAACGGTGGAAGCATATGTAGATGACGTGGTCGTCAAAACCAAGCACGTCGAAACTCTAGTAGATGACTTGAGGCTCACATTCGACAATCTTCGAAAATATGACATCAAGCTCAATCCGGAAAAATGCGTCTTCGGCGTTCCAGTCGGAAAGCTCCTGGGCTTCATTGTGTCCGGTAGAGGAATTGAAGCAAACCCAGCCAAGATCCGAGCTCTGTCACAATTGGATATTCCAAAAGACCTCAAACAAATACAAAAATTGACTGGATGCGTAGCGGCTCTAAGCCGCTTTATTTCCCGTTTGGGAGAAAAGGCGTTACCCCTTTACTGCCTCCTCCGCCGCACCGAACACTTCGAGTGGACGGATGCCGCAACGGCCGGACTCGAAGAGATAAAAGTCATATTGGCAACTAATCCGGTCCTGGCCGCGCCCAACATGGGCGAACCAATGCTATTATATATCGCCGCAACACATCAAGTTGTCAGCGCGGTGCTCGTCGTCGAACGAGAAATGGACGGACACCGGTTCCCTCTTCAAAGACCGGTTTATTATGTGTCCACTGTCTTCACTGCATGCAAATCCCGGTACCCACATTATCAAAAGATAGCATACGCGGTGTTCATGGCATCCCGGAAGCTGCGACACTACTTTCAAGAGTGTTCGATAACGGTAGCCTCCGAAGTACCTCTTAACGACATTATAAACAACCGCAACGCGACGGGCCGGATTGCTAAATGGGCCATAGAGCTCCTTCCATTCGACATAACCTATAAGCCACGGCGAGCTATCAAGTTGCAGGTTTTGGCCGACTTCGTGGCTGAATGGACCGGTTTAACTCCCTAAAGAGTACGGGCGCATACTCCAATTGATCGTGCACTTTGACGGCTCCAAAATGTTGGCCGGCACAGAAATTTGGCGTCGTCTTGACGTCCCCAACCGGGACACACGATCCAATACGTCCTTCAGATAATGTATACGGACTCCAACAATGCGGCCGAATACGAGGCCCTTCTGCACGGCCTCCGGATGGCAGTCTCCATGGGCATTAAACGCCTAGAGGTGCGCGGGGATTCGAACCTCGCGATATCTCAAATAAACAGAGACTTTGATGCCAAAGATCCGAAAATGGCAGCATACCGCAATGCGGTCCTAAAATGTCAAGACGGTTCAAGGGCTCGAATTTCATCATATAGCCCGGGATAACAACCAAAGGCGGATATATTGGCACGCATCGGTGCAAAACGCGATGCCGTCCCGCCCAACATCTTTTCTCGAACGGCTGTTCAAGCCATCCGCATTACTACGTGAAGGGAGTCCGCAATAACAATCCGGACCCAACCGCATCGCCTAACGCCGAACACTCGACACAATCGGAGGCTCGCCACCGAGATAACACCTTCGCCTACGAAATAATGGCGGTTATCGCCCGTGCGGACGGAGCCATTCCTAGCCTACCTAACTAGGCAGGAACTCCCCGAAGACCAAAATGAGGCCCGTTGCATAGTACGGCGATCTAAAGCCTATAAAGTCCATGAGAGAGAGCTTTATAAGAAAAGCACTACCGGAGTCCTTCAAAGGTGTATCTCCGAAGAAGAAGGGCGAAACCTCCTAGCTGAAATTCATGCCGGACTGGGTGGGCACCACGCCGCAGCCCGGCCCTTGTAGGCAAGGCCTTCCGACAGGATTTTATTGGCCGACGGCCCGGCCGATGCGCAGGACTTAGTCCAACGATCGTCGGTTGCCGCCTTTTTGCTAACCAAATCCACATGCCACCCACCGCCCTCAAAACTATACCCATCACCGGCCGCTTATGGTCCGGGGGCTTGACATGGTTGGACCCCTAAAGGGAGGAACCCACAAGCAAAAATACTGTTGGTCATGGTGGATAAATTCACCAAATGGATAGAGGCCAAGCACTGTTAAAACAGCCGAATCCGGACCGGTGATAGACTTCATATCGGGGTAGTACACCGTTACGGTGTCCCCACATATCATCACTGGTAACGGCACCAACTTCACGGCCGATGAGGTCAAATTATGGTGCAAAAACATGGGCATCAAGCTCGATTACGCCTCAGTCTATCACCCTCAAACCAGCGATCGAGTCGAGCGAGCAAACGGTCTAATCATGAGCGGCATTAAACCTAGACTAGTGCGGTCCCTCAAGGAATCTAACACGCACTGGGTTGAGGAGCTCGACTCCGTACTCTGGGGGCTGCGGACCACGCCGAATCGTACTACCGGATTCACACCATTTTTCATGGTGTACGGCGCAGAGGCAGTCCTGCCCTGCGACATAATACATGACTCACCTCGAGTGCGCATGTACGAAGAAAGAGAAGCCGAGCTCGATCGGCATGACAGTTTGGACGCATTGGAGGAGGAGCGCGATGTGGCAAAAGCTCGTTCTGCATTCTATCAACAGCAGGCTCGAGATATCAAAGCAGGGAAGTACGGGCCAAAGCTTATAACGTTGGCGAACTAGTTCTACGCCTGCCGGACAAGAAAAAGGACAAACTCAAGCCCAAATGGGAAGGTCCCTTCATCATCGACCAGGTCCTCGACCGCGGAGCATACCGTCTGTGAAGCGCGTCGGACAACCGACTCGAGCTGAACCCATGGAACGCAGCCCGTCTACGAAGATTCTACGCCTAAGTGCCGGACTCCAAGTTCGTCTCCTTCCTCCGTCCACATTTTCTATTTTTGTTGTCTTTTATTTCTCTCCTTCCTCCTCCTTCTTCTTGAAGCCTCTAGAGGCTCGTTTGCGCTTTTTTCAAGACATACTTGACGCTACCGTCCGCTCATTATACTGGGGCTTCTTTAACAGAAGCTTATTTATACGGGCTTCATGCCCACCACATGCATTAAACTTCCGCATGTACCTTTTATTCACCATTATATGCATCGATATGACTTAAGTTTTGGCCAAGCTGGGTTGCTGGCTCTGTGCTTACCCCTACGTTCCCGATTGTTCGGCTAGGTGGTAAAGGGAGCACCTCTGCGATTGTTACCGCCGGTCAGCGGATGTGTACCTCAGATCGGTGAAGCCAAAGCTAGCGTTCTTAAGGGAATATTCGGTCGGTGAACTGAAAGATGATTTTTAAACTATGTACCTATCTGCCCCCAGATGATTTTTGCTTTCATAGCAGCTTTGACATGCACTTTAGGGCATGCACCCCAGCGAAAGGAACCCTTAACGGAACTATTCTCCCTGCAAGATGTTTCTTACTACCCATGTAATATAACATAACTAGTTGGGCACTTGTCTGATACAGCAATAATGACCCCTACGCCTTGTCTCCATGCATACCCCGGTTCTTATATAACCACGAAGGTATTCAGACACACTCCGGACTATTGGGTCCTGAGGTCGGGCTTAAAAGGTCCGCTATGACAAACGATCTACAATCCGGCTAGAAGACATTTTTCATGTCATATTTATTTCCAAAGTCAACTTGACTCATTGTATTCCTCCCCAATGCCATCTAATAGGCTATCTAATTTACAATCTTGCTGAGAATACTTGGCGGCCAGTTCTACTTGGCCATACACCAAGCTTACAGGGATATCCTTCCCATCAGGCCCCACAGGTCCGACCTCGGCCATGTGGTTTGGGTCAGCCTTCGTGTACCGCGTCTTCACCATGGCCCAGGCCTCCCTGGCGCTCGACGGCAGCCGATATCTTCCATAGTCGGAAGCGCCGCCGTGCTCCTTGAAGCCGCTCCGCCAGCTCTCCAATGCCTTCGGGCAGGGAGATAGATGGCCACAAGGCCTGGCCGACGCCTTTCATCACCTGCCGAACTCGTTCGGGCAGCTGACGCAGTTCGTGAAGAAGATCACCCGGAGAACTGGGCATCTCCTCTTCAGGACGACCTGTGAGCAAACCTACATACATGTTTATGTTAGTCGCCTTCCTCGCCGAACTCTTTCAAAGTTCGTTCAAGCACTTATTGAAAATGCCGCGACGAAGCCGTCGATTCTCCTTCACGGAGTCGCATAACCGGGCACGAACATCCTTTAGTTCCTCACCCAGTTGGGTGTTGGCATCTTGGAGGTTATTTTTCTCCGCCGCACCCTCGTAAGCACGCCTCGCCGACCTTTAGCCGACGTGAAGAGCCGTTGCTTGTCCTGGGACCTAGTCCGCGCCATCTGTAATATTTTGTCGATTTACACACCCGCCGCACTTCATAAACTATTTATCTTTTGAAACATATGTTACCAGAGGGGTCTCTGTGGCTCCTCAGAGCGGCTAGTGCGGCCTCAAGTTGGGCCTTGCATTCTTCAAGCTCTCAGGAAAGGCGGGTATTCTTTCTCAGAAGATCCTCAAGATAACAAATGATCCTTAAATCAGTTATTCTAACTATTTTAAGTCTCGGGGGCTACTGGAATATATAACTGTCAAATTTTCTCACCCGTATGTCCTTTACATACTGCTCCGTGGCTCTGGCTAGACCATCTTGAGCGGCACGGAGGTGCGCATCTCCCAAATCGAAGGCATTCAAGGCCTCTTGGGAGAAACACGCGTCACGAAGAACTGTCCGGTGGCGTATATGATTCATGGCGCTCTCCATCTCGGAGTTGGTGGCGGACAATTTGTCGGCATCCTCTGTCGGAGGAGCATCCGACGCACGTCTCGTGCTCGCCTCAGCCTCCGGACCCGGCTTTGAAGCCTGGCCGGTGAAGGTTCGATTGGCAACCTCCGGACTCGGTCCGTGGCGCTCTTTTTCCTCAAAAGAGCACCAGCGTTAGTACGCCTTCCAGGAATCAATACTGAGAGCATGGAGACACGCCATACCGTTGCGGTGGAGTTTCGATCCGGACCGCACTTCTTTTTAGCCTGCGGGGCCGCACTGCCCCTTGTTGGCTGGCCACCGCGGGCTCGGCTTCCTGCCTCAAAGGTACCCCCTGCGAAGCACCATCGGAATACGGTGATTAAAAATAAGCATGGATGGGTCATTATCAGGGTTTTGGGACCTCGGTCTCAGTTACCTGTGAGGCTGGAAGTATTCCGGGGTAATCGGCCGTGATGGCAACTAAAGCATTGTCGATGCTAAGTTGGTAGAACACCCCGTCGATCAACTCCACCTTTATATACGGATCCTCTTCGGCGGCCGGATCGAGGGACCGTTCCGGATCCTCGGGTTGTGGGGCGGGCTGTATCTTCTCCAGTCCGGCGCAGTTCCTGCGCAGAAACCATAAAATGAGATATTTAATCATGGGAACATGGATCGGATAGGCCACAAAGATGTTTGCTTACCCAACTTCGAGGATTGTTCGAAGAGAACTCGCTCAGTGGGTTGACGCGGAGAAAATCCTCCTCCTCCCCTTTATACATGGCAGACAAGATCTTCACCAGTTCGGTGACCGATCCCGGCCCTTTGCAGCTGTGGCGGGTGGCATCGTCCTCCCCATTGAAATCCCACATGGGGTGGCCCCTATATTGAAACGGCTGCACTCCCCTCATAATGCAGATTGCCATGACTTCAATCATGGTCAATCCGGCATGAGCCAGTAATCTTATTCGGCTCATCAAGTAAAGGACATCCCGATCATTTTCCTTCCGGGGGCTCCGCGGGCGCCAGCTTAGGCGCTTCTTTAGAGGAGCGTTGCTAAACTCCGGAAGGCCGATCCGAACAAGATCCGGCAGCGGGACGTCCTCCATATAAAACCATTCCGAAGGCCAGTCTTCGGACGCCTTCTTCGGGGTTCCGGATAGATTTCCGGTCCCGGCGATGCGCCATAGTTCGGCTCCGCCCACTTGATATATTGACCCCTCATGAGAACGGGGAACTAGACAGAATAATCTCTTCCACAGCGTGAAATGAGCCTCGACGCCCAAGAACAGCTCGCAGAGGGCCACGATGCCCGCGATGTGCAAAATGGAGGCAGGCGTAAGGTGGTGCAATCGGAGGTCAGAGAACTCCAAGAGCCCCGGAGAAACGGATGGATTGGAAATCCGAGTCCTCTTACTAGATAAGAGATGAAGCATACCCGCTCTCCTTTAGAGGGATCGGGACACTCTCCGCTTGCTTTCCGCCCTTGTAGGTGGCGAGTCCGGCTCGAACCGGAACCATGAAGGCCGGGAAGGAATCCTTAGCTTGGAGTATAACTAGCTCGCTATGCGGGACTGAGCATCTCTCCCAATTCTGTGCCGAGGGCTGGGAGTGCGAGAGGAGGAGCCGCGTCGGTATCCCATGATGGAATGGGCTTTGGTCGAGGCGCCCGATGAAAGCTCATGAAGGGGGATGGCGTGACTTCGGATCTAGATCCTCGCCCCTTTTATAGCCAGCTCATTTGCGCAGCTAGGGGGGTAAGTGTAAAATACCCTGGCTTTTCGCATTCGTTCAAACACGTGGAAGATGGCCATTATTGGGCGTAGAAGCCAAGGAGCGCAGCATTTATCAGAAGCCGGACAATATTCAACAGGTATATGGAGTTTGGAGAAGAACCCGCCTCGCAATGCCGAAGACAATCAACGCGCCGGACTCATCGTCATTGAAGCCTGGTTCGGGGGCTACTGAGGGAGTCCCGGATCAGGGGGTGTCCGGATAGCCGAACTATCATCACGGCCGGACTCCTGGACTATGAAGATACAAGATTGAAGACTTCGTCCCGTGTCCGGATGGGACTTTCCTTGGCGTGGAAGGCAAGCTTGGCGATACGGATATATAGATCTCCTACCATTGTAACCGACACTGTGTAACCCTAACCTATCCGGTGTCTATATAAACTGGAGGGTTTTAGTCTGTAGGACGAACAACAATCATACCATAGGCTAGCTTCTAGGGTTTAGCCCCTACGATCTCGTGGTAGATCTACTCTTGTACTACCCATATCATCCTTTTCCCCCAGGCAAGTTACCTTATATTTATAACGCTTTGGTAGTCCAGAGTTATATTAATCAAGTAGGAGTAGGGTATTACCTCCATCGAGAGGGCCCGAACCTGGGTAAAAACATCGTGTCCCTTGTCTCCTGTTACCATCCGCCTAGACGCACAGTTCGGGACCCCCTACCCGAGATACGCCGGTTTTGACACCGACATCGGCCATTTCCTTTTTGCTTTGACAGTGAGCAGCCTGTTCGGCTTTCAGCTCTTCAGCCGCCTTTAAGGTAGCCGCATCGCTTTTCCTGGCCTGCTCCTTGGCTCGGGCAAGTTCAGCCCGAAGGTTCTCCATGGCAGCGGCACCATCTGCATCAAGCATACATGTTGTAAGATGCGGGCATCAAGCTCCTCTTACCAGGTGTCTTCGGAGAAATTACATACCTTGTGCCTCGTCAAGCCGCTTGTTGACAAGCGCGATGTCGGCATCTGCCATGTCAAGTTGCCGTTTTAGCTCGGCAAATCCATCAGTTCGGCTAGCCACCGAACACTTTGACACCTACATAGGAAGGGCGACATATTATACCTGGGATTATGATCCTCGGCGCGCCGTCATGTTTGACAACGCACAGAGTCTCAGGGGCTACTATCTACACAGGGCGCATCTTATATATGCGGAACTGTCAAAAGATACACCATTTCGCGTATTTCAAAACCTGTCAGTCAACTCCTGACGGCCTCGTACAACCCGCTCTCCGCGGATGAAATCCTTTCAATCACCGTACCCATCAACGCACGGTGTTCTTCTGAGATAGACGCTCGCCCGAGCAGATCCTTCAGCTCCTCACAAGACCGAACGGTGCCGGACTCGTCCGATGGCCTTTTTCGAAGGCCGGACACGGAGGGCTTTGGGGGGCCATACGGCTGCCTTCCGCCCCTGCCGGATTCGGGGAAACCCTCCGCGACGACACCTCAGTGTCGCCCGCCTTGCAAGGTGGTACGGCAGGGGGAGGCATTCCGCTCTCCATCATCTCCGGACGAAGATCCTCAAGAAGAGCTCACGAGAAGGGCTGAGATCCGAACTACAAGGTAAAATTTTGGTTATCTTCCTCAGAAATAGAACAGGGATGTCCCTCATTTTAAAACTCCCATCTCTACTTACGGCTCGGTGGAGGGCTGATCCCCTTGGGGGCACAGTGCGGCCGAGGCATCCCCAGCGCAGACCCTCCGACGAAGATTTCTTCCCCGCTTATGAGACCATGGTCTCCGGGTCTTCAGAGGCGGTCCTCTTCTTCCCTCGGATAGAGGAATTCTCGATTCCTCCTTTCCCGACAGCCTCCTTCGGGAGGCGGTAGCTTCCTTTGTTACCCCTTCGCCTTCTTCCAAAGGCGCAACCTCCAAAGATCCTGGTTAACATGGGATCCGGCATGGTCTCGTGGAGGGGCCGGACACCTGATTAGCTTTGCTTTCGCTATCCACTCCTGTTTAAGGGACAACTCTTTTAAGGGCAATTTTATGATAAGTATACGGATAGCGTGTCCGGGTATAGGGCTACTTACTTGAGTATCCGGGCTATTGTAGCTCAGACCTGCGTCCTCGGTCGAGTCCGGACACATTGCTTGTGATCCGAAGAACAATTTGTACATCTCCATGGGCGTCGCGCCCGTAAAATGTTGGAGGGCTCGTGGTCCCTCCGGATTAAACTCCCACAGGCGGAGGGGCGACGTTTGCAGCTGGGTGCGGCGAATCAACATGACCTGCGTCACTACGACCAGATTGATGTCTCTTTCTAGGAGATCTCGAATGCGGCCCTGCAACAAGGGCACGTCCTTGCACGGCCCCCAGTTAAACCCTTTGTTGACCCATGACGCTAGTTGTGGTGGGGGACCCGAGCAAAAGGCAGGTGGCGCCACCCACTTGGTGCCCCTGGGAGCTGTGATATAAAACCACTCTCGTTGCCATAAGCTGAACTCCTCTTGAAAAGAGCCCTCGAGCCATGGAGCGTCAAAGCATTCTTGCTTATAACACACCTCCGCACTCCGCGTCTTGCCCTCGATCATCTTCGGCTCTACTTTGAAGGTCTTAAGCCACAATCCGTAGTGAGGAGTAATACGGAGGATGGCTTCGCGCACGACAATGAACGATGAGATGTGGAGGATGGACTTCGGAGCCAAGTCGTGAAATTCCAGCCCATAATAAAACAGGAGCCCCCTCACGAAGGGGTCCGTCGGGAAGCCTAGCCCCCGAAGGAAATGAGACGCGAACACCACGCTCTCGCCAGGTTTGGGAGTGGGAATAACCTGCCATTGAGAAGGCAGCCTATGCGGGATTTCGCCGGTTAGATACCTGGTATCTCTTAGCTTTAGCACGTCTTCTTCCGTAACGGAGGAAGGCATCCACCGGCCTTGAAGGTCATAGCCGGACATCATCGAAGGTCCGAAGCGCCTGAATCTGGAGCTTTGGGTGTTGGAACTCGAGGCGAGAGGCGGATTCGATTGAGATTGAAAGAAAGGAGTAGAGCCTTGGTCTCTTTATAAAGAGGTTGAATACCAAGAGCCCTCCCCGTGACCGTTTGGGACTCGCCTTTGATTGAGGAGACATACCAACGGGCACGATTCGGTTACCCACGCCCGTATTGATGAGAATCCCGGAATAAGGGGACACGATCTCTGCTCGACAAGACGTGTTATGAAACCACCTCGCTAAGTGCTACCGAGGTGGGACAAGAAAAACGATTCAATAAAGGCTTGGCCGTGGTGTGATGTCACGCTGCGAATACGCCAAGAGTTGGATTTGTGTAAATATTATTCTCTCTACGGTGGTATGTGGAACTTATTTTGCAGAGCCGGACACTATCCTTGTGCTCAAAATCTTCTATGAAGTATTTGGAGGAGGAACCCGCCTTGCAATGCCGAAGACAATCTGCGGGCCGGACTCGTGGACCAGGCTTCAATGACGACGAGTCCGGCCAAAGGTTATAATCCGGCTATCCGGACACCCCCTAATCCAGGTGATTGAGGGAGTCCTGGATTAGGGGTGTCCGGATAGCTGGACTATAACCTTTGGCCGGACTCCTGGACTATGAAGATACAAGATTGAAGACTTCGTCCTGTGTCCGGATGGGACTTTCCTTGGCGTGGAAGGCAAGCTTGGCGATACGGATATGTAGATCTCCTCCCATTGTAACCGACTCGTGTAACCCTAGCCCTCTCCGGTGTCTATATAAACCAGAGGGTTTTAGTCCAGAGGACTAACAACAATCATACCATAGGCTAGCTTCTATGGTTTAGCCTCTCCGATCTCGTGGTAGATATACTCTTGTACTACCCATATCATCAATATTAATCAAGCAGGAGTAGGGTTTTACCTCCATCGAGAGGGCCCGAACCTGGGTAAAAACATCGTGTCCCTTGTCTCCTGTTACCATCCGCCTAGACGCACAGTTCGGGACCCCCTACCTGAGATCCGCCGGTTTTGACACCAACAGTGATCTTTCGTTTTGGTTTTCCACACGGCATCATAACTGATAATGGCACTAATCTCTCCAAAGGTGCCATGGAAGAGTTCTGTCAACGAGAACATATCCGGCTTGATGTATCAGCAGTTGCTCACCCTCAATCCAATGGTCAAGCAGAAAGAGCCAATCAGGAGATCTTCAAAGGTATAAAACCCCGACTCTTGGTCCCCTTACAGCGGAAGCCAGGTTGTTGGGTAGAGGAATTACCTTCTGTGACTTGGAGCATCAACACTACACCTAACAGATCTATGGGTTATACACTTTTTTTCATGGTGTACGGAGCAGAGGCGGTCCTGCCAAGTGACATCCGTCATGACTCGCCCCAAGTGGTGGCTTACGTTGAGACTGACAATGAACAAGCTCGTCGGGATGCACTTGACTTGTTGGATGAAGAGCGAGACTTGGCAATAGCCCGCTCAGCGATTTACCAGCAAGACCTGTGCCGCTACCACAGCCGCCGGGTTAGATCCAGAACCTTTCAGGAAGGCGACTTAGTGCTCCGGCTCATCCAGGATCAGTCTGATATGCACAAGCTAACACCCCCCCCTTGGGAAGGACCCTTTGTGGTCAGCAAGAATCTGAACAACGGGTCATACTACCTTATCGATGTTCGAGAGCACAAAGACTCACGTAAGTCAGAGGAGGAGACCTGCCGACCGTGGAATATCGCTCATCTTTGGCCTTATTATACTTGAGCCACCGGCTCTCAGGATGTACATATTTCGATGATGTATATATTATGAAAAGCAATAAAGCAGGACCTCTGTCCTTTTTTCTACCCACAAAAGTTTACATGTCTTTCTTCTCATGTTGTTGAAATAGCCAACAGGGAGCGGATCATGTCTGAATCCGGCTTTCCCTTTGGTCCGGCTTATGATCATATCTGAGTTTAGCCATGGTCGCTTGGGGGCTTCCTATTCAAACATAGGTCGTATTCGAACCAAAGGGAACATAGCTGTCGATACCCACTTGATCGGCATACTGCCAAACCCACTAGGGGGCTTCTTGATCATATCTGAATCATAGCTTAACCCCTTTGGGTCTGACGTGGATCGTATTCAATCAGCGTCATTAAACAACTCTTATGGTCACTTGGGGGCTTCTGTTCAAACATAGGTCGTATTCGAACCAAAGAGAACATAGCTGTGGATACCCACTTGATCGGCATCGCCAAAGCCACTGGGGGCTATATGATCGTATTCGAATCTTAGCTTAACCCCTTTGGAACGGTTTTCTGATCGTATTTGAATCAGAAGACTCTAAATTTTGTCTATTGTTCATCACCCTTTGCAATCACAAGTATTTGATTATTGTGAGATCATTTTGAAAGCTCTTTTGGGGTGGTGCAGATTCCACCGGTTTAATATTGATCAAGTAAAACTGTTAGTGCATAAACAATCATTATATGTGCCAGGTTTCAGGATTAATAAGGTTTATCCTCATTGTTCCGGGTCACATAAGCCGGCAAGGTAATCAAAGGATCACAGGTATGTTGTTACGATTGTATCTCAAGGATATAATCGAGAACTAGCTTTTATGATTTTTTGATTCATAGTACGGGTTATCAACACATTATGTGACCCCCTATGCGGTAAGTCGCCAAGGGACTTGTGTTTGTTCTGTACGCAGGGCGATGCAAGCAATTTCTTTTAAACATAAAGGAAGTAGAAGACTGATATAAGCCGGAAGCATATAATGACGGCAGCTTAAGAAAGTGTTGAGTACCGCAAACATGCGCGAAGGCATGGCAAAAATCAAGTGTTTTTTTCTACCCTGTTACAAGACTCTCTGAGTCTGAATAATGAAGCATTGTTTTTCCACAAGATATAAACATACGATGCCTGATGGTTCACTCCATTGGTTGACCTGACGTGTCCGAGTTATCCTTCTCCGCTCCTCCGTCGGCTGCCCTGTCCTGGAAGGTTGATGATGTCCAGTCAATGCCACTCAAAGCTTCAAACTCAGCTTCATCATCTATTAACCCGGTTGGGTCGACTTCAGGGGCAAAAGTATGCTTACAAATTGGAGGGATCAGGCCGACTTCAGCGTGGTGAGGCGTTGGGAGTCTCCGGTTCTCGCTGTCATAACCCGGCTGATATTTGGTAAGGTCAGTGTCATTCCCAATAAGCGTGGCCACATGGCGTATCTCCTTCATGCAGGCGGCGAAATCCTTCTCATCAAACACGGTGCCATCCTCCTTTAAACTTGGGTATCCAAGAGCGATGTCAGCCGGGTCTAGTTCTGGCATAAATGCTTTGGCATGGCTCAATGCAGCTATGGCTCCGGCTCTTGCAGATGCCCACCTTAGCTCTTGGATCCGTTGAGGTAGCACAGCAAGCCGCTTTAACATGTCAGCCAGGAGATGGGGAACATCATTTGACAAAGCCACAACGGCCAAAGCACGTTGTGACCCGGCATAGAGTTGCTCCACTAGAGTATAAACCACCTTTAACTTGATCAACATGTTCTGATTAAGGATTGAGCTCCTGGGACCTGCGTTAACAAGTATCAGGCGAGCCGGAGGTAACAATTGCAATAGTCATCGAAAGAAGGTTTGCAACATTCAATGTTTGCACAAGTAGCTTACTGAAGATTGCTGAGACCATTTGGGATATTTGGCGCTTTAAGCCGGATAGCTCGGCTGTTGTTTCTACAAGCGACGCCTCTGCTTTCTCGGCCCGAGTGACCAAAGAGGCCTTTTCATCAGCCCAGGTTTTCTTGTCTTCTTCAAAGCTTTTCTTTAGCTTTTCTTGTTCAGACACGCTGAACTCAAACTTGGAGTTGGCCTTTTGGATTTCAATTTCTTGAGCTGCCAGGCGGTTCATCCGGTCAGCAATCTCTGACTCAAATTGGCTTATGGTGGCTCAAGGCCAATACCGGGTTATAATCGAATTATTATCGATGACATTACGTCCCAAGCACTTTGCAAGCAAAGATACTTGACACTTGGGGGCTAATGTATCTTGAAGAACTCTAAATTACTACTCCGGTTCATGAAAGTTAAGTCCCAAGCACTTTGCAAGCAAAGATACTTGGCACTTGGGGGCTAGTGCGTATTGCAAGTTCAAAAGTATTATATTACACCGGGTTAAATATCTTGTTCTATAGCCAACCTTTGAGATAAGCCGGATGTTTGATAATGATAAGCAGATTCTAAGTCTACAACATATTTTCTTATAAGCAGTAGACTTGGGGGCTGGTAAAGTAAGTATGAACAAGGAAAAGTAACAAAACTGATACCTCAGATTTTTTATGGATTTGTTTCACCATGTCAATCTCCAGGTCACGACTGCTGTGCACTTGGCGTATGTAGCCAGAGACAATCTCTCCAATGCTCATATGAGTGTAATCGGTAACGTCCAGCTTGGCCTTTCGGCGCTCCAAAAGTTCTTCTTTGGCAGAGCACTTGGCAAGAACAGTGGGTTGTCCCGGTTCAATAAACTGAGTCTTGGTGATCTCAACTTCCGGATCATCTGCCTTGGCTGGGCTAGGAATCTCTGGGTTGACAGAGCCGTCGAGGGCTTGTTCGGCAGGTCGAGGTAGGTAGGCGCTGAACGTCGTGGAGATGGTTCAGACGACTACCGTAAGCGTAGACATCGGGAGCGTCCATTCCAAGCTCTGGTTCGGTTACAACCGTTTCTTTGGACGGTTTAGTCTTCTTTGCCCTCTTACTGGGCTTTACTTGTACACTGTGGACAAGCCAGAGGAATTAATACAAGAGTATGAGTAAGGTAAACATAAGGTAAGTAAGTGGTCATTACCACAGTGCGGTTTTGAAAGCGGCATATTTGATTGCATAGACTCGCCAGAGGAAGGTGAAGTATCCCGATAGTTGAGTCATATGAATTGAGAGGTTGACGAATGAAACCCGCCAAAGGTAAAAGAGGACGTAAGTCGGAGATAACCTCGTGCATGTGTTTCTGGTCACATCGTGTAAGCCGGAGGAGAGTTCCACGCCTTTGCTTGTCCGGTTCGCCTCCGCTTTCATAAATCTGTCGCTTCAAAAGAAATTGAGGATCTTGGTAAGCTAAAGGATGTGAAAATCTTACTTTCCGGGTCACTCTTCGGATTTTTTGCCGCGGTAAAGGCTCGGAGTCGGAGGAGATTATAGTTACCTCTTCCTCAATGGCTTGGCTGTTTCCCGTGTCCTCCTGAAAGGAATTAATGTCAATAAGGTGATGATAAAATAGCCAGTGGAGTTAAGAGTTACCTCTTCTTCATCTTCATCAGTATCATCCAGTTTTAAGATATCTGAAGCGCTTGGCTTCTTCTTCCTTGAAGTTCCTGTCTTGGCGGCTTTTCTCTCGGCTCTCTTGGCCGCTCTGGCTTGTTTGGCAGCCTCATGGTCATATTTGACCTTCCAGAAGTTGTCATCTGCTTGTAAATATTGACACAGGGTTATGAGTAAAAAACAGGATATAATACAATAAAGGTAATTATTGAGGATAATGACTTACTGCAGGGGTCGGGTTCTTCTTGCAGAAAGGAAGTAAGTTGAAGGCATTACTAACCACCGAGCCCTCTTTCAATAAAGATTGAGTCGTGGCTTCAACCATATCATCTGGTAAGTCGTCAGGACTATGACGCAGTGGGTCATCCTTCTCGCCTGAGTAAGTGCACATTAAGCTGGGGCGGCAGCTTAACGGAATCACCCGCCAAGAAATCCAGACTCGGACCAAGTCGATGCCATCTAAGCCGTTCCCAAAGAGAGCTTTGATTTTCTTGATAGTGGGAGCAAGTGGTAGACGTTCAACAGCAGTTAGCTTGTCTGGCAGCGGATGATTGGATTCAAGGCGCAGAGCACGAAAGCTAGGCAGCGGGTTTTCATCAGCCGGAGAAGTGTCCTGGTGCTACGTCTTGAGCTTGCGTTGGTTTTCCCCAAAGAGGAGAGGACGATGCAGCACATTAGCGTAAGTATTTCCCTCAGTTTTTGAGAACCAAGGTATCAATCCAGTAGGAGGTCACGCGCAAGTCCCTCGTACCTACACAAAACGATAGCTACTCGCAACCAACGCGATTAGGGGTTGTCAATCCCTTCACGATCACTTACGAGAGTGAGATCTGATAGAGATAATATTTTTGGTATTTTGGTATAAAGATGCAAAGTAAAAAGTAAAAGCAAAGCAAATAAATAAAGTGATGGAGATTGATATGATGAGAATAGACCCGGGGGCCATAGGTTTCACTAGTGGCTTCTCTCAAGAGCAAAGATATTCTACGGTGGGTGAACAAATTACTGTTGAGCAATTGACAGAATTGAGCATAGTTATGAGTATATCTAGGCGATGATCATGTATATAGGCATCACGTCCGAGACAAGTAGACCGAAACGATTATGCATCTACTGCTATTACTCCACTCATCGACCGCTATCCAAAGATGCATCTAGAGTATTAAGTTAAAAACAGAGTAATGCCTTAAGCAATATGACATGATGTAGAGGAATAAATTCATGCAATATGATAAATATGCCATCTTGTTATCCTCGATGGCAACAATACAATACGTGCCTTGCAACCCCTTCTGTCACTAGGTAAGGACACCGCAAGATTGAACCCAAAGCTAAGCACTTCTCCCATTGCAAGAACTACCAATCTAGTTGGCCAAACCAAACGGATAATTCGAAGAGACTTGAAAACATAACTCAATCATACATAAAAGAATTCAGAGAAGAATCAAATATTTTCCATAGATAAGTTGGATCATAAACACACAATTCATCGGTCTCAACAAACACACCGCAAAAACAAGATTACATCAAATAGATCTCCATGAGAGAGGGGGAGAACATTGTATTGAGATCCAAAAAAGAGAGAAGAAGCCATCTAGCTACTAGCTATGGACCCGAAGGTCTGAAGTAAACTACTCACACTTCATCGGAGGGGCCATGGTGTTGATGTAGAAGCCCTCCGTGGTGGATGCCCCCTCCGGCGGAGCTCTGGAACAGGCCCCAAGATGGGATCTCATGGATACAGGAAGTTACGGTGGTGGAATTAGGTTTTTTGCTCCGTATTTGATCTGCCGGGGGTACGTAGGTATATATAGGAGGAAGGAGTACGTAGGTGGAGCGTCAGGGGGCCCACGAGGCAGGGGGCGCGCCCCCCACCCTCGTGACCGCCTCTGGCACTTCTTGGAGTAGGGTCCAAGTCTCCTGGATCACGTTCGGTGAGAATATCACGTTCCCGAAGGTTTCATTCCGTTTGGACTCCGTTTGATATTCCGTTTCTTGAAACACTAAAATAGGCAAAAAACAGCAATGCAGGTTGGGCCTCCGGTTAGTAGGTTAGTCCCGAAAGTAATATAAAAGTGGAAAATAAAGCCCATAATAGTCCAAAACAATAGATAAAGTAGCATGGAGCAATCAAAAATTATAGATACATTGGAGACGTATCAGGCATCCCCAAGCTTAATTCCTGCTCGTCCTCGGTAGGTAAATGATAAAAAGAGAATTTTTGATGCGGAGTGATACTTTGGCATAATTTCAATGTAAATCTTCTTAATTGTGATATGAATATTCAGATCCGAAAGATTCAAGACAAAAGTTCATATTGACATAAAAATAATAATACTTCAAGCATACTAATCAAAATAATTATGTCATCTCAAAATAACATGGCCAAAGAAAGTTCATCCCTACAAAAGCATATAGTTAGGCTACGCTTCATTTTCGTCACACAAAGATGTTCCCAACTTCTATACCCCCGATGACAAGCCAAGCAATTGTTTCATACTTAAATAATCTCAAACTTTTTCAATATTCACGCAATACATGAGCGTGAGCCATGGATATAGCACTATGGGTCGAATAGAATATGATGATGGGGATTGTGTGGAGAAGACAAAAAAGGAGAAAGTCTCACATTGACGAGGATAATCAACGGGCTATGGAGATGCCCATCAATTGATGTCAACATGAGGAGTAGGGATTGCCATGCAACGGATGCACCAGAGGTATGAATGCTCAACAAAAGAAAACTAGTGGGTGTGCATCCAACTTGCTTGCTCATGAAGACCTAGGGCATTTGAGGAAGCCCATCGTAGGAATATACAAGCCAAGTTCTATAACGAAAAATTCCTACTAGTATAGAAAGACCACTTATGAAACTCACTATATGAAAAACATGGTGCTACTTTGAAGCACAAAATATGAGACTCACTACATGAAGAACATGGTGCTACTTTGAAGCACAAGTGTGGAAAAAGAGAAAGTAGCATTGCCCTTTTCTTTTTTTGGGGCCTTCCTTTTTTTTATTTTGGACTTTCTCATTTTTTTTGTTTGGGCAATGCTCTAATAATGATGATCATCACACTTCTATTGATTACAACATAAGGATTACAACTCGAAACTAGAACAAGATATGACTCTATATGAATGCCTCCGTGGTGTATGCAGGATGGTGCAATGAATCAAGAGTGACATGTATGAAAAATAATGCATGGTGGCTTTGCCACAAATACGATGTCAACTACATGATCATGCAATGGCAATATGACAAAAGTAAAGTATGTCATGATGATGATGGTGGAAGTTGCATGGCAATATATCTCGGAATGGCTATGGAAATGCCATAATAGGTAGGTATGGTGGCTGTTTTGAGGAAGATATAAGGAGGTTTATGTGTGATAGACCATATCGTATCACGGGGTTTGGATGCACCGGCGAAATTTGCACCAACTCTCAATGTGAGAATGGGCAATGCACGGTACCGAAGAGGCTAGCAATGGCGGAAAGGTAAAAGTGTGTATAATCCATGGACTCAACATTAGTCAAAAGAACTCATATACTTATTGCAAAAATTTAGAAGTCATCAAAAATCAAGTACTACACGCATGCTCCTAGGGGGATAGATTGGTAGGAAAATACCATCGCACGTCCCCGACCGCCACTCATAAGGATGCACAAGCCAGGTACACTTCATGTTTCAAATTTGTTACATAACTTTAACCATACGTGCATGCTACGGGACTTACAAACTTCAACACAAGCATTTCTCAAATTCACAACTACTCAACTAGCATGACTTTGATATTATCACCTCCATATCTCAAAACAATTATCAAGCATCAAACTTATCTTAGTATTCAACGCACTCAAAAGAAAGTTTCACATATCTTGAGTACCAAGTATATTAACATTAAGCAAATTACCATGCTATTAACGACTCTCAAAATAATCTAAGTGAAGCATGAGAGATCAAGTTTCTTTAAAACAAATCCACCACCGTGCTCTAAAAGATCTAAGTGAAGCACTAGAGCAAAAATTATCACGCTCAAAAGATATAAGTGAAGCACTATCAAGCTCAAAAGATATAAGTGAAGCACATAGAGTATTCTATCAAATTTCAAATCATGTATGGCTCTCTCAAAAGGTGTGTACAGCAAGGATGATTGTGGTAAACTAACAAGCAAAGACTCAAATGATACAAGACGCTCCAAGCAAAACACATATCATGTTGGTGAATAAAAATATAGCTCCAAGTAAATTACCGATGGAAGTGGATTTAAAGAGGGGATGCCTTCCGGGCATCCCCAAGCTTTGACTTTTTGGTGTCCTTGGATTATCTTGGGGGTGCCATGGGTATCCCCAAGCTTAGGCTCTGCCACTCCTTGTTCCATAATCCATCAAAAGAATTCACCCAAAACTTGAAAACTTCACAACACAAAACTCAATAGAAATCTCGTGAGCTCCGTTAGAGAAAGAAAACAAAAGACTACTTTAAGGTACTGTAATGAAATCATTCTTTATTTATATTGGTGTTAAACCTACTGTATTCCAACTTCTCTATGGATCATAAATTATTTTACTAACCATAGATTCATCAAAATAAGCAAACAACACACGCAAAACAGAATTTGTCAAAAACAGAACAGTCTGTAGTAATCTGTAACTAACGCAAACTTCTGGAACCCAAACAATTCTACGAAAATTAGAAGACCTGGAAAATTTGTTTATTGATCATCAGCAATTGGAATCATTATTTTATCACGTTCTGGTGATTTTTAACAATTCGGGCACTGAGCACAAAGATTCTAGAAATTACAGCAAGATTAAATAACTATCATCCAAGAAGATCCAATAGGTCCAACTAGCGCTATCGTTTAACGCCCCTAGCTAGGCATAAAAGCAATGATAGATCTAGGTATTGCCATCTTTGGTAGGCAATCCATAAGTGGCTCTCATGATAGATTCATATGGTAATTTTATTATATTTCTAGGAAAGTGTTCCATGCCCTTCTTTAAAGGGAATTGGAATCTAATATTTCCTTCCTTCATATCAATAATTGCACCAATCGTTCTAAGGAAAGGTCTACCAAGAATAATAGGACATGAAGGATTGCAATCTATATCAAGAACGATAAAATCTAAGGGCACATAATTCCTATTTGCAACAATAAGAACATCATTAATTCTTCCCATAGGCTTTTTAGTAGTGGAATCCGCAAGATGCAAGTTTAGAGAGCAATCATCAAAATCACGGAAATCTAGCAAATCACACAAAGTTTTGGGAATAGTAGAGACACTGGCACCCAAATCACACAAAGCATGAAACTCATAATTTTTAATTTTAATTTTGATAGTAGGTTCCCACTCATCATGGAGTTTCCTAGGATAGAAATTTTCAACTCAAGCTTTTCTTCATAACATTGCATCAAGGCATCAACAATGTGTTCGGTAAAAGCCTTATTTTGACTATAAGCATGAGGAGAATTTAGTACGGATTGCAACAAGGAAATACAATCAATTAAAGAGCAATTTTCATAATTAAATTCCTTGAGATCCAAAATAGTGGGTTTAGCAACATCTAGATTTTTATTTCTTTCAATCCCACTTTTATCAATTTCATCATCAAGATCTAAAAACTCTGAATTCCTAGAACGCCTTCTAGGTAAAGGAAGATCATATTCAGTTTCATCAAGATTCATATTGCAAAACAAAGATTTAATAGGGGATACATCAATAACTTTTAGATCTTCATCTTGATTTTCATAGGAATTAGAAGAACACGCTTTAATAAAGGCATCTTTGGAAGCACGCATCCTAGCGGTTCGTTCCTTGCACTCATCAATGGAAATTCTCATGGCTTTGAGAGACTCATTGATATCATGCTTAGGAGGAATAGATCTAAGCTTTAAAGAATCAATCTCAAGAGAAATTCTATCAACGTTCCGAGCCAAATCATCAACTTTAAGTAATTTCTCTTCAAGCAAAGCGTTAAAATTCTTTTGTGAATTCATAAAATCTTTAATGCTACTCCCAAATTCAGAGGGCATCTTATTAAAATTTCCATAAGAGTTGTTGTAGGAATTTCCATAATTATTAGAAGGGTTACTAGGATAAGGCCTAGGATTAAAATTCCCTCTATACGCGTTGTTACCAAAATTATTCCTACCAACAAAATTCACATCCATAGATTCATTATTATTCTCAAGCAAAGTAGATAAAGGCATATCATTGGGATCAGAAGAAACACTCTTAGCAAATAAATTCATAAGTTCATCCATCTTTCCACTCAAAACATTGATTTCTTCTATAGCATGCACTTTTTTATTAGTAGATCTTTCAGTATGCCATTGAGAATAATTAACCATAATATTATCTAGGAGTTTAGTAGCATCTCCTAAATTGATTTCCATAAATGTGCCTCCCGCCTCCGAATCTAAAAGATTTCTAGAAGCTAAATTCAATCCAGAATAATTTTTTGTATAATCATCCACAAGTTCAAACCATGAGTAGGACAATTATGTATCATTAATTTCATTCTCTCCCAAGCTTGTGCAACATGTTCATGATCAAGTTGCTTAAAATTCATAATATCGTTCCTAAGAGAGATAATCTTAGCGGGAGGAAAATACTTAGAGATAAAAGCATCTTTGCACTTGTTCCAAGAATCAATACTATTTTTGGGCAAAGATGAAAACCACGCTTTAGAACGATCTCTAAGCGAAAAAGGAAATAGCTTCAATTTAACGACATCATTATCGACATATTTTTTCTTTTGCATATCACATAAATCAACGAAGCTATTCAGATGAGTAGCAGCATCTTCACTAGGAAGGCCGGCGAATTGATCTTTCATAACAAGATTCAACAAAGCAGTATTGATTTCACAAGATTCAGTATTGGTAAGAGGAGCAATCGGAGTGCTAAGGAAATCATTATTATTGGTATTGGTGAAGTCACACAATTTGGTAGCATCTTGAGCCATCACGACAAACAAGCAAACTAACACACGAGCAAACAAACGGACGAGGAAAAGGCAAAGGAAAAAGGAGGAGGAGATTGGGAAAGACAGGGCAAATAAAACGGCAAGGGTGAAGTGGGGGAGAGGAAAACGAGAGGCAAATGGCAAATAATGTAATGCGAGAGATAGGGATTGTGATGGGTACTTGGTATGTTGACTTTGCGTAAGCCTCCCTAAGAACGGCGCAGAAATCCTTCTTGCTACGTCTTGAGCTTATGCTGGTTTTCCCAAGAGGAGAGGATGATGCAGCACAAGATGGCGTAAGTATTTCCCTCGCTTTTTGAGAACCAAGGTATCAATCCAAGAGGGAGGTCACGTGCAAGTCCCTCGTACACTGCACAAAACGATAGCTACTCGCAACCAACGCGATTAGGGGTTGTCAATCCCTTCACGGTCACTTACTTAGAGTGAGATCTGATAGAGATAATATTTTTGGTATTTTGGTATAAAGATGCAAAGTAAAAAGTAAAAGCAAAGCAAGTAAATAAAGTGATGGAGATTGATATGATGAGAATAGACCCGGGGCCATAGGTTTCACTAGTGGCTTCTCTCAAGAGCAAAGATATTCTACTTGGGTGAACAAATTACTGTTGAGCAATTGATGTAATTGAGCATAGTTATGAGTATATCTAGGCGATGATCATGTATATAGGCATCATGTCCGAGACAAGTAGACCGAAACGATTCTGCATCTACTAATATTACTCCACTCATCGACCGCTATCCAGCATGCATCTAGAGTATTAAGTTAAAAACAAAGTAACGCCTTAAGCAAGATGACATGATGTAGAGGAATAAATTCATGCAATATGATAAATACCCCATCTTGTTATCCTCGATGGCAACAATACAATACATGCCTTGCAACCCCTTCTGTCACTAGGTAAGGACACCGCAAGATTGAACCCAAAGCTAAGCACCTCTCCCATTGCAAGAACTACCAATCTAGTTGGCCAAACCAAACGGATAATTCGAAGAGACTTGAAAAGATAACTCAATCATACATAAAAGAATTCAGAGAAGAATCAAATATTTTCCATAGATAAGTTGGATCATAAACCCAAAATTCATCGGTCTCAACAAACACACCGCAAAAAGAAGATTACATCAAATAGATCTCCACGAGAGAGGGGGAGAACATTGTATTGAGATCCAAAAAGAGAGAAGAAGCCATCTAGCTACTAGCTATGGACCCGAAGGTCTGAAGTAAACTACACACACTTCATCGGAGGGGCTATGATGTTGATGTAGAAGCCCTCCGTGGTGGATGCCCCCTCCGGCGGAGCTCCGGAACAGGCCCCAAGATGGGATCTCGTGGATACAGGTAGTTATGGCTGTGGAATTAGGTTTTTTGCTCCGTATTTGATCTGTCGGGGGTACGTAGGTATATATAGGAGGAAGGAGTACATCGGTGGAGCGTCAGGGGGCCCACGAGGCAGGGGGCGCGCCCAGGGGGGAAGGGCGCGCCCCCCACCCTCGTGACCGCCTCTGGCACTTCTTGGAGTAGGGTCCAAGTCTCACGGATCACGCTCGGTGAGAAGATCACGTTCGAAGGTTTCATTCCGCTTTGGACTCCGTTTGATATTCCGCTTTCTTGAAACACTTGAAATAGGCAAAAACATCAATTCTGGCCGGGCCCCGGTTAATAGGTTAGTCCCAAAAGTAATATAAAAGTGGAAAATAAAGCCCATTATAGTCCAAAACAATAGATAAAGTAGCATGGAGCAATCAAAAATTATAGATATGTTGGAGACGTATCACCTGGCAATAGAACCACGTCTGGTTCCAATCCTTTGGGTGGCTTGGCAGTTCAGCATAAGGGAAAAGGCAAGCTCTCCGCCACTGAATTTAGATGCCGCCAAGTTCTAGACTGGGCCCGTTGGCATGTTCATTCTGCCGGTTTAAGTAAAACAATTCTCTGAACAAAAGTAAGTTGGGCTCTTCTCCAAGGTACACCTCGGAAAAGACTTGGAAGTTGCAAATATTTGACACGGAATTGGGCCCGATGTCTTGAGGTCTGAGGTCAAAAAATTGCAAAACATCCCTGAAGAATTTTGAACCGGTGGAGCAAATCCCGGCTCATATGATCAGTAAAATGATCACTTCCTCCTTGGGTTGAGGTTTCTCCTCCGACGGGTCGAGCACGATAAGACATGACCTCCTTCTCGGGTAGATGGTCGGTCTTAACGAACTTCGACATAAAGTGCTTTCCGTAATAAAGGACTTGACCCGATTCTGTGTCACAGGAGCTTTGGGAGCCTTAGGTGCCATTATGCAAGTGGAAGCCTATGACAAAATAAGAATTTCGGTTCAACTTTAACCGGAAGAAAATATTTTAAGTCTATTCCAGATGGCGGCTTAAGATGGGGCCTAATGACATATGGCTAATTGTGCAAAGGATGCTTAAACCGTTAAGGTATCGAAGCGCTTTAATTATCTTAAGTCACCGGAAGCAAGCAAGGTTGACAATCAGTGTTGTCTTTTTAAGCCGGTTATACAGACTGCCGTGATTAAAACAGATCTAACAGATGCAGTTTTTTGGCTAAGTATGGAACAAACAGGTTTCGCAAAGCTGCGATTATTGTTTTGGATCAAATGGTCGCTACGAAAAGAAAAATTTCTAGACCTAAAATTGGTGCAGAAGCTCATACGCTTGAAGGAAGCCCTGGAACAAAGGAAAAGGGACCTATTTGCATTCGAAATGGGTGTGAAACAGTCGCCGCAGCAGTTCTACACTATTTGACGATCAGAAAAAGGCATCAGAGGTGAAATCTATCAAGGGTTTGCAACGGGCGGTGATGAACACTGACGAACTCGAGAAGTTGTAATGCAGATCTAAGGCAGGAAAGGAAAGGGACTTACAGATGCAGGACTGCGACAGAGGTTCATCGCGTTTCTCTGGTCAAGACAGGTTGATGCAGCGGCCTGAGTTGGAGAATATGAGGAGCTCGGCGGCGGCGGAGCTCGTGCGGTGGCGAAACAGTGAAAGGAGGAAGACGACCGAAGGAGGGAGAATGGAAAGACCTAGGTCGTGCCTATTTATAAGGAGAGGTTGACTGGGAAGGCGCGAGAAACGAGGAGGCAAGGTATCATTATCCAACGGCTCCGACGCCTCGGTTTCCGGGATGGTCAGTAAAGAAAGAGATCTGTTCAAGATATGAAAAAATAAAATAAGAATTTAATGGAAGGTGACGTCATGACGGGTTATCACGGATCCAGAAGATGACATCACGGCGGGTTATAACCTTTGCATGCATAGAGATGTAAAGGCTTGTTTATTAAGATATTTTAAGATTAACATGAACCGATTCAAATCAATCTGGGGCCTAATGTTGGG
Source organism: Aegilops bicornis (assembly GCA_021605145.1). Classification (NCBI taxonomy): domain Eukaryota; kingdom Viridiplantae; phylum Streptophyta; class Magnoliopsida; order Poales; family Poaceae; genus Aegilops; species Aegilops bicornis. The sequence goes on along the minus strand of CM038669.1, from coordinate 570,242,532 downwards.
GATATAACTATTTGCGTAAGCCGCCCGTGAGGGGCCAGGTTACGCAAAGAAGGATTCATCAGAAGAAGCCCAAGACCAAGCATGAAGATGGCGGTTCAATAAAGGGTCTAAAAGCCCACAAACGACTTAAGGCCCGTAGTAATAAACCGCCGTAATGGCATGACTTGTATCATAAGGTAGAATTAACTAGTCACCGAGCCGGACACTGTTTATGAGCTGGCCGGGACACTGTAGGCCGCAGGGCGTATCCCCGTGTATATAATGTGACGCCCGGGTAATTACGCTACAGTAATCCCCGCTAATGATGCCACGTCACCTCGGTTACTGTGGATAAACTCGCGCTAGTTCGAAACCTGTTCGAATTCAAATTCAAAATCAAGCAAACAATAAAATTTTTCAAATAATAAAACTAAAATGTTCGGAGAGAGCCAGATAATGCATAGGTAATTATGTTGGTGAAACCACACTTTTATAAAATGTATAGATACTCTAAAATGAATAAAACAAGAGCAAATACAATTATTTAAGTGCTTTGAAATTAATAAACATTTTCAAAACTAATTTGTATAAGTAATAAACTATTGTGGCAGTGGCATAATTTGTAAAATCTATTTAGGTGCCACTTTAGTAAATTGCTAAAACTAAAATAAAATAGAAAAGTCAAAAGGTAAAATAAATAAAAAGGTAAGAACAAAAAAAAAAGAGATAGAAGAACCCCCCTTTGGGCCATGGCCCACTGCCTCTGACCCACTAGGCCGATCCGATCGGCCCGGCCGCCGCCCGACCTAACCCTAGGACCGAAACCCCCACGCCTCGCTTCCCCACTTCCTCCACTCGCTCTCCCCACTCCTCCTGCTGCTCTGGATCGGGGTCCCGATCTCGCGCCCTCCCCACCGCTCGTCGCCGCCGCTGAACGCCACCGCGCGGCTGCCTCGTCGGCAGCCACCTCGCCAGCGTGCCCGCTGCACGAGGTCTCCGTGGACGCCGCCATCGCCCGCGTGCCTCGGCCTCCTCCTGCGCCCGTGCCGAGGCCGTTCAGCGCGCGCGCCCTCGACCTCGTCGCTTGCACGCCCTCGTCGCGGTGCCCCGACGCCGCCTCACCGCTAGAACCGCCCGTCATCGCCCGGCTCCTCTCGGCCTTGCCATCCTCCTCTCTCCAGCGATGTGAGCAACCCCCTCTCCTCTGCCGCTTTCGGTCCCCTCACCGTCGCCGCTTCGCCAGACGTCCACTAATCGCCGTTATCGCGCGCCGAGTCCCCGCCTACGCATTGTTGCCGGCAACCGCCGTCGTCATGACTCCCGGTCCCCGCACCCCGTTCCTCCTCTACCTTGCGCGATGACCATCTCGTCGCCCCTTGCAGGTGCCAGCCTCGCGTTTGGGCGGTTCCGCCCGCTTGGGTCGCCTTCGCGATCCGCCAGGCCCCACAGGGGCCAATGGCAAGTGGCTCCCAGCCCAAAACGTTTGTTTAAAAAATCAATTAATTAAAATTAATAAAAGAATTAAATAAATAATAATTAAAATCATTATTTTGTTAATTAAATAATTAACTTAATTATTACTGTTAATTAACCTGCTAATTACCTAATTAGTCAATTAGTCAGCACTAATGTAAACCGACATGTGGGTCCCTTCCTAGTTGACCGGTCAATCGGTCAACGATTGACCTGGTCAACGGGTCCTTGTCGACCTCTGGTGGCCCTGCTGTGTGCACTCTGCTGGGTGCACATAGAAATTTCACCTTTTAATTCGAATTAATAATAATTTCAGAATATTGTTTAAACTTTAATAATTCATATAAAATAAACCTTAGCTCAGATGAAAATGTTTTCTACATGAAAGTTGCTCAGAACGACGAGACGAATCCGGATACGCAGTCCGTTCGTCCGCCACACACCCCTAACCTATCGAACCTGCAAACTTTCCTCTCCGGTTCATCCGGTTCGACAGACGTCTCGAACCGGAAAACTTTCCGGATGTTTCTTCACGGTATCGCCTAAGCGCTGCGTTAGAACACGTCTAGCTCGCTCTGTCCTGTTATGCACTTGATCGCTATGTATTTATCGCTTTCTTCCCCTCTTCTCTCCGGTAGACCCCGAGACCGATGCGGATGTCCCTGTGATCGACTACGCCACCGACCCCTCTCTCTAGCTGTGAGCAACCAGCAAGCCCCCCTTGATCACGGATATCGCCTACTCTTCTCTATATCGCTTGCATTAGAGTAGTGTAGCATGTTATCGCTTTCAGATACTCCTATACCGCTGCATAGCTCGTCCTTGTTACTACATTGTTACCTTACCGCAATCCTATATGCTTAGTATAGGATGCTAGTACTTTCATCTGTGGCCCTACATCCTTGTCCGTCTGCCGTGCTATACTATCGGGCCGTGATCACTCGGACGTGATCACGGGTATATACTATATACTTTACACTATTACATTACCCGTGGTACTGCTCGGAGATGGGGCTGAAAGGACGGGTGGCTCCATCCCGTAGAGGTGGGCTCGGGTTCCCGACGGCCCCCGACTGTTACTTTGTGGTGGAGCGACAGGGCAGGTTGAGACCGCCTAGGAGAGAGGTGGGCCTGGCCCTGTTCGGCGATCGCGGATACTTAACACGCTTAACGAGGTCTTGGTATTTGATCTGAGTTGGCTACGAGCTTATACGCACTAACCATGTACGCAGGAGTAGTTATGGGTATCCCGCGCCGTGGTATCACCCGAAGTACTTCAGACGTCACGACGAGCGGGCGGCCACCGGATTGGACCGAACGCTGATGGGCTAGGTCCGCTTCCCACGACGTCATAGCGCAGGTGTGCTTTCAGGCGATGGGCCCGGACCCTGGCGCTTAGGTTTAGACGGCGTGTTGGCCTCTCTCACAGCCTAGGTGGGGCTGCGACGTGTTGATCTTCCGCGCCGGGCATGACCAAGGAAAGTGTGTCCGCCAAATGGGATCAAGCGTCTTTGGGTAAGATGGTGCACCTCAGGGAAGTTAATCTATTCGGATAGCCGTGATCTTGAACAGGACGACTTGGAGTTGTACCTTGAGCTTATGACAACTAGAACCGGATACTTGATAAAACACACCCTTCCAAGTGCCGATATAACCGGTGGTCGCTCTCGCTCGTGGTTATGAGCAGGGATCGCCGGGTAGGATTATTGCTATATGATGTTACTTGGAGGACTTCGGTTTGTCCCCTCCTACATTGCAAGACAGTGTCGAAGCGTAGTCTTCGTTAAGACTAGCTATCCCCTCTTATTACGGCATTCTGCGATTCGGTCATCGATATGGCCCTTTACACATATATCCATGCATATGTAGTGTAGCTCCTTGCTTGCAGTACTTTGGATGAGTACTCACGGTTGCATTGTTTCCCTTTCCCTATCTATACTCGATTGTCGCAAACTGACGATGGAGCCCAGAGCGACGCCACCGTCGATGGCGACTACTACTCGAGGTGCCTACTACTACGTGCAGCCCGACGGCGACCATGAGTAGCTTAGGAGGATCCTGTGCAGAGGCCCGCTCCTCTTTCGATCTGTATCCCGCTTTGTGCTAGCCATCTTATGGCAACTTGTTTAACTTATGTCCGTACTCAGATATTGTTGCTTCCACGACTGCCTATGATCGAGCATTTGTATCCGAGCCCTCGAGGCCCTCGGCTTGTATTATGATGCTTGTATGACTTATTTTATTTGTAGAGTTGTGTTGTGATATCTTCCGTGAGTCCTCGATCTTGATCGTATACATTTGCGTGCATGATTAGTGTATGATTAAATCGGGGCGTCACAAGTTGGTATCGAGCCGATCGCCTGTAGGGAATCCCCTTCCAACTCCTTGGCGAAGTCGAGTCTAGACTTTACAAAACTTTTACTAACATGGCTGTGCGGCCCATGGGCCCACGCCGCCATTGGGTGGTATTAGGATCTTTTACTCCTCGATCTTTACTCCGGGATTACGAACTCTCTTCTATTCGGGTTAAGCGATTTTGCTAAAAACAAAACTAACTTTAGGTTCTCGCAAGTACTTTCTCCGGAGAGCCCCTCACTTCAGATGATCGCTCGCTATTCGAAGATTCGAAGATACTCTCGATGTTCTCTCGAGACCTTGTGCCCATCACTTTTGCTATTCCCGACCAATCGATAAATCCGTATGGGAAACTACTTACACTTGCCATTCATACGATCATCCCCATTGATCTTGTTATTACAAGATACCTCAAGTTTTCTCTATTGTTCGAGAATACTTTGTGCCTACCGCCTAGCAGTTCTTTGCCACATGAATACCCCTTCAAATAAATCCTCGACTCGTCGAGTATCCGCTCAACCCTGGCCAGTGCATGTGTTTCGCAAAAGTCTTCAAAATTACTATTCGATCTTCCGAAAATCCTCTGGAGCCTTTGGCTCTTGAAATCCTTGCTTGCTTGCATTATGGTTAATCCCATAAGTCTCGTAGTCATATTGACCTTCCTTGTCATTATCATTTTGGGTCTGTTGACTCAATATGTTTGCGAATACCCGCAATCATCATTGATCCTTATAAATTACCTTTCTGGCTGAAATTTGTCATTCTTTAACTGGAATTGGTTCTCGACCAATCCAATTGTCGCTGATTGTACCCTAAGGCTGTTCAACTTATCCATCCCTAATCGAGCATTGCTTCGATCCTCGGATTTGGGAATCATAATTCCTTTGCATTTGACAATTGACTTAGTCAGTTGTTTCTATAATTTGATCTCCTTGCATTCTTCTACCTCTACTTGAGTACTGATGCTCACGTCAGATCCCTTGTGGACCACCAGATCCTTTGTTGGATTTTATCTAACGACGCCCTTCATATTCAATAACCTTGTGAGCCTTTCCTCTGATACATAATGCCATTGGTAAATTGCATCCTCTGCTATGTCAACCATGCTCTACCTCCGAGCTTGTGTTATTTACTCTTGAAAACTTGTGGTATATGTTTCTAAGAAGCCCCTATGGGTTGAACATATGCCTTCCCTAAACCGTGTGAACCCGAAAGTTTTCACGAATATTACTCTTCTGGTGCTTCGCCAGATATAATCTCAACCTCGCAACTTCCTCGAACGTGAGAAGTGAATGAAAGGTTTTGCATTGGAGAAGTGGGAGTCGACCTTGAACTTGTGTTCATGCCCATGGACACGATGTATATCTTATCATTAAAGCTTCTCTTAAATGAATTATTCTTTCGGTATAAGTTCATCTTATATCTAGGATCCGGCCTTTTGCAATCGTGGTTCCGACCATGATTGTTATTCTTGATCTCATTTCTCGGAAAAGTTAAAACAATTGTCTTCTATGGATCAATACACCAGTCCAACCTTTACTTTGATCTTGTGTCGAGTATTACCCCCGGTATCTCGAGATTATCATGGAACCGCATAACTTTTATGAGTTCATCAAGTGCTACCTTTCCACCGATTCCAATTTTTCACGGACTACGAGTTATTAAACACTCAAGGACAACGATAATCGAACCGAGTCCGCTCTACGGTTCAACAACTCTTCAGTAAGCTTCTATAAGTACGAGTTTGTAACCGACCACGCCATTCCTAGCCTGTTTGGCTATATCATTGTCGTGATCGTCAACATTCTGAGCTCATCTAGGATATCAATTGAATTCCTGATGAGGAATACCATCCTTGCCCTCGATGAATTGTATTATCATCGACCACTTTATTGCCTTCCCACCAACACGAGCTTGTTCATGTTTCGTATTATACCTTGAGTTCCTTGCTACCCAGCAATCGTTCTTCCTTACCTTGGAGTATTACCATCCTTTATGTCAAGGATGTTCTGAGATTGTTCCACCTCTTGAGAATTCTTGACATAGAAATACTTCTCTGAATCACCATCTGACATTGGTCGTGCAACCCAACCCATCAGGCGCACCTTTCAACCAATGTTTACTTGTGTATGTTTTCCTTGAGCATATTTCCTTATATCATTTGATCTGACAAATGTTATCTCCTTGTTCACTTAATTGTGGAAATCCATCTTTTGGGAATCTCGGTAAATTGCCGTTGAATTCACCAGACACCTCCTTGCCCTCTCCTTGGGTTAATGATGGACTCTTGTTAACGGAAATCACTTCATAGTTCCTTTCCACCGAGAATCTTACATTGTCATCTCGTCAATTTGCGTTACACCTTTTCTTCTCAGGTATCCTAAGTCTGAGGTATCCTGACACCAATCGGATCTGAATCTCGGTCAGATATGATGGTTGGGACAACTTCCAAGAGTTATGATGTTGATCCTTTGATGACCCGGTAGTATGATGTCATGCCTAGCACCCCCCCCCCCCCCCGGCTGGAGGACCTATCATTATATATTCCTTTTCAGCAGGGTTATCCGTTCGTCCATGAGGAATTGTAATCTTGTTACTTCAAGTTATTCTCGATGGATCCTTCGTGTTACCAGAGTCTGATCATCACATGAAGACCACGTCAATGCTATCTCGAAGCATGTCAATGGTACTCCGATTTTCAACAGGAACAATTGAAGCACGATGCCAAATTTTATTTATCATTTATCCTAACACCGTTGTATGGGTAATATCATGGGATTCCTCCCCCCCCCTTACCTAAAGGGTTTTCTACATTATATCCTGCCACGGATATCATGCTCTGCTTGTCCTTGGTAAGGATTTACCCCTGAAAGATGTGTTTAAACACATTCTCCTTTCCATTGTTCTGCTTAACCTAATGATCACATTTTCCTTTCCAAAGGGTCTGCATTTGACCTTTCTTGTAGTCTATATAACCTAAGCAGTAATAATTTACTTCTTATGTAAACACCTCGGTGTACAACTCGCCATGTGAGACCACATTACTTTTGTTGATGACATTTTGGTAACCACCGATGGACGAGAACTTTGCCTAATGGTCCGCCTCGTTCGACGAGCAGGAAAACGGTTCTCTTAGTCCCTCGCCCTTGGTACCTATGTTGTTGCCGACATGACCCTCAGACTCTCCTCTGACATGCCTTGCTTACATGATCGTGCAAGATGTCACCGACCATCCTACTTTTAACCACATGGTGGGCCCATAACCCACAGTTCCACATGATCGAAACCTGACTCTCCTGTATACCCCTGTTTCAAAAAAGTTATTCCTCGCACGTGGCCTCGTATGTAATTCACGGGCCACCGTCATGGTGATCTATTCTGGTATCAGACGCGATACTTACTCTCGCTACTCTGAACCCCTTTCTCACTCTGGTTCAGGCTTCGAGCAACTACCTACCCGCTTGGAGCCTATTATGGTACCTTCGTACCTTACTCTCGAGGTATTTCATATGTTCAACTCGAGAGATAATTTTATACTAATTCATGGGTTAACCCCATATTGTTTCCCTTAAAAGCATTATGACGTAGTGAGCTGCCCCTTATCTTTCGTAAGTACGATGGAGTTCCCGAAGAAATGATGACCAGTTTATCATGATGCATCGGAATAAAGGATTGAAGACATCAACGAGAAGGATTAACTTCTTCGAGAAGATCCGTTAGATTATCGTAACTAGACCTTTCCCCTTGCTCCCTCTTAAATCTCGGACGAGATTTCTTGTAGTGGAGGAGAATTGTGACGCCTCGTGTAATTACGCTTACAAAGAATCCCCGCTTAATGATGCCACGTCACCTCGGTTACTATGGATAAACTCGCTAGTTCAAACCTGTTCAATTCAAATTCAAAATCAAGCAAACAATAAAAGTTTTCAAATATTAAAACTAAAATGTTCGGAGTGAGCCAGATAATGCATAGGTAATTATGGTGGTGAAACCACACTTTTATAAAATGTTTAGATACTCTAAAATGAATAAAACAGTAGCAAATACAATTATTTAAGTGCTTTGAAATTAATAAACATTTTCAAAACTAATTTGTATAAGTAATAAACTATTGTGGCAGTGGCATAATTTGTAAAATCTATTTAGGTGCCACTTTAGTAAATTGCTAAAACTAAAATAAAATAGAAAAGTCAAAAGGTAAAATAAATAAAAAGGTAAGAACAAAAAAAAAGAGATAGAAGAACCCCCCCACTGGGCCACGGCCCAGCTGGCCTCTGGACCCACTAGGCCGATCCAGTCGGCCCAGCCGCCGCCCGACCTAACCCTAGAACCGAAACCCCCCACGCCCCTCGTTCCCCACTTCCCCCACTCGCTCTCCCCCACTCCCTCCTGGCTGCTCGGATCGGGTCCCGATCCTCGCGCCTCCCCCACCGCTGCCGCCGCTCGGAACGCCACCGCTGCGGCCTGTCTCGTCGACGGCCACCTCGCCGGCGTGCCCGCTGCCTGAGGTCTCCGTGGACGCCGCCATCGCCCCGCGTGCCTCGGCCTCCTCCTGCGCCCGTCTGAGGCACTGCGTTCGGCGCCGCGCCCTCGACCTCGTCGCTTGCGCCGCCCTAAATCGCCCGGTGCCACGCCGCCTCACCGCTGGACCGCCCGTCGCCCTTGACTCCTCTCGCCCGGCCTTGCCATCCTCCTCTCTCCAACGATGTGAGCAGCCCCTCTCCTCTCTACCCCGCTCGTGCGGCCCTCACGTCGCCGCCAAGACGTCCACTAGTCGCCGTTGTCGCGCCTCGCCGAGTCCCCGCCTCGCTCATTGTTGCCGGCAACCGCCGTCGTCCAGCTCCTCGGTCCCCGCACCCACCGTTCCTCCTCTACCTTGCACGAGCCGGCGACCATCTCGTGCGCCCCGCACGGGTGCCAGCCCCCCCCCCCTCGCGTTTGGGCGGTTCCGCCCGCCCGATTCGCCCGCACGCCTGATCCGCCAGGCCCCCTGGGGCCAATGGCAAGTGGGTCCCAGCCCAAAACGTTTGTTTAAAAAAAATCAATTAATTAAAATTAATAAAAGAATTAAATAAATAATAATTAAAATCATTATTTTGTTAATTAAATAATTAACTTAATTATTACTGTTAATTAACCTGCTAATTACCTAATTAGTCAATTAGTCAAGATTATGTAACCGACATGTGGGTCCCTTCCTAGTTGACCAGTCAAGCTGGTCAATGATTGACCAGTCAATCGGGGTCCACTTGTCGACCTCTCTCAACCTGCTGTGTGCACTCTGCTGGGTGCACATAGCAATTTCACCTTTTAATTCGAATTAATAATAATTTCAAAATATTGTTTAAACTTTAATAATTCATATAAAATAAACCTTAGCTCAGATGAAAATGTTTTCTACATGAAAGTTGCTCAGAACGACGAGACGAATCCGGATATGCAGTCCGTTCGTCCGCCACACACCCCTAACCTATCGAACCCGCAAACTTTCCTCTCCGGTTCATCTGTCTGACAGACGTCCGGAACCGGGAAAACTTTCCCGGATGTTTCCCCCTTCGCCGGTATCGCCTAGCGCTGCGTTAGAACACGTCTAGCTCTGTCTGTTGTCCTGTTATGCACTTGCCTGCTATGTATTTACTGTTTCTTCCCCCTCTTCTCTCCGGTAGACCCCGAGACCGATGCGGATGTCCCTGTGATCGACTACGTCACCGACGACCCCTCTCTCTAGCCAGAGCAACCAGGCAAGCCCCCCCCCTTGATCACCAGATATCGGCTACTCTTCTCTATACTGCTTGCATTAGAGTAGTGTAGCATGTTACTGCTTTCAGATACTCCTATACTGCATAGCCTGTCCTTGTTACTTCTGTTGTTACCTTACCTGCAATCCTATATGCTTAGTATAGGATGCTAGTATTTTCATCTGTGGCCCTACATCCTTGTCCGTCTGCCGTGCTATACTATCGGGCCGTGATCACTCGGGAGGTGATCACGGGTATATACTATATACTTTACACTATTACATTACCTGTGGTACTGTTCGGAGATGGGGGCTGAAAGGACGGGTGGCTCCATCCTGGTAGAGGTGGGCCTGGGTTCCCACGGCCCCCGATCACATTACTTTATGGCGAGCGACAGGGCAGGTTGAGACCGCCTAGGAGAGAGGTGGGCCTCGCCTGCTCGGGCGTTGGCGGATACTTAACACGCTTAACGAGGTCTTGGTATTTGATCTGAGTTGGCTACGAGCTTATACGCACTAACCATCTACGCTGGAGTAGTTATGGGTATCCCGCGTCGTGGTATCACCGGCATTTCAGACGTCAATGACGGAGCGCGCTACCGGATTGGACTGGAACGCACGATGGGCTAGGGTCTGCTTCGGCAGCGTCACAGACGTTAACGTGTGAGTGTGCTCAGGCGATGGGCCTGCACTGCCGCTTAGGTTTAGACCGGCGTGTTGGCCTCTCTCACAGCCTAGGTGGGGCTGCGACGTGTTGATCTTCCGCGGCCGGGCATGACCCAGAAAGTGTGTCCGCCAAATGGGATCAAGCGTCTTTGGGTAAGATGGTGCACCGCAGGGAAGTTAATCTATTCGGATAGCCGTGATCTTGATAATGTGACGACTTGGAGTTGTACCTTGAGCTTATGACAACTAGAACCGGATACTTGATAAAACACACCCTTCCAAGTGCGGATATAACCGGTGGTCGCTCTCGCTCGTGGTTATGAGCAGGGATCGCGGTAGGATTATTGCTATATGATGTTACTTGGAGGACTTTAGTTTGTCCCTCCTACCGTTGCAAGACAGGTGTCGAAGCGTTTAGTCTTCGTTAAGACTAGCTATCCCCTCTTATTCGGCATTCTGATTCAGTCCAATCGATATGGCCCTTTACACATATATCCATGCATATGTAGTGTAGCTCCTTGCTTAAGAGTACTTTGGATGAGTACTCACGGTTGCATTGTTTCCTTTCCCCTATCTATACTCGATTGCTGCAACCAGACGATGGAGCCCAGAGCGACGTCATTGGCCGATGGCGACTACTACTCGGAGGTGCCTACTACTACGCAGGCAGCGATTTACGACCGTGAGTAGCTTAGGAGGATCCTGGCAGAGGCCCGCTCCTCTTCGATCTGTATCCCGCTTTGTGCTAGCCATCTTATGGCAACTTGTTTAACTTATGTCTGCATTTCAGATATTGTTGCTTCCACGACTCGCCTATGATCGAGCATTTGTATCCGAGCCCTCGAGGCCCCCGGCTTGTATTATGATGCTTGTATGACTTATTTTATTTGTAGAGTTGTGTTGTGATATCTTCCCGTGAGTCCCTGATCTTGATCGTACACATTTGCGTGCATGATTAGTGTACGATTAAATCGGGGGCGTCACATATAAGGGGACGACCCGCTGGCGGCTGAGGGCAAGAAACAATTCCTCGAGAACTGGGCATAGCGTATCTTTCTCCCTGGTCATCGAAACCCTAGCAATATCAACCCAACTAGACGTAGGCCTTACCCTCACCGTAAGGGGCCAAACTAGTATAAGTCTCTCGTGTCCTTTGTCCCGATTAACCCCTTTAAGCTTCCTAGTTGCGATGGCTCCACAACTAAGTCCTTGCAAGAGGACATCTGTCGTGACAATTCCACGACACTCGTCGTCCTTGCGGATAGGGATGGAGCGCACATCGTATTTGTGGCGTAGCCCCGAAGGAGAAGGTTGCAGTCGACCTGCACCTCGTCGTCCTTGCGGATAGGGATATGTTTCAAACTTAGGTGAGTATAAGACTGCGGCTAAGCCTCCGAGCGGGAGGATCGCTCACCACTCGGTAGGATTTTTTAAACTTAAGCGAGTACCGGATTCGCAGCTAAGCCCCCGAGTGAGAGGCTTGCTCACCACTCGGTAGGATTTTTAAACTTAGGTAGTCTTGGATCAGCTAAGCCCCCGAGTGGGAGGGTTGCTCACCACTCGGTAGGATTTTTTAAACTTAGGTGAGTAGTGGACTGCAGCTAAGCCCCCGAATGGGAGGATTGCTCACAACTCGGTGGGATTTTTTAAACTTAGGCGAGTACTGGACTGCAGCTAAGCCCCCAAGTGGGAGGATTGCTCACCACTCGGTGGGATTTTTTAAACTTAGGCATCTTGGACTGCAGCTAAGCCCCGAGTGGGAGGATTGCTCACCACTCGGTGGGATTTTTAAACTTAGGCTAGTCTTGGACTGCAGCTAAGCCCCGAGTGGGAGGATTGCTCACCACTCGGTGGGATTTTTCAAACTTAGGCGTAGCATCGGATCTGCAGCCTAAGCCTCCCGAGTGGGAGGATTGCTCACTACTCGGTGAGGATTTTTCAAACTTAGGCGTAGTCTTGGACTGCAGCTAAGTCCCCGAGTAGGAGGACCGCTCACCACTTTCGGTAGGATTTTTCAAACTTAGGTAGTCTCGGATTGGCTAAGCCCCGAGTGGGAGGATTGCTCACCACTCGGTAGGATTTTTCAAACTTAGGTAGCATCTTGGACAGCAGCTAAGCCCCCGAGTGTGAGGATTGCTCACCACTCGGTAGGATTTTTCAAACTTAGGCGAGTACTGGAATGCAGCTAAGCCCCCGAGTGAGAGGCCTTCTCATCACTCGGTAGGATTTTTTAAACTTAGGCAAGTACTGGACTGCAGCTAAGCCCCCGAGTGAGAGGCTTGCTCATCACTCGGTAGGATTTTTTAAACTTAGGCGAGTACTGGACTGCAGCTAAGCCCCCGAGTGAGAGGCTTGCTCATCACTCGGTAGGATTTTTTAAACTTAGGCGAGTACTTGAACTGCAGCTAAGCCCCCGAGTGGGAGGATTGTGTTGGAAATATGCCCTAGAGGCAATAATAAAATGGTTATTATTATATTTCCTCGTTCATGATAATTGTCTATTATTCATGCTATAATTGTGTTATCCGGAAATCGTAATACATGTGTGAATACATAGACCACAACATGTCCCTAGTGAGCCTCTAGTTGACTAGCTCGTTTATCAATAGATGGTCACGGTTTCACGACCATGGACATTGGATGTCATTGATAACGGGATCACATCATTGGGAGAATGATGTGATGGACAAGACCCAATCCTAAGCATAGCACAAGATCGTAGTTCGTTTGCTAGAGCTTTTCCAATGTCAAGTATCATTTCCTTAGACCATGAGATCGTGTAACTCCCGGATGCCGTAGGAGTGCTTTGGGTGTACCAAAGCGTCACAACGAATCGGGTGATTATAAAGGTATACTACAGGTATCTCCGAAAGTGTTTGTTGGGTTGACACGGATCGAGACTGGGATTTGTCACTCCGTATGACGGAGAGGTATCTCTGGGCCCACTCGGTAATGCATCATCATAATGAGCTCAATGTGATCAAGTGTTTGGTCACGGGATCATGGATTATGGTACGAGTAAAGTGACTTGCCAGGAAACGAGATTAAACGAGGTATTGGGATACCGGCGATCAAATCTCGGGCAAGTAACGTACCGATTGACAAAGGGAATTGTATACGGGATTACTTGAATCCTCGACATTGTGGTTCATCCGATGAGATCATCGAGGAGCATGTGGGAGCCAACATGGGTATCCAGATCCCGATGTTGGTTATTGACCGGAGAGTCGTCTCGGTCATGTCTGCGTGTCTCCCGAACCTGTAGGGTCTACACACTTAAGGTTCAGTGACGCTAGGGTTGTAGAGATATTAGTATGAGGTAACCTGAAAGTTGTTCGGAGTCCCGGATGAGATCCCGGACGTCACGAGGAGTTACAGAATGGTCCGGAGGTGAAGAATTGTATATAGGAAGTCCAGTTTCGGCCACCGGGAAAGTTTCGGGGGTCACCGGTATTGTCTGGGACCACCGGAAGGATCCCGAGGTCCACCGGTGGGGCCACCTATCCCGGGAGGGCCCCATGGGCTGAAGTGGGAGGGTACCAGCCTGGTGGGCTGGTGCGCCCTTGGCCTCCCCTGCGCCTAGGGTTGGAAACCCTAGGGGCGCCCACTTGGCTTGGGGGCAAGCCACCCCTTGGCCGCCCCTTGAGATCCAATCTCTAGGGGTTGGCGCCTCAGGCCCCTATATAAAGAGGGGAGGAGGGTTGCGCATCCCCGCTCTGGCGCCTCCCTCTCCTCCGCAACACCTCTCCCTCTCGTGAGAGCTTGGCGAAGCTCGCCAAGATCGCCGCTACTTCCACCACCACGCCGTCGTGCATCTGGATCTCCATCAACCTCTCCCTCCCCTTGCTGGATCAAGAAGGAGGAGACGTCTTCCCCAACCGTCACGTGTGTTGAACGCGGAGGTGCCGTCTGCTCGACACTAGGATCTTCGGTGATTTGGATCACGGCAGTGCACGACTCCTCAACCCCGTTCTCTTGAACGCTTCCGCGCGTGATCTACAAGGGTATGTAGATGCACTCCTCTCTCTCGTTGCTAGATGACTCCATAGATTGATCTTGGTGAAGCGTAGAAATTTTTTATTTTCCACAACGTTCCCCAACAGCTTGCTCACCACTCGGTAGGATTTTTCAAACTTAAGCGAGTAATGGACTACAGCTAAGCCCCGAGTGGGAGGATTGCTCACCACTCGGTAGGATTTTTCAAACTTAGGCGAGTACTGGACTGCAGCTAAGCCCCCGGGTGGGAGGATTGCTCACCGCTCGGTAGGATTTTTTAAACTTAGGCAAGTACTGGACTGCAGCTAAGCCCCTGAGTGGGAGGATTGCTCACCACTCGGCAGGATTTTTTTAACTTAGGCGAGTACTGGACTGCAGCTAAGCCCCCGAGTGGGAGGATTGCTCACCACTCGGTAGGATTTTTCAAACTTAAAGTAGCATCGGATCTTAGCTTAAGCCCCCGAGTGAGAGGCTTGCTCATCACTCGGTAGGATTTTTTAAACTTAGGTGAGTACTTAGACTGCAGCTAAGCCCCCGAGTGAGAGGCTTGCTCATCACTCGGTAGGATTTTTTAAGCTTAGGCGAAACGGATTCGCAGCTAAGCCCCCGAGTGAGAGGCTTGCTCACCACTCGGTAGGATTATTCAAACTTAGGCAAAATGGATTCGCAGCGAAGTTACCAACTGGGGGAGGCAACAACAGATTGTTTCGGAAGATTATAAAGCTCTTGTCTTTGATAAACAGACTACAAAGGTATTTCTTATTACATCTCATCCGAGTGAGTACTTAAGTATAAAAGGGGCGGAGCAGCTCCGCGTTCCAAGCTCGTGGCTCGTCTTTCTGATGCTCGACATTATAAAGATGGTATGCTCCATTGTGGAGAACTCTGGTGACAATGAAGGGACCTTCCCAAGCAGGGGCGAGCTTGTGTGGTTTCTGTTGATCCACTCGAAGAACCAAGTCTCCCTCTTGAAAGGCCCGACCCCTCACGTTTCTGGCGTGGAATCGACGCAAGTCTTGCTGATAAATGGTCGACGGGATCAAAGCCATCTCTCTTTCTTCCTCTAAAAGGTCGACTACGTCCTGCCGAGCCTGTTCCGCTTCATCCTCAGAGAAGAGCTCGACTCGTGGTGCATTATGAAGTAAGTCACTCGGCAAAACAGCTTCAGCTCCATAGACCAAGAAGAATGGAGTTCGGCCGGTCGACCGATTGTGAGTTGTCCTTAGACCCCAAAGAACTAATGGAAGTTCATCAACCCAGGCGCCTGCTGCGTGTTTGAGATCACACATCAGTCGAGGTTTCAGTCCTTTGAGAATTAGGCCATTTGCTCTTTCTACTTGTCCATTCGACTGGGGGTGAGCGACTGAAGCATAGTCGACTCATGTGCCTTGAGAAGCGCAGAAGGCTCTAAACTCATCAGAATTGAAGTTCGACCCGTTGTCAGTGATGATGTTGTGCGGAACTCCGTGATTCCGAATGTCAATTCTCCGATGAAACCGATAAAGATCTTGGCTTCAAGATTCTTTATAGGCTTAGCTTCAATCCATTTGGTAAACTTGTCGATCGCTACAAGCACGTGGAGTGAAGCCGCTCCTACCGGTTCTCGGGTCCGACCATATCCAATCCCCAAACAAAGAAAGGGCCGACGAGTGGAATGGTCTTCGTGGTCGACGCAGCTTGTGCGACATGTTGGAGTAAGCGGCAACCTCACATTTATCGACTATATCTTTTGCCATTTCATTTGCTCGTGGCCAGTAAAACCCAGCTCGGTATGCTTTAGCCATGATGGTCCAAGAGGACGCATGGTGACCACAGGTCCCCGAGTGGATGTTGTTGAGGATCATTCGACCTTCTTCTGGCGTTATGCATTTCTGACTGACTCCCGTCGCTCCTTCCCTGAACAGTTGTCCTCCTATCACAGTAAAGGCTTTGGATCGACGGACGATCTGTCGAGCCTCTTCTTCATCTTCTAGGAGTTCCTTCCTAAGAATATATGCAATGTACGGTACTGTCCAGTCAGGAGTGATGACCAAAAACTCCATGATCAGGTCGACCACGCTTGGGATCCTCGACTTCAGTCGGATCTGTGGCACTCTTAGGCTGCAGGGGCTCTTCAGTGAAAGGATCTTCTTGAACTGACGGTGTGTGGATGTGTTCCAAAAACACATTGTTGGGAATGGCTTCTCTCTCGGAACCTATCTTTGCCAAATCATCGGCAGCTTGATTTTTCAGTCGGGGTATATGATGGAGCTCTAACCCCTCAAACTTCTTTTCCAATTTCCTCACTGCATTGCAAAGAATCATCATGGTGGGCTTCTGACGTCCCACTCCTTCATCACTTGATTGACTACCAAATCTGAGTCGCCATAGACCATAAGGCGACGGACGCCGAGTGAAATAGCCATACGTAAACCATACAGGAGTGCTTCATATTCTGCTTCGTTGTTGGAGGAATCAAAGTGAATCTGGAGGACATATCTGAGCTTGTCTCCTCGGGGGGATACCAGTACCACCCCAAAGACCGTAACCGCTTAGCATCTTGGAGCCATCAAAAACATGGTCCAAAGGTTCGATCGAACTTGAGTCGGCGATTCTTTGTTCGATCCACTCGGCAAGGAAATCTGCTATTGCTTGGGACTTGGTAGCTTTCTTTGCCTCAAACTTGATATCTAAGGGAAGGAGTTCAATCGCCCACTTTGCCACTCGACCGCCATGCGTCTCACAGTGTAATCTCTCGACAATGGAGCGTCACGACGATCGTAATTGAATGGTCGAGAAGTAATGTGCAACCTTCTTCGTGGTCATATAAATCCCATAAACAAGCTTCGATAATGCGGATATCTTTGCTTTGATGGAGTCAAAACTTCGTAAACATAATATCTTGGTATTTGAACTTTATAGGCTTTTCCTTCTTCTTCCCGCCGACCGTAAGTAATCTTGTACTAACGACTTGTCCAAAGGGCTGCAATGTAAAGTAGTAAAGGCTCTTTGCGATTGGGGCAGCAAGCACCTACCGGGTGGAAAGCGGGGCTTTTAGCTCTGCGAATCTTGCATCGACTTGGATTCCACTCGAACTTATCTGACTTCTTCATCAGTCGGTAAAGAGGCAATGCCTTTTCACCGAGGCGAGAAATGAATCGACTTAAGGCGGCCAAGCAACCAGTAAGCTTCTGGACATCATGCACACGTACGAGGCATTTCATCCGGAGTATGGCACCCACTTTCTCTAGGTTAGCGTCGATCCCTCGTTCGGAAATGAGAAAATCAAGCAATTTTCCGCCTGGAACTCCGAATGTGCACTTTGATGGATTAAGCTTGATATCATACCTTCTGAGGTTGGCAAAGGTTTTAGCAAGGTCAGCCAGTAGGTCGGAACCTTTACGTGACTTAACCACAATATCATCCATGTATGCTTCCACATTCCGACTGATTTGAGTGAGTAAACACTTCTGAATCATCCGCATGAATGTGGCCCCAGCGTTCTTCAAGTCGAATGGCATGGTGACATAACATAAGCACCCAAATGGGGTAATGAAAGCTGTTTTTATCTCGTCGGGTCTATACAGACGGATCCGATGATACCCCGAATAAGCATCCAAAAAGGACAAACGCTCACACCCCGCAGTTGAGTCGACAATTTGGTCGATGCGAGGGAGAGGAAAGTGATCTTTCAGGCAGGCCCGATTGATATGCTTGAAATCAATGCACATGCGAAGTGAGTCGTCCTTCTTAGGAACCATGACAACATTAGCTAGCCACTCGAAGTGGTAAATCTCTCGGATAAACTCAACTGCTAGGAGCCGAGCCACTTCTTCACCGATTGCCTTTCTCTTCTGCACGGCGGACCGTCGAAGATGTTCTTTATTTGGTTTCACTTTTGGGTCGACTTCAGACGATGCTCACCGACTCCCTGGGAACACCAGTCATGTCGGAAGGTTTCCATGCAAAGATGTCCTAGTTCTCACGGAGGAACTGGATGAGCGCTTCTTCCTATTTGGAGTCGAGTGTTGTTGAAATGTGAGTCGAAGCAGCATTGGGATCCGTCAGGTGAATATGAATCGGCTTCGTTTCGCCAGACCATCGAAATGTCAATCCATGGCAGCTTCTTAGCTCGCAACAAATCACTCGGATCTGCATTTTTCTAATACTCCGCAATTCCACCATCGCCATCCGTGCATCGGCGATCTTGAGCCTTTTCCGGAAGCACTCTTCTACCTTCTTCCGATTGCCGGTGATAGTGATCACACCTTTAGGACCGTGCATCTTCAACTTGAGATACACGTAGCATGGTCGAGCCATAAAACGTGCATAAGCTGGCCTACCCAGAATAGCGTGATAAGCACTCTGGAAATCCACAACTTCAAATGTTAATTTTTCTTTGCGGCGATCTGGCCGAGTGACTCAGTCTTCTTGCCAGGAATGACTCCATGGAAACTCATATTGCTTTCACTGAGTCTGGACATCGGAATGCCCATTCCTTTCAACGTCTCCGCATACAGAATATTCAGGCCACTGCCACCATCCATTAGAACTCTAGTCAACCGAGTGCCCTCTACGACTGGGTCGACCACCAATGCTTGCCTCCCGGGGGTGGCTATATGCGTCGGGTGATCAGACTGGTCGGATGTAATGGCAGTCTAAGACCATTTCAAATAACTGGGTGTCGCTGGAGCGACCATGTTTACTTCTCTATTGATGACTTTCAGTCGACTTTTGCTCTCAACATCAGCAAAAATCATCAGAGTGGAATTGACGTGAGGGTAACCATCGTCACTTTCCTCTTTGTCCTCAACTTTATCTGACTCTTTTTCCTTCTCTTTGGGCTATTTCTCTCGGAACTGCTGGATTAGGAGCCGACACTGTCGAGTGGTATGCTTTGGGTAAATGAGATTACCCTCCTCATCTTTCTTTGTGTGAATGTGGCATGGAAAATCCAACACATCATTCCCATCTCGATCTTTTACTTTCTTAGGGTTCCACGGCCCCTTGGGTTTCCCCTTGAACTTTCCTTGAGTCACGGCTAAAGGCTTCTCCAGGAGCAGCTGGCTCGGCTTTGTGCTTCTGCTTCCGACTGGAGTTCCCTCCTCCGGTTTCATGGACGACTGTTTTGCGCTTGCCACTCCGGAGCGGATCCTCCTTTTCACCATTGGCATACTTGGTGGCAATATCCGTCATCTGACTCAGAGACATATCTCCGGTCCGACCGAACTTTAGATTCAACTCTCGATACTTGACGCCTTCCTTGAAGGCATAAACTGCTTGGTGATCAGACACATTTTCCACCGTGTGATGCAACGTGATCCATCTCTGGATATAGTCCCTCAAAGTTTCATTTGGCTTCTGCACACAAGATTGCAGATCTGTCAACCCTGCTGGCCGTTTGCATGTTCCTTCAAATGTTCTGACAAACACTCGGGCAAGGTCTTCCCAATCAGAATATCGCCGGCGCTTAATCGATTTAACCATGCTCTGGCCGAGCCTTCCAACATCAGAGGAAGGTGCTTCATGGACACTTCATCATTGCCGCCGCCAATCTGAACAGCCACTCTGTAATCCTCAAGCCAAGTGTCAGGCTTGGACTCACCAGTGAACTTATCGACTCGCCGCCAACCCGAAGTTGGGAGGAATCACCGCGCCTGATGGCTCTGTTTGAAGCACTGGACTCGAGACATGCACTCTGCTACTGGTTGGAAAATCTCTATCATGGACTTCTTTGTGAGCTCTGTTTCTGTCGACTAAACATTGTACGAGAATAGATCTCGCATCAAATCCCGGTTCTCTGGGGTCGACTAGAATCCTTCGCCCACCACTATGAGGGCGTCTATCATCATGCTGTCGAGGCATGTATGACCCACTCCTTGGGGGAGGCGTGGGCACTCGACGACGATCATCGTGATCGAGTCGGTGATCATATCCTCATGGGTTTCAGATCGATCTCGCCGGTCTCCACGCCTCACGCCTTTGGGGCGATCTTGGGCTATGGGCCGACTGGATCATGTCTGCTCTGACGGATCTGTTGTGGATCCTATTCCGCGATCGAGACACCTGTATTCTGTTCTCCCGCCGCCGGAGTAAAGCCCTCGATCTGCATCAAACCTCTCGCCCGACCGATTTGGGGCCGGATTGACTTCTGCTATTCGGCTGCCGTGAGTTTCTGGATTGGAGTTCGATATACCTGAGTCGGAGGCAGAAAGAGTTGTCTTCGACTGGATTCTGGAACCCACTGCCGAGCACGCTCGTCGAGTGCATGCTGGAGGTTCTCGGCCGAGTGCGCCACCAAGTTGGCGGTAGCGCGCCTCCTCCAAGGCTCAGGCCTCGGGGGTTTCTCCAATGATAGGAGTATGAAGTGCATCCATGTTCCGGCGGCGAAGTTCTTCCCTCTGCTACGAAGAGAGGGGGTCGGGGAGGTACTCCTCGTGGACATGCGACGGATCGCCTCCGCTATCTCCACCGTCAACGCGAGGGAAGCCAGGAGGACTGCGAGGCCTATCGACCATCAGGACTTCCGTCGCGGGATCACTGTTGTCGCACTCGGATGCAGTTTCTCTAGAGCCAGTCGACAGATCGAACAGGCCGTAGAGTGTTTCATCGGGCTCGATTGCCGCGAATTGGGGGACGGCCGACTGGCGGGCCACCGCATGACTCACCCACCGTTGAAGCCTCGATCGACCGAAGCGCTTGCGCCGGCGGGCAACAGGGAGGGAGGACGCCACAGGAGCTGACTGATATTGAGTCGACGGCTGTCGCAGGAGGACGCCGCGGACGCACACGCGAAAGTGCGTTGCCCCATGGACGGGGAGCGCCTCGACGTCGAGTGGAGCCTCTTGGAGCCAAGCGGAGTCGTCGGCGACAAACACAAGCGCGCCGAGATGGATCTCGCGGCCCACGGCCAAACCTCCGCCTGAAACCATGTCGATGGGGATCGAAAAAATAGCAACTTCTCCAACAAGTCGCTAAGACACCTGCCCCATGGTGGGCGCCAACTGTCGTGGTTCTAAGTCTGACAGTAGAATAGGGGTTAGGTGATGTAGAGGCAAGATCTTAGCTATGGAGGAGTTGTACATGCAAGTTTTACGAGTTCAGACCCTTCTCGGAGGAAGTAACAGCCCTACGTCTCGGAGCCCGGAGGTGATCGACTGGATTATATGCGTGTGAGTTACAGGGGGTGCGAACCCTTGTTCCAGAGGAGGGGGTGGCTTATATAGAGTGCGCCGGGACCCCAGCTCCCCTCCGTTACACAGGGTTAAATGTACATCAAGAGGGGGGCGTTACTAGTAACGCCAGTAATAAAGATACATAATGACCATTAAAGCTATGACTTAATTCCCGACTGTTGCAGTGAAGAGTGGCTCTAGATCTTCTGGTAGTCGAGTGATAGTCTTCACGGTCGAGTGACTTCAAGACTGCCAAGTGGAACATAGCTTCATGGTCGAGTGGATGATGATTCTTCTAGTTTTTTAAGGGATGTCCTTGGGAAGAGTATCTTGGACAGGTCCATGACCCTACCATAGGTACATAGCTTCGTCAGCGGGTGGGTGTCCATTTCGAAGCGATGGAGGGTGATCCAACAAGAGTGCAACAAGTTATGTGCCACTCTTGAGAGCATCAAGGCCCGCCCCGTGAGCGGCATCGGCATGCAAGACATGGTATGCTAGCAAGCCGCCCTCTTTTGTGTCTTCGATTTTATGCTTGCTTGTTCATTTGCATACCGTGTGCCAATATGCTTGCATGAAATACATTTGTAGGCGTTTCAAGCTTTGGAGGCATTCAAGGTCCAACACGATGGCAAGTGCTTCAACCTCTCCCATTGCTTTAGGGTCATCAAAGACGAGGAGAAGTTCAAGGCGCAATATGCCGCCCTCAAGTCGCGTGGGGGCAAGCAAGCCGTGGAGGAGGTTGGGGATGGCGAGCCGGCACGGCCGCGGGGAAGACCAACTCCAAGAAGGAGGACAAGCGGGATTCGGCATCGAACGCCTTGATCGCAAGCATGGAGGGCACGATGAACAAGAAGGACTCAAGGGAGGAGGAGCGCCGGCGTTTCAAAGAAGAGCAAATGAATGCCTTCATGGAGATCCAAAGGAGGAGGCTTGAGATGGACGCGGAGAAGCAAGCCAAGATGCTTGAGATGGGGGCGGAGAAGCAAGCCAAGATGCTAGAGATCGAGGCTGCCAGCGCCAAGAACAAGGCGAAAGAAGTGGCTCTCGCGAGCATGATGACCGGGGTTGAGATCATGAAGGTGGATCTCAACACCGTGTCGCCAAGGAAGAGGTCGTGGTTCGAGAAGATGCAGTCCGATATGTTCAAGTTCACCGACGAGTGATCTCGTGGCGGCGAGCGCAATCGTTTTTTTGTATGCCAGCAGGTGTGCTGGCATGACCACGGGGCCGCGATGGCGTGGTCAAACTCAAGTCCCACCCCTTTTTGTGTGCTAGCATGTGTGTCAGCCGCTGGCGAGTGCGCCAACATGAACTGTGTGGCGATATTTTTTGAAACCGACATTGTATGCCAGCGCTGGCATGTTGCCGGCATGAGACATGGCCCCTGGCATGATTTATGGCCGCGGGCCTTTTTTAAAAATTGAGTGCAGACATGAAAATGGGTTGGCGCGTTGGGCGCACTGCCGACCCAAATATAAAACAGGCGGACGCCGAGCGGGCGACCGACCCAAACAGACAAATACGCCATCCGTTTGGGTCGGCCCGTTGGAGTTGCTCTTATGGGAAAATTTTCGTGTTTTGACCCTTTTAACAAAGAAATTCAGGATCTGACCTAGGTTTGAAAAAAATCGGGATTTGACCCTTTTTCTTACCGCCAGGTCTGGCGGTAGTTAAACGACCTACCGCCAGGCCTAGGGGTACTTATCCACGTCAGCACGCGGTGACGGCCGCCGTTCCCCTCCGTCGCACCCTACCTCCAGGGGACCTAGCGGTAGCCTGTCTAACCCTACCGCCAGGACCCCTGGCGATAGGGTTCGGGTAGTTATTTCGCCCGAGACCCCGCGCCTTCCCATCTCCCCACCCTCCCTCCCCCATCGGCAGTTTCTCCTCCCTTTCTCCCCCAAGTCGCCCTCTCTCTCCCTCTCTCATCTCCTCCACTCTACCCCTCGGATCTTCATCGATTCTTCACCGTTTTTGCGGATCGAGATGGCCCCGAAGAAAGAAACGTAAGCTCCTCCAATCCCTCCAATTAGGTTTTGCAAACTTGCTTCCAATTTGACGCATTATTTGCTTGAAATCCCTCATATTTTTGAACTTAGATTGGATTTTTTCACCTAAGATTGTTTTAGTTTGATTGTAGTTCTAGTTCTTAGTTCTTTAGTAACTAGTGGTATTGAATATGAAATCTAATCAATAGTTCATATGTTAGTTTGAAGATGAACCCTAGTTCATAACTTTTTTTGTTAAAAAAATTATGATGTAATGTTGATATGAGGATGAACCTAGTTTGATGATGCATGTTGATATGATGATA
Source organism: Aegilops bicornis (assembly GCA_021605145.1). Taxonomy (NCBI): domain Eukaryota; kingdom Viridiplantae; phylum Streptophyta; class Magnoliopsida; order Poales; family Poaceae; genus Aegilops; species Aegilops bicornis. The sequence continues at coordinate 570,218,855 of CM038669.1, read as the reverse complement.
TGATGTAGTGTGAAGATGAACCCTAGTTTTATGATGCATGTTGATATGATGATATGAAGATGTTGTTTGGAAAAATTATTTAATAATATGATGATATGATGTATCTTGGAGGATTTTTTTGATATGATGCATGTTGATATGATTTGATCTATCATGTGTAGTAGATGTTGTTGGAGGAATATGCTTAAGATCTTATTTTGATATGATGCATGTTGATATGATTTTGATATGATATGATTTTATTTTTTGTGTATGTATGCTTATGCTTATGCTTATGATGCTTTTGTTTATGAAATTCTATTAAGGCGGCCACCTCTTGCGGACAACATCGGCCCATGGTACTCCATGCTGGACTGGGCATTCGACAAGGGTCATCGTGCCTGTTTCATAGAGAACGGAGAGGTAAGTGATATGAATGAAATATTGATCAAAGTTTTTGGATTGATGAAAATAATTTCCTAACTTTTGGCATTCACTTTTTGACAGATGCTCCAGCCACTGCGCATGAGGGGTCACGGGGTTCATGGGCATATGGACTACGACGAGTGCTACGCTCCGTTCTTCAAGAAAGCCCGTCTGTTGGGTTTTGTGTTGCAGTTCAAGCGTCAGCCGCCGACGCTTGTCCACGCAGCTCTGACAGCGTTGATTGACCGGTGGCGACCGGAGACCCATTCTTTCCATCTGCCATGCGGGGAGATGACGGTGACCCTCGAGGATTGGGCGATGATTACTGCCATGCCGATCGAGGGTCATGCACTCACCGGGCGAGTGGAGAGGACCAACTGGTAGCAGAGGGTTACCACCCTCATCGGCGACTGCCCCGCTACTAAGGGTAACCGTACATCCGGTGTGCCGTTGATCTGGCTCTCGGAGCACCGGCAGAAATGCCCCGAAGGCACCGGAGTGGTACGCGAGGGCCTACCTGTGGTACATTCTCACGGAGGTCGTGTTTCCAGACTCGTTCAAAGAGTAACGAGGATCGTACCTCCAAGAGGGGAATAGGAGCAACTGATTATGATCTTCGATAGTTTGCTCTTGTAGTTGGGTTGTCTATGTGTTTGCTATTAGGTTGAACTTCGTTTGGTTGAACTTGTCGTGTGAAACTACGTTGAACTATGTGTTTGCTATTTGTGGATCTATGTGTTTGCTATTTGTGAAACTTTGTTTACTAATTAGTTGAACTCCGTTTGCTACTATGTGTATGTGATGCCCAAGTTTAATTGTTTAAAATCTGTGATATTGCTGTCATATTTGTGAAACTTGCTGTGATATTGCTGTCATATTGAATTTGAAAAGAAGCAACCAAATAAACTTGAAACAACAAAACAGAGGACCCTATACCCTCATCACAGTCTTTGGCGGTAGGGTCGATAACTCACCGCCAAATTTCAATGGCGGTAGAGGTGAACCCACCGACAGTGGCCCTTGCATATTTTCTGAGAAGGTTTATATCAAGAAACTCAGCCTGACACCCTACCGCTGTGGTCTCTCAGAAGGTTAAACGACCGCCAGACTTCCCCGGTAGGGTACTTATCAACGCCAAAGACAGTAAACGTCGCCGTCTCCGTCGCACCCTACCGCCAGAGCCCCATGCGGTAGGGTGTCTAACCTTACCGCCAGAGACCCTGACGGTAGCAAAAGGGTCAAATTTCGAAAAAAATTCGAACCAAGGTCAGATCCTGAATTTCTTTGTCAAAAGGGTCAAAACACGAAATTTTGCCCTCTTATGCGAGAAATTCTAACCTTCCAGTAACCAGTACCAAACCCTCAATTCAATCGCCCCAAAGTCCCCAAGAGGGAAAAAGTTGGACAAAATTTCCCCAAACACACACGATCTCCGCCAGCTCGCGGTGTGAACCCCTGCCGACGAGCAGCCGTGCCCATGGCCCGTGCGCAGCCACCGGCCACCGCTGGCCACTGTCCCAGCGCAGCAGCAACCTGCTCCCACCCCCAACTACCTCCGCCGTACCGTCACATCTCCGTCCACGCCCACCGACGACCGGGCCCAGCTCCCCCGTACCCCACCTGTCTGTACCCGCGTCTGTAAACCAACCGAAAAGAACGCAGCAAGTCACACCGACAGCGGACGGCCAGCGATGCGAAATATCCCAGGGGCAGCCCCGTCCGCTCGCCACGGTGAAATTCAAAAAGTGAAAACGCCGTCCGTCCGATCGCGCCGGCCGTTTGAAGCGACGCACGGTGGCCGTCGGATCTAGCCCCTGCGTCGCGGTCCCCCTCCTACGGCTATATATATTTCTCCCTGCCCCCAGACCCCCCGTCGCCCTCCGCCCGCCCCCAACCACTCTCCTCGCCGCCACACTCCTCACTCCCCACTCCCCACTGCGCTTCGTCGAGCCAGCTCGCTCGCCAGTAGTAAGTTCTAAGCCGCTTTCTTGAATTTGCTTCCGCCAATGCCTTGTAGATCTGGTGTGCTGTGTGAGTCGGTGATTTTGCTTGTTTAGTTTTTCAAATTTGTTTGAAAAATCGAGGTCGTTTTGGGGGAGGAAGTAGGAAATGCGCGTGGATCTGGGGGTTATATCCGGTGATTTTGGACGCGGGATGCGTCGATCTGGTAGCTTTGTCTTGTGCTCAAGTTTGTATGGGCCAGATTGGATCTGTTTTGTGGGGATTTACTGTCAGATTTTGCGCCTGGAGCAGTAGATCTGAGGCGCGCTTTTAGGTATCTGGCGGAGGTGACGCGTCTATGTTTGGAGCAGATTTGGTGCTAGTTCATGCCGTGGTTTCCCAACATTAGAGAATCTGAAAGCCTGATTTCTGAGCACATCCTCTTCAGATGTGATTTTGCACCGTTCTTATTTTGAATTTACTGTGTAACCATATCTTCTCATTTTAAATAGTAGCTTGCACGTGAACACTCGGACTATGTTGCTAGTCATAGAGATTGGTTCGTTCATAACAGCCCCAAATAGTTGATGATTGCGTTCAGAAAAAGCCAGACAAGTCAGATCTTGCTTTGTTTTGAGTGAATAAATCTAGCTGTACCAATCATTTCCCACGCTGTACCACTACTGCAGTATGTGGGTCCTGCTAACCCTGCATATCTATGTTTTCAGAGATAAGATGAGGGAGATCCTGCACATCCAGGGTGGGCAGTGTGGAAACCAGATTGGTTCCAAGTTCTGGGAGGTGGTGTGTGATGAGCATGGCATCGACCCCACCGGGCGGTATGTCGGCACCTCTGACCTGCAGCTGGAGCGTGTCAACGTCTACTACAATGAGGCCTCCTGCGGTCGTTTTGTGCCCCGTGCTGTCCTTATGGATCTTGAGCCGGGCACCATGGACAGTGTTCGTACTGGACCGTACGGGCAGATCTTCCGCCCTGACAACTTTGTGTTTGGGCAGTCTGGTGCTGGTAACAACTGGGCCAAGGGTCACTACACCGAGGGTGCTGAGCTCATTGACTCGGTTCTTGACGTTGTCAGGAAGGAGGCTGAGAACTGTGACTGCCTTCAAGGTAACTGAACTTGAATTAAATTGGCGATAGTTTAGAATCCTTATGGCAGGCTTTACATGTATTAAGTTCAGTTTGGATGAACACACTATTTCGTGGTATGCAGATTTGAATTATATTGTTACTCAATAAGAAGTTTTAGGTTACAATATGTATTATGCCAGTAATGCTATGCGATGATGCCGTGGCATCTTCTGTTAGTATGCATCTTTTTATATAGCCATGATTACTTGTTTGTGAATAAGGGCAATGGTTGGAAACCCTACATACTTGGACAACTTGGTGTATGATTCAGAGTTAGTACTAGGTCTCTTCTTACATTGTTTTGTATTGTTGTCATGGCACTCATTGCTTCCATATCTGGTGAATTATTCTGATAGTGAGACATCTAGCATAACTACTGATTATGTACCTATGCTGCTTTCATCTATTTGTGTCTAAGTAGTGGTTATCTATTCAGGGTGGTTATCTATTTATATTCAGCATTACCACTATCCACTTGAAATCATTATTTAAGTAACTCTTTATGTTTTCAGGTTTCCAAGTATGCCACTCTCTTGGTGGCGGTACTGGATCAGGCATGGGAACCCTTTTGATATCAAAGATCAGGGAGGAGTACCCTGATCGCATGATGCTTACGTTCTCTGTTTTCCCCTCACCGAAAGTATCTGACACCGTGGTTGAGCCTTACAATGCCACTCTTTCGGTCCATCAGTTGGTTGAGAATGCAGACGAGTGCATGGTTCTTGACAACGAGGCCCTTTATGACATCTGTTTCAGGACTCTCAAGCTGACCACTCCCAGCTGTAAGTGAAATATGTACCTTTGTATTGTTACTTTCTACAGATGACTGTGAGCATGATGTCAAGTGGATCTTCCTAATTCTGAATATTTTAATAACTACATGTTATAACATGCTTAATAACACAAACATTAATGCATACTCTCTATTCACAACTGAAGGATCGGAACATGATGTAGTCCATTGGCTTCCCTTTTTGGATAATGTTTGTCCCGACTATTCTTTTAGAGCAGTTTTGGTATTCTTAGACATGCTCTGAAACTGGACTCTTGTGCTTGAGTTATTTGCTCAGGGCATTCATTTGGATGCACTCCTGCAGTATTGCACTACTTCAAATACTACACTGTTATGATTCAGATGTGTCTTGGTTGAGAGTTTGCTTAAGTTGGATCTGTGAGGATGACTGTTAGTTGTCATGCTAATCTGACAAAATCGAACACATTTTCAGTCACAGTTATAAGGACTGTTTGCATTCTGCTTAGAATTATGTGCTTGCTGTGTCTAACATTTAACCGTTGGTGTTATTTTCTGCAGTTGGAGATTTGAACCATCTGATCTCTGCCACCATGAGCGGAGTGACCTGCTGCCTGAGGTTCCCCGGCCAGCTGAACTCCGACCTCCGGAAGCTGGCAGTGAACCTGATCCCGTTCCCGCGTCTCCACTTCTTCATGGTCGGGTTCGCGCCTCTGACCTCCCGCGGCTCCCAGATGTACCGCTCCCTCACGGTCCCGGAGCTGACCCAGCAGATGTGGGACTCCAAGAACATGATGTGCGCGGCGGACCCCCGGCACGGCCGGTACCTGACGGCGTCGGCCATGTTCCGCGGCAAGATGAGCACCAAGGAGGTGGACGAGCAGATGATCAACGTGCAGAACAAGAACTCGAGCTACTTCGTGGAGTGGATCCCCAACAACGTCAAGTCGAGCGTGTGCGACATCGCGCCCAGGGGCCTGTCCATGGCGTCCACCTTCATCGGCAACTCGACGTCCATCCAGGAGATGTTCCGGCGGGTGAGCGAGCAGTTCACGGCCATGTTCCGGAGGAAGGCCTTCCTCCACTGGTACACGGGCGAGGGCATGGACGAGATGGAGTTCACCGAGGCCGAGAGCAACATGAACGACCTGGTCGCCGAGTACCAGCAGTACCAGGACGCCACCGCCGACGAGGAGGAGGAGCTGTACGAGGACGAGGACGACGCCGACCTCCAGGAGTAGGAGCGAGCGAGGTCTGCTCTGCGATCGTGCGTGCTCAGGGGCTATTTCTGATGGCTTCCTGTCACTACTACGACTAGTAGTGTGTATTTCGCGCTTGCTGCGGTTTGGGTGTGACGGCTGCCCCCATCTTCGGGGAGTCGTGGACTTGTTGCTTGTGTAGTTTGTCTGTGTCGAGTTAATCCGGTAGTCAGTTTGTTGGTGAACTTGAGATCTAGTAGCAGGTCTGTAATATGGCTCTGAATCCTAATGCAATGTTTGCTGTTTCTTCACATAGTTTGTGATGATTTTCTTCACATAGTTTTTGTGAGGATTGTCATTGTCAAGTTTCTTCTTTTTTTTCCTGCTACGTCGCCACCTCGGTATGTTACGTGCCATGCCGTGCCGTCGGCATCGTTTGACACCATCTGTCTATCTCCTTGTCTTGAGCGGGCCGGTACCGGCAGTGATATCATATCTGGTTTGGACGCAGACGTGCCTCCGCCGTGCGCCAGAAAATCGGCCAAGCTTCAACGACGGCTCGTATCCGAACCTTATACTAGGCTGCTAGTAGGAGATTCAGTCAGCTGAATCACAGCAATCGTTTTCATGTCTTCTGTACTCACCACTAGCATCACAACCAAGCCTCGATTTATCTATCGCCTACTGAAAGCGAGGTCACGTTGGTCACGTACGTGCCGCCGAGATTTCGGTTGGTTCTGCTTTTTTGTGCGAGCTTTGCATGCATCGCTTCAACGACACGCCACGGGCAACGTGAGGAGGCCTGTCGAAAAGCATAGCATAGCGTGCTCTCACTCAACAGCACCGCCGGATCTCGCAAAGTCACAAAGTGACAAAGTAAGCCTACAGTTGACATGTCCCTCCGTGGCTGCCTGCCTTTCGAGAAAGATCACACTCACACAACCACACCAACGGAGTTTAAACAAGGCGCCAACGCAAACCACGTTTACAAAAAAACAGAAGATAATAATTTACATGTGTGAGCAGAGGAAAAAGGCTCGGATTAGCTGCACATAAAGGCTCGGACTACGAGCAGCAGTACTACTTCCATCGGCTGTATGTGCATGGAAGAAGAAGAAGACTCTCAGACTGGCTTGTTACGGTGGTGGTGGTCACGGCCTCTGCCCCACAGCGCCGGCCAGCAGCCGATGTCCAGCGACGCCTGCATCCTGAAACATTTGCACATAGGTAAGTTAGGTTTGCACAGTCATGGCCCATCGTCATCCGAAATGAACATTTGGTGTTGAACGTGTAAAACGCAGTTTTGCTTGGGAGCACTATGGACACATTGTCAGGTTAATTCACAATATATAAATATCTGTAATCTGCGTATTTCTGTGTACTATGGTCATATTGTCAGGTTAATTCACAACATAAAGATATCTTTAATCTGTGTTTTTCTGTGCACTATGGTCACATTGTCGGGTTCACTGTTCCTTTCATATTCCTGGTCATGAGTTGTTCCATTTCCTACCAAAGCTAAAAGGTTTAATCATGTGGTCTAAAGGACTGAGGGGCTTGGAATTGTCAAAGAACCGAGATCCTGAGAAAAATGCATATAGCACTACTGCAGTGGTAGTATATTGATTATTGTTTTTTTTTTGACCAAAAGTGTAGTGATTAGTGTTTGGTCCTTTTTATTATAAAACCCGTTTGTTACCCTAAAAAAACCCGTTTGTTGGAGAAAGAATTTTCATGGCCACGCAATTTGCTTTTTTGTGGTTGTGGGGTTGGAAATAATGACATGACTAATGAGCATTTATAATGGTTGCGGAATGTGTTTATTATTATCATGTGAACACAAGAAAATCCGATGCAGCTGCAGATATTCAGTGCAGCCATACCAGTCAGACCTCACTATCTAGCCAAAAGTCTAGAGCTGCTATGACTCTCTCGACTAGAAAATAACTGGACATGATTAGCAACTGATACTCCCTCGTCTAGGTGAGTAAGTCATTTTATGTTATGCACTGTGATCAAGGAGGAAGGAAAAACGAGAGAACTTAATGTTCATTTACTAATTAATAGCACTGCATGCAATGAACTAACCACTGCACGTCGTGTTTGATAGTCTCAAGTCATAAAAGTATGCACACCCCACATCTCTTATTGGTTGATATGTCAAAAAATAAAAAACGAGATAGAATTTAATGCATCGTGCCTAAGTGTTTTGGGATTATTTGGTTTTTGTAACATAACTTACACACCTAGACAGAGGAAATAATATTCTTTTTCCGGTGTGGTGTTAACTGACTATTTGACTGCACGGCTAATTATACTATGTGAATCGAGATGCTAATCATTGCGGTTTGTTGCACTATCCATGGCGCGAACCTCGAGAAGCAGAAGGATCTCATGCACTGCCAGTTGAGAACAGAAAAAACCTCACCTGGTTTTGCCGGCAGCAGCCGACGGCGGCGCGCTCTGCCGGGTCCCCGCGGCCGGCATCACCCCCCGGCTGGGGCCGGGGCGCGGCGCCGTCATGCTCCGGGTGAGCAGCCCCGGCACGTAGAAGTTGAGGAGCACGCCGTTGCCGTCCGCGCCTCCTCCGCAGCTGCCCCTGTTGTCGCTCTGCCGCCTCCGCAGCCTCCTCCTCTCTTTCACCGCCGCCTGCTGCTGCTGCTTCTTCGACGCCGGGGCCTCCTCCCGCCTCTGCTGGGCCGCCTCTGCTTCGACCCCGACTGGTGCCGGCGGCGACGGCGAGGCGTGGCCGGCGTTGGGCGGCGGCCTGACGGCGTCGACGAGGTCGGAGAAGGAGAGCTCGCGGTCAGAGCTGCCGTCGCCGCCGTCGAAGTCGGCGAGGAGGCCCAGCATCTCCTCCCGGCTCCGGGCGATCCGCCGCGCCCGCGCCGCCGACACCGGCTTGCTCCCGGCAACAGCGAGCGCCTCCATCGCACCTGGCTCGACCGCGCCGTGGCTCGCTCGTGCTGGTGTCGTGTGGCCGCCTGTGGTCCGACGATCGGCGCTCTTTCCTCCAGGACAAGGAAGTGCCGCCGCGCTGCTTATGTAGAGAGCGCGAGATGATGTGTACTTGGCTCGGTTGCTCGGTGCCGCTTTTGGCTCTGTTTTCTTCCTTCGGTCGTCCTTTGTGAAGCTCCTCCTCATTATCTGCAGCTCAGTCCGGGTCAAGGCCGACGGACAAGACGAGAGCGCGCCCGGTCGGTCGATCTAGAAGCCCAGGATTTCTTTTCAAGACGCGTCCACTTCAGCTGCAGACGGCGAGGCTTCTTTTCTGTTCAGTTGCGGTCACTCTTTTTTTTCTTCTCATTTTCTTTTCTTGCAAGTAAGAAAATATTCTGTGGCAGAGGTGAGTCTCATGCGACGCACGTAAAAGAATCACGCATCGTGTGGCTGGATTTCACGTCAAGATTCCAGATTACTTGCATGGGTTTGGCTGTGGTGAGTTTCAAGTCTTAACTGTAAAAAACCGCCCCGTACGTCGAGCGCAACCACCGTGGTCGCCATCGGGCCGGGGGGTCGCCGCCGGAGCGTACGGGAGTCCGGTCTCTCGCGCTGCTGCACGTACACGCGGTTTCGCCGACACGGGGATCGTCGGAGCACCGCGCCGATGACGACGTATCACCCGCCGGGTTTAAGGGGATTCAATGAAAGAGTCGACGCACGCATCACAGGGTTTTCGTTTTCAATGAAAGAAAACGGCAGCCGCGACTCATCGTCGGACCAAGCACGCACCGTTACCGACAGACAGGGGAGGAGGAGTATACCTCCCGTTCCTTCGACCGCAATGTCCCATATTCGCCGCTCCTCATTTCTTCTGGAATGAAACGAAGGCTTCTAAGCTGGAGTAGAAGGTATCGGTGCATTACGTATCTTGGCCTGTCAATACGTTGCTAGACATTGGAAACGCTGTTTTTTTCCACTCCATCCTCCGTTCCGAAATAATTGAAGCTCTAGGGTTGTCCAAGTCAAACTTTAAATTTAAAAACATAATTGCTAGGTCTCAGTCGACTGGGACTTAACGAAGTATCAATCGATGTTATATTCATGAAATCTTACGTGAAGCCGTTTCCTCGGCAATGGCGACAACTTGCAGAGGAGGCCTTTTGATATCTGATTTCCGGTGACGGTAGATCCGAGTTTGCAAGGACCATCTCTCTAAGTGGAGTCAAAGGCTCCAAATGAATGCGAACTGTATAAATGAAAAAAAGTCTCCAAACTAGGTAAAATATGACGAATAATAGGAAATTGGTGGAGGTACAATTTAACTGGATTTGGAGTTTGATCTTTAAGCACTCTGCAAGAAACTTATCTCCTAGCAAGCTTGATCCCTTTTGATAGCATCGACGTACATACGGACTTAACATGTTCTTGGATCACTAAGGGCAACTCCAACCGGCCGACGCATTAGTTTGGGTTGGTCAAGCTACCGCGCGTGTCCGGTTTTGGATTTGGGTCGGCTGATGCACCCAATGCGGCCAACGCATTAGTTCTCGTGGTTAAAAAAACAAAATAGGCATAAAATATTATAATATTAAAATATGCAAATTAATAAAATATAATTAAACACTTAAAACCGCCCCGCCAAAGTCCACTTCAAACATAATTAAACATTAGTAAAAACTTTTAAAAACGTCACCTCTCAGCCGCCGTAGCCTGCAGCCCTATGCGCCGTCCTCGGAGTCTGAGCGGGTGAGGTCTAAGAAGACCGGCGGCTCCGCCCACGGGAATGCCCGCTGGTAGGTCGTCAGCGCCATCTGCTACACCAACGGCTGTGCTGCGCGACATGCGCTCCTCTTGCTCGCGCTCCCGCTGCTCCTCCTCCTCCTCCCATGCACACCATTGCCGGCGCTCCTCCTCTAGCTCTAGTTGCATGTGCTACCCCCCGTCGGCCCACTCCTCCACCAGCACACGGGCCCTCCACTGGGATAGGTAGGCCACCTCCCGCTCCTCCATCGTGCTCAGCCACACGGCCGGCAAGCTGACCCACTCTTGCACCATGTCCTGCCACTGGTACCTCTCCGTGGCGGCGGGTGGTGCCGGCGTGGGTTCGGGCTTGGGCTACACTGGTGATGGCAATGGTGGTGGAGGGTACACGCAGTCCCCCGCCACCGAGAGCTGCAACGCCTCCTCGAGGCCAGGCCAGGGGCATCCTCCTCCTGCTTGGACTCCTTGAGGGCGTGCTGGTAGGGCTCCTCGAGGGCAGCCAGGTAAACTGCCTGTCATCCTCGTCCAGTGCCACCATTGGGGGAGGCGGTGCAAAGCCGACGTCGCTCTTAACAGCGGCGCGGCTCGATGGCGAACCAGACGTCCCAGTTGGGGGAGTGTCGGTGTCAAAACCGGCGGATCTCGGGTAGGGGGTCCGAACTGTGCGTCTAGGCGGATGGTAACAGGAGACACGGGACACGATGTTTTACCCAGGTTCGGGCCCTCTCGATGGAGGTAAAACCCTACGTCCTGCTAGATTAATATTGATGATGTGTGTTACAAGAGTGGATCTACCACGAGATCAAAGAGGCTAAACCCTAGAAGCTAGCCTATGGTATGATTGTTGTTCGTCCTATGGACTAAAACCCTCCAGTTTATATAGACACCGGATAGGGTTAGGGTTACACAGAGTCGGTTACAATGGTAGGAGATCTACATATCCGTATCGCCAAGCTTGCCTTCCACGCCAAGGAAAGTCCCATCCGGACACGGGACGAAGTCTTCAATCTTGTATCTTCATAGTCTTGGAGTCGGGCCGATGATGATAGTTCGGCTATCCGGACACCCCTAGTCCGGAACTCCTCGGTAGCCCCTGAACCAGGCTTCAATGGCAGCGAGTCCGGGCGCATATTGTCTTCGGCATTGCAAGGCGGGTTCTTCCTCTGAATAATTTATAGAAGATTGTGAACACCGGGATAGTGTCCGCTCTGCAAAACAAGTTCCACATAACACCGTAGAGAGAATAGTTTTGCACAGATCTGGCTGACGTATTCAGCGGCGTGACATCACACCACGGCCGTGCTTTCATATGAATCGTTTTTATTGTTCCACCTCAGCGTGTTTAGCGAGGCGGTTTCCTTGGCACGTCTTATCAAAGCATAGATCGTGCCCCCTTATTCCGGGATTCTCATCAATACGGACGTGGGTAACCCAACCGTGCCCGTCGGCCTGCCTTTTTATCAAAGGCGAGTCCTAATCGACCACGGGGTGGGCTCTTGGTATTCAACCTCTTTATAACGAGACCAAGGCCCTCTCCTTTTTACACCCTCCATCGAGTTCGCCTCGCGCTTCGAGTTCCAACACCCCAAAGCTTCAGATTCAGCGCCGGACTTTCGGCGATGTCCGGCTCCGACCAGCATGGCCGATGGGTGTCTTCCTCCGTTACAGAAGAAGACGTGCTAAAGCTGCGAGACGCCTGGTATCTAACGGCGAGATCTCGCATAGGCTGCCTGCTCCAGGGCAGGTCATTCCCACTCCTGAGCCCGGCGAGAACGTGGTGTTCGTGTCTCACTTCCGTCGGGGTTTAGGCTTCCCGACGGACCCCTTTGTGCGGGGGCTCATGTTTTATTATGGGCTTGATTTCCATGACTTGAATCCGGAGTCCATCCTCCATATCTCGTCATTCATCGTTGTATGCGAGGCCTTCCTCCATATTACCCTCACTTTGGATTGTGGCTCAAGACCTTCAAGGTGGAGCCAAAAGCGATCAAGGGCAGCAAACAGTGCGGAGGGGCGGTCGAAGCAAATGTCTTGATGCTCCGTGGCCGAGGGCTCTTTTCAAGAGGAGCTTGGTTTGTGGCAGCAGGAGTGGTTTTATATCACCGCTCAGGGGCACCAAATGGGCGGCGCTCCTGCCTTCCTTCCGGGTCCACCACAGCCGGTGGCGTCATGGGTCAACAAGGGGCTCGACTGGGGCCGTCCAAGGACGTTCCTAACTGCAGGCCGTGTCGGGACCTCCAGGAAAGAGGGATCAATCTGGTTGCGATGGGCGCGAGTTATGGTGATCCGGCGTCTTCAGCCACCAAGCGTCGCCCCTCACTTTGTGGGAATTCAATTCGGAGGGACCACGAGCTCTCCAAAATTTTATGGGCACGACGCCCGTGGAGATGTATAAACTATTCTTCAGATCACAAGAGAAGTGTCCGGACTTGACCGAGGATGCAGGAACTAAGCTGCAATCGCCTAGATACTCAAGTAAGTAGTGTAACCGGACAAGCCGTTCATTCATTTATTTTATATATATGCCCTTTAAAGGAGCCGTTTCTTGAACAGGAGTGGATTGCCAAGGCAAAGTTGATAAGGTGTCCGGCTCCCCTCCCAGAGGCCACGCCGAATCCCATATTGACCAAGATGTTGAAGGTCGCGCCTTTTGAAGAAGGCGAAGGGAGGAGTGGGGGAGCAACTGCCTCTGCGGAGGAGGCTATCAAGGAAGGAGGGATTAAGAGTCCCACCTTCCGAGGAGAGACGAGGACCGCTTGAAGATCCGGAGGTCAAGGCCTCAAAGAAAGGAAGGGAATCTTCTTGGAGAGTCCGGCGCTGGGAAGTAACCCAGCCGCACTATTTCCCCAAGGGGATCAACCCTCCAGTGAGCCGTAAGTAAAACGAAGGGGTCTTGTAAATAAGGAACATCCTGTATTTATTTATGAAGATAACAGAAATTGTACCTTGTAGTTCGGACCTCGGCCCTTCTCAGCCAGACCTCGTCTTGGGGATCTTCTTAGGAGATGATGGAGAGCGAACGCCTCCACCTGTCGCACCCTCATGTGAAGCGGACTGACCCGGAGGTGTCGTCGCGGAGGGTTCCCCAAGTCCCGTGGGGCGGAAGGTCCGCGCCAAGTGGTGTGCGGTCGGAGGATCTGAAGGATCTGCCGGGCGAAGCGGCTATCTCGTAAGATCACCGTGCTCTAATGGGTGCGGTGATTGAAAGAATTGCATCCAGCGGAGAGCGGATTGCATGAAGCCGTCGAAGCTTCTTGGCCGGGATTTGAGAATACGCAAAAAAATGATGTACCTTCGGCAGTTATGCATATAAAATGCGCCTGTATAGATAGTAGCCCTGAGACTCGGTATGTTGTCAAAATTGACAACGTGCGAGGATCAAATACTCGATTTTAACACATCGCCGGCTTCTAAACAAGTGGCGGGCGTCCGGAGGCTAGCGGACTGATGAATATGCCGAACTAAAGCGGCAACTTGACGAGGTAGAGCGCGACATCGCTATTTGGTCAATAAGCGGTTTGACGAGGCACAAGGTATCACGACTTCTGTCACGGACACTGGTAAGGGAGCTTGACGCCCATGTCTTACTGTGTGTATGCTTAATGCAGATGGTGCCGCTGCCGTTGAGGAGCTGCGGGTAGAACTTGCCCGAGCGAAAGAGCAAGCCAGGAGCAGTAATGCAGCCGCTTTAAAGGCGGCCGAAGAGCTAGAAGCTGAACGGGCTGCTCATTGCCGAAGCAAAGAGGAGATGGCCGAGATGGCCAAAAAGTTAAGGAATCTTGCCGATCGCTGCGAGGTTCTTGAAAAAGAGCGTCAAGCGGAACAAGAGGGCCTAAAGAAGGCCGCCATCGAATCCAAGAACGCCTAATCGGCTTTGAGAGCTGCCAAGGAGGAGCCGAGTCAGGCCGAGGGCAATTCGTTTGGAAAACCGTTCTGCAACTGGAGGAAATATCTGAATTCAAAGTATGCTCCGTTGGATAAATTATGGAGTTCAGAGGATGCTTATCTGGACTTGGCGGCGAAAGGCCGTGGACGCGGTTGAGCACTTCCGGGGCGAAGGGGCACATAAAGGAAGAGCTGTATTGGTCGCAATTCCATAGTCGGGCGTCCTCTGCCGCTGACCGATCGGTTGGCCGAATGGGCCGAGCTGAATCGATTGTCCGGATTGGCCATGAAGCATGTCTTCACTCACTTGTGGCCGGACGGACCCCAGCTGAAGAGCTATTTTGGTGTAGTACAACAATTTCTTGGTGCGGTGCCGCGTATCGACGCAATGAAGCGATCGGCGTGTATTGAGGGAGCGCGGATGGCTCTTGCCCGTGTCAAGACATCTTGGGCGAGAGATGAAGGCCACCGACGTTGCATCCTAAGACTTCGAGACGAAGCCGAGTACACCCGAGCACTACTTGGAAGAAGTCTGCCGGGCGCTCGTTTAATAGAGACTTGATGCTTTCGAAGGATATTATGTTGGAATGACATGTATGATTTGTGAAAACAATGTTTCAATCTAATATGAGTGCTTTTTATACTTGTGCGTTCAAGTAGTAAACTACTCGTGCGGCCGTTTATGTATATGTGTATATAACTTTGAAAGATGGCAGTCCTTGGCTTCAGCCCCCACGCACATAGTGCGGGGGTGTTCGCAAAAAGAAGCGCTTTTTCACTCTTAATCCAACGTCTTGGTCCTGTTAAGGAGGTGATAGCGTAGCAAACCAGGCAGCCATACTATAATGCTTTATCACTTTCACTTAGCCATAGGAGTTCGAGGGTGGGGCTACTATATAGCCCACAGGGCACCGCACTCTCCGAATTCGAGTGCGTATGTGCTGACCGAAAACCGGTCCTTCGTTAATGCGGAGGAATTCTAAACATTCCTGTGAGTCATCAGTGGTTGACCAGGTCTCTCGCTATATCATGACAATCAGTTTTCGTCTTTCTCTCTTGAGGTGCTCGCCCGGCGGCAAGGGGCACAATCGCGAGTAGTTCTCCACAGTGCGCGTTAGCCGTGAAAGCGGGCGTAAGGCAGCAAAACACGAGGCAGGGCAACCCAATATTTGACCAATGACATGATTCGGAGCTGATGCATATAAGGCCTAACTTTCGAGACGCGAATACTCCCTAAGGTATTCGGTCTTTATGAAAATGGGCAGAATAATGCCCTAAGCCCCACAGTGTCTAGAAATGCAGCGCCAAAAATTCTGGTGCGGCCAATGCCAAAGCACCAGCCTCCTCCTCGGTTATATTAAGGAACCGGGGATGTGTATCAACAAGAGACAGTGAAAAAAGGTTTACGCAGGTCTTAATCTGAAAGAATCCTTGCAACGGGTCCCTCTTGCGTCTGCGCTGTGTCTCCGTTGTGCCGTATCCTGGACGGGTGTAGCACGTTGTTCATCTGTAAAAGAGAGGAACTTAGTTTTAAAAGAAAAAAAGGATCGTGTGAAAGATGTACTTAATATTTAAATAAACAAAGTACGGTTCGAAGAAGTGAATAAAATTTGAGCTTTATTGTCTCTTGTTATACGTGCACGCAGCCCCTTGTATGGGGGTATGCCGCTAGTGGGCGCCGGACTCGTCTAGCCGTATCCGGGGTTTGAATGACCTATTGCAGGTTCTTTGCCTAGTGGAGCCGGATAGCTGTGGAGCTGTCGATGCAGTCTCCCCTTCTTCAGCGCTCGAGTAACACTTAATACTTCCTTTCAACGAGATGATGCCGCGTGGACGGGCATTTTAAGTGTTAGAGATGCATAATGCGGTATTGCGTTAAAGCGGGTGAAAGCTTGGCGTCCCAATAGTGCTTGATGGCTACTTTTAAACGGGCGACATGGAAGAGTAACCTTTTGACGGAAGTTGTCGGATGAACCAAACACAACTTCTAGCGGTATGGAGCCCGATGCAAAGGCGTATGGGCCTGGCAGTACTCCTTTAAAGGAGGTGTTGCTATGGCGAATTTTGGTTGGGTTTATCCCCATCCTGCGGATTGTGTCCTGATATATCAGGTTTATGTCACTGCCGCCATCCATGAAGACATGTGTAAATTGGAATCCGTCGATTATAGGATACAATATCAAGGCAGTCCATCCTGCGTTACGGATATTATCGGAATAGTCCTGATGGTCGAAGGTGATTGGTTTTGACAACCAGTGTGCGGTGCGCCTTTTAAGGGGCGCCGCTTTGTTTTTCCCTTTGATCACGTGAAGTGAGTTTACTATTTTAACCTCCTATGGGAAAGTTTTTCGTTTTACAGAGTGCTGCTTTTGGGTTTCGTCACTCGCATTTGGTGTGTCGAGCCCCTTGTGTTCGGCGTTAAGTCGGCCGGACTACTTGAAGACCCAGCTATCTCTGTGGGTATGGTTTGCAGGCTTCCCGGAGGTACCATGTATTTGACTCAGTCTATCCAAAATCTTGTTTAGGTTGGATAGCTCGTCACTGTTATCCTTTAGGGGCAGTGTTTTGTTGTTTGGCCGAGAGCTTTTGAATCCGGCGTTGACCGCCGTACTATTTGGGCCATTTTCCTTATTCCGGCGCTGATCTTTTCGGCGTCGTGATTTCCCATTTCCATCCCTGATTTCGGATGTACTCGGGTCACTGGTGCTGCATCTAGCCAGCCAGCCGTCCTCTCCCACGCAAAAGCGGGTCATGAGGTGTCGGAGTAATGGACTACGGGTAGGCGAACCCGAGCCCATGAACCTTTCAAAAACATCGGGGCAGGCTGCGCCCCTCAAGACCCCAAGACAAAGGGCCGCCTTCAGAGAGTCGGCAACAGAGTCGCTGACTACCCCTCTGGGCCGAGTCCCAGAGGTGGCCTCGAGACAAGCCGACTTTAAGACGGCGACCTCAGGACAAGCCGACTCCAAGCCAGCGACCTCCAGCGAGGCCGGCTACAGGGAGTCGGCCCGCGACCTCCACCACCTCGCGCCTGGGCGACTATGGGGTAAAGCCGCCTCGCGGCCCATCCCCGCCAGTCCATAAAGGGCAGGTATGGCTACACAGAGAGTGCAAGACGGAGACCTCCGTCCGGCGGCAACCTTGCCACGCTGCCTCGACATCAGCCCGTGGGCGATTCCTGTACCCACGATGGCTGTCTGTGACGACCGAAGACGGCGGGACCCGCTTTGTCGAGGAGTACCAAGACGGCAAGAGCGCCCAAAGACGGACCCATTGAGTCGGCCTTGAGAGTCGGCCGGCCTCTCCATGGGCCCCCGCGCCATTAACCAGACAAGGCGGAGAATGGCAGCGGTGATCGCCTGGGCGGCATCTGTTGCCATAACCCCATGACCAAGCTTCGCGTCATTAGAAGCATAGCTGTGAATACGCAGCCGGCAAGACCCGCCCGCAGCGGACAAGGGCTGTCGGCCCCATGCTGGGCCGTCGGCGGGGCCCACTAGTCGGCGGGCCCCAGGAGTCGGCGGAGAAGAAGGCGACTTAGAGACTGACGGCTTGGACCCACACCCAGCCGAATTACCGTTGTACCCCTGGGTAGGCCTATAAACCCCGGGGCACCCATGCAAAGGGTTGGAAGCTAGTAGTTTTAGACACACACATAGAGGGAGAGAAGAGCAAGCCGTTCCTTCTCCTTCCTCACCCGAACAGCTCAAGGAGCCTCTTGTACCCACTTTGCCATAGTGATCATGCGGAGACCCCGCAGAGCGGCGAGGGGTGTTATCTCCTCGGAGAGCCACGAAGCTGGGTAAGATTCGCCGGCGTGCATGTCTTCGCCTCATCCCGTTTCCAGCCACCGACGACGTTCTACTCGCCCCCTCCATGATAAGCCATCCTTTGGCATATGTCGCACCCAACCCCCGACATTTGGCGCCCTCCATGGGGCCTGGTGCACCATCGTCCGGAGACCTGCTCTGGACGGGAACCCTCTTCCTCCTGGCGGCGCAGCCAGCCCGGCACGCTTAGATGGAGTTTGCGCTGACCGGCTGTTGCATGGCGCCGAGGTTGCTCTGGCGTCTAGTTGCCTCGCCCGAACTTGTCGGCGAGGTTCTCCGACGAGCTCAAGGCCCGACGCAGTAACGGACGGCCCCGAAGCCTTCGTCGCGGGCCTCTCGAAAGCAGCTCCACGTCGACGGCGAGCTGCCGCCGACACTGGAGTTCGTGAGGCTCCACCGACCCGATGCTGGTCGACTCCGACACCGCGTCGCTCGGCGCATTCCCCACCAACGTGGTGATCTCTGACGAGCCTCTCCCTCGCGCGGAGAGCGGCGGAGCACCGTCATAGAAGTACTCGTCATCGATCACGGCGCGAGCCCTCCGGCGGGGGGCTCGTGACCCTCGACGCGGTTACGCAAGACCTGACCGCCTCCATTCCGGAGGACGCCGACGCGAACGCTGGAGGCACGCCGCCTTCAGCTCCTTGTAGGCGCATGTAAGGCAGCAAGCATGAGGCGCTTTGTCGGAAGCCTATCGGCGCGACATGGATCGCGGCGTGGCGGCTTTCGCCGCTCCGGCGGAGCCTAACCGCCTGGCGCGGCGCTGACCCTCGCCCGATCTGTTTGGGGCCGGTCGCATACGGTACGCCACGCTGCGGAGAACATTCGCTGCCTAGGCGCGGCGCGTGATTTAGCTGGATAACTTCGAGGGCAGGAGCGCCACCGATGACTCGAGTGAGTCCAGAGCTCCTCGACGCCGCCGCCAAGAAGCCGGTTGCTGCCGCACGGAGGCGCTTACACGACGACAACACGGCGACTTGCCTCCTCGCCCGAGATCAAGGCGCGACATCTCCAGACGCCGACCGGGCGGCGTCCACGGAAGAAAGAACCGAGATCCGGTATCGGCCATAGCGGACTCACATCTCCATCGGCCAGCGAAGACGGCCGCCCAAGAAGCGATGGAAGCGGCGGGACGACTATCTGCCTCCTCCTCCCCGCAGAGAAAGGCGAGTCTCCCCGCCACCCGTCGAGCATCCGACTCTCGGCGACCGCCTTGGCCGCCGAGAGGGAGTCGGAGAAAACGACGCCCGCCACCGGATCGAGCGACTCCACCGATCCCTGGCGCTAGAAGAAGAAGACGAGTTGGGCCCGCCCTGTTTTGGACCTCGCATCCGAGACGAGCCCTTCCCCAGAGGATTCACACTCCCCCGAGACACACCCAAATACACCGGCTCCGTGAAGCCGGAGGACTGGCTGGTGGACTACTCTACGGCCATCAGCATAGCGAACGGCAACAAGCGTATTGCCATAAAGTATGTTCCCCTCATGCTCCAGGGCACGGCCCGGACATGGTTGAACAACTTGAAGCCCCGCAGCATCAACGGCTGGGTCGACTTCACCGAGGCCTTCGTCTGCAACTTCACGAGCACATACAAGCGACCTCCCAAGCCTCGTCAGCTGTCCTTGTGCGTACAAGGCCCCAACGAGTCTACTCGCGACTACCTCACGCGCTGGGGCGAGCTCCGGAACTCCTGCGAAGGAGTGCACGAGGTGCAGGCGATCGAGTACTTCACCGCCGGGTGCAGAGAAGGCACCCTCCTCAAGCACAAGCTCCTTTGCGACGAGCCGGAGACCCTCGACGAGCTGCTGGTCATAGCAGACAAGTACGCCACTGCGGACTCCTCCATGAAGTCGGAGATCGAAGTTAGTGCGACTGGCAAAGTAACTCCTCATGCTCCTAGAACTCCGGCTGGCGACGCCAGTTGGCGACTACAGCAGAACGATCATAAGCGCAAGGCCCCGCAGCCGGCTTCCAATAGCCGGCGGTGGCGGCTGATCGAACCGGCAGCCGGAGGGCAGCCTCACATAGCGGCGGAAAGGCGGCAAGTCCAACTGGTTGCCGGCCTTCTCTTCTGAAAGCAGACTACAGACGAGACCTCGCAAGTTCCACAGTTGGCCTTGAAGCCGTCAAATCACACCACCCGGAAGTGCCACTTGCTCACCAGGATTGCCAAGGGAGACGGCCTTGCCCCTCCTCCGCCTGCTGGGCCTCCGCCTCCACCACCGCCCCAAAGAGCCGCTGTCCGGCCACCGGCACAAGACAAGACGACATTACCGAATAGCACGACGCCTATGTCGTGTTTACAGCGTGGTGATGATCGCCCGCAGCGGCAAGAGGCAGCAAGAAGTGAATGTCGTGGCGTCGGGCACCCAGAATTCATGCCTTTGGTCCGAGAAGCCCATCAATTTGAGCCGTCTTGATCACCCAGAGGTGATGCGAATCCGGGCTCCTACACCTGGTCTTGGGAGCCACCCTTGCCCGCGGATAGGCGGGCGCTTGCTTCTCGCGATCTTGATAGACGGAGGCAGCAGCATCAACATCCTGTACAAGGATACAATGGAGAAGCTAGGAATCAAGCAAAGGCGGCTTGAGATAGTTGGACTGTGTTCCACGGAATTGTACACAGCCTTTCCTGCTCACCGATTGGCAAGATTCGATAGGCGTCCTCTTTGGGGACAAGGATCACTTTCGCCGAGAGCAGTCTAGTTCAAGTGGTGGACCTCGAGAGCCCCTACCATGCTTTGCTTGGCCGACCTGCTGGCCAAGTTCATGGCGGTCCCCACTACGCCTACCTCAAGATGAAGATGCCGAGTTCCAAGGGGATTCGACGTAGCCGGCGACTACAGGAAGTCATCCGCTGCAATGAAAGCAACCCGGTGGCCGAGTCCACAGTGATCGTGGTGAGAAGCGGCTCTGGATCGGATTGTGGCGATGGCGGCAAGCAGCCAGAGATATCGTCCGACCCCAAGGAGTCGAAGCGAGGGCTCGTTCAAGCCGCCAAAGAGACCAAGAAGATACCCTTGGACCCGGAGCACCCAGAGAAATCTGTCATAGGTGCAAACCTCGACGGCAAATAGGAAGGCGAGCTCGTCGATTTCCTCCGTGAGAATCGGACATCTTCGCATGGTCCCCCAAAGACATGCCAGGTGTACCGACGGATTTCGCCGAGCACAAGTTACATGTCCGATCTGATGTGAAGCCCGTCAGGCAGCCCTTGCGCCGCCTGTCAGAAGAAAAAAGAAGAGTTGTTGGAGAAGAAATAGCTCGGCTCCTCGTAGCCGGTTTCATCATGGAAGTTTTCTTTCCGGAATGGTTGGCGAACCCGGTCTTGGTACTAAAGAAGAACAAGCAGTGGCGAATGTGTATTGACTACACAAGCCTCAACAAAGCCTGCCCCAAGGACCCGTTCGCTCTGCCAAGAATTGATCAGGTGATAGACTCCACAGCGGATGCGAGTTGTTGAGCTTCTTAGATGCATATTCAGGATATCATCGATCAAGCTGAACCCGGCAGACAGATTGAAGACCGCCTTCATCACGCCATTTGGAGCCTATACGCTGCGACCATAACGTTCGGCTTGAGGAACGCCGGCGCCACCTTTCAGCATTGCATGCAGAAGTGCCTCCTCAAGCAGCTTGGCAGAAACGCCCAAGTTTACGTGGACGGCGTGGTGGTGAAGACGGAGAAGCGAGGACCGCTGTTGGAAGACCTCAAAGAGACCTTTGAAAACCTGTGTCGATTCCAGATCAAGCTCAACCCAGAGAAATGCGTCTTCGGAGTACCAGCCGGCCAGCTCCTTGGCTTCCTGGTATCCGAACGCGGCATAGAGTGCAACCCCGTGAAGATCAAGGCGTCGAGAGGATGGAAGTACCCGCCGATCGCTAGATGTGCGAAGTTCACCGGCTGCTTGGCATCTATTAGCCGATTCATCGATCAATTTGGGTGAGAAAGCTCTCCCTACATACCAGCTTATGAAGAAGACCACCTTCTTGAATGGAACTCAAAGCGGACGCAGCTTTTCTCGATTGAAGAGAATGCTGACTACTCCCCGATCTTTGGCGGCTCGACTCCAAAGGAGCCCATGCTCAGTATATTGCCGCCACCAGGGTAGTCAGCCTGATTATTGTGGTTGAACGCAAGGAGGAAGGCAAGGCGCTACTGTCCAGAGACCAGACATTCGAGCGAAATCTTGTCGACCTCCAAGCAGAACTACCCCACTACGGAAGATGTGTTACGGCGTGCACTTTGCCGCCAAGAAGTTGAAGCCTTACTTTCAAGAGCATCCAATCACCGTGGTTTGCACGGCCCCACTAGCGGAGATCATCGAAGCCGAGATGCTTCAGCCGAGTGGCCAAATGGGCCATAGAGTTGGCCCCTACACCATCTTTTACCAGCCCCGCACCACCATCAAGTTACAAGCGGCCGACTTCCTCGTCGATTGGGCGAGACCGATATCTGCCGCCCGGCGCCTCGACTCCACCATTGGCGGATGCACTTTGATGGCTCCAAGATGCGCACCGGCTTGGGAGCGGCGTGGTCCTCACTTCCCCTAAAGGCGACAAGCTTAGAAATGCAGCAGCTGCGAATCCATTTCGCCGCCTCCAACAACGTCGCCCGAATCTGGCGCTCATCCACGGGCTCTGGCTTGCCAAAGAGCTCGGCATTCGCCGGATCATGTGCTATGGCGACTCCAACTTGGTGGTCCAACGATCATCCCATGGGGACGCCAAAGATGCAAATATGGCGAGCTACCGCTTTACGGTACGGCAATTGAGTGGATATTTTGAGGATGCGAATTCCTCCATGTACCAAGGAGCGACAACGAGAAAGCAGATGCCACAGCAAGAATCGGTTCCACCCGACAGGCAATACCATCCGGCGTCGCCCTTCAGCGCCTTCTCAAGCCATCCGTCAAACCGGCACCAGAGTCAGACTCCATTTTTGTGCCGGCTCCCCCTGAAGAAGGCAGATCCGACTCCAGAGCCGCAGCAGACGACACAAGAATCCTTGAAGACGCCCCCAAGAACGCGGCAGTCGAAGCCGGCCCGGGGACTTCAGAACCCGGCCCGAGGACCGCGGCGACCCTTGCGAAGACTCCAGTGCTTGGCCCGGGGACTGCGCCAATCGGCCCGGGGATTGCGCCAATCGGCCCGGGGACTTCTTCAACCCAGCAAGCTGCTGCAGACTCCAACCCGCCGCCTCCCAGCCCAGCCGCCCTCGTCCAAGTAGCAGTACTGGCTGTCGAAGAAAAAGCAGCACCCTCATGGGCCCAACCCATCATGAAGTTCTTAGTAAGCCGAGAGCTAACAAGCGATGAAACCTTGGCTCGGCAAATTACAGCGCCCGGCAGCCTACACTATAGTCAATAGAGAGCTGGTCGGTGCAGCATCACCGGTGTCTACCGGCGCTGCGTCGAATCGAGCAAGGCCAAGCAATCCTCGAAGACATCCATCGTAGGCAGTGAGGCCATCATGCAGCCTCCAGAGCACTCGTCGCCAAAGCCTTCCGACACGGTTTCTTCTGGCCGACTGCCCTAGAAGAGGCCAAGGAATTAGTTAAAAAATGCAAGGGGTGCCAGGTGTTCCGCTCCAAGCCGCTTCAGCCGGCTTCAGCGCTCAAGACTATCCCCATCGCTTTGGCCCTTTGTCATGCAGGGCCTGGACATGGTGGGACCATTCAAGACGGCGCGAGGTGGCCTAGCTCACCTACTTGTCGCGGTGGACAAGTTCACCAAGTGGATAGAAGCAAAACCCATCAAGAAGTTGAATGGTCCTACGGCAGTGACTTTTATCACCGACATCACGACTCGATGCACGGCTGCACTACAGCATCATCACCGACAATGGCACAAATTTCGCCAAGGCATACAGCCCGTTCTGCGCGACGCAGGGCATCCGACTGGACTTAGCATCCGTTGCCCATCCGCAGTCAAACGGCCAGGTGGAGTGAGCGAACGGCCTCATCTTGTCTGGCATCAAGCCTCGTCTGGTCGAACCACTGGAGCATTCGGCCGTCTGCTGGCTTGAGGAGTTGCCAGCCGTCCTCTGGAGTCTGCATACGACTCCAAACAAGTCAACTGGCTTCACACCCTTCCTCCTCGCTTCACGGTGCGAAGCCGTCATCCCAACGGATATAGAGTTCGACTCGCTTGAGTCACCATGTACACCGCGGAGGAAGCAGAGGAAGCACGTCAAGACGGCGTCGATCTGCTGGAAGAGGGCCGGCTGCTGGCACTCAGCCGGTCCAGCCTCTACCAGCCGAGCCTGCGCCGCTACTACAACAAGAAGGTCAAGCCAAGATCATTCCTAGAGGCGACCTTGTGCTCCGGCTGATCCGGCGAACAGCCGCCAAAGACAAGCTGTCGGCGCCTTTGGGAAGGACCGTTCATCATCGATAAGAAGTCTTTGAGCAACGACTCCTACTACGATCGACGCCGAAGCCCGAAACGCATAAGAGGGACGACTCCGGCAAAGAGACGGAGCGGCCATGGAATGCGAATCTCCTCCAAGATTTTATGATTGATACGGTATGTACCACGCTACCCTTTTGCGTTTGAAATACCAAGACTCCGGGCCCCGAGACGAGCTCGGGACTGCCCTCTTTGTTATCCTCGTATGATAAGAATTATGCCTTTGGGTATGTTACCCTTTTATTATGTTGTTTGGCATCGGGCTCGACTAGTCGGCCCGGGGACTCGCCGCTTTTGAGCTATGAAGTGCTTCCTGAAGTCCGACAAGTAGCGTGCGGTGCCCAAGCCGTCTCCTGTCAGAAGCCGCAGCTCGCAGAGCGACTGTTTGGTGGGCAGGAGTAAGGTAGAGCGGGCGCCCACACGAAAAAAATGGCTAAGGATCCAAAGCATACACATAGTTTAAATCGGCGCCCAGCCCGTTTCGTGAAACCGACTCTTAAGAAGCCGGCTTGCCGTTTTCTACCCAACTTGCTTAAACGACTCTAAAATGGTCAAGTACTTGCCTTCTCAAAGTAGCCAAGCACTTGACCTAGACGGCAATCCGCAGAGCGGTTGCCCGACGGGTAAGGCGGCATCTAAGGGAAGGCGGCAAGGGAAAAAGCCACAAGAGCAATAATCAAGGAAACATGAAATTAGAATAATATTTACACAAACTTAGGCCCTTGGCCGGATCTTTGAACAGAGGTTCAGAATACACCCCGCGGGTGGAATTGTGCGAATTAACAAAGTTTTTTCGAAAGACTAACAAACAGATAAAATAAAGACAAGGCAGCGGCCTAAGAAGCAGCAGATGGGGTTGGAAGGCCGGAGGCGGCGGCGACGTCCAGAGTATTGGATTTCGTTCGAAAAAAACAAAATTCCGGCGAAATTCGTCCGTTTCGTTCAGGCACGGTAGATATATGTTAGCCGGCCAAAATTTTCGGCCCTATTTGATTTTTTTGGCCCATTCGATTGTCCGCCCACTGGATAGCCCTTACTTGAAAGTAAAAGCCCTAAATAAAGCTCCTAAACCTAAACGTCATCAAATTCCCAACATCTCTTCTAGAGGCGGCGCCTTCCAAGCTCCCGACCCAGATGTGCTCGCGCCGCCGCCTCTGAGTGCATGGCATCCGCCCGCAGGCGCTAGCTGACCGTTCCATATGCCTCTGTCGGCAGCTTGTGCAGTGACGAGTCCAAGTATGCCCCTAGCTCGGTCGTCGGTCATAGGACTTGCGTGAGGCGTCGTATGCGCTGCTAGCGGCCGGAACGGGACCAGGAGTGAGCAGCGTGATTGGATTTTGCTGCAACTGAAGTGAATCATGTGTGCAAGCAATCAATTGGTAGTTGCGATTCTGTAAGATCCTGATTTGTTTCCTTTGCTGCAAGATTTCAATTTTTGGTATAATTTCGGTCGTTTTTCGTCTAAATTTCGCTCATTTTTCGTTCAATAATTCAATTTTTGATTCAGTATTTTCGTCCGGAATTTTCCGAAATAATCCGAAATTACCGAAATTCGCCCATTTCGTCCGGGGACGGTAAAATTTGCAGAACGAAATCCAAATCCTTGGCGGCGTCAGGCGCCGGGGCGGCTGGCTGGCAGTCTCGGTTTGATCGTCTCTGGCAGCGGCTGGCTCAGATGGGCGGCTCGTTCTTTGGAGGCGCGGTCGGTGAGCTGGCCGCCCGCTCCGTCTTCCGGCACCTCCATGCCGTCTCCATCCTCCGCCTCGTCCTCATCCTCGGTCTTTGGAGTCGATCACCTCCGCCGAATCTCGCCCGTAGTCCGGGTTCATCGAACCACTCGGCGGTGCTTCCCCACCGTCTTGACCCGCTCGGGGGCGAAGACATCGGTGTCCGTGTAGTCGGCGATCGCCGCCAAGACGCTTCGACGAGGGCGCCCTCCGGCCTGCAGCTCCGCTGGGCTTGACCAAAATGCGGCCAGCCGGTGGTCGAGCCACGATACCACGCCTGACGAACTCGAGGCTCGGCGAAGCTCCAAACCGAGCCGCGGAGCCCTTCCAAGCCTCAAGACGCCCGGCCGCGACCTCGGCCGGTCGGCGTTCGGCTGGAGTCGCAGAACCGGCATGTCCGGCCGCAGGCAGCAATCGCTGGGCCACGACACGGCGAAGACGGCGCAACATCCGATGTGCCGGCCGCAAACGAGCCTCAATGCTCAGGAGCTGCTCGTCAAGGGTCCGGGGGGCGTTGGCTGCGATCTCGGCGCCACCCGCCCTCCACGCCTCGCGTTCGGCCTCGATGGCCTGATTGGCCGCCTGCGTATGACCAGGGAAGAAGTCTGCCAAGAGGAAGAAGAAAAAGCAAGTTAGAAAAAGCAGGAGCCGACTTACCCCATAGTCGGCAACCCAAATGAGAAAGTAAAGCAAACTTACCATCGACGATATCTTCGATTTCATGGAAGCCGGAGGTCATTGCGCTTCCTGTCGGTCCAGCGGAGCGCCGCTCTCAAATTCGGCCAGAGGGCGGCCTCTTTCTTCTCCGCCTCAGCCGCGCCGCGCCTTGAGCAACTCCTTCTGCTTCCGCCACCTGCGTAGCCAGCAGGTCGCGCTCTGTGGCGAAGCTTGCCACTCCTCCTCTTTGGCGCGCAAGGCGGTCTCGGCCGTACCTAGCTGCCCCCGCAGAGCGGCGTTGGACTCTGAAGAATAAAAAGAAGAAGGACGCAAAGTTGTCAGTTAAGAAGGACGCAAAGTTGTCAGTTAAGAAGGTCGCGCAGCAGTCGGCCCGAATCTCGGGGACTACAGCCCGCGGGTGCGCCAGCGCGCCCCCGCGAAGAAGGAAACTCACCTCGGCTCCTCGCCAGGTCAGCAGCCCGCTTGTTCAGTTCTTCAACGTTGCGGTTGAAGGCGGTAGCGCGGAGGTTGTGATATTCCTGTAACAAGGATTCCAGACACAGATAAAAACTTGGAAGTAAGCAAATAAAGTTCGGGCCGCTGCTCAGCCGACCCGAAACTTCGAGACTACACCGGTGGATAGCGCGCCCACGAGAAGATCAAGAGAAAATTCGGAAATAAAACATACCAAGACGGGCGGATCGCGACGCCAGCGCCTTTGGTAGGTTCGAGGGCGCCGCCTTTCAGCCCGCAGCTTCGCTTTTGGACGCCCGAGCGCCGTGTTCAGAGGCCCGTGCCGCCTTGCACCCACCCAACGGGCGCGGCGCTTGTCGCCTCGGCTGCCGGGATGGCCGAATGCTGGCGGCGCGGTCTCCAAGGGCGCGGCGCCGAGGTCGCCTTCTCAAGGCGGCGCTACCGGCGAGGCGACTTTGAAGAAGCAGTTGCGCCACGGCTTCGCTTGGCCGGCGGCACGGGTGGGTCCGCCGGCTGTTTGCCTCGCGCGACCTCAGACTGCGGCGGAGGTGGCGCGGCTGCGCCCGGTGAAGAGACCTCGCCGCCTTCCCTCCCAGCGACAGGGACCTCACCACTGATTCCCTCCGACTGCCCCGTGAACTCCGGCGGTGGTGGCGCTGAGGCTTCAGCCGGAGTGGCGGCAGCGCCCGGCCCGAAAGGCGCGCGGCCTCCTCGGCTTGCCTTTGCTGCGGCCCGGCCCGACCGCTTTCTCGGCCTCCGCCTTCTCCCCGACGGGAAGCCTCCTCCTCGTCGCGCTTCTCCTGCAGATTTCGCTCTGTTGCCTCCCGGAGGGCGGCCGAGGTCAACCCGCCGACTGCTGGCAGACGTCTCCGCCGACCCCATGACGGAGGCGGCGGTGACCCTCTCCAAAGTGAGGGGAGCCCTGATGAGAAAAAAGGACATGAGAAGACTCGGGCAAGACGGACCAGAAGAAAACAAGACAGAATAAAAAAGGTACTTACGCAGAGACCACTGGTGGTTTCTTCACCTCCTTGCGGAAGCGGTTAGATTTCGCGACCGCTTCTTCATGTTGAGTCGCGGCCGCCTCCCAATTTCTTGGCCTGGCCGCTTGGGCGACTCGGCTGGCCCGGCGCTTCTTCGCCGCCTCGGCCCCAAGGCGGCGGAGGAGCTCGCGCTGGATGGCCGGCTCTCTGCTGGCGGCGGGGGGCGACTTCATCATCGGGCCAGTCTGCAAAAGTGGCCGAGGGCCTGAAATTGTCGGCCCCTCCCCCTCCCTCGGCGTCGGCCTCCATCGCCGCCGCGCCCAAGTCGAGGTCGTCGGCGTCACTCTCCGCCCGGTCGGGACGACCATGAGCGAGCCGGCGCGCGCCGGTCGAGGCGGCATGAGAGGATTCTGAGTCAGAAAAGACCAAGGAAAGTAAGAGCCGGATCCGGCTAAGGAAGGAAACAGAGAAGCAAGAGACAACTTACCATCGGCGGGGGATTGGCCCGCGAGTATGGCTCCTTGCCAAAATGCCATTCCTCCGTGAGGTCGCAGTTCGCCAAGAAGTTCGCCGTGTCCACCACCTCCGCATGGGGCATGTCCTTGGAGCACAGCGGCTTTGGGGTCGGCCGCTCATCTGGCGAATCGGATGAGGTCGGCCTTGAAGAGGGAGAACTTCGGTAGCGCCATGAAGGCGGCCAGCAAGTCTGCCCGGTCAGGCCCTCCGATTGTATCATTACGCTGAGCGCAAGAACGGCCGCGGTGCTCGCGAGGGTCGGGCCCGGCCTCAGAGGACTAGCCGGTGGGTCGACCGGCCAGTTCGCCGCCCACGTAGGGCGGCAAGTTGACCCAGTCGCCGTCGGGGGCGACGTTCTTGACGTAGAAGTACGAGTGCTGCCACATCTTCACCGACTTGATGAGGGGGATGGCAGGGAAAGGGTTCTCCGGCACCGGCCTCCTCTTGGCAATGAACGTGCCGCACAGAGCCGGCACGCGAGCGACATGGGTCCCGAAGCCGCTTGAAGAATTCCCCACAGCTTGATGGTGGGGAGAACTTCGAGAAAACCTTCGTGATAAGGATGCGAAGGCGGCCAGCAGCACCACCGTGTTGGGGGTGAGGTGGTGCGGCCGGAGCGAAGAACTCCAAGAACACGCGGAAGAAGCCGCTCGCCCGGCAGCCCCAGCCAGCGCGCATGAGGTGCGGCGGAAAACCACCCGCTCGCCCTCCTCCGGCGCCGGCGTGATTTCGCCCTCCGGCGCGGCGCGAGCCCGCACTAAGTGGCTGCCGGGGATGCGGCGCGTTTGACGAAGGAATTCGATTATGTCATCTCCACGGCGAGGAAGAAACGAGGCTCGGCGCGGTGGAGCAAGGAAGAAGACGAGGCAGGGAGCGGGGATGAGAGAGTGCGCGGCGCCGCCGCCTCCCTCCCCGCCTACTTATAGGCGCCTAGGCTGGGTTGGAGGGGCGTGGGATTAATCGCACCCACGCCCCCACGCCTCACGATTTAGCCCACGACGTTATCGCTGATAACGGCGTAGAGCCGCCGCCGCACGATCGCAGCGGATCCGCTGGCCGGGCAGCAGTAGTGGCGGGCCCGCCGACGGGCCTGTCTTGTCACGCGTGGGCTGGCAGATCGCCCCGCCGTGGGCGGCCCGCGGGCGGCTGCCGGAAGCTTATCAGGCACGCCGCCCGGATCCCGCTGCGACCTTCAAAACCTTTGAAGAGCAAGACGACCCCCAGCAAGACCGACCCCAGATGGAGACGGCGGGCCGAGTCCAGATTCTTCCATCGAAGGGATGAAGCTGTCGAGGCTCCTCGACGGGCTGCCCTTGGTGCCTCCCGGCCGGGGACTATCGTTTGAGTAATGGACTACGGTAGGCGAACCCGAGCCCATGAACCTTTCAAAAACATCGGCAGGCGCCTCAAGACCCCAAGACAAAGGGCCGCCTTGAGAGAGTCGGCAGCAGAGTCGTGACTACCCCTCTGGGCCGAGTCCCAGAGGTGGCCTCGAGACAAGCCGACTTTAAGACGGCGACCTCAGGACAAGCCGACTCCAAGCCAGCGACCTCCAGCGAGGCCGGCTACAGGGAGTCGGCCCGCGACCTCCACCACCTCGCGCCTGGGCGACTATGGGGTAAAGCCGCCTCGCGGCCCATCCTCGCCGATCCATAAAGGGCAGGTATGGCTGCTGAGAGCCGCATCGACGGAGACCTCCGTCGGTGGCATCAAGGTTGCCCACGCCGGCCTCGACATCAGCCCATGGGCAGATTCCTGTACCCACGATGGCTCGTCTGCATGCGACCGAAGACGGCGGGACCCGCCTGTCGGCAGGAGTACCGAAGACGGCAAGAGCGCCCCAAAGACGGACCCATTGGAGTCGGCCTTCGAGAGTCGGCCGGCCCCTCCCGCGGGCCCCCCGCGCCATTAACCAGACAAGACGGAGAATGGCAACAGTGATCGCCCGCCGGGCGGCGGCACTGTTGCCATAACCCCATGACCAAGCTCGCGTCATTAGAAGCACGACTACAGTAATCTGCAGCCGGCAAGACCCGCCCGCGGCGGACAAGGGCTGTCGGCCCCATGCTGGGCCGTCAGCGGGGCCCACTAGACGGCGGGCCCCAGGAGTCGGCGGAGAAGACGACGACTTAGAGACTGACAGCTTGGACCCACACCCAGCCGGATTACCGTTGTACCCCGGGTAGGCCTATATAAACCCAGGGCACCCATGCAAAGGGTTGGAAGCTAGTAGTTTTAGACACACACATAAAGGAGAGAAGAGCAAGCCGTGCCCTTCTCCTTCCTCACCCCGAACAGCTCAAGGAGCCTCTTGTACCCACTTTGCCATAGTGATCATGCGGAGACCCCAGAGCAGCGATAGGGGTGTTATCTCCTCGGAGAGCCCTGAAGCTGGGTAAGATTCACCGGCGTGCATGTCTTCGCCTCATCCCGTTTCCAAGCACCGGCGACGTTCTACTCGCCCCCTCCATGATAAGCCATCCTTTGGCATATGTCGCACCCAACCCCCGACATGAGGCTTGTTAATGCGGCCATTGTTCTTGGCTTTTCTTGGCCGAGGTGTCTGGCGAGCCATTCGTCTCGGACGTTGTGTTTGAAAGCTGCTAAGGCTTCGGCGTCCGGACGGTCGACTATTTGGTTCTTTTTAGTAAGGAACCTGTTCCAGAATTTCCGGGCTGACTCTCCGGGCTGTTGAGTTATGTGACTTAGATCGTTCTGCATCCGGAGGGCGGACATAAGTCCCCGAAAATTTGCCCGAAATGCATCCTCGAGCTCTCCCGACTTCCAATGGTATTTTCGGGAGGCTTTTAAGTTAATGCCGAGCTGGCCCTTTGAGTTTAAGGGTAAATATTTTATGGCGTGGAGATCGTCTCCTCTAGCCATGTGTATGTGGAGGATGTAATCCTCGATCGAACTCAAAGTGCATTGTTCCGTCGTATGCCTCTATGTTTACGGGTTTGAATCTCACCGAAATTCATGATCCAAAGACCTGATCGGTGAAACATAGGGGTGTCTGGCGCCCCTATATTTGGGTGTGCCGTGATCTTGGAATTTTGGCGTATTGCATTGCTTTGTGAGCCTGCTTTCTTGGCCCATAGATGGACCTAATCGGGCCATCCTCTTGATGTGAATCCTTATGCGGATCGCATATTGGTTTGTGTGCGGCGCCATTCGCCGCTCTCTTTTTGCCATGAGGTCGTCCATCCGACCAGCTGGCCTTCTTACTTTTTAATTGTGGGGGCTCTAAGGCCTCCTCGTCGAATTCGGGCAGTAGCTTTCTTTTCGGGTAGCTCTTTGTTCGGCGATCGTCATTGCATACTTGTTCAAGGGCGCTGAATACTTTGCTCCATCTGATCCTGAGTGCATCTTCCGCTGTTTTGAGCTTCTGCTTCTGCTTTTTCAGGCTATGCGCGGTGGCGATGAGCCTTTTCTGGAGGTTATTTTGCTCCAATGGTTTGTCCGGCGCGAGGTCGTCCGGACTGTTGTCTTCGCCGGGGACAGATTGTTTATCCAAATTGTCTTGTTCGGACGGTTGCTCGATAGCTTGTTCGTTGTCCCCCTGTTCGCCCTGCTCTATGGCTGGGTCTTTGTTGAGGCGGGATTTTGTTCGGCGTTTACGTTGCCGTTTTGACTGCTTTTCGAGGGATTTATCCTTCGTAGCGTCCCGTTGTTCCTCGTCTTCATTTCCTTTAGGTGTATCCACCATGTATACATCATGAGATGAGGTTGTCCAGCATCCTATAGGTGCTGGTTCATTGTTGTCTCCTACATCGTCGTCCATACCGTCGATGTCTTCGGAGTCGAAATCGAGCACGCCGTGTAAGCTTTCGGCGATGGCTATGAAGTGGGTGGTGGGTGGGGTTTGAATTTCTTCGTCGTCTGCGTCCCCAACCGCCTCGACCGCAGTCCGCCAGGCTCTCCGGATAAAGAGATAAACTTTAGTGAATTCAGGATGTCGCCAAAGGCGGAAGTCTGAAAGACGCCCATGACCGTGAACTCCATAACGGGCGCCCAATCGAATTCGATTGGCAAGGGCGCGGAGGGTTCGGAGTCCGGAGAGGAGTCCGACACCCTGGAGTCGAGGTCTTCGCAAAGGACAGGGATAGAGTTCGGCTCGATCGCCGCAGAGATTGTAGCCCCCGAGGCGGTGTCCAACCACTCGTCCTCGGCCGGGGAATCCGGCTCCGGATTGAAGGTTGGAGTGGATACTGGTGCGGCCTCCGTGGCAATCGCTCGCCGCAGAGCTAGATCATGCCCATCGAGACAAGTCTTGCGGCGGCTTGCTGCGGCTCGAATCCGTCGAAGATCAAGTCTCCGCGGATATCGGCCGTATAGTTTAAATCTTCCAAATCTGACACGACGCGTGGGCGTAGCTTTCGATCTGCTCCAGATGGCCAAGCGAATTGGCCCGCAGTGCAAAGCCGCCGAACACAAAGATCTGTCCGGGGAGAAAAGTCTCACCCTAGACTGCGTCATTGTTGATGATTGAAGGATCCATCAGGCCTATCGGTGACGACACAGAGGAACTCTCAATGAAAGCACCAATGTCGGTGTCAAAACCGGCGGATCTCGGGTAGGGGGTCCCGAACTGTGTGTCTAGGCGGATGGTAATAGGAGACAAGGGACACGATGTTTTACCCAGGTTTGGGCCCTCTCGATGGAGGTAAAACCCTACGTCCTGCTAGATTAATATTGATGATGTGTGTTACAAGAGTGGATCTACCACGAGATCAAAGAGGCTAAACCCTAGAAGCTAGCCTATGGTATGATTGTTGTTCGTCCTATGGACTAAAACCCTCCGGTTTATATAGACATCGGATAGGGTTAGGGTTACACAGAGTCGGTTACAATGGTAGGAGATCTACATATCCGTATCGCCAAGCTTGCCTTCCACGCCAAGGAAAGTCCCATCCGGACACGGGACGAAGTCTTCAATCTTGTATCTTCATAGTCTTGGAGTCATGCCGATGATGATAGTTCGGCTATCCGGACACCCCCTAGTCCGAAACTCCCTCAGGGAGTCTAGCACGTACGCTGGGTCATGGCGCTGCTCTGGCGTCAGGAGAGCACGATGTTTGCGGATCTCCTCTGCACGCGCGCGGTGACTGCAACACGACTGGCACCGGAATGTGGTGCGGATCGAGGTGCCAGCCGTGGGGGAGGTTGATGTCCGCCCACGAGAGCAGGACACGGTGCTCCTAGTGGTACCGCGCGCGGTGCACCGGGATGCACAGCCTATCCCGTGGCCGACGAGCCCTGCCCACCGCTGGCACTAGCATCCACCTCACCGAACCGCTTGACGAGCTGGCCTTGCCCTTTCCTTTGCCAAAGAAGCCCGCCATGGCTATGGTTCATGTCTGGCATCGAGGGGGCACGTGCGGCTAGATGTGGACGGGAGGAAGAAGTGGATGAGCCCCCCTCCCCCCGCGCATGCTTGCAATTTAAAAAGCATGGACTCCAGATGCTTCCACTGGCTGCCATGCAGGCCCAAGGTGGTAGGTACGTATTGACTGTGACCGGTGAGGTGGTTGGGCGGCTGCAAGGTGGGACTGAGGTAGACACCAAGGGGACGTGCGGCGCTTCCATCTCGTGTCCATGTGGACGCAAATTGGGCGCACATTTGGGTCGGAAATGCATCCACATGGACAACGAGCGGATGAGATTTGGGTTTGCATCGGTGTGTTGGGCCGGCATTTTGGTCCATTTCGACCCAAACAGACACGCGCAGACCAAATGCATCAGCTCGTTGGAGTTGCCCTAAAAGCTATGAAAAATTTCCTTACCTTTCGAACACTTGGACTTCAAATTTGGGGTGGGTGGGGGTGGGGGGGGGGGAAACAACCATCTTCCAACCTTTTCCCTTTTGGGACTTATCCTGAAAAGTACTTATGTAAACACTGGTCCGTCTAATCAAGTTGCCATATATATCACCAAAGCCTACTAGGAAGCAATGGCTGCACTTTTAGAGCCTCCTCGCCAGTTTCCAGCTACTCATGACGCAACAACACTCACTGGAAATGGAGTTGCCGATTCTTAATGTCACGCAACACCACAACATAACAATTCAAGCCAGCCCCATCAATATTTTCAATGAATTCGCCTATATAAAGAAATTGTGAGCTTGTGCACGCCGAAATTGCTCACAAACTCACACACTTCATTGCATGCGGTAACTCCTCGACTCGTTGGCGTTGTTAGGCCTAGAGATGCAAATTGTGACACTAATATGAAATGAAAAGTAGATGCACAAACTATACACCATGGAATACTTCACACACTATCATTATTTCTCACAAGGCAAGTAGTACGGTTGTAGTGGAGCCTACATTTTGCGAATAACTTGGTAGGTAAAACACATCATGTTTATCGTTAGTTGTTCAAATTTACATTGCATAATCACCCAATTTGCAAATTGGAGGAAATGAAATACAAAGAGATCATAGTAAAAACATACACATATGGAACCATGAGGGTATCAATTATTTTATAGCCTAACAACGTGATAAACTTGTACCGCCCTTAGTCATGCTAGTGAATGGTGTATATGAAAATCTCCGCATACCTTGACCAAGAAATATAGTTGGTGTGTAAGCCAAAATGATTAGCACAACTACAAATAGATGGTGTACATGGCAAAATGTACAAATTCATAAGTGAAATTGTAATAAAGAAAATCAACCAAATTAAGATGAAGGTAAGTCATTATCATTTCTCAACCACCTTTTGTAATACAATCAACCACTCTATCATATTTGTATTTATTCAGATGCACTAAATCAAGTGTTCCGCTCATCTGGCATATCTTTCTAGGTGATTTTCAGTTCTCTTGTGTGAATCTCCCCCTGAGTGCTAAACTCCAAGACATGCATCCAACCTTCTCTTCTAATATGTTTGCCCTTACACATATGCATGATGCTGATCACATTTATTATCCGATGAACAGGTAATCACATCAATGATGGGAACAATATAGTTGATTTGATTGATAAAATTGATGTAATATATAGCATCCCGCCATGTACAAACTGCATCAAATCATTTGGTAGTAGAGTCTAATTCTAACTTTAATGTAGTAGAGTGGCTATAAAACACGCACGCAACTCAAATTTGTACATTTTTATGCATAACTCAAGGATTAAATATCCAATTTACACTACTTATCCAATCATCATGAAGTGACCAACATCAAAATCAACAACAACATATAGTAAAAAATATGGACCTTAGCACCCAGTCGAGATAAATTGGAGACAAGAGAAAGAATTGTACAAACATGAGAGAGGGATGAGAGACATCACCGAGGTGGTGGTGCTATTGTATGGACCCAAGATTTTTCATGGAAGGCCTCAAATCGAAGCACCTCGTCCCCTGGCACCGCCTTCACAATGGCCTCCTCATCTGACGACCACCTCATATGTGGTCAGCATGAAAATCATCTCATTTGGGTTAGGTTTGCAGGAAGTAGCGTCTTTTCTCATAGTCTCGTCAGCGGATATGGGCGGAGATGAACCATTGTTGATGAACGTGTATAGTGTACAGTCGTTTTTGTTCTCGAGAAGCATGATTTGCCTACAGAGGTGGGAATTGTGATCGACCCATAGCTGAGCGTGTTGGGTGGAAGTTTGATGGTGTTCTTCCATGGCTTGCTAGCTAGGAGGAACAGAATCAGATGGGTCGCTTCGTTGTCCCGCAAGAAGTTCACCATCCCTTCCACCAATTCGGGTAGTAGAGTGCCCAATCACACCTTAGAATCAAACATAAAAATTAAATAGGATCAAGCACATGCATTAAATTTGAGATCATATTGAATAGTACGTGCATTTGGTGAGAGTACGTGCATGCACATTTGGAACAAGAGGGTGTGCGGACATAAGCACATCTGAGAGTAAATCCATTGTTGCTCGATCTAAGGGAATTCCCACATAGTTGGCAGTTCTTTGGGACTTCTGGGTTGCAGTTGACGAATGGTTGCCTGATCTCGATCTACACAAGATATATTGTAATCGTATGTTCCATTGACTCATATTAATAACTATGTGAAATTTGGAAGTATTACCCGTTGTTATTAATGTGTGGATAGCAACGATCCTATCATCCTAGCTACCCGCTTTTATCGACTTTCTAATGAATAAATATGTTACAAACGGAGTACCTATTCAATTCACATACAAAGCTATACCTTTTTTTACTAGTACTTTGGTAATGTAGTCATAAAGTTAAGCATCAAAATCCATGCAACAACAATTCACAATTCCTGAAGCATGACATGCTTGGCATTAAGAACGTGTAGATCAGATCACATAACAAAGCTAATTATTAGTGAGGCGCTCATGAGTAAATTTTGAGCCTAGCTATTAACGAGCACATGTATGTTTCAAAAATCATATATGGGTTATTACCATGTTGCCATAATAGTTTTGCTAAACTAAGCCTCACTGGTTAGTCCATCAAAATCATCGAAACACTATTGCTAGTTCCAGTGCATAAGCTATCATTACTAATTTACAAATCACAATAACCCATTAATATGCTATTCGCTATAATATTGCCTTTGACCTTATATTACCCGAACCTTTTAGTGTCTCGCTAGTGAATCAACCTTTCTGCTAAACAAAGCCTAAGGTTAATTAGGTCACCAAACCAGTGTAACATGCCATCTACAATGCTTAGATAGTACTCCCTCCGTCAGTCCATCCCATAATATAAGAGCCTTTGAATTACTTCCTCTGTCCCACAATATACAATGTATTATTCCAAACTAGCATAGGGGTGGGGGGGGGGTGTTGAGAGATGTCATTAAGGCTTCATGCATTGGCTCATGGTGTTGTTGGTCATAAGTGCTACTACATGCATTGGCTTACTGCGTTTCGATTTCCTAATACATGTTACACATGGGAAAATATAAAAAACTAATAACTGATATATAATGGGACGGAGGGAGTAAGTAACAAGGATAAAATGGTGAGTGAGAGTAGCTTAGCAAATCAAGCTTGAACAACAGGGGCCTAATGGATGACATTAAAGCAAATGTATTTCTAGCATAATTAATTAGGCAATTTGTTGACTAGAGATCCTATAATTCTCCAAATTATTTCCTCCGGGCCCTTCTAGGGACTCGTTGGATCTCAAGATCACGAACATAGGTGCAACAAAACCATAGGAATATTTGCAAGTGCAAAACAGAGGAAAAGTGTAGAAATGATCATCTAGATGGAACACAAGAAGAGAAAAAGAGTCTGAATCCTACGCATATGTGTGCAAACGTATATTGTGCGGGAGATGATGAAATTCCACTACCTGAATATAATATCCATGATTGGTATAGTGACGGGTTAGTACACGAAGAGGAGTGTGGCAGACCTCGTGACCCTACTAGTCAGCTCGACAGGGCCCGACTATTGGTATCTTTTTTTGCTTCCACTAATGGACAAGGGAGGCCCTTCAGTGGTATTTTTTGTTATCACTGACGGGTGCAAAGTCATGTCTGTCACTCATGTATGGTTACCACATGTATGGAATAGAGGCATAGAAACCATTCCATAAGAATTTGGGTGGCACCATTCCTTTGATCCAAAGGACATGTATAGAAAAGAAGTTCCCTAAGGATGGGAATAGTAAAAAAATAAACTATGAAATCTCTAGAATCCAAAGTGGGCATTTTCATTATAGGTGATTTTATAACTTAGAATGTCTAATAAATGTATGTTGAATTCACACGAAATGCATACATGAGTGTTAAAGTGACAATTTGTTTTTTGCGAATAAGTAACGTAAACTTTTTTGACAACTAATAAAGTATTTAGTTTACTTTAGAGAACTGCACTTGCTTTTTGTGCGTCTTTGGTTCAGATCACATGGGTTGTTAAAATGCATGAATAGGAAAAGACACAAATAGAGAGTCATGCCATGTTGTGTACTGTGGATTGAAATGATGTTTGATTGTGCGCAAGAAAAAGCATAGCGATCTTTCAAAGATGTTGGAGAGCATGTATACGTTCCTGTGAAATCAAGTAAAAATAAATCCTAAGGATGAAAAATCCTACGATATGTAATCCTACTAATCAAACAACCCATGTAGGAAAAATCACTAACGTAGAATCCTCCAAAAAATCATTTAAATCAAAGAGGGCCTATCAAGCGACAATCATATATTCAGGGCCTCTTGGATTAATAGACTTCTCGAAACACAAGAACAAGAAAAATAAAAATAATAGTATTGTGTCCTACTCAATACTATAGGATTGTAGAACGGTAGGAAATTTGCTTTAAAGACTGTTTGAGATCACATGAAAATAATGGAACTGTGGCAAGAAGTTTGAGTGGGTTGGATTTTCTTCCAAAGTAGAGTGCAAAAGATTCCTTTGGAAATTTGCTAAGGATTCCAATTTGCAAACCAAACAACCTATATATAAGTAATTCCTAAGAATCCAATCCTCTGGAAATTCTGTGAAATTTCTTTGAATCAAAGAAATCGCGTGTTAAGAGTAAAAGTATATGCATCAATGAAGTATATGACAAACTAGTTTATTTTACATATTTAATCCCCCGACTTTGAACTAGCCTAGTAAAAATCAATACAGTACAGTATCTCTGCTTAGGGGGGTAGCTGCCCCTAACCTTATTGTTGTTTGAATCAGATACTTGTGCTTATTGCTTATTTGGTGTCTCATATACTTCAGTATCAACTAATATGGCTAGACAAACACAAAGAGCAAATTGTTTATGGCACGATTGATTCCATGTTGTCTATTCACTTGTAACATCAACGGGGCTGGCTAGTATAGATGAGACTTTAGTCTTTTTTTTGTCTCGTGCAATGACAACATTTTACAAGCTTCACATCTCTTCCCCTTCCATCATCGCATGGACTTTTGTCCATGGATTGGAATACGTATATGCGATTACCTATTACCTAGCTAGCGAACGCATCCATTATGACCTTGTTAGCGTTAACTTGTGTGTTGTGTCAACGCGGGAGACCAAACATGGGTGGTGTTTCATGTTAGGTAGGAGAAGCTGAACAAGGATACATAATTAGTGTTGGATCTATGACGTAAATTCACTTCTCAGATTCAGAACCCTCACACCGATCCTTGGTCTTAAGAAGTGGTGACAAATTAACACACGTCGCAAGCAAAGTAAACAACATGTTAGACACAAACCCCAACATAAGTACTCCCTTCGGTTTTGTTTACTCCGCATATTAGCTTTGTTTCAAGTCAACCTTTGAAAATTTTGACCAAGTTTATACAAAAAGTGATTAATAGTTTAATACCCATAAAACCAAATCAATACTGTTAGTATCATCATTGAATATATTTTTACATCATCTAAATTGTTATTGCAAAAGTTTATATTGTTTTCTATAAACTAGGTCGAACTTTATAAAGTTTAACTTGGATCAAAACTAATATGCAGAGTAAATAAAAATGAAGGGACATGAACAGTGGGTATCTTTGGGAAGAACTATCCCCTAGGCAGCAAGTCCTATATCTAACTACATAAGCACGGTGTTATTTTTCTCTCTAGCACAAGTCGATGAAATTCATCTGGTACAAGTGCTGATCTTCAAGTTCACGTAAGCACTGTTTGCTAGCTCGTAGCACATGGCAGCAACGAGAATGAAACAATATCATCAGCTATTATAAAATAAACTTGAGCAATTCACTTATAGCAACCACTAGAAAAGTTAACAAACAGAGTAACAGATTCTGCCCAATGACACTTAAAATGTTCGAAGCAATTCACTTATAGCAACGACTAAAACACTTATCATCAAAGTTTAGGCACACAGGCCACAACACAAACATGAATTTATAAAAAATGTTTTCAGAAGACACAGCAGCATTTGAGAGGTACTAGTATGGCAGTTGCAGATGATCACCGATCAGCATTCCTTGTTGCTCCCGTTCCAACGCACATAAGACGTCAGATCGTCGATGAAGCCACCCTGGGCTTCAGTCATTGGCCTGGTTCTTCCATCAGACAGACCACGCACTAAAAGTTTCTCATGCAGGTCGTGATGGAAGTATATGGCGTTGGGGACGACGTTACCTTCGGCAGACACGACGAACGCGCCGGAGTAATCACCGACGAACATGGCGCGCTGGCCGAGGTCCTTCACCCGGATCAGCTTCCCGGCGTCCGCGTCCAGCCGGAATAAGTCGAACTTTACCGTGTAATCATCGTCCTGCCCTGTCCCCCCTGGTAATTGACCTTGTTGGTCAGCACCAGAAGCACGCCGGAGCTGTCGGCCATGTACGCGAACCAGAACTTGAGCCGCTTCGTCGGCCATCTTGCAGCTAGCACCAGATTGGGTGGTGTGGCCTCGGCGTCCACGACCATGAGCCCTTCCCTCCCTTGTCGGCGAAGTAGACCTTGCCGCGGAACGGGAAGGCCGAGCAGTAAATATCGCCTTCGCTGATAATCTCCCAGTGATCGCTGCCGATCTTGAAGGAGACGAGCTTGTTGTCCCACCCGAAATGGAGCACCACCGTGGAGTCGCCCGCGAACCCGGCTCCTAGCACTTTGCACTTGCGCGAGAAGTCCTTGTCGCGGTGTCCCATGCGCTGGCCGCTCAGCACGGGCGCGACGGAAGGGAGGTCGACGCGCTGCCCGGTGAGCGGGTTCAGAAGCCGCATGACGAGGGTCTCCGCGTGCACGAGCACGAGGACGCCGCCGGGGGAGCCGCCGCACCCGATGGCGACGGTGTGGCCCTGGAGGTGAGGCAGGTCCACGGCGATCTTGGTCCGGCGGGACAGGTTCACCATGCTGTGCCGATCGCGGCTGTCGTCGTCGGCGACATAGGTGCTGCTCCCGTTGGGCAGCAGGATCCAGCGGCGCGGGTGGAAGCGCTGGTCGAGCACGCTGTTCTGCTTGGGGTCATCCTCATCGGTACTTTTCCTCCACGGCGCGTACGCCGCACGGAACTGAAGGTAGTCCGCGACGTCGTTCGCCAGCGCGTGCCCCGCGATCTGCTTCGCCATGGTCTTGTGGATGCCCGCCCAATCCCTCCTACACGCACGCATGCCCACAGAATTGTTCATTACCGCAAGCTAGAAACGTAAGCGACTAAGCGAGACACACACACACACACAGAGAGAGAGAGAGAGAGAGAGACTTACCAGTCGGGTGCGCGGGTGCGGGTGCGGGTGCGGGTGTGGGTGCGGGGTGGAGGGGTCAAGGCCGGCCGGCGGCGGAGGCTGGAGGACTTGGAGGCCATCGGTGGAAACGGGGAGAGGGGTGGGGTGGCGGCGCGCGGATGCTATTGCTAGGGCCTAGGACTAGGAGCTAAGGTTTGCATCGAGGTATATGTATGACTGGGCACGCGGTGTTGCTCTGGGCTGGCCGGACGACAACGGCGATGTGGTGGCGCTCTCTCTCTCTCTCTCTCTCTCTCTCTCGGCTAGCTGGACGACGGCGGCAGATATGGTAGGTGTTTATTATTTTCTACCTTTTGTCTTTGTGCTGGAACGTGGATCTGCAAGTCCTCTGCATGCGTTGGGTGCCCTCGGCGGATGCGCAGCCTGTGTTCCATCGGACGGCAAGCAAACGCTCGCTGCTCTCCCTGGTCTCCATGTTCAGTTTCGCACGGAGCTGCATGTCCAGCGGAAAACCCGGAGATACGAATTAAGGGAAATCGACATGAAATGCTCACAAAATCAACATGCTACGCCACACAAAAAATGTGAAATCAATCAAATGAGATTCAAAGAAATTAATGGGCATTTGATTTTATTTTATTTCGAACTGGCCCCCCTTTTCCATTACTTTCCATAACGAAAATACAACAATTCAGCAGACAATGGAGCATGTTCACAATTGGCTCTTGCATTTTGAGCAAAAACCTGATAGCACTGAAACCACACAGCAGAGTTCATACCAGCAACAATCTAAGAAAAACACAGCTGGGACTCTATGCATTGGGACTGAACATGAATAGAAGAAAACACACCTATATCTATATCAATCTATACCAAATATAGAAAGATCCATAGGGGCAAACCCAAATCATCTCGGCCATCAAATCATGCGATCTAGCGGTTCAAAACGCTACAATGTTGAGCACCAAACACGTTTATTATGCTTTAGTTACCCACCACTGCCAATAGTTTAGACTCGACGTCAACCCATCAGATCTGGGGCACAATTAATATTCTACCAATTATCAATATTCAATTAATATCATGCATAATATACACGTGCAATCAATATCCTACCTTATAAACACGCATGTATAATATCATATCTAAAATTAAAACATGCATTGCACATATACGATTCCTAGTAACAACAAAAGGAAAACACCAGGACCTAACAAACTGCAAGAAACCCGCATTCCAACAACAACCAACAACTTCATCGACCAGGCGCAGCCTCCTGAATGGATCCTTGGCAGAGACCTAGCAAAATAACATGATTGATTATTGGCCTGGTGGCTTTATTAATTTAAAGCCGGACGCTTCTAGCGTCTTCATTTCAAAAAAAAAAGTAACATGATTGGTCTTGAGACCCTTAGCCTCTGTCTTCAACTCTGAAGCCCTGCCCAATACAATAGAAGAGAGCGGGCGAGAAACTCAATTTTAGAAGGATATTTGATTAGTTTATTCTCAAAGGTTGCTTTCTCACGAGACATCCAAATCACCAACAAATTACAGTCAAACCAACGTATAGGATCTTTCACCAATAACATTGAATGAATAATTACCATGAACTCATGGCATCATCGAGTAAGATGAGAAGGAGAACATAGGCAAAACCAATGAAAATTCTCCTAGGAGTTATAATCGAGAAGGGGCGCTAATATATACACACACACACACGCTTGCACATGCCGTGAAGCATGGTTAGCTTGCCATAATTCAAGGATAGAGTGAATTTAGTGCTTTTCAGAGTTCCATCGGGATAAAGATGTACTCCCAGATAGGATTACATATCTCTTTCTATATGCACACGGCGGCACACTCATGTCCGAATCAAGCATATGTGTACCATTTTGACTATGCTCACCTTGGATGAAAGTGCAACATGCAAGATACACATGTGTACATCAAAAACCTTAAGCCCTATTTAGGAGAGGGTATTCATGCCAATACTCTAGTGAATTATAGGCCCAAAAAATAATTCATGCAACCCATGAAAAGTTATTTGGAAGAGCATTATTGGACCAATCTAGATCCGGCTTTTTTCATTTTACACCTAAAAAACATTCTAAGGAGGTCCTAATCACAATACAACAAGAACCGGCCACCACATGGCGTCATAGATCGAGCGAGGCGGTGCAAATGATGGAGGTGGGGACAATGTTCCATTGCACAGATTGAGCGAATTGAGGCATAGAATGGAGGGCAACTCTGTTGCGCCACCGTGAGTGAAGGGGACG
Source organism: Aegilops bicornis (assembly GCA_021605145.1). Lineage (NCBI taxonomy): Eukaryota > Viridiplantae > Streptophyta > Magnoliopsida > Poales > Poaceae > Aegilops > Aegilops bicornis. The sequence continues at coordinate 570,174,841 of CM038669.1, read as the reverse complement.
ACTCCGTGCCGCTGCGCATGCAGGAGAGACACTGCACCATTCGGGAGGGTACCGTTGTCCCCGAGGACCTCATGCGAGGAGGTAGGTGATGCCACACACACACACACCACCTACTTAGTATTGAAGTGGCTTCAAGATTGTAAATTCACCAGCGGTGGCTCGCAATCGATGGATTTAATGAGGCACATAGATTGTGGATCTAGGGTTTTATCCTTGTGGTTGGTAGATTGTTTAGTTTGTTAGGAGACTGGATGGAGTAGTTAGACAAGGAGATGGTGACGACGGGGAGGCAACTGAAGGAGATTGGTGACATGGATAACAACATCTCTGCTTGAAGCAGTGGTGGAGTTATGAGACACAATGGTGTGTGCTACTGATATCCCGGCTAGTTTTTATGCCTGGTGAATATCACGTTGGGCCCTAAAGAGCAAGGGTTTGTAGTATGCAACAACTATTTCCCTTGGTGAAGAATTAGTGTATCAAACCATGGAGTTATACCATCCAGGCAATGATCAGTGCCTGCACATAAATTGAACACTTCACTTCGTCCCTAACACTTCTAGTGAGGGTGTCAATCTCACTAGCTTTGCTAGTTCCAAGTATCAATGTATCTTGTGGTTGGAATTGATTTTTATAGACAATGAAAGTAAATGTTCAGAATATAAAAGAACATAAAATAGAGTGTTTGAGGTTATTACTATGGGGAATAAAGGGCCGGGACACTTAACTTCACTAGTGGCATCTCTCCAGAAAGTATAGGTGTGGCCAATGAATTATAATTATGCATCGATTAAATTACAGTGTTTATTATGTGACATACATGTCATGGTTTCATCTAGGCATTACGTCTTTGTATCTATAGCCCATTATCCCATAAAAAGTTATTTGGAAGGGCAACATCGTCATCTCGGTTTGTAGTGCGTCAGCCCTCTATGTAGTAGCCACTCCGCCGCTGATCTTTGAAGCAGCTCGAGTGGCTACAACGGTGGTTGTCTTTGACTTCCAAAGATGCATGCTACCTCCATGCCACTAGAAGCCGATGATGCGTGTGGCTGGAAGTTGATACCTGCAAGCCAAACAGGGTTATGCAACACTTTCATGAAAGTATCTCAATTAGTTATCGTCCCAACGAAGAGCAGAGGAAAGTATTTATGTTGGCGCTTCCGCCACATACATGGTGTCGCATTTCTTGTGTGAAGTAACTGCTTGTACTTCTGCAAATACTGTCACTGTCCTAGAACCAGAGTGATAAATATTGTCTGCGTGTGCACGCTAGTAACCTCACCACTCCTAGAAGAGATTACCACAATACTTTGCATCTGGGCAGAACATGCATGCAACCAAAACATCGGTGCATATGTTGCTAGTCAGCAAGGCTGGAGGGGATGGAGGCAAACACACTAACATGTATTCACTCAGCCTGGCCGAGCCATGAGCAGGCCGGAACGCCCTCTTCTTTTTTTGCTTTTGTTTTTTTCTTCCTTAAATTAATTTGGGATTTCAAAAAAGTTCCGAATTTCAAAAATGTGAATTCTGGGAAAATGTTCAGGAAATCATAAAATGTTTGTGATTAAGCAAATGTTCATGATTTTTTCTAAAATGTTCATGAAAATGTTATGAAAATGTTTATCAATTCAAAAAATGTTCAGCGATCCAAAAAATGTTCATTAATTCAGAAAATGTTCGCCGATTCAAAAATAATGTTCTCAAGTTAAAAAATGTTAACAATTTCAAAAGAAAATGTTCACAAAAGATAAAAAAATGTTTGTGATTTCAGAAAATGTTCATCAATTTGAAAAATGTTAACTGTTTCACAAAAATGTTCGCAAATTCATAAGATATTCATGATTTAGGAAAAACATTTGACAACATAGAAAAATGTTCTTGAATTTTTTTTGAACACAGTCCAGACACAAGCGCTCATACATATGCACATACACTCACTCTTATGTACGCACACACGTAAACCCTACCCCTATGAGCACCTCCGAGAGATTGAGCCGGCATTTCATCTTGAGATTTACGAATTAACCGTAGGCGCCTCGTCGCCGACGGGAACGTCTCCTCCCACTGAAAGCGCGTCGCCAGAAATCCTGAAATAAATTCAGGAATAATGCGAGCACCAGGATTTGAATCCTGGTGGGCTGGGGATACAACTGTCCCTCTAACCATCCAACTAAGGTTGGTTCACAAAATGTTCTTGAATTTGAAAAATGTTCATGACTTCAAAAAAAATGTTCGTGAATTCAAAAAAATGTTCACCAATTTGAGAAGAAGTACGCAGCACGAAAAATAAAGAAATAAAATAAAATAAAGAAATAAAAAACTAAAAAAGAAAAATAAAAATTCCGGAAGAAAATCCGTTGAAAAAAGAGAGGAAAAAACCCGGTTCAGGGAATGTTCCTAGTACTGGCCTTGGCGGGCCTGTTAACTCACAGGTTGATCAGAAGGACCAAATGCGAACTTGGGCCTTATCTCTCCGGAAAAGCCCTGGTGCTGATCTTGCTGTTTCTTGCAAAAAAATTGCCGGGCTGGAAGCAACCTATCTTGTGCCACCGCCGCCCCGCCACTAAGCAAAGCTCCCGATTGTCTCAAAAAAAAAAACCCAAAGCTCCCGAATTACTAATAAAAAAAGAACAAAGCTCCCAGTGCCCCAGCCCACACCTATCGCGTCGCCGGCTCGCCGCCGCGCCGCCCGCCTGGTGCACCGCCTCAGACCAATGGCGGGGGAGGAGAAGAGAGAGAGTGAGCGCGCGCGCAGAGCGAAGTGGCAACGCGGCCATTGTTTTTGATACTGTAAGTTCATGGATCTGGACGAATTGTTTCGGATCGACGCTTTTCAACTCCATATGTTTTGGGGATTTGCCCAACTATGCGTACTAGATGCATGCGGCCGTTCTGATATCTCTAGTTGCCTTCGCCCCATAGCAAACCAGTGACTTAACTACTGAAAATTGCAGTGACACTTTTGGGCAACCGAGTACCTTGGAATATCATGTCTCTGGAATGCAGCGGAGAAGGAAGATGCAATCCGTTGACTATGCTGGGTTGAGGCACCAGATTTGATATGATGTTGATTACTGGCAGAAGGGAAGGTCAGGTTCTCACCGTTTTTAAACTCCCTTCTTACTAAATAAGTTTCGTTTGGGATTTCGCACAACAAACTAGGCATGTATACTCTTGATGACACTCAATTTGTTACTGTATCCCATTGTAGTATATGATCTTGAAAAAATAGACTTTGCTATTGAATGAGAGGAAGGGGGGAAATTAAGGCGTCTCAAAATCATAGTATGAATTGTATTTGAGAGGAGAGATTACAAAATTACACAAACACAAAGAGCCAACGTACTTATTTTTGTGAAAATGATAAGGCATATATAATAAATACAGTAATGTCTTGGCCACTTCCTCTGCCGAAAGTACTAGCTCTATTTTCTTCAAAATTACTCATTGAGTTTTCGGTTCGTTCGAGTTTTGCACATGTGCTAGATTAGTCTTCTGATGGAGGTGGATGTAAAGTGTAAGGTGCTCTTGAAATATCACCGTCGTCGAAAATTATTTCCAAAATCCATACGATAATCTGAAAGTAGATAAAAGAAAGTGTACAAGTGAGTACATGATCTTCTTTTAGGTTTTGCTTTGAACTGCAGTCCGTAAACATTCGAATTTAGACAGGCATATGCAACAAGAGAGCCACACTAACTTTTAATAACCAAGAGTAAGGACATTATTATGTCTATTTTGTGAAAACTATCACTGGCAGTATAGAATTATTAATCTGGAGTTTGCTAGTTAGAAGCTAATGCAACCATATTTTGTAAATGTTGACCAGATAAGCTTGCTACTATGCATGCTCGCACTGCGCATTCTCGTATCACAGCTGAAGGTTTGGCTTTTGTTTTCTAACGGACAGCTATGTGACTTGACCATGGTGGATGATCTATGGCGCACTTGTGTGCATGGAACTTTCTGAATACATGAAATACCTAGATGTTTCTAGGATACATGAGGTAGATAATGAATCTTTTGATGGTTTACTTCTTGTTCCATTGTTATTACTCAGTCTCAAATTGGCAATCCCATTAGTTTTACTTTTCTATTAAAATCTGTTCATGTTTCTTTGAATGCAAGGCTTGACTATACAGTGTTGCAGCTGATGTTTACAGTAATTTCCTAGTGTATGGTTATTGCTTGCGATTTGGTGTTGCAAGACATTTGAATCGAAGTATGTTTATGTGCTAACATGCAAAATATGTGCAAAACTGAATGCAAAATCACCTATAGAGGATTGGTTCTGTTATGCAGTTTACTGTTAGCAGACAATGCATGCTTATGCAATACAAGCAGAAAAATATATCTAGTTCATACCATTTGTGTAGCATTGCTGTGAGGCATTCATGATAATCTTCTTCATATGCTGTTGTTGGGTATGTTGGTATCATCATCGATCTCAATGATTGGTACATGAGCAATTTTACACCAATCTCTTCCACTGTTTTCTTGGCAACTCTCCGATAGAAAGGGGCATTCTTTGATGTACAGTTCTTTCAATGACTTTGTAAGCCGCCCTGGTAAGCATGGTATGAGAGGACATCTCAAGATGGTTATAGCTGTTAGACACGATGCATCTTCTAGACCAGCAGGCAAGCAGATCAGGTTACTGCAATTGAGGATCTCCAGTTTTTGCAGAGTGGCAGGGAGTTTTACTGGAAAAGACTGAAGGCTAGCACAATCAGCGGTGGTGAGATGTGTCAGCGAGGAGAGCTCATTAAGCTCTTGAAGAAGATGGTTAATAAGGTTGGAGCATGAGCTGATGCGCAAGTCTTCAAGTTTAGAGGGCAGCAAGCTATGCTGTCCTGATGGTGCCAGCCTTGGACAGTCATAGATGTGAAGACTCTTAAGAGCAGTTAGGGGTCTGAATCCTTCAACTGGCAGGTCAATTAGGTCTAAACAGTGAGTGATGGTTAACTGCTGGAGAGCCAATAATTGCTGGCTAAGCAGCCCTTCATTTAAGGATGTGAGGTTTGGGCACTGATGAATCTGTAAGCATTCTAATGACGATGGGAACTGGGAGTTTGGAATATGGACTTCTGGAAGGACAGCGAACCCCGTTTCAGAAATTTTGAGCTTCACTAGCATTGATGGGAGGGGTGGGAATTCTGTTACTTTCGGGCAGCCCATCACTGCAAGTTCTGTGAGGGACGGAAGAAATTCACCATCTTGTACATAAGCCCACCTTTTGAGATTACTCATGTCTTCAAATACGAGCTCTTTCAGTGCTGGAAACCCCTTAACTTCATTGGTACCTGAAAAACCTTGGCTGATTTGAATAATGGCTGGAGAACCACCAATATTCAAATACTTGAGTTGAGGCAGCTCTCCCAGTGCTGGTAGAATCGAACATTTCGTACAATCAGACAGGTGGAGGGTTTGCAAGTGGGAAAGACTACTAAGCCAATTTGGGAAGGAGGAGCCTGCAAATGCCTTGACAGTTAGCTCGTTGAGTTCAGGATGTGGCCGGAGGACTTCAAGTATCTCTTTGTCTCGATTTACTTCTTCGGATGTTACATTCCTGTTATCGGACCAGATAAGGTCTAGGATGTTGATGAATGCCTTCTCGCTTAGACAAGCTTCAATTGCTTCCTCTGTGCTTGCCACACACTCGATATTCTTAATACAAATATGCCCTCTGATTTCCTTCATTGCCTTCAATTCACTGATCTTGTATCCTTTATCTGTACGGACCACAAATTCATCCAACTGTTGAGGACAGGTTAAGTTACCTATTCTGGCTATACCCGTGACCAACTCTGTTCTTGCTTCTAGCCATCGAAGATTTACAAGATTCGATATGCTTTGTGGGAGATAATCTAATTGATGGCAGTTTTTCAACTTAAGTATTTGCAAGCTGAAGAGTTTACCAATTGATGAAGGCAACATTGCTATACCAGTGCCCGAGAGATTCAAATATCGAAGCATTTTTAAGCTTCCAATAGAATCTGGCAACTGAGTAATGTCTCGCCGGTTCAAATCGAGCACATGGAGGTACCTTAACTTGAGGAACAGATCACTGGGGATAGACCTTGTCATTGATTTATATCCACTTAGCAGTAGAAGTGTCCGTGCTCTCTTAAATCCAAGAAAAGCTTCAAATGAAGTCTGGCTTCTATTATTGCAAGAGAATGAGAGGTGCCTGGCACTTCTTGCAGAGCTGCTGTTGTTTGGAAGGTCATCCAGTCTGAGACACTCAAGACTTGAGACCGACTGTGCTAGGTCATGCATAGCATCATGCATCACATATCCACCTTTGTGATGTTGGAAGAAGGACCTGCTTAGTAATTCATCAAAATAGCTACTTCCAATCTCTTCCATTCTTCTCCTCCGCTGAGTCTGAATAAACCCAAGGGCCATCCATATCTGGACCAACCTGTCTTTCTCAAACACATAGTCTTTGTGAAAGACTGAGCAAAATGCGAAACATCTCTTCAGTATGGCAGGCAAATGATTATAACTCAATCTCAGAGCTGGTAATATATTGTTCTTATCTGATGGCAGTTCCCATATTTCACTCCTTAATACATTTTTCCAGTCATCCTCAGTATCCTGGGAACACAGTAAGCTGCCTATTGCTTTTGCAGCCAGTGGTAAGCCTTTCAACTTCTTCACAATTTCCATGCCTATCATTTCCAAATTTGGGTGTGCATTGGAGTTACCATCCACAAATGCATAGCTCCTGAACAAAGACCAGCAATCATTGTCGGATAACTGATTTAGATAGTATGGAGTCATCCCACCCATTAGTTTCCCAACGTTTTTGTTCCTTGTGGTTACTACTATTCTGCTTCCCTTTCCTCCAGTAAGTAGAGCAGTGCGATATGTACCCCACTTTTCAGGGTTCTCATTCCATACATCATCAAGTACTAGAAGAAACCTTTTATCTTTTAGCTTTTTTGAGAGGTCTTCTTGGAGCAAGTTCATGTTGGTCGTGACCGATGAGACCCCAATGATGGTTGATTCAAACTCGCTGGCAACTGATTCAATGGTTTCCTTGGTAAGCTCATCTGATCAAAATGTTCAGAAACACACAGCCAAACCCGTAACTGGAAATGCTCCTTTATTCTTGTATCATTGTAGACAAGCTGTGTTAGGGTCGTCTTCCCTAGTCCGCCCATACCCACTATGGGAAGAATAGAAAAGTTGGAATGGTTGGAGTTATTCTGATCAAGCAGCATCTCCACAATGGTCTCCTTATCTTCTTCTCTTCCAAACACACTTGAGTCATCGATTATTGAACTGGTCTCAGGCCTCTTTTTTATCTCTTTCCTGTCTGTTGCACTTATCATGTTTGGACCAATGATATGTCTTTCCTTGACAAGCCTATTGAGCTTCTCCTCAACCTTCCTTATGTCTTGCAGGATCTTGTGGTTAAATAAACAAGTGTTAAACCAAAAGCAGCAGAAACAGCTCCTAACCTTGCTCAAATGGTTGTCGTTGGATGGGCCTTCTAGTTTGGATCGAAGGGCCTCAGCTGCATAATCATCGATCAAGTCATCCATCTCATATGCGACATCCTTGAGCTTGGCAAGCCAGGTTTGTGCCGCCTTATCCTTCAGCTGCTGCTCCTCGGCCTCTTCAACATGAGCTTGAATGGTCAACAGACTGCTGGATAGTTTCTCCAGCTCCGCAGCCACATCTTGAGGTAATTTCAGCTCACCAAAAGCGGTAGCAATCACTTTCTCGAAGAGTGCCTGCATGAAGGCAGACAGAACAGCTTCTCCGATCGGCATGGTTTTTGGTTGTTTGCAGTCTCCTAGAGATGCAAACTGGAAGTCTGGAACGATATGTGTGAGGAGGACTGTGTGTGTGGGTGGGGGGGGTGGGTGGGTTGGGGGCACACTCTGTTATTGCTCTGCCATTGACTCCAGAGTCGTTGCTCTTCATATCAGCTGAAGCGGAGGAGGATATACTTTTCAGAATTCTTGGTTTTCCTCCACTGACCTGTTGAATCAAAGGACTTGGCCCTGCCTAGCAGTTATAAAAGCAGTCATCTCTAGAATAGTGGCTTCTGCATGATTCGGTGCCCAGGCTCATCTGCACCCGATCAGAAAAAAAATACTAGAAAAATTCCAAAAAATTTCCCATGGTAGAAAATTTATTGCGTGAGGTTCGCTCCAAATATTACCTCATTTGGACATCTGAGTAACTCTCAGCAAAAAAGACAAATCGGGTCAAAACAGTACGTGAGCAGTAAACTGTTTTACAGACCCTGAATTTGTCTTTTTTGCCGAGAGTTGCTCAGTTGTCCAAATCATTTAAAATTGGGTCGGACCTCATGCACCAAATTGTCTACCATAGGAAAAAAAGTTGGATTTTTTTTGAATTTTTCTAGTATTTGTTTTGATTTTTTTATTCAACACGGGTGCAGATGAGCCCAGGCTCAGAAAAGGATTTTCGCTTCTGCACATGTGATACTCAATTCGACCACAGTGTCTAAGTAACACTTTTTAAGAATTTATCTACTCGAACACATAACTTTCTGTATCTTTACTTGATTGATTTTTCGCTTTGATTTTGTTAACTGAATCATGACTACTGATTTCATCTCCTATGCAGCCAAGTCACCAGAGGGAACATTTTGTCTATTCCTCGTAGTTGCGCATAAAATCTTGCTTCCTTATGTGAACCAAGCGAAGGAACCGGTGGCTGGCAATTTCCTGGAAAGACCGATGAAGGAGGATATTGGCTTCCGTTGGAAAAAGGGAATACGGTTGGTTATTGTGTGACACTGTAGGTGTAGCACGTCCTTTTCTTTTCGTGTCATTAGTTAGCAAATATGTGGTTGTTCTTGCCTGGAAAATTTGGAAGAAATCCACCAAGGAGTTAACAAATACAGTATGTTTTTTGAAGTGGAAGCTGAGACTGAGTTATCAGGTGCGTCCCAGTGTATTGTATGTAATGGATGAAGGTACGCGCATGATTGAGCTTTTTTTTCCTTTTGAAAATACCTAAGCTCAGAGACTATCTCCAGGTGTTCGTTAATTCAGCTCGTTATTTCCTCTGTTATTATTTCAGGGGAGTGATGGGCTGTTGCCTGTTTGCCAAAAAAGAAAGGAAAATAGTGCTGTTATTCAAAGATTTAAGATATGAGTTCGATTATGTAGTCGTTTGTTTTTGTCTTCTGAAGAGTCATATATGGTGTATTTGCATGTAAGTAGTATGAACAGTGGTGTACTTTTTTTTGCGAATAAAAAAAAAACAGTGGTGTACTTATTGGCTAGATGGGGTTAAATATAGTGGTAAAACAATTGAAGATGAAAAAAATGTTCTTTTATTTACATCTGTATTTTTACATACATTGTACAAGTACAACTACATCTAATCTATTGTACATATACAGTTTTTTTAGACAATTGTACATATATACAAGTACAACAAGGCTGTACAGGGGCAGTATATACATTTACTATACACTCTAACGGGCTTAAGGCAAGCCCGTACCCCCACCTAATGTGGGGGCAAGGAGACAGGCCGAATGTCACCTTATAAGGCCTTGTTCGGTTCAAAGGATTTTCATGGGAAATCTACAGGATTATGTGTTACAGAGGAATTTCAGCAAACTAGTCATTCGGATCGAAGGAATTGATGCTCCAGTTTCCTCCAGAACGCTGATTAAACATCATGATTCCTCAGGAAAAAGAAAATCCAGTCGAACCTCATTTGTCGCTTATGCCCGAGGCAAACCTGTCACTTTTCAAATAAACTATGCGGCAACTAGGTGCTTCACGGGAGAGAACAGCCACGCAGCCAAATAAAATATTCACAAAGTTGTTTCTTTCGTGTCAGGCGATGGAAGTTATCCTCCGTTTTTCCAATGCTATGCCGAACGTGAGTTCCTCTAGTTTTCCTCTGTTTTTGAATCCTCTGGTTTGCACCCCAATTCCTATTTCATTCCTGTGGTTTTCTCCGTTCCTATGTGTTTCTATTCCTGTGAACCGAATAGGCCCTAAACTGGCTTCTCCTGTGGTAGGTTAGCGATACGGTACAACCCAATCTACCTTTTTTTGAGGTGAACCCAATCTACCACGGTGTGGAAAAAAAAGGCGTGAGATTGTGGTTGCGTGGGCTCGGCCCACTCTAAAACAGCCTGCGCCGAGAAGGGCACGCCTATGTCTTGCTTACAGCAAGACGTAGGTTGCGCTCACGTCAAGCGCCTCGCTAAATGGGCCGGACCACCGCAGGAGGCCACAGGCCACTGCCTCGACACATTACGTAAAGCACATTGTAAAAATGTGAATCAATCACTTCAAAAATGTTAATGTGCAAAGAGAAAATGTTTCTTCAGAAAATATTAATCAAGCATTTAAAAATGTTAAGCAAGTACTCGAAAATGTTAATCAAGTATTTAAAAAAATATTAATCAAGTACTTGAAAAATGTCAATCAAGAATTTGAAAAATGTTAATTATGTATAGAAAAATGGTTGTCATCTGAACCAAAAATATATACAAAACAAAAACAATCTGTATTAAAAAAATGTTGATCACGTGTTTAAAAATGTTATATGTGTATATGAATTTTTTTTCTCATGTATACCAAAAATGTGTATGAAAAATAGTGATCACGTATTTAAAAATATTTATTAATCAAGCATTTGGAAAACTCTGAATCAAGTATTTGAAAAATATTAATCAAGCATTTGGAAAATGTTAAATGTGTGTAGAAAAAAATGTCATGCAAACAAAAAATATATACAAAACAAATACGATGTGTATAAAATAATAGTGTTCATGTTTAAAAAAATGTTAGGTGTGTATAAAAATGTTCCTGGGGTATACAAAAAAAATGTACATTACGTGTTAAAAATGGTTATTGCTATTAAAAAATGTTGACCGTATATCAAAAAATGTTAATCTTGTATTTGCAAAATTTTAAATGTGTATATAATTTTTTAGGTAAATAACATAAATGTATAGTGTGTAGGAAAAATGTTAGTTTTCAAAGAATGTGAATCATATATTTCAGCAATGTTAAACATGTATATAAAATATGTTTTTGATGTATACGAAAAAATGCTGGTACGTGTTGATAAAAAGAAAACCGATGAAAATCGACAAACAAAACCTAATGAAAACAAAGAAAACCAAAAAATAGAAAAGGAAACCAATGCGAAAGAATCGAAGTACTGAAAACCGAGAAAGAAGTAAGGAAAATAAAGAAAACCAATGAAAACCAAGAAAAGGTTATAATCGGTTTTGAAGGAAAGTTTATCAATTTTAAAAAAATTCGATAATTGAGAAAAGTTCATTGATTTTGAAAAAAGTTACCGATATTGAAAAAACACAAAATTTCATGAATTTTATAAATTTTAAAAGAAAACATCTATTTTTAGAATTGCAAACTTCATCAATTACGAAAAAGTTCACAAAAAAATAAAATATTCATCGATTTATAAAAATTTCATGAATTTTTTTAAAAAGTAAAATAAATAAATAAATGAAGAGAATAAAAAAAATGAAAAGAGATAAGAGAAAAAGAAAACAAAAAGAAAACGAAAAGAAAAAAACCGAGTTAGTAACCAAAAGAGGTTTGGTGTCTGCAACTTTTTTTTAGACAAACTCCGAAGCTTTTTATTTAAACCGTCACAATGTTTACGCGGACGAAAAAAAGTCCATCAGGCTGCCCCAGCCACGCATGCTGCCCAGCCGATAGAGATAAAGCGTGCTTCGCGAGTCTGTGAGTCTCAACATTCAAGCTCCTAACTTCATGGCTAATATTACAAGACTGGAAGGTACTTCCATGATCTAATATTTCATGTATGATAGCACCATATGGAGTTGGGTTCTTGTCGCGAACGTTCTCCACCACAATTTTATAGTCTGAAGCCAAATGGATCCTTCTTTCATATAGATCGTCTGCAAGGGCCAAGCCCTCTCTTATCGCCATGCATTCGAGGGTAGCTAATGATTCGGAAAGACAATGGCCGAAGCCTGATCTAGAACAGAGAGGTCACGGGTTCGAATCCTTGCGCCCTCACACTCGCGACTGTGCAGTTTAATGGAAGAAAAAAAAAGTTAACCGGGTCAGCCCAGCGCGGAGTGGAGGTGTGCGCCCGTTTACAAAATGCACAGTAACATACGCCTACAGCGCCAAAAAGGAAATGCCCGTAGCATTAGCGGGCCTGTTAGACATTGAATTGACCAAATGCAAACTTGGGCCTCATCTCTCTCTGGAAAAAAACCTGGGGCGCCGAGCTCCCCCTGCACCAGCCCACACCTAAAAAAAAAAGAATTTAATCTCGCCGTTTCTGAAAAATGTACTGGGCTGGACGCAACCATCCCGTGCCACCGTTCACCGGCGGCGCCGAGCTCCCGCTGCCCCAGCCCCCACCTATCGCGTCGCCGGATCGCCGCCGTGCGCCGTCGCCGGATCACCCCCTCAAACCAATGGCGCAGGAGGAGGAAAAGAGAGCCAACTCGCAACGCGGCCATCGTTTTCGATACTGTAAGTCCATGGATCTGGACGAATTGTTCGGATCGATGCTTTTGAAATCCATATGTTTTGGGGATTTTCCCAATGGTATGTGCTAGATGCATGCGGCCGCTCTCACAGCTCAAGTTGCCTTACAATTGCAAACTAGTGACTTAACTCTTGAAAATTGCCGTTACAATTTTGAGCAACAGAGTGCCAACCTGGTGCCGGTTCATGGAGATGAACTAGTAGGAGGCATCAACCTGGTGCCGCTTCGCTACTTGGTGCTACACAAGAGGATTTTGACAGTACACAAGTGATGTGTCAACCTGTAGTGCTAGGAGAGATATACCGCCACCGGATTACTGATGCCTCTCAGTCCTATATACACTCTTACACCACAACATGCATGGATTGATGCTGATGCATATGAATTTGGCAATGCCTTTTTTTCCAGTTCCATTCGTTGGGCTTAATTTTGTGTTCTTTACTATATATAGTTCCTCAGCCTCTACTGATGTACTTTTGGCTAGGACTGCGCTATTTATCTCAGTCAATTTCCATGATTTGGTTGTACCAGCTGGTAGGTATATGGCAAAATAAACACGACGAGAAGGAAGCTGTGAATTAGTTTATTGATGATGTGCATAAAACACGTATCTGCAAAAGAGCAGTAGTTGTTGATAGTGGGGATAGCTTATATAAAACATATATATGTTGGTGTTGAATGATCACATCACTGGTAGAAACTTATTTAGGAAGGCTACATAAAAACAAATAATCATGCCCGTGGATATTAGGGCATCTCCAGCCGCCCGTGAAGGCCTCCCAGCGATTTTTTGGCGCCAAAAACGGCCAACCGCGCCTCAGAGGCCCGATTTTGCCCGGCTTAAAACAGCGCGGACCCAGCCCGAACCCGGCGCTGGCGCCTGGGCGCCGGGCGAAACTGTTTTAGCTGAAAGACGCTGGGCCAGCCGCCGACTCGGGCGCCTCGTCTTCCCTAACGGCCTCGGTTCATGAGATCAATGGCAAGGCTGCCGCCGGTCAGCCTTGCATTGATTCTCACGGGCGGCGCCACGGACGGCGCGCCGACGCCTCCTCGACGCAGACACACGGGCGCTGCCCGGCTATAAAAAGCGGCGGCGTTTCCACTGGCTGCGCCCACACCAGCCCGCCCCGCCTTTGCCGTCCAGCCCCTCCCTTCTCGCCTCCAGCGCCGCCGCCCAGCCTCCTCTACCTCTCCCTAGCCCCGTCGCCATGGCGTAACGCTTCCGGAGACGAGGCGGCGCTAACGGTTCGGCCGCCGTTCGCTCAATGAGTCTGCTCTGTTCGGCGAACATCCCGACGCCACGGACATGCGCGGGCCAACGGGTGGAGGCTCGCCGGGAGTGCCCATTCCCCGTTGCCCGACGCCGTGTGGTTGAAATGCCGAGGAGGTCGAGATCGTCGCGCGTCCTCACCGACGCCCAACTCTCCTCCCAAAGACACCGCCGACAACCACGTGGCTCGGGCGGCGTATTTCAGCGCCGCCCGGCAGCGGTGCTGGCGTCACCAACGGCGCGCGGTGGTGGCGGCCGGCGAAACAGCGGCGCCACCTGCGGGGCGTCCCGGCCGCACACTCGGCGTGCTCACGTACCTCGAGGGCGGTAACGACCCGCCGTTGGCGTACCGGCAAGGGTGGCCGCCCGGCAAAGACCGACGCTGTCGGGCCATGGGCGCCAAGGAGGTTCGGCGCTTCCTCTTCTTCCTCCTCATCACGCTCTTCTTCCCATTCCTCCGGCTCTCGGCGCTGCCTCGGCGTCAAGGCCGAGCTCAGCGGAGACGTTCGGCAGCGCACTCACGCCGCCAGATCGTCATCAACGAGGGCGGCCGGCGCGCCTCGTCCTCGTCGGCTCCTCCGCGCTTCGTCAAGCCAAAGACGGAGCCGGGGACTCCATTGCGTTGGAGAAGGCGCGCCGGGAGAAGGAGAAGGAGCGCCAGTGCACCGCCCTACGCCGCTTCGAGGAGCGCCGACGCGGCCGCGAGGAAGGCGGGGTCGTCGTCTTATGCGACAGCGACGACGACGACGACGACGCGCCGCCGCCTGTTCGCCAAGGCGACTCGGCAGGGTCCAAAGAGGGCACCAGCGTCAAGGAGGAGAAGGCCGACGACGACGATGGCGGCGGCGACGGCGACGACTTCAGCCCCTTTCTTTTTTAGATTAGGTTAATGTAATGTTTGGACGAATTTCGAAACTTGCCATGTTTGGCGAAATTTAACTAGTTTTTATCATAACCGCCGAACGGTTTTTTTTAATCTGGCGCTGGGCGGCCCTGGGGCCGACGGCTGGGGACCGACTTCGCCCAGGGCCATTTTTTTTATGCTCACCCTCAGCGGCGCTTTTAGACGCCCCCTGGGGGGCCAACGGCTGGAGATGCCCTTAGAAGCATCATGTTCCCTATACATTGGATTGTCTTGAAACTGAAGTGTTAGGATTACCATATTTATAAGGGCCTGATAATCCAGGTAGAAAATCAAAAAAGGAGTGGAGAAAGAAGTGAATCTGCAGGCAATTAGGCGGGCAATGCCTGGTGGAGATACCAGACTTTGATATGATGGTGTTTACTGACAGAAGTGAAGGCCTGGTTCCCACCGGTTTAAACCCCCTCCTTTACTGAATGGTTTTCATTTTGAATTTTGCACAACAAACGAGGCATGTATATACTCTTGATGGCACTCCAGTTGTTACTGTACTCCATTCAAGTATATGATCTTGAAAAAATAGCCTTAGCTATTGAATGAGAGGGTCATACAGAGAAGAAAAATAAATTAAGGTGTCTCAAAATCATAGAATGGAACACATTGAAGAGCACAGAGCACACAATTACAGAAGCACAAAGAGCTGTCTTGGCAACTTCCTCTGCTAAAAGCCTGAAACTACTAGATCTGTTTATTCAAAATTACTGATTGTGTTTTCTGGTCGTTTGAGTTTTGCACATTAGACTAGTCTTCTGATGGCAGGTGGGACTAAACTGCAAGGTGCTCTTGAAATATTGCCATCATCCAAAAATCATTTCCAGAATCGAGACGATAATCTGAAAATAGATTAAGAAAAAGTGCACAGAGTGAGTACATGATCTTCTTTTAGGTGTTGCTTTGAGCTGCATTATGTAGACACTAGACAGGCAATGCATATGCAACAGAGAGCCAGACTAACAGGTGTCTATTCTATGAAATTTTTCACTGGCAGTATAGAAGTATTAATCTGGAGTGTACTACTTAGAAGCTAATGCAACCATATTTTGTAAACGTTGACCAAATAAGCTTGCTACTATGCATACTTGCACTGTGCATCAACAAACTTGCTCGTATCACAGCCGAAGGTTTAGGTTTTGTTTTCTGAACGGGACAGCTGTATATATGACTTGACCATGGCCGATGATCTGTGGTGCACCTGTGGATATGAAACTTTTCTAGTGCATCAAACACTGATTATTCTAGGATACATGAGGTAGATAATGAATCTTTTGATGTTTATTTTGTTGAATTATTATTACTCAGTCTTAAATTGGCAATCCCATTAGTTTGATTTTTCTATTAAAATATGTTCATTTTTCTTTGAATGCAAGGCTTGACTATACAGTGTTGCAGTTGATGTTTACAGTAGTATCCTAGTGTATGGTTATTGCTTGCGGTTAGGTGTTACAGGACATTTGAACCTAAGTATGTTTATGTGCTAACATGCAAAATAGGTGCAATAATGAATGCAAAATCACCTATAGAGGATTTTGGTTCTAGTATGAAGTTTATAATTAGTAGACAAAACAAGTTTATGCAAGACAAGCAGAAAGATATATCTAATTCATACCGTTTGTCTAGCACTGCTGTGAGGCACTCATGATAATCTTCTTCGTGTGCTCTTGTTGGCTATGTTGGTATCGTCCACTGATCTCAATGATTGGTACATGAGAAATATTACACCAATCTCTTCCACTATTTTCTTGGCAACTCTCCAATAGAAACGGGCATTCTTTGATGTACAGTTCTTTCAATGACCCTGTAAGGCGCCCTGGCAAGCATGGTATGAGAGGACATTTCAAGATGGTTATGGCTGTTAGGCACGATGCATCTTCTAGACCAGCAGGCAAGTATATCAGATTACTGCAATTGAGGATCTCCAGTTTTTGCAGAGTGGCAGGGAGCTTTACTGGAAAAGACTGAAGGCTAGCACAATCAGCGGTGGTGAGATGTGTCAGCGAGGAGAGCTCATTAAGCTCTTGAAGAAGAGTGTTAATAAGGTTGGAGCATGAGCTGATGCGCAAGTCTTCAAGCTTGGAGGGCAGGAAGCTATGCTGTCCTGATGGTGCCAGCCTTGGACAGTCATAGATGTGAAGACTCTTAAGAGCAGACAGGAATCTGAATCCTTCAACTGGCAGGTCAATTAGATCTAAACAGTGAGTGATGGTTAGCTGCTGGAGAGCCAATAATTGCTGGCTAAGCAGTCCTTCCTTTAAGGATGTGAGATTTGGGCACTGATGAATCTGTAAGCATTCTAACGACGATGGAAACTGGGAGCTTGGAATATGGACTTCTGGAAGAATAGTGAACCCCGTTTCAGAAATTTTGAGCTTCACTAGCATTGATGGAAGTGGTGGGAACTCTGTTATTTTTGGGCAGTCCACCACTGCAAGTTCTGTGAGGCATGGAAGAAATTCACCATCTTGTACAGAAGCCCACCTTTTGAAATTACTCATGTCTTCAAATACGAGCTCTTTCAGTGCTGGAAACCCCTTAACTCCATTGGTACCTGAAAAAGCTTGGTTGATTTGAATAATGGCCGGAAAACCACCAATATCTAAATACTTGAGTTGAGGCAGCTCTCCCAGTGCTGGTAGAGTTGAACATTTTGTGCAATCAGACAGGTGGAGGGTTTGCAAGTGGGAAAGACTACCAAACCAATTCGGGAAGGAGGAGCCTGCAAATGCCTTGACAGTTAGCTCGTTCAGTTCATGATGTGGCCGGAGGACCTCAAGTATCTCTTTGTCTTGATTTGCTTCTTCTGATGTTATGTTCCTGTTATCGGACCAGATAAGGTCTAGGATGCTGATAAATGCCTTCTCGCTTAGAAAAGCTCCAATTGCTTCCTCTATGCTAGCCACACACTCGATATTCTTAATACAAATATGCCCTCTAATTTCCTTCATTGCCTTCAATTCACTGATATTGTATCCTTTGTCTGTACGGACCACAAATTCATCCAACTGTTGAAGACAGGTTAAGTTACCTATTCTGGCTATGCCCGTGACCAACTCTGTTCTTGCTTCTAGCCATTGAAGATTTACAAGATTTGTTATGCTTTGTGGGAGATAATCTAATTGATGGCAGTTTTTCAACTTAAGTATTTGCAAGCTGAAGAGTCTACCAATTGACGAAGGCAACATTGCTATACCAGTGCCCGAGAGATTCAAGTATCGAAGCATTTTTAAGCTTCCAATAGAATCTGGCAACTCGGTAATGTCTCGCCGGTTCAAATCGAGCACATGGAGGTACCTTAACTTGAGGAACAGATCACTGGGGATAGACCTCGTCATTGATTTATATCCACTTAGCAGTAGAAGTGTCCGTGCTCTCTTAAATCCAAGAAAAGCTTCAAATGAAGTCTGGCTTCTATTATTGCAAGAGAATGAGAGGTGCCTGGCACTTCTTGCAGAGCTGCTGTTGTTCGGAAGGTCATCCAGTCTGAGACATTCATGAATTGAGACCGACTGTGCTAGGTCATGCATAGCATCATGCATCACATATCCACCTTTGTGATGTTGGAAGAAGGACCTGCCTAGTAATTCATCAAAATAGCTACTTCCAATCTCTTCCATTCTTCTCCTCCGCAGAGGCTGAATAAACCCAAGGGCCATCCATATCTGGACCAACCTGTCTTTCTCAAACACATAGTCTTTGTGAAAGACTGAGCAAAATGCGAAACATCTCTTCAGTACGGCAGGCAAATGATTGTAACTCAATCTCAGAGCTGGTAATATGTTGTTCTTATCCGATGGCAGTTCCCATATTTCACTCCTTAGTACATTTTTCCAGTCATCCTCAGTATCCTGGGAACACAGTAAGCTGCCTATTGCTTTTGCAGCCAGTGGTAAGCCTTTCAACTTCTTCACAATTTCCATGCCTATCATTTCCAAATTTGGGTGTGCATTGGAGTTACCATCCACAAATGCATAGCTCCTGAACAAAGACCAGCAATCATTGTCGGATAACTGATTTAGATAGTACGGAGTCATCCCACCCATTAGTTTCCCCACATTTTTGTTCCTTGTGGTTACTACTATTCTGCTTCCCTTTCCTCCCGTAAGTAGAGCACGGCGATATGTACCCCACTTTTCAGGGTCCTCATTCCATACGTCATCAAGTACTAGAAGAAACCTTTTACCTTTTAGCTTTTTTGAGAGGTCTTCTTGAAGCAAGTTCATGTTGGTTGTGACCGATGAGATCCAACTGATGGTTGATTCAAACTCGCTGGCAACTGATTCGATGGTTTCCTTGGTAAGCTTCATCTGATCAAAATTTTCAGAAACACACAGCCAGACCCTTAACTGGAAATGCTCTTTTATTCTTGTATCATTGTAGACAAGCTGTGCTAGAGTCGTCTTCCCTAGTCCGCCCATACCCACTATGGGAAGAATAGAAAGGTTGGCACGGTTCTTTTGATCAAGCAACATCTTCACAATGGTCTCCTTATCTTCTTCTCTTCCAAACACACTTGAGTCATCGATTATTGAACTGGTCTCAGGCCTCTCTTTTATCTCTTTCCTGTCTGTTCCACTAATCATGTTTGGACCAATAATCTCTCTTTCCTTGACAAGCCTATTGAGCTTCTCCTCCACCTTCTTTATGTCTTGCAGAATCTTGTGGTTGAATAAACAGGTGTTGAACCAAAAGCAGCAGAAACAGCTTCTAACCTTGCTCAAACGGTTGACGCTGGACAGGCCTTTTAGTTTGGATCGAAGGGCCTGAGCTGCATAATCATCGAGCAAGTCATCCATCTCATATGCAACATCCTTGAGCTTGGCAAGCCAGCTTCGTGCCGCCTTATCCTTCAGCTGCCGCTCCTCAGCATCTTCAACATGAGCTTGAACGGTTGACAGACTGCTGGATAGTCTCTCCAGCTCCTCAGCTACATCTTGAGGTAATTTCAACTCACCAAAGGCGGTAGCAATCACTTTCTCGAAGAGTGCCTGCATGAAGGCAGACAGAACAGCCTCTCCGATCGGCATGGTTTCTGGCTGTTTCCAGTCTCCTAGAGATGCAAACTGGAAGTCTAGAACAAGGGGTGAGGAGGTTGGTGTGTTTGTGGGGGAGGCACACTCTATTATTGCTCTTCCGTTGACTCCAAAGTCGTTGCTCTTGGTACTAGCTGAAGCTGAGGATATACTTTTCAGAAAAAATGTCTTGCTTTTTCCTGTCATCTACAAACACGGTACTCAATTTGATCATGGCGTCTAGCCACGACTTGTTTCAGATTGAGAATTATCTACTCGATGTGTAACTTTCTGTAACTTGAGTTGATTATTTCATATCTCGTGCAGCGAGAACTAACAGAGGGAACAAGTTGTCTATTCTTCACCGTTAAATGTAACGATAAAAAATTCTTCACCAAAGCAAAGGGATCCGAGCCTGGCAACTTCGTGGAAAGACTGATGAAGGAACATGTTGAGTCCAGATGGAAAAAGGGAACGCGGTTGGTTGTTGTGTGAGTGTGACACTATGCATGTCCTTTTCTTTTGCTTGTCACTAGTCAGCAATCTCTGGCCTTATTGAATGGAAAATTTGGAAGAAATCCACCAAGGATGACCGATTCAACGTAACGATTTATTTATTTTTTGAAGGGGAGGAACAGACTGCGTTATCTTCTGCTTGCACACAGGTGCCTGTTCAGTTCCTTGGGACGTGTAGTGTATGTAATTGATGAAGGTATGTTCATGATTGAGCTTTTTTGTAAAATACACAAAGTTCAGTTCGTGGACACGTGTAGTATATTTAATGTTGTTAGTTTACTCCCTCCGTTCCATAATATAAGAGTCATAATATAAGAGCGCTATCTCAAAAACGCTCTTATAATAATATAAAAGCGCTATCTCAAAAACGCTCTTATATTATGGGATAGAGGGAGTATTCATATCATGGTATGGTGTATTTCCTCTGATATTATTCCAGGAGAGTCATGGGGTGATGGGCTGTCAATTGCTGCTATTTCAATGCATGAAGTTTACAATCTGAGTTCGATTCTGTTGAAAGTTCAAGATCTGAGTTTGATTATGTATGCGTTTGTTTCTGTCTCTTATGAAGAATCATATCATTGTACTTATTGGCCAGATAAACACATAAAGATGAAAAAAATACTTTTACATTATTTACATTTTACACATCTGTATTTTACATACATTGTACAAATACAATACAACAGTACATCTATTTACAAGACTGTACAAAGGGCAGTATATACATTCACTGTAGGCCCGTACCCCACCACCTAATGTGGGGGCAATGGGACGGGCCGAAGGCCACCTTATAAACCGGCGTAACCCGCGGTTGGCTAGCGATGCGGTACAACCCATGTAGTGTATGTTAAAAAAAAACAATAGAATACCACGGTGCGGAAAATACAAATGACGTGAAACTGTGGATGCGCGGGCTCGGCCCACTCACAGCCAGTAGGATGGGCCTGGTAGGCTGACCAAACCAATAGTTGGGCCTCATCTTGCAGTTTCTGGAAAGAATTACTGGCCTCGCGATTCCGCTCCCGTCGCCGCCGTCGCATCGCCGCCGCCACCGGCCCCGCCTCGTCGCGCCCCCAACCTGCTCGCACCGCTACAAAACCATGGCGAGGGAAGAGGAGAAAAGATAGGGCAGAGCGGATCTGCAACGCGCCCGCCATTTTGGATGCTGTAAGCTCACGGGTTCTCACTAATTGTTTCAGATTGATGCTTTTGGTCTCATAGGCTTTGGCGAATCAGATTGACATGTACTTGGTGCATGCCGCTGTTCTCGCAGCTCTAACTTGCCATCGCATAGTTGCAGTCTATCCTGTTCTTATCAATGACTAGTGGCCTAACTCTTGACAGTTTCTGTTAAAAAAAACTCCTGTCAGCTAGGATTTCAGCAACTGAGTACCATGGGCAATGAAAGATGATGGAGGCTGTTAGCTGTGCCTGGAGGAGTTGCCAGACCTTTAATCTTCCTTGTTGAACCTCCGCTCTAAAAAAATTATGAGATGATGAAGTGCCGAAAGGAAGGTCAGGTTCCCAATGTTGAACACCTCCTCCATTCCTAAAAATAGATGCCATTCTGTTTTGTTAGCTCACTTATAGTACTCTTGATGGTACTTCATTTGTGGCTGTAGACCGTACTCTATAGTAGTGCATGATCTTCAAAATGGCCTATCTTCAAATTATAGAATGCCATATCTTTGGGAGGGAGAGGGGTGTATAATTCCGCAAACAGAAAGGACTGCATGAAATGACAGATATAACCATCTGGCGATTGGCAGTAATGTATTGTTCAATGTCGAGAAAATAACAATGTATTTTCACTTCCTCTGCTGAAAGAAACTACAGTTTGTTCAAAAAGTACTGGTTGTGTTTTCTGGTCCTTCGAGTTCTGCGCATTCAATTGGTCTTCTGATGGCAGGTGGGACGTAAACTGTTCTTGAAATATCACCATCGTCCAAACATTATTTGCAGAATCCAGACGATAATCTGAAAATAAAGAAAATAACTGCACAAGTGAGTACTTGAACCTTTTTTTAGGTTTTTTTATTTGAATGAACTGCATTCTGTGGGCAGGCGATGCATATGTACAGAGAGCCACCAATTTCTAATAGCCCAGCAGTATATAATCATCACTCTGGAATTCGCTACTCAGAATGTAATGCAACACTATTTTGTAACGTTGATTAGAAATACTTACTAAGTACTATGTATGCAGGGACAGTGCATGGGCAAACTAAATCTTAGGTTTTATTTTCTGAACAGATGTGGCCTGACCATGGTACATGACTGATCTGTAAAAAATTCTTGTGAGCAGGGAACTTTAGTATTTGCTGGTTTATTCTTGGTACATGAGGCAAATGATGATATAGTCTTTGCTGTTTTTCTTTTGTTATTACATTCTTATTACTCGAATTGGAGATCCAGTTATTTTTCTTCATTCTTCTTTGAATATATGATGTTGCTGCTGATGTTTGCTATAGTTTCCTAATGTGTAATTTATTGCTTGCTATTTGACACACAAGAGATTTGAACCTTAGTATCTCTGTTTGCTAACGTGCGAAAATAAGTGAAATAATGAATACGGAATCTCCTGTAGAGGATTGGTTTGAGTACGCAGTTCACAGTTAGTACAAAAACATGTTTAGGCAATAAAAAGGAAGAAAAGTACATCTAGTTCATACCATTTGTGTTGTACCGCTGAAAGTATTCAGGATATTCGTTTCCGTATGCTCTGGCTGTGTATGTTGGTATCATCTCCGATCTCCATGATTGGTACATAAGTAATTTTATGCCAATCTCTTCCACTGTTTTCTTGGCAGCTCTCTGTTAGATATGGGCATCCTTTGATGTACAGTTCTTTCGACGATTTTGTAAGGCGCCTTGGTAAGCATGGTATGAGAGGACATTTCAAGATGGTTATAGCTGATAGACACGGTGCATCTTCAAGACCACCAGGCAAGTAGAACAGATTACTGCAATTGAGGATCTCCAGTTTTTGCAGAGTGACAGGGAGCTTTACTGGAAAAGAATGAAGGCTAGCACAATTGGTGATCGCGAGATGTGTCAGCAAAGAGAGCTCATTAAGCTCCCGAAGAAGAGGGTTAATAAGATCGGAACAAGAGCTGGTGCGCAAGTCTTCAAGCTTGGAGGGCAGCAAGCTATGATGTCCTGATGGTGCCAGCCTTGGACAATCATAAATGTGAAGACTCTTAAGAGCAATTAGGGATCTGAATCCTTCAACTGGCATTTCCTTTAGGTCTAAACAGTGAGTGATAGTTAAGTGCTGGAGAGCCAATAATTGCTGGTTAAGCAGTCCTTCCTTTAAGGATTTGAGATTTGGACACTGATGAATCTGTAAGCATTCTAACTGTTAGAGTTATAGTATAAGTCATGTACCCCTTTGTATTTATCCCGTTGTATAAGGGGTTTCCTGCATATGTTCCACACCTGTACATGTATATATATCGGCCTATGGCCTCATGGGAATACAAGTTGCTTATTCCTAACATGGTATTAGAGCTAGGTCAATTTTTTACACGCCGCAACTCGTGTGATTGATCCTCCCGTGGCGCCGCGGCTGCTTCTCTCTCCGCCGCTGATTCTCCACGTCTGACCCGCCCGCCCCGATTTCTTCTCGAGCTCGGACCGCAACTCTCTCCTCGTATAGAAGCCCGTCTGACTCCGCCGCTTGGATCGCAGCCCAGCCCGCTTCGCCCGGATCGAAGCCACCTGCTCCGCCCGGATCGACGCTTCCCGCCGCCAGGGGCGTCCGATTCCGCCGCCAGGGCGCGACCGCTTCGTCCGCCTGCTTCGCCCGGATCGAAGCCACCTGCTCCGCCCGGATCGACCGCTTCCTGCCGAATCCAGCCGGGCCCGGATCGAGCTCAATCGGTGGCGTAGTTCGAGGTTCGAGGACTTCGCGATCTCCTTCCCGGACGATTGCTTCGACAAGGCTGCCGTCTCGTTCCCAGCCGGCCCCAAGCGACGGGGCCTGATTCGCTCCCGCTGATCTCGCCTAAAAAAAAACAATGTCTGCTGCAGCCGGGCTATGTTGCTGTCCCTCATTGTCCGGTGATCTTCGATGGTACTAACTACACCGAGTTCATCGGCTTCATGCGCATTCATATGCGTGGCATCCGTCTCGGGTGTTCTTTACGGCGAGTCCGCTGTCCGCCACGTCCGGTTCCTCCGGTGGCTCCTATTCCACCGACTCCGCGGTTCTTCCTCCGGATGCTAATCGGGCCGCCAAGGATGCGGCTAAGCTTCTTGATGAGGCTTGATCGTGCTTATGATGAGAGGTTTTGGCTTATGAGGAGGCTCTTGGGACGTATCATGGTGCTCTGTCTGTTTACACCCGGTGGCTTGATGATGATGCTTTCGTCTTTGCGGTATTCTCACCGCTAGTGTTACGCCTCGGTTTATACGAGTTTCGGGTCTTCCCTCATCTTTGAGATGTGGACCCATCTTTCGGGCCGCTTATCGACCCTCTGGTGATGCCTTATACCTTTACGTGGTCCGTCAGAGCATGCTCTTCACGAGGTGACTCTCTTGTTGATGACTTCTATGCATGAGTTACGCTGCTCTGGCGCCCGACTTGATTCTCTCCGCGATCTTGGTTGTCGTACACCGCCCCTGTTGCCAGCTGTCCAGCCAATTTGGAGTTTCATCGCGTCTATGAGTTCTGTCTCGGCTCCAGAAGGAGTTTGAGCCCGGCGTGCTCAGTTGTTTGCTCGTGGTCGGATTTCTCTCATGGAGGCACTTTACGAGATTCGTCTTTGAGGAGACTCGCTTACGTGGTCTTTGGTGTCTGGAGGTTTCCTCTGTGCTCGCTACTCGTGCTCCTACGCCATCTGTTGCACCGACCCCTTCTCGCTCGAGTGCTCCGCCGCTCTTGCCCACTCCTTCTGGAGGCTCAGGTCGCCCCCGTCCACATTGCGACTATTGCAACAATGATGGTCATCTTGAGTCTCAGTGCTACGAAGAAGAAACACTGCGCAAGGCGCGATCATCATCTTCGAGAACTGCGTCATCTACCTCGGCTACTTGACCATTGCTTTGACCGAAAGGGATATTACGAGACTTAAGCGTCTGCTTTCGCGGCTTGAGTTCTTCCTCGTAGATGCTGCTTTGGTTACGTGGTCGATGCTTCCCGACCGAGCAATCACCCTCTACAGTCGGTACATTCCCATGGGTTACGGACTCTGGAGCTTCTTTTCATATGTCTTCTCATTCTTCCACTTTGTCCTCTCTTCGATCCTTTGGATTCTCCTGTTCATGTCTTCACTGTGATGGTACTCCACTTTACATTTGCTAGTAGAGGCAATCTTACCACTCCTTCTTATTCTCGTTCCTGATGTTGCTCATGTTCCTCGACTTACCATGAATCTGTTTCTGCTGGTCAACTTATCGATTACGGTTGTCGCGTCATCCTTGATGTTGACTCTTGTTCTGTCCAGGACCGTCATACGCACACTCTGGTTGGGGCTGGCCCTCGCCGCCGTGATTCTCGTGGTCTTTGGGAGTTGGGTGGCTTCATGTTCCTTCCACGCCACCACCATCGCCAGTTCTTCCGCCTCTGTCGCCTCCGATTCGGGTTCCTTCCAGCGGTGGCATCATCGACTTGGTCATCTGTGTGGTTCTCGGTTGTCTTCTTTAGTTAAATCGAGGTCTTCCGGGGTGCATCTCGGAGATGTCTCTTTAGAGTGTCGGGGTTGTCATCTTGGCAAGCAGATTCGATTACCATATTCACATAGTGAGTCGGTGTCCAAGCGTCCTTTCGATTTAGTCCATTACGATGTATGGGGTCCGGCCCTTTCGCGAAAGGTGGTCATAAATACTATATTATTTTCATAGATGATTTCTCTCGTTACACATGGCTTTATTTCATGACTTCTCGTTACGAGGTGTTGTCTATTTATAAGCGTTTTGCTGCCATGGTTCATACTCAGTTCTCTTCACCCATTCGTGTTTTTAAATGCTGACTCATTGGCAGTATATCTCTAAGATGTTGCGTGGTGTTCTTGCTGAGCAAGGGACTCTCTCTCAATTCTCTTGTCCTGGTGCTCATGCTCGAGAATGGTGTGGCTGGCGAAAGCATCGACATCTTCTTGAGGCGGCTCGTGCATTGATGATTGCTGCCTCTCTCCGCCTCATTTTTGGGCTGAGGCCGTCTCCACATCCACCTTTCTTATCAATATACAGCCTTCCGCTGCTCTGAGGTGGTGTTCCTTTCGGCGACTTTTTGATCGTTCTCCCGATTATTCGCTGCTTCGCTCGTTTGGTTGTGTTTGCTATGTTCTTCTTGCCCTCATGGCGCACCAAACTGACCGCTCACCGTTGAGTGTGTCTTCTTAGGCTACTGATGATGAGCATAAGGGCTATCGTTGTTGGGATCCTATCGGTGCGTCGGATGCGTATCTCTCGAGACGTGACTTTTGATGAGTCTCGTCCCTTCTACCCACGCCCGTCTTCCTCGACTTTTTCAAAGGCAGGATATCTCTTTCCTCACTTTTCCTCGACTCACCTATCAACCCCGTCGAGCCTGTACCTCTCCGTTCCACTTCCTCCCTTCTTCACCTCTAGTTGATTTGCAACCACCATCCTCCCGGTCTCCTCGCCTAGCATGTCACCGGGTTCTTCACCTTCATCTTCGGTGATTTCCTCCCGGTCTCCTCTCCCAAAGCATGTCACCGATTCTACACC
The DNA here is from genome assembly GCA_021605145.1 of Aegilops bicornis. Classification (NCBI taxonomy): domain Eukaryota; kingdom Viridiplantae; phylum Streptophyta; class Magnoliopsida; order Poales; family Poaceae; genus Aegilops; species Aegilops bicornis. Next base: position 570,147,912 of record CM038669.1, on the reverse strand, counting down.
TTCATCTCCGGTGACTTCTTCTGCCGCCACCCCGATTCTACCTTGATGATTCCTCCTTCTATTATCCCATCTTTTCCTCAGCATTACACTCGTCGTCCACGACCAGTCGATACCTCTGTGGATGAGTCGTCATCTTCCTCTCAGCCTACTTATGGCTTGCGTTCTCGTCCTCGTCCGCTTTGTTGATCGCTTTGGATTTCCCACGCTGGTCTTTCTTTGTTCTTGAGCCGACTTCTTATCGTCAGTCGTTGTTCATCTGAATGGCAGTTTGCGATGGCGAGAGGAGATTGCTGCTCTTGAACGTGACCTTTGGTACCTAGGATCTTGTTTCTCTTCCTCCCGAGTCCGTCCGATCACTTGTAAGTGGGTCTACAAGGTTAAGACTCGCTCGATGGTTCTCTTGAGCGTCCACAAAGCTCGTCTTGTGGCTCGTGGTTTTCAGCAGAGCACGGTCGTGATTATGACGAGACTTTTGCTCCGTGGCCCATATGACCACCGTTCGTACACTTCTTGCCGTTGCCTCGCACGCTCTTGGTTATATCTCAGCTTGATGTTAAGAATGCCTTTCTTAATGGTGAGCTGCGTGAGGAGGTCTACATGCAGCCACCACACAGGTATTCTGTTCTGATGGCATGGTATGTCGTCTTCGTCGCTCTCTCTATGGCCTTAAGCAAGCCCCCCGCTTTGGTTTGAGCGTTTTGCCTCTGTGATCACTCTTTGCTGGTTTTTCAGCAAGTGCTCATGATCCAAAGCATTGTTTATTCACCTTTCTCCTCGTGGTGGACTCTTCTTCTTCTCTATGTTGATGACATGATCATCACGGGGATGACCCAGTATATTGCCTTTGTAAAGGCCCGTCTTAGTGAGCAGTTTCTTATGTCCGATCTTGGACCTCTTCGCTACTTTCTTGGGATTGGAGTCTCTTCTACCTCTGATGGCTTTTTATATCCCGGAAAAGTATATCCAGGATCTTCTTGCTCGTGCTGCTCTTCTTCGACGAGCGTTGTTGAGACTCCTATGGAGCTCAATGTTCACCTCCGTGCTACTGATGGTGATCCTCTCCTTGACCCGACGCGATATCGTCATCTTGTTGGCAGTCTTGTCTATCTAGCTGTCACTCGTCCGGACATCTCTTATCCGGTTCATATTCCGAGTCAGTTTGTCTCTACTCCCACCTCGGTTCACTATAGTCATCTCCTTCGTGTTCTTCGATATCTTCGCGGCACGATCTCTCACCGTCTATTCTTTCCTCGCTCCAGTTCTTTACTGACTTCAGCCTATTCGGATGCTACGTGGGCTAGTGATCCTTCAGATCGCCGTTCACTTTACGCTTCTTGTGTTTTTCTTGGTGGTTCTCTCATTGCACGGAAGGCGAAGAAACAGCTTGCAGTTTCCCGTTCGAGTGCCGAGGCTGAGTTGCGAGCAATGGCTTTTTTGACGGCAGAGGTGACTTGGTTACGGTGGTTACTTCAGGATTTTGGTGTTTCTGTCACTACACCGACTCTGCTCTTATCTGATTATTCCTAACACTAACGACGATGGAAACCAAGAATTTGGAATATGGACTTCTGGAAGAATAGCGAACCCTGTTTCAGAAATTTTGAACTTCACTAATGTTGATGGGAGGAGTGGGAATTCTGTTACTTGCGGGCAGTCCATAGCTGCAAGTTCTGTGAGGGACGGAAGAAATTCACCATCAGTTACAGATGCCCACTTTTCAAGACTAGTCATGTCTTCAAATAAGAGCTCTTTCAGCGCTGGAAACCCCTTAATTTCATTGGTACCTGAAAATTCATGATTGATTTGAATAATGGCCGGAAACCCACCAATATCTAAATACTTGAGTTGAGGCCAGGGGTGGAGCTGGAGCAAATGTTACCCGATGCACCACTTTAACAAGGAGTAAAATTTTCAAACAGCGATGTATTGAATAAGGGTTTGTTTCACAGCTTCTAGCACATTTTATCGGATGTAATAGAAGGCAGTGAGTAAAAACAGAATATAGCCATCAAAATGTTTACTATAATGCTAAAAAAGGGGGCAAAATGACTTGAAAAGGTTGTCTTGCATTTTGAAATTCCAGAATACATCCTCCGACAGCAGGGCACAATAATGTACAAGATAAAAATGGAATTAAACTTTCTAGTAGAACATAATAAAATGTCCAAATGATGGCTAAAAAATTGGAAATTACCTTTAGTACGTTTGATCAATTTTCTCTTGCCCGGGTGATATTGAATCTCCTCTTCACTATTTATGTGTTCCGGAACATCCTGTGCTGATGCTTTTCTTTTAAGAATAAATGAAATATAACCTAATTAGAAGTTATAGTATTTGTATTTGACAATGAATGAAATATAACCTAATTAGAATTTAGAAGTTATAACTCTACAAAATGTCTCATGCTTTGTCAAAACATAGTGGTTTATTCTATTTGTTACTAGTTTATAAATAACTGACTCATCATTGCAGTTTGTAAACAAAATTAGGAACGGCAAGACAAAGGCGTTACCATTGTGGCCTTTGATACGCATGGAAACGAAGATTCAAGATTGGAAAGGTTGCCAAATTACGAAGTGCTGGACCGGCCGACGGCGTGCGGCGTCGCTCGCGTGCATCGCGTCATCACCAGAGGACTCGGGGTCCGTGGCCTGCGGTGGCCGGCGGCCGGTGCCCTGCCGCCGCCGCCGCCTGTGTACGCAAGGGCGAGGCGTATGGAGGGGCCGGATCTGTACGCGTCTAGCCTACACAGACCTGATCGATGGATGGATTTTTTTAGTTTTTTTAAGTGGAGGAAGTTGGATCGATTAAGGCTACGGAGAGGGAGGCTCGTACGCTCGCGTTTTCCGCACTGGCCAAACACGGTAACGCAGCAGGCCGGAGGAGTGGCTGAATAGGGCCGACCCTGATGCACTGCTCTTGGGCCAACCTGATGCACTGGGCCTTCTTAATTGATAAGTACTACTAGCAAATATTTGGACCCGTATTCCTGTGCATACGGACGGCCCAATGGGCTCCGCCCCTGGTTGAGGCAGCTCTCCCAGCGCTGGTAGAATCGAGCATTTCGTGCAATCAGACAAGTGGATGGTTTGCAAGTGGGAAAGACTACTTAACCAATTTGGAAAGGAGGAGCCTGCGAATGCCTTGACAGTTAGCTCCTTCAGTTCATGATGTGGCTGAAGGACTTCAAGTATCTCTTTGTCTGAATTTACTTCTTCTGATGGTAAGTTCCTGTTATCGGATCATACAAGGTCTAGGATGTTGATGAACGTCTTCTCGCTGAGAAAAGCTTGACTTGCCTCCTCTGCACTAGCCACACTCTCGATATTCTTAATACAAATATGACCTCGGATCCCCTTCATTGTCTTCAATTCACTGATCTTGTATCCCTTGTCCGTACGGACCACAAATTCATCCAACTGTTGAAGGCAAGTTAAGTTGCCTAGTCCGGATATCCCTGTGACCAACTCTGTTCTTGCTTCTAGCCATCGAAGATTTACAAGATTGGTTATGCTTTGTGGGAGGCAACCTAATTCATGGCAGTTTTTCAACTTAAGTATTTGCAAGCTGAAGAGCCTACCAATTGATGAAGGCAACATTGCAATACCAGTGCCCGAGAGATTCAAATACGGTAGCATTTTTAAGATTCCAATAGAATCTGGCAACTCGATAATGTCCCGTCGGTTCAAATCAAGCACATGGAGGTACCTTAACTTGAGGAACAAATCACTGGGGATAAACCTTGTCGTTGATTTATATCCACTTAGCAGTAGAAGTGTCCGTGCTCTCTTAAATCCAAGAAAGGCTTCAAATGAAGTCTCGCTTCTATTTTCACAAGAGAATGATAGGTGTCTGGCACTTCTTGCAGGGTTGCTGCTGTTTGGAAGGTCATCCAGTCTGAGGCATTCATCGATTGAGACCGACTGTGCTAGATCATGCATAGCATCATGCATCACATATCCACCTTTGTGATATTGGAAGAAGGACCTGCTTAGTAATTCATCAAAATAGCTACTTCCAGTCTCTTCTATTCTTCTTCTATTCATCAAAATTGTGAAAGACCGAGCAAAATGCAAAACATCTCTTCAGTACGGGTGGCAAATGATTGTAACTCAATCTCAGAGCTGGTAATATATTGTTCTTATCTGATGGCAATTCCCATATTTCACTCCTTAATACATTTTCCCAATCATCCTCGGTATCCTTGGAATATAGTAAGCTTCCTATTGCTTTTGCAGCCAGTGGCAGGCCTTTCAACTTCTTTACAATTTCCATGCCTATTCGTACCAAATTTGGGTGTTCAATGGATTTACCATATACAAATGCATAGCTTCTGAACAAATACCAGCAATCATCGTCAGATAACTGATTGAGATAATATGGAGCCATCCCGCCCATTACTATCCCCACATTTTTGTTCCTTGTGGTTACTACGATTCTGCTTCCCTTTCCCCCAGTAACTAGAGTACGGTGATATGTATACCACTTTTCAGGGTCCTCATTCCATACATCATCAAGTACTAGAAGAAACCTTTTATCTGTTAGCTTTTTTGAGAGGTCTTCTTGAAGCAAGTTCATGTTGGTCGTTACAGATGAGACCCCACTGTTGACTGATTCAATGGTTTCCCTGGTGAGCTTCATGTGATCAAAAATTTCTGAAACACACAGCCAAACCCTTAATTGGAAATGCTCCTTTATTCTTGTATCATTGTAGACCAGCTGTGTTAGAGTCGTCTTCCCTAGTCCGCCCATACCCACTATGGGAAGAATAGAAAGTTTGGCATGGTTGGAGTTTTTTCGGATCAAGCAACATCTTCACAATGATCTCTTTATCTTCTTCTCTTCCAAACACACTTGAGTCGTCAATGATTGAACTGGTCTCGGGTCTTTCTTTTATCTCTTTCCTGTCCGTGGTACTGATCATGTTTGGGCCAATAATCTGTCTTTGTTTGACAAGCCTGTCGAGCTTCTCCTCTACCTTCCGTATGTCTTGTAATATCTTGTGGTTGAATAAACAAGTGTTGAACCAAAAGCAGCAGAAACAGCTCCTCACCTTGTTCAAATGGTTGTAGTTGGATGTGCCTTCTAGTTTGGATCGAAGGGCCTCAGCTGCATAATCATCAAGCAAGTCATCCATCTCATATGCGACATCCTTGAGCTTGGCAAGCCAGTCTCGTGCCGCCTCATCCTTCAGCTGCCGCTCCTCAGCATCTTCAACGTGGGCCTGAATGGTCGACAGGCTGCTGGATAGTTTCTCCAGCTCCTCGGCTACATTTTGAGGTAATTTCAGTTCACCAAAAGCGACAGCAATCACTTTCTTGAAGAGTGCCTGCATGAAGGCGGACAGAATAGCTTCTCGATCGGCATGATTTTTGGCTGTTTACAGTCTCCTAGAGATGCAAACTGGAAGTCAGAATGGCAGGTGGTGTGTGTGTGTGTGTGTTGGGGGCACTTTGTTATTGCTCTATGCCTCTATCACTGATTCCAATGTCGTTCTTGGTAGCAGTTGAAGCTGACGATATTTTTTAAAGAAAAAACAGTATCTTCTGTTTTCCCACTTGGTCCCAAACAAGTACACTATCATTTAAATGGTGTCATCTGCGAATGTGACACCCATTTGATCATAGCGCTAGGCACAACTAATTTCACGTTAGAAATTATATCTACTTGATGTGTAACTGTCTGTAACATTGGTTGTTTGATTCTTCGCTTTGATTTCGTTGATTGTTTCATGTCTTGTGCAGCCAAAGCTAACCGAGGGAACAAGTTGACTATTTCTCGCCTTCACATATAGTTTATGTTTCCTTCACAGACCGAAGGATCCGAGCCTGGCAATATCCTGGGAAGACTGATGAAGACTTCATCAGAGAAGGAAAAAAAAGGAACACAGTTTGTCGTTGTGTGTGACATCGTGTACCACTGATTTACTTTTCTTTACAGCTCTTGTCTGTCAACAATGTCTGGAAGATTGGTTGGAAATTTGGAGGAAAGACACCAAGGATGACATCTTCAAGTTAGTATGATTCATTTTAGCGGAAGCTGAGACTGAGTTATCAGGTGCGCGTTCAGTTTTTTGTATGAGGAGGTTGATTCTGTGATGGTTTGTTTTTGTCTTCTGAAGGATCGTAGTATCGGTGTATTTGAATGCAGGCGTGTAACGGTGGTGTATAGTGGTGAAAACAAAGAAGATGAGAAAAAATTATTTTTTTATAATTTATATTTACATCTCTATCTGTATTGTACAAGTACCCCCACCTAATGTGTGGGGGCAAGGGGAAGGACCAAAGGCCGCCTAATAAACTGGCATTTTTTGTGCTAGCTCAGCGATACGGTACAAACTGTTTAGGATGCGCCCACTTTTACATGATCAAATGCTCGATCCGACCGTTCCTGTCTGGCCTGCTGCAAGACATAGCGTGTGCTCGCCTCAGCGCAGCCTCTAGTAGCCCGGCCCAGTATGACCTATCTCTTCGTTCGTTCATTGTTTTTTTAGTTTTCTTTTATATATTCTAAATACATATGTTTAAGAAATTAATTTATTTAAAGCTAAAAGCATTGAACGCACATATAAAAAATGTTCAAGCAGTGTGAAAAAAAATATACGTGCAACTTTTAAAAAAAGTCAAAAAATGTTCTTGACACTTAAAACATTTCACGTGTTTCAAAAATATATGCACGACATTTAAACAATATTATTAAATGTTTTGAGAAAAAAAGTTTCCTACTCACTCCATCTCATATTAGTTGACGCTCAAATGGATTATCTAGCACTGAAATACGTCGAGATACATCCATTTGAGCACCAACTAATATGGGACAGAGGGAGTACCATTTATTATTTTCTAAATTTTAAAACAATGTTCAAGTGTTTCGAACAAGTGCTTGTGATATTTTTGAAAATTATACAAGGTAACTAAAATGTTTATTTAAGTCAAATAATGGTTAGCATTCAAAAACAATTACGTTACATTTGAAAAAAATTCACACATTTCAAAATTATGTTGTGACATTTTTATAAAATATTAATATAATGTACAAAAATTGTTCTCATAATAAAAAAAATGTTTCATACCATTCAAAAAAAATGTTTAATGTCTCTTTGAAAATGTTTAACATTTATTTGAAAAAAAATGTTTGAACATGATTCAAAAAAATGTTCATTGTATATTTGAAAAATGTTCAATGTGTGTCGAAAAAGGTTATACATGTATGTGAAAAATGACCAACATGAATTTAAAAAAGTAGACATGTTTCAGAAAAAGAAGGAAAATAGAGAAATGAAATGACAAAAACATGAGGCAATCGAAAGGTTCTAGAACAAGTCCATAGAAACTTGCTAAAACGCTTCGAGTAGTCGGCCGTCTAAGGTGTGAGTGCACTAATCACAAAGGAGAGATGAATGCTCCTCTCGTTGCTGGCGAGGAATAGCCCGGGCACACAAATAGAGCGCGCTCACGGAGGAGGGTTGATAGGGCGGGGGTGGGGGGCTTCGTCTCGCTTGCAGCGAGACAAAGAAAGGGCACGGCTCTGGCGCTTCCTAAATGGGACCTAGTGCGGGATGAGCGCTAGCACGTATTTTTATTTATTTCTATTATAGCTTTTATTATTTTTTACTATATTCATGAAATGGAATAATATTTCACTTCAATTTTAAAGAACCGTGTTTAAGAAATGTACATGCAATGTAAAAAATATTCGCGAAACTTTAAGAAAAATGTAGATAGCATTCATATAAAAACTTCACGACATTTAAAAAATGGTCAATATTTGTAACATTCCTAATAAAAGTTAATACAATGATAGAAAATGTTAGCATAATTTTAGGAAAAAATGTGTTACATAACATTAGAAAAAATGACCATGACTATTCAAAAAGTGTTGGTTTCAAAAACCTATTTGCGGCATTTAAAAAAATGTGAATGAAAATATAAAAAATGTGCACCTACTTTTTAAGAAAAAAATCAACATTAAACAAATTTTTGTTCTAAAAAAAGAAGTTCAAGTTTATCAAGAATATGTTCATCAATTTTTTTAAGTTAATAAAATGTAAACAAATGTTCATGTTATTTAAAATACGTTTTGTACCAATCAAAAAAATGTTCAATGTGAGTTTGAGAGAAAATAAAAAAAAAGATCTACTCCCTCTGTAAAGTAGTGATCTAAACGCTCTTAGGAGTACTATAAAAGTTCACTGGAAAATACAAAGCGTGTCGACAAGGCTACCGCCATCATGAAGCTAGCAGCCGACCTTGCCATACGCCTCTAGCCCAAGCGTCCCGCCGCCTGCCGCCTGCCGCCATCACTAGCCTCCATCGTGATGACCTCTTCCATGCACCGGCAGCCCTACATAGCACGCATCAGATCACACCAGCGTTGGATCACATCATCGATTGATTAAAATTAAAAAGGGACAAGTATGCTTAGTTTTTACATGCCCCATCACAAAAGAGTATCAGTCCGGTAGTCCATGCAAGAAATTGGATTTTCTGTCCTGCCGGATCGGCAATTCGAGCCTCCATGCTCAATCTATCGTCACCGCTATCTCGGTTGCCTCCGCCTCCTTCTCCGCCCTCTCCAACTCATCCTTCTGCCACTGCAACTTCTTGACAAAGACGGCTTACACAATCGTTCTCGCATCATCATCTAAATCCTCCATCTTCAAGGTCAACATCTTTGTGTCCTCCATAGTGGCTGCGATCTCCGCCTTCTTCTCTTTGAGCATGGCCTTTTTTTCTCTTCGAGCTTGAGCTTCTTCTTGGTCGCCTCCATCAACAAGTTAAACCTCCTTGCCTTTTTTTCCTCCTTGACGTTAGAGTGATTGACATATGCCTCCTCCTTCGTCAAGATGTCTTGGAACCTCTCTATTATCTTGGCCGCCACATCTTCTCGCTTCGGCTTCTCCTCCTCCCACATCTTTCCCCAGAACCCTCTTCTAACCTTCTTGGGCGATTCTTTCGATGGGTCAGTTGGATCACCGGTTTCTTCCTCGATGGCATGGGCGGTGCTCTTAGCAATGTGGAGATTCCACTTGGGTTGTCCATTCAACTTTGTTGGTGCAATATCTGCCTACCTTGTGTTTTGGAGATTGTTGACAGAAACAAGTATGGACTGATTTGTTTGCTAGTGCATACAGAGAGAAATAGTCCATACAGAACCCGAAGAGAATGATGTCTCCAGTCTCAAGTTCGAGGAACTTCACAAAAGTATATCTGCGTTGCAGAGAAGAAAGATCTACATTTGATTAAGCCTTGTAGACAAGAAGATTGAAGTGAAGAATTAAACCCTCGGAGGTTTACCGCTGAAGCGAAGCATTTGGTTCGGTATCGTCGTCCGAAGAAATGGACTGCAGCGAATGTAAGTCGAAGACAAAGTGAAGACGTAGTATTCATTTCGTTCTTCTTCTTCTTCTTTTTAATTGATTCATAGGACCTCCGTACTATTAAGGGGGGTATAGGTTCTCGAAGCTTAGATCCGCTGTGATGCTTAGCCAAAACCTATGAAAGTTGCGAGAGAAATCTCTTTGTGTTCCGAGAAAATACTCGTCAGCAAGAGACTGTGATCTTCTTCGCTGCGAGACATTTATCTTAGACCGAGGAGTTAGCATTACTTGCTCCGCAAGCAATGTTACCGTTGTGCTCAAATCCGACCGTTGGACTCGTGTCGTTCGGCCATTGGCTGATCCCGATGTCTAATTTGGTCATTTCCCATCAAGGAAGGTTGCGGCTATAAATAGCCACCCCACTCAACATTATCCGTTGGCTGCTCCACTTGAGATTTCTGAGAAATGTTATAAGATTGATTTCACCAACCCCTCTCCGAGTGATTTGAGTTTAAGATCCACCGAGAGAAAAATCAAGAGCCCAAACTTAGACAGTGGTTTAGCATCACAGTGGTTCTGAGTTAGAGTTCTTGTATCTATTACTCTTGAGAGCTGCGCACTCTCTAAACGGATAAGTTTCGGCTCGAGTGTTGAAGAGTTGTTATCTTCAGCGAGCTAGATCTTCAGCAACCAAGAGTGATTGTGGTCCACCAAGGTCGATCGAAGGTTTGGAGATCGCCGACAAGTATCTACCACAAGTGAAATCAACCTGTGTCTAATCAGCTCCGCGTTGAAGGAGAATATGGTGAAGAGAGTTTATCTTCCGTGTTAAGTCACATCCCCTCCAACCAGACATAGCCCTTTGGCAGAAGGGTGAGCTGGTTTATCAAATCTCTCTGTCGCCATCGAGCACCACTGGTTCATTCTACTCTACTGCATTTCCTTCAGTAGTTTACTTTTGTGCTCCCTGTCGATATTTTACCTCATCATTATCTTCAATTGCATATGTTCATTCACATCAAACATCTCTGTTGCTTGCAACTTACATAATTCAGTGTCCATCTTGTTGCACATTTATCATTCTGTTAATCTTCCCTATTTATCTTCAATCAATCATCTTGCATATCATTCACCACATGTATCATGTTGTGCCTGGTTCTACTTCACCTGTTTGCATGTTGCATCACTCTCGTTGTAGTTAAACCAGTGATCTCGCATGCTCATTATGTTATTGCTTCATTTATCGAGAAATATGCTTCCGAAGGTCATGCTTGATAAATTTCATTTCTACCAAACCTTTTCTCCGCTGTCGTGTTTGGGATCAGTTCAAAACTTTCGAAAGAAATTTTTAGTCTCCCATTCACCCCCCTTCTGGTCAATATACTCTCGGCCCTAACAAACTTCAACCAACATTGCATGACAGTGAATTTCTTCTTCTCCAACTTCAAGAACACACTACACACACGGGGAAACTACGAAAGAAACATTGGGGGACTTTCGGTGCTCCTGCGAGTCCTGCGGATCCATGCATAGGTGGCGGCGAAAAAGGGCAGGAATTGGGTGGAGAGCGGAGGGGGGGGGGGGGGGTGGAAGACGAGAGTTGGGGATTTTTCCACCGAAATGGTGTGGCCAGCTACAAAAGCGTGGGCTCCGCCTTATTTTTTGGTGGTCCTCGGGTGCTGAAGTCTTATGTGGTTTGTGTCCGGACTCCCGCAAAGCCCCCTGATTTGGTTCTAGTTTGCGGGAGGGTGGCGGTTCGGACTGCTCCACAGACCGATGGGGTCGCTGTTGGATGGCTTGCGGGTCCGGACATAGCTGCGTCCAGCCGAATACAGGCAGTCTGGGGTCGGTGTTAGAGATGCCCTTAATCCTTTGTTATATATATAGGTGCTCCCCCTCCCTGAGATAAAGGGTCATGTGTTTCGGCCTGCACCTTTGTTACCTTTATCTGCACACTTATTACTCCCTCAATACCAGTGCATTAGGTACATTAGAAGGTGCAACACGACTTAGGTGCCTACATATTGGACGAGGTTAAGAAATTTGACCCGAAATCGTTCCAATCATAGCGCTAATTTCTTCCTTCCACTCCCGAATGTAATGTCCTGATTTAGGGCGTGTTTAATTCTTGTCCACGCCATCTTACCCTTGGCCTGGATGCTCCTCGGGATGTGCCTGAGACTTGTTTGTTTTGCGTCCTCAAAAAGCAGATGGCTGCCTGGCCTGACCGTCCCCCAACTATATGATTAGCCTGGCACAGGTAGGATTAGCCCAGGCACTGTGATTAGCTTGGGCCAGGCTTCCTCTCCCTTGCGCTTGGCGTGCCGCAGCACAACCTGGGAGTATTTTAAAACCTGTAAACAGCATAGTCTGCTATTTGAAAATAATATCAACAACCCACCAGGCAGTGCCATGCAAGGACATGAACCAAACGCGCACACTACTGGCTGGCCTCGCCAGGAAAAAAAATTGCATCTTTCCAGGCACTATCCATGCAACTCATTTCCTCAGGTACAATATCCAGGCCTCTAACCAAATTGACTCTTAGTCCCATACATTCACATGCAACTCTACACCCAATCGCAGTATATGCCATAGGCATGCAGTGGTCCAGCCTTTAATTACCTAGCATGCACATCGGTTACCGATGGAGAAGGGAGATAAAATAGGATCACTAATTGCTATTCGCGCATAAGAGTTTTGAGAACTCCTAGTTTTTGTAATGTGCCTAATGTACTGGTACGGAGGGAGTACTTTTGCTTAGGATAAGTATAAGAAGGGGCTATAAACTAACTCGCTTACGTAGCTCCTTTGTCTATGTGAGGGAGATGGGCGGAAAAGAAAGAGAGGAGTGGGCACTAATGCACTAGTACACCTCTACACGTGTTCCTAATAAACTATAATAAAATTGAAGAAAAAGAAAATGAAGGTAGAAAAAAGAATAGTGTAATAGTCAACCTCATTATATGATCAAGGGTTAAATGCATGGAACCATCACTTTCATGTTACGGTTAGTGAAAACCACCACTTTACGATCCGTGGCATTTCTCACCGAACCAAAAAATTGACAGTGGAAAAAAACACTGATGGGAAATGCTAAGTGCTTTGCTGACGTCACTAATTGATTGGGCCCACCTGTCAGGCTGAGTTGGCAAAAAAATGACACATGGACAAAAAAGTGCCACATCTTCTTCGTCTTCCTCTCTCTGGGAATTTTTTTCCTCTGCCTCACTTGCCTCTTTATAGAAACAATTCCTAATTTTGGCATCTGCCCATGGAAAATTTCTAAAATTTCCTTCTTATCAAAGAAGAGAATCCCCAAATTTCCCATCTTACCAAAGAACAAAACCCTAAATTTGAAATCCTTTTTTCAAAGAACAAAAGTCCTAAATTCGCCATGTGCCCATGATGAATCCCGAAGTTTCTCATGTTCCCACTATAAAATCCCCCAAAGTCACCATCTTTTCTTAGGAAGAAACTTTCCTAAATTTCTATTGTGCAGTTTCATTACAGGTAGCATGGCACTTTTTATTATTTTAGACCATGACAATTTTGTTAGTTAGACTTTGTGCAATTTAACTATAGGCGACATGGCATTTTTATTAGTTAGACTATGGAAATTTTATAAATCATGCCATGGTAGTTTTGTTGTATGTAGTATGGTAATTTCATTTTTTTACCATGCAATCTTAATATGTAGGCCATGAAAACTTTATAAATCAGACCATGGTATCTTTGTTATATGTAACATGCCACTTTTATTATTTCGAATATTAAGATTTTCTTATTTATAACATGGCAATTTTATTAATTAGACAGTAGTAGCTTTATTGTAAGTACCATGCCATTTTTACTTTCTAGATCAGGGTAGTTTATTTTGTTGGTTGCATGACACTTTTTATTAATTAGACCATAACAATTTTATGAATTAGTTTATGGTCGTTTTATTATAGGTAACATGGCAAATATATTAGTTAGACCATGGTAATTTTATAAATCAAACCATGGTAGTTTTATGTAGGTAGCATGACAATTTCATTATTTAGTCCATGGAAGTTTTTTAATTAGGCCGTGGCAAAAAAATTGATTAGACCATGGTGGTTTATTTTGTAGGTAGCATGGCAAATTTAGTATACACACCATGGAAAATTAGAGTTTTTTACATGAATATTTTCATATTTTTCTTTTAATTTTTTGCCATTACTTTTTTAAAACCCTTTTTTTGATATATTTACTATCTGACGACGACTACAAATATTTGTCAAAATTTTCCATGTCTACAAAAACAGTTTTATCTTAATTTCCTTGTGACTATTTACCAAAAAAAATCTGTCCATTTTTTACTTTCTATGGCCATGGCAAGTTTTGTATTCAAACTTTTTCGGCCTATGGCAAATTGCAGCTGGACCTCGTCTAGTTACATCCACAAGAAGTTTTAAGTACTCACTAGTTTTCTAGACCCAGATCATGACAAATATTTTACATTAAATTGCCATGAAGTGTATTTCAACATCATGGCATATTATGAACTTTCTGTAGTATAAATTTTTCCTACAAGCATGCCATTTTTTGTTTATTACTTATTACACACTTGTGTTTCCTAAAATATGTGGTAGATTTATTCAGTAGAGCATGACAATTTTTCTTTCAATCTTTTCTTCCCATCATTTTTATGAAACAATGGCAAATAAGGACATTCCTTTTTGTGTATAAACATCACTACTACCTTTTATCTGTATAAGATATTTAAATCTCAGACATGCCAAACTTTTGTATGAACATATCCCCGCTAACAAATCGTTTTGCATTATCAAGCCATTGCAAATTTAATTTTGAAGGCATTTTTTATCCATTCCATTTGAATATGATGGCATTTTTATTATAAATGTCAGGCAATTTGTTTTTTTGCCAAGCTATTCAAAGAAGGTCCAAATAACATTTTTTAGGCTTAGTAATGTACTGGTAAACTTGCTTTTTTGGCTTAACAGGGGCATCTTAGGAGAACATCGTACAAAGAGGGAGGCGGTTCACCCTGTGGGTTTGGTTCCAGCGAACATGAACTTGCGTTCCATCGAACCCTCAAGGGGGCCGAATTGTTCGCTTGAAAAGAAGTTCCTAATTCCTACTACTTGGGACAGACAGAAAGTTGAGTCGGTCTTCATGCCAATGGATGCACGTGTAATCCTTGGAATTCCCCTATGCACAATGAACATTGAGGACTTCTGCAGTAGGAGCCATGAGACGAACAATTTTTTTTGTTAAGTCCGCATACGTATGCTAGTTGCTACGTGACAGAGGAGAGAGGCTTGGCTGGAAAATAGAGCCGGGTTCTCTACTGTTGCCACTGAAGAAGAATCCTGGGAAAGCCTATGGAAAGTGCAGGTCCCAGCCAAGGTTTGAATGTTTCTTTGGAGACTGTCCGAACATTCTATACCGACTAATGACGTTAGAGCACATCGGAATATGACAGACTCGGATTCCTGTGGGATGTGCGGTTCACCCGACTCATGGAGGCACTCCCTTCTGGATGCATGATGTCTAGGTGCACATGGGCCTTGGTGGATGAGGATTTAGTGCAAAATCTGGTGACAACTACAGAGCCTAATGCAAAACAGTGGCTATTTACCTTCATGGAATTATTACCACATGGTATATTCGGCAAGCTTTTCTGTCACTCTCTAGGCGATATGGGCAGCGCGGCGCAAGGCCATTCAAGAGGGTATTTTTCAGAGCCCCCAATCCATCCATTGTTTCATTAGTAGGTTCATTGAGGAGCTGGACTTGATCACAGAAAATACTAGTTCCCCCCCTCAAGGCCACACTACTATTTCGAATGCTAGCAATCAACGCCCTAGAGCTCCGCTGGCGGGTCATGCAAAAATACTGTTGTTGCCGGATGCCGCAAGGGAGTAGGGGGGACTGATAACCCGCAAGTATACGGGATAGTTGTAGCCTCTTTCGATAAGTAAGAGTGTCGAACCCAACGAAGAGCTAAAGGTAGAACAAATACTCTCTCAAGTCCTATCGGCCACTGATACGACACTACGCACGCTTGACGTTCGCTTTACCTAGAACAAGTATGAAACTAGAAGTACTTTGTAGGTGTGATAGAATAGGTTTGCAAGATAATAAAGAGCACGTAAATATAAACTAGGGGCTGTTTAGATGAAGATGCAATAAAGTAAATATAGCGAGTGTGGATAAGTGGTGGTAGGAGTTGTGAAATTGTCCCTAAGCAATTGACTATGTTACTAGACCCGTAATCACTATTGCAATTCTATTTGAGGGAGAGGCATAAGCTAACATACTTTCTCTACTTGGATCATATGCACTTATGATTGGAACTCTAGCAAGCGTCATAAATACTAAAGATTCATTAAGATAAAACCCAACCATAGCATTAAAGCATCAAGTCCCCTTTATCCCATACGCAACAATCCCCTTACTCGGGTTTGTGTTTCAGTCACTCACGCAACCCACTATAAGCGAATCATGAATGCATTGCAACACCCTACAGCGGGAATCCCTCACGCTTGCGCGACACGGAGGGCACCATAGGACAGCACCAATAATAAAAATGCAACTCAAACCAATCATAGAAATTCATCAATCACCGATAGGACAACGAAAATCTACTCAGATATCATAGGATGGCAACACATCATTGGAAAATAATATGAAGCATAAAGGACCATGTTCAAGTAGAGGGTACAGCGGGTTGCGGGAGAGTGGACCGCTAGATATAGATGGGGGAAGTGTTGGGAACGTAGCAGAAATTCAAAATTTTCCTACGTGTCACCAAGATCTATCTATGGAGAAACCAGCAACGAGGGGAAGGAGAGTGGATCTACATACCCTTGTAGATCGCTAAGCGGAAGCGTTCATGAGAACGGGGTTGAAGGAGTCGTACTCGTCGTGATCCAAATCACCGGAGATCCGAGTGCCGACCGGACGGCACCTCCGCGTTCAACACACGTACAGCCCGGTGACGTCTCCCATGCCTTGATCCAGCAAGGAGAGAGGGAGAGGTTGAGGAAGACTCCATCCAGCAGCAGCACAACGGCGTGCTGGTGGTGGAGGAGCGTGGCAATCCTGCAGGGCTTCGCCAAGTACCTGCGGGAGAGGAGGAGGTGTCACCGGAGGGAGGGAGGTGCCAGGGGCTCGGTGTGGATGCCCTCCCTCCCTCCACTATATATAGGGGCAAGGGAGAGGGGAGGCGCAGCCTTGCCCCTTCCTCCAAGGAAGGGTGCGCCAAGAGGGGGGGAGGAGTCCATCCTCCCCAAGGCACCTCGGAGGTGCCTTCCCCCTTGAGGACTCTTCCCTTTTTCTTATATCTTGGCGCATGGGCCTCTTGGGGCTGGTGCCCTTGGCCCATATAGGCCAAGGAGCACCCCCTACAGCCCATGTGGCCCTCCGGGGCAGGTGGACCCCCGGACCCCTTTCGGCACTCCCGGTACAATACCGATAAAGTGCGAAACTTTTCCGGCGACCAAAATAGGACTTCCCATATATAAATCTTTACCTCCGGACCATTCCGGAACTCCTCGTGACGTCCGGGATCTCATCCGGGACTCCGAACAACATTCGGTAACCACATACAAACTTCCTTTATAACCCTAGCGGCATCGAACCTTAAGTGTAGACCCTACGGGTTCGGGAGACATGTAGACATGACCGAGACGTTCTCCGGTCAATAACCAACAGCGGGATCTGGATACCCATGTTGGCTCCCACATGTTCCACGATGATCTCATCGGATGAACCACGATGTCAAGGACTCAATCGATCCGTATACAATTCCCTTTGTCTAGCGGTATTGTACTTGCCCGAGATTCGATCGTCGGTATACCGATACCTTGTTCAATCTACGCATCGGCAAGTCTCTTTACTCGTTCCGTAACACATCATCCCGTGATCAACCCCTTGGTCACATTGTGCACATTATGATGATGTCCTACCGAGTGGGCCCAGAGATACCTCTCCGTTTTACACGGAGTGACAAATTCCAGTCTCGATTCGTGCCAACCCAACAGACACTTTCGGAGATACCTGTAGTGCACCTTTATAGCCACCCAGTTACGTTGTGACGTTTGGTACACCCAAAGCATTCCTACGGTATCCGGGAGTTGCACAATCTCATGGTCTAAGGAAATGATACTTGACATTAGAAAAGCTTTAGCATACGAACTACGATCTTTGTGCTATGCTTAGGATTGGGTCTTGTCCATCACATCATTCTCCTAATGATGTGATCCCGTTATCAATGACATCCAATGTCCATGGTCGAAACCGTAACCATCTATTGATCAACGAGCTAGCCAATAGAGGCTTGCTAGGGACATGGTGTTGTCTATGTATCCACACATGTATTTGAGTTTCCTATCAATACAATTATAGCATGGATAATAAACGATTATCATGAACAAGGAAATATAATAATAATAACTAATTTATTATTGCCTCTAGGGCATATTTCCAACAGTCTCCCACTTGCACTAGAGTCAATAATCTAGTTCACATCGCCATGTGATTAACACTGACAGGTCACATCGCCATGTGGCCAACATCCAAAGAGTATACTAGTGTCATGAAACTAGTTCACATCATCATGTGATTAAGACTCAATGAGTTCTGGGGTTTGATCATGTTTTGCTTGTGAGAGAGGTTTTAGTCAACGGGTTTTAGTCAACGGGTCTGAACCTTTCAGATCCGTGTGTGCTTTGCAAATTTCTAGGTCATATGCTGCTTCCACGCTCCACTTGAAGCTATTCCAAATGGTTGCTCCACAATACGTATCTGGTCTGCTACTCAGAGTCACTCGGATAGGTGTTAAAGCTTGCATCGACGTAACGCTTTACGCCGAACTCTTTATCACCTCCATAATCGAGAAACATGTCCTTATTTACTCCAAGGACAATTTTGACCGCTGTCCATGTTGGGGAACGTTGCAGAAAATTAAAATTTTTCCTACGGTTTCACCAAGATCCATCTATGAGTTCATCTAGCAACGAGTATTCAGATTAAATAGCATCTACATACCACTTTGTAGATCATAGCGGAAGCTTCGGAGTGAGCGTGGATGAGGTAGTCGAACTTGCCGCGATCCAATTCACCGATGATCTAGTGCCGAACGGACGGCACCTCCGCGTTCAACACACGACGGTCAGCGTAACGTCTCCTTCTTCTTGATCCAGCAAGGTGAAGGAGAGGTTGAGGAAGATGGCTCCAGCAGCAGCACGACAGGCGTGGTGATGGTGGAACTTGCGATACTCGGCAGGGCTTCGCCGTGCACTACGGAGGAGGAGGATGTGTTGGAGAGGGAGAGGGAGGCGTCCAGGCAAAGGTGCTGCTGCCCCTCCCTCCCCCCTTTATATAGGTGCCAAGGAGGGGGAGGCGCAGCCTTGCCCCCTCCTCCAAGGGAGGGGTGCGGCCAAGAGAGGGAGGTGTCCACCTCCCCAAGGCACCTCGGAGGTGCCTTCCCCTCATGGACTCTTCCTTTTTCCACCCTAGGCGCATGGGCCCCTTGGGGCTGGTTCCCCTTGGCCCATGTGGGCCTAGGCGCACCACCTAGGGCCCATGTGGCCCTCGGGCTGGTGGCCCCACTTGGTGGACCCCGGGACCCCTCCGGTGGTCCCAGACAATACCGATATCACCGAAACTTGTCCCGATGGTCAAACAGCACTTCCTATATATAATTCTTTACCTCCGGACCATTCCGGAACTCCTCGTGACGTCCAGGATCTCATCCGGGACTCAACAACATTCGGGTTACTGCACATACATATTCCTACAACCCTAGCGTTACCGAACCTTAAGTGTGTAGACCCTACGGGTTCGGGAGACAAGCAGACATGACCGAGACGGCTCTCGGGCAATAACCAACAGCGGGATCTGGATACCCATGTTGGCTCCCACATGCTCCACGATGATCTCATCGGATGAACCACGATGTCAAGGATTCAATTAATCCGTGATACGATTCCCTTTGTCAATCGGTATTTTACTTGCCCGAGATTCGATCGTCGGTATACCAATACCTCGTTCAATCTCGTTACCGGCAAGTCACTTTTCTCGTTACCGTAATGCATGATCCCGTGATCAAACACTTCGATCACATTGAGCTCATTGTGATGATGCATTACCGAGAGGTCCAGTTGATACCTCTCCGTCAAGCGGAGTGACAAATCGATCTCGATCCATGTCAACCCAATGACACTTTCAGAGATACCCGTAGCATACCTTTATAGTCACCCAGTTACGTTGTGACGTTTGGCATACCCAAAGCACTCCTACGGTATCCGGGAGTTACACGATCTCATGGTCTAAGGAAAGGATACTTGACATTGGAAAACTCTAGCAAACGAACTGTGCGATCTTATGCTATGTTAAGATTGGGTCTTGTCCATCACATCATTCTCCTAATGATGTGATCCCGTTATCGATGACATCCAATGTCCATAGTCAGAAACCATGACTATCTGTCGATCAACGAGCTAGTCAACTAGAGGCTCACTAGGGACATGTTGCTGTCTGTTATTCACACATGTATTACGATTTCCGGTTAACACAATTATAGCACGAATAAAGACAATTATCATGAATAAGGAAATATAATAATGCTATTATTATTGCCTCTAGGGCATATTTCCAACAGTCTCCCACTTGCACTAGAGTCAATAATCTAGTTACATTGTGATGAATCGAACACCCATAGAGTTCTGGTGCTGATCATGTTTTGCCTTAGGGAGAGGTTTAGTCAACGGATCTGCGACATTCAGATCCGTGTGCACTTTACAAATTTCTATGTCTCCATCTTGAACATTTTCACGAATGGAGTTGAAGCGACGCTTGATGTGCCTAGTCTTCTTGTGAAACCTGGGCTCCTTTGCAAGTGCAATAGCTCCAGTGTTGTCACAGAAGAGCTTGATTGGCCCCGACGCATTGGGTATGACTCCGAGGTCGGTGATGAACTCCTTCACCCAAATTGCTTCATGTGCTGCCTCCGAGGCTGCCATGTACTCCGCTTCACATGTAGATCCCGCCACGACGCTTTGCTTGCAAATCGCACTACCATCGCCCCACCATTCAAAATATACACGTATCCGGTTTGTGACTTAGAGTCATCGGATTCGTGTCGAAGCTAAGCGTCGACGTAACCTTTACTGACGAGCTCTTCGTCACCTCCATAAACGAGAAACATTTCCTTAGTCCTTTTCGTGTACTTCAGGATATTCTTGACCGCTGTCCGGTGTTCCTTGCGGGATTACTTTGGTACCTTCCTACCAAACTTACGGCAAGGTTTACATCAGTGTCGGTACACGGCATGGCATACATAATAGAACCTATGGCTGAGGCATAGGGGATGACACTCATCTCTTCTATATCTTCTGCCGTGGTCGGACATTGAGCTGAGCTCAATTTCACACCTTGTAACACAGGTAAGAACCCTTCTTAGATTGATCCATATTGAACTTCTTCAATATCTTATCAAGGTATGTGCTTTGTGAAAGACCTATGAGGCGTCTCGATCTATCTCTATAGATCTTGATGCCTAATATATAAGCAGCTTCTCCAAGGTCCTTCATTGAAAAACTTTTATTCAAATAGGCCTTAATGCTGTCCAAGAGTTCTATATCATTTCCCATCAAAAGTATGTCGTCTACATATAATATGAGAAATGCTACAGAGCTCCCACTCACTTTCTTGTAAACACAGGCTTCTCCATAAGTGCATGTAAACCCAAACGCTTTGATCATCTCATCAAAGCGAATGTTCCAACTCCGAGATGCTTGCACCAGCCCATAAATCGAAAGCGTTGGAGCTTGCATACCTTGTCGACATTCTTAGGATCGACAAAACCTTCCGGCTGCATCATATACAATTCTTCCTTAAGGAAACCATTAAGGAATGCCGTTTTGACGTCCATTTGCCATATCTCATAATCATAGTATGCGGCAATTGCTAACATGATTACGACGGACTTCACCTCGCTACGGTGAGAAAGTCTCATCGTAGTCAACCCCTTGAACTTGTCGATAACCCTTAGCGACAAGCCGAGCTTTATAGATGGTCACATTACCATCCGCGTCATCTTCTTCTTAAAGATCCATTTATTTTCTATGGCTCGCCGTTCAACGGGCAAGTCACCAAAGTCCATACTTCGTTTTCATACATGGATCCTATCTCGGATTTCATGGCTTCCAGCCATTTGTCGGAATCCGGGCCCGCCATTGCTTCCTCATAGTTCAAGGTTCACCGTTGTCTAACAACATGATTTCCAAGACAGGGTTCCCGTACCACTGCAGTGCGGAACGTGTCCTTGTGGACCTTCAATTTCATTAGGATCTTGATCATAAGTATCTTGAACATAATCATTAATATCCTCACTATTCGGTGCAGGCACCTCATAAACGTTTTCTTGAGTTTCGCCAATTTACTGTTAAAGAGGTAACACTTCATCAAGATCTAATTTCCTCCCACTTACTTCTTTCGAGAGAAACTCTTTCTCGAAAGGATCCATTCTTGGCAACAAAGATCTTGCCTTCGGATCTGAGGTAGAAGGTATACCCAATAGTTTCTTTCGGGTATCCTATGAAGACGCATTTTTCCGACTTGGGTTCGAGCTTCTCGGGTTGAAGTTTCTTGACATAAGCATCGCATCCCCAAACTTTTAGAAACGACAGCTTAGGTTTCTTCCCAAACCATAATTCATACGGTGTCGTCTCAACGGATTTCGACGGAGCCCTATTTAAAGTGAATGCGGCGGTCTCTAAAGCATAGCCCCAAAAGATAGCGGTAAATCGGTAAGAGACATCATAGATCGCACCATATCTAATAGAGTGCGATTACGACGTTCGGACACACCATTACGCTGAGGTGTTCCAGCGGCGTGAGTTGTGAAACTATTCCACATTTTCTTAAGTGTGTGCCAAATTGTGACTCAAGTATTCTCCTCCACGATCCGATCGTAGAAACTTGATCTTTCTATCACGTTGATTTTCAACCTCACTCTGAAATTCCTTGAACTTTTCAAAGGTCTCAGACTTGTGTTTCATTAAGTAGACATACCCATATCTACTCAAGTCATCGGTGAGGGTGAGAACATAACGATAGCCACCATGAGCCTCAACACTCATTGGACCGCACACATCGGTATGTATGATTTCCAATAAGTTGGTTGCTCGCTCCATTGTTCTGAGAATGGAGTCTTGGTCATTTTACCCATGAGGCATGGTTACTTGCGTGTCAAATGATTCATAATCAAGAGACTCTAAAAGTCCATCTGCATAGAGCTTCTTCATGCGTTTGACACCTATGTGACCAAAGGCGATGCCACAAATATGTGGGACTATTGTTATCAACTTTAACTCTTTTGGTACTCACACTATGAATATGTGTATCATCACGTACGAGATTCATCAAGAATAAACCATTAACCATCGGAGCATGACCATAAAACATATCTCTCATATAAATAGAACAACCATTATTCTCGGATTTAAATGAGTAGCCATCTCGAATTAAGCGAGATCCAGATACAATGTTCATGCTCAAACTTGGCACTAAATAACAATTATTGAGGTTTAAAACTAATCCCGTAGGTAAATATAGAGGCAGTGTGCCGACGGCGATCACATCGACCTTGGAACCATTCCCGACACGCATCGTCACCTCGTCCTTCGCCAGTCTCCGTTTATTCCGCAGCTCCTGTTTTGAGTTACAAATATGAGCAACTGCACCGGTATCAAATACCCAAGAGCTACTACGAGTAATCGGTAAGGT
Source organism: Aegilops bicornis (assembly GCA_021605145.1). Taxonomy (NCBI): domain Eukaryota; kingdom Viridiplantae; phylum Streptophyta; class Magnoliopsida; order Poales; family Poaceae; genus Aegilops; species Aegilops bicornis. Next base: position 570,124,811 of record CM038669.1, on the reverse strand, counting down.
ACACATCAATTACATGTATATCACATATACCTTTGGTTTTGCCGGCCTTCTTGTCCGCTAAGTATTTGGGGCAGTTCCGCTTCCGATGACCACTTCCCTTGCAATAAAAGCACTCGATTTCGGGCTTGGGTCCATTCTTTGGCTTCTTCCCGGAAACTTGCTTATCGGGCGCTGACAACTTCCTTGCCGTCCTTCTTGAAGTTCTTTTACCCTTGCCCTTCTTGAACTTAGTGGTTTTATTTACCATCAACACTTGATGCTCCTTCTTGATTTCTACCTCTGCTGATTTCAGCATAGCATATACTTCAGGAATGGTCTTTACCATCCCTGCATATTGTAGTTCATCACAAAGCTCTTGTAGCTAGGTGGAAGCGATCGGAGGATTCTGTCAATGACCGCTTCATCCGGGAGATTAACTTCCAGTTGAGTCAAGCGGTTGTGCAACCTGACATTTTGAGTATGTGTTCACCGACAGAGCCATTTTCCTCCATCTTACAGCTAAAGAATTTGTCGGAGACTTCATATCTCTCGACCGGGCATGAGCTTGGAAAACCATTTTCAGCTCTTGAACATCTCATATGCTCCATGTCTCTCAAAACGCTTTTGAAGCCCGGCTCTAAGCTGTAAAGCATGCCGCGACCGAACGAGGGAGTAATCATCCCAGCGTGATCGCCAAGCGTTCATAACGTCTTGTTCTGCAGGGAGAATAGGTGCGTCACCCAGCGGTGCTCTTAGGACATAATCTTTCTTGGCAGCTATGAGGATAATCCTCGGGTTCGGACCCAGTCCGTATAGTTGCTACCATCGTCTTTCAGCTTGGTTTTCTCTAGGAACGCGTTGAAGTTGAGGACTACGTTGGCCATTTGATCTACAAGACATATTGTAAATATTTAGACTAAGTTCATGATAATAAAGTTCATTTAATCAAATTTAATGAACTCCCACTTAGATAGACATCCTCTACTAGTCATCTAAGTATTACATGATCCGAGTCAACTAGGCCGTGTCCGATCATCACGTGAGACGGACTAGTCAACATCGGTGAACATCTTCATGTTGATCGTATCTTCTATACGACTCATGCTCGACCTTCGGTCTTACGTGTTCCGAGGCCATGTGCGTACATGCTAGGCTCGTCAAGTCAACCTAAGTGTTTTGCGTGTGTAAATCTGTCTTACACCCGTTGTATGCGAACGTAAGGACCTATCACACCCGATCATCACGTGGTGCTTGAACGACGAACCTTAGCAACGGCGCACGATTAGGGTGAACACTTCTTGAAATTATTATGAGGGATCATCTTATTTACTACCGTCGTTCTAAGTAAACAAGATGCATAAAACATAATAAACATCACATGCAATTATATAAAGTAGTGACATGATATGGCCAATATCATATAGCTCCTTTGATCTTCATCTTCGGGCTCCATGATCATCTTGTCACCGCATGACACCATGATCTCCATCATCATGATCTCCATCATCGTGTCTTCATGAAGTTGTCACGCCAACGACTACTTCTACTTCTATGACTAACGTGTTTAGCAATAAAGTAAAGTAGTTTACATGGCGTTCTTCAATGACACGCAGGTCATACAAAAAATAAAGACAACTCCTATGGCTCCTGCCGGTTGTCATACTCATCGACATGCAAGTCGTGATTCCTATTACAATAGCATGAACATCTCATACATCACATATAGATCATTCATCATTCATCACAACTTACGGCCATATCATATCACAAAGCACTTGCTGCAAAAACAAGTTAGGCGTCCTCTAATTGTTGTTGCAAGTTTTACGTGGCTGAATTAGGGTTCTAGCAAGAACGCTTTTCTTACCTACGTTCAAACCACAACGTGATTTGTCAATCTCTATTTACCCTTCATAAGGACCCTGTTCATCGAATCCGATCCAACTAAAGTAGGAGAGACAGACACCGCCAGCCACCTTATGCAACTAGTGCATGTTTGTCGGTGGAACCGGTCTCACGTAAGCGCACGTGTAAGGTTGGTCCGGCCGCTTCATCCCACAATACCGCTGAATCAAGATTGACTAGTAACGGCAAGAAGAATTGACAACATCTACGCCCACAACAAATTGTGTTCTACTCGCAAGAAGAAGAACTACGCATAGACCTAGCTCATGATGCCACTGTTGGGGAACGCGTTGCGAGAAAATTAAAATTTTTCCTACGGTTTCACCAAGATCCATCTATGAGTTCATCTAGCAACGAGTATTCAGATTAAATAGCATCTACATACCACTTTGTAGATCGCAGCGGAAGCTTCGGAGTGAGCGTGGATGAGGTAGTCGAACTTGCCGCGATCCAATTCACCGATGATCTAGTGCCGAGCGGACGGCACCTCCGCGTTCAACACACGTCACGGTCAGCGTAACGTCTCCTTCTTCTTGATCCAGCAAGGTGAAGGAGAGGTTGAGGAAGATGGCTCCAGCAGCAGCACGACGGGCGTGGTGATGGTGGAACTTGCGATACTCGTGAGGGCTTCGCGTGCACTACGGAGGAGGAGGATGTGTTGGAGAGGGAGAGGGAGGCGTCCAGGGCAAAGGTGCTGCTGCCTCCCTCCCCCCTTTATATAGGTGCCAAGGAGGGGGAGGCGCAGCCTTGCCCCCTCCTCCAAGGGAGGGGTGCGGCCAAGAGGGGGGAGGTGTCCACCCTCCCCAAGGCACCTCGGAGGTGCCTTCCCCTTCATGGACTCTTCCCTTTTTCCACCCTAGGCGCATGGGCCCCTTGGGGCTGGTTCCCCTTGGCCCATGTGGGCCTAGGCGCACCACCTAGGGCCCATGTGGCCCCACAGGGCTGGTGGCCCCACTTGAGGACCCTCGGGACCCCTCCGGTGGTCCCAGACAATACCGATATCACCGAAACTTGTCCCGATGGTCAAACAGCACTTCCTATATATAATTCTTTACCTCCGGACCATTCCGAACTCCTCGTGACGTCCAGGATCTCATCCGGGACTCGAACAACATTCGGGTTACTGCACATACATATTCCTATAACCCTAGCGTTACCGAACCTTAAGTGTGTAGACCCTACGGGTTCGGGAGACAAGCAGACATGACCGAGACGGCTCTCGGGCAATAACCAACAGCGGATCTGGATACCCATGTTGGCTCCCACATGCTCCACGATGATCTCATCGGATGAACCACGATGTCAAGGATTCAATTAATCCCGTATACGATTCCCTTTGTCAATCGGTATTTTACTTGCCCGAGATTCGATCGTCGGTATACCAATACCTCGTTCAATCTCGTTACCGGCAAGTCACTTTTCTCGTTACCGTAATGCATGATCCCGTGATCAAACACTTCGATCACATTGAGCTCATTGTGATGATGCATTACCGAGAGGGCCCGGTGATACCTCTCCGTCAAGCGGAGTGACAAATCGATCTCGATCCATGTCAACCCAACAGACACTTTCAGAGATACCCGTAGCATACCTTTATAGTCACCCGATTACGTTGTGACGTTTGGCATACCCAAAGCACTCCTACGGTATCCGGGAGTTACACGATCTCATGGTCTAAGGAAAGGATACTTGACATTGGAAAACTCTAGCAAACGAATCATGCGATCTTATGCTATGTTAAGATTGGGTCTTGTCCATCACATCATTCTCCTAATGATGTGATCCCGTTATCGATGACATCCAATGTCCATAGTCGAAACCATGACTATCTCGTCGATCAACGAGCTAGTCAACTAGAGGCTCACTAGGGACATGTTGTTGTGCATTATTCACACATGTATTACGATTTCCGGTTAACACAATTATAGCACGAATAAAGACAATTATCATGAATAAGGAAATATAATAATGCTATTATTATTGCCTCTAGGGCATATTTCCAACAGTCCAATGATCCATTCCTGGATCATTCTTGTACCCCTTGACTGACTCATGGCATGGCACACTTCCGGTGCGGTACACAGCATAGCATACTGTAGAGCCTATGTCTAAGGCATAGGGGACGATCTTCGCCCTTTCTCTCTGCTCGCCGCCGTGGTCGAGCTTTAAGTCTTAACTTCATACCTTACATCTCGTGCAAGAACTCCTTCTTTGATCGATCCATCTTGAACACCTTCAAGATCATGTCAAGGTACATGCTCATTTGAAAGTATTTAAACATTTTGATCTATCTTATAGATCTTTGATGCTTATTGTTCAAGTAGCCTAATCCAGGTTTTCTATTGAAAACACTTTTCAAACATCCCTATATGCTTTCTAGAAATTCTACATCATTTACGGTCATCAATATGTCAACAACATATTGTTATCAGAAATTCCATAGTGCTCCCACTCACTTCTTTGGAAATACAAGTTTCTCATAAACTTTGTATAAACCCAAAATCTTTGATCATCTCATCAAAGCGCACATTCCAACTCCGAGATGCTTACTCCAGTCCTTAGAAAGGATCGCTGGAGCCAGCATACCTTTTAGCATCCTTAGGATCGACAAAACTTTCTGATTGTATCTCATACAACCTTTCCTTACGAAAACTGGTAAGGAAACTCATTTTGACATCCATCTGCCAGATTTCATAAATGCAGCTTGTGCTAACATGATTCCGACGGACTTAAGCATCGCTACGGATGAGAAAATCTCATCGTAGTCAACTCCTTGAACTTGTGAAAAACTCTTCGCCATAAGTCGAGCTTCATAGACGGTGATATTACCGTCCACGTCCGTCTTCTTCTTAAAGATCCATTCATCTCAATAGCTTGCCGATCATCGTGCAAGTCCACCAAAGTCCATGCTTTGTTCTGATACATGGATCCTATCTCGGATTTCATGGCTTCTAACCATTTATCGGAATTTGGGCCCACCATTGCTTATCCATAGCTCGTAGGGTTCATTGTTGTCTAGCAACATGACCTTTCAAGACAGGATTGCGTACCACTCAAGTAGTACGCATCCTTGTCACCCTACGAGGTACGTCGGTGACTTGATCCGAAACTTCATGATCACTATCATAAGCTTCTACTTCAATTGGTGTAGGTGCCACGGAACAACTTCCTGCCCTGCTACACACTGGTTGAAGTGATGGTTCAATAACCTCATCAAGTCTCCACCATCCTCCCACTCAGCTTTTCGAGACGAACTTTTCCTCGAGAAAGGACCCGTTTCAAGAAACAATCCCTATTGCTTTCGGATCTGAATTAGGAGGTATACCCAACTGTTTTGGGTGTCCTATGAAGATGCATTTTAGCCGCTTTGGGTTTGAGCTTATCAACCTGAAACCTTTTTCACATAAGCGTCGCGACCCCAAACCTTTAAGAAATGACAGCTTAGGTTTCTCTAAACCATAGTTCATACGGTGTCATCTCAACGGAACTACGTGGTACCCTATTAAAGTGAGTGCGGTTGTCTCTAATGCCTAACCCATAATCGATAGTGGTAGTTCGATGAGAGACATCATGGTACGCACCATATCTTATAGGGTGCAATTATGATGTTCGGACACACCATCACACTATGGTGTTCTAGGCGGTATTAATTGTGAAACAATTTGCACAATGTCTTAATTGTGTGCCAAAACTCGTAACTTAGATATTCATCTCTATGATCATATCATAGACATTCTATCCTCTTGTCACGAAGATCTTAAACTTCACTCTGAAATTACTTGAACCATTCAATAATTCAGACTTGTGCTTCATCAAGTAAATATACTCAACATCTACTCGAATCATCTGTGAAGTCATAACATAACGATATTCCTTTGCATGCCTCTGCACTCATTGGACTGCACACATCAAAATGTGTTTCTTCCTACAAGTTGCTATCTTGTTCCATCTTACAGAAACCGAGGCTTTTTAGTCTTTTTGCCCATGTTGTATGATTTGCATATCTCTAGTGATTCAATATCAAGTGAGTCCAAACGATCCCTATGCATGGAGTTTCATCATGCGTATACACCAATAGACATGGTTTGCATGTCTCAAACTTTTCAAAACGAGTGAGTCCAAAGATCCATCAACATGGAGCTTCTTCATGCGTTTACACCAATATGACTTACATGGCGTGCCACAAGTTAGTGGTACTATCATTACTATCTTATACTTTTGGCATGAAAATGTGTATCACTACGATCGAGATTCAATAAACCATTTATTTAGGTGCAAGACCATCGAAGGTGTTATTCAAATAATTAGAGTAACCATTATTCTTCTTAAATGAATAACCGTATTGCGATAGACATAATCCAATCATGTCTATGCTCAACGCAAAACACCAAATGACAATTTTAGGCTTAACTCCAATCTCGATGGTAGAGGGAGCGGGCGATGCTTGATCACATCAACCTTGGAAACACTTCCAACACATATCGTCACTCACCTTTAGCTAGTCTCCGTTTATTCCGTAGCCTTTTATTTCGAGTTACTAACACTTAGCAACCGAACCGGTATCTTAATACCCTGGTGCTACTAGGAGTACTAGTAAAGTACACATTAACATAATGTATATCCAATATACTTCTTTCGACCTTGCCACCTTCTTATCTACCAAGTATCTAGGGTGGTTCCGCTCCGATGGCTGTTCCCCTTGTTACGAAGCACTTAGTCTCGGGTTTGGGTTCAACCTTGGGTTTCTTCAACGGAGCAGCAGCTGATTTGCCGCTTCATGAAGTATCCCTTCTTGCCCTTACCCTTCTTGAAACTAGTGGTTTCACCAACCATCAACAATTGATGCTCCTTCTTGACTTCTACTTTCGTGATGTCAAACAACGCGAATACCTCAAGGATCATCATCTCTATCCTTGATATGTTATAGTTCATCACGAAGCTCTAGCAGCTTGGTGGCAATGACTTTGGAGAAACATCACTATCTCATCCGGAAGATCAACTCCCACTCGATTCAAGTGATTGTTGTGCTCAGACAATCTGAGCACAAGCTCAACGATTGAGCTTTTCTCTCTTAGTTTGCAGGCTAAGAAAATCGTCGGAGGTCTTATACCTCTTGACGTGGGCACGAGCTTGAAATCCCAATTTCAGCCCTCGAAACATCTCATGTTCCGTGACGTTTCGAAAAACGTCTTTGGTACCTCAACTCTAAACCGTTTAACTGAACTATCATGTAGTTATCAAAAACGTGTATGTCCGATGTTTGCAACATCCACAGACGACGTTTGGGGTTCAAAGACACTGGCGGTGCATTAAGGACATAAGCTTTCTACTGATCGCATAATTGCTACTTTCAACTTTCAACTATATTTTCTCTAGGAACATATCTAAACAGTGGAACTAAAGCGCGAGCTTACGACATAATTTGCAAAAGGTCTTTTGACTATGTTCAAGATAATTAAGTTCATCTTATGAACTCCCACTCGAGATAGACATCCCTCTGGTCATCTAAGTGATTACATGATCCGAGTCAACTAAGCCGTGTCCGATCATCACGTGAGACGGACTAGTCATCATCGGTGAACATCTTCATGTTGATCGTATCTACTATACGACTCATGCTCGACCTTTCGGTCTCTGTGTTCCCGAGGCCATGTCTGTACATGCTAGGCTCGTCAAGTTAACCCCAAGTGTTTTTGCTGTGTAAATCTATCTTACACCCGTTGTATGTGAACGTAAGAATCCATCACACCCGATCATCACGTGGTGCTTAGAAGCTGACGAACTGTAGCAACGGTGCACAGTCGAGGAGAACACTTCTTGAAATTTGTGTAAGGGATCATCTTATTTACTACCGTCGTTCTAAGTAAACAAGATGCATAAACATAATAAACATCACATGCAATTATATAGTAGTGACATGATATGGCCAATATCATATTTCTCCTTTTGATCTCCATCTTCGGGGCTCCATGATCATTATTGTCACCGGCATGACACCATGATCTCCATCATCATGATCTCCATCATCGTGTCTCCTATGAAGTTGTCTCGCCAACTTATTACTTCTACTACTATGGCTACAGGTTAGCAATAAAGTAAAGTAATTACATGGCGTTGTTCAATGACACGCAGGTCATACAATAAATAAAGACAACTCCTATGGCTCCTGCCGGTTGTCATACTCATCGACATGCAAGTCGTGAATCCTATTACAAGAACATGATCAATCTCATACATCACATATCATTCATCACATTCTTCTTGGCCATATCACATCACATAGCATACCCTGCAAAAACAAGTTAGACGTCCTCTAATTGTTGTTGCATGTTTTACGTGGCTGCTATGGGTTTCTAGCAAGAACGTTTCTTACCTACGCATAAAACCACAACGTGATATGCCAATTGCTATTTACCCTTCATAAGGACCCTTTTCATCGAATCCGTTCCGACTAAAGTGGGAGGCGGCACCCGCTAGCCACCTTATGCACCAAGTGCATGTCGATCGGTGGAACCTGTCTCACGTGGAAATGCGTGTAAGGTCGGTCCGGGCCGCTTCATCCCACAATACCGTCGAAACAAGATTGGACTAGTAACGGTAAGCATATTGAACAAAATCAACGCCCACAACTACTTTGTGTTCTACTCGTGCAAAGAATCTACGCAATAGAACTAGCTCATGATGCCACTGTTGGGAACGTAGCAGAAATTCAAAATTTTCCTACGTGTCACCAAGATCTATCTATGGAGAAACCAGCAACGAGGGAAGGAGAGTGCATCTACATACCCTTGTAGATCGCTAAGCGGAAGCGTTCATGAGAACGGGGTTGAAGGAGTCGTACTCGTCGTGATCCAAATCACCGGAGATCCTAGTGCCGGACGGACAGCACCTCCGCGTTCAACACACGTACAGCCCGGTGACGTCTCCCATGCCTTGATCCAGCAAGGAGAGAGGGAGAGGTTGAGGAAGACTCCATCCAATAGCAGCACAACGGCGTGGTGGTGGTGGAGGAGCGTGGCAATCCTGCAGGGCTTCGCCAAGTACCTACGGGAGAGGAGGAGGTGTCACGGGAGGGAGGGAGGCGCCAGGGGCTCAGGTGTGGATGCCCTCCTCCCCTCCACTATATATAGGGGCAAGGGAGAGGGGAGGCGCAGCCTTGCCCTTCCTCCAAGGAAGGGGTGCGGCCAAGAGGGGGGAGGAGTCCATCCTCCCAAGGCACCTCTGAGGTGCCTTCCCCTTGAGGACTCTTCCCTTTTCTTATATCTTGGCGCATGGGCCTCTTGGGGCTGGTGCCCTTGGCCCATATAGGCCAAGGCGCACCCCACAGCCCATGTGGCCCCAGGCAGGTGGACCCCGGACCCCTTCGGCACTCCGGTACAATACCGATAAAGTGCGAAACTTTTCAGCGACCAAAATAGGACTTCCCATATATAAATCTTTACCTCCGGACCATTCGGAACTCCTCGTGACGTCCGGGATCTCATCCGGGACTCCGAACAACATTCGGTAACCACATACAAACTTCCTTTATAACCCTAAGCGTCGCCATCGAACCTTAAGTGTGTAGACCCTACGGGTTGGAGACATGTAGACATGACCGAGACGTTCTCCGGTCAATAACCAACAGCGGGATCTGGATACCCATGTTGGCTCCCACATGTTCCACGATGATCTCATCGGATGAACCACGATGTCAAGGACTCAATCGATCCCGTATACAATTCCCTTTGTCTAGCGGTATTGTACTTGCCCGAGATTCGATCGTCGGTATACCGATACCTTGTTCAATCTCGTTACTGGCAAGTCTCTTTACTCGTTCCGTAACACATCATCCCGTGATCAACCCCTTGGTCACATTGTGCACATTATGATGATGTCCTACCGAGTGGGCCCAGAGATACCTCTCCGTTTTACACGGAGTGACAAATTCCAGTCTCGATTCGTGCCAACCCAACAGACACTTTCGGAGATACCTGTAGTGCACCTTTATAGCCACCCGATTACGTTGTGACGTTTGGTACACCCAAAGCATTCCTACGGTATCAAGAGTTGCACAATCTCATGGTCTAAGGAAATGATACTTGACATTAGAAAAGCTTTAGCATACGAACTACGATCTTTGTGCTATGCTTAGGATTGGGTCTTGTCCATCACATCATTCTCCTAATGATGTGATCCCGTTATCAATGACATCCAATGTCCATGGTCAGGAAACCGTAACCATCTATTGATCAACGAGCTAGCCAATAGAGGCTTGCTAGGGACATGGTGTTGTCTATGTATCCACACATGTATTTGAGTTTCCTATCAATACAATTATAGCATGGATAATAAACGATTATCATGAACAAGGAAATATAATAATAATAACTAATTTATTATTGCCTCTAGGGCATATTTCCAACAGGAAGGTGATGGAGACATTGGTGAAGATGATGGAGGTGTCGGTGAAGATCGCGGTGATGATGATGGCCCCCGGCAGCGCTCCGGCGCCACCGGAAGCAAGGGGGAGAGAGCCCCCTTCTTCTTCTTCTTCTTCTTCTTCTTCTTCTTATTCTTCCTTGACCTTCTCCCTAGATGGGAGAAGGGTTTCCCCTCTGGTCCTTGGCTCCCATGGCTTGGGAGGGGCGAGAGCCCCTCCGAGATTGGATCTATCTCTCTATTTCTGCGTTCTCAGATTCTACCCCTTCACCGTTTCTTAAATATCCGGAGATCCGTAACTCCGATTGGGGTGAATCTTTCGCCCAAATTTTTCTCGTAAAATTGGCTTTCTTGTGGAAAAAGAAGAGCGTCATCCGCCTTACGGGTGGCCCACGAGAGTCCAGGGCGCGCTCAAAGGGGGAGGGCGTGCCCCCTGTCTCGTGGCCACCCCGGACACCGTTTCGCGTTGATTCTTCCTCCGGAAAATTCTAAATATTCCAAAATAATTCTCCGTCCGTTTTTATCCCGTTTGGATTCCGTTTGATATTGGGTTTCTGCGAAACAAAAAACATGCAACAGAGCGAGGAACTGCAGGAGCCTTTGGATCAATATGTTAGTCCCAAAAATAGTATAAAAAGTTGCCAAAAGTATATGAAAGTTGAATAATATTGGCATGGAACAATCAAAAATTATAGATACGACGGAGACGTATCAGCATCCACAAGCTTAATTCCTGCTCGTCCTCGAGTAGGTAAATGATAAAAAAGATAATTTTTGATGTGGAATGCTACCTAGCATAATCTTGATCATATGTCTAATCATGGCATGAATATTAATACACGAGTGATTCAAAGCAATAGTTTATCATTTGACATAAAAACAATAATACTTCGAGCGTACCAATAAAGCAATCATGTCTTTTCAAAACAACAAGTCCAAAGCAAGCTTATCCCTACAAAATCGTATAGTTTGGCCATGCTTCATTTTCGTCACATAAAATGCCCCCATCATGCACAACCCCGATGACAAGCCGAGCAATTGGTTCATACTTTTTAACGCGCTTCAGCTTTTTCAACCCTCACGCAATACATGAGCACAAGCCATGGATATATCACTATAGGTGGAATAGAATATAATGATGGAGGTTATGCGGAGAAGACAAAAAAAGAAAGTCTCACATCGACGCGGCTAATCAACGGGCTATGGAGATGCCCATCAATTGATGTCAATGCGAGGAGTAGGGATTGCCATGCAATGGATGCACTAAGAGCTATAAGTGTATGAAAGATCAACAAAAGAAACTAAGTGGGTGTGCATCCAACTTGCTTGCTCATGAAGACCTAGGGCATTTGAGGAAGCCCACCGTTGGAATATACAAGCCAAGTTCTATAATGAAAATTCCCACTAGTATATGAAAGTGATAACATAGGAGACTCTCTATATGAAGAACATGGTGCTACTCTGAAGCACAAGTGTGGAAAAAGGATAGTAACATTGCCCCTTTCCTTTTTCTTTTTTTTTCTTTTTTTCTTTTTGGGTGGGCTTCTTTGGCCCCCTTTTTTTATTTAGGCTTCTTTGGCCTTTCCTTTTTTTCTTTTTTTTCTTTTTTTTCTGGGGCAATGTTCTATAATGATGATCATCACACTTTTATTTACATACAACTCAACATTACAAATCGATACTAGAACAAGGATATGACTCTATATGAATGCTTCCGGCGGTGTGCCGGGATGTGCAGTGAATCAAGAGTGACATGTATGAAAAATTTATGCATGGTGGCTTTGCCACAAATACGATGTCAACTACATGATCATGCAATGGCAATATGACAAAAGTAATGTATGTCATGATGATGAACGGAACGGTGGAAAGTTGCGTATATCTCGGAATGGCTATGGAAATGCCATAATAGGTAGAGCTGTTTTGAGGAAGATATAAGGAGGCTTATGTGTGATAGAGCGTATCATATCACGGGATTTGGATGCACCGGCGAAGTTTGCACCAACTCTCAAGGTGAGAAAGGGCAATGCACAGTACCGAAGAGGCTAGCAATGATGGAAAGGTAAAAGTGCGTATAATCCATGGACTCACATTAGTCATAAAGAACTCATATACTTATTGCAAAAGTTTATTAGCCTTTGAAGCAAAGTACTACTACGCATGCCCCTAGGGGGATAGATTGGTAGGAAATTACCATCGCTCGTCCCCGACCGCCACTCATAAGGAAGACAATCAAAGAAACACCCCATGCTTCAAATTTGTCGCATAGCGGTTACCATACGTGCATGCTACGGGACTTGCAAACCTCAACACAAGTGTCTCTACAATCCACAACTACCCACTAGCATGAATCTAATATCACCATCTTTATATCGCAAAACTATTGCAAGGAATCAAACATATCATATTCAGCGATCTACAAGTTTATGTAGGATTTTATGACTAACCATGTGAATGACCAATTCCTGTCATCTCTCTAAATAGATATAAGTGAAGCAAGAGAGTTTAATTCTTTCTACAAAAGATAAGCCCACGCTCTAACAAATATAAGTGAAGCAACAGAGCATTCTACAAATGGCGGTTGTCTATGTGAGGAGAAACAAGCAATCCAAACTTCAAATGATATAAGTGAAGCACATGAAGCATTCTATAAAGCCATACTCAAAAGATTTAAGTGAAGTGCAATGAGCATTCTATAAATCAACCAAGGACTATCTCATACCAGCATGGTGCATAAAATAAAAATGAAAACTAAATGCAAAAGACGCTCCAAGACTTGCACATAATTCATGAACGAAACGAATACGAAACATACCGATACTTGTTGAAGAAAGAGGGGATGCCTTCCGGGCCATCCCCAAGCTTAGACGCTTGAGTCTCCTAGAATATTTACTTGGGGTGCCTCGGGCATCCCCAAGCTTGAGCTCTTGCCTCTCTTCCTTTTCCTCATATCGAGACCTCCTCGTTTAGACACTTCATCCACACAAAACTTCAACAGAAAGCTCGGTAAGATCCGTTAGTATAATAAAGCAAATCACTACTCTAAGTACTGTAGAAAACCAATTCATATTTTGTATTTGCATTGTGTCTACTGTAATATAACTTTTCCATGGCTTAATCCACTAATATAAATTGATAGATTCATCAAAACAAGCAAACTATGCATCAAAAACAGAATCTGTCAAAAACAGAACATTCTGTAGCAATCTGAACATTCACCATACTTATGTTACCCCAAAAATTCTACAAAAATTAGGAAAAATAAACAAGTTGTATAGAAATACAGTGCAAAATGAATCGGAACCAATTGACGTTCCAGTTAAAAATTTAAAATCGCACACTACAGCCAAAGTTTCTGTCCTGCACCATACAAACCAACAAGCATTGTAAACATCCTAAAGGCAAACCTTGGCACATTATTTTTATAATACAATGGAATTGTACAAGGGGATAATTATTTTTTATAAAGTTTCTGTAATTAAGATTCACAAAGTTTCCATGAGCATGAACAAAGTTCAAGGAGCTCTCCCATTTCAACAATGCTTGTCTCTCTCACTTTCACTTTCCTTTTTGAAAAGTTTTTAGGTTCCCCTCTTTATTTTTTGTTTTTAAACTATATAAAAGCACTCAACAGAAATAAATGACTCTCTAAAACTTCCGGGTTGTCTCCCTGGCAGCGCTTTCTTTAAAGCCATTAAGCTAGGCATATAGTGCTCAAGTAATGAATCCACCCGGATCCCAAGGTATATCGAAGCCAATTTTAATTAACAATGATTTGTAATTTAGTAGTGAGCACAAAGTAACATAAATCATGTAATGATGAAGCCTAACTCTCTTCCTATGCATCGGCATGTCATAAAAGAACAAGTCATGCACACATAGTAAAGGCCAATGCATAGTATAAACAATTTCTTGCAATTTTATCATGTTGGAAACATAGAGAGGTGGAGATATAGTTCCTCTCTCATAATAATTGCAAGTAGGAGCAGCAAGCACATGCATATTATATCTATCAAAATCATCATGTGCAACGATAAAAGGCAACCCATCAATATAATCCTTAATAAGGGCAAACTTCTCTGATATAGTATAGTTTGGAGAATTCAAAAAGATAATAGGACTATGATTTATTTATTGATTGTCTTCCTTATGAGTGGCGGTCGGGGACGAGCGGTGGTCTTTTCCTACCAATCTATCCCCCTGGGAGCATGCGCGTAATCATGTGTGGGTGCAATAGCAACAATTTCATGTTTAACATAAGGAACTATAGCAAGTTCATCTCCATAAGCATCATTCATCACTACAAAAAAATACACATCAGTGACATTTTGGGCCGAACGAATTTTTTTTCTGTCATACATATGACACTTCTATGCCGATAATTGTGACAAAACCCGGTATCATCATAGATGTGGTGGGCTCCTACTTCTATGACAAAAAATCATGACAGAAAATGGGCTTTTCGTCACAGGCGGGCGGACGCAGCTGCATGACATTCTTTGGGCCGTCCATGACGGAAAAAACCGTGGTAGAAGCGAGGGGAGGAAAATTTGGGGAGGTCAGTTCACGGTGGGAGGTCGGGGCGGCGATACGCTTTCTCGTACACGGGCGTGTGTGAGGCGTTGGCTCTAAATGAACCCGGCGAGGCGTTGGGCTCTAACTAAACCCGGCGACAGACCGCAGGCTACGCTGCATCGAACCCGGCGATCGATCGATGGCTGTTAAGCGAACCCGATCGGCGATTCGCCG
The DNA here is from genome assembly GCA_021605145.1 of Aegilops bicornis. Taxonomy (NCBI): domain Eukaryota; kingdom Viridiplantae; phylum Streptophyta; class Magnoliopsida; order Poales; family Poaceae; genus Aegilops; species Aegilops bicornis. Next base: position 570,109,760 of record CM038669.1, on the reverse strand, counting down.
CTCTGCCGCTAACTGAAGCCGATCGATTGGATAAGCAAGTGAGCGTTGCGGGGTTGGATGAGCGGTGGCGGTGGCGTTGCCTGCGGATGAATAGGACCCTTTGGTGTGGAGGGCTGGATGAACAGTGAGACGGTGGAGGGTGGCCGTGGAGGGTGGTTGAACAGGACCCCATGGTGTGGAGGGCTGGATGAGCGGTAGATGGTGGAGGGGTGCCCGTGGAGGGGTGGTTGAGCGATGGCGGTGGAGTAGCGCGCAGTGGAGGCTGGATGAACAGGAGCCCGTGGAGGCTGGAGGAGGTCGACGGTAGCCCGTGGAGGCTGGAGGAGGTCGACGGTAGCCCGTGGAGGCTGGAGGAGGTAGACGGTGGAGATGAACAATATCCCGTGGAGTCCTGTTTTGCGGTACGCCACACCCCTCCCGATGAACAGGACCCCCGTTTTGACCGTAGCGCTCCAACACAAGTCCGTTTCGTCCATTTTGCGGTACGCCACACCCCTCCCGATCAACATGACCCCCGTTTCGACCGTAGGAGGTCCGTTTTGTGGTACGCCACACCCCTCCCGATCAACAGGACCCCCGTTTCGACCATAGGAGGTCCGTTTCCTCCGTTTTGCGGTACGCCACACCCCTCCTGATCAACAGGACCCCCTTTTCGACCGTAGGAGGTCCGTTTCCTCCGTTTTGCGGTACGCCACACCCCTCCCGATCAACAGGATCCCGTTTCGAACGTGGCCGGTCGAACACAAGGCTGTTTCCTCCGTTGTGCGGTACGCCAGGCCTGGTTTCCATCGCCTGTTCTGTCCAAGCCCTCCCGATGAACACGACCATGCATTCCGTTCCGACCCAGCCGGTTGGCTCCCCATGAACACGACGACGACGCTGTTTCTCCGTTCCGACCCAGCCATATGCATTATGCGGCGGTAGGCGTTCGAGACCCTGCCCGTATGTACGACGTGGCCATATTTTCTTTCTTGCACCCTCGCCGTATGCGTGCGTGTACATGCTATGCGTTCCTCTACTATGACACGTGCGGCGCCTCTACATCCACGATATATATATCGTACACGTTCGCGACCGAATGACAACGCCACGTGCGCTTGACCAGGTGGGTCCCGACCGCCGTGCACTTCCTTGCTGCGAAGATGTAGGTAGTGGGTCCCAGCCGATCGGGGCGAATCATTTTGGGTTTTTTTTTTGCCCGGACGCACTTCCTTGCGTGCAAAGATGTAGGTGGTGGGTCCCAGCAGTCAGGGGGCGAATCGTTTTTTTGCCCGGACGCACTTCCTTGCGTGCGAAGGTGTAGCTGGTGGGTCCCAGCAGTCAGGGGGGCGAATCGTTTTGTTTTTTTGCCCGGACGCACTTCCTTACGTGTGAAGTGTAGCTGGTGGGTCCCAGCAGTCAGGGGGAAATGTTTTTTTGCGAAATCTGATGGCCTGTCCGTGGGTCCCAATTTGTCGGTGGAGGAATCATTATTTTCCACGTAATAAGGAGGCACTTCCTTGCTGCGGCCGTGGAGCCAGCTGTCAGCCTCTCCACGTACAGCCCACGTCCGATGGAAGTCGTTCCTTGACCACGTTGACCACGCCGCGCCGAGAGCACCAGGGCGGTGGACGACGGCGAGGCCTAGGAAGGGGACGCCGGGGAGCCGGGGAAGACGCGGCAGTGGAAGCCCGCACGGAGAGGAGTACGAGGGTTCACTGGTTCGGCTGCGGTGTGAGGCTGCCGTCGCCACAGGGCCTGGCCAGCGGTGGGAATAGTAGGGGGCGGTGAGGCCTCCGCGGCAGCACAGTCGACCACGGGAGGCAGGAGCATGCGGCACGACCGGCGTTGCTTTGGACAGCTGGAGCAAGAAGACCACAGGTTGAAGAAGCACTACGACCATTGGATGGACATCGTACGGTCACTGGAGCTAGAATCGTTCATATTGACTAAAGTTGACAAAGGCCCCCGTCCCAGTCAACTTAGTAGGCCCACAAGTCAGCCTCCCACCATGGTGGGTCCCAGCTAGCGTGGGGAGTATTCATTTTTGTGCGTAATAAGGAGGCACTTCCGGTGGGTCCGAGTGACGGCGAGGAGCGTTTTTCGCGAAATACGCTGGCCCGTCCGGTGGGTCCCAGCAGTCAGGGGGAAACATTTTTTTTTCACGAAATAAGGTGGCCCGTCTGTTGGGTCCCTGCTGTCAGGTGGAGGAATAATTATTTTGCGCGTAATAAGGAGGCACTTCCTTGCGGCCGCCTGGACCCAAATTGTCGGCCTCTCCACGTCTGATACTCTTCCGATGGAAGTCGGTCGTTGACCACGTTGACCACGCCGCGCCGAGAGCACCAGGCGGTAGTTCAGACGACGGCGAGGCCTAGGAAGGGACGACGGAGCCGGGGAAGACGCAGCGGTGGAAGCCAGCGGAGAGAAGTCTGAGGTTCACTGGTTTGGCTGCGGTGTGAGGCTGCCGTCGCCCTTGAGAATAACGGGGGGTGTGGGTGAGTAGAGGGATGGCCTGGCCAGCGGTGGGAGTAATGCAGGCGGTGAGGCCTCCAGCGGCATCACAGCCCGGCCACGGGAGGCAGGAGCACGCGACGACCGGGGCTGCTTTGGTGGCTGGAGCAAGAAGACCAGAGGTTGAAGAAGCACTACGGCCGTTGGATGGACATCGTACGATCATTGTAGCTAGAATCGTTTATATTGACTAAGTTGACAAAGCCCTTGGTACGCGTCAACTTAGTAGGCCCATAGCTCGGATTTGGCAGAGAACATATAGCCCATTTGCGATTTGTAAAAATGTACATCCCATTCTTTTAATTCTAATGGAATTTACTACAGCCCATTTACAGTTTGTTAAAAGTACAGCCCAACTTCTAGCTAGGACAATGATTAATAATTTCAAACAACCGCTCAAAACCGAATTCAAATTTTTTTTCCACATTTTGATGGGATCCGAAATATTTTTATCCGAAATTTCTAGTCAGGTTAAATATAATTTCAAAATAAAGTTGTATTACATTAAAATCCAACGAAATATTGGGTGCGCAACAAGTAATGAAATTAAAATTTCCAAATTCCAAAAATAATATATTTTTCAAACTAATTACGTGTTTGGTGCATAGTAATTGCCCAGTTATTATAATTACATCCCATTTATTATTTCTTAAAGTCCATTTTCTTGTTAAGCCTAATGCATACCTCCTAGGAAACTTTGCAGCCCAGCGGGCCGGATAACAAGTTGACCCGGATATTGTGTACAACTGTCGGCCTAGTTGCATTGCTGATGTTGAAAAAAAGGCTTGTGTAGTACAGTACAACCTAACATGGTTACTCAGCCCACATTCAGCGACGCCAGAAAGGCCCAAACAAGGCTTCTGTACAACTTTTTGAAGTCACTGAGCTCAATTATAAACTTAAGAAAAAAGTTAGATCACAGTGGAACCTAATTAAAAGCTGTTAAGTCAAGAACTGGTGCGCGAAAGGTACTCGGGTTTTCTAGGGTTTCCCCGAAACGTTTTCTAGGGTTTCGAGTGGAACGACGGTGCTCGGGCGACTCGATCTCCCGAGGCGCGATCTGAGGTTTCCCGGCCGCGATCCTCCGCCCAGACTCCGCTCCTCTTGCCCGTTCTCTACTCGTGTGCTCGGGGTGATTAAGGGGGGTCCTGGCGACCCTGCCCACCCTTGGTAACGTGCGGGACGGGAGAGGATCGAGTTAAGGGGGATCAGCGGTGATGTCTAGTTCTTCAACGAACGCTGGTAAGGAGAGAGAAGGGGTTGAGAGGATGATGGAGAAGATGAATCTGACGGACAGAGAAAGTGCAAAGCTTGTGGTGGATGATCATGAGGAGGCGCAAGGAGATCCAATCTTGGCGGTGGTGGGCAAGGTTATGAACAGAAGGGTATTACATGTAAACACCATCGAGGAGGCGCTGCGCCCTGCCTGGGGCGATGTAAGGGGCTTGTCTTTCAGCTCAGTGGGGGACAATATGTTCTTGGCTAGTTTCGAAGGAAAGAGGGAGAGAGACATGATCTTTGAAGGTGGCCCGTGGATGGTAGGCAAGCCTTGATGGTGCTGGAAATCTTTGATGTGAGAAACAGGCCATCAGACTTGAAGTTCGAGATGATGCAAATCTGGGCTAGGGTTATCAATTTACCTTTCAATCTGAGATATCACCCGTGGCCAGAAAGAATCGCGAAACTGATCGGGAAGGTCATCAAGATGGATGTGGATGCTAGGGGTTTTGCCTATGGAGAAGCCCTACGTGCAAGAGTGTGGATCAATGTCCATGAACCACTGATGAGGTGGGTAAGGTTGGAATCGGCAAGGACGAAGGAGGATGTTTTTTATGAAATTCAATATGAATCTCTGCCGTATTTTTGTTTCTCGTGTGGAAGACTGGTGCATGCAGATCAGTACTGCCCATCGCCTGCACGGAGAGATGATCAGGGAAATCTCCCCTATCGAGAGAACCTGAGAGTACCACTACGCAACAAGAGATGGAGCAACGTACCCGAGAGGGGTGGATGGAATCAGACTAGGAATACTGCAGAAGAAGAGGAAGGAGAAGATGAAATTGTTGAGAAAGGAGAAGAAGTTACCTCCCCAAACAAAGTTGCAAAGGGCAAGGTGCAAGCAGTGGTATATCACTTTAATTCGAGAGGGGGCGGTGGAGGAGGACGTGGAGCCCCGACTCATAGAGGGAGAGGTCAGGTGCAAGGAAGGAACCAAGTGTACCGTAGGGTGAACATGGATGGGTAGAGTGGAGTAGGGGGATCAGGTACTATGCCCCTCATGCTTGTTGATCAGGAGACTTTAATCAAGAAGAGAACAAATGATGAGGACATATCGAGCGAGTCACAGTCAGACAGCAGAGACTCGAAGAAGATGAGAGCAGAGGGGGAAAATAGCTTGTCAAACGAGGCGGCGGCTGCTGGACAGCCCCGCCAGGACCAATGAATCTCTTTGTGTGGAACTGTCGCGGGCTTGGGAACCCGGAGACAGTTCGAGAACTCCACCATCTGGTGAGAGTGGAAGCGCCCGCCTTGGTCTTTATCTCTAAAACAAAGATCGAGGGTTCTAGAGTGGCAGATTTAACAAACCGCTTGGGTTTTGCTGGGTGTGTGCCCGTAAGCAGTTCTGGCTTAAGTGGCGGATTGGCCTTATTTTGGTCGCATGAAGTGGATGTAACTTTGAACAACTATTCAGATCAGCATATTGATGTAAAGGTAGAGAATGTGGGCTCGGATCGCAAGACGTGGCGTTTTACTGGATTCTATGCTAAAGCCCGTCGTAGTGAGAGATCCCAAAGTTGGGAACGTTTGAGGCAGTTGGATGCGCAAAGCTCTTTGCCGTGGCTCTGTGGTGGAGACTTCAATGAGATCACTGATAATAGTGAGTATTTCGGGTCACATGATAGAGCAGAGTGGACGATGGCAGGCTTCCGTGAGGTGATAGCGGATTGTGAATTCCATGACTTGGGTTTCACGGGTATTCCTTACACATGGGACAATAGACAGGATGATGATGCTAATGTGAAAGTGAGACTGGATCGGTTTCTTGCTAACCCGGCGTTTTTGAGCTTGTACGAAGCAACCAGAGTTCGGCATGTGCCCTCCCCAAGATCTGATCATTGCTTAGTTACAGCCCGCATTAAGAAATTAGATGCGGATGACGGGGCGGGTCAGCGTCGGTTTATGTATGAGGACGCGTGGCACCGGGAAGAATCTTACGTATCCGTGGTGGAGAGTGGCTGGATGCATGGGACGGGGAACTTTTCCCTCCGGGACCTCCAAAGAAATCTGGTACACATGCAAGGACACCTCACTGACTGGAAAGCAAGGAAGTTTGGCGATGTCAGAAGGAAACTGAAGAAGCTGCGCAAGGAATTTGAGAGGGAGAAGAGTAATTCCCTTTACAGGGGATCATCTCAGCGGGAGAAGGATCTTGCAAGGCAGCTGAATGAGCTTTTATTGAGAGAGGAAATAATGGCGAAGCAAAGATCCCGGGTCGACTGGCTGCATGCGGGAGATCGGAATACTGAGTTCTTTCATGCGCATTCTACTGCTAGACGTGCACGAAACAGGATCTCGGCGCTAGTGGACTCTAGTGGACAGGTTTGTGAAAGTAAGGAGGCCATCCATGTAGAGGTCCAAACTTTCTATACCAATCTCTATACTGCCCAGGAAGAATTGGTTATAGATGAGGTGCTGCATCATGTACCGGCTAAGGTAACTGAGCAGATGAATGAGAGGCTGACGAGGCCGTTCAAAGCGGAAGAAGTGAAGGCAGTGCTATTTGGAATGGCGCCTTCGAAGGCCCTGGGAGAGGATGGTTTCAATGCATGTTTCTACCAACGGCATTGGCACCTCATCGGGGAGGATGTGACTGCAGCAGTCCTCAATTTCCTGAGTGGGGGACAAATGCCGGAGTCGGTCAACAGGACAATGATTGTTCTAATACCAAAGGTTAAAAATCCTCAAAACATTACTCAATACAGACCCATCTCCTTGTGTAATGTTATTTATAAGATGTGTTCGAAAGTTTTGGCTAACCGTCTTCGTGAGATTTTAGATGAAATCATCTCTGAAGAGCAAAGTGCCTTTGTGCCAGGACGGCTCATAACTGATAATATCCTGACTGCATATGAGCGTGTCCACGCAATGAAAAGGAAGAAAGGGAAGAATGGATGGTGTGTAGTTAAGATTGATATGATGAAAGCATACGATCGAGTGGAGTGGGACTATCTACAAGGCATCATGGTCCAACTCGGTTTCTCTGAGGATTGGATTTCTTTGGTGATGAAATGTGTCAATTCTGTATCCTTCCAGGTCAAAGTTAATGGGGAGCTCCTACCTCCTTTCCACCCGTCAAGAGGCCTACGACAAGGATGCCCAGTGTCCCCTTACCTGTTTTTGCTTTGCGGGGAGGGCTTATCATGTATGTTGAAAAACTATGACGGGGGATAGATTGACAGAGGCATTAGAGCAGGAATGCGATCCCCATGGATTTTACACCTGCTATTTGCGGATGACTGCTTGGTATTCATGAAGGCAGATAGCAGAAGTGCAGTACGTCTCAATGAGATTTTGACTGCCTATAGCCTTAGCTCAGGCCAAAGTGCTAATAAACACAAAAGTTCAGTTTTCTTCAGCCCAAAGTGTGGGGCATCGATGAAGAGAGGGGTTAAGAATGTTCTGCAGATTCAGAGAGAGGCCCTCTCGGAGAAATATCTGGGCTTGCCAACCGCAGCAGGGAGGATAACAGATCAGAATTTCGAGCATATTGTTGAGGCGGCAAGGTCAAGGGTTCAAGGATGGGATTTCCGGAAAGCATCGAGTGCGGGGAGAGAGGTGCATATCAAGTCAGTGGTCCAAGCACTACCGGCCTTCTCTATGAGTTGTTTCAAACTCACTAAAGGCTTGTGCGGTAGAATTATGACAGTAATGTACAAATATTGGTGGGCGGGATCTTCTGACAAGAAACGTATGCATTGGCAAGCATGGCCGAAGTTAGCAATCCCGAAGTCTAAGGGGGGGCTAGGTTTCCGTGACCTGGAGCTTTTTAATGACGCAATGTTAGCTAAGAAAGCTTGGCGACTGCTGGTAGACCCAGAAAGTTTATGTGCAAGGGTCTTGCGAGGCCGCTACTACCCAGATGGGAACTTCCTCCAGGCTGGTTGTCCAGCCAGTTCTTCTCGCACTTGGCGGGCGATTTTACAAGGACAGGAGGTTCTCAAACAAGGACTGATCCGCCGGGTGGGGAACGGACAAACAACTGAGATCTGGCATGATCATTGGATAGATGGAACGACCTGAATGAAGCCGATCTGCAGGTTGTCTAATGAACCTGTGCAGCTAGTTTCTGACTTATTGCAAGAGGAGGATGGGCAGTGGAACACGGAGCTGCTACAGAAACTTTTTTTGAGATTGGATGTCGACGCGATTTTGAACCTGCCGAGACCAAGGATAAATGAGGATGATTTTTGGGCTTGGGCCTGGGAGCGATCTGGCGTCTTTTCTGTCAGATCGGCTTACCGAGTGTTAAAACAGATACATGACGAAGGCCACAGCTCGGCGGGCAGCTCATCAAGAGAGGAAGAAAGCTGGAAACGTCTATGGAAGCTGAATGTTCAACCCAAATTTCGAATCTTCTGGTGGAGGGTGATGAAAGGGTTCCTACCTGCCAAGGAGGAGCTCGCAAAGAGACACATTGGTGAGGATGTGATTTGTGCGATGTGTGGACATGAAGATGAGACACTGTTTCATTCCTTGGTTACCTGCACACATGCACAAGTGTTGCAGGCGAGAGGCACTCAGATTTTTTGGCTGTAACCTCCCTACGTTGCTACCTCTGACTTGGACAAGGGATCTCCTCGACCCCAGCTTCATCGCAAAGGAGGATGCAGCCGTTGTAATCTCGGTGATGTGGGCAATATGGAGCGACCGCAACAAGTACACTCATGGGGAGCGGCAGTACCAACCGATCAGGTCTATGGAGCTCATTCAGGAGCACCTGAGAGCTCTGAATATACCAGCCAACAACAAGATCGTACAGCGACAGAAAGAAAGGTGGAAGGCCCCGGCAGAAGGTGTGGTGAAGCTAAATGTGGATTCTGCAACTGATGCTACGGGACGCAGAGCTGGGACGGCGGTAGTGGCAAGAAATCACAAAGGAGAGTTTCAGGGAGGGAGACATGTCTCATACGAGGGGCTTACTGATCCATATGTGTGTGAAGCAATGGGGTGCAGAGATGCTATGTTGCTAGCTATGGACAGAGGATGGCCTAGGGTGGAGATATCAGATTGCAAACCAGCAGTAGATGACTGGAATGCCGGGATACACTGTTCGGTGGGTGGCCCTATCTTCAGAGAGATGTCCTCATATCTCTCGCTTTTCCAAGGGGTAGAGATTCAGCATAATAGTAGAGAGGCGAATGAAGCCGCTCATATTTTGTCTAGGTATGGTGTTACTACTGAGATGAGCAGCATGAACTTTTTTACTACCCCTGTATTCCTAAGTGCAGCTTTGCACTCGGATTGTGTACGGTCTATGAATGAATAAAATCGCCTACGGGCCGTATTTCAAAAAAATAATAATAATTAAAAGCTGGCACGAGCAAATAAATAATTCAACGGGTCCCACTTGTGCGTGTGCGTGTGTGTGTGTGCGTGTGTGTGTGTGTGTGTGTGTGAGATAGAGAGAGAGACCCATCGGTCGATGCTCGTAAATACATCTTTCAGCCATATGCATTGCTGATGCTCAGTAAAAACTTATATAGTTGACACAATCATATAGAACATCATAGCACACTGAACTTGCATACAAAAATTTCACGCAGGTGGCACAATCAGGATGGAAGCAGTGGATCGCTACAGGAAGGGCTATGTTGAAACCAACGAAGTCGTACATAACAGTTCATCGTCTTTATAAATGACGGGGAAATATCTTGAATGTTGTGCAAAGAAAACAGACAACACAATAAGTTCTGCTAGCACATTAAGTTGACGTACAACCCTTTCTAAAAAAAGTTCAGGTACGAAATTAGAATAGGTCACAATCAAATGTACTGGCATATTAGTGCTTCAGACCCATAGCTCGGATTTAACTAGTACTATCTGACAAGATTCAGTTGTTACCTCAAATTAGAGCAAATCCAGGCAGCCAGCCCTGCCTCTTCTCCCAAAGAAGCAGTGGCCTCCGCCGCGCGATGGAGTAGGCCCTGTGCCATCCATCGCTCGAGCAACACGGGAAAGTCGGCGTTGACTCCTGTAATGGGCGTCGTCGACGGACCACAGCACCAGCGGCGGCGGCAGGACTTCGATTGATGGATTGACCACTTCTTCGACATGCACGAACACTCGTCTGAGTAAATCCCTAACGTGGTCTGCGGCGGCCTTGGTGGCGATGAATAGTACAACCCCAGTTCCTGCACCGGTATCTCAACACCAATCACCTTCGGTATGGTGGACGGCTTCTTCATCCATGCCATAACCGTTAGAGCCCAGCTATCTGGAGGAACAAACATACTTACGAGCTCACCTCCAAGGTCGTTGATTAGCTCGTTCATGGACTCGCTGTTCCAAGCACGTCGAGGCATGCCGTGGAAGGTAAGCTTTGTTAAAAACTCAAGCTCAGAGGGCACCGAGCCCCATCCTGGGTGCCATCGATCAAAGCTCACCAGCGCGCCATCGCAGAACAAACACCGGGAAGATTCGAACACACGACTGCAGTCGAAAGTTGTCCGGAACTTGACGAAGAAATCAGCTGGTGGCGGACAGATTTCGACGAGCAAGTCACTTATTTGGATGCCGTGCGCAATGCCAAGAGCTTTGACAAGGTCGTCCGGCGAGACGGGAGGCCGGTCGCCGTCGATGGTTACCATCAACACTTTGCCGGCAAACTGGTTGTCAAGCGCCGCCATGCCACTGTTGAGCGACAGCACACAGCGACCGAAGGCAGGACGGACCTCAGGATCTCCGGCTCGGAGATCCGCGTTGACCGGCGACATGATAGTGCGCTTGAGTACAGGGAGTACAGGAGGGGGATTTGGGGGAACTGGAGTAGGAATCGAGATTCCAGAGGTGGGGGAGGGGCGGGAGACTGCGGATGAAAAGGTAGCATGAATTTCGAGCACGCACCAATATGCTCTCGGTGCGCAAGCACACGAAAACACATGGTGGCGCCCACATGTCGGCCTAAGAGTCCTTATTCTTTCTTTTTTGGAGAGCCCGACCTTTTTTTCATGATCTTTTGAGAGCCCGGCCTGAGAGTCATAATTGATCTGTTTGGCATTGCGTTACTACTCGGCCCATATTCAACGACACCTCACTGGCCCAAACAAGTGTACATCATCGAAAAGACAGTGAGCTCAAATTATAAAACTTGAAAAACGGAGATATACTCTGAAAACTGGAGAATGGTGATGCCCTCATTTAGCCCACCAGTAGTTCGAGACAATAAACAGTTCGAAACAATGATATATACAACATTCAAACACTGTCTAGTGACTACTACTGACATAAACAGCAAGACATGATAGTTCATAAGAAGTCTTGCTACACCACCAAAACGCACCCATCTGCAGCGCTCAAACTCTCGTGATCCAGACGAGAATGACATTCTAAACAGAAGCAACTATTACATAGAAAGAGTGACATAGACGAGGATGACCAAATGACAAGGAATATGCATAGCAAAAGAAAGAACTACCCATCCAGAACCAGCAGCAAAGACAACAAAGTCATTCGAAGAGATGATCCAACACCATCATAATTTGCAGCCCCGCTTCAGCGACCAGTGATCCGGAAACACCAGTACTCCACCCTTTCGATGCAACAACCCAATTACTTATCAACCTCAAGGCTTGAACCACATCACTGCCTGTCGTAATTGAGACATCCAAGGATCAAAATTAATCCGGATGCCTTTGTCATTCTCACTTTCTTTTGGCTGCAGGTTGTATCGTTGGCAATCAGGGGAGTTTGCTCTCGAACTCCTAGGGCTCGCCGTGTAGACACATTTTTCCATGGCAAACAGAGCCTCTCTACCATCAAGGTCCTTGCCAACGGTGATCTCCTGGTTAATCGAATAATTGAGTCCGAGAAACAGAGAGTGTGAACCAAGGCTGTTTACCCGCCTCCAACTAAAAAATCCTAAAGGCCCCAACAAGCTGGTATCCTGCTCATAGACATAACAGCCGCTGTCTGGATACTCACGTATTACACGGTGCTTGTATATAGTGGGTGAGGGAGTCCCGGACTAGGGGGTGTCCGGATAGCCGGACTATCATCACGGCCGGACTCCAAGACTATGAAGATACAAGATTGAAGACTTCGTCCCGTGTCCGGAGGGGACTTTCCTTGGCGTGGAAGGCAAGCTTGGCGTCTGGATATGTAGATCTCCTACCATTGTAACCGACTACTGTGTAACCCTAACCTATCCGGTGTCTATATAAACCGAAGGGTTTTAGTCCATAGGACGAACAACAATCATACCATAGGCTAGCTTCTAGGGTTTAGCCTCCTTGATCTCGTGGTAGATCTACTCTTGTACTACCCAGATCAGCAATATTAATCACGCAGAGTAGGGTATTACCTCCATCGAGAGGGCCCGAACACAGGTAAAAACATCGTGTCCCTTGTCTCCTGTTACCATCCGCCTAGACGCACAGTTCGGGACCCCCTACCCGAGATCCGCCGGTTTTGACACCGACATTGGTGCTTTCATTGAGAGTTCCTCTGTGTCGTCACCGATAGGCCCGATGGCTCCTTCGATCATCAGCAACGACGTGGTCCAGGGTGAGATTTTTCTCCCCGGACAGATCTTCGTATTCGGCGGCTTTCTCCCGCGGGCCAATTCGCTTGGCCATCTGGAGCAGATCGAAAGCTACGCCCCTGGCCATCAGGTCAGATTTGGAAGTTTGAACTATACGACCGATATCCACGGAGACTTGATCTTCGACGGATTCGAGCCGCAGCCAAGCGTGCCGCCTTTGTCTCGATGGGCATGATCTAGCTTCTGCTGACGAGCGATTGCCACGGAGGCTGCACCAAAGATCCGCTCCGACCCTTAATCCGGAGCGGATTCCCGATCGAGGGCGAGTGGTTGGACACCGCCTCGGGGCTACAATCTCACGGCGATTGAGCGAACTCCATCCTCGCTGCGAAGACCTCGACTCTGTGGTGCCGGACTCCTCTCTGGACTCCGAACCCTCCGTGCCCCTGCCAATCGAATCCGATTGGGCGCGGTCATGGAGTTCACTGCCGCGGACATCTTCGGCACTTTCGCCCTTTGGCGACATCCTGAATTCACTAAAGTCTCTCTCTTTATCCGGAGAGCCCTGGCCGTACTACGGACATGAAGGTTGGGATGCGGACGATGAAGAAATTCAACGCCCACCCACCACCCACTTCGTAGCCACTGTCGAAAGTTTACACGACGTGCTCGATTTCGACTCCGAAGACACCGACGGTATGGACGACGATGTAGGAGACAACCATGAACCAGCGCCTATAGGATGCTGGACAACCACCTCATCCCATGATGTATACATGGTGGATACACCTAAAGGAAACGAAGACGAGGAACAACGGGACGCTACGAGGGATAAATCCCTCAAAAAGAAGTCAAAACGGCAACGTAAACGCCGAACCAAGTCCAGCCTCAACAGAGACCCAGCCATAGAGCAGGGCGGACCGGTGGACAACGAACATGCTATCGAGCAATCGTCCGAACAGGACAACTTGGATAAACAACCCGTCCCCGGCGAAGACAACAGTACGGACGATCTCACGCCGGACAAAATGCTGGAGCAAAATAACCTCCAGAAAAGGCTGCCGCCATCGCGTAGCCTGAAAAAGCGAAGCGAAAGCTCAAAACAGCGGAAGATGCGCTCGAGAATCAGATGGAGCAAAGTATTCAACATCATGAGACGAATACGGCGACGATCGCCCGAACAAAGAGCTACCCAAAAAGAAAGCTACTGCCCGAATTTGACGAGGAGGCCCTAGAGCCCCCACAATCAAAAAGTAAGAAGGCCACCCGGTCGGATGGACGACCCCACGGCAAAAAGAGAGCGGCAAATGGCGCCGCACACAAGCTAGTATGCGATCCGCATAAGGATTCACAGCAAAAGGATGGCCCAGTTAGGTCCATCTATGGGCCAAGAAAGCAAGCTCTTCAAAGCAATGCAACACGCCAAAAATCCGAACATCACGGCACACCCAAATATAGGGGCGCCACACATCCCCTGTGTTTCACCGATGAGGTGCTGGATCATGAATTTCCAGCGGGATTCAAACCCGTAAACATAGAGGCATATGACAGAACAACAGACCCTGGAGTCTGGATTGAGGATTACATCCTCCACATACACATGGCTAGAGGAGATGATCTCCACGCCATAAAATACATACCCCTCAAACTCAAAGGGCCAGCTCGGCATTGGCTTAAAAGCCTCCTCGAAAATACCATTGGAAGTTGGGAAGAGCTCGAGGATACGTTTCGGGCAAATTTTCAGGGGACATATGTCCGCCCTCCGGATGCAGACGATCTAAGTCATATAACTCAACAACCCGGAGAGTCAGCCCGGAAATTCTGTAACAGGTTCCTTACTAAAAAGAACCAAATAGTCGATTGTCCGGACGCTTGAAGCCTTAGCAGCCTTCAAACACAACGTCCGAGACGAATGGCTCGCCAGACACCTCGGCCAAGAAAAGCCAAGAACAATGGATGCATTAACAAGCCTCATGACCCGCTTTTGCGCGGGAGAGGATAGCTGGCTAGCAAGATGCAGCACCAGCGACCCAAGTACATCCAAGTCAGGGATGGAAACGGGAAACCATGGCGCAACAAGGACCAGCACCAGACTAAAGGGAACGGTCCAAAGAGCGCGGCAGTCAACGCCGGATTCAAAAGCTCACGGCAGAACAACAAAAAACTGCCCCTTAAGGACAATAGCGATGAGCTATCCAACTTCAACAAAATCTTGGACAAGATATGTCAAATCCACAGTACTCGGGAGGCACGCAAACCATACCCACGTAAGCTGTTGGGTCTTCAAACAGTCCGTGAGACTCAACGCCCGAACACAAGGGCTCGGCACACCAAGTGAAGATGATGATGAGCACCACAAGCGAGCCCGGAAAACAAAAGAATTTCCCACAAGAGGTTAAAACAGTAAACTCACTTCATGTGATCAAAGGAAAAAGCAGGCGGTGCCCACTAAAATGCGCGCGCCGCACACCGGTTGTCAAAACCAATCACCTTCGACCATCGAGGACTATTCCGAAAGTATTGAACGCAGGATGGACTGCCTTGATATTGGATCCTATAATCGACGGATTCCAATTTACACAAGTCCTCATGGATGGTGGCGGTGACATAAACACGATATATCAGGACACAATCCGCAGGATGGGGATAGACCCAACCAAAATCCGCCATAGCAACACCTCCTTTAAAGGGGTAATGCCAGGTCCATATGCCCATTGTACGGGCTCCCTACTGCTAGAAGTTGTGTTCGGCTCACCCGACAACTTCCGGCGCGAAAATTTAGTCTTCCATGTTGCCCGATTCAAAAGTAGCCATCAAGCACTATTGGGACACGAAGCTTTTGCCCGCTTTAATGCAATACCGCACTATGCATCTCTTACACTTAAAATGCCCGGTCCACGCGGCATCATCTAATAAATGGGAGTATTAAGTGTAACTCGAGCACAGAAGAATGCGAGGCTGCCTTGACAGCCCCACATCAATCCGGCTCCGCTAACCAAAGAACCTTAATAGGTATTCGAACCCAGGACACGGCTAGACGAGTCCGGTGCCTACTAGCGGCATACCCCATAAGAGGGGCTGCACGCATGTATAACAAGAGACAATAAAGCTCAATTTTATTCACTTCTTCGAATCGTACTCTGTTTATTTAATATAAAGTACATCTTTCGCACGATCCTTTTTCTTTTAAACTAAGTTCCTCTCTTTTACAGATGACCAACGTGCTACACCCGTCCAGGATACGGCACAATGGAGACACAGGCGCAGACGTGCAGTAGGGACCCGTTTCAAGGATTCTTTTTAGATTAAGACCCTGCGTAAACCTTTTTTTACTGTCTCTTGTTGATATACATCCCCCGGTTTCTTACTATAACCGAGGAGGAGGCTGGTGTTTTGGCATTGGCCGCACCATAATTTTTGCACGATACACGGGACACGGGGGCTTAGGGCATTATTCTGCCCGTTTTTAAAAAGACCGAATACCTTAGGGAGTGTTCGGCGTCTCGAGTTAGGCCTTATATGCATCAGCTCCGAATCATGTCTTTGGTCAAATGTTGGGTTTGCCCGGCTCCTGTGTTTTGTTGCCTTACGTTCTGTTTTATCGGCTAACGCGGCACCAGGAGAACTACTGCGATTGTGCCCTGGTTCTACCGGGCGAGCACCTCAGTAGAGAAAGCCGAAAACTGACTGTCATGATATAGCGAGAGACTGGTCAACCACTCGATGACTCACTGGAATGTTTAGGATTCCTCCGCATTAACGAAGGACCAGTTTTCGGTCAGGCACATACGCACCCCGAATTCGGGAGAGTGCGGTGCCCCCAGGGGCTATATAGTAGCCCCACCCTCAAACTCCTATGGCTAAGTGAAAGTGATAAAGCATTATAGTCCGGTTGTCTAGTTTGCTACACTACCACCTCCTTAACAGGACCAAGACGTTGGATTAAGTGTGAAAAAGCGCTTTTTTTGCAAACACCCCCGCACTATGTGCGTGGCGGCTGAAGCCAAGGACTGCCATCTTTCAGGTTATATATACATATACATAAACGGCCGCACAGGGAGTAGTTTATTACTTGAACGCACAAGTATAAAAAGCTCTTATATTATATTGAAACATTGTTTTCACAAATCATACATGTCATTTAAACATAATATCCTTCGAAAGCACTGCGTCTCTATTAAACGAGCGCCTGCAGAACTTCTTCAAAGTAGTGCTCGGCGGTACTCGGCTTCATCCGAATCTTGGGATGCAACGTCGGTGGCCTTCATCTCTGCGGTATGTCTTGACACGGGCCAGAGCCATCCGCGCTCCCTCAATACACGCCGACCGCTTCATTGCGTCGATACGCGGTACCGCACCAAGGAACTGCTGCACTAAGCCAAAATAACTCTTTGGCTGGGGTTCGCCCGGACACAAATGAGTCAAGATATGCTTCATGGCAAATCCGGATAATCGATTCAGCTCGGCCCATTCGGCCAACCGATTGGTCAACGGAAGAGGACGCTCCGGACTATGGAATTGCGACCAATATAGCTCTTCCCTTACATGCCCGGAAGTGCTCAACTGCGTCCGCAGCGCTCGCCGCCAAGTCCAAATAAGCATCCTCCGAACTCCACAACTTGTCCAACTGAGCATACTTTGGATCCTTATATTTCCTCCGCAGCAAAAACGGTTTTCCAGCCGTAATAGCCCCGGCCTGACTCAGCTCCTCCTTGACAACTCACAAAGCTGAACGGGCATCCTTGGATTCGGCGGTGGCCTTTTTCAGGCCCTCTTGCTCCGCTTGACGTTCTTTTTCAAGAACCTCGCAGCGGTCGGTAATATTTTTCAACTTTCTGGCCATATCGGCCACTTCCTCTTTGCTTCGGCAGTGAGCAGCCCGTTCGGCTTTTAGCTCTTCGGCCGCCCTTAAAGCGGCCGCATTACTATTCCGGGCTTGCTCTTTCGCTCGGGCGAGTTCCGCCCGAAGCTCCTCCACAGCAGCGGCACCATCTGCATTAAGCATACAAATAGTAAGACATGGGCATCAAGCTCCCTTACCAGCTGTCCGCATAGAAGTCGCATACCTTGTGACTCGTCGAACCGTTTATTGACCAGGTAGCGATGTCGCATCCGCCTCGTCAAGCTGCCGCTTTAGTTCGGCATATTCATCAGTCCGGCTGGCCACCGGACGCCCCGCCACCTGTTTAGGAGCGGCGATTTGTTATAACTGAGATTTTGATCCTCGGCACACTGTCAATTTTGACAACATACCGAGTCTCAGGGGCTACTATCTATACATGGCACATTTTATAAGCATAACTGTCAGAAGGTACATCATTTTTGCGTACCTCGAACCCCGTCAGTAAGCTTCTGACGGCTTCATGCAATCCGCTCTCCGCGGATGCAATTCTTTCAATCACCGTACCCATTAGAACACGGTGATCTTACGAGAATAACCGCTCGCCCGAGCAGATCCTTCAGCTCCTCCGACCGCACACCACTTGGCGCTGGACCTTCCGGCCCCGCCGGACTTGGGGGAACCCTCCGCGACGACACCTCAGGGTCGTCCGCCTCGCATGAGGGTGCGACAGGTGGAGGCGTTTCGCTCTCCATCATCTCCGGAAGAAGATCCCCTGAAGACGAGCTCTGCTGAGAAGGGCTGAGATCCGAACTACAAGGTACAATTTCGGTTATCTTTAGAAATAAATACAGGGATATTCCTTATTTACAAGACCCCTACTTTTTACTTACGGCTCGCTGGAGGGCTGATCCCCTTGGGGAAATAGTGCGGCTGGGTTACTTCCCAGCGCCGGACCCTCTGATGAAGATTCCTTTCCCCTCTTTGAGGCCTTGACCTCCGGATCTTCCGAACCGAAGCGGTCCTCTTCTCTCCTCGCAAGGTGGGACTTTTAATCCCTCCTTCCTTGATAGCCTCCTTCATAGAGGCAGTTGCTTCCCCGCTCCCCCCTTCGCCTTCTTCAAAAGGCATGGCCTTCAACATCTTGGTCAGCATGGGATCCGGCGTGGTCTCCGGGAGGGGAGCCGGACACCTTATTAACTTTGCCTTGGCTATCCACTCCTATTCAAGAAACGGCTCATTTAAAGGGCTTATATATATGATAAATGAATGAACAGCTTGTCCGGTTACAGGACTAATTACTTGAGTATCTGGGTGATTGCAGCTTAGTCCTGCGTCCTCAGTCAGGTCCGGACACCTCTCTTGTAATCCGAAGAACAGTTTATACATCTCCATGGGCATCGTGCCCATAAAATTTTGGAGAGCTCGTGGTCCCACCGGATTAAATTCCCACATGCGGAGGGGGCGGCGTTTGCAGGGCAGAAGGCGCCGGATCAACATAACCTGCGCTATTGCAACCAGATTGATCTCTCTTTCTTGGAGGTCTCGAATACGGCCCTGCAGCAAAGGAACGTCCTTGGGCGGCCCCAGTCGAGCCCTTGTTGGCCCATGACGCCCGGCCGTGGTGGACTGAGCGAAGGCGGGAGCGCCACCCATTTGGTGCCCCCAGGAGCGGTGATATAAAACCACTCCCGTTGCCACAAACCAAGCTCCCCTTGAAAAGAGCCCTCGGGTCACGGAGCATCAGCACATTTGCTTATGACCGCCCCTCCGCACTCTGCTTGTTGCCCCCCGATCATCTTTGGCTCCACCTTGAAGGTCTTGAGCCACAATCCGAAGTGAGGGGTAATATGGAGGAAGGCCTCACATACAACAATGAATGACGAGATATGGAGGATGGACTCCGGATTCAAGTCATGGAAATCAAGCCCATAATAAAACATGAGCCCCGCACAAAGGGATCCGTCGGGAAGCCTAAACCCGAAGGAAGTGAGACACGAACACCACGTTCTCGCCGGGCTCGGGAGTGGGAATGACCTGCCTGGAGCAGGCAGCCTATGCGAGATCTCGCCGGTTAGATACCTGGCGTCTCGCAGCTTTAGCACATCTTCTTCTGTGACGGAGGAAGACATCCATCGGCCGTGCTGGTCGGAACCGGACATCATCGAAGGTCCGAAGCGCCCAAATCTGAAGCTTTGGGTGTTGGAATTCGAAGCGCGAGGCGAAGTTGATGGAGGGTGTAAAAAGAAGAGGGCCTTGGTCTCATTATAAAGAGGTTGAATACCAAGAGCCCACCCCGTGGTCGATTAGGACTATCCTTTGATAGAGGAGGCGTGCCAACGGGCATAGTTGGGTTACCCACGTCCGTATTGATGGGAATCCCGGAATAAGGGGGCACGATCTATGCTTTGATAAGACGTGCCAGGGAAACTGCCTCGCTAAACGCGCTGAGGTGGAACATTAAAAAACGATTCATATAAAGGCCTGGCCGTGGTGTGATGTCACGATGCGGAATACATCAGCAGATCTATGCAAAAGTTATTCTCTCTACAGTGGTACGTGGAACTTGTTTTGCAGAGCCGGACACTATCCTTGTGTTCAAAACCTTCTATGAAGTATTCGGAGGAGGAACCCGCCTTGCAATGCCGAAGAAAAATATGCGCGCCGGACTCGTCGTCATTGAAGCCTGGTTCAGGGGCTACTGAGGGAGTCCCGGACTAGGGGGTGTCCGGATAGCCGGACTATCATCACGGCGGACTCCAAGACTATGAAGATACAAGATTGAAGACTTCGTCCCGTGTCCGGATGGGACTTTCCTTGGCGTGGAAGGCAAGCTTGGCGATACGGATATGTAGATCTCCTACCATTGTAACCGACTCTGTGTAACCCTAACCTATCCGGTGTCTATATAAACCGGAGGGTTTTAGTCCGTGGGACGAACAACAATCATACCATAGGCTAGCTTCTAGGGTTTAGCCTCCTTGATCTCGTGGTAGATCTACTCTTGTACTACCCATATCATCAATATTAATCAAGCAGGGGGTAGGGTATTACCTCCATCGAGAGGGCCCGAACCTGGGTAAAAACATCGTGTCCCTTGTCTCCTGTTACCATCCGCCTAGACGCATGATTCGGGACCCCCTACTCGAGATCCGCGGTTTTGACACCGGCGGTGGGGTTTTTTCAATATATCTTTTCAGTCTCATGTGTCCGAATGATCATCAGTCTTTTGCCGTCGTCTGATCGAGCGAGGAACCAGTTGTGCTTCCCTGTTTTTGGCAAAGGTGGTGTGATTACAAAGGGCAGTAACTGTAGGGACACTACATCATATAAAAAAGGACAGGCATTGTTAATGTAAGATCAGCATTGTTCAGAGTATGAGTAGGATAATGCAAGAAACAACATTGATATGTCCCTGTTGGAACTGGGAGGAAAATACAGGGAAATGTATACTGGGTTCAAAAATATAGAAGTGCCATGCATGGTTATACTCATGTTATCTACTTAATCGATTCTTCACAGTAAACTACCATGTCATGCATGTTATGTAATCATGTTCTGTCCTCACAAACAAATTCTTCAAGGTAACTAACATACCATGCATTGTTATATACTCGTCTTCTGTGGGCAAATTTTTTGTGAGGATATTATTCTAGCCATTGATTGCTGAAGGGCTAATATAGGTATGTACACATGGTAAGCATTGCAGGATTTCACTACTTCCAAATATAGAGTTCTCCATATGCACATTTACTTCCCTAATGTATGGTTAGATGAAACCAACAGTGTGGTGCATGTTTCTACATCATGAAAATGAGGAAACTAACATGGCCATTGATACACACTCATATTTAGTAGTAGTATATACATTCTTGTAAAATAAGGATAATATCCATATATTCCTAACCGTTTGATTATTCAGGTACAAATTGGCTGTAATGACATGGTCACCATCGCATGAATTAACTCATTGAAATATAGCTGATTTACTGGCGTCTCTAATATATTGCCATAGTTCTACTCAAATTCTGCTCAAACAGGGATATGCCAATCATCACAAAAGTTCAAACAGTGTCATGGCGTCATCATTAACATGAGGCGAAACAACTTACACGCTACCGTCCCCAAAGAATACGTGGTGCCATCTGCTTTGTCGATTGCGTAGATGATGCCATTGTGTTCAATAGCATCACAGAAGTGTGTATCAGCTTTGACGATGATCCACTGCGAGCCGAGTTGTCTCCAGCTAAACAAGGCACCGGCGTAAAGATAGGCGAGTCCGCTGTCGAACAAGGCAATTAGCTTGAAGTCTGCGTAATTTGCATGTCGTGTGGGCACTAGGCAGATTACAATCTTCTGCAAAACAAGGTCCGTCCAGCGGCGTAGTAATCTAGATGACTTGGACCGCGATGGTAATACTCTATATAATCCAACGGAGGAAGGATAATCTCATGGGAGGTCTGGAAGTTCATGAGCACCAACTTTTTACTGTCTTCTCTGAAGGCAACCATCCAGTGGGAGTTCATGCCGACCCAGTACATACCTGCCAAGAATTTTCGGGCGATGCTGATCGGATCGATGTCGAGGGAAATGATGTACGGCGACACACTACATACCTGCAAAGAAGTTTCGGCTAATGGAGATCGGATTGAAGTTGAGGGGCATCATGCACGCCTCCATATCATGGTGATCCAATCTCGCAAGACCAGATTGCAGCAAGCAGGGTGTCTTGAAAAGCTTAGGCCTCGCTTCAACGATGGCCGTGTGCATGTCCCTCGAGCATGCAGCCAGCCGTAGGGCGGTCAACATATCCATACACGGACAACAGAGGTCGAGGATGTCACTGGGAGATTTCTCCAATCGGGGCTCATATGGATGCTGCCGGTTCGCGCTCGGCCATGGTGGAGTTTGGAAGGGGGCTTGATTTATTGGGGGAGAAGGATGTCCGTGCTGGAGCGGCTAGCGAGGGAATAGTGGTACTGGGGGAGGCGAGTGAGGCGACGGTACACGGGGCCTGATGAGATGGAGACGGAGACGGAGAAGGAGATGGAGATGGAGTCGTGCTATGGGAGCGGAGAGGGAGACGAGGCGAGGCACCAATGTCTTGTCTGTGGCGGTGACAGATCGCACGGTGCATAGGGTGAGGCTGACTTTGGTAACCCGAACCGCCGCCTACTTTGGACTAGTGTCGCGCAGGGTGTTGTCACTTCACTGTGAGGACCGGATGAATAGTATTTTGACCATCAAGTGTACCACAGTTTTACTACTACTACTACTACTACTACTACTACTACTACTACTACTACTACTACTACTACTACTACTACTACTAGGAACATGAGTACTCCAGTATTGTATAGCGGAAATAGGTCTCCCGTGCTAGCATGCCTGTTCACTTCATCGTTCGGTATCATCCGTATTATGAAAGCAGAACCAAATTCTCGTGCATGCCCAATCAACGCTCTGCCGCGATGCATGCAGTGGTCATTCTGGTGCATCAAGGACGGCATGCAGATCGTTCCACACTTGAGAAGAGGAAAAATGGAAAGGTAGAACGCGGCAACAGAGGAAGAGAACGCTGGCTAACGAGGCTGGGAGGGGATTGAGCAGGAAGTTAATGCTCCATGCCTAAAGGTTTTGGGAAAACCTGATTTTCATAAGGTGAGTTATACTCACCTAAACGGAGGGAGTATTCCTTAACCAGAGAATGTTGTGTCTCCCACTCACGCGCTCAAAAAAAAGCTATGCCACATTTTTATCTGTTTGCATAGGTCCCACCTATCGGGAAGGATGGGCGCATTACGAACAGCACGACTCCTCAGTCTACCCGCATAGCCTTTTCGTTTAGTCTACCTAGCCGTCTAATCAACTACCTGCACGCCACTTCTCCCATTTACTTCTCCATCGGGAACTGATAAGCCTCGGCTTCTTCACCTCCCCTTCGTCTTCATTTGCATCCAAACCCCACTACGTTCACATTGTTTTAACCTCTTTAAATAATCATCTACTACTTCAGTTAGACTAGCCATCTAATCCTAATTCTCCAAACCATAGCCCTCCGTTCCAGCGGTTCCAAATGGCGAAAGAGATCGAGATGCAGGTTTTTAGCGTCCAACATGTCCTCGTCAAAAGGCTCGATGCGCATAGTTGCCACCGTCACCGTCCACCCAAGGGTTGTTCGGCAGTGGATCAACAATGTATCCAACTCCCTCAAAAAGGTAGAGATGAGGGTCATCGGTCTCGACGCAGAGTACACGGAGCGTGCCCCTGGGAAGATCCAGTGCGCCGCCGTCCTCCAGCTGTGCCTCGAAGATGATGTTTTGGTGTACCACATCATACACTCGCCCACCATACCAGGTGAGCTTCATGATTTCTTGTCTCGGGAGGGCGTATACTTCTGTGGGGCAGCCATCGAAGGGGACAAACAGAAGCTGGAGCCGTACAACCTTGATTTGAAAAGCATCGATGGCCTACAAACCAGAATCAAAATTCCTGTAGAAGATTGTGCTAAACAGACACCATCCTTATTCGACGTAGCAAATTTTGTGCTCGGTACAAATCTTCAGAAGGGTGACGAGACGGTGGCATTAAGGTTGTCTGGATGTGAGAATTATCCCTTGACGTATGAGCGGATAAAATATGCTGCCCTCGATGCCCGTGTGAGTTTCGAGATAGCTGCAAGGTCCAAAGAGCTAGCTGCGAAGCCGTCTCCCACAGAGAATGAGAAGAAGAAGAAGAAGAAGAAGAAGAAGAAGAAGAAGAAGAAGAAGAAAACGCTGCACCAGCAGAAGGGCATTATGGATGGATGAACTATTTCTTCTCTTGTAAAAAAATTATTCCCTCTCGGTGTATATTGATATAGATGGACTATTTCGATGGTGTGCATGTTTTTGGAACATAGTAGTAGCATGGGTCCGCTTGACTATAAGGAACTATTTATCCGCATATATAGCTTTCTCTGCTACTCCTTCCAAAGGATCGATATGCAGTGCATGTGTCCGTAGACATGACAGCTTGTCCATGGAAGTTCAACTACAGCGACCATCACGTTTCATCTCGCGATTCCCACGACGCCTCTCCAACCCACGGCACCACGCCCCCCGACGTGCGCCTCACCCCTCTCGGCCGCACCGCCCCTCTGCCTTTGTGTGCATGACATGTGGGCCAGCTAAAATACGGCGAGCATCAAGTTTCTACCACAGCCACCCGTGATTCCCACGATTCCGCTCGAACCCATGAAACCACACGTCCCCCGACCTGCTGCTCACCCCTCTTGGCCCCACTGCCCCTCTGCCTTTGGGAGCATTACATGTGGACCAGTCACCTGTCGGATCCACATGTTATTGACTCAAAGGTAGGTGTAGTAAAGGTCAAGCTTCGATCCGACGGCCCCGAGAGGGAAATGTAACTCCTGCGCTAGGGCTTGTGGTGCTCCGGCAGCACGATCTCGTGCCAAACTCGAGATTTGTTTCTTTACTATACATGCACGCAACGATTTAATGGACATTGTAATCTCAACATGTGATGGGGGGCTCTAAATTTGAATTTGAAACTTATAAAACGAATAAACTGGGAGAGAGGGAGTATATCGTAGGATGTGTCCCATACAAAATAAGTCCCCTGGTTTGTCACCGCGAAGATGCGGTTAGGAAGGAGCACAACGTCTTCCTACTCGTACGGCAACAAATCGGCCGCAGACAGCATGGTCCGCCTTTGACCGCCATGTGCAAGGTTCGTGCTATGTTATTCAATCTCACTGTGGTTCCATCGTACCAATTCATGCGGTGGCCCGTTGCATGCCTGATCCCAATGTTGGACAAAGGTTCTACGGGAACAGTGTAACCATTGTAAACGTTGTGCAAATTGATGTTGGTACCCTCCTGTACGTATGCAAGCCAATCTCCACTCGCACCGAGCCTAGCCTGTGAAACAGTGGGCAGGGGGAGAATTAGGAAATGGACACGGAAGTAGTCTTTAGAATGCATTCACTACGTGATCAAACTCATCTTACCTGCTCATCGGAGGAAATCCGAGTGCCCCTGAACGTCGGCATCTCAAGGGCGTCAACTTGCAACCACGGCACGCCGCTGGAGAGACCCCAAGGAAACATCCTCGTCGTTCCACGAAACATCAAGATGCATTTGTATGAGTAGTTTATCTTGTGAGAGAAAAGGATGAACGAGGGAAGGCCTCTAGAGATAGAGATGGACACTACTACTACCAATGTGCTTTGGCATGCGTTGCAATGGATCCAAACTAGTAGAATAATACTTGTTCACGTGCTTGAAATATAAACACTCTAGTTTTGATATACATGTGTCAGCCAGAACCACGGCTTGTCCATGGAAGTTGAACCACGGCGACCATCACGTTTCTTGTTTCTACCACTGCCACACCCACACGCAATTCCCACGATGCCGCTCCAACCCACGACACGACGTCCCCCGACGTGGACATGGATCCCCTGACGTGGCTATCACTGCCTTGCTCTGCCTTTCCTTCACTGACAGGTGGGAACCACGCTTATTGGTCCCACATGTCAGTGACAAAATGGTAGGATTGTTCGTGCCCCTCATCCCTCTCGGCCCCACCGCTCCTCTGCCTTTGTGTGCATGACATGCGGGCCAGCTGAACTGCGGCAACCATCAACTTTCTACCACAGACACACCGGATTGGACGCGGTTTGCCTGCTCCCTGCTGTGCTCCGATCCGTACTCCCACACCATCGAATTTTCATCTAGCGGCTGTGACACATTTTGTCCCGAGCATCAATCCTCAGCTGGAGTACTTATGTACTACAGGTAGTACCCGCCGGTGTGGCCATCTACGCCTCGTAACGCCCCGACGCCCAGCTGTGGCACCCTCGCCATGGCCACGCCACCACCGGCCGGTTCATCTCGAACGAGTAAGTCGCGAACCACGCCACCACCATGAGAATGACATGTGGGCCAGCCGCATTTAAGGTCCGCATGTCATTGACTCATAGGCCGGGCACTAAGCCACCAAAGTTCGGTCCCGTGGGCCCGAGAGGGAAATGTAACTCCCGCGGCAGGCCTTGTGGTCCTCCCACAGTACGAGCTCGTGCCAAAACTGGAATTTGTTTCTTACTAGTACTACCAACTAGAGTAGTACTAGTAAGGTACACGTGCATTGCACGCATGAGATTCTGGTGGTTTGTGCATTATGCTTCTACATGTGGCAAAATCTGGTGGAATGTAAGGTTAGGCAAGTTTGATTAACTTAGTTGAGTGTTTGGTTCAAGCCACACCTTAGGCAAGCCACACTAAGGCCCCACATGACATACACACAAAAAATGTGGCAAGATTCCCTTAGGCTTGCCAACTTGTGGCTCTCATTTTGATAACTTTGCCTAAGCTTAGTTGTGGCAAAGTTAGTCATGAATTAAGTTCAACCATGGAGTCTTCTAGATTATACATGTGGCAGAATCTGGTGGATGATATCCAACGGCCAGTATTGCTCGGATTTGCCATCTTTGTACCGTCGGATTGGCTTCATCCAACGACCAACTTTCAAAGTTTTTCACACACTATATAGGGGGTATAGATATAGATGTATCGGTCCGTTGCAATGGATCCAAAGTATATCTATTTAGTGGAGTGCACTCTAAACACATTATCTATTTATTTTTCTAACCTTCCGTAGCCATGCAACCAAGCCACATAAGCTTCATGGGTGCCCCCCACATCATATTATTCATACTACGTTGATTGAAAAAAGATAAATCACCCAAAACAAGATCTTCCCATTTTTTGTTCCTACGATGTTGTGCCGTGCACGTACCTACTAGTTGTATAGTGGTAGTACTAGTAATATAGTATTAGGAGTACAAACTTGGTACTAGTAGGAATAGTACTAGCACGGAATGCTCCTACTCTATCAACGAGCCCCGTCTGACACCAAATTTCTTGGCTTCCGTGCAACAACTAGATCTTCCCCTCGTTTCTGTTTTCCAACCCGGCGGTGGGCGAGGTGCCGTTTTGCTCAACGGCGGTCCCACATGAAAGTGAAAATGCTAGGCAACACGCCTTCCCTAAGCTATGTGTCGTGCCGGACGGGCCGTGTTGTACTCCCGATTCCCGGGCGTGTGGGGGTGCGACGCGAATGCGGCATGCCTTTTCCTTTTACTAGCAATGTGCCCGTGCATTGCGACGGATCCAATGTAGTAGAATAGTAGTATTTGTTCACAAACTTGAAAGAAATCACTATTGTTTTGAAAGAAAAGGTAAGCACAACTTATAAATTGACGGATGGAGTACTAGTTACAGTGAGGCATATAATTAAGCAAAGGGATCGCACATGTCGGTATTGACTGGAACGAGAATACAACAGCATAATAAGAATTAAGGCCACGATGATGCGATCGCAGTGGTGGTTCTGAGCATAAGAATAAAGATGGATCCACGAACGTCGACCTCCTCCTCCTCAACTTAGTGCCTTTGGGCCACCGACCCGTGGCTAAGGAAGCGGCGGCTTTGTGGCGAGGTCGAGGTGCTTCTCAGCAAAGGCATCCAAGGCTTCGGCCGGTTGAGGAAGGCCAACGTCGTAGCGTCCTCACTGCCTTGTAGATACATATGTACACGATTTGCTCGTACTGCGTGGATGTGTCGATCGGCGAATTCTTGCGAGGCGGCGCCTCGCGGCGCGACCTCCAGGTGGACATTCTTCGTGGCGTCGGCGGGCAGTCGCAGGGCCACCAATGCTTGAAAGAGGTTCGGCCATGGAGGCCGATTAGGGTGGCAGGCAATAAGGAGCCCGGGCGCGTGGGCTGGAGGAGTACGACAATGTCGTCCGTGAGCTTCTTGAGGACGGTGAACTTGTTGCTGGTGGCAACGATCATCTGGTCCAACTGAGAGTCGTAGTTGGCGTCGACGGCGGCCATCCACCAGCCGGTCTCCAACACCGTCTGGAGACGATCCTCGGCACCATGCCGCAGGCCGGCGTTGTGGACCATCTAGCGCAGCCGCTGGCCGCTCACGCGCATCGCCGCCATGGGTATGGAGTGAGCTCTTTTGCGCTTAGTGTAGGTGCTTAGGCAAATGCTTAGGTGCGTACGATGTGGTAGATGCATTGGAATGGAGGGGCGTCTTTTATATGAGGGCAATGAGGGCAAACTGCGTTGCATTCACATCATGCAGCCTCTTTTCCCGGACCTCCTCCCATTACTTCCCTCATGCATTAATTGAAGGAGGATGCATTGGCCGTTCAACATATCGGGAACCGCTACTCCCTCCTAAATGCGCATTAAAGCCAGATTGTGAACTGCGCCGCCCGCTCTCAAATCGAATACTCCCTCCGTCTAGGTGAGTATTAAGTCATCTTACGAAAACCAAATAGTAAACACATAGGCGTGGTGCATTAACTCTCACGTTGTTTCTTATTTTTTGACATAAATAGAAGAATGACTTGTATGCTTTTAATGACTTGAGACTATCAAACATGACATGCAAGTGGATTCGTTGCACAAGAACAAATACAACCCACGCCAAGACACACGCATCTTATAGCAACACATCCAATGGCTATAAAAGATGAATGAGACCAAATTATATCTCATCTAGATGAGTTCTAGCAAAACTGTATTAATAATACTTAGGCTGGTCATAGTGGGGAGTAACTTAGACTAGTAACATGTATATGTTACTAGCCTATGTTACTACTACCTCTATAGTGCATAGTATCATAGATTAGTATCATAGGTGGTCTCATTTATTGCCATGCATGACACATAGAGTAGCATCACATTTATTATGTTGCGGTATCTACCTATGTTACTATAACCATCTTTCTCTTCCTTAATTGCTTGCCACATAAGCATGTTTGCGAGTCCCAAGTGCATGTTACTACTTAAGTTACCCCCACTATGGCCAGCCTTAGTACTTCTGCGCCATGTATCATATATTAGTATCATGTAGTAGTATTTATTGCCATGTATGACACATAGTTCACGAGCACTCTCTATATGTACCACCTTTTTTTTAATTTCAAGTTTTGCTCCATGGCGCAATCCATCGATACTACTACTGTACAAAAGTGGAGTATATACATTTTTTAAAAGGCTAGAGGGCGGGGCAGTCTAGCTCGGTCGGCTTCACGAGAGGCGAGGACCTTTGTGATTTGACAGCTCATTAATGCTGTCAAATCGAATAGTATTGCGCCGCCTGCTGCACGCCCGGCGCCTCCATTAAACCCCTCCGTTAAACCCGCATGCAAACCAAGAATCCTATCCGACCAGACGTCCGTTCATGAGCGGGCTGGAATTAAACGCAACACCGACCGAGCACCTCCCGTCCGCCCTCGGTTAAAGCGAGGCGGGGCGCCAAGCTCCTACCGTCCGCCCTCTATTTACACGAGGCCGGGACGACATCGGGCAAGAATCGCACCCTCCGCCGCTCCCCATCTCCTCCTTCACCATATTATCCACTCTTCCGATGGCTTCGATGAGCCGTTCTCCGGCATATTACCCGGCTGGGTGGCGGCCGAGCCCTCACGGATCTGGGCGAGGCTGCTCGGTGCTTCACCAACCTCGCTTGGCCTGATGGAGCGATTGCCGCCCCAAGCGGTAGCGTGGTTCAGCAACTTCGCCGCTCAGTTCAGCTCGATGAGGAGTGGCGAGTTGCTCCACGCCCGGCTGCACGGCGGCGAAGCACGCCCGATGCAGGCGCCGTCGTTGCCGCGTCGTACCGCACCACCAGTGTCTGCGGTGGCCGCGCCTCCCGTGTCTGTGGGCGCGCCTCCCGTGCCTGCGTGTAACGCCCCGGATGTAACTTTCCATATTCGTAACCTCCAACTCTTGCCTTTTCCGGAGATGTGATATGTTATTTCCTCCGTGGTTGGGTTTTTGTCTTTCGTTTTGCATTTTGTTCATGTCTTGCACCTCATCTCATGGCATCATGTTCATTGCATCCACATGTTTTCATAAAACCCGTACCCGTTCTTAGTTGCCGCGTCCCCCTTGCTTTCATTGATCGTTCCAAGTCCAATCGGGTTTTCGCTCCCCTTTTGACCGTGACCACCTAACCTCTCTTGCCAGTGCATCGACCCCTCTTGCGTGCGTCCGAAACCTGCTCAGAACCCGAACCGCTCGGTCGTGACTAGTGCATTGGAATCATCTTCAAACATCTCTAAAACATCTCCGTTTTTTTCATTTGAACTTCCCTACCTATTTATTCTCGGCCGTTGGATATCGATCGGAGGGACTAGGTACCCCTAATCTAAAACACTTGCTATATATATAGGTCCAACCCTAGGATCTAGGGATCATGTCCCATCCATCCCCACGCCGCCGCCACTCCACCGAATCCCCCTCGGGATCTCCCCTGACCGATTCACCCAACCAGCGCTCTCCCTCCTTCTCGTTCCAGATGCCCGAGCCCCCAATCCAAAATTCCTCTCGGCCTCCACCAGCAGCCTCCGACCATCTCCCTCGGTTTCAGCCCCCTCCATCCACCAGCGCCTCATGCCTCCTCCCTTGGTCCTGGACGCGTTCGTCCGCCCGCAGCCGTCGTTGTCCGCGCCCGCAGGAGCCAGCAGCTGCAGCCCCGAGCCCTCTGCTACTTCCCCGCCGGCGTCCGAGGCCGCAGCCTGCTCGTCCACAACCACCTCACCTCGTCGGAGATGAGTGCCTCGATAGCCCCGCTCCTTTTCCCCTCCTGCTTCTCTATCTCTCGTTCTCACGATCTCCCTCTCCCTCTCTCTGTTTTCGCTCACAGGAGAACGCCATGGAAGCTGCAAGGAGCTCAAGCCCGCCGCCCCTGCCGCGTTGACCACCGTTCGCTCCAGATCCGCCCCCTCCGTCGGATCCCGTCGCCCCAGTCCCGTTCCGGCCGGTCCCCGCCGAGGCCGCCTCTGGAGCCCCTGCATCATGCTGCCGTTCCTCGCCATGGCGTCTCGGCCTCCTCTGCTCCCTTTTGAGGCCCTGAGCTACTCCAGCTCGACCCCGTTCGCCGAGCTCCCTGCCGCGCCGGAGTCCCGCCGCTTCCCTCCCTGCGCCGAATCCCTCGCCGGAGTGAGCTCGTCCTCGAGCCCTCATCGCAGGCCTCCCCTGCTGTTGTTTCTGTTCTTCAGAGACGAGAATAGCAGCAACTCCCTCGTCGTCGCGTTGACCGCATCGAACCCGCGCTTGGGCCATGTCTCGCGCAAGGCCTAGCGCGCCCCCTGCCGGCCTCCCTCTCCACCAAGCGGCCCATGAGCCCATGGTGAGCGCCCCAGCGCCCAGCAGATTTCGGCCCGATCTATTTTTTTCAGATATGTGATTTTTGCATTATCCCAGGATTTACCAGTTTTACAGAAAAACCCCTCATGTTCATGCATTAATAACTCACAAACCGTGCATCGGTTTAAAATGATTTAAACATGTAAGATGCTTAGTTTTTCATCTAGTTTCATAATATGCCACTTTCATCCATGTTTAAAATGTTTAAAATTCTGTTTGATTAAATTTGCTCAAATGCCATGTTAAAATGATTTATTTCATAACTAATTAACCGTAGCTCCATTTTAAATAAACTTTATATGTAAACGGGGTGGAAAAATGCCTAGTTTAACATGGTGCACTTTATTTTCCTGTTTAACAACATTAAAATATGGTTTAGGGCAGAACAGTACCAATTTTGAAATATGCATGTGGGGATTTTCTGGAATTGTTATTTGTTGTTCCGGCCTCATTTAAACTTGCCTAGATAGGTAGTTTAATTATGCTTCACCTCTTGCCATGTTTAACAACATTTAACATTGTTTGGTAGCTTAAACGAGATTAAACTAAATATGTCTATGTGGTGTTTTGTCAATATGCAACTCATTGCATATCGAGCTCCACTTAACTTGTAGCATTGTTTGTTGCACCTTGTCATGCCATGCCTCATTAAACCGGACATGCATCATACTTGGTTGTGCAACATGCCATGATTATGTGATGGTTGTTTACTATGTTGTTTGCTTCTTTCCGGTTGGCTTCTCGTTAGCTTCGGTTTCGTTCTGGAGTTGTGAGGATTCGTTCGACTACTCCCGGTTGTCTTGTTCATGGAATCGTTCTTCTTCCTTGCGGGATTTCAGGCAAGATGACCGTCACCTTGGATCTCATTACTATCATTGCTATGCTAGTTGCTTCGTTCTATCGCTTTGCTGCGTTACCTACCACTTGCTGCTCAAGCCTCCCAAATTGCCATGAACCTCTAACCTTTGTCACCCTTCCTAGCAAACCGCTGTTTGGCTATGTTACCTCTTTTGTTCAGCCCCTCTTATAGCGTTGCTAGTTGCAGGTGAAGATGAAGATTGCTCCATGTTGGATTATGTTTATGTTGGGATATCACAATATCTCTTATATATTTAATGCATCTATATACTTGGTAAAGGGTGGAAGGCTCGGCCTTATGCCTGGTGTTTTGTTCCACTCTTGCCGCCCTAGTTTCCATCATATCGGTATTATGTTCCCGGATTTTGCGTCCCTAACGCGGTTGGGTGATTTATGGGACCCCCTTGACAGTTCGCTTTGAATAAGACTCCTCCAGCAAGGCCCAACATTGGTTTTACCACTTGCCTCACCTATTACCTTTTTCCCTTGGGAGTCGCGCATCCCAAGGGTCATCTTTATTTTAGCCCCCCCGGGCCAATGCTTGTCTAAGTGTTGGTCCAAACTAGAAACCACTTGCGGCGCCACCTCGGGGAAACTTGAGGGCTGGTTCTAGTTATGCGTCTTGCTCATCCGGTCGTGGCTCGAGACGAGATCTGTGGCGGCTACTATCGGGGATGTCGACGCCGGGAGGTCTTCTTGGTCTTGTTTTATTGCTGTTGAAATGTCTTGTAGCCGGATTCCGACTGATCGGGTCTTCCGGGAGAAGGAATATCCTTCGTTGATCGCGAGAGCTTATCATGGGCTAAGTTGGGACACCCACTGTAGGGTTTGAACTTTCAAAGCCGTGCCAGCGGTTATGTGGCGATGGGAATTTGTTAATATCCGGTTGTAGTAAACTTGAAGTAAACTCTTCTAAAATACACCAACTGTAGCGAATCGTGAGTGTCTCTTTTCGTGGTTGATCGAGAGGAGAACACGGTTTCTGGGTTATGTCTGACGTAAGTAGGAGTTCAGGATCACTTCTTGATCATTACTAGTTGACGATCGCTCCGTTGTTTCTCTTCCCGCTCTCATTTGCGTATGTTAGCCACCATATATGCTTAGCCGCTTCTGCAACCTCACCACTTTACCCCTTCCTTTCCCATTAAGCTTTGCTAGTCTTGATACCCATGGTAATGGGATTGCTGAGTCCTCGTGGCTCACAGTTTACTACACCACCGATTGCAGTGTACAGGTTTGCGATGATCATGACGCGAGAGCGATGTTGCTTGTTTTGGAGTTCTTCTTACGCTTCTTGATCGGGGATAGGTTCTGTGTCAGCACTTTGGGCTAGCAGGGTGGATATTGTTTGAGTTTTTGTTTATGTTTCATCCGTAGTCGGATGTTGATCTTGTATGTTGTATTGTTGTATTCATGTGACATTGTATGTCTTGGATGTATCCCCACTATTATGTAATGTTGATGTAATGATATCCACCTTGCAAAAGCGTCTTCAAGATGCGCTTCTATCCTTGGTGGGACCTTCGAGTTCCTTTAGGATAGGGTCGCATCTTGGGCGTGACAAGTTGGTATCAGAGCCTCGACCGACCATAGGAGCCCCCTTGTTTGTTGGCCGTTGTTGAGTCTAGAAGAAAACTATTTTGAGTCTTAAGATTATATATATCGGAGAGTAGGATTCTTTTTACTCCTCAGTCCCTTCGTCGCTCTGGCGAGGCCTCCTGACGTAGATGTTTTGTCTTTCCTCTCTCCTCAAATTTCACGAAATTTATTTAGGATCACGCGGGTATCTTGGGATCGTTCCGATAGTCTTGTGACGAGAACATTGTTCTTGGTGCCTCCTGACATTTAGGGGTTGTGGCAGTGTCCCGGGGAGTTGAGCTCGAGGTGTTGTCGCCACAATTTTATCGTTGCGATTCTGGAATACCCGAGTTTTGCCGACATCGAAAATCTCTTTTATGCAGTTGTTGGTGAGATAACCTCGACGCCACCCAAAGATCGGGAGTTCGGGAGTATTGCCATAGCTCGTATAACGGATGCTTTTCAAGGTTGAGGTACCACGATTTCCAAAGGTTTCTTGGTTATGTGTTGACGGATGGATACAAATGGATCTAGGTATTGTTAGTTTGGGTGATATATTTTGTGTCCCCTGTATCCCCAACACCGCATCGCATAACGAGAAAGTTTCGGAGTTTATAGGTGGGAATTCAAGTAGCTCCTAGAATATCTTTCCGACGGATGCATGATATGAGATTGGGTAAATCTCTATCATATGTATTTGTTCCGCTTATTCTGCAAGCCAAATCCTTTGTTTTGTTTTATTTGTGGTATTCGAGTTGCTTCGAAGTCAAATGTTGAATCCATACCTTTCCTAAACGGTGTTCTCATATTGCTATGTGAATACTAATCCTTCTTGATCATCGAGGTCGTCATGTTAATTCTTTTCCAACCGGCGTGCTTCTCTTCAAGTGGATCCGATCATTTTCAACATCTGCGAGATCAATTCTAAGTTTTCTCAACAGTGTTTGTTTCATCCATCCCAAGTTGTCTTTGTTTTCCCGCCCTCCCACCCCTTTTTCTTCAAGTACTCAGATTTCTTAATCATGTATCCTTTTATTTGTGGGAAGTCTCTTCATTCTTTTCTTTCAATGTTCTTATCGGTGATTTCCCATGAAGTAGTTTCAAGTTCATCATCCTTCATTGTTGTTTCTTCTCGGTGGATCCAATTCAAGCTTTCGATATTCATCATATTCCTTTCCTCGTTTCTAATGCTTTCTCATGCCGATCTTGTCACAGCCCAGATCAGCCCTAGAGCTTGCTTGTAACTAGTGGCATTGCATCCATGCATCATGTTTGAATTTTCATGAAATTTGAAATGGGGATGACCAAGCCCTAGCACTAAAACAATTCAAATAGGTTCAACTTCAAAGTATCATCAAAGAACCCAAATTGGTTTGCAAAAATGTTCATGATTAATGGAAAAAGGTGAAAACCATATCCAGATATGATGGATATTTTTCCAAGACATTTTTGGATATTTGAATAAACCATATTGTATATAATATTTTTAAATGCTCCAACAATTCTGTAAAATAGTTAAGGGCCTCTGTAATATTTCAGTTAATGCCCAAAATTATTTTCAGGATTTATGAAATGATTTGGTTTATAAACTAAATCAAAACAGAGCAAATAATAGAAAAACAAAAAGCAGTTAAAAAGGAAAGAGAGAGCTCACCTGGCAGCCACTTACCTGGCCCACGAACCGGCCCAGCCTTCTCCCCCCTCCCCTCGCTGGCCCAGCTGGTGGCCCAGCCCACCACCGCCTCGCCGTTCGTCGTCTTCCTCTGCCAGTAGGCAGAGGCGAGGCGTGGCACTTGCCCGACGCCCACCGACGCCACCTCCTCCCTCCCAGCCTGCCTGGCTCCCCCTCGACGCCCGGAGATGCCACGCACACCCCCCGACCCCCTCGCTCTCTCCCTCTCCCTCGTTCCCTCCTCTGTCTCGCTCTCTCTCCCGAACCCGAGCAGCGCCCGCCCGCCCGGCGTGCACCACAGCGGCCACGGCCATCCCCGAGCCGCCCGAGCTATCCTCGAGCTCCGCCACCTCGTTCCCTACCTCCTCACCGAGTCACACGACCGAGAAGCCCAGCGCCGCCCGACGCGTCTTTCCCTCCTCGGCCAACGAGGATCGCCGCCGACCCGCCATTGCCGTTCGGTTTTCCCCGAGCCCGCCGTCCACCTCTACGGGATCCACGTGAGCTCACCGCCTGCTTCCCCTCTCCCCATGGTCGATTGCTCCCCTAACCGCGCCAACCGCCAGACTCCGAGAACTCTTCGCCGCCGGCCATGGCGCGCGGCCAGGCTGTGGCCACCCTAGCTTGCGCCCGAAAGCACGCTACCAAGTTCGCCGCCCTCCCAGAGCCCGCAGCGCCTTCTTCCGCTTTCCCCTCTAGTGCACCGAAGGCCGAGCTCGAGCTCGCCTCGAGCTCCGGCTGCCGCCCTAGGTCGCCACGGCGCCGATTCCGCCACCGACCCAGCTAACCCACCAAGAGCTTGGCTCATCCCAGCTCCACGTGGATACCTCCGCGGCCCATTTGGTCGCCGGAGTGGCTAAACCACTCTCGCCGGGCTGGCTCGCTGGCGGCTGACGCCGGCAGCCGACGCCGACTTTGACCACCAGTGGGCCCTAGTTGACCTGTTGACCCGATGACGGTGGGGCCCGCCATACATTAATTAATCAGGTTTAGTTTAATTGATAATTAGCTAAACTAATCACGACATGCGGGACCCGGCTGTCGGGTTTGACCGGACCATAACCTGTTGACCATCGACGTCACATTGACGTCGGTATTTAATAACTAGTTTTACGGATTTAATTTAATTCAGGAAATTTGAGAAAATGCCCCAAACTTCAAATATTCATAACTTTTTAATCTGTAACTCCAAATTAAATAATTTATATATGAAAATGATCAGAAAAATATGAAGAATCTGTTTATGGCACTTTCATGCATGATTAAACAAGTTAACCTCATTGAATAGGATGAATCATGATTAGGGCAATTTATGAAATAACATTTGGAGTTGGAATTTGTTCTTGCTTGAATTCCACTTCAATTAACCTGGCTAGACATTGCATTAGGTGAATTCAGTACCTTAACATGACATGTCATTCATGTGAATGTGCATTGCATTGATTGTGCTCTCTCTTGTTTGCCGGTAATTGTCCCTCTCGATGAGCTGACGTTTCGACGATTGTTCGATGACACCGATGAAGAACTATATTATCTTGAAGTGCTGTGCAAGCAAAACCCCTTGTTCATTCCGATATAATCCCACTCTCTCGCTCCTGCTCTATTTTACTGCATTAGGACAACAACGACTCATGTGTTACTTGCTGCGGTAGCTGAACCCCTTTATCCTCTGCATGACTTTTGTCATTCCACAAGAATTAGATGAAACCCACTAGCATGAGTAGGAGTTGTTTGAGCCATGTTGTGCCTACTCATTCATGCTTGTTGTCATGCCTGCCATCGCTTAGAGTTGAGTCGGGTCTGATTCATCGAGAATGAATTGGAATGGTTGTGTGAACATGTCCTACTGTGTGTGAGCTAAGTGTGTGAACACGATTTGGTAAAGGTGGCGGTGAGAGGCCATGTAGGAGTACATGGTGGGTTGTCTCATTGCAGCCGTCCTCGTGAACTGAGATCTGTGTTTGTGATCCATGAAACAGTTACTACCACGCATTGGGCCCGAAACCAATGGACCCTCTCGGCTTCTTAACCACTCTTGTCCTCGGTCCAGGAGTTGCAAGTAGTTTCGGTGTTTGTAGCATCTTGGGGCCGCACGCAACGCTGACCATAGGGGTGGGTTGTGTTGCGGTAGGCACCGTGGGTCTGTGTACCGATTCGCCTGCTTGGTGTCTCGGGAACCCTGCACACATCGTTCGGGGCTGTATGGGAAACCTCGGCCGGACTCCTGCGGATGGAACCCGAATAGGCGATAAACCTGGACTTGGGACTTGTGTGTTTAGGTAGGTCGTGGCCGACACCCACGTTGGGCTTCCGCTTGAAGGTTGCCGAGTACATGTCGTGTAAACGGGCGGTAAGTGGTGAGAGCGTGTGTGAAGAAGTACACCCCTGCAGGGTTAACATGATCTATTGAATAGCCGTGTCCACGGAGAAGGACTTCGGGTTTCCTATATCAGTTCATAGACAAGTGAAAGTGGATACTCTAAAATACGCAAGATAAGCGTGAGTGCTATGGATGGCGTTCTCGTAGGGAGACGGAGCGGGTCCATAGTGGTGTATTGATATGGTGAATATGTGGACTCGTGTGTGCCACCTCAAAAGAGTTACTTGCGATCGTAGTTTAGGATAGCCACCGAGTCAAAGCTGGCTTGCTGCAGTCAAACTCCACCACCCCCTTTTGATAATGATGCATATGTAGTTAGTTCTGATGTAAGTCTTGCTGAGTACGTTTGTACTCACGTTTTCTTATTTTATGTTTTGCAGAGAGACTTCGTTCTCGCTAGTAGTTCCACGTGAACTTCGACATTTAGCTTGTTACCTCAGCTACGATCTTGTGCCCTCGGCAGGATCTGGTAGATAGTCAGGCTTCTCAGCCTTCTTCATTTATAGTTGTATGTACTCACACATGTTTAGCTTCCGCTTGTGCTTTGACTTGTATGCTCTGAGTGTTGGGTCATGAGACCCATGTTTATAATATCTCGCTCCTCGGAGCCTATTGAATAAATATTTGAGTCGTAGAGTTATGTTGTGATGCCATGTTGTATCTACGCATATTGAGCATAATGTGTGTATGTTTGAAATGCTTGGTATGTGTGGGATCCGACAAACTAGTTGTTTATCCTTGGCAGCCTCTCATATGGGGAAATGTAGTCTCGTGCTTACGGCGATAGTAGTCCGCTTCTGACCCGGTTCACCGGAGTCCTGCTAGCCCAAAGACTACTGCTTGGACACTTGATCGGCCGGCATGTGTTTCACTTCGTTCCTATTTCTGTCCCTTCGGGGTAATGTCAAGCGGTGTTATTCGGAGTCCTGCCTAGCCTGCTTCAGCCAGGAATACCGGTGTCCTGTTTGAACTGTGCTACAGCCCGAATTTATACGTTGATGACCGACATGCTCGATGTGATTCATGTATGCCTGTCCCCATGGGTTAGCGCCGCTTTGGGTTCACGACTAGCCATGTCGGCCCGGGTTGTCATATGGATGCTAGCGACACTATCATATACGTGAGCCAAAAGGCATAAGCGGTCCGGGCCATGGTAAGGCGACACCCGTGGGAATACCGTGCGTGAGGCCGCAAAGTGATATGATGTGTTACATGCTAGATCGGTGTGACTAGGATCGGGGTCCTGACAGATGCACCTCTTAATCATTCACTTCTCGCTATTCATTTGTTCAGGAGTGTTGAAGATATCTCAGAAGGCGCGTCTTGTCATTCCAGATCCGTTCAAGATATTTCAAGTTTGTTATCCCATTCAAGCCATTTAATTCTTCCGGTGCAATCTTTATTTCAAGCAATCCTTCAACGGTGTTTTCTTTGATTGGGCCCTAATCCACAGGTCTTTTCCCAGGATCTTACCTGACTCTTCTATTTTCCCGGAGGTATTCTCTAGTTCTTTTCAAAGTTTGACGTAAGAATGAATTTTCATCAGTCACATGCCTTCTCCTAGGCCGCTTTCAAATTCTTTTCATCTCTGGCTCAACCTTTCCTCTTTTAATCCTTCTGGAGTTTCTCAACAATTTGGTGGTGTTTCTCCTCGTCATTCTCAGCATGTGAAGACCGAAGAAGAGTTTCTCTTAAATCTTGCTCCATTCACTTCAAGATTCATGGTTCTAGCTTGATGCCATCCTCTCATAATTGTTTTCGATCGTGAGTATTCTTTTTACCCATCCGGAGCATTTCATGAGTTGTTTCCATTTCTTTCCTCCGAAGGCCATCATGTCATAATTCTTCATTCTCAGCGTGTAGCTATCATTCTCCAAATCTTACCGGTGAATCATTCAAATATCCTCTAATCAGTTCATGATCTCTTCATTCTCTTGTATCTAAATTCTCTCAAGCATCTTCATTCGTTTTCCAATTCTTCCCAGTGAATTGTGCCTTTGCTATGTTCATTTTCAATTCTTATGGTGGTTCATTCAAGATTTCACTTCCTTCGTTATCATATTAATTCATTCGTTGTTTCCAAATTTCACCGGTGGTTCCATCAATACCTTCTCAAGTTTGCGCTATATCGCTCTTAATCCTTTCTATGGGAATAAGTAGTATGCCAAATCCATTGCTTGTCATCAATTTAATTTGATGAAGGATAAGCATACAATAAATCTTATTCTTATTTCCTCGAGTTGATTAATTCTTTTCTTAGGAGATTGTTCATGATGAAGTAATTCTAGTTAAGTGTTTTCATCTTTTCTTTTCCGGAGTTCCAAGTCCTCTCGGTTATATAATCGTGAAGCTCCATCTAAATCATCGCAAGGCGTCAACTTGTGTTCTCAACTTCTCTTTCTTTTTATCATCCTTTTTATTACGGAGTTCTTCATGGAGGCTCTACAGGATGGTTTGTCAAGGATTCTTTTCATTCTTCAATTGTTCTTCACCATTTTCTCGAAGTTATGATCCGTCAAGCCATACTTCAAAATAAACATGGTGCTCAACACATGTTTTTTTTTGAGGAGTTCAAGCATTCTTCATCTTGCATTCCAAAGTGCAATTCGTTCTACCTTATCATTTGAGGTGGTGTTATGTCATTCTTGACAATTTGAGTTCGTGTTTCATGATTAACATGTTGTCAAGAATGAGATATTTTAAATCCACCAATCTCTTCGTTGGAGTCATCTTGTGTCATGTTTCACCTAAAGCCTTCCCTATGGAATGTTGCTATTATGGTGTTTATCAATGATCCAAGTTATCTCTCTATCATCTTGGTGGAAGAAGTTTTTCATCTCTTGGTGCTCTCAATCAAATCTATGGTTTCCATTTGTGGCCGGTTGTCACCTCATAGTCTTGAGATGTTTTCCATAAGCCCACTACAAGCTTATCCTTTCGTTGTTGGTTTTCCAACAGTTCCGTTCTAACCTTCTTGGAAGGGTGCTTTCCAAGCTCTTTTGTGGCAGAATTGGCATTTTCTTCTCCATTCTTATTCCAATGACCGATCTTCTATTCTTTCTCCCGGAGGCTTTGTGATGTTGCTCTCTTCACCCATCATATCGCTTTGTCAAGATCATGTTCTTTTATGGCTTATCCATTTAACCGGAGTGTTGTGTCTATCATCCCTCTTTTAGCCGGAGTCTCATCCAAGTGCTTTCAATTTACCAAGTCCATATTCTATACCTTCCATTTACAACCAGAGTGTTTTCGTAATTGTTCTTTATCGTTCCTTGTACATCTTGTTTCAACCGGAGTGCTTGCATGTACTTCTTGTCCATCGTAACCATTTTTGTTTGTCTTTCAACCTACAAGGTTCTTGCAATGTTCCTTGTTCCTCTTTTCTATCGAGTGTTCTCAATTTCGTTTCAACTCTGTTGTCTTCTTCTTTCAACTTTCCAACCTCTCAAGGTTCATTGGTTTCACTCGTTTCTCAAAGAAGCAACTTTGTTTTACCTCTTCCTCTTCTGTTTCTCTCCGGTGCCATCCCTAGATCTCGGGATGAGATCCTTTCGTAGTGGTGGAGTGTTGTAACGCCCCGGATGTAACTTTCCATATTCGTAACCTCCAACTCTTGCCTTTTCCGGAGATGTGATATGTTATTTCCTCCGTGGTTGGGTTTTTGTCTTTCGTTTTGCATTTTGTTCATGTCTTGCATCTCATCTCATGGCATCATGTGCATTGCATCCACATGTTTTCATAAAACCCGTACCCATTCTTAGTTGCCGCGTCCCCCTTGCTTTCGTTGATCGTTCCGAGTCCAATCGGGTTTTCGCTCCCCTTTTGACCGTGACCACCTAACCTCTCTTGCCAGTGCATCGACCCCTCTTGCGTGCGTCCGAAACCTGCTCCGAACCCGAACCGCTCAGTCGTGACTAGTGCGTTGGAATCATCTTCAAACATCTCTAAAACATCTCCGTTTTTTCATTTGAACTTCCCTACCTATTTATTCCGGCCGTTTGATATCGATCGGAGGGACTAGGTACCCCTAATCTAAAACACTTGCTATATATATAGGTCCAACCCTAGGATCTAGGGATCATGTCCCATCCATCCCCACGCCGCCGCCACTCCACCGAATCCCCCTCGGGATCTCCCCGACCGATTCACCCAACCAGCGCTCTCCTCCTTCTCGTTCCAGATGCCCGAGCCCCCAATCCAAAATTCCTCTCGGCCTCCACCAGCAGCCTCCGACCATCTCCCTCGGTTTCAGCCCCCTCCATCCACCAGCGCCTCATGCCTCCTCCCTTGGTCCTGGACGCGTTCGTCCGCCCGCAGCCGTCGTCGTCCACGCCCGCAGGAGCCAGCAGCTGCAGCCCCGAGCCCTCTACTACTTTCCCGCCGGCGTCCGAGGCTGCAGCCTCCTCGTCCACGACCACCTCACCTTGCCGGAGATGAGTGCCTCGACAGGCCCGCTCCTTTTCCCCTCCTACTTCTCTATCTCTCGTTCTCACGATCTCCCTCTCCCTCTCTCTGTTTTCACTCACAGGAGAACGCCATGGAAGCTGCAAGGAGCTCAAGCCCGCCGCCCCTGCCGCGTTGACCACCGTTCGCTCCAGATCCGCCCCCCTCAAGCCGGATCCCGTCGCCCCGATCCCATTCCGGCCGGTCCCCGAGGCCGCCTCATGAACCCTGCATCATCTTTGCCGTTCCCCTGCCATGGCGTCTCGGCCTCCTCTGCTCCCGCACCCGCGCTTGGGCCATGTCTCGCGCAAGGCCTAGCGCGCCCCCTGCCGGCCTCCCTCTCCACCAACCGCCCATGAGCCCATGGTGGCGCTTTGGCCCAGCAGATTCGGCCCGATCTATTTTTTTTTCAGATATGTGATTTTTGCATTATCCCAGGATTTACCAGTTTTACAGAAAACCCCCTCATGTTCATGCATTAATAACTCACAAACCGTGCATCGGTTTAAAATGATTTAAACATGTAAGATGCTTAGTTTTTCATCTAGTTTCATAATATGACACTT
Organism: Aegilops bicornis; assembly: GCA_021605145.1. Classification (NCBI taxonomy): domain Eukaryota; kingdom Viridiplantae; phylum Streptophyta; class Magnoliopsida; order Poales; family Poaceae; genus Aegilops; species Aegilops bicornis. Next base: position 570,066,937 of record CM038669.1, on the reverse strand, counting down.
TCATCCCTGTTTAAAATGTTTAAAATTCTGTTTGATTAAATTTGCTCAAATGCCATGTTGAAATGATTTATTTCATAACTAATTAACCGTAGCTCCATTTTAAATAAACTTTATATGTAAATGGGGTGGAAAAATGCCTAGTTTAACATGGAGCACTTTATTTTCCTGTTTAACAACATTAAAATATGGTTTAGGGCAGAACAGTACCAATTTTGAAATATGCATGTCGGGATTTTTCGGAATTGTTGTTTGTTGTTCCAAATTTCATTTAAACTTGCCTAGATAGGTAGTTTAATTATGCTTCACCTCTTGCCATGTTTAACAACATTTAACATTGTTTGGTAGCTTAAACGAGATTAAACTAAATATGTCTATGTGGTGTTTTGTCAATATGCAACTCGTTGCATATCGAGCTCCACTTAACTTGTAGCATTGTTCGTTGCACCTTGTCATGCCATGCCTCATTAAACCGGACATGCATCATACTTGGTTGTGCAACATGCCATGATTATGTGATGGTTGTTTACTATGTTGTTTGCTTCTTTCCGGTTTGCTTCTCTCGTTAGCTTCGGTTTCGTTCTGGAGTTGTGAGGATTCGTTCGACTACTCCCGGTTGTCTTGTTCATGGAATCGTTCTTCTTCCTTGCGGGATTTCAGGCAAGATGACCGTCACCTTAGGTCTCATTACTATCATTGCTATGCTAGTTGCTTCGTTCTATCGCTTTGCTGCATTACCTACCACTTGCTGCTCAAGCCTCCCAAATTGCCATGAACCTCTAACCTTTGTCACCCTTCCTAGCAAACCGCTGTTTGGCTATGTTATCGCTTTTGCTCAGCCCTCTTATAGCGTTGCTAGTTGCGGTGAAGATGAAGATTGCTCCATGTTGGATTATGTTTATGTTCGGATATCACAATATCTCTTATATATTTAATGCATCTATATACTTGGTAAAGGGTGGAAGGCTCGGCCTTATGCTCGGTGTTTTGTTCCACTCTTGCCGCCTAGTTTCCGTCATATATCGGTATTATGTTCCCGGATTTTGCGTCCCCTAACGCGGTTGGGTGATTTATGGGACCCCTTGACAGTTTGCTTTGAATAAGACTCCTCCAAAGAAGGCCCAACATTGGTTTTACCACTTGCCTCACCTATTACCTTTCTCCCTTGGGAGTCGCGCATCCCAAGGGTCATCTTTATTTTAGCCCCCGGCCAATGCTTGTCTAAGTGTTGGTCCAAACTAGAGCCACTTGCGGCGCCACCTCGGGAAACTTGAGGGCTGGTTCTAGTTATGCGTCTTGCTCATCCGGTCGTGGCACGAGGCGAGATCTGTGGCTACTATCGGGGATGTCGACGCCGGGAGGTCTTGCTGGTCTTGTTTTATTCTGTCGAAATGTCTTGTAGCCGGGATTCCGAGACTGATCGGGTCTTCCGGGGAGAAGGAATATCCTTCGTTGATCGCGAGAGCTTATCATGGGCTAAGTTGGGACACCCTGCAGGGTTTGAACTTTCAAAGCCGTGCCCGCGGTTATGTGGCAGATGGGAATTTGTTAATATCCGGTTGTAGTAAACTTGAAGTAAACTCTTCTAAAATACACCAACCGTATGCGTAACTGCGTGAGTGTCTCTTTTCGGGGTTGATCGAGAGGAGAACACGGTTTCTGGGTTATGTCTGACGTAAGTAGGAGTTCAGGATCACTTCTTGATCATTACTAGTTGACGACCGTTCCGTTGTTTCTCTTCCCGCTCTCATTTGCGTATGTTAGCCACCATATATGCTTAGCCGCTTCTGCAACCTCACCACTTTACCCTTCCTTTCCCATTAAGCTTTGCTAGTCTTGATACCCATGGTAATGGGATTCTTTGAGTCCTCGTGGCTCACAGTTTACTACACCACCGATTGCAGGTACAGGTTTGCGATGATCATGACGCGAGAGCGATGTTGCTTGTTTTGGAGTTCTTCTTACGCTTCTTCGATCGGGGATAGGTTCCAGTCGGCAGACTGGGCTAGCGGTGGTGGAGATTGTTTGAGTTTTTGTTTATGTTTCATCCGTAGTCGGATGTTGATCTTATATGTTGTATTGTTGTATTCATGTGACATTGTATGTCTTGGATGTATCCCCACTATTATGTAATGTTGATGTAATGATATCCACCTTGCAAAAGCGTCTTCAAGATGCGCTTCTATCCTTGGTGGGACCTTGAGTTCCTTTAGGATAGGGTCGCATCTTAGGCGTGATTTCTTCTTGGCTATATGCGAGCAGACGAAGCCGGGTGTGTGGAGAGTGACGAGTCGGTGGCCAGCTTCGTCGTGTCTGCCGCCATCATTAAGGAGAAGTAGAACACGGGAGGCCGCCGCCACTTGGGACCCATGAAGGCCACCGCCGAGGCGACGCATCATGGATTCAGTGTGGTTTCTTTCGCTTCGTCTCTTCCGAGGACCTTCGTTGACCCCGCAAGTGTCCTGACGGACATGAGGAAGACAAATGGATCATGGTGACCATTTAGAACTAAAATAAGTCTAGATATATCCATTTCTAGGACAAGTATTTCCGGACGGAGGGAGTATTAATTATACAAGAGAGCCGGATTGGCAACTCTTAGTTCATGTAAATGCAACGAAATCCATCAAGTTTATATGAAGATCCGCATTTTTTACACTAAATCCTTCATGCTTATATGAAATTAGTCCGTGTTTGCATGAATTTCATTTGGTTGGTTAGAGTTGTAAAAATGTATGCCGCTGGCGTTTGATGTCGTCCTCCGCGGAAGGAAGCGGGAGGAAATTTGCCGGCTGCCGTTGGAGATGCTCTTTATGCTGGAAATAATAGAGTGACATCCAATCCATTTGAGTTAATTGCTGTATGATTGTCCCTCTATAAAAGTTAATTGCATGTACGGTGTACATGTGACTTGCAGGTGGTGGCTACAACTTCGCATGAAAGTTAAAAAGAAACAAGTCCATCCTTAATATTCTAAGTACTCTGTGGGTTCCAATCACAAGTCTGATGCGAAAGAAGTACATATTAAATACGTAGAGTAATATATAATATAAAAATCTAAAGTTAAAAGACAGAATTCGAACTCATGTCATCGCGCTGTGAGCATCCGACGCTAACCAGCCCAACACATTTTTGTTGTAGACCATGCTGGAGATATATCTCCATGTCTACTCTTATATATACTCCATTCGTTCCTAAATATTTGTCTTTTTCAGATTTCAAATGGACTACCACGTACGGATGTGTACGTAGATATATTTTAGAGTGTAGATTCACTCATTTTGCTACGTATGTCTTTTCAGGAAGGGGTCAGATTTGTCCTTGATTTATTTATGAGGTATCCAGATGGCACTGCACCGCCAAGAAAAGAGGGTAACATCAAAATTATGGACTACTTTTTTGAGTATGTTGGTAAGGTCCGGTCATAGTCACTTGTTGAAATCTCTAAAGAGACAAATACTCCCTCCGTCCGGAAATACTTGTCATCAAAATGGATAAAAGGAAATGTATCTAGACGTATTTTAGTTTTAGATACATCTCTTTTTATCCATTTTGATGACAAGTATTTTCGGACGGAGGGAGTAGAAAACAGAGTTGGTGATGATGGCGTGCGTGCCATCCTGCAATATAGGCCGTCGGATTTATATCTAACGGATAGGAAAGAAACTATGGCAATTTTGCAAAAATATACCCACACGTCTCTCCATGTTCGCAAATAAGGCCTTCCCTCGTTCAGCCTTTTCTCTCACAAGATAAACTACTCATACAAATGCATCTTGATGTTCCGTGCAACGAACGTGCAGCTAGCTAATTTCTTTTAAAATAGTTGCTGCGATAATTGGGTTGAAGTGATATATTTTATGTCTGCCCCGAATGATTTCAGATTCACTAGTAGTAACAAAGAAAAGGTTGCCTTGTTAATTAATAGAAAACAGGGTGAAAACTATCACATGAGGCCGGTAAAAACAAGGCACACTGGGTTGACATCATCGTCACTACAGTTGTGCTTGTGAGAAGTCTACATATCGAGGGGCTACCGAGCGAGGCACCGAGACACAATGTTCGAGAGAGAAACCAATTGACAGATTATGATTAGGTCGAGTTGTCACCCTTCTGCTGTCATTGTTGGGGGGGGGGGGGGGGGAGAAAGACGTATCGAGAGTGTGCGCGGTAGGCACAGAGGCACAACTAGCGAGTGTGTGTGTGTGTGTGTGTGTGTGTGTGTTTGAAAGAGGAGTAGCTAGATTATTATCAAGATCGATGTGCCACCCTACTCCTTCGGTGCCGGGTAGTGTGTGTGTGTGTATGTTTGAGAGAGAATCCAGTCGATAGATTAGTATCAAGATCGAGGTGTCACCCTACTCCTTTGGTGCGGGGTAGTGTGTGTTTATGTTTGAGAGAGAAGCCAGTCGATAGATTAGTATCAAGATCGAGGTGTCACCCTACTCCTTCGGTGCGGGGTAGTGTGTGTGTGTGTGTATGTTTGAGAGAGAAGCGGTCGATAGATTAGTATCAAGATCGAGGTGTCACCCTACTCCTTCGGTGTTGGGAAGTGTGGGTGTGTGTGCGGGGGGCAGTGACACTCACATATCTCTACTCTTATAAAAAACAGAGTTGGTGATGATGGTGTTCCTGCCATCCTGCAATATAGGCCATCCGATTTATATCCGATGCAGGGAAGGAAAATATGGCAATTTTGCAAAAGATACCCACACCCCTCTCCGCATTTGCAAATAAGGCATTCCCTCGTTCATCCTTTTCTCCCACAAGATAAACTTCTCATACAAATGCATCTTGATGTTCCGTGCAACGCATGGGCATCTTGCTAGTAGGGAGAAGGAGTTTGTGTGACACATATCTAGCTATATTAAGGGATAGGTAGATAGCATATGTGTGAGAGACATTATTATACTTTGAGACATTAGTGGCTGTGGGTGGGCGGAATTAAAGGGGTGGGCGTGTTAGACATAGAGAGCGTGTGTGTTTCTGTGCGAGAGACTTGCAGGATGGGGTAGAAAGATGAATTTAACCTGATGGAGGGAGAGAAATACACAAAGTGCGCGTGTGTGATTCCGATGCCCACAGGGAAATGAGATATGTATGTGTGTCAGAGAGATTGCACAATTCATTCAACTATCACTATCTAGTGATCGTGGACGTGCATCGCTTGAACATAAGTCAATATCTACTTCGTATCGTGGCCAAAGGTACAATATCGATTCAACGCTTTAAAGATTGGACACTCACATATCACATTTTTTTCTATTTAAATAAACCTTTTCAGTTGTGCATGCCAAAGTTACAGTGATGTTTCTTCAAACAACCAATGTAGCTATCATGTACATGCACAATTGTTACTCTTGCATTCAAATTCATTAGTCTTGGATGATTTAAGTTTCTATTTTGAAGTAATATATGTAATATTCATATATGAATTCAACGGGTATGCAATTTATGAAATGGAGGCTATGTAATCATATGAGGTAACACTTTTAAGTAGCTAACTACAATATCCATTTCTTTTTGTGCGCCTCTACACTAACACGTCAATGCATTATGTTTACAGTAAATAACCAATGGCACTAAATTATCTATTTACACGAGAAATACATAGGCTGAGCGTTTGATCCCTTTTTTTGTGAACACGCTACTACACCCGTACGATTGGCCGCGCCCATGTGAACGTCCAAGTTATCGGCGCATCATCCCGAGTTATTTTCTTTTTTTCTAGGGTGGACTTCACACCAGTTATTAACTGCTGACGCGTGCCCCGTGTACACAGTCTAGCATGACCTTCCCGCTAGCACGGTCCAAAATTAGTTGAAACTGGATACGAACGATCACGCAAGCGGCAAAATCTCCCGCCTCATACTAAAATATCCGCCACCTTAGTCTTTACCATGCGAAATCCCCCTTTTGTCCTTGGTGCACGGAGACCAACAGTTACAATACCGCCCTCATCTACATGATAGGTCGGGGCTGCTTGGTAACTTCGGTTCCCCCACTACACGCCACCCCATTTCCTCCCTCCCGCAAAAGCGACCAACTCCACAAAGACTGCACCATCTTACATCACGCCGTCTGCATTTCATCGCCCTTTCTCCCTCCTCTCGAAACCCTAGACTACCCATCCACCGGCGCACCATAGCCCATTCATCGCCAAGGCGTCCACCTCGCTGGATCTCGCCTCGCGGCCGCATCTACCACTCCCACCTCCCCTAGAAACAAGTAGACTGCTCATCCACCACTGTACCACAGCCCATTTAGTGTCGGCCTTGTCCACGGCGCCGGATCTGCTTCGCCGGTACTCTCGTCAACCGCCGCGCATCTGCAGCAGCTCATTCATACTCCCCACTGGAGACGCTTCGTCCACACCCCCCCGGAGCCGCCCCACCGACGCCCCCGTCGACGGCCTCTGATCCTCTTCGCCGACACCTTCCTCAACCATACCGGAGCCGCTTCGCCAACACCTTCCTCAACCCTACCAGAGCCGCTTCGCCGACACCATCATCAACCTACCGGAGTAGCTTCGCCTATACCATTCTCAACCCTACCAAGGACGCTTTGCCAACTCACAAGTCCACGGCCTCAGATCCGCTTTCTCACACCCTCATACAACCTACCGGAGCAGCTTCTGATGCCCCATCCACGGCCGCAGATCCGCATCGTCGAAACCACCCTTAACCCAACCACTGGAGCAGCTTTTGACGCCGCGTCCACGGCTGCAGATCTGCATCGTCGACACCATCCTTAACCCAACCACCGGAGCAGCTTCTGACGCCCCATCCACGGTCGCAGATCCGCGTCGTCGACACCATCCCTAACCCAACCACCGGAGAAGCTTCACCTACGCCCTCGTCCACGGCCACAGATCCGCTTCGCCCACACCATAGTCCACCCTTCCGGAGCCGCTCCATGATACGTCCATTTTGCATCATGCTTTTATATCGATATTTATTGCTTTATGGGCTGTTATTTCACGTTATTTCACAATACCTATGGCTATTCTCTCTTATTTTACAAGGTTTACATGAAGAGGGAGAATGCCGGCAGCTGGAATTCTGGGCTGGAAAAGGAGCAAATATTGGAGACCTATTCTGTGCAACTACAAAAGTCCTGAAACTCCATGGAATATCTTAAAATGAATAAAGAAAAATCGTCGCCAAAGATGAAGGCCAGGGGGCCCACACCCTGCTCACAAGGGTGGGGGGCGCCCCCCTGGGGCGCGCCCCCCTACCTCGTGGGCCCCCTGGTGGCTCTCCGATGCCCATCTTCTCCTATATGAAGTCTTTCGATGAGAAAAAAATTCAGAGGCAACCTTTCGGGACGAGACTCCACCGCCACAAGGCGGAACCTTGGCAGAACCAATCTAGGGCTCCGGCGGAGCTGTTCTGCCGGGGACACTTCTCCCGGAGGGGAAATCATCGTCATCATCATCACCAACGCTCCTCTCATCGGGAGAGGCAATCTCCATCAACACCTTCACCAAAGCACCATCTCATCTCCAAACCCTAGTTCATCTCTTGTATCCAATTCTTGTCCCCAAGTCCGGGATTGGTGCTAGTAGGTTGCTAGTAGTGTTGATTACTCCTTGTAGTTGATGCTAGTTGGTTTACTTGGTGGAAGATCATATGTTCAGATCTTGTATGCATATTATTACCCCTCTGATTATGAACATGAATATGCTTTGTGAGTAGCTACATTTATTCCTGAGGACACGGGAGAAGTCTTGCTATTAGTAGTCATGTGAATTTGGTATTCGTTCGATATTTTGATGAGATGTATGTTGTCTAGCCTCTAGTGGTGTTATGTGAACGTCGACTACATAACACTTCACCATTGTTTGGGCCTAGAGGAAGGCATTGGGAAGTAATAAGTAGATGATGGGTTGCTAGAGTGATGAAGCTTAAACCCTAGTTTATGCGTTGCTTCGTAAGGGGCTGTTTTGGATCCATATGTTTCATGCTATGGTTAGGTTTACCTTAATACTTTTGTTGTAGTTGCGGATGCTTGCAATAGAGGTTAATCATAAGTGGGATGCTTGTTCAAGTAATAACATCACCCAAGCACCGGTCCACCCACATATCAAATTATCAAAGTACTGAACGTGAATCATATGAACGTGATGAAAACTAGCTTGACGATATTCCCATGTGTCCTCGGGAGCGCTTTTCCTATTACAAGAGTTTGTTCCGGCTTGTCCTTTGCTGCAAAAAGGATTGGGCCACCTTGCTGCACTTTATTTACTCTCGTTACTTGTTGCTCGTTACAATTTACCTTATCACAAAACTATCTGTTACCACTTATTTCAGTACTTACAGAGAATACCTTGCTAAAAACTGCTTATCATTTCCTTCTTCTCCTCGTTGGGTTCGACACTCTTACTTATCGAAAGGACTACGATAGATCCCCTATACTTGTGGGTCATCAAGACTCTTTTCTGGCGCCGTTGCCGGGGAGTGTAGCGCCTTTGGTAAGTGGAATTTGGTAAGGAAAAATTTATATAGTGTGCTGAAATTTTACATCACTTGTTACTATGGAAAGTAATTCTACGAGGGCTTGTTCGGGGTATCTTCACCCCGTCCCAAGAGAGCAAAGAGTTGCTCCTCAACAAACTGAACCTATTGAAAATGAAACTCCTTTTGAAGTTCCTTGGTATGATGGAAAAACTGCTGGCTAATACTTTTACAGGAGATGGAACAAAGCATCCTGATGAACATCTACTCTATGTGGATGAAGTTTGTGGATTATTTAAGCTTGCAGGTATATCCGATGATGTTGTTAAGAAGAAGATCTTCCCTTTATCTTTGAAGGAAGACACATTGACATGGTATAGGCTATGTGATGATACGGGATCATGGAACTATAAAAGATTGAAATTGGAATTTCATCAAAAGTATTACCCTATGCATCTTGTTCATCGTGGTCACAATTATATATATAATTTCTGGCCTCGCGAAGGAGAAAGCATCGCTCAAGCTTGGGGGAGTCTTAAATCAATGTTATATTCATGCCCCAATCATGAGCTCTCAAAAGTGACAATTCTTCAGAATTTTTATGCTCGACTTTACGATAACAATCGCACCATGCTCGATACTTCTTGTCGGCTCTTTTATGATGAAGACTATTGAATTTAAATGGAATTTATTGGATAGAATTAAACGCAACTCTGAAGATTGGGACCTCGGCGAAGGTAAGGAGTCGGTATGACGCCTAAGTTTGATTGTGTTAAATCTTTTATGGATACCGATATTTTCCGTAAGTTTAGCACTAAATATGGACTTGACTCGAGATAGTAGCTTCTTCTTGTGAATCTTTTGCTACTTATGTTGATATCCCTAAGGAGAAGTGGTTTAAATATCATCCTCCCATAGAAGTAAAAGTAGCTGCACCTATTAAAGTTGAAGAAATGACTGTCACTTATATTGATCCTATTGTTCCTTCTTCTTATGTTGAGAAACCACCTTTCCTCGTTAGAGTAAAGGATCATGCTAAAGCTTCAACTATTGTTCGTAAAAGCAATATTAGAACTTATACACCTCCTGAGCAAGTTAAAGTAGAACCTAATATTGCTATTGTTAAAGATCTCTTGTCTGATAATATTGATGGGAATGTTATTCAATTCTGCAGTGAAACTGCTAGAATTGCTAAACCTTGTGCTAAAGATAAACATAGACCTGTGGTAGGCATGCCTGTTATTTCTGTTAAAATAGGAGATCAATGTTATCATGGCTTATGTGATATGGGCGCTAGTGCTAGTGCAATACCCATTGACTTATACAAAGAAATTATGCATGATATTCCACCTATTGAGTTAGAAGAAATTGATGTCACAATTAAGCTTGCCAATAGAGATACTATTTCACCAGTGGGAATTGTTAGAGATGTTGAAGTCTTGTGTGGGAAAACCAAATACCCTGCTGATTGTCTTGTTCTTGGTTCTCCACAAGATAGCTTTTGTCCCATTATATTTGGTAGACCCTTCTTGAATACTGTTAATGCTAAGATAGACTGCGAAAAGAATGGTGTTACTATTGGCTTGGATGATATGGTTCATGAGTTTAATTTCTCTAAATTTAGTAAACAACATCGTGAGGAAGAATTTCCTAGTAAGGATGAAATTTTGGTCTTGCTTCTATTGCCGTACCTCCTAGTGATCCTTTAGAACACTATTTGCTTGACCATGAAAATGATATGTTCATGAATGAAAGAAGGGAAATAGATGAAGTATTCTTTAAACAGGAACCTATTCTGCAACACAATTTGCCTGTTGAAATCCTAGGGGATCCTGCTCCACCCAAGGGTGATCCCGTGTTTGTGCTTAAACCGTTGCCTGATAATCTTAAATATGCTTATCTTCATGAAAAGAAAATATATCCTGTTATTATTAGTGCTAACCTTTCAGAGCATGAAGAAGAAAGATTATTGAAAACTACGAAGAAGCACCGTGCGCTATTGGATATACTCTTGATGATCTTAAGGGAATTAGTCCCACTCTATGTCAACATAAAATAAATTTGGAAGCGGATGCCAAACCAGTTCGTGATCCTCAACGATGTTTGAATCCTAAAATGAAAGAAGTGGTAATAAAAGAAATACTCAAGCTTCTGGAGGCAGGTATAATTTATCCCGTTGCTGATAGTCAGTGGGTAAGTCCTGTCCATTGTGTCCGTAAGAAGGGAGGTATTACCGTTGTCCCTAATGATAAAGATGAATTGATTCCGCAAAGAATTATTACAGGTTATAGGATGGTAATTGATTTCCGCAAATTAAATAAAGCTACTAAGAAAGATCATTACCCTTACCTTTTATTGATCAAATCTTTGGAAAGATTATGCAAACATACACATTATTTTTTTCTAGATGGTTATTCTGGTTTCTCTCAAATACCTGTGTCGGCTAAAGATCAATCAAAGACTACTTTTACATGCCCTTTTGGTACTTTTGCTTATAGACGTATGCCTTTTGGTTTATGTAATGCACCTGCTACCTTTCAAAGATGCATGATGGCTATATTCTCTGACTTTTGTGAAAAGATTTGTGAGGTTTTCATGGACGACTTTTCCGTCTATGGACCCTCTTTTGATGATTGCTTGAGCAATCTTGATCGAGTTTTGCAGAGATGTGAAGAAACTAATCTTGTCTTGAATTGGGAAAAGTGCCACTTTATGGTTAATGAAGGTATTGTCTTGGGGAACAAAGTTTCTGAAAGAGGTATTGAAGTTGATAAAGCCAAGGTTGATGCTATTGAAAGATGCCATGTCCCAAGGACATCAAAGGTATAAGAAGTTTCCTTGGTCATGCCGGGTTTTATAGGAGGTTCATTAAGGACTTCTCAAAAATTTCTCGACCTCGACTAATTTATTACAAAAAGATGTACCATTTGTCTTTGATGATGATTGTGTGGAAGCATTTGAAATACTTAAGAAAGCATTAGTCTCTGCACCTGTTGTTCAGCCACCTTATTGGAATTTACCCTTTGAAATTATGTGTGATGCTAGTGATTATGCTGTAGGTGTTGTTCTAGGGCAAAGAGTTGATAAGAAGTTAAATGTTATCCATTATTATAGGAAAACAGACCATCACTATTTCGTCAAAATGCAAATACAAAGATACCATCTACTTGGCACAATCTACTTTGGTCGATGTTTTCCATAGAGATCCCATTGCCTAATTTAAACGAAGAACGCATGACCCACATTTAAATGAAGAACAATTATTTATTGAAATTGATGGTCCAAGTGGCTGGTTATTATCATATAGCAACACCACCGAAAGCATCATATAGCAGCAGCAGCAGCTCATAGCAACTCATCATACAAAGAACAAGCACTCTTGCAATTCATCATATACCAGCAGCAGCTCATAGCAATTCATCATATAGCAGCAGCAGGAACAGCTCATAGCAATTCATCATATAGCAGCAGCAGGAGCAGCTCATAGCAATTCATCATATAGCAGCAGCAGGAGCAGCTTGTAGCAACTCATCATATAGCAGCAGCAGCTCATAGCAATTCATCATATAGCAGCAGCAGCTCATAGCAACTCATCACACATCAGCAGCAGCTCATAGCAATTCATCATATAGCAGCAGCAGGAGCAGCTCATAGCAATGCATCATATGACTGCAGCAGAAGCAGCTCATAGCAATTCATCGTATAGTGGATCAGAATGAAAATTTGGCAAAAATTCAGAGGAGATCCTCACCTTGTTGGATGAGCTCATCCTTCAACAGCACCTCAAGGCCATGGCCTGGGAGGAGGGAGGGGAATAAGGTGCCTTACGCAAGGTGGCATCACCCGTAGTTGTGCAAATACCACGGAGTAGTGCGTTGGACGAACCACAATGGAGCAGCTATCGGAGACCATGAGAATGAGGCGGTGCCAGAGGGAGGAGCAGCCAGGGAGATTTGCCCCTATCCGCCGGCCATGTAGCCTAGCTGGACATAGCATCGTCGAGGACCAGGCCAGATGGTACCAGTGGCGACGGCTCGCTGGAGGAACCCTAGTGCTGCAGGTAGGGGATCGAGGTAGAGGGAAAGGGGAGAGGAGATGCAAGTGGGCAGGGCAATGAATGCTTGCGTGTTTGTTTTTACTTGAGGGTCACGTGTGACACGGGCGTCAGCAGTTGCATTTTGAGTGTAATATTAGGCAGACAACAGAGTCATTTCACTATTCCCCTTCTCTTCAATTTTTAGTGAGGTTCTACCCGAAACACCCCCCTCCAAAGCGAAATTAGTTAAGCCCAAGCCCATAACTCAAAAATGACTTCTTTACATCTTTTATGGCTTATTTTGACAATATGCCCTGAAAAGGCGGAATCGAATCGCCCTTAACCTGCAATTCAATTGTGCGTGCAATGATGAATCACTCCTGCACCGCTATCTGTACATTTAGGCATCATCATACATGGCATAACCTAATACATGTGCATTCGATTGTAGAATCTGGAATATGCAATGTTTCTGTTAGTTCATACGTTGCACATGATGTTTAAATGCCCCTTAAATCTGGTCAGTCAAGTGATGGTCTTTAAGCCTCCTTCTTTGCTTCTTTTCTTGATATGTAAGATTTGCTCACACATCTGTTCAATTTCTTGTTTGCATCAGCCAGCCATACTAGGACTGTTTGCTTTGATTACTTGCTGTTCTTGACCTAACACTCTAACAGAGCTTGTCAACGATTTAAACACTAAGGCTGCTGTAGTGGGGCCTTGTCTAACTCATAGTTGACGTAAAGGTTTGGCTGTACACTATAGTAGGCTCTCCAAGAGTACCTGGAGATCCAGTTCGAAGGTATGCCTAGTTTTTACATAGTGCAGACATAGTAAAATGCTCATTTCATTGTGTGCAAGTGCAAGAGATGCGGCATGTTTCATTATGTGGTGTTGTTTTGTTATAATCTCATCCTTTTGTGTTCACAGCATGGAAAGTATGCATATTTATCTTCCAAGGAGACGAGTATCTAGTTTGTGTCACCTTGCAGAGGGGGTGTAATGAAGATAAGATTGAGGATTTCCAAGTACAAGATGTTAGGAAGGAGCCTTGCAAGAGAAGTAGGAGCTGCACTGAGCCTCTTCAACCTGCTAAGGTAAGTCACTGTATGCAACTCAACAGTTCAATTCCTTGTTTGTTTCAGGCATAGTTAATTTTCTCTTTTCAATTGCTTTATTTATCCTCAGTTAATGAGATGCCCAAATAATCATGCATGATGTTCGGTACTTGTATCACTATTAGTTGTCATAATTAAAGGCCTTACCATTTAATTACTCTGCCAAAGTGTGCCTGAAGCTTTGAAGTCTATTAACCAACTATTATTGCATGAGGCTCACAATCTAGTTTATACTACGCTAATGATTGCATAGTTTTGCCTGTTGTAGTATGTTTGTATGAAACCCTCTGCTGTTCATTATGCTCCCTAAGACTTTAATTGAGGTACAGAATGGCCAACTGCTTGCTTACTTATATGCAACGTGCTGTCTAAATTTGTAACTTGTCTTTGTTTTCGATTGGGCCCCAACATCATGCTCCTCTAGTGAGCTAAGAGGGATTTCTGTATGCAGGCTGCACAAACTATCTTTTTTATAATTTTTAAAACATCACCTGCTTATGCTTCATGACGTGTAACATTTTTTTTGTGAAAGTGACGTGTAACATTATTGTTAGTCCTGTTTTGCCATGTAGTACAAAATAGTGTCTTGTTCGCTTCAATCGTTGTAACTATATTTTGCCCTAGTCATGTGTACTTACGTAAACATTTGAGGATGAAGTGACATCAACACAAAAATCATGCGGCAAAGCGGCATGGCCGTTACCGAATGATTATGGATTGGAATTGGAATGTCTTGATGTTCTCGAGCATCAACTAGAGGTGGCAAGACAACGTGTACATGATTGTCAACGATAATCAACAAGTTGAGACTGGACATGCGGTGTATTAGATGCAGGAGTCAAAAAATGAAACAAGACACCGAGGTAACCATGAAGGAATTGGAGATTTTGCAGACTGAAATTTGTGCTATCTAAATCCGGCCAATCCTATTTTCTGAAGAGATTATAGTTCAAATGGTAATTATGTTGATGCGCGTCCATGATGTATGAGCTGTATTTGCCGAGTGTATGTAATTTGCTGTTTGTGTATGCTTTATTATCACTGGTGCCGAACCATAATGCCCAGTGGGTATAATCGGCTATAATTTCTTTATTATATAGTGTAGGATTATTCTACCTTTCTATGCCTTGATCTCTTTGTTGTATAATGTATGCTTTTTAGAGGTGATAGTATTGAGTAGGATAATTCTTTGAATATGCTATATCGTTCAAACGGGGCCCAACTCGCCCTACCATGGCCCTTCACGGGCTGTCGGATCCATGGGCCTTCTACGTCTCGTAGGATCCATGGGCCGCCGACTCATTTATGGGTCTTGTACGGGCCTTTAATGGGCCGTAGACGGGCCTATAATGGAAATCATACGTTTTATGGGCTGACCATAACGGGCCGTTAATAGGCCGTATTTGGTGATGCTATGAAAATGGCCCAACAGACTAACGGACCACAAACGGGCCGAATGTAACGATGGGCTAAATTTGGCCCACAAGCGTAAAAATAGCGAACGGGCCGTAGTAAGTAACCGAATGTCGCAAATGAGCCCAAGAATAAATGGCCCCTCGAAGGCGAAGTTAACTTGGGTTGAAACGCCCAACGGAATAACAGCCCGTTAATCAAGATAAAGTGTTGCCTTTGTTCATTACGGGCGAGTTTCACCATGGCCGTTAATGGGTGTAAAGTCTATTTTGTTCATTACGGGCGATTCAAGACGGGCTGCTAATGGGCCAAGAGTTACAAAGGGCCTCATATGGGCCGAAAGATGTCATGGGCCATACATGGGCCAGAAGTGAAAACGGGCTGGAATCATATTGGATGGCCCAGATGACGCTACTGGGCCTAATTCGCATAGGGCATAACGGGCCTTGGGTTAGCGGGCTGTAAATGGGCTATATGCTAAGAGGCCGTTAACAGGCTTTCCATGGGCCGGCCCGCCAGATTTTGACCAAGTCAAACAAGCCGGCCTTTTCACCGGAATGGGCCACTGTTGGGTTGTGCCACGTGTCGACATATCATAGGCACCTTCTGTCCAGTGAGTGGATGACATCTGTCCCAATGATAAGCCGACACGTGTTTCCTCCAGCCAATGATGATTTTACACGTGAAAAATCCCCATTGGTCGGGGCTATTAACGGGTTATCGGATCCAAAACCCGACCTGATAGCTTAACAGCGTTCCGTTTTGGTGGATGCCACGTGTCGGTCACCCTTGACGAAAGCACTTCTGTGACGCGTGATTTATCGTCATGGAAGTGGACACTTCCGTGATGATAATTTTGGTAATGTCATGGAACACTTCTACGGTGACAGGTATGATTATCTTGATTCTGTCATAAATTTGTCATGGATGTACATGCATGACAGAAAATGTGACCTACTGTGACAAACACGTATCATCACGGAAGTGTATTTTTTGTAGTGCATATTGGCATCTTGGCCACAAGCATAGCAAGCATCATCAAAAAGGGATATTTCAAACAAATTCAAGGGATCATAGCAATCATCCTTCGGTAAGTACAAAGGGGAATTAAACAATGTATGAGTTGAAGAGTTACTCTCCTTAGAAGGTGGTCATGGGTGATCAATCCGCTCCTTTTGTTCTTCGCTCTCCTCATCATCTTTTTCATCCAATGAGATCACAGTTTCATAAATTTCTTCTTCCATAGCTTCCTGCAAACTATTACTCTCTTCTTGGACAGCGGAGAATTCCTCAATATATAGTTTAACATAGGCATTAGAAGCATAATTATCATAACAATATTCAAGTATGGCAAAGTTTTCAGATTTGTAGAGAGTAGCATCATAATTTTCAATCAAAGAAGCAATTTCATAAGCACCCTTAAAAGCAACAAATTCTTCAATTTGTTGAACATCATAGTAATTATAAACACCCTTAGCATACGAAGATACGATTCCATTATCAATAAACTCACATTGGTAGGGAACGTGTTTCTTAGGGTTTTCAGAACAACAAGTAACATCATATATTTCACATAAATTCCAAGCATAGCATTGCAAACGTTGAATTTGATCCCATAATAGTTTCCCTTTTTCAGATATACGATGTCGCACATAACAAGCATGCTCATCTAAAGATTTGCCCTCAACTAAGCTAGTTGGGGTTTCAGCACGAGCACAAAGGGATCGAAAATGATCCAAGTAAAAAGCTTCAGGACTGTGATAGATTTTGAGTGGTTCTTCAACCATTGGTGTAGTAGGTACACCTAATTTTTTTTGGTATTTTGTGTTTCCTACCCATAATTAAAGATAGAAAACAACTAAGAACATCAAATAAAAATTACTTAGTGATAAAGCAAACAAGCACACACGAGAATATTCACCCCATGCTATGACTCCAAGAACGGCGCCGGAAAAAAGGTCTTGATAACCCGCAAGTATACGGGATAGTTGTAGCCTCTTTCGATAAGTAAGAGTGTCGAACCCAACGAGGAGCTAAAGGTAGAACAAATACTCTCTCAAGTCCTATCGTCCCATCGACACGACTCTCACGACGCTTGACGTTCGCTTTACCTAGAACAAGTATGAAACTAGAAGTACTTTGTAGGTGTGATAGGATAGGTTTGCAAGATAATAAAGAGCACGCAAAATATAAACTAGGGGCTGTTTAGATAAAGATGCAATAAAGTAAATATAGCGAGTGTGGAAAAGTGGTGATAGGAGTTGTGAAATTGTCCCTAAGCAATTGACTACGTTACTAGACCGGTAATCACTATTGCAATTTGAAAGCACAAGTGCTCCCTAGGTGGTTTTGGTAATTAATGACAATATATCTCTTGTTGGACTAACACTTTTATCTAGTATGTTTCAGATAAGTTCAACAATGGAGTGGCATGGACTAAAGGATGTGGGAACTCCTTCAAGATGCTAAGGACAAAGGATTGGCTCAAGCTTCAAGCTCAAGACTCTTCATTTTACATTTTAGTGATCCAAGATCACATTGAGTCTATAGGAAAAGCCAATACTATCAAGAAGGGATGAGGTGTTGCTTAATGAGCCTTTTGCTTCATGTGCTTAGTGATATGCTCCAAAACCCTCAACTACTTTCCCACATCCACATATGTCCTAAACCTAAAGTCAAACTCGGCCCCACCGATTCTTTCTATCCGCGCCACCGAGTTTGGATGTCTTAGCCAACGCCACAAACCCTAGGCAAATCGGTCTCACCGATAGGGATCTCGGTCTCACCGAGATGGGATTGTAATCTCTCTGTGTATGTCCATTATCAAAATCGGTCTCACTGAGTTTGAGCAATCGGTACTACCGAGATTACAATGCAAACTCTCTGGTTAACTTATTATCAAGATCGGTCCCACCGAGTTTTATAATCGGTTAAACTGAGTTTGCTTGACCAACTCTCTGGTTAGCTAATTAGCAAAATCGGTCTCACCGAGTTTGTGTAATCGGTCTTACCGAGATTACGTTATGCCCTAACCCTAACCATATCGGTCCTACCGAGTAGCATTTCGGTCCCACCGAAAACCCTAATGGTCACATTATTTGCTAAATCGGTTTGACCGAGTTTAACGATTCGGTCCCACCGAGTTTGGTAGATTGTGTGTAATGGTTAGATTTTGTGTGGAGGCTATATATACCCCTCCACCTCCTCTTCATTCGTGGAGAGAGCCATCAGAACGAACCTACACTTCCAAAGATCCTATTTCTGAGAGAGAACTGCCTACTCATGTGTTGAGGCCAAGATATTCCATTCCTACCATATGAATCTTGATCTCTAGCCTTCCCCAAGTTGCTTTCCACTCAAACCCTCTTTCCACCAGGTCCAAATCCTATGAAAGAGAGTTGAGTGTTGGGGAGACTATCATTTGAAGCACAAGAGCAAGGAGTTCATCATCAACACACCATTTGTTACTTCTTGGAGAGTGGTGTCTCCTAGATTGGCTACGTATCACTTGGGAGCCTTCGACAAGATTGTGGAGTTGAACCAAGGAGATTGTAAGGGAAAGGAGATCGCCTAATTCGTGAAGATCTACCGCTAGTGAGGCAAGTCCTTCGTGGGCGACGACCATGGTGGGATAGACAAGGTTGCTTCTTCGTGGACCCTTCGTGGGTGGAGCCCTCCGTGGACTCGCGCAGCCGTTACCCTTCGTGGGTTGAAGTCTCCACCAACGTGGAAGTATGATAGCACCACCTATCGGAACCACGCCAAAAACATCCATGTCTCCAAATTGCGTTTGAATCTTCCAATCCCTTCCCTTTACATTCTTGCAAGTTGCATGTTTTATTTTCCGCTGCTCATATACTCTTTGCATGCTTGCTTGCAATATGTTGTGAATGTTAAACTTGTGCCTAAACTCCACTCAAACTTTAAAGAAACTTAAAAACTGCAACTTTGGTACTTTGTGTCTAATCACCCCCTCTAGACACCTCTTCTCAAGGTCCTACAAGTGGTATCGAGCATTGGTCTCCATTGCTTTGGTTTAATCACCATTGGAGGAAGATGGATGAGTCTACTTTGGGGAGTCTTAGTCATAGAGTGCCTATTCTTGATGGAGAGTATTTTCATGAGTGGAAAAATGAGATGCTTGTTATTTTCAATCAATATCATTTTAACAAGTACATTCCTAGTCCTTGTGCACCTTGTGTTGATCCTATGCATCCTACCCTTGATGAAGCTATTGACATGACTAGGAATCTTAAAACTGTTAATCTTATCACTAGAGGCTTGCCTAGAAACTTGATTAGAATCTTGCCTACTTTTGAGTGTGCCTACACTATATGGAAATTTCTTGAGGAACGATTTCCTGATTATTCTTTGAAAAATCTTGATGAAATTCTCCATAAGTCTATTGCCTTGAGTAACATGAATACTACTGATCCTATGTTTGGTGATCGTCTATTTGAGCTTACAAACCTTATGCGTGCCAAAGGAAATGTTGGTATTATTAGTGACATTATTTCCGAAGCTATAAGAATTCATAAGCAAGATCTGTGTCAAATTCATTCTAATGAATCACCCTCTCTAGGATTTGATCCACCACATGACGATGTTGAACATGGATACTATGATGAGGATGATGATAGTGACTTTGATCTTGATGATGCAATGAGACATTTTGGTCTTATGGCAAATCTTGAGGATATATGTCAGGAGGAAAGGAATGGGTTCTTGATAGTGGATGTACCGATCACATGACCGGAGATAAAGACATGTTTCGTGAGCTTGCTGAAAAGGATGGTCCTCGAAAGTTTGTCACTTTCGGTGACAACTCAAAGGGTAAGGTGGTTGGCCTCGGTAAGGTGGCCATCTCACATGATAGCTCCATTCAAAATGTCATGCTCATTGAATCTCTTGGCTAAAACTTACTTTCAGTATCTAGACTTGCTAATTTCGGTTTCAATGTTCTATTTACTGAAGTAGATTGCCAAGTGTTTCGTCGAGATAATCATAAAATGGTCTTTACTGGTGTGCGTAGAGGTGATCTATACATTGTTGATTTCACTAAAAGGCTCAACCTAAAACTTGCTTCATTGCTAAATCCTCAAAAGGTTGGTTATGGCATAGACGATTAGGTCATGTTGGTATGCGAAACCTTGACAAGCTTATTAAGGGGAATCATATCGTTGGAGTTAATGATGTCATATTTGATAAGGATAGACTTTGCAGTGCTTGTCAAGGTGTAAACAGGTTGGAGGAAGGCATCCGTGAAGAACATCATGACCACGAAGAGGCCACTCGAGCTACTTCACATGGATCTCTTTGGTCCCAACTCTTACAAGAGTCTCGGTGGAAATTCTTTTGGTCTAGTTATAGTTGATGATTTTTCCAGATTTACGTGGGTGTTCTTTCTCGATGATAAATCGCAGGTCCAAAAGATCTTCAAAAACTTCGCTAGGAAGGCCCAAAACCAATTTGAAGTGAAGATCAAGAAGGTTCACAGCGACAACGGAACGGAGTTCAAGAACGCAAATGTGGACACCTTTCTTGACAAAGAAGGGATTTCACACGAGTTCTCGGCTACGTACACACCTCAACAAAATGGAGTTGTTGAGAGGAAGAACCGGACGCTCATCGAAATGGCGAGAACGATGCTTTATGAGTACAAGATGCTGAAGCACTTTTGGGCGGAAGCGGTTGAGACAGCTTGTCATGCAACAAATCGCTTGAATCTTCAAAAGCTACTCGGCAAGACGGCATACGAGCTACTCACCGGTAACAAACCCCAAGTTGGATACTTTCGAGTATTCGGCTCAAAGTGCTACATTCTTGATAAGCATCGTCGTTCTAAATTTGCTCCTAAGTCTCATGAAGGTTTCCTACTAGGTTATGGCTCAAACTCTCACACTTACCGTGTCTACAAAAATTTCACCCGAAAGGTTGAAGAGACGGTAGATGTGAAGTTTGATGAATCTAACGGCTCGCTAGTAGAGCAATTGCCAATTGATGTAGGAGACAAAGACCCTTCGGAAGCAATCCAAGACTTGTCTATTGGCAAGGTCCGTCCAACGGAGGTGAAGGAGAGTACCTTGTCCGTCCAAGTGGAACCTTCTACTTCACGACAAGGTGAACCAAGAGTTGATACGGAAGCATCCACAAGTGGGACACAGCAAGATGAAGAAAACGAGGAAGTGCATCAAGATGAACGTCAACAACCTCCTTCTCCACCACGACAAGAGAACGACAACGCCAACAATGAAGAAGGCCAAGAAGAAGAACAAGATGAAGAAGATGTTCAACGAAGACCCAAGAAAAAGCTTTCACGAGTTCGAGCAAGAATTGCTAAAGACCATCCCGTCGAGCAAATCTACAATGATATTCAAACCGGGAGAATCACTCGCTCTAAAACTCGTTTAGCTAACTTTGTGAAAACTATTCTTTCATCTCTAGCATTGAACCTATGAAGGTCGAAGAAGCATTGGAAGATCCGGATTGGATAAATGCTATGCATGAAGAGCTACACAACTTTGAGAGGAACCAAGTTTGGACATTGGTTGAGAAGCCCGACAACAACCACAATGTAACATCCCAAAATTCTAAATTTTGGAATGTTATATTAGATAAATAACTATGCTTGTTGTCTGATTGTTTGTTTGATTGATTGAGTGAAATTGAGTGGAATTTGAAACTTTTGAAAGTTGGATGAGAGGGAATAAAATGACTTTCCCAAAACTATCCCCTTTTGCCCTTTTTGGATCTCAATGAATTCAATTCCATTCCAACACCAAAACCCTAGAGTGAAGATGAAATGACTTCTTCCATTTGAAATGAAAAGGGTTTTGAAAAGATTTGAATTTCATTTGAGAATATTTCAAATTCAAAGCTTTATGCAACTCAATGATTTTCATGAGGGAAGATAAAATGACTTCTTCAATTATATGAAATATGAGTTGGAAGTTAAAAAGAATCAAATTGAAAGTCATTTGAAGGTATTTTGAAACTCCCTTCAAATTTGGAATTATTTGGATTTTATTCAAAATTATTTTCTCCTAAAAATAAATAAATGGAAATATGGGTAAAATGATTCCTTCAATGGAAAATTAGGAGAAAATAAATTTGAAGTCATTTTGGTATTTTAAAATGAATTTTTATTGGATTTTATTAGAGCAGAAACACTCTTTGTTTTATTTGAATTTTTGTGTATTTTATTTGAACTTGAAAAATAGTTCATGTACTAGGAAATCTTTTTCTGATCATTTTGATATATATATGTCCTATATAAAATATTTATATTTACATATATTTTTCTCTCTCTCTAAATTCAAAAAAAAATGGAAAAGGGAAAAAACCCTCAGCGCCAACCAAAGCGGGTCGAGCCAGCCGAGGCAACCCAGGCCAGAAATAGTCCAGCGCCCTACCGAGCCCGGCCCGCAACAAGCCAGCCAGCGCCCGACTCCCTTACCGTTCGGTCGCCCGACCGATCACCCCCTCCCCTCTCTCACCGACGGGTGGACCCCACCCCGTCGTCTTCCCCTCGCCCACGCCAACCCCCGCCGCCGCCGCCGGAATCCCGAAGGATCCGGGATCCTCCCCGATCCCCTCGCCCGATCGCCCCCTCGTCCAAGTCGACGCCCCCCCCCCTATATATACCCCCCTCGCCCCCTCGCCCGACCCCTCCCTCTCGCCACAATCGCTCGCCGCAGCACCCGAGCCGCCGCCGCGCCATTAGCCCCGTTCCGGCCACCTCCGACCACCCTCGAGCTCCAACGAGTCGACCCCCGAGCTCCCCTCGTCGCGCCGCACCCGCCGGAGCTCCCCGCCGTCGCCCCCGACCACCGGAGACGCCGGAGCACTCGCCGCCTGAACCGCCGTCGCCGTCGTCGCCGCGGTAAGTCGCCGGAGGACGCCCCCACCGTCTGATCTAGACGTAGGGTCTAGATTAGATTCCCCCCGAAGGGGTATGGTTTAGTTAGGTTTATTTTTAATGAACCGGTTTTTATTCCGGTTTAGTTAGGACCAGCCCGAAGCGATTTAGACCGTGTGCACGTTTTAGTTATTTAACGCCTGGTGCGCTAGATAGGCCCATTAGCGCTGATTTTTCTTTTAACTTTATTTTTTCGTTTTCTGTTTTAACAGAATAGTTTCAGTTTTGAAAAATTCATATCTTTTAATCTACTTAGTATTTTTAAGTGATTCTTTTTTTGTTGGTTTGCAAATATATTGTAGTTTCTGTAGAAAATATAATTAGTCATGTTAAAATTATTTAAAATTGCCTTATTTTAGATTTAGACAGAATAGTAATTCTGCCATAAAAAGAGTTAGGAAAATTATTTTTTAGTGATTCTTTTTGCCACAACTTTGTTTTGACATTGCCTAACCGTAGGAATTTATTTGGGCATTTTAGGATCAATAAAAAATTAGTTTTAACCAGAATCATGTTATTCTTATCTAATTACCTAGCTACTGTTTTCCTATTGTTTTAATTAGCAAATAAATTTATTTTTCCTATGTGATAGATTATTCTAGGTTAGTTTCTGTCACTTTAGAGCATGAACTTTTATTTATAATAAATAAAACTTTTATTTTATTTTTCCTACTAGAATTTTGCTTTAGGCCTAATAGGAGTTTTATAATAGATTTTTAAGGTGATTCTTTTTGCTCCTAGTTGCTTGATGAATTCTTTTCTGTTAGGTAGCATAAACCCATGCTTAGGTTCTGTTAAGAAATTTTTTTGTTGTGCAAAACTATTTCTTGATTGTTGTTTGATGTAGTAAACAACTTTGATTTGGATTTCTTCGAGTTTGTCTTTGGGTTTGATTCGATTGTTTTGTGTGTTTCATATTAGTATGTTGTTATGTTAAGTGATCATATGCTTGTATGCTTATATGATTGTTGTTTGCCTCGGTAGAATTTCCGAAGTGCGAAGCTTGCTACCACGAGTCCCTAGCTTTCGAGGATCGTCAGCAAGGCAAGTTCACTTTGACCATGCTTTCATACCTATGTTTTATTGCATTTAGTGGCATCTTGCAACCACCCCTCAGTAGTGTTATTGAATTCTTGTAGTTGAGTGGTATGCATGAGGTAGGAACCCATCACCCTGTTACCAAGCCCGGGACGTTATTTATTTTAATGCTAAGCTATAGTAGACGGGTTTGGTATG
Organism: Aegilops bicornis; assembly: GCA_021605145.1. Taxonomy (NCBI): domain Eukaryota; kingdom Viridiplantae; phylum Streptophyta; class Magnoliopsida; order Poales; family Poaceae; genus Aegilops; species Aegilops bicornis. The sequence continues at coordinate 570,042,763 of CM038669.1, read as the reverse complement.
AGTGCTCGAGAGTGGTGTGAAGAAGGAGGACTCTACGTCAATGACGACAACTCCATGATGGCATCTGCAAGGACTGCATCTTCAAGGCCTCAAGACTTCAAGACTCGAGACAAGAATTCAATACACACTCTGGGTGAAGGATGGTTGACGGGCACCTGGAGAAACCAGTGGTTGGCCGGGATGCATGGAGAAGCGCCATGACATCTTGTGGAAAGCTTCACCCAGACTCAAAGAGACGGAAGAATACTTCATGCCGGGAAGCTTACCTGTGCAACCGCAAGTCAATATGGGCTCTGGCTTGGTTGACCTTAGTTGTGACTCTGGCTGGGACGGTGCTAGCAGATGTAGAACTATGGTAGGATTGGATGAGCACCGGACAGTGGTCAGAGGAACTCTTCGGAAGACCATGTTTCGGTCATCTTGTTCTCAAACACCACGAAGTGCGAGAAGTAAAAGAGGGATCGAATCTTGCGGGTAAAGTGTACAAACCTCTGCAGAGGGTTATAACCTAATCGATTAGCCGTGTCCCGGTTACGGACAATTTGAGCATCTGGACTTGGATCTATCTCGGAACTCTCAACACCGGATTGATAACTTAATGGTGGGCAACTTATGATGATTTTGGGCTATGAGACATCGGTTGGCGGAACCATGTCATGATAGAAAACTCCATAGTACAGACTTCATTTATTCCTTTGATGTAGGGAAAATAAATCAGCTTTTACGCAAACAAAACTCAGACACAGAGCCACAAAGCCATACTGCATATAGTATAGTTTATCATTTGTTTTCTCTTATTGTGATCTTGCCAGTACATTCAATATACTGACCTACACGGCTGCAACGTATCATGTTGCAGATAATTTCTTCCGACGAGTAAGAGTACGATATAGGGTTACGGTCTACACTCAACCTGCCGATGGCGTTGATGGGACTCCACACCCGTTTGATTGTTTCCGCTGAGTATTATGAGGTATATATCAGTTTTACGTTATTTATACATGTGATTGCACTTTGATATATACATTGATGTACTGTGTGTTCCAGCATACTGATCCAGGGATGGCACGGATACACAGAGGCTTGACCGTCTGAGGTCGGGTCGCTACAGTAATGGTATCAGAGCACATGTTGACTGTAGGACGTGACCCTAGAAAACGACTTAGTAATATGAAGACCCCAATAGGAATGACCTTTGTTTTGTACTACTCTCGTAACACCTGATTTCTTTTACTGAACCTTCCGTATTTCAAACTATAGATGGAGAGCTACATTCTGAACGAAAGAGAACACTACGAGAAGGTTCTTGGAGGCCCCTTCCTTGTGGAGCTAGTCAGTGCTTTGAAGTTACCGATACACGAGATCAAGGCAACTAAGAGGACGTCTAGATCGTGGGGAGTCAAGACCCAAGTTTTTGGTCGAAAGAAGACCCCAAGACTACGAGACATCAGCTTGAACTATAAATGGTGATCGTGATATGGGCATCAACACTACCGTCCATGATGCTATTGCACGCTTACGCTATCGTCATCGTGCTGCACTAAACCCACACTTCTTTGGAAGGATTGGATGGCAGAAGTTTGATGGAGCAACTATTGCCTTGATGGAAGCACAAAAGATGAAGTTCTCCCCACTGTTAGTGTACAATCAGGATCTAGAACAATACGTCAAGAATCTTCAGATGGACCTCCTGGAAGCCCTGTTTGACAATGAAGCACTACGAGAAGAGGTCAAGACTCAGAGGCTGAAGGTATGGACTATGGTGAGACTTACGCCCCCGTTGCTAGAATTGAGTCCATTCGCATCTTACTTGCCTATGCTAATCACCATGATATCACCTTGTATCAAATGGACATTAAAAGTGCTTTTCTAAGTGGTGAAATAGAGGAGGAGGTTTATGTTAAACAACCTCCCGGCTTTGTCAATCCTAAGAAACCCAATCATGTTTACAAACTTCACAAAGCTCTTTATGGACTTAAACAAGCTCCTAAAGCATGGTATAAATGCTTGACCAAGTTCCTTATTGAAAAAGGCTTTGAAATTGGGAAAATTGATTCTACTCTTTTTACTAAAAGGGTTAATGGTGAACTCTTTGTGTGCCAAATTTATGTTGATGATATTATATTTGGTTCAACTAACCCTCATTTTAGTGAAAAGTTTGGGAAGCTAATGTCGGAGAAGTTTGAGATGTCTATGATGAGTGAACTCAAATTCTTTCTCGGTTTGCAAATCAAGCAAACTAAGGAAGGTACTTTTGTCTCGCAAATGAAGTACACTAAGGACTTATTCAAGAAGTTCAATATGCAAGAATGCAAAGGTATGACTACACCCATGCCTACTAGCGGACATCTTGACTTAACCAAAGATGGTGAACCGGTTGATCAAAAGGTTTATCGCTCTATGATTGGTTCATTGTTATATCTATGTGCTTCGCGTCCCGATATTATGCTAAGTGTGTGCATGTGTGCACGATATCAAGCTGCCCCTAAAGAATGTCATCTTAAGGCCGTGAAAAGGATAGTGAGATACTTAATCCATACACCAAATTTTGGCATTTGGTATCCTAAGAGGGCCTCTTCGATCTTGTTGGCTATTCCGACTCGGACTATGCCGGAGACAAGGTTGATAGAAAGTCCACTTCGGGTACTTGTCAATTTCTTGGTAGATCTCTTGTGTCTTGGTCCTCCAAGAAACAAAACTCGATATCCTTATCCACCGCCGAAGCTGAATATATTGCCGCTGGTTCATGTTGTGCTCAATTACTTTGGATGACCCAAACTCTTAAAGATTATGGGATATATGTGAGACATGTTCCATTGCTTTGTGATAATGAAAGTGCTATCAAAATTGGTCATAATCCTGTGCAACATTCTCGAACTAAGCATATTGAAGTTCGTCATCATTTCATTCGAGATTATATTGCTAAGGGTGACATTGATCTTAAGCATGTTCGCACCGAAAAGCAATTAGCAGATATATTCACTAAACCTCTTGATGAGAAAGTGTTTTGCAGGTTAAGAGGAGAATTGAACATCATTGATGCTTCAAACTTGGAGTAGAAACTCCATTGGATACATGCAAGACATGAGCTTATGACTAATCTTTGATATTTCTCTTATGATGAAAAACTTATGTCTTGGATATATTTGTATCTTGCATGTTATCTAACCCATGTAGGTAGATGGACTCAAATTCCAAGTGGTGCTCCAAATTCTTGATGAGCTACATCAAACCTTGAGCAACCCACGCAAGTTCAACTACATGGACAACACCACCAACCAAGGTATGTTATTCCATCTTAGAGAAGCTTTACTCCAAGTCATGAGTTAAAGCAACTCGACAAGATGTGAATACATCAAGATGCTTAAACGAAAAATGGCAACCCCATTTTGAGCTTAAACGATGAGTATGGCCTATGATCAAGTGATCTCACTTGAATCCTAAGTCAATATACTCTAACATAGGTGACTTTGTCGCCGACCATCTCTAGATGAAGTACTCCTGTGTTCATTTCTGAGTTTTTGCATTTGTCTCATGCATTTGTGTTTCCCCTTTCAAAAAAAAACCTTCATCTAGATTTCTTTCTTTTTTCTCTGCATTTTCTGCATCTAATTCCTTGCAAATCTTTGTGAGATCTTACTAGTCTAGTAAGCTGAGGTGACAAGTGTTCTCTCTGCGATGAACTCGGTTACACCGATTTGTTATTTTTGGTCCAACCAAATCTTTTCGGTACGACCGAAGCATACCACTCGGTGCCACCGATTTCATAACAGAAAAAACACTCTTTGCCACATATTCTGTGTTTCTTCTGATCCAGCTCCACTCAATGAATCTTGTCCTCTACAAGCATCACATTTTTATCATTGCTTTATGTTGTGACTCAAGGATCAAACCCATTCACGACAAATTCCAGAGGGAGAGAGAGATTACATCTTTATCAAGCCCTTCTTGGAAATTGATGTCAAAGGGGGAGAGAGAGATCACATCAAAGCTTATCACTTAGAGAAAAAGATCACATCAGAGAAGGAGAGAGAGATCCTTCAGGGGGAGAGAGAGATCTCCAGGGGGAGAGAATACTAGTAGAAAGTATTTCTCAAGGATCCCAGATGCTTGGTGTTCAAGAGGAGAGATGTCCGCATGTCTTCTTGAGGGGAGAGACATGTTCATATGATCTGTTGTGCTAAATTTTGCATTAGCATACATTAGCTCTGAATTTTAGCTCTGATCATCATTCATATCTTTCAGCTGCTTTTCTTCACTCTGATTTTCTGTTCCCTATCTTCTCCCAAAGATCCCATGTTAGATTCAGGGGAGCAAGACATCTAAGGGAAAGAGATCATTTAAATTCATTGCATATCTTTACTCTTGGGGACATGTCTAATCCAATGTGGTACTTAGTACTCACTCTCTACATGTCATCCCAGTCTTGGTATTCTTGTGGTTTCTTCTGTTTGCTCTGGCTAGTAGATGTATCTATGTTATCTAACCTTGTTTACGCAGGTTCATTCCATCCTAAGCCAATTCAAGACTACAAGGTAAGTATATGCATCACAATCATGTGTATGAGGAATTCTTGCTGATGTACATACTGTTTGCAAGAAGGACTCATGGGCATGAAGGTATTCTCTTTAATACGTTTTGGCTCTGATGCATATAGCCAAGATACATGTAACACATTGCCTGCTCTATCATGGTTATGCTATCACATGCTTCTATATTTCATATTCACATGATTGCATACATGTAGGGGGAGCCTATGCTTGTTACATGTCTTTCCAAAGCTTTACTTGCTATTCTTTATATCTTTATCTAAAGCTTTGATGTATGTTGCCATCAATTACCAAAAAGGGGGAGATTGAAAGCACAAGTTCTCCCAAGGTGGTTTTGGTAATTAATGACAACATATCTCTTGTTGGACTAACACTTTTATCTAGTATGTTTCAGATAAGTTCAACAATGGAGTGGCATGGACTAAAGGATGTGGGAACTCCTTCAAGATGCTAAGGACAAAGGATTGGCTCAAGCTTCAAGCTCAAGACTTCTTTTTACATTTTAGTGATCCAAGATCACATTGAGTCTATAGGAAAAGCCAATACTATCAAGAAGGGATGAGGTGTTGCTTAATGAGCCTTTTGCTTCATGTGCTTAGTGATATGCTCCAAAACCCTCAACTACTTTCCCACATCCACATATGTCCTAAACCTAAAGTCAAACTCGGCCCCACTGATTCTTTCTATCCGGTGCCACCGAGTTTGGATGTCTTAGCCACTGCCACAAACCCTAGGCAAATCGGTCTCACCGATAGGGATCTCGGTCTCACCGAGATGGGATTGTAATCTCTCTGTGTATGTCCATTATCAAAATCGGTCTCACTGAGTTTGAGCAATCGGTACTACCGAGATTACAATGCAAACTCTCTGGTTAACTTATTATCAAGATCGGTCCCACCTACTCATGTGTTGAGGCCAAGATATCCCTCCACCTCCTCTTCAGTTGTGGAGATAGCCATCAGACTACCTACACTTCCAGCATCCTATTTCTGAGAGAGAACTACCTACTCATGTGTTGAGGCCAAGATATTCCATTCCTACCATATGAATCTTGATCTCTAGCCTTCCCCAAGTTGCTTTCCACTCAAACCCTCTTTCCACCAGATCCAAATCCTATGAGAGAGAGTTGAGTGTTGGGGAGACTATCATTTGAAGCACAAGAGCAAGGAGTTCATCATCAACACACCATTTGTTACTTCTTGGAGAGTGGTGTCTCCTAGATTGGCTAGGTGTCACTTGGGAGCCTCGGTAAGATTGTGGAGTTGAACCAAGGAGTTTGTAAGGGCAAGGAGATCGCCTACTTCATGAAGATCTACCGCTAGTGAGGCAAGTCCTTCGTGGGCGACGGCCATGGTGGGATAGACAAGGTTGCTTCTTCGTGGACCCTTCGTGGGTGGAGCCCTCCGTGGACTCACAAGAACCGTTACCCTTCGTGGGTTGAAGTCTCCACCAACGTGGAAGTACGATAGCACCACCTATCGGAACCACGCGAAAAACATTCGTGTCTCCAAATTGCGTTTGAATCCTCCAATCCCTTCCCTTTACATTCTTGCAAGTTGCATGTTTTATTTTCCGCTGCTCATATACTCTTTGCATGCTTGCTTGCAATATGTTGTGAATGTTAAACTTGTGCCTAAACTCCACCAAACTTTAAAGAAACTTAAAAACTACAACTTTGGTACTTAGTGTCTAATCACCCCCCTCTAGACACCTCTTCTCAAGGTCCTACACAATTCTATTTGAGGGAGAGGCATAAGCTAACATACTTTCTCTACTTGGATCATATGCACTTATGATTGGAACTCTAGCAAGCGTCCGCAAATACTAAAGATTCATTAAGGTAAAACCCAACCATAGCATTAAAGCATCAAGTTCCCTTTATCCCATACGCAACAATCCCCTTACTCGGGTTTGTGTTTCAGTCACTCACGCAAACCCACTATAAGCGAACCATGAACGCATTGCAACACCCTACAGCGGGAATCCCTCACGCTTGCAAGACACGAAGGGCACCATAGGATAGCACCAATAATAAAACATGCAACTCAAACCAATCATAGCAATTCATCAATCACCGATAGGACACCGAAAATCTACTTAGACATCATAGGATGGCAACACATCATTGGAAAATAATATGAAGCATAAAGCACCATGTTCAAGTAGAGGGTACAGCGGGTTGCGGGAGAGTGGACCGCTGGATATAGATGGGGGAAGGTGATGGAGACGTTGGTGAAGATGATGGAGGTGTTGGTGAAGATCGCGGTGATGATGATGGCCCCCGGCAACGCTCCGGCGGCACCGGAAGCAAGGGGGAGAGAGCCCCCCCTTCTTCTTCTTCCTTGACCTTGTCCCTAGATGGGAGAAGGGTTTCCCCTCTGTTCCTTGGCTCCCATGGCTTGGGAGGGGCGAGAGCCCCTCCGAGATTGGATCTATCTCTCTGTTTCTGCGTTCTCAGATTCTACCCCTTCACCGTTTCTTAAATATCTGGAGATCCGTAACTTCGATTGGGGTGAATCTTTCACCCAGATTTTTCTCGTAAAATTAGCTTTCTTGCGGCAAAAGAAGAGCGTCAACCGCCTTACGGGTGGCCCACGAGAGTCCAGGGCGCGCCCAGGGGGGAGGGCGCGCCCCCTGTCTCGTGGCCACCCCGGACACCGTTTCGCGTTGATTTTTCCTCCGGAAAATCCCAAATATTCCAAAATAATTCTCCGTCCGTTTTTATCCCGTTTGGATTCCGTTTGATATTGGGATTCTGCGAAACAAAAAACACGCAACAGACAGGAACTGACACTGGGCACTGGATAAATATGTTAGTCCCAAAAAATAGTAAAAAAAATTGCCAAAAGTATATGAAAGTTGAATAATATTGGCATGGAACAATCAAAAATTATAGATACGACAGAGACGTATCAGGGACGGCCGCAACTGTTTGCAGAGATGAAAATGGTACATTCTTAGGTAGCTCAGCTCTTGTCATTGGAGGTGTTGATGGTCCATCAATCTTGGAGGCGCTAGCTTGCAGGGAGGCCCTAGCCCTTGCACACGATCTCAACTTACACAATTTTGTGGTAGCTTCGGATGCAAAGGAGGTAGTCAGAGCCATCCTCAAAGACGGATATTACAATAACAGAGCAATTATTAGCGAAATCAAACTTCAAGCTTCTTCATTTAGTTGTAAATTTACTTTTGAAGGTCGTGCAATTAATTACGAGGCTCATAGTTATGTTTGCACTTTCTTTAGGTCTGGGACGTCATATTTGGTTTGGCCAATCCCATGACCAAATTTGTATCCCACTGTCGGTGTCAAAACCGGCGGATCTCGGGTAGGGGGTCCCGAACTGTGCGTCTAGGCGGATGGTAACAGGAGACAAGGGACACGATGTTTTTACCCAGGTTCGGGCCCTCTCGATGGAGGTAATACCCTACTCTGCTTGATTAATATTGATGATATGGGTAGTACAAGAGTAGATCTACCACGAGACCGTAGAGGCTAAACCCTAGAAGCTAGCCTATGGTATGATTGTTGTCCGTCCTACGGACTAAAACCCTCCGGTTTATATAGACACCGGATAGGTTAGGTTTACACACAGTCGGTTACAATGGTAGGAGATCTACATATACGTATCGCCAAGCTTGCCTTCCACGCCAAGGAAAGTCCCATCCGGACACGGGACGAAGTCTTCAATCTTGTATCTTCATAGTCTTGGAGTCCGGCCAAAGATGATAGTTCGCTATCCGGACACCCCTAGTCCAGGACTCCTCGGTAGCCCTGAACGGACTTCAATGATGACGAGTCCGGCGCGCATATTGTCTTCGGCATTGCAAGGCGGGTTCCTCCTCCGAATACTTCATAGAAGGTTTTGAACACCAGGATAGTGTCCGGCTCTGCAAAACAAGTTCCACATACCACCGTAGAGAGAATAATTTTTGCACAGATCTGCTGACGTATTCCACGACGCGACATCACACCACGGCCAAGCCTTTATACGAATCATTTTTTACTGTTCCACCTTAGCGCGATTAGCGAGGCGGTTTCCTTGGCACGTCTTTATCAAAGCGTAGATCGTGCCCCCTTATTCCGGGATTCTCATCAAATACAGACGTGGGTAACCCAACCGTGCTCGTTGGCACGCCTCCTCTATCGAAGGTGAGTCCTAATCGACCACGGGGAGGGCTCTTGGTATTCAACCTCTTTATAATGAGACCAAGGCCCTCTTCTTTTTACACCCTCCATCGAGTTCGCCTCGCGCTTCGAGTTCTAACACACAAAGCTTCTAGGCGCTTCGGACCTTCGACGATGTCCGGCTCCGACCAACACGGCCGATGGATGTCTTCTTCCATCACATAAGAAGATGTGCTAAAGCTGCGAGGCGCCAGGTATCTAACCGGCGAGATTTCGCGACAGCTGCTGCTCGGCCTGTGGCAGGTCATTCCCACTCCCGAGCCCGGCGAGAGCGTGGTATTCGTGTCACACTTCCTTCGGGGTTTAGGCTTCCCGACGGATCCCTTTGTGCGGGGTCTCATGTTTTATTATGGGCTGGATTTCCATGACTTGAATCCGGAGTCCATCCTGCATATCTCGTCATTCATTGTCGTATGTGAGGACTTCGTTCATATCACCCCTCACTTTGGATTGTGGCTCAAGACCTTCAAGGTGGAGCCGAAGATGATTGAGGGGCAACAAGCAGAGTGCGGAGGGACGGTCATAAGCAAGTGTGCTGATGCTCCGTGGCCCGAGGGCTCTTTTCAAGAGGAGCTTGGTTTGTGGCAACGGGAGTGGTTTTATATCACCGCTCCTGGGGGCACCAAATGGGTGGCGCCTCCGCCTTCCGGGCCAGTCCACCACAGCGGCCGTCGCCATGGGTCAACAAGGGGCTCGACTGGGGCCGTCCAAGGACGTTCCTCTGCAGGGGCCGCATTCGAGACCTCCAAGAAAGAGAGATCAATCTGGTCGCAGTGGGCGCAGGTTATGTTGATTCGGCGTATACGCCCTGCAAGCGTCGCCCCCTCCGTCTGTGGGAATTTAATCCGGAGGGACCACGAGCTCTCCAACATTTTATGGGTACGACGCCCGTGGAGATGTATAAACTGTTCTTCGGATCACAAGAGAAGTGTCCGGACCTGACTGCGAACGTAGGACTAAGCTGCAATCGCCCAGATACTCAAGTAAGTAGTCCTGTAACCGGACATGATGTTCATTTATTTATCATGTATATATGCCCTTTAAAGGAGCCGTTTCTTGAACAGGAGTGGATAGCCAAGGCAAAGTTAATAAGGTGTCCGGCTCCCCTCCCAGAGACCACGCCGGATCCCATCTTGACCAAGATGTTGAAGGCCGCGCCTTTTAAAGAAGGCGAAGGGGGGAGCGGGGAAGCAATTGTCTCCACGAAGGAGACTTTCGAGGAAGGAGGGATCAAAGGTCCCACCCTCCAAGGAGAGAAGAGGACCGCTTCGGAAGATCTGGAGGTCAAGGCCTCCAAGAGGGGAAAGAAATCTTCGTCAAAGAGTCCGGCGCTGGGAAGTAACCCAGCCGCACTATTTCCCCAAGGGGATCAGCCCTCCAGCGAGCCGTAAGAAAAAAGAAGGGGTCTTGTAAATAAGGAACATCCCTGTATTTATTTTTGAAGATAACCGAAATTGTACCCTGTAGTTCGGATCTCAGCCCTTCTCAGCAGAGCTCGTCTTCGGGGGATCTTCTTCCGGAGATGATGGAGAGCGAAACGCCTCGACATGTCGCACCTTCATGTGAGGCGGACGCCCCTGAGGTGTCGTCGCGGAGGGTTTCCCCGAGTCCGGCGGGGCCGGAAGGTCCGGCGCCAACTGGGCGTCGGTCGGAGGAGTGAAGGATCTGCTTGGGCGGCGGCTATCTCAGAAGATCACCGTGCTCTAATGGGTACGGTGATTGAAAGAATTGCATTCGCGGAGAGCGGATTGCATGAAGCCGTCAGAAGCTTACTGACGGTGTTCGAAGTACGTAAAAATAATGTACCTTCTGACAGTTATGCATATAAAATGCGCCCTGTATGGATAGTAGCCCCTGAGACTCGGTATGTTGTCAAAAATTGATAGCGTGCCGAGGATCATAATCTCAGTTATAACATATCGCCACGCCTAAATAGGTGGCAGGGCGTCCGGTGGCTAGCCGGACTGATGAATTTGCCGAACTAAAGCGGCAACTTGACGAGGCGGATGCGGACATCGCGCTGGTCAATAAACGGTTTGACGAGTCACAAGGTATGCGACTTCTACGCGGACACCTGGTAAGGGAGCTTCACGCCCATGCCTTACCACTTGTATGCTTAATGCAGGTGGTGCCGCTGCTGTGGAGGAGCTATGGGCGGAACTCGCCCGAGCTAAAGAGCAAGCCAGAAATAGTAATGCGGCCGCTTTAAGGGCGGCCGAAGAACTAAAAGCGAACGGGCTGCTCCGCCAAAGCAAAGAGGAAATGGCCGATATGGCCAGAAAGTTAAAGAACGCTACCGACCGCTGCGGGGTTCTTGAAAAAGAACGTCAAGCGGAGCAAGAGGACCTGAAAAAGGCTACCGCCAAATCCAAGGATGCCCGTTCCGCTATGAGAGCTGCCAAGGAGGAGCTGAGTCAAGCCGGGGCTATTGCGGCTGGAAAACCGTTTCTGCTGCGGAGGAAATATACGGATCCAAAGTATGCTCAGTTGGACAAGTTGTCGAGTTCGGAGGATGCTTATCTGGACTTAGCGGCGAGCGCTGCGGACGCGATGGAGCACTTCCAAGGCCAGAAGGGGCACAAAAGGGAAGAGCTATATTGGTATAATTCCATAGTCCGGGCGTCCTCTTCCGTTGACCGATCGGTTGGCGAATGGGCCGAGCTGAATCGATTATCCGGACTTGCCATGAAGCATGTCATGACTCATTTGTGGCCAGCGGACCCCAAATCAAGAGCTATTTTGGCTTAGTGCAGCAGTTCCTTGATGCGGTACTGCCAGACGACGCAATGAAGCGGTCGGCGTGCATAGAGGGAGCGCTGGTGGCTCTTGCCCGTGTCAAGACATCTTGGGCGGAGATGAAGGACACCGTTGCATCCCAAGATTCGGACAGAAGTTTAGTACCGCCGAGCACTATTTTGAGGAAGTCTGCAGGCGCTTCGTTTAATAGAGACGCAGTTTCGAAGGATGTTATGCTTTAATGGCATGTATGATTTGTGAAAACAATGTGTCAATTTTAATGTAAGAGCTTTTTATACTTGTGCCTTCAAGTAGTAAACTACCTCCTGTCGGCCCGTTAATGTATATATGTATATAACACGAAAGATGGCAGTCCTTGGCTTCAGCCCCCACGCACATAATGCGGGGGTGTTTGCAAAAGAGGCGCATTTTCACACTTGATCCAACGTCTTGGTCCTGTGAAGGAGGTGATAGCGTAGCAAACTAGGCAACCGGACTATAATGCTTTATCACTTTCACTTAGCCATAGGGGTTCGAGGGTGGGGCTACTATATAGCCTCGGGGCACCGCACTCTCCCGAATTAAAGTGCGTATGCCTGACCGAAAACGGTCCTTCGTTAATGCAGAGGAATTCTAAACATTCCGTGAGTCATCGAGTGCTTGACCAGTCTCTCGCTATATCATGACGATCAGTTTTGGCTTTCTCTCGAGGTGCTCGCCCGGCGAACCGGGCACAATCGCGATAGTTCTCCTGGTGCCGCGTTGGCCGATAAAACGGAACGTAAGGCAGCAAAACACGTGAGCCGGGCAAACCCAACATTTGACCAAAGACATGATTCGAGCTGATGCATATAAGGCCTACCCCGAGACGCCGAACACTCCCTAAGGTATTCGGTCTTTATAAAAACGGGCAGAATAATGCCCTAAGCCCCTGGTGTCCAGGTACGCGCAAAAATTCTGGTGCGGCCAATGCCAAAACTCCAGCCTCCTCCTCGGTTATAGTAAGAAACCGGGGGATGTATATCAACAAGAGACAGTAAAAAAGGTTTACGCAGGGTCTTAATCTGAAAACAATCCTTGCAACGGGTCCCTACTGCACGTATGCGCCTGTGTCTCCGTTGTGCCGTATCCTGGACGGGTGTAGCACGTTGTTCATCTGTAAAAGAGAGGAACTTAGTTTAAAAGAAAAAAGATCATGCAAAAAATGTACTTTTATATTAAATAAACAGAGTACGATTCGAAGAAGTGAATAAAATTGAGCTTTATTGTCTCTTGTTGTACATGCGTGCAGCCCCTTGTATGGGGGTATGCCGCTAGTAGGCGCCGGACTCGTCTAGCCGTGTCCGAGGTTTGAATGACCTATTCAAGTGCTTTGATTAGCGGAGCCGGATTGGTGTGAGGCTGTCAAGGCAGTCTCACGTTCTTCCGTGCTCGAGTAACACTTAATACTCCCTTTTAATGAGATGATGCCGTGTGGACCGGGCATTTTAAGTGTAAGAGATGCATAATGCGGTATTGCGTTAAAGCGGGCGAAAGCTTCACGCCCCAGTAGTGCTTGATAGCTACTTTCCAATGGGGCGATGTGGAAGGTTAACTTTTCGCGGCGGAAGTTGTCGGATGAGCCAAACACAACTTCTAGCAGTAGGGAGCCCCTGCAATGGGCATACATGCCTGGCATTACCCCTTTGAAGGAGGTGTTGCTATGGCGAATTTTGGTTGGGTCTATCCCCATCCTGCGGATTGTGTCCTGATATATCAGGTTTATGTCACTGCCGCCATCCATGAGGACTTGTGTAAATTGGATTCCGTCGATTATAGGATCCAATATCAAGGCAATCCATACTGCGTTCCGGATACTTTCGGAGTAGTCCTGATGGTCGAAGGTGATTGGTTTTGACAACCAGTGTTGGTACTCCGCTAGGGTAGTGTGTGCGGCGCGCGTCTTAATGGGCGCCGCTCTGTTTTTCCCTTTTATCACGTGAAGTGAGTTTACTGTTTTAACCTCTTGTGGGAAATTCTTTTGTTTTCCGGTGCTCTGCTTGTGGGGTTCGTCATCGTCCTCACTTGGTGTGTCGAGCCCCTTGTGTTCGGCATTGAGTCTGCCGGACTGCTTGAAGACCTAACAATCTCTGTGGGTATGGTTTGCAGGCCTCCCAGGAGTACTGTGGATTTGACATATCTTGTCCAAGATTTTGTTTAAGTTGGATAGCTCATCACTATTGTCCTTAAGGGGCAATTTTTTATTGTTCTGCCGTGAGCTTTTGAATCCGGCGTTAACTGCCGCGCTCTTTGGACGGTTTCCCTTAATCCGGCGCTGGTCCTTGTTGCGTCTTGGTTTCCCATTTCCATCCCTGACTTCCGATGTACTTGGGTCGCTGGTACTACATCTCGCTAGCCAGCTATCCTCTCCCGCGCAAAAGCGGGTCATGAGGCTTGTTAGTGCAGCCATGGTTCTCGGCTTCTCCTGGCCGAGGTGTCTGGCAGCCATTAAATCTCGGACGTTGTGTTTGAAAGCTGCTAAGGCTTCGCGTCCGGACAGTCGACTATTTGGTTCTTTTTAGTAAGGAACCTGTTCCAGAATTTTCGGGCTGACTCTCCGGACTGTTGAGTTATGTGACTTAGATCGTCTGCATCCGGAGGGCGGACATAAGTCCCTTGAAAATTTGCCCGAAACGCATCCTCGAGCTCTTCCCAACTTCCAATGGTATTTTCGGGAAGGCTTTTAAGCCAATGCCAAGCTGGCCCTTTGAGTTTGAGGGTAAGTATTTTATGGCGTGGAGATCATCTCCTCTAGCCATGTGTATGTGGAGGATGTAATCCTCAATCCAGACTCCAGGGTCTGTTGTTCCGTCGTATGCCTCTATGTTTACGGGTTTGAATCCCGCTGGAAATTCGTGATCCAGCACCTCATCGGTGAAACACAGGGGGTGTGCGGCACCCCTATATTTGGGTGTGCCGTGATGTTCGGATATTTGACGTGTTGAATTGCTTTGAAGAGCTTGCTTTCTCGGCCCATAGATGGACCTAATTGGGCCATCCTTTTGATGTGAATCCTTATGCGGATCGCGTACCGGCTTGTGTGCGGCGCCATTTGCCGCTCTCTTTATGCCGTGAGGTCGTCCATCCGACCGGGTGGCCTTCTTATTTTTTGATTGTGGGGGCTCTAAGGCCTCCTCATGAAATTCGGGCAGTAGTTTTCTCTTTGGGTAGCTCTTTGTTCGGCGACTGTCGCCGTATTTGTCTGCGGTGTTGAATACTTTGCTCCATCTGATTCTGAGTGCATCTTCCGCTGTTTTGAGCTTCCGCTTCGCTTTTTCAGGCTACGCTTGATGGCGAGGAGCCTTCGTGGAGGTTCTTCTGCTCCAACAATTTGTCCGGCGTGAGATCGTCCGGACTGTTATCTTTGCCGGGGACGGGTTGTTCATCGAAGTTGTCCTGTTCAGACGGTTGCTCAATAGCATGTTCGTCGTCCACCGGTTCGCCCTGCTCTATGGCTGTGTCTTTGTTGAGGCGGGACTTGGTGCGGCGTTTACGTTGCCGTTTTGACTGCTTTTCGAGGGATTTATCCTTCGTAGCGTCCCGTTGTTCTTCGTTGTCACTTCCTTTAGGTGTGTCCACCATGTATACATCATGGGGTGAGGTTGTTGTCCAGCATCCTATAGGTGCTGGTTCATGGTTGTCTCCTACATCGTCGTCCATACCGTCGATGTCTTCGGAGTCGAAATCGAGCACGTCGTGTAAGCTTTCGACAGTGGCTACAAAGTGGGTGGTGGGTGGGCGTTGAATTTCTTCGTCGTCCGCATCCCAACCTTCCTGACCGTAGTCCGGCCAGGGCTCTTCGGATAAAGAAAGAGACTTTAGTGAATTCAGGATGTCGCCAAAGGGTGGGTGCTGAAAGATGTCCGCGGCAGTGAACTCCATAACCGGCGCCCAATCGGATTCGATTGGCAGGAGCGCGGAGGGTACGGAGTCCGGAGAGGAATCCGGCGTTTTCAAGTCACGGTCTCCGCAAAGGACAGGGATTGTGTTCGGCTCAATCGCCGTATAGATTTCAGCCCCCGAGGTGGTGTCCAACCAACCATCCTCGATCGGCGGGATCGGCTCCGAATCAATGTTCGGAGCAGACACTAGTGCGGCCTCCAGTACACTGTTCGGCGGCAGAGTTAGGTCATGCCCATCGAGATAGTGCGGCGCGCTTGGCTGCGGCTCGAATCCGTCGAAGATCAAGTCTCCGCGGATGTCGGCCGTGTAGTTTAGACTTCCAAATCTGACCTGATGGCCAGGGGCGTAGCTTTCGATCTGCTCCAGATGGCCATGTGAATTGACCCGCAATGCAAAGCTGCCGAATACGAAGATCTGTCCGGGGAGAAGAGTCTCACCCTGGACCGCGTCGTTGTTGATGATCGAATGAGCCATCGGGCCTATAGGTGACGACACAGAGGAACTCTCAATGAAAGCACCAATGTCGGTGTCAAAACCGGCGGATCTCAGGTAGGGGGTTCCGAACTATGCGTCTAGGCGGATGGTAACAGGAGACAAAGGACACGATGTTTTTACCCAGGTTCGGGCCCTCTCGATAGAGGTAATACCCTACTCCTGCTTGATTAATATTGATGATATGGGTAATACAAGAGTAGATATACCACGAGATCGTAGAGGCTATACCCTAGAAGCTAGCCTATGGTATGATTGTTGTCCGTCCTACGGACTAAAACCCTCCGGGTTTTATAGACACCGGATAGGTTAGGGTTACACAGAGTCGGTTACAATGGTAGGAGATCTACATATTCGTATCGCCAAGTTTGCCTTCCATGCCAAGGAAAGTCTCATCCGGACACGGGATGAAGTCTTCAATCTTGTATGTTCATAGTCTTGGAGTCCGGCCAAAAATGATAGGTCGACTATTCGGACACCCCCTAGTCCAGGACTACCACACTCATGTTCTGTGGATTTTGCTGAATAACAAACTTGGTTTACCCTAAAAATATTATATATAACATACCGAAGTATGCAAAGTTTCCAAAGGTGACGACATTTGATCCAAGTGGATATAGGCATACGGAAGCGTCCGTTATTTTTCTGTCCTGGACAAAAAGGCAAAAACCGAAGCCGACGCACGAAGCCGTTGCCTTCCCGCCATTCCCTCCCCGCCTCCCTTTTAGCGGCGCCCTCCAAATTCCTCGGCGCACGCGCCCAATGCCTACCTGGGAACCACCCCCAAGTTCCCGGCACGTTCCGCTCGCCGGCGAGCACCCCCCGCGCCGGCAATGGGCATGTGCTGCCGGTGGTTCCGGAAGTCCCATCCCGCGGCCTCTGGCTCGTCCCGCCCCGACGGCGGGAGCTCCGGCGGGCCCTCCTCCGCGTCGCCCTCCACCGCGCCGCAGCACGTCAAGCCCCCCGCCCCGATCGGCCCCGTCCTCGGCCGGCCCATGGAGGACGTCAAGAGCATCTACAACGTGGGCAAGGAGCTGGGGCGCGGGCAGTTCGGCGTCACGTCGCTGTGCACGCAGAAGGCGACGGGCCAGAAGCTGGCGTGCAAGACCATCAGCAAGCGGAAGCTGTCCACCAAGGAGGACGTGGAGGACGTCCGGCGGGAGGTGCAGATCATGTACCACCTGGCGGGCCAGCCCGGGGTGGTGGAGCTCAAGGGCGCCTACGAGGACAAGCACGCGGTGCACCTGGTCATGGAGCTCTGCGCCGGCGGCGAGCTCTTCGACCGGATCATCGCCAAGGGCCACTACACGGAGCGCGCCGCCGCTGCGCTCATCCGCACCATCATGGGGATCATCCACACCTGCCACACCATGGGCGTCATCCACCGCGACCTCAAGCCCGAGAACTTCCTCCTCCTCAGCAAAGAGGAAAACGCGCCGCTCAAGGCCACCGACTTCGGCCTGTCCGTCTTCTTCAAGGAGGGCGAGGTGTTCAGGGACATCGTGGGCAGCGCCTACTACATCGCGCCGGAGGTGCTGAAGCGGAACTACGGGCCCCAGGCCGACATCTGGAGCGTCGGCGTGATGCTCTACATCCTGCTCTGCGGCGTGCCGCCGTTCTGGGCGCAGTCGGAGCACGGCATCTTCAACTCCATCCTGAGAGGGCAGGTGGACTTCAACAACGACCCGTGGCCGCGCATCTCCGGCGGCGCCAAGGACCTCGTCAGGAAGATGCTCACCTCCGACCCCAGGAGGAGGATTTCTGCACACGACGTCCTCAGTAAGCGTGTCATCATTTCTGAATTTCAGCTTGCTCTGCATCCATACATGTTTGCAATATTTCTTTTCCTTTGCTGTTCAGATCATCCATGGATTAAAGAAGACGGTGAGGCCCCCGACACGCTGATCGACAACGCCGTCCTGGGCAGGCTCAAGCAGTTCAGAGCTATGAACCAGTTCAAGAAGGCCGCGCTAAGGGTGCTTACTTTGTGATCGTTTTTCAGTCAAGCCAGTTGAACAAGTTTGAATTCTGAAACCTGAAGGAATGGTGGTTGGCAGGTAATCGCCGGGTGCTTGTCGGAGGAGGAGATCAGGGGGCTGAAGGAGATGTTCAAGAGCATGGACTCGGACAACAGCGGCACCATCACCGTGGACGAGCTGCGGAAGGGGCTGGCCAAGAAGGGGACCAAGCTCAGCGAAGCGGAGGTCCAGCAGCTGATGGAGGCCGTAAGAAGAGCTAGCGAAGTCGCTTTACAGATTTGCCACCTTCGGTTGCCGCCTAATTGCGCCATGGGTGGTCGCAGGCGGACGCGGACGGGAACGGCATGATCGACTACGACGAGTTCATCACGGCGACGATGCACATGAACAGGATGGACCGGGAGGAGCACCTCTACACCGCCTTCCAGTACTTTGACAAGGACAACAGCGGGTACATCACGATCGAGGAGCTGGAGCAGGCCCTCAAGGAGAAAGGCCTGATGGACGGCCGGGACATCAATGACATCATATCGGAGGTCGACGCCGACCACGTAAGTAGATTCGCAACGCTTCTAACGCTGCTGCTCTGTGCATTCATCCTGTGACAACGTTGGCTCCTGGCGCCGAAGATGCCTGGCTGATCGGCGGAGACGGTGCAGGACGGGCGGATCAACTACACGGAGTTCGTGGCGATGATGAGGAAGGGGGCCCCGGAGGCGGCCAACCCCAAGAAGCGCCGCGACGTCATGCTCTAGCGAGCCGAGCCACCTAGGGAGAACCAAGGATTTCGGGATGGCTATGCCGTAGTACGTACGTCCTTGCAGTTGCGAACAAGGACCGGCCGTTTGGCCTGGGCCACTTAAATATCCATCGTGGTAGGTTAGGCACGCAGCACTGCAGCAGGCGCAAGCAAGAATATATGTAGGACGGGGGAGGGACGATGATACCAACGTATACGCATGCTTGGAAGGGGAAACTAGGACGTGCAGATCAGCAAGGAGCGCTGAAATAGTATAGACTTTAAATTAACTAGCACAGCGGCCTTGGGCACCATCTTTAGTGTACTCATTTACAAATGTAAATCATTTACTTTTTTCTTATCCATACATCATGTTTTTTTTCGTATTTATCCCCTTTGTTTGTGTCAAAACCGACAAACCTCGGGGTAGGGGGTCCCGAGCTGTGGGCCTTGGATCGAGGGTAACATGAACGAAGGAGACGATGTTTACCCAGGTTCTGGCCTTCTTGATGGAGGTAAAAACCTACGTCATGCTCTTTTTTATATTGATGAAGATGTATCGAGTACAACGTTGATCTACCTCGAGATTATAATGTGTGTTCTACCTCTAGGGCTAGGTGAATGATTTTGTGTTGATCTCTCCTCTCCGGGGTAAACCCTATGCTTATATACACGCCAGTGAGGGTATCTAAGGTTACAAGGTCGGTGGCTAAGAGCTAGGCGGCGGCAGAGATCTTGAAGTATACGTCAAGTCTTCGGGAGAGGTAGTCTTGATCACACCTCCTGTATGCAGCCTCCAAAGTCCATCTTGGCAACGAATGAGGGCTTGTCGGTCCAACACTTTCAGTAGCCCCCCGAACTAGTCTTCTATGCCGAGGACGATATTCCTGACGACACCTCGGATCCGAAGTCCTTGGCTCGACAGACGAGTTCCTCCCTATAACTTTTCAAACCACCCCTTCAAAGGAACGATGCAACCACAGCTCAGCCGAACCTATCCCTTCTGCCCGAAGAGATTGGGTATCTTAGCCTTGAAGACTAAGCACCTCAGTATGAATGTTTCCACTTCGTCTGACAACTTTACCGAAACACACTCACCACACGACAGGTCAAGTAGTTAGTGCTTCCCTTGAATCGCGGCCCGAGGCAAACTTTTTACTAGCACGTCCCTTCGAAGCAGAGATCATGCTCGTTTTATCAAGGATGTCATCGAGATTTTGTTTCCCCTAGTACACTCAGCGACATCCTTGATTGGAGTGGCGAGATTATCGACGCAGTGGGGGGGGGGGGGGCTCTTGGCCTTTCAAAGGCCAATAGGAGCAAACGGGGGGATAGCGCTACTGACCACGCTCCCAGTCTTCCCCTCTTCTGCTTCGTCTAGCTCTAGCGCCAAGATCTGATCCCACATCCCCTTTTTTTCCAACGAGTCCATCCTGCCTCGCAAGCTATGGCCGAGACCTTCCAGGGGCACTGGGGCGGCTCCATCGTTACCGAGGAGACCATCCAGGACCTGCACAACATGGGGTACCTATCCGCTGACATCGCCGCCCGTGCTCCGGCCGCTGGTCAGCAAATGCCCGCTCCTAATGCCGAGGAGCGGGTAGTCTTCGTCCCCCACCTCATCCGAGGGCTGGGGTTCCTGCTGCACCTCTTTGTGCGCGGGGTCATGTACTACTACAGAATTCCATCATCGGGCCTCGAACTCCATCCTCCATCTTGCCGCTTTAATTACGGTCCGTGAGGCCTTCCTCCGCTGGAAGGAGGAGGGCGTCGCCTGGGGGGGGGGGGGCAGAAGGAGGCGGAGACCTTGGTCAATAGGGTAAAATGGTGGTCCACCACCGGAAAGGTCGAACTCGTGGACGTCATCAACGTCATGCTCTACTGCCGCATGCTCCCCCTCCAACTTTGGGCTACTCAGATGTGGTCATAAGAGCCCGGGGAGATGGGCTCCCTCATCGCCTTCTTTCGCTCCACCTTGGCCGCCATGTGGACTAAGCTCAAGAAGCTGGTCAAGGGCAAGATCCCCAAGGAGTTCGAGGACCGCGGCCTCGAGGACGGCTATGAATCCCCCCGGTAAGTGACCTTACTCACAAGTTTAACATTCCTATCTTCCGAGGAGAGGATTTTAATGAATTGCTATGCTTGACGCTTTGCAAAAGTGGCAGGCCTGGTGTAGCGATCCGACCTCAAACGGTTAAATCTCTGTGCATAAGTGTCATCCCTGGATCGGTAATGCTGACACACACAGTACTTGAAGGATTTATAACAGTGTGCAATCACACACTTATTACATTGAATGTCTCAAGAGAGAACTTATTACAATAATATGGCTTAAGGCCATCTAAATAAGATAATAGCAGAAGGCTTCGAAGCTAAAGTGAGTCGATCAACTCCAACGGCATAGCTGAGTGCATGACAACGACCTAGCGCACCTTACTCATCGTCTTAAAAGGCTGCAACATAATACGTTGCAGCCCGAAAACGGGTCAGCACATGGAATATGCTGGCAAAATAACACTGTAGAGCAATGAACAGATAATAGCTATAACTATATGCATATATGGCTGGTGGAGGCTCTATGGTTATTATGTTTTTGCGGAAAGCCAATTTTTCCATACAACAAAGGAATATATTTTTTTAACTATCATGGTGTTTGATAAATATTGAGAATGGAAACCCCATCTCAATCCCAATTAAAAAGTACTTAACAACCCACCAAAATTAATTAAGAGTGTTGAGATCACATTAATTATTCAAGAACTAGATACTCAAAACTGTCCATAACCGGGGACACGGCTAACCATGATTAGTTTATACACTCTGCAGAGGTTTGCGCACTTTTCCCCACAAGACTCGATCTCCTCCGTTGCATTTCTCGCACTGCATGATGTTTGAGAAACGGTTGATTGAGACACAGACTTTCCGAAGAGGTCCCCTTAACCGATAGATAGGCCGGTACACCTACAATCCCCTACATCTGCTAGCCCATTATTGAAAGGATTCCCACAACATACTCAACTATGCCAGAGCCCATAATGGCTTGTGGCTGCACACGGAAGTTTCTAGCATGGATAATCTTATGATCCCTTTGAGCCTGGGTGGCGAACCATAGGATAATCACACGGATTCCCCGGGATCTCCTTGGACAACACTAGATTCCCCAGGTGCCCACAAACAATCCACCCAGATGTGTGTTAAAGTAGCCACCTTAAATAAACCCTTAGTTCATAATAATACTCACAACTGTCATGAATCTCTCAAATCAAACCACGTCTACGAGCATAGCATAGCATAACAATATAAGCATAACGTAAAAGTAACTCCCAGGGTTTGATATAAAGGACAATAGGTTCTACCTCAACAACTACTTCCCAATACCCACATGTTAATCAGATCCTACTAATGCAATGTTTCAGGGTTGAAACTAATGCATAAAAACTGGGTAATAAAGGGGTATGATCAAAGTGTTACTTGCCTTGCTGATGATCTGCAAACCCTAGAGACTCGTAGTAGCACGCTTCGCACTCTGGAAATTCTATCACAAACAAACAATAACATACATAAGCACTCAAGCATATATGCAAGGGTAAAACTCAAATAAAAGGATCCAAACTAAAAGTTCAACTAAAGAGCTTCGATTTGCAAAAAGAATCAATCAAATCGGACCTACGGAACTGAAACTACGATCAAAAGAAATTCGAATTTAAATTTGCTTGAAACCAAATTTTAAATTATCAAAATCATGTTCAAGTTGTTTAACTGGAAAGAGGGGTTCGAGACGAAGATTTGGCGTTGGTTTCACTGGATTTGGATGAACGGTTAAAAAGTTGCGTGGGTTTGAAGATCAGGGGCTAATCTACGATAAAAATAATCGCGGATAGGTCCCTGGCCGAAAATAAAATAAAAAGAAAAATACTACGGCGCTAACGTCCGCTAACAAAGGCAAACAAGCAAATTCGTTCGTTATAAGAACTAAACGAAGGAACATTCGCGGTATAGATCTAAACCTAGAAAACCCGATCTAGAAAAAACCCGAGCTAGGGTTTACCGAAGAAAACCGAACGTTTTATACCGTTTAACCGGAAAAGACTGGCGGCGAGATCTGGCGGGCGGCGGCATGATCCGGCGAGGAGGGGCAGTGTGCGCGCGGCATGGGCGACGGCGGCGGAGCGGATGCGGCCCGGCGGCGGTGGCTAGCGGCAAAGAAGGCGGCGCGATGGAGTGGCGAAGGCTGGCGTTGGCGGGGCTGCGGCTTGGGACGAGGTGGGAGGCGGCGGCGCGGGTTATAAAGGGGGCTGCTTGGGGAGGGCACGGCCTCGGGAGGCGTGTCCCATGTGACACGGGCGGTGGCGCTCGAGTCCGGTCCCGAGTCGGAGGCGGGAGGTGGCGGCGCTTGGGCCGACCCTTTGAGCCGTTAGCCCGGTAGGCTGACAACGTTTTTAAAATATATATTCCGCCAAAAATGAAAAAAATCCTAAATAAAATAGAAAAAATTCTAAAAATGCCAAAAACAATTTTCTCAAAATATTTAGAACAGAGTGAACATTTTTCTGGCCTACAAATGCAATTTTGAAAAATGCATATTTTTCTAATTCAAATAAAATAGCAATAAAATCCAAATAAAATTATTATTTGATTTTAATATTTTCCTCCAATATTTGTTTTATTTGGAGAAGTCATTTTATCTCCTCTTTTTTATTTTTATTTTGGAAATATTTCGGAGAGAAAAATATTGAAACCGAAATGATCCTCTTTTCAAATTTGAGAAAAAATTCAAATATGAAAATAACGAAATCCCCAACTCTCTCCGTGGGTCCTTGAGTTGCTTAAGATTTGAAGGGTCACAAATGAAATGCAAATAAAATATGTTATGCATATGATGACCTATGTATAACATTCCAAATTGAAAATTTGGGATGTTACAAACCTACCCCCCTTAAGATGAATCTAGCCCTCGAGATTCGGGTTGGCTAGAAAATAGGTGCGGGTGGTCTTTTCGAAGGCTTCCTCTCGTTCCCAGGTGGCTTCATCCTTAGTATGGTGGCTCCACTAAACTTTGCAAAACTTGATAACCTTGCTGCGTGTAACTCGGCTTGCAAACTCGAGAATCTTGACGAGTTTCTCCTCGTAGGTCAAATCACTATCCAACTGAATTGCTTCCAGGGGCACTGTATCTCTCAGAGGAATATCGGCCATCTCTGCATGGCACTTCTTCAACTGGGAAACGTGAAACACATCATGAACTCCTGACAGTCCTTCGGGTAACTCCAACTTGTAGGCCACTTCTCCCATACGTTCCAAAACTCGGTATGGTCCTACAAATCTCGGGGCTAACTTTCCCTTAACTCCAAATCGTTTTACTCCTCGCAGAGGTGACACTCAATGATATGCTCTGTCTCCGATTTCATAGACTACCTCCTTGCGTTTTGTATCGGCATAACTCTTCTGCCGAGACTGAGCTACCTTTAGTCTGCCGTGAATCAACTTAACCTTCTCTTCAGACTCTTTGGTCAAATCCGGTCCAAACAACTAACGGTCTCCAACTTCATCCCACATCAACGGTGTCCTGCACCATCTTCCATACGAGGCTTCGAAAGGTGCCATCTTCAAACTGGCTTGATAACTGTTGTTGTACGAGAACTCCGCGTAAGGCAGATTGTCATCCCAACTAGATCCATAATCTAGCGCACAAGCTCTCAACATGTCCTCCAGAATCTGTTTGACTCTCTCAGTCTGTCCATCTGTCTGCGGATGAAAGGCTATACTGAACTCTAGCCTAGTACCCGAAGTCTGGTGCAGTTGATTCCAAAACTTCGAGGTAAACTGTGTTCCTCTATCTAATACGATGGTCCTCGAAACTCCATGCAGACATACAATCCTGGTCATATATATCTTGGCCAACTTCGCACTTGTATAGGTGGTTTTCACTGGGATAAAGTGAGCCACTTTGGTCAAATGATCCACTACTACCTAGATTGAATCATATCCCGATCGGGTCCTGGGTAATCCGGTGATGAAATCCATGCCAAGCTTGTCCCACTTCCATTCGGATATCGGCATAGGCTACAGTAATCCTGCTCGCTTCTGATGTTCTGCCTTCACTCACTGACATACATCACATACGGCTACACACTCGGCAATATCATTCTTCATACCGGTCCACCAGAAATGCTCCTTCAAATCCAAATTCATCTTGGTGTTCCCAGGGTGTATCGAGTATGGTGAGTCATGAGCTTCCTGAAGTATTAACTTCCTGATGTCTGCATTATTGGGTACATAAACACGGTCCTCAAACCACAAAGTGTCGTGCTCATCCTCACGAAAACCTTTGGCTTTTCCTTTGCTCATTTTCTCCTTTAACTCAGCAATTTCCTTATCATCCTTTTGAGCTTCTCGAACCTTTCCCAATAATGTTGACTGAACCTCCATCGCTGCAACAAAACCTCTTGGAACTATCTCCAAACGAAGTTCCTTGAGA
The DNA here is from genome assembly GCA_021605145.1 of Aegilops bicornis. Classification (NCBI taxonomy): domain Eukaryota; kingdom Viridiplantae; phylum Streptophyta; class Magnoliopsida; order Poales; family Poaceae; genus Aegilops; species Aegilops bicornis. Next base: position 570,017,661 of record CM038669.1, on the reverse strand, counting down.
TCGTCAACCAACTCCTTTGGTAATCCTCCGCTTACGAGGGTATTGACATAACTCTTCCGGCTCAAAGCGTCTGCTACGACATTGGCCTTTCCTAGATGATAATGCAGCTTCATATCATAATCCTTTATAAGCTACAACCATCTCCATTGCTTGAGATTCAGCTCCTTCTGTGTGAAAATGTACTTCAAACTCTTGTGATCCGTGTACACATCACAACGGTTTCCAATAAGAAAATGCCTCCAGGTCTTGAGCGCATGTACTACGGCTGCTAACTCCAAATCATGCATGGCATAATTCAACTCATGTGGTCGAAGCTGTCGTGAGGCATATGAAAAAACTCTTCCGTCCTGCATAAGTACACCTCCAAGTCCTAAGCGAGAAGCGTCGCAATACACTTGGAAATCCTTGCGTATATCCGGAAGAATCAATACTGGGGCTATAACCAAACGTTTCTTCAACTCCTGAAAACTTGCCTCACATTCATCTGTTCATTTAAACTTAGTGTCCTTCTTCAACAACTCCGTCATAGACTTTGTAATCTTGGAGAAATTCTCAATGAATCTCCGGTAATATCCCGGGAGTCCAAGAAAACTGCGGATCTCTCCTACTGAGGTGGGTGCCAACCACTCAGTGATGGACTGAATCTTGGTGGGATCTACTGCTATACCTTCTCCTGATATAACATGTCCAAGAAATCCTACTTCCTTCAACCAAAACTCACATTTGCTGAACTTGGCATATAACTGATGTTCCCTGAGCTTCTCGAGAACTAATCGTAAATGCTCCTTATTTTCCTCTTCATTCTTCAAGTATACCAAAATATCATCAATGAACACCACAACAAACTTATCCAGGAACTCCATGAACACCTTATTCATCATACTCACGAAATAGGCAGTGGCATTGGTCAATCCAAATGACATAACTGTATACTCATATAGCCCATACCTGGTGGTAAAAGCTGTCTTAGGTATATCCTATTCTCGAATCTTCAACTGGTGGTATCCTAATCGTAGATCGATCTTGGAGAATACTTTAGCTCCTTGCAGCTGGTCAAACAAATCATTGATCATCGGTAGTGGGTACTTGTTCTTGATAGTTACTTCATTCAATGCACGATAATCAACAACCATTCTCAAGGATCCGTCCTTCTTCTCAACTAAGAGCACTAGGGCTCCCCAGGGTGACGAACTTCTTCGAATATAACCTTTCTCCAATAACTCCTTTATCTGCTTCTTAATTTCTTCCAGATCGTTTGCGGGCATTTGGTATGATCTCTTCGATATCGGTCCGGTGCCTGGCAACAGCTCTATCAAAAACTCAATATCTCGATCCGGCGGCATGCCTGGTAGTTCCTCTGGGAATACATCCGAGTAATCCTTCACTACAGGTACTTCCTCCTGAACAACTCCTGAGAGGGAATTTACTTGGGTTCTCCTTGGTGCATGCCGTGACACATACTTCATCCTTTTTCCCTCCGGGGTGGTGAGCATAATTGACTTACTGGCGCAATCGATGTTTCCTCCATACATCGATAGCCAATCCATGGCTAGTATCACATCCAATCCTTGTTACTCCAGAATTATTAAGTCCGTGGGGAAAACATGCCTACCTATGGTTAATGGCATCTGAAAACATCCTTGGCTTGCCATATACTCTGCTCCTTGCGAGCTTACTAACATAGGTGTCTTAAGAGATTTGGTAGGTAACTTATACTTATCCACAAACCCCTTTGAAATGTATGAATGCGATGCACTAGTATCAAAAAGAACGATTGCAGTAAACGACTTAACCAAAAACTTACCTATAACTGCATCTGGCTGCTCTTCAACCTCCTCCACGTTAACGTGGTTCACCTGTCCCCTGTTGAAAGGGTTGGGCTTCTTCCCAGAGCTTCCATTTCCGTTGCCATTCTTCAACTCAGAACAATCATTGGCGTAGTGCCCAGTCTTCCCGCACTTATAACAGGTGACATGACTCAGATCCTTTTTAGCGGGTGTTGCTGGGTTGGAACGGTCCTGGTTGCTGCTTGCTCCATTCCCATTTCCATTCTTGGGGCCACTATGGTTATGCGAACTTCCTCCATTGTGAGTGTGGCCTCCGTGATTATGGGTATAACCTCCCGAGTTCGGGGTAAAACGAGGTTTCTACGATGCTCAGGAATTATACTTCCCTTGTCCATATTTCCTTTTGCGGCTCTCTATCTGCTGCTGCTTCCCTTCAATCATAAGAGCCTTGTCTACCAATTCCTGGTAGTTAGCAAATGTTGCTACCATCAACTGCAGGCTTAGCTCATCATTCAGCCCTTCCATAAACTTCTCCTGCTTCGTGACATCTGTGGACACATCATCCGGGGCATAGCGAGCTAACTTACTGAACTCATCCACGTACTGCCCAACAGTATGATTTCCCTGGCGTAAGTTGCGAAACTCACGCTTCTTCAGGCTCATAGCTCCAATTGAGACATGTGCAGTGCGGAATGCCTGCTGAAACTGATCCCAAGTGACTTTGGCTATAGGGAACGTGGTTGTGTAATTCTCCCACCACGAGGCTGCGTGTCCATCCAGTTGGTGTGCGGCAAAGCGCACCTTCTCAGCATCTGTGCAACCTGCGGTGGTCAGCTCCCTTCCAATCTTGCGTAGCCAGTCATCAGCAACAATTGGCTCGGTGCTACTGGAAAACACCGGCGGATTCAACCTCAGAAAACGGGCTAAGTTGTCAACTGGAGGTGGTGCCGGCGGGTTGTTGTTGTTGTTGTTGGCTTGGTTCTGGACTAGTAGCTGCATCAAGGCATTCTGCTGTTGGATCAACTGAGTGAGCTCCCCTGAAAAGACAAATCCGGGGTCACGTCTTGGAGGCATCTGATGGGTTTCGAGGGGAGAGGTTAGAACAGAGTGAGGTCTAAGGGGAAAACACTACCCATATGCACATGAGACAAACACATTCATATCACACCACTCAATTCAAACAAGGGCATACAGCTGATCTAGCTACAGTTACAAAGACTCGGACTACTACTATATACATGGGGGAATAATACTGATAATATGGTGGTCATCTAGAAGTTTTGATCGGTGGAAGACTCCATGATATCCGCTCCAGCTTCGTCTTCGTAATCATCATCACTACTGTCGGGGTCGGAGTCGGTGTCGTCAATGATGATGTAGTCCTCGGGATGGTCGTCATCTCCTCCTGGCGCGGGGTCTCCCATGAATACTCCTAGCTTCCTTGTTAGGTCATCATTCTTCTCCACTAATATTGCGATTTCCTCCTCGTATCCATCTCATGTAGACTTGAGTTCCTCTTCAAGCTCCATGTTCCTGGTCATCACCTTCTTCAGTTCTATCATGCTTGCGCACATTTGGTTCTCCTGGCGACAAATGTGCTGGTTTAACTCCTGGATGAAAGCTGCAATGGACCTGTCCCTCCTGGTGATGATCATCTCCCATTGCTCATCTCGACGCCCACATATCTGGTAGATGGTGTCCTTAAGATCCTTGTGATAAACTTCGCCGATGCGTCCCATGGCGATGTGGGCTGCCATGCTCCTTCCTAGACTCCAGGTTGGAGCATCAAAAGAAAACTCTATGGGCTCAGTCACTGGCGTGAATGTCCTTCCTGGAAGTAGAACTCGAATCATCCAACGCTCCTCTTCTGGTAAAGTGGTGGTGTAGGTCCAGGTGAAGCTTGGTATTCTGATGTTCAGGTACCTAGTGACTTCCTTCAAGTGTCGTCCAAAAGGTGTGTCTTCATCCGGTTGTGCAAATTTGTTCCTTGGGTCTGCCACATCTATTGAGTGGAAATTGGAGAGGAGTAAGAAATAAGTAGAGAAGAGTGACCTATGGCTTATCTTAGTGGTCGTGTCCTACAATCAGCATGTGCTCTGATACCATCTTGTAGCGATCCGACCTCAAACAGTCAAATCTCTGTGCATAAGTGTCATCCCTGGATCGGTAATATTGACACACACAGTACTTGAAGGATTTATAACAGAGTGCAATCACGCTTATTACATTGAATGTCTCAAGAGAGAACTTATTACAATAATATGGCCTAAGGCCATCTAAATAAGATAACAACGGAAGGCTTCGAAGGTAAAGTGAGTCCATCAAATCCAACGGCATAGCTGAGTGCATGACAACGACCTAGCGCACCTTACTCATCGTCTGAAAAGTCTGCAACATAATACGTTGCAGCCCGAAAACGGGTCAGCACATGGAATATGCTGGCAATATAACACTATAGAGCAGTGAACAGATAATAGCTATAACTATATGCATATATGGCTGGTGGAGGCTCTATGGTTATTATGTTTTTGCGGAAAGCCAATTTTTTCCTACAACAAAGGAATATATTTTGTTTAACTATCATGGTGGTTGATAAATATTTTGAATGGAAACCCCATCTCAATCCCAATTAAAAAGTACTTAACAACCCAACAAAATTAATTAAGAGTGTTGAGATCACATCAATAATTCGAGAACCAGATACTCAAAACTGTCCATAACCGGGGACACAGCTAACCATGATTAGTTTATATACTCTGCAGAGGTTTGCACACTTTTCCCCACAAGACTCGATCTCCTCCGTTGTATTTCTCTCACTGCATGATGTTTGAGAAACGGATGATCGAGACACAGTCTTTTCGAAGAGGTCCCCTTAACCGATAGATAGGACGGTACACCTACAATCCCCTACATCTGCTAGCCCATCATGGAAAGGATTCCCACAACATACTCAACTATGATAGAGCCCATAATGGCTTGTGTCTGCACACGGAAGTTTTCTAGCATGAATAATATTATGATCCCTTTGAGCCCGGGTGGCGAACCATAGGATGATCACACGAATTCCCCGGGATCTCCTTGGACAACACTGGATTCCCCAGGTGACCACAAACAATCCACCCAGACGTGTGTTAAAGTAGCCACCTTAAATAAACCCTTAGTTCATAATAATACTCACAACTGTCATGAATCTCTCAAACCAAACCACGTCTACGAGCATTGCATAGCATAGCAGTATAAGCATAATGTAAAAGTAACTCCCAGGGTTTGATATAAAGGACAATAGGTTCTACCTCAACAACTACTTCCCAATACCCACATGTTAATCAGTTCCTACTCATGCAATGTTTGAGCGTTGAAACTAATGCATAAACACTGGGTAATAAAGGGGTATGATCAAAGTGTTACTTGCCTTGCTCACGATCTGCGAACCTTAGAGACTCGTAGTAGCACGCTTCGCACTCCGGACATTCTATCGCAAACAAAAAATAACATACATAAGCACTCAAGCATAGATGCAAGGGTAACACTAAAATGAAAATATCCAAACTGAAAGTTCAACTTAAGAGCTTCGATTTGCAAAAAGAATCAATCAAATCGGAGCTACGGAAGTGAAACTACGATCATAAGAAGTTCGAATTCAAATCTGCTTGAAACCAAATTTTAAATTGCCAAAATCATGTTCAAGTTGTTTGAATGCAAAGAGGGGTTCAATACGAAGATTTCGGCGTTGGTTTCACTGGATTTGGACGAACGGTTAAAAAGTTGCGAGGGTTTGAAGATCATGGGCTAATTTGTGATAAAAATAATCGCGGATAGGTCCCTGGCAGAAAATAAAATAAAAATAGAAAAACTACGGCGCGAACGTCCGCTAACTGAGGCAAATGAGCGAATCCTTTCATTTTAAGAACTAAACGAACGAACGTTCGCGGAATAGATCTAAACCGAGAAAACCGAGAAAACCCGATCTAGAAAAAAACCGATCTAGGGTTTGCCGAAAAAACCAAACGGTTTTATACCATTTAACCGAAAAAGACCGGCGACGAGATCCGGCGGGCGGCGGCGTGATCCGGCGAGGCGGGCGTCTTGGCCGGTGTGGGCGACGGGCGGCAAGGGTGGCTAGCGGCAGCAGCGTGGCGTGGCGCGGCGGGTTGCGGCTTGGGATGAGGTGGGAGGGCGGCGGCGACGGGTTATAAAATGGGGGTTGCTTGGGGAGGGCACGGCCTCAGACGCTTGTCCCGCATGGACACGGCGGCGGCGGTGCTCGGGAGTCCGGTCCCCAGCCGGAGCGGGAGGCGGCGGCGCGCTGGGCTTCGGCCCGCTCGGCTGGGCCGTTGGCCTAGTCGGGCGACGCGTTTTTTTAATATATATTCTGCCGAAAAGGAAAAAAATCCTAAATAAAATAAAAAAGAATTCTAAAAATTCCAAAAACAATTTTCACTGTCTAAATAAAATATTTAGAACAAAGTGAACATTTTTCTGGCCTAAAAATGCAATCTGGAAAATGCATATTTTTCTAATTCAAATAAATTTATTATTTGATTTTAATATTTTCCTCCAATATTTCTTTTATTTTGAAGAAGTCATTTTATCTCCTCTCTTTTATTTTTATTTTGGAAATATTTCAGAGAGAAAAATATTGAAACCAAAATGATCCTCTTTTCAAATTTGAGAAAAAATTCAAATATGAAAATAACGGAATCCCCAACTCTCTCCGTGGGTCCTTGAGTTTCTTAAGATTTCAAGGATCACAAATGAAATGCGAATAAAATATGTATGCATATGATGACCTATGTATAACATTCCAAATTGAAAATTTGGGATGTTACACCTGGGTAGAAGGAGTGCGCTGCCCCGCTCCACTGCGATAGCAGCCCGCGACTCTGCTGCTTCGGCGCTCCTAACCCTGGAGACGCACGTGGTGATCCCTCAAGGGACGAAGTCCCAGAAGGGCAAGCCAAGTGCTCGGACTCGGGAGACCTCGGCCACCCGGTCCGCGGAGACCCACACCTCCGTCGCCCATGACGGCGATGCAGAGGAGGAGGATGTTGAAGAGCTCCCTCCACCGAAGGGGAAGAGGAAAATGTCAGAGGATGCCGCAGCCGGCATGCGGCCCAAGGGCTCAAAGTGGCCGAAGAGAATCTCGGCCAGGAAAACCGGCAAGGTGCCGGAGAGAGTCGAACTCTTTGGCGACTTGAAAGTAGACCTTTTCGCGATGTGGAGGAAGAAACCGACACTAAAAGGATAATTCGTTGTCTTTATCTCTCATCTTTTAATTCAACCAATTTTATTTAGCAAAGGTAAACTCATAGGGGGTTTCTCACGCAGCCCGCCAGAGGCCGTCCCCAGCGGTTCGTCAAGCGGGTTGCCATCCGCTAGCGGGACTCGAGTGCCCTCTGCTCCCCTAGTGCATGACGGGCTAGGGGAGGTGACGTCCACCCTGGCCCCCGTCGTCAACATGGCGGGGGCCAAAGAGGTGGCCACCAGGGCTGAGGTCGACACCTCGGCCTAACAAGACCCAGGGGAGTAGCAGCCCGAGGTCGTAAAGAGGGGCTAGGAAAATCATTGGTCCAACCAATATCTGCTTTAGATCTGCTCCCTCAGGTGGAGATCACCCAGGCCAGCACACCGGCGCCTGGGTCCAAAGTCATTCCGCCACCCCCACGGACTGGCCAAGGACGGGTGAGGGAGTCCTGGACTAAGGGGTCCTCGGGCGTCCGGCCTGTTATCCATGGGCCGGACTAATGGGCTGTGAAGACATGAAGGCCGAAGACTGCACCGTGTCCAGATTGGACTCTACTTGGCGTGGAGGGCAAGCTTGGTGACCAACTATGAAGATTCCTTCTTATGTAACCGACTCCATGTAAACCCTAGATCCCCCCGATGTCTATATAAACTGGAGGGGTTAGTCTGGAAAATATATACTCATTACCATATTCACATAGGCTAGACTTCTAGGGTTTAGCCATTACGATCTCGTGGTAGATCAACTCTTGTAACACTCATATTCATCAAGATCAATCAAGCAGGAAGTAGGGTATTACCTCCATAGAGAGGGCCTGAACCTGGGTAAACATCATGTCCCCCGTCTTCTGTTACCATCGATCCTAAACGCACAGTTCAGGACCCCCTTCCCGAGATCCGCCGGTTTTGACACCGACATTGGTGCTTTCATTGAGAGTTCCACTATGCCGTCGCCAAGAGGATTGATGGCTCGCCTTGTTCTCAAGGATAATATCATCTCCGGAGGAACTCTGGCTCCAGGCTAAACCCTCCGGCTGGGCGGCTTCGTCATGACCGCCGGGTCGGCCCCTAAGCCGACGATGACCTCTCAAGTCATCGAAAATTGCCTCCGCGTCGACCCCGAATATTCTGCCCGGATGGACCCAACGGAGCTATCGTCGCTACAGACTACGATCGGGTTGGGCTTAAACCCGACCAGAGAGAAATTAAAACTCCGCCGATCACCCACCAGATAGCAGTAATCGGGGAGCGAAGCAACTCTTCTACTATATTGAAGACGAACTATGTTCGGATCTCCGATTTTGAATGGCCGGATATTCTCCGGCAGAAAGGCATGTTCCATCCCCCGAACACGGAGTTGGACGATGAGCCTAAAAAACAGTCGATATCCCAGAGCCCGAACTGCCAGGGCTGGTAGATATTCGAACTCCGGATCCAAAATCGGGTCAGGGTTCGGATTTCGTTACTCCCACCCACCCGGACAAAGACGCTCTCATGAGCATCAAACAACAGCCTCAGGGAACGGTCCACCACTTCTGAGCCAGATTCCTCCTTGTCAAAGATAAGGTAAAAGATTGACGTGACGAAGACGCGATAGCAGCATTCTGCAACAACTACGCGGACGAAGGCATCCTAAATGCCATCAATCGCCGCTGCATACTAAAGTTCACTGACTTAGCAACTATCGTACAAAAGTACAACGCGATGGAAAGCGCCTAGAAAATTCAGGTAGCTCGCTGGGAACCGTCGGCGCCAACCCAACCCATCCCACAGGCGAAAAGGACGCACCCCCGCAGTACACCCAGCCGAACAATCAAAAAACATAAACCCATCACGCTGCACAACACCATTCTAGAGGGATGACTTAATGGCCGTGCAAAATACACACGACGCTGGATACCGCGACAACCCATAACCTTAGAGCATGTTGGATACTTCGGCAGGTAGCCAAGAGTGGCGAGGACATCCTTATCAAGGACACCCGTAAGCAGTACCCTCCAAAGAAACGCATTTACACTAGAGTATTGACAGTCTTCGAGACATTCGCTTCAAACAATAAGCGTAAAATGGCACTGCGCGATCTCGCCGAAATTTGCCAGGTCGCCACAATTGACCTCTGGAACGACACGGCCATAACCTTTAACGCTAGTGACGAACCCAAATACAGAACAGTCCGAGCGCCAGCTGCATTAATCCTCAGTCCCATCATGGACGGTTTTTGACTTACAAAGGTCCTCATGGACGGCGGCAGCGGACTAAACCTCATCTACGAGGACACGCTCCACAAGATGGAAATAGACAGGAGCCGCATTGAGAAAAGCAGCACGACCTTTCGAGGTATCATTCCCAGTCAGGAAGCGCGGTGTGCGGGAAAAATTACACTCGATGTGGTATTTGGCATGCCGTAGAATTATCGACCCGAAGAAATAACTTTCCAGGTGGCCCCTTTCAACAGCGGATACCACGCCCTATTAGGGCGAGAGGCCTTCATGCGCTTTCAAGCCATACCCCATTATGGGTATATGAAGCTAAAAATGCCCGGGCCTAATGGAATAATCACCCTCGTCAGCGATCCGGATATAGCACTCCGCGCCGAGAACAAAACTGCATCCTTGGCCCTCGAGGCATTATCCGAGGCCCTTGCGGCTGAAGAACTAACCGCACTATGCTCCACTGTGGACAAAGACGATGTTATCCTGGACAAATGACCCAAATCTACCTCCTTCAAGACAACAGAAGAAACGGTCAAATTTTAGGTCCATCCAACAGACCCGAAGAAGACAGCCTCTATCGGAGCGCAACTCAGCCCCTCAGTCGACGCAGCACTATGAGACTTACTGTGTGAAAACTGGGATATATTCGCCTGGCACCCATCAGATATGCCAGGAATCCCACGCGAGTTGGCCGAACACAGCCTCAACATACTAAAGGGATATAAGCCGGTCAAACAAACCCTGCGGCGCTTTTCCGAACCCAAACGACAAGCTATGGGGGAGGAGCTAGCCAAACTCATCGAGGCTGGATTCATCAAAGATATTAAACATCCGGACTGGCTGGCAAACTTGGTAATGGTACCAAAGAAGGATAAATCCTGGCGCCTATGCGTCGATTTCAAAGACCTTAACAAGGCTTGCCATATAGGTCCCTTCCCCCTTCCTCGCATTGATCAAATCATTGATGCTACCGCAGGACACGACTCGCTATGCTTCCTCGATGCATATTCCGGATACCATCAAATCAAAATGAAGGAGTCCGATCAAGCTGCAACAGCATTCATTACACCATACGGGCCGTTTTGCTTCAACACCATGCCTTTTGGGCTCAAGAACGCCGGCGCCACCTACCAGCGCTTGATCCAAACATGCCTCGAGAAACAGATTGGCAAGGCAGTGGAGGCCTACGTGGACGACGTTGTCATCAAAACTAGACACGTTGAAACACTAATAGACGACTTGCGTTCAACAACCTCCGCGCATACGGCATCAAGCTTAACCCGGAAAAATGTGTTTTTGGCGTCCCCGCCGGTAAACTACTTGGCTTCATCGTTTCCAATAGAGGAATTGAGGCAAATCCAGCCAAAATCCAAGCTCTGTCACAATTGGCCACGCCAACCGAACTCAAACTGGTCCAAAAACTTGCCGTGTGCGTGGCAGCCTTAAGCCGCTTTATCTCCAGGTTGGGGGAAAAGGAGCTGCCCCTTTATCGCCTTCTACGACGCACCGATAACTTTGAGTGGACAGATGCAGCGATAGCCGGACTGGAAGAAATAAAAGCCCTTTTGGCAAGCAACCCAATCCTGGCCGCGCCAAACATCGGCGAATCAATGCTCCTATATATATCGGCAACACACCAGTCTTTGGCGCCAGATTTCGTCGCCGAGCGAGAACAGGACAGACACAAATTTCCGCTCCAAAAGCCGGTATACTACGTATCCACCGTCCTCACACCAAGCAAATCCCGGTACCCTCACTATCAAAAGATAGCATATGCAGTCTTCATGGAATCTCGAGAATTGCGACACTACTTTCAGGAGTGCTCGACCACGGTGGCTTCCGAAGTGCCCCTCAATGATATAATCAACAACCGGGATTCAACAGGGAGGATTGCCAAATGGGCCATTGAGCTCCTGCCATTTGACATCACGTACAAACCACGTCGAGCCATCAGAATCCAGGTACTGGCTGACTTCATCGCCGAATGGAAGAGGCCGAACTCCCTAAAGAGTACGGCGCGTATTCCAACTGGGTTATGCACTTTGACAGCTTCAAAATGTTGGCAGGACTAGGGCGGGCGTCGTATTAACGTCCCCCCACAGGAGATATCATCCAGTATGTACTCCAAATATTACACACAGACTCCAACAACGCAGCCGAATACAGGGCCTTGCTACATGGCCTTCGGATGGCCGTATCAATGGGCATACAACGCCTGGAGGTGCGCGGGGACTCAAACCTCACAATATCCCCAATTAATGGAGACTTATATGCCAAAGATCCAAAGATGGCAGCTTACCGCAATGCCATCTTGAAGATGTCGGCTGGGTTCGAGGGGCTCGAATTTCATCACGTCGCCCGCGAAAGTAATCAGGTGGCAGACGTCCTTGCTTGCAACGGTGCTAAGCGCGACCCCGTCCCACCTAACATCTTCCTTGAAAGGCTCTCTAAGCCATCCGTGGTGTGGCAAGGGGGAGATAGCAACGACAGTCCCGCTCCGAACACAAACATAGGTAGCAAACACGCCGATATCATCGGTGGCTCAGCCACCGAAATAAAACCCTCGGCCCACCTCATCATGGTAGTAATTGCCCCATGGACCGAACCATTCTTGGCGTACCTTCATAGGAAGGATCTCCCAGAAGATCAGAACGAGGCGCCGCGTTATCCGGCGTTCGAAGGCCTATAAAATTCTCGAAGGAGAGCTCAACAAGAAAAGCACTACCAGAGTCCTTCAAAGGGGTCCTCGGGCGTCCGGCCTGTTATCGATGGGCCGAACTGATGGGCTGTGAAGACATGAAGGCTGAAGACTGCACCGTGTCTGGATTGGACTCTACTTGGCGTGGAGGGCAAGCTTGGCGACCAACTATGAAGATTCCTTCTTATGTAACCGAATCCATGTAAACCCTAGATCCCCCCCGGTGTCTATATAAACGGGAGGGGTTAGTCCGGAAAATATATACTCATTACCATATTCACATAGGCTAGACTTCTAGGGTTTAGCCATTACGATCTCGTGGTAGATCAACTCTTGTAAGTCTCATATTCATCAAGATCAATCAAGCAAGAAGTAGGGTATTACCTCCATAGAGAGGGCCTGAACCTGGGTAAACATCGTATCCCCCGTCTCCTGTTACCATCGATCCTAGACGCACAGTTCGGGACCCCCTACCTGAGATCCGCCGGTTTTGACACCGACGATGGGCTAGCGGAGGGTGGACCGGGTGAGGGAGTCCTGGATTAGGGGGTCCTCGGACAGCTGGACTATATACTTTGGCCGGACTGTTGGACTATGAAGATACAAGATTGAAGACTTCGTCCCGTTTCTGGGTGGGACTCTCCTTTGCATGGAAGGGAAGCTTGGCAATTCGTATATGTAGATCTCCTCCCTTGTAACCGACTCTGTGTAACCCTAGCCCCCTCCGGTGTCTATATAAACTGGAGGGTTTAGTCTGTAGGACAACGACAATCATAATCATAGGCTAGCTTCTAGGGTTTAGCCTCTACGATCTCGTGGTATATCAACTCTTGTAATACTCATATCATCAAGATCAATCAAGCAGGAAGTAGGGTATTACCTCCATCGAGAGGGCCCGTGCACTGGTAAACTTTGTGTCCCCCGCCTCCTGTTACCATCCGCCTTAGACGCACAGTTCGGGACCCCCTACCCGAGATCCGCCGGTTTTGACACCGACATTGGTGCTTTCATTGAGAGTTCCACTGTGCCGTCACGGTAAGGCTTGATGGCTCTTCTTGTCGTCAAGGGAAATATTACATCGGGGGGAGCCCTGGCTGTAGGCCAAACTCTCCGACTAGGCAGTTTCGTCATGACCGCCCGTTCGGCCGTCGCGCCGACGATGACTTCTCGGGTCATCAAAAACAGCCTCCACGTTGGCTCGGGATTCGCCGAGTAGATGGATCCAATAGAGCTCTCTTTCTTGAACGAGCTCTTGGATCGCATCGCCGCCCTGGGAGTCGCTACCGACTATGATCGGATCGGGCTTAAACCCGACCAAAGGGAGATTAACTCTCCGCCAGTCACCCATCAGATAGCGGTGGTGGAGGAGCAATGCGGCGATTCTTCCTCTATTTTGATGACAAACTATGTCCGGATTCCCGAGCTCTCTGAGTCGGATACCCGTCTACGGGAGGACATGGCCCAAGCTTCGAACCTAGAATCGGACAACGGGCCAGAAAAATTGGGCAACATCCCGGAGCCCGAACTGCCAAGCTCGGAAACTCCTCTGCCCCTGGGTCTCAGATCGGGTTAGTGTTGGGGAACGTTGCAGAAAATAAAAATTTTCCTACAGTTTCACCAAGATCCATCTATGAGTTCATCTAGCAACGAGTGATAGGAGTGCATCTACATACCTTTGTAGATCGCGTGCGAAAGCGTTCAATAGAACGGTGTTGAGGGAGTCGTTCTCGTCGTGATCCAAATCACCGGAGATCCTAGCGCCGAACGGACGGCACCTCCGCATTCAACACACGTACGGTCAGCGTGACGTCTCCTCCGTCTTGATCCAGCAAGGGGGAAGGAGAGGTTGATGAAGATCCAAAGACGACAGCGTGGTGGTGGATGCAGCAGGCTCCCAGGCTTCACCAAGCAACCACGGGAGGAGGAGGAGGTAGCAGGGGGGAGGAGGCGCCAAGACTTGTGGTGTGGCTTCCTCCCTCCCCTTTATATAGGCCCCTGGGGCACCCCGAGATCAGATCTCCCAAGGGGCGGCGGCCAAGGGGTGGAGTGCCCCCAAGGCAGTGGGCGCCCCTCCCTAGGGTTCCCAACCCTAGGCGCAGAGGGGGGACCAGGGGGGGCGCACTAGCCCACCAGGGGCTGGTTCCCCTCCCACTTCATCCCATGGGGCCCTCCAGGATAGGTGGCCCCACCCGGTGGACCCCCGGGGCCTTCCGGTGGTCCTGGTACAATACCGGTGGACCCCGAAACTTTCCCGATGGCCGAAACTCGACTTCCCATATATAATTATTTACCTCCGGACCATTCCGAAACTCCTCGTGACGTCCGGGATCTCATCCGGGACTCAGAACAACTTTCGGTTTGCTGCATACTCATATTCATACAACCCTAGCGTCATCGAACCTTAAGTGTGTATACCCTACGGGTTCGGGAGACACGTAGACATGACCGAGACGGCTCTCCGGTCAATAACCAACAGTGGGATCTGGATACCCATGTGGGCTCCCACATGCTCCTCGATGATCTCATCGGATGAACCACGATGTCGAGGATTAAAGCAACCCCATATACAATTCCCTTTGTCAATCGGTATGTTACTTGCCCGAGATTCGATCGTCGGTATCCCAATACCTCGTTCAATCTCGTTACCGGCAAGTCACTTTACTCGTACCGTAATGCATGATCCCGTGACCAAACACTTGGTTACTTTGAGCTCATTATGATGATGCATTACCAAGTGGGCCCAGTGATACCTCTCCGTAATACGGAGTGACAAATCCCAGTCTCGATCCGTGTCAACCCAACAGACACTTTCGGAGATACCTATAGTGCACCTTTATAGTCACCCAGTTACGTTGTGACGTTTGGTACACCCAAAGCACTCCTACGGTATTCGGGAGTTACACAATATCATGGTCTAAGGAAAAGATACTTGACATTGGAAAAGCTCTAGCAAAACGAACTAAACGATCTTGTGCTATGCTTAGGATTGGGTCTTGTCCATCACATCATTCTCCTAATGATGTGATCCCGTTATCAATGACATCCAATGTCCATAGTCAGGAAACCATGACTATCTATTGTGGTCTATGTATTCACACGTGTATTACGATTTCCGGATAATACAATTATAGCATGAATAAAAGACAATCATCATGAACAAGGAAATATAATAATAATCCTTTTATTATTGCCTCTAGGGCATATTTCCAACTGTCTCCCACTTGCACTAGAGTCAATAATCTAGTTACATTGTGATGAATCGAACACCCATAGAGTTTTGGTGTTGATCATGTTTTGCTCGCGAAAGAGGTTTAGTCAACGGATTCATGACATTCAGATCCGTATGCACTTTGCAAATTTCTATGTCTCCATCTTGAACATTTTCACGAATGGAGTTGAAGCGACGCTTGATGTGCCTGGTCTTCTTGTGAAACCTGGGCTCCTTGGCAAGTGCAATAGCTCCAGTGTTGTCACAGAAGAGTTTGATCGGCCCCGACGCATTGGGTATGACTCCTAGGTCGGTGATGAACTCCTTCACCCAAATTTCTTCATGTGCTGCCTACGAGGCTGCCATGTACTCCGCCTCACATGTAGATCCCGCCACGACGCTTCGCTTGGTACCTGCACCAGCCATCGCTTCCACCATTCAACATATACACGTATTCGGTTTGCGACTTAGAGTCATCCAGATCTGTGTCGAAGCTAGCGTCGACGTAACCCTTTACGATGAGCTCTTCGTCACCTCCATAAATGAGAAACATGTCCTTACTCCTTTTCAGGTACTTCAGGATATTCTTGACCGCTGTCCAGTGTTCCTTGCCGGGATTACTTTGGTACCTTCCTACCAAACTTATGGCAAGGTTTACATCAGGTCTGGTACACAGCATGGCATACATAATAGACCCTATGGCTGATGCATAGGGGATGACACTCATCTCTTCTATATCTTACGCCGTGGTCGGACATTGAGCCGAGCTCAATTTCACACCTTGTAACATGTGCAAGAACCCTTTCTTGGACTGATCCATTTTGAACTTCTTCAATATTTTATCAAGGTATGTGCTTTGTGGAAGACCTATGAGGCGTCTCGATCTATCTCTATAGATCTTGATGCCTAATTTATAAGAAGCTTCTCCAAGGTCCTTCATTGAAAAACTCTTATTCAAGTAGGCCTTAATGCTTTCCAAAAGTTCTATATCATTTCCCATCAAAAGTATGTCATCTACATATAATATGAGAAATGCTACAGAGCTCCCACTCACTTTCTTGTAAACGCAGGCTTCTCCATAAGTCTCAAGATAAACCCAAACGCTTTGATCATCTCATCAAAGCGAATGTTCCAACTCCGAGATGCTTGCACCAGCCCATAAATGGATCGCTGGAGCTTGCATACCTTGTTAGCATTCTTAGGGTCGACAAAACTTTCGGCTGCATCATATACAGTTCTTCCTTAAGATAACCGTTAAGGAATGCCGTTTTGACGTCCATTTGCCATATCTCATAATCATAGTATGCGGCAATTGCTAACATGATTCAGACGGACTTCAGCTTCGCTACGGGAGAGAAAGTCTCATCGTAGTCAACCCCTTGAACTTGCCAATAACCTTTAGCAACAAGTCGATCTTTATAGATGGTAACATTACCATCCGCATCCGTCTTCTTCTTAAAGATCCATTTGTTTTCTATCGCTCGCCAAGCATCGGGCAAGTCTGTCAAAGTCCATACTTTGTTTTCATACATGGATCCTATCTCGGATTGCATGGCTTCAAGCCATTTGTTGGAATCTGGGCCCACCATTGCTTCTTCATAGTTCGAAGGTTCACCGTTGTCTAACAGCATGATTTCCGTGACAGGGTTGCCATACCACTCTGGTGTGGAACGTGTCCTTGTGGACCTGGGTTCAAGAGCAACTTGATCCGAGTACCTTGATCTTCTTCATTAATTTCCTCTCCAGTCGGTGTAGGCACCACAGGAACATTTTCCTGAGCTGCACTACTTTCCGGTTCAAGTTGTAGTACTTCATCGAGTTCTACTTTCCTCCCACTTACTCCTTTCGAGAGAAATTCTTTTTCCAGAAAGGATCTGTTCTTGGCAACAAAGATCTTGCCTTCGGATCTAAGGTAGAAGGTATACCCAATGGTTTCCTTAGGGTATCCTATGAAGACGCATTTTTCCGACTTGGGTTTGAGCTTTTTAGGTTGAAGTTTCTTGACATAAGCATCGCATCCCCAAACTTTTAGAAACGACAGCTTAGGTTTCTTCCCAAACCATAATTCATACGGTGTTGTCTCAACGGATTTAGACGGTGCCCTATTTAAAGTGAATGTAGCTGTCTCTAGAGCGTATCCCCAAAATGATAGCGGTAAATCAATAAGAGACATCATAGATCGCACCATATCCAATAGAGTGCGATTACGACGTTCGGACACACCGTTACGCTGAGGTGTTCCAGGCGGTGTGAGTTGTGAAACGATTCCACATTTCCTTAAGAATTTCCAAATTCATGACTTTAATATTCTCCTCCACGATCTGATCGTAAGAACTTTATTTTTCGGTCATGTTGATTCTCCACCTCATTCTGAAATTCCTTGAACTTTTCAAAGGTCTCGGACTTGTGTTTCATCAAGTAGACATACCCATATCTACTCAAGTCGTCTGTGAGAGTGAGAACATAACGATATCCTCCATGAGCCTCAACGCTCATTGGACCGCACACATCAAGATGTATGATTTCCAATAAGTTGGTTGCTCGCTCCATTGTTCCGGAGAACGGAGTCTTGGTCATTTTGCCCATGAGGCATTGTTCACATGTGTCAAATGATTCATAATCGAGAGACTCTAAAAGTCCATCAGAATGGAGCTTCTTCATGCGCTTGACACCAATGTGACCAAGGCGGCAGTGCCACAAGTATGTGGGACTATCGTTATCCACTTTACATCTTTTGGTATTCACACTATGAATATGTGTAACATCACGTTCGAGATTCATCAAGAATAAACCATTGACCATCGGAGCATGACCATAAAACATATCCCTCATATAAATAGAACAACCATTATTCTCGGATTTAAATGAGTAGCCATCTCGTATTAAACGAGATCACGATACAATGTTCATGCTCAAACTTGGCACTAAATAACAATTATTGAGGTTTAAAACTAATCCCGTAGGTAAATGTAGAGGTAGCGTGTCGACGGGCGATCACATCGACATTGGAACCATTCCCGACGCCGCATCGTCACCTCGCCCTTCGCCAGCCTCCGTTTATTCCGCAGCTCCCGTCATGAAGTTACAGATATGAGCAACGGCACCGGTATCAAATACCCGTGAGTTACTACGAGTCTTGGTAAGGTAAATATCAATTACATGTATATCAAATATACCTTTAGTGTTGCCGGCCTTCTTGTTCGCTAAGTATTTGGGGCAGTTCCGCTTCTAGTGACCCTTCCTTTGCAATAAAAGCACTTTCGATCGTGCTTGGGTCCATTCTTTGACTTCTTCCGGCAATCGGCTTACCGGGCGCGGAAAAATCCTTGCCGTCCTTCTTGAAGTTCTTCTTACCCTTGCCCTTCTTGAACTTAGTGGTTTTATTGACCATCAACACTTGATGTTCCTTCTTGATTTCTACCTCTGCTAACTTCAGCATTGAAAATACTTCAGGAATAGTTTTCACCATCCCCTGCATATTATAGTTCATCACAAAGCTCTTGTAGCTCGGTGGGAGCGATTGAAGGATTCTGTCAATGACCGCCTCGTCCGGGAGGTTAATGTCCAATTTGGGACAGGCGGTTGTGCAACCTTGACATTTTGAGTATGTGCTCACCGATGTAACTATTTTCCTCCATCTTACAAGCTGTAGAACTTGTCGGAGACTTCATATCTCTCGACCGGGCATGAGCTTGGAAAACCATTTTCAGCTCCTCGAACATCTCATATGCTCCGTGTTGCTCAAAACGCTTTTGGAGCCCGGTTCTAAGTTGTAAAGCATGCCGCATCGAACGAGGGAGTAATCATCAGGACGAGACTGCCAAGCGTTCATAACGTCTTGGTTCTCTGGGATGGGTGCTTCACCTAGCGGTGCTTCTAGGACATATTGTTTCTTGGCTGCTATGAGGATGATCCTCAGGTTCCGGACCCAGTCCGAATAGTTGCTGCCATCATCTTTCAGCTTGGTTTTCTCTAGGACATGAGCGTTGGCCATTTGATCTACAAGACATTTCGCAATGATTTTAGACTAATGTTCATGATAATTAAGTTCATCTAATCAAATTATATAATGAACTCCCACTCATATTTGACATCCCTCTAGTCATCTAAGTGTTACATGATCCGAGTCGACTAGGCCGTGTCCGATCATCACGTGAGACGGACTAGTCATCGTCGGTGAACATCTCCATGTTGATCGTACCTTCCATACGACTCATGTTCGACCTTTCGGTCTCTTGTGTTCCAAGGCCATGTCTGTACATGATAGGCTCGTCAAGTTGACCTAAGTGTTTTGCATGTGTAAAACTGTCTTACACCCGTTGTATGTGAACGTAGGAATCTATCACACCCGATCATCACGTGGTGCTTCAAACGCATTTAACTTTGGCAACGGTGCACAGTTAGGGAGAACACTTTCTTGAAATTATTATAAGGGATCATCTTATTTACTACCGTCGTTCTAAGTAAACAAGATGCATAAACATAATAAACATCACATGCAATTATATAGTAGTGACATGATATGGCCAATATCATATAGCTCCTTTGATCTTCATCTTCGGGGCTCCATGATCATCTTGTCACCGGCATGACACCATGATCTCCATCATCATGATCTCCATCATCGTGTCTCCATGAAGTTGCTTCGCCAACTATTACTTCTACTACTATGGCTAACACGTTTAGCAATAAAGTAAAGTAATTTACATGGCGTTTCTCAATGACACGCAGGTCCTACACAAATAAAGACAACTCCTATGGCTCCTGTCGGTTTTCATACTCATCGACATGCAAGTCATGATTCCTACTACAAGAACATGATCTCATACATCACATATATATCATTCATCATTCATCACAACTTTGGCCATATCACATCACAAAACACTTGCTGCAAAAACAAGTTAGACGCCCTCTAATTGTTGTTGCAAGTTTTTTACGTGGCTGCAAGAGGGTTCTAGCAAGAACGTTTTCTTACCTACGTGAAAGCCACAACATGATTTGTCAACTTCTATTTACCCTTCATAAGGACCCTTTTCATCGAATCCGCTCCAACTAAAGTGGGAGAGACAGACACCGCTAGCCACCTTATGCAACTAGTGCATGTCATCGGTGGAACCTGTCTCACGTAAGCGCACGTGTAAGGTCAGTCCGCCGCTTCATCCGACAATACCGCTGAAGCAAGATAAGACTAGTAGCGGCAAGAAAGTTGACAACATCTACGCCCACAACAAATTGTGTTCTACTGCGTAAAAGAGAACTACGATAGACCTAGCTCATGATGCCACTGTTGGGGAGCGTTGTAGAAAATAAAAATTTCCTACGGTTTCACCAAGATCCATCTATGAGTTCATCTAGCAACGAGTGATAGGAGTGCATCTACATACCTTTGTAGATCGCGTGCGGAAGCGTTCAATAGAACGGGGTTGAGGTAGTCGTTCTCGTCGTGATCCAAATCACCGGAGATCCTAGCGTCGAACGTACGGCACCTCCGCGTTCAACACACGTACGGTCAGCGTGATGTCTCCTCCGTCTTGATCCAGCAAGGGGGAAGGAGAGGTTGATGAAGATCCAGCAGCACGACGGCGTGGTGGTGGATGCAGCAGGGCTCCGGCAGGGCTTCGCCAAGCAACTACGGGAGGAGAAGGAGGTGTAGCAGGGGGAGGGATGCGCCAAGACTTCAGGGTGCGGCTGCCCTCCCCCCCTTTATATAGGCCCCCTGTGGGGGGGGCGCCGGCCCTGGAGATCAGATCTCCCAAGGGGGGGCGGCCAAGGGGTGGAGTGCCCCCAAGGCAAGTGGGCGCCTCCCTAGGGTTCCCAACCCTAGGCGCAGAGGGGGCCCTGGGGGCGCACCAGCCCACCAGGCTGGTTCCTCTCACTTCAGCCCATGGGGCCCTCCGGATAGGTGGCCCCACCCGGTGGACCAGGACCCTTCCGGTGGTCCCGGTACAATACCGGTGGACCCCAAAACTTTCCCGATGGCCGAAACTCGACTTCCCATATATAATTCTTTACCTCCGGACCATTCCAGAACTCCTCGTGACGTCCGGGATCTCATCTAGGACTCCGAACAACTTTCGGTTTGCTGCATACTCATATTCATACACCCCTAGCGTCACCGAACCTTATGTGTAGACCCTCACGGGTTCGGAGACACGTAGACATGACCGAGACGGCTCTCCGGTCAATAACCAACAGCGGGATCTGGATACCCATGTTGGCTCTACATGCTCCTCGATGATCTCATCGGATGAACCACGATGTCGAGGATTCAAGCAACCCCGTATACAATTCCCTTTGTCTATCGGTATGTTACTTGCCCGAGATTCGATCGTCGGTATCCCAATACCTCGCTCAATCTCAAGTTATCGCAAGTCACTTTACTAGTACCGTAATGCATGATCCCGTGACCAAACACTTGGTCACTTTGAGCTCATTATGATGATGCATTACCGAGTGGGCCTAGTGATACCTCTCCAAAATACGGAGTGACAAATCCCAGTCTCGATCCGTGTCAACCCAATGTACACTTTCGGAGATACCGTAGTGCACCTTTATAGTCACCCAATTACGATGTGACGTTTGGTACACCCAAAGCACTCCTACGGTATCCGGGAGTTACACGATCTCATGGTCTAAGGAAAAGATACTTGACATTGGAAAAGCTCTAGCAAAACGAACTAAACGATCTTGTGCCGTGCTTAGGATTGGGTCTTGTCCATCACATCATTCTCCTAATGATGTGATCTCGTTATCAATGACATCCAATGTCCATAGTCAAGAAACCATGACTATCTATTGATTAACGAGCTAGTCAACTAGAGGCTCACTAGGGACATATTGTGGTCTATGTATTCACACGTGTATTACGATTTCCGGATAATACAATTATAGCATGAATAAAAGACAATCATCATGAATAAGGAAATATAATAATAATCCTTTTATTATTGCCTCTAGGGCATATTTCCAACAGTTAGGGTTTGGACCTAAATCTACCAACCCACCCAGACATAAAGTGATCTTTCCCACATTAGACAAGAGCCCCAAGAGACAGTACATCACTACTGGGCCAGATTCCTCCTTGTAATGAGCAAGGTCAAGGACTGTCGCGAGGAAGACGCAATTTCAATTTTTTTTGCAAAAATTGCACGGACAAGGGAATCCTCAACGCCACCAGTCGCCGTGACATAGCACACTTCGCTGACTTGGCGGCCATAGTACAAAAGTACTGTGCGATGGAAAGCGCCTGGAAAACCCAAACAGAACTCTGGGATCCTCCAGCTCTCATTAAACCCCCCGTCTGAACTAAAAGGGTGTACTCTCGTAAGTCACCCGATCCAATTACAAAGAAACAAAAGCCCACTACAGGGCATGGAACCGTATTGGAGGGATGGCTCAATGGGCCATGCAAAACTCACAGTACACCGGATACCATGCAAACACACAGCCTTAGAGCATGTTGGATACTCCGGCAGGTGGCCAAGAGCGGCGAGGATCTCCTCATCAACAATACCATAGAGCACCATCCTGGGGAAAATAACAATACAATATTGACAGTCTTCGAGACTTTCACGTCAAATAATAGGCGCAAGCGAGCACTCCGCAGCCTCGCCGAAGTCTGCCACGTTGCAGCAATAAATCCATGGAACGATACGGCCATAACCTTCAATGCCAGTGATGAACCTCAATTCCGAACAGTCCGAGCACCAGCCGCTTTGGTCCTTAGTCCAATTGTGGACGGCTTCCGGCTTACTAAAGTGCTCATGGACAGTGGCAGCGGATTAAACCTCATCTACGAGGAGACTCTTAGCAAAATGGAAATAGACAAGAGCCGCATTGAGCAAAGCAGCACAACCTTCAGATGAATCATCCCTAGTCGGGAGGCACGATGTGCGGGAAAAATCACAGTAGATATGGTATTCGGCACGCCGGAGAATTATACGTCCGAAGAAATCACATTCCAAGTGGCCCCGTTCAGTAGCGGATACCACGCCCTTTTAGGGCGGGAGGCATTCACGATCTTCCAAGCTATACCCCATTACGGGTACATGAAGCTCAAGATGCCCGGGCCCAATGGAATCATCACTCTAGCTAGTTATCCGGAAATAGCACTCCGTGCCGAAAATAAAACCGCTGCACTGGCCCTCGAGGCGTTATCCGAAGCCCTCACGGCCGAAGAACTAACTACGCTGTGCTCCACAGTGGACAGGGACGACGTGATACTCGACAAAAGACCCAAGTCCACCTCTTTTAAACCAGCGGATGAAATAGTCAAATTCTAGGTCCACCCAACGGACCCTACAAAAACAGCATCCATCGGAGCACAACTGAACCCCACAATAGACGCCGCACTGCGGGAGTTCTTGCGCGAGAATTGGGACATCTTCGCCTGGCATCCTTCAGACATGCCAGGAATCCCACGCAGGTTGGCCGAGCATAGCCTAATCATTCTGAAGGGATACAAGGCGGTCAAGCAGACTCTTCGGCGTTTCTTAGAGCCTAAGCGACATGCCATGGGAGAGGAGCTAGCCAAGTTACTCAAGGCCGGATTCATTAGAGAAATAAAACATCCGGACTGGCTAGCAAACCTGGTAATGGTACCAAAGAAGGACAAATCCTGACGCCTATGTGTCGATTTCAAGGACCTTAACAAGGCTTGCCCCAAGGATCCCTTCCCCCTCCCCCGCATCGATCAAATTATCGATGCTACCGCAGGACACGACTCATTGTGTTTCCTCGACGCATACTCCGGATACCACCAAATCAAGATGGCGGAGTCCGATCAAGCCGCAACGACATTCATCACCTCACAGCCCCTTCTGTTTTAACACCATGCCTTTCGGGATAAAAAACGCCGATGTAACCTATCAACGCATGATTCAGACATGCCTGGAAACACAAATCGGCAAAACAGTGGAGGCATACATAGACGACGTGGTCATCAAAACCAGACACGTCGAATCTTTAATAGATGACTTGAGGCTTACGTTCGACAATCTCCGAACATATGACATCAAGCTCAATCCGGAAAAATGCGTCTTTGGCGTGCCATCCGAAAAGCTCTTGGGCTTCATCGTTTCCAATAGAGGAATTGAAGCAAATCCGGCTAAAATCTGAGCTCTGTCACGGTTTGCTACCCCAACAAACCTCAGGAAAATCCAGAAATTAACTGGATGTGTGGCTGCCTTAAGCCACTTTATCTCCCGATTGGGAGAAAAGGCACTACCTCTTTATCGCCTTCTTCGACGCACCGAACACTTCGAGTGGACGAATGCGGCCACGGCCGGATTGGAAGAAATAAAATCCCTCTTGGCCAGCAACCCAATCTTGGCCGCGCCAAATACCGGTGAACCAATGTTGTTATATATAGCGGCAACAAACCAGGTTGTAAGCGAAGTGCTCGTCGTCGAACGAGAGACGGACGGACATAAGTTCCCGCTTCAAAAGCCGGTATACTACATATCCACTATCCTCACTCCATGCAAATCACGGTACCACATTATCAAAAGATAGCATACACGGTCTTCATGGCATCCCGGAAACTACGACACTACTTTCAAGAGTGTTCAATCACGGTGGCCTCTGAAGTACCACTCAACGACATAATAAATAACCGCGATGACACGGGCCGGATT
This sequence comes from Aegilops bicornis, assembly GCA_021605145.1. NCBI lineage: Eukaryota > Viridiplantae > Streptophyta > Magnoliopsida > Poales > Poaceae > Aegilops > Aegilops bicornis. The sequence goes on along the minus strand of CM038669.1, from coordinate 569,992,873 downwards.
GCTAAATGGGCTATTGAGCTCCTCCCGTTCGACATAACATACAAACCACGACGGGCCATTAAGTCGCAAGTACTGGCTGATTTCGTCACCCAATGGACAGAAGCCGAACCCCCCAAAGAGAACAGCGCATACTCCAATTGGATCATGCACTTTGACGGCTCTAGGATGCTAGCTGGTCTGGGGGCAGGCGTCATCCTGACATCCCCCACCGGAGATACAGTCCAATATGTACTCCAAATATTATACACAGACTCCAACTATGCACCAGAATATGAAGCCGTGTTGCATGGTCTCCGGATGGCAGTCTCCATGGGCATTCAACGCTTAGAGGTACGTGGGGATTCGAACCTTGCAATATCTCAAATAAATGGAGACTTTGATGCCAAGGACCCAAAAATGGCGGCTTACCGCAACGACGTCCTCAAAATGTCAGCTCGATTCGAGGGGCTTGAATTCCACCATGTGGTCCTAGAAAACAATCAAGCGGCACATATCCTCGCCCACATCGGCGCTAAGCGCGACCCTGTCCACCTAATATCTTCTTGGAAAGGCTGTTTAAGCCATCCATGGTGTGGGAAGGGGAGACCGGCAACAACAGTCCGGATCCGGCCACAATGCCCGATCCCGAACACTCTGACGTAATACGAGGCTCTGCCACCGAAATAACACCTTCGGCCCACTTGATTATGGCTGTCATCGCCCCGTGGACAAAACCCTTCTTGGCCTACCTAACTAGGCAAGAACTCCCTGAGGACCCAAATGAGGCACGTTGCATTGTGCGGCGGTCTAAAGCCTACAAGGCCCACGAGGGAGAACTTTATAAGAAAAGCGCTACCGGAGTACTCCAAAGGTGCATCCCCGAAGAGGAAGGACGACAACTTTTGGCAGAAATTCATGCGGGACTCAGCGGCCACCACGCCGCAGCTCGGGCCCTTGTAAGCAAGGCCTTCCGTACAGGTTTTTAGTGGCCGACGGCCCGAGCAGACGCACAGGACCTGGTCCAACGTTGCGTCGGTTGCCAGCTTTTTGCAAACCAAAGCCATATGCCACCTACCGCTCTCCAAACAATCCCCATTACTTGGCCCTTTTCGGTCTAGGGGCTTGATATGGTCGGACCCCTTAAAGGAGGAAGCCATAAGAAAAAGTACCTATTGGTCATGGTGGATAAATTCACCAAATGGATAGAAGCCAAACCAGTTAAAATGGCCGAGTCCGGACCAGTGATAGACTTCATATCCGGGGTTGTACACTGTTATGGTGTCCCCCACAGCATCATCACCGATAACGGCTCGAACTTCACAGCTGACGAGGTAAAAACTTGGTGCGGCAACATGGGCATTAAGCTCGATTATGCCTCCGTCTATCACCCCCAAACAAACAGTCAAGTCGAACGAGCAAATGGTCTTATTATGAGCGGCATTAAACCCAGACTAGTGCGGTCATTGAAGGAATCAGATTCGCACTTGGTTGAGGAGCTCGACTCCGTACTATGGGGGCTGCGGACCACGCCGAATCGCACTACCGGATACACACCGTTTTTTATGGTGTACGGTGCAGAGGCGGTACTGCCCGACATCATTCATGACTCACCTCGAGTGCGCATGTACGAAGAGAAAGAAGCCGAGCTTGATCGGCAGGACAGTTTAGACGCCCTGGAGGAGGAGCGTGACATGGCAAAAGCCCGCTCCGCATTCTATCAGCAACAGGCTCGACGGTATCAAAGCAGAGAAGTACGGGCCAAAACTTATAAGGTTGGCGAACTCGTCCTATGCTTACCAGAGAAGAAAAAGAACAAACTCAAGCCCAAATGGGAAGGTCCCTTCATCATCGATAAAGTTCTCACCAGTGGAGCGTACCGTTTGTGTGATGCATCGAATAATCGACTCGAGCCAAACCCATGGTACGTGGCCTGACTCCGAAGATTCTACGCCTAGTGCCGGACTCTGTGTTCGTCTCCTTACCACCCCCCTTTATATATATATATATCCGATATCTGTCTTCCTTTCTTTCTTTCTTCCCTTTTTTCTTCATGGCCTCAAAAGCTTAAAGTGTGTCTTGACTACACAATCTTGACTCGTCGTGCATGCTCATTATACCTGGGGTCTTCTTACACAGAAGCTTAATATGATTATATTCCGAGCTTTATGCCCCTTGCACATGTGTTACTTTTCTACATGTAGCTTTTCTTCACCATTATATGGATCAATATGACTTATGTTTTGGCCAATCTGGGTTGCCTGGCTCTTGTGTTTATGCCCTACGTTCCCGTTAATTCGGCTAGGGCATAAGTGGAGCACCTCTGCGATTGTTACTATCGGGTCAGCCGGATGTGTACCTCAGACTGGGTGAAGCCGAAAGCTAGCGTTCTTAAGGGAATACTCGGTCGGTGAACAAAAGGAACCCTTAAGGGAACTATTCTTCCTGGAAGATGTTTCTTACTATCCATGTAATATAACGTAGCTAGTTGGGTACTTGTCTGTTCAAGCACTTATGACCCCTACGCTTGGTTTCCACGCATACCCCGGTTTTTACATAACTGAGCGGGTATTCGGATACACTCCGGACTGTCGGGTCCGGAGGTCGAAGAGAAAAGGTCCGCCATGACAAATGATTTACAATCCGGCTAGGGACAAAATACGTCATTTGAAGTACACAGTCACTTAGACTGACTAAATTCTTCTTCTATACCATCCAACAGGCTGTCTAGCCTACAATCCTGTTGGGAATACTTTGCGGCCAATTTTACCTGGTCATATACCAGACTAACGGTGATCTCTTTCCCATCAGACCCTACAGGTCTGACCTCAGCCATGTGGTTCGGGTCAGCCTTGGTATATCGCGTCTTCACCATGGCCCAGGCTTCCCTTGCACCTTGTTGGCAGGCCGATATCTTCCATAATCGGAAGCATCGCCACGCCCCCTTGAGCACCTCTACAAGCTCCCCCATGCCTCTCGGTAGGGAGGTGGATGGCCACAATGCCTGGGCAATGCCCTGCATCACCGTCCGAACTTGTTCGTGCAGTTGTGAGAGCTCTTGCAGAAGATCACCCACAGATCCGGGCATCTCCTCTTCGGGACGACCCATCAGCATACCTATAGATATAACTCTGTTAGCCGGTTTCTTTGCCGAACTCTATAAAAGTTCGTTCAAGCACTTACTAAAGATGCCGCGTTGAAGCCTCTTATTCTCCTTTACGGAGTCAGCAAGCTGGGCCCGAACATCTTTCAGTTCAATGCCCAGCCGGGTATTGGCATCTTGGAGATCGTTTTCTCCGCCTAACCCACGCATAAGCATCGCCGCCAGACCTCTAGCTGTCGTTGAGCATGTTGCTCATCCCCTCGAACGATCTTCGGATTTGCTTCGGGATTATCTTCAGAATCTATTGTTAGATTTGCATGCATACCGAATACTAAATGGTACCTGTCATTTCATTCTTTTTGATCAAAACAAGTATTACCAGATGGGGCCTTCTTGGACTCCTCCATTCCGGCAACTTCAGCCCGTAGCTGGGCTTTGCACTCCTCCAGCTCTTGAGACAATTGGGCATTCTTCTCCGTAAGAACCTACGCATATAATGATCCTTAAATCAGTTGTGCCAACTGTTTCAAGTCTCAGGGGCTACTGGTCTACATAATTATCAGATTTTCTTACCCGTATATCCTTTACATACTGGTCCGTCGCTCTGGTCAGGCCATTTTGGGCAGCTCAGATGTACGCGTCTCCTGAGTTGAAGGCATCGAACGCCTCTTCGGAGAAACTAGGGTCGCGGAGTACGGCCCAGTGACGCCTGTGATTCATGGCGCTCTCCACTTCGAAATTCGTAGCGGATAGCCTATACGCATCCTCTGTAGGAGGAACATCCGGTGTTGTCCCCAAGTTAGCATCTGCCCCTAAGTCCGGCTCTGGAGTCCGACTGGTGGAGGCGTGGCCGGCAGGCTCTCCGGACACGGTCCGGCGAGCGTTTTTCCTGCCAGGAACCATGGACGTTATTATATTTTAAAGACGACAACCATGGAGCAGGGTTTTTTCATACCTCTACGACGGTGTCTCAGTCCTGACCGCCTTCCTTTTAAGCCTACCCGGCTTCGGTGCCCCTTGTTGATGAGTCACCGCGGGTTCGGCATGACGCCCCGAGTGCCTTCCCTGTAAGACGCAATACATGTGCGGTGGGTGAAGTGCAAAGAAGGGATCCTTCTCGGAAGTTGGGACTTCGGTTTTACTTACATGCGATGCAGGGAGCAGGCCGAGATAATCGGCTATGATGGCCACCAAGGCACCGTCGCAGCTTAACTGATAGAACGTCCTGTCGACGAGCTCCACAAATATGTCCGGATCTTCTTCGAGTCCGGGGTCGAGGGCCCGGTCAGGGTCCTCTGGCTATGGAGACGGGCTGTGAACCTCCCTCACAGCTTTTCGCAGTTCCTGCTATGAAATAGCAAGGTAAATATTTATGATGAAGAATGCGGAAAGGTCCGGGGTAAAAGGTAGCAGCTCACCCAGTTTGGGGGGTTCTACATGGAGAATCCATCCCGTGGCTTAATGCGGATGAACTCCTCTTCCTCTCCTTTGTACAAATCGGACAGTATTTTCGCTCGAGCAGCGGCGGAGTCCGGACCTTTACGACCGCAACGGGTGGCATCTTCTTCTCCATTGAAGTGCCACATGGGTTTCCCCCGATACTGAAGTGGCTGCACCCCCTGCATTATATGTATTGATATAACCTCGACTATTGTCAGTCCTGATTTGGCCAGCGTTTTTATCCTGCCCATCAGGTAAAGGACCTCTCTGTTATCTTCCTCCTGGGGGCTCCGAGGCGCCACGGTATGGCGTTCTTCAAAGGGGCATTATCAAACTCAGAAGGCCCATCCGAATAGGGTCCGGAAGGGGGGCGTCCTCCATATAAAACCACTCCGAAGGCCAGTCTTCGGATGTCTTCTTCGGGGTCCCGGACAGGTATCCGGTCCCAGCGATGCGCCATATTTTGGCTCCGCCCACTTGATATATTGACCCCTCCTGTGTACGGGGTACGAGGCAGAATAGCCTCTTCCATAGCTCGAAATGAGCTTCGCAGCCCAGAAACAGCTCGCAAAAGGCGACGTAGCCGGCGATGTGTAATATGGAGGCGGGAGTAAAGTTATGCAGCTGGAGGCCATAGAACTCCAGGAGCCCGCAGAGGAATGGATGGATTGGAAATCCGAGTCCCCTCAATAAGTAAGGGACAAGGCATACCCGCTCTCCCCTGGATGGGTTGGGAAAGCTCTCCGCTTGATCCCGCCATTATAAGTGGCTTGTCCAGCTCGGACGGGGACCATATACGCAGGAGGAAGAAACCCCTGGGTCTGCAACTCTACTAGTTGGCTGTGGGGGACGGAACACTTCTCCTAATTGCTGGCTTAGTGCTACGGGAGCGAGAGGAGGTGCTGCGATGGCCGGCCATGATGGGATGGACTTTTTCGGGCACGCTCTGATGGATACTCGCTGTGGGAGGATGGTGTGATCTGGATCTGAGGATCCCCGTCTCTTTAAATAGACGATTTACTTACATGGTTAGGGTGGCAAATGTAAAAATGCCCCGACTTCTCGCATTCGCTCGACACGTGGAGATAGCCATTATTAAAGCACAGAAGCCGAGGAGTGCAACATTCATGGGAAGCCGGACACTACTCGTTACGACAGGTACTCGTGATTTGGAGAAGAACCTGATGAAGTCATGTACCTGGGGTAGGGTCATGGACCTGCCCAAGGGTACCCTCCACAAGGACATTCACAAGAGAAGCAGCCTTCCAGTCGACCTGGTAGGCTTCCACTCGACAGATTCAAAGGCACTCGACTATGAAGACCGACTCGACCACCAAGAGTCCAAGAGCCACTCGGTGTCCAAACGGTCTGTAGTTAAATAGTCTTTATGACTTTAATGACACTTTATGTAAGGCGTTACCAGTAACGCCTAGCTTTAATGTACCTTAAACCCTCTACTACGTGGGCTGGCTGGGGTCCTGGCACACTCTATATAAGCCACCCCCCTCCACAGGTAGAAGGGTTCGCACCCCTGTAACACATACGCAGATATTCGACGACCGCCTCGGGGCTCGAGACGTAGGGCTGTTACTTCCTCCGAGAAGGGCCTGAACTCGTAAATCTCTTGCGTATACAACTACTCCATAGCTAGGATCTTGCCTCTCCATACCTACCCCCCATTCTACTGTCAGACTTAGAACCACGACAGTTGGCGCCCACCTTGGGGCAGGTGTTCTAGCGAATTGTTGGAGAAGTTGGGATTCTCTCGATCTCCGGCATCATGGTTTCAGGTGGAGTTCTGGTCGACGGCCACAAGATCCGTCTCGGTGCGCTCACGTTAAATCGCCGACGACTCCGCTTGGCTTCAGGAGGCTCCACTCGACGTGGACGCGCTCCCCATCCGCGGGGCGACGCACTTTCGTGCGTGTGTCCGCGGCGTCCTCCTGTGGCAACCGTCGACCCAGTATGGGACGGCTCCTGCGTCGTCTTCACTCCCAGTCTCCCACCGGTGCAAGCATTCCGGTCGGTCGAGGATTCAGCGGTGGGTGAGGCATGCGGTGGCCCGCCAGTCGGCCATCCCCCAAGTCGCGACGATCGAGCCCGAAGAATCTCTCTACGGCCTGTTCGACTGGCTCCGAGAGACCGCGTCCGAATGCGATAGCGATGACCCGGCGAGAGGTTACGATGGTCGATGGACCACGCAGCCCCCCTGGATTCACCCGCACCAACGAAGGTGGCGGTGGAGGCGATCCGGCGCAAGCCCACGAAGAGTACTTGCCCGAGCCCCTCACTTCGCTCCAGAGGGAGGAGCTTCATCGTCGAAACATGGATGCACTTCACACTCCTATCGTTGGAGAAACCCCCGAGGGCCGCGCCTTGGAGGATGCGCGCTTGGCCAACCTGGCTGAGCGCACTCGACTGGAGAATCTTCAGCGAGTACTGGATGAGCGTACGTGACCGAGGGTTCTAGAATCCAGTCGACGCCAGCTCTTTCAACCGCCAACCCAGGTATATCGAACTCCGATTCAGAATTTAGCAGCTGCCGCCCGTATAGCAGAATCAATTCAGCCTTCGATCGGAGGCAGGTAGAGGTTTGCAGACAAATCAGGATTTGCTCCGGCGGCAGGAGATCAAAACTCAGTTGTATCGGTCGCGGAACAGGGTTCACAGCTGATCCATCGCTGCGAATTCATTCTAGTCGGCCCATAGTCCAAGATCGCCCCCGAGGCGTGAGGAACGTGGTGGCCGGCGTGATGATCAATACAAGGGCAGCGAGTAGTATGAGCACCGATTCGATCGCAACGATCGACGTCGAGTGCCCACCCCTCCCCCAAGGGGTGGATCATACGCTCCTCGGCAGCAGGATGATAGATGCCAAAACAGTGCTGGACGAAGAGTTCCAGTCGACCCCAGGGAACCAGGCTTTGATGCGAGATCCATTATCGTTCAAGGTTTGGTCGACAGGAACAGAGCTCACCGAGACGGCCATGATAGAGATATTCCTTCCAGTAGTAGAGTCCATGTCTCGGGACCAGAGTGTTTGATGAGAGCCATCGTGGCTGCAGTGATTCCCCCAACTTCAGGTTGGCGAGTCGAGCAAGTTCCTTTGGAGAATCCAAGCCTGACACCTGGCTTGAAGATTACCGAGTGGCGGTTCAGATCGGCGGTGGCAACGATGAGGTAGCCATGTGTAACGCCCCCGATGTGGCTATATCTCTCACGTGTCGAGGCACGACTTAGAGGCATAACCGCATTGAAAGCAATGTCGCAAGTGAGGTAATCTTCACACAACCCATGTAATAAATAAGGGAAAGAGATACATAGTTGGCTTACAAATGCCACTTCACACAATACATAAATAAACATCCATCATTGTAGTACACTCAAGGTCCGACTACGGAACCAAAATAAAAGAAGATACCCCAAATGCTACACGGATCCCCGATCGTCCCAACCGGGCACCACTACTGATCATCAGGAAAAGACACATAGTAACGACCACGTTCCTCGTCGAACTCCCACTTGAGCTCGTTTGAGTCACTGTCTTGGCATCATCGGAACCTGCAACTGTTTTGGAAGTATCTGTGAGTCACGGGGACTCAGCAATCTCACACCCGCGAGATCAAGACTATTTAAGCTTATAGGAAGGACAAAGTAGTAAAGTGGAGCTGCAGCAAGCGACTAGCATATATGGTGGCTACTCCGCAAAAGAGAGCGAGAAGAGGAGCAAAGCACGGTCGTGAAGCTAGTGGAGATCTAGCAGTGATCCTGAACTACTTACGCCGAGACATAACTCCAACACCGTGTTCACTTCCCGGACTCCGCCGAGAAGAGACCATCACGGTTACACACGCGGTTGATGTGTATTTTTATTTGAGGTCAACTTCGGGTTTTCTACAATCGGACATTAACAAATTCCCATCTGCCTCATAACCGCGGGCACGGCTTTGAAAGATATTACCTGCAGGGTGTCCCAACTTAGCCCATTATAAGCTCTCACGGTCAACGAAGGATATTCCTTCTACGGGAAGACCCGATCAATCTCGGAGTCCCGGACTACAAGACATTTCGACAGCAATAAAACAAGACCAGCAAAGCCGCCCGAATGTGCCGACAAATCCCGATAGGAGCTGCACATATCTCGTTCTCGTGGCACACTTTGGATAAGCGAAGCGTCTGAGGAACCGACGTAACCCAAGTTGCCCAGGAATGGTCCCACGGTGCTCTAGTTTGGACCAACACTCGGAGGAGCATTGGCCCGGGGTTTAAAATAAGATGACCCTCGGGCTCGCGAAAACCCGGGGAAAAGGCTTAGGTGGCAAATGGTAAAACCAAAGTTGGGCCTTCTTGGACGAGTCTTATTCAAAGCGAACTGTCAAGGGGGTCCCATAAATCACCCAACCGTGTAAGGAACGAAATCAAGGAACATAACACCGGTATGAGGGAAACTAGGGTGGCAAGAGTGGAACAAAACACCAGGCATAAGGCCGAGCCTTCCACCCTTTACCAAGTATATAGATGCATTAAATTATAGCAGATATATATTGTGATATCCCCAACAAGGAACAACATCTCCATGTTCCAACAAGGAACAAACTTCATCTTCACCTGCAACTAGCAACGCTATAAGAGGGGCTGAGCAAAGCGGTAACATAGCCAATCAACGGTTTGCTAGGAAAGGATGGTTAGGGGCTGACATGGCAATATGGGTGGCATGGTATAGCAAGTGGTAGGCATCGCAGCATAGGCATAGCAAAAGAGCGAGCAACTAGCATAGCAAAGATAGAAGTGATTTCGAGGGTATGGTCATCTTGCTTGCAATGTTCTCGAGTTGTCGAAAGCTTGATCCTCGTAAGCGTTCTCAACGGGTTCCTCGTTCACGTACTCGTCTCCCGGATCTACCCAAAGCAACAACACAAACAAAGGAACCACAATAAATCACGGTGCCATGCACAATCAACATGATGCAAAACATGGCATGATATGCGGGATGTGATATGCAATGCGTATGTGCGCTCCGAAAGGAAAATGATGAACCAGGCATCAACTTGGCAAACCAAGTATACCACTGGAAAGATGAGATGATTTCGGTTGAAATCGATATAAAGATCACCGGAATCGGATGCACGGTTTGGAAATGACAAGCAAAACAAGAATGGCACAAATCGCCATTAACAGCATGATGCCACTTAGCAAGCAACAAGAAATTAAGCTACTGCACCCAAACGTATCAACAAAGTATATGGCAGTGATCTACACAAGATGATTGACAAAAGATGAGCACTGAGCTTCGGCTAAATCACATCATAACAGGTTCAAACAAGCATGACAAAAGTGCACAAAATATCAGGCTGGACATGGCAAAAACAGCATCAGGTTGCAATGTTCAGAGCAAGAAAACTACATGCTACAGGAACTTAAAATAGCAAAAGAAGGCCTGGCATGAATCTACTCAAAGCATAGAACAAAAGTCCCTTACTGACCATAAGCCAAAAAGGATGAGAAAATATAGTAACACCCATATCAATATTGAAAGTTTCGTTAACAGATTCAGCAACATGGCATGTCAAAAACTGATAACAAGTAGGCATGTTTATAAGCTCAATGCACTCACTACAGAGCCTTAAATGATAAACTAAGCATACATACATCAAGAAGACATGGCATAGAAGACATACATGGCAAGAACAATAACATAGCATACATGGATCAACCACAACAACCTTGGCAAAATTGAATAACATGTAAACAATCTGCCAGGAAACATTTGATAGCAAAAGTAGAGCTCGATTGACTCAAGCTATGGTACTCCATAATTTCAAAAAAGGACATGGTTAGATAGAGCAAGACATTTTTAACAAAACATCCTTACTGAAGTATCTCAAAATATGCATGGATCTCTCGGTAGCATCAAGTTAACATGGCAACAAAATATCAGCAAAACAGAGCTGGAAACAGCAACATCAGGACACCTACTTTGCATGCTTGTGCTAGTCACCACATAGATCACAAAAATCCATGGCATACACCCATGGAAAGATGGAATGGCATATTACAAAACACATGTAGGACTCAAATTCATAGGGTGCACACATTAATCATGGAAAAAATAACAAAAGTGCAAGTTCTGTTAAGAAACCGAAACTAACATCACATAGCCCTCTTCTAACAGCATTTCGGGCATCAAGATGAGCTCAAATGAAAATGATGCAATGAGATGAAATGATCTACACTTCGAGACAAACATTTTGATATATTATACGCGCAAAATATCATGAAGAGGGCATGAAGAAAATGACACAAAATATCATTGGATGGAAAAACTTAGAAGAAAAAGAGGGGGGAGAGAGTCAACGGGCGCTCGGTTCGGGATCCGCCCGATCGGATCGGGGCGACGGCGGCTCGGGCTCGCCGGAGCCCGGGCGAGGCGGAGGAAGGGCGCGGCCGGGCGGAGTCGGGCCGGGCGCATGGCGGGCGGGCGGCAAGGCCATGGGCGGCGCGGCGGACGGGGCGGAGCTGCCGGAAGCGTGGAGCGGGCCGGGCGAGGTCCGGCGGGCGGCGGGACCTGCCGGTGGCGGGCCGGAGGGAGGCCGCGCGGCGGAGGGCGGCGGCGGCCGGGCCGGAGGGCCTCAGACGGGCCTCGCGCCCGGGTCGGCGGGCGAAAGGGGCGCGGACGGCGACGTGGAAGCCGCTGGTTCGCCGGGGCGGCGGCGGACGCGTCCGGTCCGATCCGGACGTGTCCGGCGGCGCGGAGGGGAAAACGACTAGGGTTTCGGGGAGGATGATCCGGGATTTGGAGGGGGTTTGCTTAAATAGGCATAGAGGGAGCTAGGAGAGTCCAAATGAGGTGTAGTTTTTGCCCACACGATCGTGATCGAACGGCGGAGAGCATGGAAGTGACTTAGATGGGTTATTGGGCTGTTTTGGAGGGGTGTTGGGCTGCAACTTAAAAGAGGCCTTTGCGAGAGTGCGGTTAACCGTTGGAGTACCAAACGAGCTCCAAATGACCCGAAACTTGACCGGTGGTCTACGGGTGGTATACTAAGGCCACTAGACAAACCTCGGTCCATTCCGAGGGGGAGATAGGAGCGTCGGATTGCAAAACGGACAACGGGAAAAATGCTCGGAATCATGAGACGAACACGTTTGCAAATGCGATGCACATGATGACATGATAAAAAATGCATGACATGGACAAAATGCAAAATGAAGAAAAACCCAACCACGGAGGGAATATCATATCACAATGCCGAAAATGGCAAGAGTTGGAGTTACAAATATGGAAAGTTACTTCCGGGGTGTTACACCATGAAGCATTTACCTCTGATGTTGGAGGGTTCAGCCCGGGCGTGGTTGAATCAGTTAGCACCCAGCAGTATTTACACTTGGGAAGATCTTGCGCGAGTGTTTGTCAGGACATTTGAAGGAACTTGCAAACGACCAACGGGTTTGACAGAGTTGCAGTCGTGCGTGCAAAAGTCGAGTGAAACCTTGAGAGATTATATCCAGAGGTGGATCACTTTGCACCACACAGTGGAGAATGTGTCTGATCACCAGGCAGTCTGTGCCTTCAAGGAAGGCGTCAAGAACAGAGAATTGAGTTTGAAATTTGGTCGAACCGGAGATATGACCCTGAGTCGGATGATGGAGATTGCCACCAAATATGCAAATGGTGAAGAAGAAGACCGCTTCGAGTGGTAAATATAAATCTGCCGCCAATGAGACCCGGCGGAGGAAATTCCAATGGAAGCGAAGCGTTAAAGCCGAGCTAAGCGGCTCCGGAGAGGCCTTGGCAAAGTGACCCTGTGAAAGTTCAAGGGGTAAAACAAGGGTCCTTGGAACCATAAGAAGGTGAAAGATCAGGATGGGAACGAAGTGTTGGATTTACCATGTCATATTCATACATAGAAAGATGAAGAGGGTAAACTCATTTACGAAACATACCACTCGACAGTTGTCGGCTCTTGATTCAGCAGTTCCAAGGGAAACAGCCCAAGGACAAGGATAAGGAGATGACAAAGTTGAGGATAGAGATGATGTTGATGGTGGATATCCCGAGGTCAATTCCACCTCGATGATTTTTGGCCGACGTCGAAAGCAAAAGTCGATTGAAGATTATCAATCGGGAAGTAAACTTGGTTGCTCGGCGACTCCCAATTATCTGAAATAGTCCTGCATCGCCATCACATTCGACCAGCCGATCACCCGACGCACATTGCCACCCCCGGGAGGCAAGCATTGGTGGTCGCACCCGATTGTCGAAGGCACTCGATCGACCAAAGTCCCGATGGATGGTGGTAGTGGTTTGAATATATTATACGCGGAGACGTTGAAAGGGATGGGTATTCCGATGTCCGGACTTCGATCAAAGAACATGAGCTTCTACGGAGTCATTCACGGAAAGAAGGCTGAGTCACTCGGCCAAATTGCTCTTGATGTAGTTTTGGTGATTCAAAGCATTTCCGGAAAGAAAGGTTGACCTTCGAGGTCGTGGATTTCGAGCGCTTATCACGCTATTCTAGGGAGACCAGCTTATGCACGCTTTCATGGCCCGACCATGTTACGTGTATCTTAAACTAAAGATGCCTGGTCCCAAGGGCGTGATCACCGCCACGGCAATCGGAAGAAGGCTGAAGAGTGCTTCCGTAAAGGCTCTAAGATCGCCGATGCTCGGTTGGCGGTGGTAGAGCTACAAGAGTATCGTAAAACTGCAGATCCGGTGATTTGTTGCGAGCTAAGAAGCCCGCCACGGAGTCAGCATTCCAAATGATCCGGCGAGACGAAACAGGTTCACATTCACCCGATCGATCCCGACGCTGCTCGACCAACATCTCAACGACACTCGACTCAAAATAGGAAGAAGCGCTCATCCAGTTCCTCCGTGAGAATCGGGACATCTTTGCATGGAAGCCTCACGACATGCCGGTGTTCCTGTGGGCTGGCTGAGCATCGCCACGAGTCGACCCAAAATTCAAACCAGTTAAAGAGTATCTTCGGCGTTCCGCCGTCCAGTAGAGAAAAGCCATTGGCGAGGAGGTGGCTCGACTCTTAGCAGCAGAGTTCATCCGAGAGATCTACCACTCTGAGTGGCTCGCCAACGTTGTCATGGTCCCCAAGAAAGACAAGTCGTTAGCATGTGCATCGATTTCAAGCATATCAATCGGGCCTGCCCGAAAGATCATTTCCTCTTCCTCGCATCGACCAAATAGTCGACTCAAGCTGCGGGATGCGAGAGGTTGTCTTTTTAGACGCCTATTCGGGTACCATCGAGATCCGTCTGTATGGACCTCGATGAGATTAAAACAGCGTTCATCACTCCATTCGGTGCTTACATTATGTCACCATGCCATTCGGTCTCTAGAATGCCGGAGCCACATTCATGAGGATGATTCAAAAGTGTTTGCTCACTCAAATCAGTCGGAATGTGGAAGCGTACATGGATGATATAGTGGTCAAGTTACGAAAGGGTTCCGACCTGTTGACTGACCTTGCTGAAACATTTGCCAATCTCGTGGAGGTATGATATCAAGCTTAACCCATCAAAGTGTACATTCGAGTCCACGGTGGAAAGTTACTCGGTTTTCTCGTTTCGAGCGAGGAATCAATGCTAACCTGCAAAAGGTTGGCACCATACTCCGAATGAAGCGCCTGTGCGCAGTAACGATGTCCGAAACTTATTGGATGCTTGGCCGCTTTAAGTCGATTCATCTCTCGCCTCGGTGAAAAGGCATTGCCGCATGCGATTGATGAAGAAGTCGGACAAGTTCGAGTGGACTCTAGAAGTCGATCGTAGCGCTCGCAGAGCTCAAAGCTCTGCTCTCCACCCAGCCGATGCTTGCTGCCCCAATCAGCAAAGAGCCTTTGCTGCTCTACATTGCAGCCACTGGACAAGTCGTCAGTACTGTACTTACGGTCGAGCGGGAAGAAGAAGGAAAAGCTTTCAAAGTTCAACGCCCAGTTTATTATCTTTCCAAGTAATCAATTCGGCCAAAGCAAAGATACCCTCACTATCGTAAGCTTGTTTATGGGATCTATATGACCACGAAAAAGGTTGCTCACTATTTCTCCGATCATTCCATTACATCGTCACGACGCCTTTGTCGGAAATTCTTCATAACAGAGATGCAACTGGTCGAGTGGCAAAATGGGCGATTGAACTCCTTCCCCTTGATATCAAATTCGAGGCAAAGAAAGCCATCAAGTCCCAAGCAATAGCAGATTTCCTCGCCGAATGGACTGAACAGCAGCTTCCGACCCAAGTTCACTCGGAGCACTGGACTATGTTTTTCGACGGTTCCAAGATGCTGAATGGTTCTGGTGCAGGGGTTGTATTGGTTTCCCCCCGAGGAGATAGGCTCAAGTATGTTCTCCAGATTCACTTTGATTCTTCCAACAACGAAGCAGAATATGAAGCACTCCTGTATGGGTTGCGCATGGCCATTTCACTCGGCGTCCGTCGCCTTATGGTTTATGGCGACTCAGATCTGGTTGTAAATCAAGTGATGAAGGAGTGGGATGTCAGAAGCCCAGCTATGAAAGGTTATTGTAATGCAGTGAGAAAGCTGGAGAAGAAATTCGAGGGTTAGAGCTTCATCATATACCTCATCAAAAAATCAAGCATGGATGATTTGGCGAAGATAGGGTCCAAGAGGGAAGCCATTCCTAGTGATGTATTTTTAGAACACATTCGTGCTCCATCAGTGCAGGAGGATCCTTTCACAGAAGAAGCCCCGCAGCAAAAGAGTGCCACTGATCCGACTGTAGTTGAGGTCCCAGCTGTGGTCGACCTAATTATGGAAGTTGTGGTCATCACTCCCGATCGACAAAGGCTGCCGTACATCGCATATATCCTTAGGAAAGAGCTCCCAGAAAATGAAGAAGAGGCTCGACAGATCGTCTGGTCGATCCAAGGCCTTTACAATAATCAAGGGACAATTGTACAGAGAAAGCGCGATCGAGTCGGCCGTAAGTGTATCACGCCAGAAGAAGGTCAGATAATTCTTGAGGATATCCACTCGGGGACCTGTGGCCATCATGCGTCCTCTCGGACCATTGTGGCTAAAGCATACCGAGCGGGATTTTACTGGCCTAAGGCAAATGAAATGGCAAAAGAAATAGTCAACAAGTGTGAAGGATGTCAGTTCTATTCCAACATGTCGCACAAGCCAGCCTCAGCCTTGAAGACCATTCCACTCGTTTGGCCCTTTGCTGTTTGGGGATTGGACATGATTGGACCTTTGAGAACTGGCGTAAGCGGCTTCACTCATTTGCTAGTAGCGATCGACAAGTTCACCAAGTGGATCGAAGCCAAGCCCATCAAGAACCTCGATGCCTGCACTGCTATCAGTTTCATCAGAGAGTTGATATTCAGATATGGAGTTCCGCATAGCATCATCACCGACAATGGGTCAAACTTCGATAATGACAAGTTCAAAGCCTTCCGCGCCTCTCAAGGCACGCGGGTCGACTTTGCTTAAGTGGCTCATCCTCAGTCGAACGGACAAAACGTGCAAACGGCCTCATTCTCAAAGGGTTGAAGCCTCGGCTGATGCGTGATCTCAAACGGCCTCATTCTCAAAGGGTTGAAGCCTCGGCTGATGCGTGATCTCAAACGGCCTCATTCTTCCTGGTCTATGGAGCTGAAGCAGTTCTGCCGAGTGACCTTCTTCACAATGCGCCTCGAGTCGAGCTATACTCTGAAGAGGAAGCAGAACAAGCCCGGCAAGATGCAGTCGACCTCTTGGAAGAGGAGAGAGAGATGGCCTTGATCCGCTCGACTACCTATCAGCAAGACTTGCGTCGATTCCATGACAGAAATGTGAAGAGTCGAGCCTTCCAAGAGGGAGATTTGGTCCTCCGAGTGGATCAACAGAAACCACACAAGCTTGCTCCCACTTGGGAAGGTCCCTTCATCGTCACGAGGGTCCTCCACAACGGAGCGTATCATCTCTACAACGTTGATCGCCCGGATCGACGAGCCTCGAGCTTGAACGCGGAGCTGCTCCGCCTTTTACACTTAAAACTAACTTCGGTTGAGATGTAATAAAAGTACTTTTGTAGTTTGTTTATCTAAGACAAGAATGTTATAATTCTCCCAGTGATTAATATTGCTTTTGTTGGAATTTCCCCGGTGGGTGGCTTAGTCGCGAATCCGATTCGCCTAAGTTTGTAAAAAAAAATCCTTTCCGAGTGCGAGCCAGTCTCTCACTCGGGGCTTAGCTGCGAATCCGCTTCGCCTAAGTATTCAAAATCCTACCGAGTGGCGAGCTAGCCTCCCACTCGGAGGCTTAGCTGCAGTCCAAGTACTCGCCTAAGTATCCAAAATCCTACCGAGTGGCGAGCCAGCCTCCCACTCGGAGGCTTAGCTGCAGTCCAAGTACTCGCCTAAGTATTCAAAATCCTACCGAGTGGCGAGCCAGCCTCCCACTCGGAGGCTTAGCTGCAGTCCAAGTACTCGCCTAAGTATTCCAAATCCCACCGAGTGGCGAGCCAGCCTCCCACTCGGGAGGCTTAGCTGCAGTCCAAGTACTCGCCTAAGTATTCAAACCCTCACCGAGTGGTGAGCCAGCCTCCCGCTCGGGGCTTATAACAGCCCAAGGATTCGCCTCTACCATCCAAAGTAAGAAATATCCTACCGAGTGGAGAGCAAACCTCCCACTCGGAGGCTTAGCTGCAGCCTGCTCGCCTAAGTAATAGAAATCCCACCGAGAGTAGAGAAAACCTCTCACTCGGGAGGTTTAGCTGCAACCGGTGCTCGCCTAAGTAATAGAAATCCCACCGAGAGTAGAGCAAACCTCTCACTCGGGGCTTAGCTGCAGCCTGCTCGCCTAAGTAATAAAAATCCTACCGAGAGTAGAGCAAACCTCTCACTCGGGGGCTTAGCTGCAGCCCAGTGCTCGCCTAAGTAATAAAAAATCCTACCGAGTGGAGAGCAAACCTCCCACTCGGAGGCTTAGATGCAGCCCAGTGCTCGCCTAAGTAATAGAAATCCTACCGAGAGTAGAGCAAACCTCTCACTCGGGGGCTTAGCTGCAGCCCAGTGCTCGCCTAAGTAATAAAATCCTACCGAGTGGAGAGCAAACCTCCCACTCGGGGGCTCAGCTGCAGCACAGTACTCGCCTAAGTAAGGGATTCATCCCAATCCGCAAGGACGACGAGGTGCAGGTCAACTGCTACCTCCTCCTTCGGAGCTTCGCCACAAGTACAATGTGCAGTCCATCCCAATCCGCAAGGACGACAAGGATAGATGAAGCTCAAGTCGATTGGAATTTCAACGGAATATCTTCCGAAATGAAGAATAAAGTTCTCTCGAAGGCAAGCAAAGCATGTTAAAGGAAAAATCAAGTTAGGATAAACGTCCTACGGATCCAAAGGTGCTCAGGCGTTAAGCCTGTTAAAGTTTATCGGTTACAGAAACCACTCGGCATTCCGAGGCAAATTTGAAGTGGGGCTTAGAAGTTTTTTACTCCTCCGGCGGAGGACTGGAACGCGCAACAAACTGGTCGAGGTTGATTCCGTCGGCAATACGGGTAGCAGCAGCGATGAAAGTCTCCATGAAAGATCTGAAGTCGTGCTTCCTGGTATTGGCAACCTTGAGAGACACCAGCTTGTCCTCTTGCGCTTCTTTGCAGTGGACACGAACCAGAGATAGAGCAACATCAGCACCACACCGGCAGATGACTTCTTCCATTCTTGCACTCGACTTGGAATCTCATTCAGTCGAGTCATCAAAGATTCAAGATCATTCTGGAGAGTCTGTTCTGGCCAGAGAGTCGAGTCGATCCGTGACAGTGCAACTTTCAATCGAAAGAAGATAATCCATCTGCGCTTAGCAACACGAGACTCGGTCGGAGCACATTCATAGCAGCTTTGTCCTTCACGGGAGAGTTGATGGGGTCAAAACTGGTTTCCACTGACCGGTTTCTTCTTCAAAGTTTTGGCAGAATTCTGAAAACACAACTCAGATTCAAAATGAAGATCATATGATGAGCCGGTGAGAGCAAGGCAGTTGGATAAAAGAGATTACCTTCAAGCATGAGAAACAGCTTCTTGGCAAACCCTCCAAGATAAATCTCCAGGTCGTTTCGCTTCCCGCCACCGCCAACCTTGTCAGACAGAACATTCTTGTCGTTCTTCAGTCGACTGACTTCCTTGTTAGCCACGTCAAGAGAGGCTTTCAGCTTGGCATTTTCATCTTCAAGTTTGTTGATTGAGGCAAGCTTCTCTTCAGCGAGCTTTGTTTTCTCCAAAGCCGCCTTCTGTGCCTCTGCAAGGTCAAGGTCCTTCTTCTTCAGAGTCTCCTCCAGTTTATCTTCAAAGCAACAATGAGAACAGAGTTGAGAATGAGCAGAAAAACAGAGGCAGTCGTCAAAAATTCTCACCAGCCATACCTTTTGCTTCATCCTGTGCCTTCTGCAAGTTCTCCTGAGCAAGCTTCAAATTGAGGTTGAGCTGAATATGCTTTTTCTCTAACTCAGTATAGCAAGCCACAAGCTCGCAAGATTTCTACAAAGAGTCAACCAACGAAAGACATCAAAGATGATCACTTCCGAGTGACTAAGGAAAAATAGTAGCATTTCTAAGACTACGATTGAATAAAAACATTCGACAGTAGTCTCGGGACTACACCAGCGGGTGCACTCAGCGATGCCCCCACTGGTTTACCAATTTGGTTCGATCAACGACCAAAAGAGGCAAAAAGGCTATGATTCTAAAAACATGGCTAATTGTCGCCGTCACCGCAGAAGAGAAAAATAGTTCTTTAGACTATAGTCAATCGCACGCAATCGACCATAGTCTCGGGACTACACCTGGTGGGTGCACTTAGCGTGCCCCCACCATTTTTTCAGTTCCATTCGACTTGGTCCGTCCAAGTCGAGTGAAGAAGATCACAACATAAAGACCATAGCCGACTGCACGCAGTCGACCATAGTCTCGGGGACTACACCCAGTGGGTGCACTCAGCGTGCCCCACAAAAGTTCAACGACACACACACCCACCGGGTGTACAGATATGGAAATTTCGGAAGAAAGCAGTTTCAGATAGTATATCCTAACACACAAGTTGACCATCGACTTACTTGGACATTGCTCGGAGAGCTGAACTAGCATCATAGGCCGCTGACTTGCCTCTCGAGCCGCTTTTACTGCTCCATCATGATCCCTGCTGGCGTATGGCCTCCTTAGCCGCACTTACTTGGTCTTCCGAGACGTGGTGTGTAGCAAAGAGAGATGGTGGATCAGCATCGATGAAGTGGGTCGGGCACTTGTCAACAAAGACAAATGAAAGATACTGAAGTCCGAGTGGGGTTGCCTCCCTCGGAAATCAACGTCTCAGGAGTCTCCGCGACTTGAGCAGCCTTGCCAGCAGGCACTTTCTTGTTCCTCCTTTTCCTCAATGGCGCTTCCTCGTCATCATCGGGAAGATCAATGACGTGAGGCGGAACTACAAGAGAGATCCAGAAGTAAACATGGAAGCCCAATCGACTAAAAAGTCCCGATCGGCTAAAAGTGAAATCTCGGAGATCTTACCAAGATTGGAAGTAGCCGCATCCTCCATTTCACGATCATCGTGCTTGTGCGAAGTCTCGGAGGTAGCGGCGCTGTAGATTTCAAGAGTCGGCTGATCAGTCATCAAGTCGACTAAAAGTTCACTCATGTTGAAAAAGGAAATACAAGGTTCTGTTGGTTACCCGGAGATGGTGGGGATGACCATTCGCATCTTGGGCAGGGCCTTCGCCGGCTTCGACGACGTCGCTCGAGGTTGCTCTGGCGGCTTCTCACCGGGCGCGGAGAAGTTGTCCTAGGTCGCCGTCGGACCGACCGGTGGGCACAACAGCTTTACTGGCGTCCGCCGCCGGGTCGTGCGTCGACTTGGACCTTCCCTCCAAGCGAGGAGGGTCGACGTCTTCCTCCTCTTCTTCCTCCTCCTCCTCATCATCAGAGCCATCATCCTCCTCATCCTCTTCGCCGTTGGACTCCCATTCCTTCGGACTCTCACCTCCACTTCCTTCTTCTTCTTCGGCTGCTTCCTGCGCCCCGTTGGGCATCAAGTACATCTCAGTGGTGACCTAGAAGACAACAAAACAAGGTGAAAGTCAGTTTAAATTGACATCAAAACAGAAGGTATGCAGCAGAATCACGTCGAAGATAAGTAATGATACCTTGTCCGGTTGGTAATTCGGTCGAGTGGTGGAATCCTCCTAGCTCATGAGGGTTATCTTTATTTCTGTGATGGCAGTCATCCACTTCTCCAAAGATGGCGTCATCAACCTCCTCCGGATGGACCCGAGTGGTATCATCCGTACCGGAGTACATCCACATCGGATGACCTCGGTATTGGAGTGGCTGAATACGCCGTCGGAGAAAAACCTCCAGGAGACCATGCCGGTCACCCCTTCGCGAATAAGCTGGACTACACGCTCCATCAGAAGCTTTACTTGGGCCTTCTCCTCTGGCAACACCTTCAGGGAAGATGGCTTGTTCACTCGACTCATGGAGAAAGGAGGGAGCCCAGTCGACTGCCCTGGCGTCGGCTGGTCTTGGCAATAAAACCAGGTCGACTGCCACCCTCTAACCGAGTCGGGGAGAGTCATAGCTGGAAAGGCACTCTTCCCCCTCATCTAGACTCCGAGTCCCCCACACATTTGGATTACTTGGGTCCTCTCGTCATTCGGGCTCGTTTTCTTCACCGTTCCCGAGAGCGACAGTGAATATGTGCTTGAAAAGACCCCAATGCGGTCGACAACCCAAGAAATTCTCACAGAGCGAAACGAAGCAGCAAGATACACAATGGAGTTTGGAGTGAAATGGTGGAGTTGCGCTCCAAAAACTTCAGAAACCCCGGAAAAAGGATTTGGCGGCAGAAAACCCCCTATCTACGTGGGTGGCCAGGAGGACGCACTCACCCTCTTCAGTTGTGGTTGCCACTCCGCGTGCGGAAGCCTCGCCGACCCATGGGGGATCAGTCCTTCGTTGGCCAGATCGGTGAGATCTTTGTCGGTGATGGTCGACCGGGTCCAGTCTCCTTGGACCCAGCCCAGCGGCAGCTTGGACCGCGAAGAGGAACCGCCCCGAATGGGCGCTCTCCCCTTGGCCTTCGCCGCCGTCTTCTTCACCCGTTCCAAGGCGGCAGTCTTGTCCTTCACCATGGTCGCCCGGCGAAAAGGTACCGAGCTTCGGTGCTGGACGGACGGAGAGCGTGGCGAGAAAGTTTTGGAGGCGGAGAGAGGAGAAATCTAAGGGCGCACTGTTCAAAATGCCCGGTCCAACGCCTTATATGGGTTCGCTTCCGAGTGGCTGACCGGTAGGCCCAGGCAATCCCGTCACGACCTCGCAACAGGCGCGCGCACGATACGTGGCGAAAAAGGCGGCGCGAGGATCAAGGCGTCATCGTCTTATCCCATCCGAGTGCCGCGGTTTTCTCCGCTTCGCGCGCTTCCCAAAATTTGGATCCCACGAAATCCGCTAACCGCAGAGCAACTCGTCAGATAACAGATTTCCTCAGATCCGTCGCTCGAAAATCCTCAGGTTCACAAAGTTCACTCGACAAACATGAAGAATGGATCAAGGCGACTGAAAGAAAGGTTGACGTCATCACCAAAAGGTCGTTGATCCGAGTAAGACGCACTCACAACACGAAGAACAGGTCGGAAAGATTCTCAACTCCTTCCTCACTCAAACCTCGATCCATTCGGGGCTAATGATGAAGTCATGTACAGGGTAGGGTCATGGACCTGCCCAAGGGTACCCTCCACAAGGACATTCACAAGAGAAGCAGCCTTCCAGTCGACCTGGTAGGCTTCCACTCGACAGATTCAAAGGCACTCGACTATGAAGACCCACTCGACCACCAAGAGTCCAAGAGCCACTCGGTGTCCAAACGGTCTGTAGTTAAATAGTCTTTATGACCTTAATGACACTTTATGTACATGTTACCGATGAACGCCTAGCTTTAATGTACCTTAAACCCTCTACTATGTGGGCTGGCTGGGGTCCTGGCGCACTCTATATAAGCCACCCCCTCCACAGGTAGAAGGGTTCGCACCCTTGTAACACATACGCAGATGTTCCAGTCGACCGCCTTAGGAATCCGAGACGTAGGGCTGTTACTTCCTCCGAGAAGGGCCTGAACTCGTAAATCTCTTGCGTATACAACTACTCCATATCTAGGATCTTGCCTCTCCATACCTACCCCCCATTCTACTGTCAGACTTAGAACCACGACAGAACCCGCCTTGCAATGCCAAAGACAATCTGCGCGTCGGACTCATCATCATTGAAGCCTGGTTCAGGGGCTACTGAGGGAGTCCTGGATTAGGGGGTCCTCGGACAGCCGGACCATATACTTTGGCCGGACTGTTGGACTATGAAGATACAAGAGTGAAGACTTCGTCCCGTGTCCGGGTGGGAATCTCCTTTGCGTGGAAGGCAAGCTTGGCAATTCGGATATGTAGACCTCCTCCCTTGTAACCGACTCTGTGTAACCCTAGCCCCCTCCGGTGTCTATATAAACCGGAGGGTTTAGTCCGTAGGACAACAACAATCATAATCATAGGCTAGCTTCTAGGGTTTAGCCTCTATGATCTCATGGTAGATCAACTCTTGTAATACTCATATCATCAAGATCAATCAAGCAGGAAGTAGGGTATTACCTCCATCGAGAGGGCCCGAACCTGGGTAAACATTGTGTCCCCCGCCTCCTGTTACCATCCGCCTTAGACGCACAGTTCGGGACCCCCTACACGAGATACGCTGGTTTTGTCACCGACACCGAGGAGCAGGAGGAGACCTTAAAGGGATCCTCCCTCAAGGAAGAGCACCACGCCTCCATAGGCACGTCTTTGCAGGGCTTCCGATCCATACTGGCCGGACTGTGTGAGGCCTTCAAGAGCCTCATAACGAGTTTCGAGGTATGCTTCTACCCTATTATTTGGTCTACTTGAAGATTTATGTATTTGTCCGAAGACATGTCATCACAACTTTCTAGACGGCTTAGTGAGTGAGTAGCCCCTGATGTCGCTTGAACTACGTCGATATTTCCCCAAAGAGGAAGGAATGATGTAGTACAGCTACAGTAGGTATTTCCCTCAGTTATGAAACCAAGGTATCAATCCAGTAGGAGAACCAAGCAACACTATGTAAACGATACCTACACACAAAGAACAAATACTTGCAACCCGACGCGTAAGAGGGGTTGTCAATCCCTCCATGGTAAAAAGATAGATAAATTTGTCGTAGATTGGATAAATAAGTAATAAAAAAGTGCAACAAGGTATTTTTTGGAATAATAGATCTGAAAATAAAAGCAAATAAAAATAGATCTCAAAGCAAGTCTGATAAACAATAGACCCGGGGGCCGTAGATTTCACTAGTGGCTTCTCTCGAGAAAATAGCATACGGTGGGTAAACAAATTACTGTTGGGCAATTGATAGAAGATCAAATAATTATGACGATATCCAAGGCAATGATCAATATATAGGCATCACGTCCAAGATTAGTAGTACGACTCCTGCCTGCATCTACTACTATTACTCCACACATCGACCGCTATCCAGCATGCATCTAGTGTAATAAGTTCATGGAGAAACAGGGTAATGCAATAAGAACGATGACATGATGTAGACGAGATCTATTCATGTAGGAATAGCCCCATCTTGTTATGCTTAATAGCAACGATACATGCGTTTCTTGTTGCCCCTTCTGTCACTGGGAAAGAACACAGGAAGATCGAACCCATCACAAAGCACCTCTTCCCATGGCAAGAAAAATCGATCTATTTGGCCTAACTAAACCAAAGATTCGAAGAAGAAATACGAGGTTATAAATAATCATTCATATAAGAGATCAAAGAAGACTCAAATAATATTCATGGATATAGATCTGATCATAAACTCAAAGTTCACCGGATCCCAACAAACACACCGCAAAAAAGAATTACATGAAATAGATCTCCAAGGGACCATTGTATTGAGAACCGAAAAGAGAGAAGAAGCCATCTAGCTACTGCCTACGGACCCATAGGTCTATGGTGAACTACTCATGCATCACCGGAGAGGCACCATTGAGGATTATGAACCCATCCCTGATGGTGTCTAGATTGGATCTCGTGGTTCTGGAACTTGCGGCGGCTGGAATTATGTTTCGTCGACTCCTCTAGGGTTTCTGGAATATTTGGGAATTTATAGGGCGATGAGGCAGTGTGGGAGGACACTGAGGTGGGCACAACCCACCTGGGCGCACCTGGGCCTCCTGGCGTGGCCAGGTGTTTTGTGCTCACCTCAGGCCTCCCCTCTGGTACTTCTTTGGCCCACTGTGTGTCTTCTGGTCCAGAAAAAATCTCCAAAAAGTTTTGCTGCGTTTGCACTCCGTTTGGTACTCATATTCTGCGAAGTAAAAAACAAGCAAAAAATAGCAACTACCACTGGGCACTATGTCAATAGGTTAGTACCAAAAATCATATAAAGTTGCTATAAAATTATTGTAAAACATCCAAGAATGATAGTATAACAACATGGAACAAGAAAAAATTGTAGATACGTTGGAGATGTATCAGCCCCGAGCCCAAAGTTGGTTTCAGGAAACCGACATTAGGTCGTATGATTGAGTAGGGGCTTGTCGTGTAGACCCTAGGTTATTGCTCAAGGCAATCGTCCTATATCTTCAATAATTTGTTCTATAGGCCTTGTAATAAAAAATTGTGTTGGCAGGCTTTGACCTCGGCTCCGGACTCTGTCTCCCAGGAGATAGCGGTGATGAACCAGAAGCTCGAGAGATCCCAGGAAGACCTCAACCTGATGAACAATAGATTTGAGGAGTCTCAAGGTAAGAAAGTTTAAACTTGCATTATACTTGTGATAAAAGAGTTATGATAGGTGTTGCTAGAATAAATTCTAAGACCAAACTGTTTTAATGACAACAGCATTAGCTGAGCTTGAGACGCTCATGGCCAAGCTCAACAAAGCTCGGAACGAGGCAAAGCAGCATGAGGCTGCAGCCTCGAAGGCGGAAGAGGCCCGAGCCACCGAAAAGGTGGCCAGAGACAAAGACCAGGCGCGGGTTCTCGAGGTTGAAGTGACCCTGAAGGGCTTGTTTGAAGCACGCAACAAGCTTCAAGCAGAGGGGCAATGAACGAGGGAGGAGCTTGAAAAGGTCTAGCTTGCCCACTCTGACCTCAAGACCGTGGCCTAGGTGGACCGCGAGGTGCTCCAGCAGTTTGAGCAAATCACCTTGGGAAAGCAATACTTACTGCAGTGTGTGTTAACTTGGCGGAGATGATGTTTGCCAAGACTACATCGGTGTTTCCCCCCAAGAGGAGAGGATGATGTAGCACATCAACGGTAGGTATTTATATCAGTAATGAAACCAAGGTATCGAACCAGTAGGAGAACCAAGCAACAAAACATAGACAACCCCTGCACACAAATAACAGCCACTCGCAACCCGACGTGTTAAAGGGGTTGTCAATCCCTTTCGGGTACAGCGCCAGAAATTGGCGAGGAGATGGGAGAAAATTGT
Source organism: Aegilops bicornis (assembly GCA_021605145.1). NCBI lineage: Eukaryota > Viridiplantae > Streptophyta > Magnoliopsida > Poales > Poaceae > Aegilops > Aegilops bicornis. Next base: position 569,966,837 of record CM038669.1, on the reverse strand, counting down.
TATAGATTGAAATAATAGATCGCAAATAAAATAAAGTGCAACAAGATATTTTTGTGTTTTTGGTTTTAATAGATCTGAATAAAAATGCAAAGGAAAAATAGATCGCAAGGCAAATATATGAAGAAGAAGACCCGGGGGCCGTAGGTTTCACTAGTGGCTTCTCCCGTGAAAAATAGCAAATGGTGGGTAAACAAATTACTGTTGGGCAATTGATAGAACTTCAAATAATTATGACGATATCGAGGCAATGGTCATTACATAGGCATCACGTCCAAGATTAGTATACCGACTCTTGCCTGCATCTACTACTATTACTCCACACATCGACCGCTATCTAGCATGCATCTAGTGTATTAAGTTCATGGAAAAACGGAGTAATGCAATAAGAACGATGACATGATGTAGACAAGATCCGTTTATCTATATGGCGGTAGATATAGATCTCGTCTTTTTATCCTTAGTAGCAACGATACATACGTGTCGGTTCCCCTTCTGTCACTAGGATCAAGCACCGTAAGATCGAACCCACTACAGGGCACCTCTTCCCATTGCAAGATAAATAGATCAAGTTGGCCAAACAAAATCCAAATATCGGAGAATAAATACGAGGCTATAAGAGATCATGCATATAAGAGATCTCAAATAACTTTCATGGATATAAAAAGATATGATTGACCATAAACTCAAAGTTCATCAGATCCTAACAAACACACCGCAAAAGAGTTTCATCATATGGATCTCCAAGAGACCATTGTATTGAGAATCAGCGAGAGAGAGAAAGCCATCTAGCTACTAACTACGGACCCGAAGGTCTACAAAGAACTACTCATGCATCATCGGAGAGGCACCAATGGAGGTGGTGAAACCCATCCGAGATGGTGTTTAGATTGGATTTGGTGGTTCTAGAATCTGCGGCAGCTGAATGAATATTTCGTCGACTCCCTTAGGGTTTCTGGAATATTTGGGTATTTATAGAGCAACGAGGCGATCTGGGGGGGGGGGGGCACCCGAGGTGGGCACAACCCACCAGGGCCCTCCTGGGCCTCCTGGCGCGCCCCAGTGGGTTGTGCTCCCCTCGGGGCACCCGCCAGGTGCAACCAGGGCCCATTGCCTTTCTTCTGGCCCATAAAAAATCATCGTGGAGTTTCGTGGCAGTTGGACTCCGTTTGATATTGATTTCCCGCGATGTAAAAAACATGGAAAAAACAACAACTGGCACTTGGCACTATGTCAATAGGTTAGTACCAAAAAATGATATAAAATGACTATAAAATGATTATAAAACATCCAAGATTAATAATAAAACAACATGGAAGAATCAAAATTATAGATACGTTGGAGACGATCGGCATCTAAGCTTAACTCCTACTCGTCCTCGAGTAGGTAAGTGATAAAAAAAGAATTTTTGATGTGGAGTGTTGTTCGTCAAGTCATAACACATTCTTTTCTTTATAGCATGGACATTTGGACTTTTATGTGATTCAAAGCAATAGTCTAGTTTTGACATGATAATTTAGATACTCAAGCGTATCAACAAGCAACCATGTTTTTCATAATATCAATGCTAAAATAAGTTATCCCTAGCCCATCATGCTCAAACAATGATCCATTCATGAAACACACTCGAATATTAACTACACCCAATACTTGAGCACGATCATATTGCCTCCTTGTTGGTGCTTTTGTAAGAGAAGATGGAGACCCAAATTTCAAAAATAAAAATTGCATAAAGTAAAAGAAAGGCCCTTCGCAGAGGGAAGTAGGGATTTGTAGAGGTGCCAGAGCTCAAACCAAAAATTTAGAGATAAAAACATTTTGGAAGGTGTATCCATCCCGCAAATGAAAATGACTCAGAGTTCCGAACACTTTCCAGGCTAGATATTCCATAGGCGGTTTTGACAGAAAATAAAGTTATTCCTTTTTCCACCATTTCTTTCACTTTCCATGGCTAACCGTATGCACGTGTGTCCTCCATACCAACACTTTCCAAGGAATTTATTATTTGACAACATAAATTAAATATTTTTTTGCATTTCCGGACTGGGTATCCCTAAAACCTTTGCCTTACTCTCGTGCAATGACAAGTGAATTAACACTCATCTTGAGAATAACACATCCAGCATGGAAAATATTAGCCACCCGTTACCGTTCCGCGAGCGAAACAAACACACAAAAGAGAAGTTTATTTTGAAATTAGAGATGGCACATGCAAATTTGCTTAGAACGGCAAAAGAATACCGCATATAGGTAGATATAGTGGATTCATGTGGCAAAACTGGTTTAAAGGATTTTGGGTGCACAAGTAGAGGTCATACTTGGTGCAAAATGAAGGCTAGCAAAAATATTGAGAAGCGACCAACCAAGAAACGAATAATCTCATAAGCAAGAATTAAGCATAATTAACACCGAATAATGCACCACAAGTAGGATATAATTTTCATTGCCTGATTATTGACTTCCGTGCATGCATAGGAAATCACAAACCTTAACACCAATATTCTTACTAGAGCATAATTACTCATCAACATAACTCACATATCACATCATCATATCTCAAAACTATTACTAATAATCAAGTTTATTTTGTACAATGATCTTCATGACAATTTTCTTTTTCTTTATCCTTCTTGGATATCTATCACTTTGGCACTAATTTTCATTTGTTGCTTTTCATAAGCTCAAACAAATATAAGTGAAGATCATGATCATAGCAAATTTTCTTTCTCTCAAAATAATTTAAGTGAAGCAAGAGAGAATTTCTTCAAAATTTTACTAACACTTAAACAAATCTGAGTGAAGCAAGAGAGCATTTCTTCAAAAATAACAAAGCACACCGTGCTCAAAAAGATATAAGTGAAGCACTAGAGCAAGTCCTAGCTCATAAAAGATTTAAGTGAAGCATAGAGTGCAATTCTAACAAGTCACGATATAATTTTGGCTCTCTCAAATTGGTGTGTCCAGAAAGGATTGATGACATAGAACACAAAATAAAACAAGCAAAGACACATATCATACAAGACGCTCCAAGCAAAACACATACCATGTGACGAATAAAAATATAGTCTCGAGTAAAATACTAATAGTTGTTGGAAGAAAGCGGGGATGCCACTCGGGGGCATCCCCAAGCTTAGTTGGTTCCTCATTATTGGATAATATCTTGGGATGCCGGGGCATCCCCAAGCTTATGCTCTTACATCCTTCCTTCATCCATCGTAAGATAACCCAAAACTTGAAAACTTCAATCACACAAAACTCAACAAAACCTTTGTGAGATCCGTTAGTGTAAGAAAAATAAATCACTACTATAAGTGCTGTATCAAACCAATTCATATTTTGTTTTTGTATTATATCTATTGTGTTCCAACTTTTCTATGGCAAAATCTCATCAAAGAAAACCATAGAGCCACCAGAATAAGCACACAACACAAAGAAAACAGAATCTGTCAAAACAGAATAGTCTGTAGTAATCGGACTTTTGCGAATACTTATGTAACTCCAAAAATCCTACCAAATTAGGACGACCAAGGGAATTTGTATATTAATATTCTTCAAAAAGAATCAGGGAAGACGTTCTTTTCTGTGATTTATGAAAATTATTTTCATGGGCGCAAAGTTTATGTCTTTTTCAGCAAGATCAAACAACTATCACCCAAGAGGATCCTAAAGGCTTTACTTGGCACAAATACTAATTAGAACACAAAAAACACAATCATAAGAGTAGCATAATTTTTCTAACACTCAAGAACAGAAAGGAAAAAGCAAAAATAAATTTTATTCATTGGGTTGCCTCCCAACAAGCGCTATAGTTTTACGCCCTTAGCTAGGCATAAAGCAAGGATCTAAGTTTTGTCATCTTTGGTTCGAGATACATAAGATGCCCTCATGATTGATTCATAAGGTGGCTTAGTTCTTGTTCTAGGAAAGTGTTCCATACCTTTTCTTAAAGTAAATTGGAACTTAATATTGCCTTCTTTCATATCAATCACGACACCAATAGTGCATAAAAACGGTCTACCAAGAATAATTGGACAAGACATATTACAATCAATATCAAGAACAATCTATGGGCAAATAATTCCTATTTGAAAGAATAAGAACATCATTAATTCTTCCCATAGGCTTTTTCATAGTAGAATCTGCCAAGTGCAAATTCAACTAACATTCTTCAAGATTGGTAAGACCAAGCACATCACATAAAGATTTCGGAATTGTAGAAACACTAGCACCCAAGTCACACAAAGAAAAACATTCATAATTTTTAATCTTGAATTTGATAGTAGGTTCCCACTCATCATGCAATTTTTTAGGAATTGAAACTTCTAATTCCAAATTTTCTTCCAAAGCTTTCATCATAGCATCAACAATGTTTAGTAAAAGCTTTGTTTTGTTCATAGGCATGGGGGAATTTATCATGGGTTGAAACAAAGAAATACAATCAATCAAAGAGCAATTATCATAATTAAACTCTTTGTAATCCAAAATAGTGGGTGCATCACTAGCTAAAGTTTTGACCTCTCCAAACCCACTTTTATCAATTTTCTCAACAAGATTTTCATCCTCCGAAATATTGGGACGCCTTCTACCTAAAGTTGACTCTTCTCCAGTCCCTTTTTCATCATTCTTAACTTTACTAAACAAGGAATCTATAGAAGAAACACCAATCATTTTAAGATCTTCATCATTTTTGCAAGAATACTAGAAAAAGCTTTTTCTAAAAATTCTCTTTTAGCTCTAAGCATAGCAGTTCTTTTCTTACTTTCATCCATAGAAACATAAAGAGCTTTAATTGATTCAACTATTTTAGGGAAAAAAATTCATCTTGAGATTTTCCACATCATGAGAAATTCTATCAACACTTCTAGACAAATCATCAATCTTATTCAACTTTTCTTCTATGGAAGTGTAGAAAACTTTTTGTGTGTTGATAAATTCTTTAATATTATTCTCAAAATCATAGGTGCTCCTATTATTATGTAAGGTTGATTTCCATAGGAATTACCATAATTATTAGAGGAATTACTAGGAAAAGGCCTAGGATTAAAATTACCTCTATAATCATTGTTGTTGAAATTATTTTTAGAGATAAAATTCACATCAATGGCATCACTATTTTGCTCAATCAAAGTGGACAAAGGCATATCATTAAGATCAATAGGAGCACTTTGACTAGCAAACAATTCCATAAGAGCATCAACTTTATCACTCAAAGAAGAAATTTCTTCAACCGAATTAACTTTTTTACTAGTAGGAGCTCTTTCGGTATGCCATTGTGAGTAATTTTCCATGATATTATCAAGCAATTTGGTGGCTTCACCCAAAGTAATTTCCATAAAAGTACCACCTGCGGCGGAATCTAAAAGATTACGAGAAACAAAATTCAACCCCACATAAATTTTTGTATGATCATCCAAAGATTTAACGCATGAGTTGGGAAATTCCTTAGCATCATTTTCATCCTTTCCCAAGATTGTGCAAGATGCTCATGTTCAAGTTGCTTGAAATTCATGATCTGGGTTCTAAGGGAAATAATTTTTGCGGGAGGAAAATACTTAGTGATAAAAGCATCTTTGCACTTGTTCCAAGAATCAATACTATTGCGAGGCAAAGAAGAGAACCAAAATTTTGCGGAATCACGCAAAGGGAACGGAAATAATTTCATCTTGACCATATCATTGTCCACATCTTTTTTCTTTTGCATATCGCATAATTCCACGAAGGTATTAAGATGGGACGCCACATCGTCATTAGGAGTACCAGAAAATTGGTCTTTCATAACAAGATTCAGCAAAGCAGTATTGATATGACAACACTACAAAAAAAATACACTTTCGTGATGATACGTGTTTGTCACAGTAGGTCGCGTTTTTGTCATGCATGTACATCCATGACGATTTTGTTACAGAATCAAGATAGTCATACCTGTGCTGTTGTAGAAGTGTTCCATGACATTACCAAGATTATCATCACGGAAGTGTCCACTTCCATGACGATAAATCGCGCGTCACAGAAGTGCTTTCGTCAAGGGTGACCGACACGTGGCATCCACCGTAACGGAACGCCGTTAAGCTATCGGGTTTGGGTTTTGATCCGATAACCCGTTAACAGCCCCGACCAATGGGGATTTTCCATGTATAAAATCATCATTGGCTGGAGGAAACACGTGTCGGCTCACCGTTGGGACAGATGTCATCCACTCATTGGACGCAAGGCGCCTATGATATGTCGACACGTGGCACGGCCCAACAGAGGCCCATTCGTGTGAAAAGGCCGGCCCGTTTGACTTGGTCGAAAGGTGGCGGGCCGGCCCACGGAAAGCTTGTTAATGGCATGTTTGCATATAGCCCATTTACACCCCGCTAACTCACGGCCCGTTACGGCCTAACGGAATTAGGCCCAGTAGCGCCATCTGGGACGTCCAATATGATTCCAGCCCGTTGTAACTTCCGGCCCATGTATGGCCCATGATGTATTTCGGCCCATAGGAGTCCCTTTGTAACTTTTGGCCCATTAATGGCCCGTGGTAAAACCGGCCCGTAATGAACAGTGTATCGCTTTATACCCATTAGCGGCCCATTATTCCATTGGGTCGTTTCCAGCCCGTGTTACCTTTCGGCCTTCTCAGGGCCCATTTATTCTTGGGCTCATTTCAAAGATTCGGTTACTTACGACCCGTTCTTGGCCTTTTTCGCCAGGGCCAAATTCAGCCCGTGGATACAGTCGGCCCGTTTGTGGCCCATTAATCTGTTGGGCCATTTTCATAGCATCATCAAATACGGCCTATTAACGACCCGTTATGGTCAGCCCATAAAACGTACAATTTCCACTCTAGCCCATTTACGACCCCTTATACGGCCCGTACAAGGCCCATTGTAGAAGGCCCATGGATCCTACGGGACATAGAAGGCCCATTGACCCGACGGCCCATGGATCCGACGGCCCATAGAAGGACCATGGATCCGACAGCCCATAGAAGGCCCATTGTCGGTGTCAAAACCGGCGGATCTCGGGTAGGGGGTCCCGAACTGTGCCTCTAGGCGGATGGTAACAGGAGACAAGGGACACGATGTTTTTACCCAGGTTCGGGCCCTCTCGATGGAGGTAATACCCTACTCCGCTTGATTAATATTGATGATATGGGTAGTACAAGAGTAGATCTACCACGAGATCGAGAGGCTAAACCCTAGAAGCTAGCCTATGGTATGATTGTTGTTCGTCCCACGGACTAAAACCCTTCGGTTTATATAGACACCGAATAGGGTTAGGGTTACACAGAGTCGGTTACAATGGTAGGAAATCTACATATCCGTATCGCCAAGCTTGCCTTCCACGCCAAGGAAAGTCCTATCCGGACACGGGAGGAAGTCTTCAATCTTGTATCTTCATAGTCCAGGAGTCCGGCCAAAGATGATAGTTCGGCTATCCGGACACCCCCTAGTAAAGGACTCCCTCAGTAGCCCTCGAACCAGGCTTCAATGATGATAAGTCCGACGTGTTGATTGTCTTCGGCATTGCAAGGCGGGTTCCCCTCCGAATCCTGTGTTGAATAGTGTCTGGCTTTCTTGTGAATATCGCGCTTCTCGGCTTCCACGCCAATAATGGCCATCTTCCACGTGTCGAACGAATGTGAAAAGTCAGGGTATCTTTATGTTTACCCCCCTTGCTGTGCAAATGAGCCGTCTATAAAAGAGACGGGGATCCAGATCCGGATCACACCATCCTCCCTTCGCGAGCCTTCATCACAACGCCTTTGACAAAAAGCCCACTCCACCATGGACAGTCGACGTGGCTCCTCCTCTCGCGCTCCCAGCCCTCAGCCCGGAGATTGGGGGAGATGCTCGATCCCAAGACAAATAATTGGTGGTGCTCCAAACCAAGGGATTCCTTCCCCGGCCTTCATGGTTCCGGTGCATTCCTAACTCGCCACTTATAAGGGCGGAAGCAAAGTGAGAGCGCCCCGATCCCTCTAGGGAGAGCGGGTATGCTTCGTATCTTACTTAATGAGAGGACTCGGATTTCCAATCCATCCGTTTCTCCGGGGGCTTCTGGAGTTCTACGGCCTCCAGCGGCACAACCTTAGGCTTGCCTCCATCTCGCATATAGCGGGCTTTGTGGCCCTTTGCGAGCTGTTTCTGGGCGTCGAGGCCCATTTCGCTCTATGGAAGAGATTGTTCTGCCTTGTGCCTCGTTCTCACGAAGGGTCAATATATCAAGTGGGCGGAGCCGAACTACGGCGCATCGCCGGGACCGGATACTTATCCGGAACCCCATAGAAGGCATCCGAGGACTGGTCCTCAGAATGCTTTTACATGGACGACGTCCCGCTGCCGGATCCTGTTCGGATCGGCCTTCCAGAGTTTAGCAACGCTCCTCTGAAGAAGCGCCTAAGCTGGCGCCCGTGGAGCCCCCAGAGGGAAAATGACCGGGACGTCCTTTACTTGATGAGCCGAATAAGATTACTGGCTCACGCCGGATTGACCATGATTGGAGTCATGGCAATCTGCAGTATGAGGGGAGTGCATCCGCTCCAATATAGGGGCCACCCATGTGGGACTTCAACGGGGAGGACGATGCCACCCGCCATGGCCGCAAAGGGTCGGATCGGTCGAACTGGTGAAGACCTTGTCCGCCATGTACAAAGGGAAGAGGAGGATTTTCTCCGTGTCGGTCCATCGAACGGGTTTTCTTGAATAATCCTCGAAGTTGGGTAAGCAAATATCTTTGTGGCCTGTCCGATCCATGTTCCGTGGTTAAATATCTCATTTCATGGTTTCTATGCAGGAATCGCGCCGGGCCGTGGAGAAGATGCACAACCCGCTTCACAACCCGAGGATCCGGAGCGGTCCCTCGATCCGGCCTCCGAAGAGGACCCGGATATAAAGGTGGAGCTGATCGACGGGGTGTTCCACCAATTTAGCATCGACAATGCTTTGGTTGCCATTACGGCCGACTACCCCGGATTATTTCCGGCCTCCCACGTAACCGTGACCGAAGTCCGGATACCATGACCGTCCCGTGCTTTTACTTCTAATCACCACGTAATTGATGGTGTCTCGCAGGGGGTGCCTTCAGAATGGGAAGCCGAGCCTGCCGCGGCCGTCCAACAAGGGGCAGCTCGGCCCAGCAGGCGGAAAAGAAGTGCGGTACGACTCGAGACGTCGCCGCAACGATATGGTGTGCCATCGTGATTTAGGGAGAGGTTCCTGGGAGGCACGGTGGACGCCGTGGTTTTTCAGGAAAAAGAGCGCCGCCGGATCGAGTCCGGAGAAGTTATAATCGGACCTCCGCCAACCAGGCTCAAAAGCCGAGTCCGGAAGGGGGTACTAACACGAGGCGTGCGTCGGATGCTCCTCTAACGGAGGATGCCGACAGACTGTCCGCCACCAAGTCGGAGGTGGAGAGCGCCATGAATCATAGGCGCCGCCGGACTATTCTACGTGACGCATGTTTCTCCCAAGAGGCGTTGGACGCCTTTAGTTCGGAGAGAAGCGCACCTCCGTGCCGCTCAAGATGGCCTAGCCAGAGCCACGGAGCAGTATGTGAAAGACATACAGGTAAGGACTTTTGACAGTTATATATGCCAGTAGCCCCCGAGACTTAAAATAGTTAGGATAACTGATTTAAGGATCATTTGGAATCTGAGTTCTTACCGAAAAGAATACCTGTTTGTCCTGTGAGCTTGAAGAGTGCAAGGCCCAACTTGAGGTCAAGATGGTCATGAATCGGGAAGCCATGAAGACTCCCTCTGGTAATATATGCCCTTCAAAGTAGAAGTAGTTTCGCAATGTGCAGCGTGTGCATAAATCTGACATTAGCAGTGCAGATAGCGCCGGGATGGATCTGGACAAGCAACAGCTCCTGCGCCAGCTAAAGGCCGGCGAGAGGATGCTTACGAGGGTGCGGCAAGAGAAAAATAACCTCCAAGATGCCAACACCCAACTGGGTGAGGAACTAAAGGATGTTCGTGCCCAGTTGTCTGACTCCGTAAAGGAGAATCGACGGCTTCGTCGCAGCATTTTCAGTAAGTGCTAAAACGAACTTTGAAAGAGTTCGGCGAGGATGGCGACTAACATAAACATGTATGTAGGTTTGCTCACAGGTCATCCTGAGGAGGAGATGCCCAGTTCTTCGGGTGATCTTCTTCCCGAATCGCTACTGCACGAACGAGTTCGACAGGTGATGAAAGGCGTCGCCCAGGCCTTGTGGCCATCTATTTCCCTGCCCGAAGGCATTGGGGAGCTGGCAGAGCGGCTTCAAGGAGCACGGCGGCGCTTCCGACCATGGAAGGTATCGGCCTGCCGTCAAGGTGCCAGGGAGGCATGGGCCATGGTAAAGACGCGGTACACGAAGGCTGACCCAAACCACATGGCCGAGGTCGGACCTGTGGGGCCTGATGGGAAGGAGATCCTCAGAAAGCAGTGTACGGCCAAGTAGAATTGTCCGCCAAGAATACCCAGCAAGATTGTAAAATAGATAGCCTATTAGATGGAATAGATGAGGAATACAATTAGTCGAGTTGACTATGTAATTGAATATGACATGAAAATGTCTTCTAGCCGGATTGTAGATCGCTTTGTCATAGCGGACCTTTTCGCTTCAACCTCGGGACCCAATAGTCCGGAGTGTGTCCGAATACCCTCGCGGTTATGTAAGAACCGGGCATGCATGGAGATAAGGCGTAGGGGTCATTATTGCTGTATCAGACAAGTGCCCAACTAGTTATGTTATATTACATGGATAGTAAGAAACATCTTCCAGGGAGAATAGTTCCGTTAAGGGTTCCTTTCCCTGGGAGACATGCCCTAAAGTGCATGTCCGCTAAGAAAGCAGAAAATCATCTGGGGGCAGATGGACAAATAATTAAAAATAATCTTTCAGTTCACCGACCGAATATTCCCTTAAGAACGCTAGCTTTCGGCTTCACCCAGTTTGAGGTACACATCTGGCTGACCCGGCAGTAACAATCATAGAGGTACTCCCTTTACCACCTAGCTGAACAATCGGGAACGTAGGGGTAAGCACAGGAGCCAGGCAACCCAGCTAGGCCAAAACTTAACTCATATCGATGCATATAATGGTGAGTAAAAGGTACATGCGGAAGTTTGACACATGTGTTGGGCATGAAGCCCGTATAAATAAGCTTCTGTTAAAGAAGCCCCCAGGTATAATGAGCGCGGACAGCGCGTCAATTATGTGCGAACAAAGCCCAAACGATCCTCTAAAGGCTTGAAGAAGAAGGAGGAGGAAGGAGAGAAACAAAGGACAGAAAAATAGAAAATGTGGACGGAGGAAGGAGACGAACTCGGAGTCTGGCGCTTAGGCGTAGAATCTTCTAGACGGGCTGCATTCCATGGGTTCGGCTCGAGTCGGTTATCTGATGCGTTTCGCAGATGGTATGCTCCGCCGGTCAGGACCTGGTCGATGATGAAGGGACCTTCCCATTTGGGCTTGAGTTTGTCCTTTTTCTTGTCCGGCAGGCGTATAACTAGTTCGCCAACGTTGTAAGCTTTGGCCCGTACTTCCCTGCTATGATATCTTCGAGCCTGCTGTTGATAAAATGCAGAACGAGCTTTTGCCACGTCGCACTCCTCCTCCAATGCGTCCAAACTGTCCTGCCGATCGAGCTAGGCTTCTCTTTCTTCATACATGCGCACGCGAGGTGAGTCATGCATTATGTCGCAGGGCAAGACTGCCTCTGCGCCGTACACCATAAAAAATGGTGTGAATCCGTAGTCTGATTCGGCGTGGTCCGCAGCCCACAGTACGGAGTCGAGCTCCTCAACCCGGTCGTGTTAGATTCCTTGAGGACCGCACTAGCTCGGGTTTAATGCCGCTCATGATTAGACCGTTTGCTCGCTCGACTTGACCGTTGGTTTGGGGGTGATAGGCGAGGCGTGTCGAGCTTGATGCCCATGTTTTTGCACCATAATTTGACCTCATCGGCCGTGAAGTTGGTGTCATTATCAGTGATGATACTGTGGGGGACGCCGTAACGGTGCACTACCCCTGATATGAAGTCTATCACCAGCACGAATTTGGCCGTTTTAACAGGCTTGGCCTCTATCCATTTGGTGAATTTATCCACCATGAACAATAGGTATTTTTTCTTGTGGGTTCCTCCCTTAAGGGGTCCAACCATGTCAAGCCCCTGCATCCATGAACGGCCAGGTGATGGGTATAGTTTTGAGGGTGGTGGGTGGCATGTGGCTTTGATTAGCAAAAAGCTGGCAACCGACGCATCGTTGGACTAAATCCTACGCATCTTCCTGGGCCGTCGGCAAATAAAATCATGTACGGAAGGCCTTACCTACAAGGGCCCGGGCTGCGGCGTGGTGCCCACCCAGTCCGGCATGAATTTCAGCCAGGAGGTTTCGCCCTTCCTCTTCGGAGATACACCTTTGAAGGACTCTGTTGTGCTTTTCTTATAGAGCTCTCCCTCATGGACTTTATAGGCTTTGGATCGCCGTACTATGCAGCGAGCCTCATTTTGGTCTTCGGGGAGTTCCTGCCTAGTTAGGTAGGCTAGGAATGGTTCTGTCCACGGGGCGATAACCGCCATTATTTCGTGGGCGGAGGGTGTTATCTCATTGGCAGAGCCTCTGATTGTGTCAGAGTGTTCGGTGTCAGGCAGTGCGGTTGGGTCCGGATTGTTATTTCCGGACTCCCCTTCCCATAATGCGGATGGCTTGAACAGCCGTTCGGGGAAGATGTTGGGCGGGGCGGCATCACGTTTTGGCGCCGATGCGTGCTAATACGTCCGCCGCCTGGTTGTTATCCGGGCTATATGATGAAATTCGAGCCTGCGAACCGTCTTGACATTTTTAGGACTGCATTGCGATGCGCTGCCATTTTCGGATCTTTGGCATCAAAGTCTCCGTTTATTTGAGATATCGCGAGGTTGAATCGCGCACCTCTAGGCGTTTAATGCCCATGGAGATCGCCATCCGGAGGCCGTGCGAAGGGCCTCATATTCGCTGCGTTGTTGGAGTCCGTATACATTATCTCGAAGGACGTATTGGACTGTGTCCCTGGTTGGGGACGCCAAGACGACGCTAGACCCCAGGCCGCCAACATTTTGGAGCCGTCAAAGTGCATGATCCAATTGGAGTATGCGCCGTACTCTTTAGGGAGTTCGACGGTCCATTCGCCACGAAGTCGGCCAAAACCTGCGACTTAATAACTCGTCGTGGATTATAGGTTATGTCGAATGGAAGGAGCTCTATGGCCCATTTAGCAATCCGGCCCGTCGCATCGCAGTTGTTTATAATGTCGTTAAGAGGTACTTCGGAGGCTACCGTTATCGAACACTCTTGAAAGTAGTGTCGCAGCTTCCGGGATGCCATGAACACCGCGTATGCTATCTTTTGATAATGTGGGTACCGGGACTTGCATGGAGTTAGGACAGTGGACACATAGTAAACCGGTTTTTGATGAGGGAACCTGTGTCCGTCTGCTTTCGGTCGACGACGAGTACCGCGCTGACAACTTGATGTGTTGCGGCGATATATAATAGCATTGGTTCGCCCATGTTGGGCGCGGCCAGGACCGGATTTGTTGCCAATATGGCTTTTATTTCTTCGACTCCGGCCGTGGCGGCATCCGTCCGCTCGAAGTGTTGGTCTTGTGGGAGGAGGCGGTAAAGGTAACGCCTTTTCTCCCAAACGGGAAATAAAGCGGCTTAGAGCCGCTACGCATCCAGTCAATTTTTGTATTTGTTTGAGGTCTTTTGGAATATCCAATTGTGACAGAGCTCGGATCTTTCCTCTACCGGACACAATGAAGCCCAAGAGCTTTCCAGCTGGAACGCCGAAGACACATTTTTCCGGATTGAGCTTAATGTCATATTTTCGGAGATTGTCGAATGTGAGCCTCAAGTCGTCTACTAGAGTTTCGACATACTTGGATTTGACGACCATGTCATCTACATATGCTTCCACTGTTTTGCCGATCTGGTTTGCCAGACATGTCTGAATCATGCACATATATGTTGCGACGACGTTTTTGAGCCCGAAGGGCATTGTGTTGAGGCAGAATGGGTCGTATGGAGTGATGAATGTTGTTGCGGCTTGGTCTGGCTCCGCCATCTTGATTTGGTGGTAGCCAGAGTACGCGCCGAGGAAGCACAATGAGTCGTGTCCTGCTGTAGCGTCGATAATTTGATCAATGCGAGGGAGGAAGGGATCCTTTGGGCAAGCCTTATTAAGGTCTTTGAAATCAACACATAGGCGCCAGGATTTATCCTTCTTTGGTACCATCACCAGATTTGCTAGCCAGTCCGGATGTTTTATATCTACGATGAATCCGGCTTCCAGAAGTTTGGCTAGCTCCTCTCCCATGGTCGGTCTCTTGGGTTCGGAAAAGCACCGAAGAGCCTGTTTGACTGGCTTGAATCCTTTTAGGGTATTTAGGCTGTGCTCGGCCAGCCGACGTGGGATTCCTGGCATGTCTGAAGGGTGCCAGGCAAAAATGTCCCAGTTTTCTCGTAGAAATTCTCGTAGTGCGGCGTCTACATCGGGGTTTAATTGTGCCCCAATGGAGGTCGTCTTTGCAGGGTTCGTTGGGTGGACTTGGAATTTGACTATTTCATCCGCTGGTTTAAAAGAGGTGGACTTGGATCTTTTATCAAGTATCACATCGTCCCTGTTCACCGTGGAGCGCATCACGGTGAGTTCCTCGGCCGCTAGGGCTTCGGATAGTGCCTCGAGGGCTAGTGCGGCTGTCTTGTTTTCGGCGCGGAGTGCTATGTTCGGATCACTAGCGAGAGTGATGATTCCGTTAGGTCCGGGCATTTTAAGCTTCATGTACCCATAATGGGGTATAGCTTGAAAAATTGTGAATGCCTCTCGCCCTAATAAAGCGTGATATCCGCTGTTTGAGCAGGGCCACTTGAAATGTGACCTCCTCGGACCTGTAATTGTCCCATGAGCCAAACACTACGCCCAGTGTGATTTTTCCTGTGCAGCATGCTTCCCGGCTAGGGATTATTCCTCTAAAGGTTGTGCTGCTTCGCTCAATGCGGTTCCAGTCTATTTCCATTTTTCGGAGGGTTTCCTCGTAGATGAGGTTTAGTCCGCTGCCGCCATCCATGAGTACCTTAGTAAGGCGAAAGTCGTCCACTATTGAACTGAGGACCAATGCGGCTGGTGCTCGGGCTGTTCGGAATTTGGGTTCGTCACTAGCATTAAAGGTAATAGCCGTGTCACTCCATGGATTTATTGTTGCTACTTGGTAGACTTCGGCAAGGTTGTGGAGTGTTCGTTTCCGCATGTTATTTGATGCGAAAGTATCAAAGACTGTTAATGTCGTACTGGTGTTGCTGGGCTGGGATTCTGAGGCTAGAAGCTCTTCGCCACTTTTGGCCACCTGCCGTAGTATCCAACATGCTCGAAGGCTATGAGTTAGAGTGGCGCCCTCTGTGCTATGAATTTTGCAGGGTCCGTTTAGCCAATCCTCCAGTACGGTTCCGTGCCCTTTAGGGGGTTTTTGTTTTTTGATGTTTAACCCAAGTGCTTGGTGATGATGCACCCTTTTATTTTGGACTAGGGCTGTATTCGGGGCCGGATTATCCCAAAATTTAGTTTCGTTTTTCCGAGCACTCTCCATCGCACAGTACTTTTGTACTATGGTCACCAAGTTAGCGAAGCGTGTAATTTTGCGATGACTTATGGCATTTAGGATTCCCTTGTCCGTGCAATTATTGCAGAAAAGTGAGATTGCATCCTCCTCTCGGCAGTCCTTTATCCTGTCCATAACCAGGAGGAATCTGGCCCAGTAATGATGTACTGTTTCAGCGGGCTCTTGCCGAATTCGGGATAGATCGCTAATGTTTGGGTGGGTGGGTGGAACTAGATCCGGAACCCCATCCAATTTAAGACTCAGGGGCCGAGAAGTTTCTGAACTTGGAAGTTTGGATTTTTGAATGCTATCCAATGAATCCAACCCGCCACCTGACTTTAAGTTCAGGGCTTGATCGACATCCGTCCCTCTGCGGGAATCCGGCCTGGAGGGATCGGGTATCCGGACGTAGCTAGTCCTTAAGATAGAAGAAGAATTGCCGTATTGCTCCTCTACCACAGCAACATGATGGGTAGCCTGGGGAGAGTTGATCTCTCTCAGATCGGTTTTAGGCCCGATCTGGTCGTAGTGTGTGGCGACTCCCAGGGCGGCGATGCGATCCAAGAGCTCGTTTACGGAGCAGAGCTCGATCGGATCTAATTGCTCGGCAAGTTCCGATTTAATGTGAAGATTGGTTTCGATGACCCGAGAAGTCATCGTCGGCATGGTGGCCGAACTGGCGGTCATAAGAAAACCACCTAACCGAAGTGTCTGACCAGTGGCCAAGCCTCCTTTGGCGATAGTATCGTCTTTAAAGACGGGATGAGGCATCCTTCCTGACGGCGACGGCACAGAGGAACTCTCACTGAAAGCACCAATTTCGGTGTCAAAACCGGCGGATCTCGGGTAGGGGGTCCCGAACTGTGAGTCTAGGCGGATGGTAACAGGAGACAAGGGACACGATGTTTTTACCCAGGTTCTGGCCCTCTCGATGGAGGTAATACCCTACTTCTTCTTGATTAATATTGATGATATGGGTAGTACAAGAGTAGATCTACCACGAGATCAGAGAGGCTAAAACCTAGAAGCTAGCCTATGGTATGATTGTTGTTCGTCTCTGGACTAAAACCCTTCGGTTTATATAGACACCGAATAGGGTTAGGGTTACCGCAGTCGGTTACAATGGTAGGAAATCTACATATCCGTATCGCCAAGCTTGCCTTCCACGCCAAGGAAAGTCCTATCCGGACACGGGACGAAGTCTTCAATCTTGTATCTTCATAGTCCAGGAGTCCGGCCAAAGATGATAGTTCGGCTATCCGGACACCCCCTAGTCCAAGACTCCCTCACCCATGGATCCGACAGCCGATAGAAGGCCCATGGATCCGATAGCCCATAGAAGGCCCACGGATCTGACGGCTATAGAAGGCCATGGATCGTCCGCCCCATAGATGGCCCTTGGATCATACGGTCTGTGGAGGGCCATGGTCACTACAACGTTTGGGCGAGTTGGCCCCCGTTTGAACGATATAGCGTATTCAAAGAATTATCCTACTCTATACTATCACCTCTAAAAAACATACACTATACAATAAAGAGACTAAGGCATGGAAACGTAGAATAATCCTACACTATACAATAAAGAAATTACAGCCGATTATACCCACTGGGCATTATGGTTCGGCACCAGTGATAATAAAGCATACACAAACATCAAATTACATACACTCGGCAAATACAGCTCATACATCATGGACGCGCATCAACATAATTACCATTTGAACTATAATCTCTTCAGAAAATAGGATTGGCCGGATTTAGATAGCACAAATTTCAGTCTGCAAGATCTCCAATTCCTTCGTTGTTACCTCAGTGTCTTGTTTCATTTTTTGACTCCTGCATCTAATACCTGCATGTCCAGTCTCAACTTGTTGATTGTACGTTGAGAATCATGTACACGTTGTCTTGCCACCTCTAGTTGATGCTCGAGAACATCAGCACATTCCAATTCTAATCCATAAACATTCGGTAACGGCCATGCCGCACTGCTCGCAGATCTTTGTGTTGATGTCACTTCATCCTGAAATGTTTCTGTAAGTACACATGACTAGGGTAAAAATATAGTTACAACAGTAAAGCGAGCAAGATAGACTATTTTGTACATGGCAAAACAGGACTAACAATAATGTTACACGTCATGAAGCATAAGCAGGTGATATTTTAAAATTTATGAAAAGGTAGTCTGTGCAGCCTGCATAAAGAAATCTCTCTTAGCTCACCAGAGGAGCATGATGTTGGGGCCCAATCCAAAACACAGACAAGTTACAAATTTAAACAGCACGTTGCGTAGAAGTAAGCAAGCAGTTGGCCATTCTGTAGCTCAATTAAAGTCTTAGGGAGCATAATGAACAGCAGAGGGTTTCATACAAACATACTACAGCAAGCAAAACTATGCAATCGTTAGCCTAGTATAAACTAGATTGTGAGCCTCATGCAATAATAGTTGGTTAATAGACTTCAAAGCTCTAGGCACACTTCGGCAGAGTAATTTAATGGTAAGGTCTTTAATTATGTCAACTAATAGTTATACAAGTACCCAACATCAGGCATCATTCTTTGGGCATCTCATTAACCGAGGACAAATAAAACAATTGAAAAGAGCAAATTAACTATGCCTGAAACAAACAAGGAATTGAACTGTTGAGTTGGATACAGTGACTTACCTTAACAAAGTTGAAGAGGCTCAACAGCTCCTACTTCTCTTGCAAGGCTCCTTCCTAACATCTTGTACTTGGAAATCCTCAACCTTATCTTCATTGCACCCCTTTGCAAGGTGACACAAACTAGTTACTCGTCTCCTTGGAAGATAAATATGCATACTTTCGGTCTGTGAACACAAAAGGATGAGATAATAACAAACAACACCACATAATGAAACATGCCACATCTCTTGCACTTGCACACAATGAAATGAGCATTTACTATGTCTGCACTATGTAAAAACTAGGCATACCTTTGAATTGGATCTCTAGGTACTCTTGGAGAGCCTACTTTAGTGTACAGCCAAACCTTTATGTCACCTATGAGTTAGAAAAGGCCCCACTACAACAGCCCTTAGTGTTTAAATCGTTGACAAGCTCTATTAGAGTGTTAGGTCAAGAACAACAAGTAATCAAAGCAAACAGTCCTAGTATGGCTGGCTGATGCAAACAAGCAATTGAACAGATGTGTGAGCAAATCTTACATATCAAGCAAAGAAGCAAAGAAGGAGGCTTAAAGACCATCACTTGACTGACCAGATTTAAGGGGCATTTAAACATCATGTGCAACGTATGAACTAACATAAACATTAGATATTCCAGATTCTACAATGGAATGCACATGTATTAGGTTATGCCATGTATGATGATGCCTAAATGTACACTATAGCAGGCATGAGTGATTCATCATTGCACGCACAATTGAATTGCAGGTTAAGGGCCAGTTCTATTCCGCCTTTTCAGGTCTTATTGTCAAAATAAGCCATAAAAGATGTAAAGAAGTAATTTTGAGTTGTGGGCTTGGGCTTAACTAATTTTGCTTTGGAGGGAGGGGGTGTTTCGGGTAGAACCTCACTAAAAATTGAAGGGAAGGGGAATAGTGAAATGACTCTGTTGTCTACCAATATTACACTCAAAATACAACTGCTGACGCCCGCGTCACACCTCACCCTCAATTAAAAACAAACACACAAGCGTTCATTGCCCTGCCCGCTTGCATCTCTTCTCCCCTTTCCCTCTACCTCGATCCCTGCTGACACTAGGGTTCCTCCAAATGAAGCCGTCGCCATCGGGTCCCATCTGGCCTGGTCCTTGATGATGCTCTGTCCAGCTAGGCTACATGGCCGGCTGGTAGGGGCAAATCTCCCTGGCTGCTCCTCCCTTTGGCGTCGCCCCTCATTCTCATGGTCTCCAGCAGCTACTCCACTGTGGTTCGTCCAACGCACTACTCCGGCAGGCTGCACAACTACGGCTGATGCCACACTGTGGCAGAAGGCACCTTATTCCCCCTCCCCACATCCCAGGCCGTGGCCTTGAGGTGCTATTGAAGGATGAGCTCATCCAACAAGGTGAGGATCTCCTCTGATTTTTTTGCCAAATTTTCATTCTGATCCACTATAAGATGAATTGCTATGAGCTGCTTCTGCTGCTGCTATATGATGCATTGCTATGAGCTGCTCCTGCTGCTGCTATATGATGAATTGCTATGAGCTGTTGCTGCTATATGATGAATTGGTATGAGCTGCTCCTGCTGCTATATGATGAATTGCTATGAGCTACTGCTGCTGCTATATGACGAGTTGCTATAAGTTGCTCCTGCTGCTGCTGTATGATGAATTGCTATGAGCTGCTCCTGCTGATGCTATATGATGATTTGCTATGAGCTGCTCGTGCTGCTGCTATATGATGAATTGCTATGAGCTGCTCCTGCTGCTGCTATATGATGAATTGCTATGAGTTGCTCCTGTTGCTGCTATATGATGATTTGCTATGAGTTGCTCGTGCTGCTGCTATATGATGAATTGCTATGAGCTGCTCCTGCTGCTGCTATATGATGAATTGCTATGAGCTGCTGCTGGTATATGATGAATTGCACACTGCTGCTGCTGCTGCTGTATGATGAGTTGCTATGAGTTGTTGCTGCTGCTGCTGTATGATGAGTTGCTATGAGTTGTTGCTACTGCTGCTATATGATGCTTTCAGGTGGTGCTGCTATAAGATAATAACCAGCCACTTGGACCATCGAATTTCAATAAATATTTGTTCTTCATTTAAATGTGGGTCATGCGTTCTTTGTTTAAATTAGGCAATGGGATCTCTATGGAAAAGATTGACCAAAGTATATTGTGCCAAGTAGATGGTATCTTTGTATTTGCATTTTGAGCAAATAGTGATGGTCTGTTTTCCTATCATATTAATTCTTGTCTTGGGTTCAATTTGTGATGTTTGCAAGTCAAATTAATTTTCATATGGGCAGCAAAATGAAAAATATAATGCAATCTAGACTTTCACTGATCATACCAAAGATAAGCTGAAAACGCAATGAAAAGAACTGGTTGGCTTATTACATGGAGCTTATATTCACAGGTGCTTATTTTCTTAGGATAACTCGTAATAACTGTCCCTAAGAAACTTGGCCAACAGAACTGACATACAAATAACATGTCACGATGAGGAGTGACGTACCATAGCACACTGTATAGGCTCACCGCTGGCTCTCCTTTTTTTGCGATGTTCCATGAAATTGCGACATACATCTTGTACTTTTTCAGTGTCTAGCCCTATCTGCAAGTTGACACGGCTAACTTCAGACATCTCTACATGATAATACATTGCATATCCCTTGCGCATATTTAAACCACCAATTAATGATTGTGTGTGTAGCATAAACTAGCCTTGACTCTGTGTGCTGGACTAGCAGGCACTCTAAGGGACCCTAATGTAGTGCACTGGAATTCCTACATGCCACCTATGATTTTGTGTAATGTACTGCCTCTGTTCCTAAATATATGTCTATGTAGAGATTCCAGTATGGACCACATACAGATGTATATAGATGCATTTTCGAGTGTAGATTCACTCATTTTGCTCCGTATGTAGCCTATAGTGGAATATGTAGAAAGACTTATATTTAGGAACGGAGGTACGAGGTAGTATCATGTATGACATCTACATATCTAATTTAGCAGCCGATAGTAGAAATCATTATGCGCACAAAGGGATTACTGGTCGAAAATCCTAGCAAAGCACTCTGGCAGGCACAGAACAATACAAGAGAGAGAGACGCACTTACAAGATCATAGCAATGCCTCGGTCCAGGATCTTGGTTGGCCAAGCTGTTAGATCTGGAAGAAATATCATCCTTGTAGTTTTTGCCAGCTGCATAACTGGTAACAGCGACCTGTTAGTATATTTGAAGTACATCGGGCAGGTGATGCTGGAGGGGTTTAAAGGTGACAAGTACCTAGGCTATGGCGGGTGCTTGGCATCTTGCCAGACTGTGGGAATCAGGTTAGAAACGTCAAGGGTGATGACGCTACTGGGCTGTCGGGGTCGAAGGAGATCTAGAACCGTCGTAGGGTGTTTGTGGAGCGGCTCCGGTAGGGTGGACTACGATGTGGGCGAAGCAGATCTGTGGCTGTGGATGAGGGCGTAGGTGAAGCTGCTCCGGTGGTTGGGTTAAGGATGATGTCGATGATGCGGATCTGCAGTCATGGACGGGGCGTCAGAAGCTGCTCTGGTAGGTTGGATGAGGGTGCGAGGAAGCGGATCTGAGGCAGTGGACTTGTGAGTTGGCAAAGCGGCCCCAGTAGGGTTGAGAATGGTATAGGCGAAGCTACTCTGATGGGGTTGATGATGGTGTCGGCGAAGCGGCTCCGGTAGGGTTGAGGAAGGTGTCGGCGAAGAGGATCAGAGGCCGTCGATGGGGGCATCTGTGGGGCGGCTCCGGGGTGGTGTGGACGAAGCGTCTCCAGTGGGGAGTACGAATGAGCCACTGCAGATGCGCTGCGGTTGACGAGAGTACCGGTGAAGCAGATCTGGCGCCATGGACAAGGCTGACACTGAATGGGCTATGGTATAGCGGTGGATTTGCAGTCTACTTGTTTCTAGAGGAGGTGGGAGGGGTAGATGCGGCCTCAGAAGCAGATCCGGCGAGGTGGACGCCGCTGGCAGTGAATGGGCTCTGATACGCCGGTGGATGAGCAGTCTAGGGTTTCGAGAGGGGAGGGGAGAAAGGCTGATGAAGTACGGACGGCGTGATGTGAGATGCTCTGGTTCTGTGGAGTTAGTCGTTTTTGCGGGAGGGGGAGAGAAAATGGGGGTGCCATGTAGTGGGGGGAACCGGAAGTTACCAAAACAGCACCGACCTATTATGTAGATGAGGGCATTATTGTAACTGTTGGTCTCCGTGCACCAAGGACAAAAGGGGAATTTCGCATGCTAAAGACTAAGGTGGCGGAAATTTTAGAAGGAGGCGGGAGGTTTTGCCGCCCGCGGGATCGTTCATATCCAATTTCAACTAATTTTGGACCGTGCTAGTGGGAAGGTCATGCGAGACTGTGTACACGGGGCACGCGTCAGCAGTTAATAACTGGTGTGATGTCCACCCCAGAAAAAAAGACAATAACTCGGGATGATGCGCCGATAACTTGGACGTTCACACAGGCGTGGCCAATCGTACGGGTGTAGTGGCGCATTCACAAAAAAAGGGATCAAACTCCCAGCCTATATATTTCTCGTGTAAATAGATAATTTAGTGCAATTGGTTATTTACTTTAAACATAATGCATTGACGTGTTAGTGTAGAGGCGCACAAAAAGAAATGGATATTGTAGTCCGCTACTTAAAAGTGTTACCTCATATGATTACATAGCCTCCATTTCATAAATTGCGTACCAGTTGAATTCATATGCGAATATTACATATATTAATTAGAACCTTAAATCATCCAAGACTAATGATTTTGAATGCAAGAGTAACAATGGTGCATGTACATGATAGCTACATTGGTTGTTTGAAGAAACATCACTGTAACTTTGCCATGCACAACTCAAAAGGTTTATTTAAATAGAAAAAAATGTGATATGCGAGTGTCCAATCTTTATAGCGTTGAATCGATATTGTACCGTTGGCCATGATATGAAGTAGATATTGATTTATGTTCAAGCGATGCACGTCCACGATCGCTAGATAGTGATACGTGAATGAATTGTGCAATCTCTCTCACACACATACATATCTCATTTCCCTGTGGGCATCGGAATCACACACGCGCACTTCCTGTATTTCTCTCCCCCGTCAAGGTTAGAATTCATCTTTCTACCCCGTCCTACAAGTCTTTCACACAGAAACACACACACTCTCTCTGTCGAACACGCCCACCCCTTTAATTTTGCCCACCCACAGACACTAATTTCTCAAATTATAATAATGTCTCTCACACATATGCCTAAGGTTAACTCGAGTTCCGGAACCATATGAATACCTACAATGGGATTCCAGCAGAGCACCTTTTGTTTTGAGATTTCTCTCTCTCTCTCCCTCTCTCTCTCCCCCCCTCTCTCTCTCATAGACACACGCGCGCACGCACACACACATAGTTTCTCGCTCCATTTTTTCCGGCACTTGCATGTACACCGTTTTGTTTATCTTCGTGATGCTTTAAGTACCTCGCACAAATGCTATCTACCTATCCCTTAATATAGCTAGATATGTGTCACATAAACTCCTTCTCCCTACTAGCAAGATGCCCATGCGTTGCACAGGACATCAAGATGCATTTGTATGAGTAGTTTATCTTGTGGGAGAAAAAGATGAACGAGGGAATGCCTTATTTTAAAATGCGGAGAGGGGTGTGGGTATCTTTTTGCAAAATTGCCACAGTTTCCTTCCTATCCGTCGGATATAAATCGGATGGCCTATATTGTAGGATGGCAGGAACACCATCATCACCAACTCTGTTTTTTATAAGAGTAGGGATATGTAAGTGTCACTGCCCCCCGACACACACACCCACAACCACACAACCACACACACACATCTCCCAACACCGAAGGAGTAGGGTGACACCTAGATCTTGATACTAATCTATCGACTGGCTTCTCTCTCAAACACACACACACACACGCACACACACTACCCGACACCGAGGGAGTAGGGCGGCACCTTGATCTTGATAGTAATCTATCTACTCCTCTTTCAAACACACACACATACACACACACTCGCTAGTTGTGCCTCTGTGCCTACCGTGCAAACTCTTAATAAGTCTTTCTCTCCCTCCCCCTCCCCCACCCCAACAATGATAGCAGAAGGGTGACAACTCGATCTGATCATAATCTGTCAATTGGTTTCTCTCTCGAACATTGTGTCTCTATGCCTCGGTCAGTAGCCCCCTCGATATGTAGACTTCTCGCGCGCGCACAGCTGTAGTGACGATGACGCTGAACCCAGTGTGCCTTGTCTTTACCGGCCTCATGTGATAGTTTTCACCCTGTTTTCTATTAATTAACAAGGCAACCTTTTCTTTGTTACTACTAGTGAATCTGAAATCATTCGGGGCAGACATAAAATATATCACTTCAACCCAATTATCGCAGTAACTATTTTAAAAGAAACTAGCTAGATGCCCGTGCGTTGCATGGAACATCAAAATGCATTTATATGAGTAGTTTATCTTGTGATAGAAAAGGATGAAGAGGGAAGGCTGTATTTGCGAACGTGGAGAGGGGTGTGGTTATATTTTTGCAAAATTGCCATAGTTTCCTTCCTATCCGTTAGATATAAATCCGACGGACTATATTGCAGGATGACACGCACACCATCATCACCAACTCTGTTTCTACTCCCTCCATTCCTAAATATTTGTCTTTTTAGAGATTTCAACAAGTGACTACATATGGAGCAAAATGAGTGAATCTACACTCTAAAATATGTCTACATACACATCCGTATGTGGTAGTCCATTTGAAATCTGAAAAAGGCAAATATTTCGGAATGGATGAAGTATAAGAGTAGACATGGATATATATCTCCAGCATGGTCTACAACAAAAATGTGCTGGACTGGTTAGCGCCGGATGCTCGCAACGCGATGACATGAGTTTGAATTCTTTCTTTAACTTTAGATTTTTATCTTATATATTACTTATTTAATATACACTTCTTTTGCTAATGTATTGATGGTGGAACCCACAGAGTACTTAGAATACAAGATTAAGGATGGACTTGTTTCTTTTTAACTTTCTGTATGAAGCTGTAGCCACCCTGCAAGTCACGTGTTTTACACTGTACATGCAATTAACTTTTTATAGAGGGACAATCATACACGCAATTAACTCAAATGGATTGGATGTCACTTTATTATTTCTAGCATAAGAGCATCTCCAATGGTAGCCGGCAAATTTCCTCCCGCTTCCTTCAGCGGAGGATGACATTAAACGCTAGTGGCATACATTTTCACAACTCTAACCAACCATATGAAATTCGTGCAAACATGGACTGATTTCATATAAGCATGAAGGATTTCGTATAAAAAAGCCGGATCTTCATATAAACATGATGGATTTCATTACATTTACATGAACTAAGCGGTGCCAATCCGGCTCTCTTGGTATAATTACTCCCTCCGTCCAGAAATACTTGTCATAGAAATGGATGTATCTAGACTTATTTTAGTTATAGATACATACAATTTATCCATTCTTAGAACAAATATTTCCCGCCAGCTGGAGAGGGAGTACAAAATCTAAATGGCCGCCCGCGGATCTCTTTGTCTTCCTCATGTCTGATACGTCTCCAACGTATCTATAATTTTTTATTGCTCCATGCTACTTTATCTACTGTTTTGGACTATATTGGGCTTTATTTTCCAATTTTATATTATTTTTGGGACTAACCTATTAACCGGAGGCCCAGCCCAGAATTGCTTTTTTTTTGCCTATTTCAGTGTTTCGAAGAAACGAAATATTAAACGGAGTACAAATGGAATGAAACCTTCGGAAACGTGATTTTCTCACCGAACGTGATCCAGGAGACTTGGACCCTACTCCACGTATCTATAATTTTTATTGCTCCATGCTACTTTATCTACTGTTTTGGAATATATTGGGCTTTATTTTCCACTTTTATATTATTTTTGGGACGAACCTATTAACTAGAGGCCCAGCCTAGAATTGTTGTTTTTAGCCTATTTCAGTGTTTCGAAGAAAACGAATATTAAACGGAGTCCAAACGGAATTAAACCTTCGGAAACGTGATTTTCTCACCGAACGTGATCCAGGAGACTTGGACCCTACTCCAAGAAGTAACAGAGGCGGTCACGAGGGTGGGGGGCGCGCCCCCTGCCTCGTGGGCCCCATGTTGCTCCTCCGACGTACTCCTTCCTCCTATATATACCTACGTACCCCCAAACGATCAGAACAGGAGCCAAAAACCTAATTCCACCGCTGCAACTTCCTGTATCTACGAGATCCCATCTTGGAGCCTGTTCCGGAGCTCCACCGGAGGGGCATCCACCACGGAGGGCTTCTAGATCATCACCATAGCCCCTCCTATGAAGTGTGAGTAGTTTACTTCAGACCTTCGGGTCCATAGCTAGTAGCTAGATGGCTTCTTCTCTCTTTTTGGATCTCAATACAATGTTCTTCCCCTCTCTCGTGGAGATATATTCGATGTAATCTTCTTTTTGCGGTGTGTTTGTTGAGACCGATAAATTGTGGGTTTATGATCCAGCTTATCTATGAATAATATTTGAATCTTCTCTGAATTCTTTTATGTATGATTGGTTATCTTTGCAAGTCTCTTGAATTATCCGTTTGGTTTGGCCAACTAGATTGGTAGTTCTTGCAATGGGATAAGTGCATAGCTTTGGGTTCAATCTTGCGGTGTCCTTACCCAAAGGATGTAAAAGGGTTGCAAGGCACGTCTTGTATTGTTGCCATCGAGGATAACAAGATGGGGTATTTATCATATTGCATGAATTTATTCCTCTACATCATGTCATCTTGCTTAAGGCGTTACTCTGTTTTAATTTAATACTCTAGATGCATCTTTGGATAGCGGTCGATGAGTGGAGTAATAGTAGTAGAT
The DNA here is from genome assembly GCA_021605145.1 of Aegilops bicornis. Classification (NCBI taxonomy): domain Eukaryota; kingdom Viridiplantae; phylum Streptophyta; class Magnoliopsida; order Poales; family Poaceae; genus Aegilops; species Aegilops bicornis. The sequence continues at coordinate 569,939,656 of CM038669.1, read as the reverse complement.
GCAGAATCGTTTCGGTCTACTTGTTTTGGACGTGATTCCTATATACATGATCATACCTAGATATACTCATAACTATGCTCAATTCTTTCAATTGCTCAACAGTAATTTGTTCACCCACCGTAGAATACTTATGTTCTTGAGAGAAGCCACTAGTGAAACCTATGGCCCCCGGGTCTATTCTCATCATATCAATCTCCATCACTTTAATACTTGCTTTGCTTTTACTTTGCCTTTTACTTTTCACTTTGCATGTCTATACCAAAAATACCAAAAATATTATCTATCATCTCTATCAGATCTCACTCTCGTAAGTGACCGTGAAGGGATTGACAACCCCTAACCGCGTTGGTTGCGAGTAGCTATCGCTTTGTGCAGTCTGAGGGACTTGTGTGTGGCCTCCTACTGGATTGATACCTTGGTTCTCAAAAACTGAGGGAAATAGTTACGCTACTTTGCTGCATCATCCTCTCCTCTTCGAGGAAATCCAACGCAGTGCTCAAGAGGTAGCTAGAAGAATTTCTGGCGCCGTTGTCGGGGAGTCTACGCAAAAGTTAACATACCAAGTACCCATCACAATCCCTATCTCTCGCAGTACATTATTTGCCATTTTCCTCTCGTTTTCCTCTCCCCCACTTCACCCTTGCCTTTTTATTCGCCCTCTCTTTCCCAATCTCCTCCTCTTTTTCCCGTTTGCCTTCCCGTTGCCATGGCCGAATCAAAAAGAACTACGGGTTTTCTCCCAAGCTCTAGTGCCTTGGATAACCCCTCTATCCTCTCTAAGCTCATAAATAATGATGCTATAGAAAGACCCACCGGGGTCACCAATGAGAGCTTGAATAATTTTGATGAGGATGACTCTGGAATTTTTCGCTATTTACTTGATGAGTCTTTAAAAGATGCTTGGGATAGGTTACTTAGGATTCGGGCTAGCTATGTGCCACAATATCAAATTGAAATTTACTTAAAAAGTTTTTATGTTTGCTTGCCCGCTTCCTTCAAAAAAGTTTTAGATTCCATCTTTGAAGAAGGTTTTCTTGAAGGGGATGCTATATATACCTATGAAAGAATGAAAACTATATTTGGGCACCCCATGAATGATAAGGTTGAATCAACTACTCTCTTGTGCTTTTATCAAAATGAAATTATTAAAGAGATGAAGTCTAGTTTAGAGGCAAATGTCCGTAATGTGCTTAATCATACTTATTCCATTAATGGCCATTTGCTTAACTTAAATAGAAGAATGAATGCCATAGAAAGGAGATCCCCCTCTCCGAATGCCAAAGATGGCAATACCTAGATCTATCATTGCTTTTGTCCCAAGCTAGGGGCGTTAAACGATAGCGCTTGTTGGGAGGCAACCCAATTTTATTTTTAGTTTTTTGCTTTTTGCTTATGTTTAGGAATAAATAATCCATCTAGCCTCTGTTTAGATGTGGTTTTATGTTTTAATTAGTGTTTGTGCCAAGCTAGACCTATTGGATCTTCTCGGATGATAGTTATTTGATCTTGCTGTAATTTCCAGAAACTTTGCGCTCAGTGCCCGAATTAATAAAAATCACCAGAATGTGATAAAATACTGATTCCAATTTCTGCTGATCAACAAACAAATTTTCTAGGTCGTCTAATTTTTGTAGATGTTTTTGAATCCCAGAAGTTTGCGTTAGTTACAGATTACTACAGACTGTTCTGTTTTTGACAGATTCTGTTTTGCGTGTGTTGTTAGCTTATTTTGATGAATCTATGGCTAGTAAAATACTTTATGATCCATAGAGAAGTTGGAATACAGTAGGTTAAACACCAATATAAATAAAGAATGAGTTCACTACAGTACCTTAAAGTAGTCTTTTGTTTTCTTTCTCTAACGGAGCTCACGAGATTTCTATTGAGTTTTGTGTTGTGAAGTTTTCAAGTTTTGGGTGAATTCTTTTGATGGATTACGGAACAAGGAATGGCAAGAGCCTAAGCTTGGGGATGCCCATAGCACCCCCAAGATAATCCAAGGACACCAAAAATTCAAAGCTTGGGGATGCCCCGGAAGGCATCCCCTCTTTCGTCTACTTTCATCGGTAATTTACTTGGAGCTATATTTTTATTCACCACATGATATGTGTTTTGCTTGGAGTGTCTTGTATTATTTGCGTATTTGCTTGTTAGTTTACCACAATCATCCTTGCTGTACACACCTTTTGAGAGAGCCATACATAAATTGAAATTTGATAGAATACTCTATGTGCTTCACTTATATCTTTTGAGCTTGATAGTTTTGCTCATAGTGCTTCACTTATATCTTTTGAGCGTGATAATTTTTGCTCTAGTGCCTCACTTAGATCTTTTAGAGAACGGTGGTGGATTTTTTTTAAAGAAACTCTTGATCTCTCATGCTTCACTTAGATTATTTTGAGAGACGTTAATAGCATGGTAATTTGCTTAATGTTAATATACTTGGTTTTCAAGATATGTGAAACTTTCTTTTGAGTGCGTTGAATACTAAGATAAGTTTGATGCTTGATAATTGTTTTGAGATATGGAGGTGATAATATTAGAGTCATGCTAGTTTAGTAGTTGTGAATTTAAAGAATACTTGTGTTGAAGTTTGTGATTCCCGTAGCATGCACGTATGGTGAACCGTTATGTGATGAACTCGAAGCATGATTTATTTATTGATTGTCTTCCTTAAGAGTGGCGGTTGGGGACGAGCGATGGTCTTTTCCTACCAATCTATCCCCCTAGGAGCATGCGCATAATACTTTGCTTTGATAACTTCTAGATTTTTGCAATAAGTATATGAGTTCTTTATGACTAATGTTGAGTCCATGGATTTTACGCACTTTTTCCCATCCTTCCACCATTGCTAGCCTCTCTACGCACTTTTCGCCGGTATCATACACCCACCATATATCTTCCTCAAAACAGCCACCATACCTACCTATCATGGCATTTCCATAGCCATTTCGAGATATATTGCCATGCAACTTTCCACCGTTCCATTTATTATGGCACGCTCCATCATTGTTATATTGCTAGCATGATCATGTAGTTGACATCGTATTTGTGGCAAAGCCACCTTTCATAATTCTTTCATACATGTCACTCATGTTTCATTGCATATCCCGGTACACCACCGGAGGCATACATATAGAGTCATATTTTGTTCTAAGAATCGAGTTGTAATTGTTGAGTTGTAAGTAAATAAAAGTGTGATGATCATCATTATTAGAGCATTGTCCTAGTGAGGAAAGGATGATGGAGACTATGATTCCCCCAAAAGTCTGGATGAGACTCCGGACGAAAAATAAAAAAAAGGAAGAAAAATGAAAAAAAAAGAGGCCATAAAAAAAGGGAAAAAGGCCCAAATAAAAAAATTGAGAGAAAAAGAGAGAAGGGACAATGTTACTATCCTTTTACCACACTTGTGCTTCAAAGTAGCACCAAGATCTTCATGATAGAGAGTCTCTCATTTTGTCACTTTCATATACTAGTGGGAATTTTTCATTATAGAACTTGGCTTGTATATTCCAATGATGGGCTTCCTCAAATGCCCTAGGTCTTCATGAGCAAGTGAGTTGGATGCACACCCACTTAGTTTCTTTTGTTGAGCTTTCATATACTTATAGCTCTAGTGCATCCGTTGCATGGCAATCCCTACTCACTCACATTGATATCTATTGATGGGCATCTCCATAGACCGTTGATACGCCTAGTTGATGTGAGACTATCTTCCCCCTTTTTGTCCTCTCCACAACCACCATCCTATTCCACATATAGTGCTATATCCATGGCTCATGCTCATGTATTGCGTGAAGATTGAAAAAGTTTTGAAAATCTTAAAGTATGAAACAATTGCTTGGCTTGTCATCGGGGTTGTGCATGATTTAAATATTTTATGTGGGGAAGATGGAGCATAGCCAGACTATATGATTTTGTAGGGATAACTTTCTTTGGCCATGTTATTTTGAGAAGACATAATTGCTTAGTTAGTATGCTTGAAGTATTATTATTTTTATGTCAATTTTAACTTTTGTCTTGAATCTTTCGGATCTGAATATTCATACCACAATTAAGAAGATTTACATTGAAATTATGCCAAAGTATCACTCCGCATCAAAAATTCTCTTTTTATCATTTACCTACTCGAGGACCAGCAGGAATTAAGCTTGGGGATGCCTAATACGTCTCCAACGTATCTATAATTTATGATTGCTCCATGCTACTTTATCTACTGTATTGGACAATATTGGGCTTTATTTTCCACTTTTATATTATTTTTGGGACTAACCTATTAACCGGAGGCCCAGCCCAGAATTGCTGTTTTTTTGCCTATTTCAGTGTTTCGAAGAAACGGAATATTAAATGAAATCCAAACGGAATGAAACCTTCGGAAACGTGATTTTCTCAATGAATGTGATCCAGGAGACTTGGACCCTACTCCAAGAAGTAACAGAGGCGGTCACGAGGTGGGGCGCCCCCTAGGGCGCCCCGCCTCGTGGGCCCCTGTTGCTCCACCGACATACTCCTTCCTCCTATATATACCTACGCACCCTAAACGACGATCAGAACAGGAGCCAAAAACCTAATTCCACCGCCGCAACTTCCGTATCTCTGAGATCCCATATTGAGGCCTGTTAGGAGCTCCACCGGGAGGGCATCCACCACGGAGGGCTTCTACATCATCACCATAGCCCCTCCGATGAAGTGTGAGTAGTTTACTTCAGACCTTCGGGTCCATAGCTAGTAGCTAGATGGCTTATTCTCTCTTTTTGGATCTCAATACAATGTTCTCCCCCTCTCTTGTGGAGATATATTCGATGTAATCTTCTTTTTGCGGTGTGTTTGTTGAGACCGATGAATTGTGGGTTTATGATCCAGCTTATCTATGAATAATATTTGAATCTTCTCTGAATTCTTTTATGTATGATTGGTTATCTTTGCAAGTCTCTTCGAATTATCCGTTTGGTTTGGCCAACTAGATTGGTAGTTCTTGCAATGTCTTTGGGTTCAATCTTGCGGTGTCCTTACCCAAAGGATGTAAAGGGTTGCAAGGCACGTATTGTATTGTTGCCATCGAGGATAACAAGATGGGGTATTTATCATATTGCATGAATTTATTACTCTACATCATGTCATCTTGCTTAAGGCGTTACTGCTTTTTAACTTAATACTCTAGATGCATGCTGGATAGCGGTCGATGAGTGGAGTAATAGTAGTAGATGCAGAATCGTTTCGGTCTACTTGTTTTGGACGTGATGCCTATATACATGATCATACCTAGATATACTCATAACTATGCTCAATTCTGTCAATTGCTCAACAGTAATTTGTTCACCCACCGTAGAATACTTATGCTCTTGAAAGAAGCCACTAGTGAAACCTATGGCCCCCGGGTCTATTCTCATCATATCAATTTCCATCACTTTAATACTTGCTTTGTTTTTACTTTGCCTTTTACTTTTCACTTTGCATCTCTATACTAAAAATACCAAAAATATTATCTATCGTCTCTATCAGATCTCACTCTCGTAAGTGACCGTGAAGGGATTGACAACCCCTAATCGCGTTGGTTGCGAGTAGCTATCGTTTTGTGTAGGTACGAGGGACTTGTGCGTGGCCTCCTACTGGATTGATACCTTGGTTCTCAAAAACTGAGGGAAATACTTACGCTACTTTGCTGCATCATCCTATCCTCTTCGGGGAAATCCAACGCAGTGCTCAAGAGGTAGCAATGTCCGGCAGACACTTGCGAGGTCGACGAAGGTCCTCGGAAGAGACGAAGAAGCAAAGAAACCATATGAATGCGCAGTCGTCGCCTCGCCGGTGGCCTTCATGGGACCCAAGTGACGGTGGCCTCCCGTGTTCTACTTCTCCTCGATGATGGCGGCGGACACGGAGAAGCTGGCCACCGACTCATCGCTCTCCATGCACCCGGCTTCTGTCTCTGCCTGCATGGCGCTACCGTAGGCACGGGAGGCGCGCCCATAGACACGGGAGGCGCGGCACCGCAGACACTGGTTGTGCGGTACGACGCGACAGCGATGACGCCCATACCGGTGTGCTCGCCGCTGTGCCGGCGTGGAGCAACTCGCCACTCCTCATCGAGCTGAACTGGAGCGGCGAGTTGCTGAACCACGCGCCTGCTTGGGGCGGCAACTGGCTCCGTCGGGCCTAGCAAGGTTGGTGAAGCATCGAGAGGCCTCGCCCATATCCGGAGGGCTCGGCGGGCCACCCAGCCAGGTAATATGCCGGAGAACGGCTCCTCGGAAGCCATCGAAAGAGTGGAGAAAATGGTGAAGGAGGAGATGGGGGAGCAGCAGAGGGGTGTGATTCTTGCCCGCTGTCTGTCTGGCCTCGTGTAAATAGAGGGCAGACGGTAGGAGCTTGGCAGGCGTCTGGCCTCATTTAAATTGAGGGTGGACGGGAGGAGCTCGGCCGGTGTTGCGTTTAACTCCGGCCCGCTCATGAATGGATGTGTGGACGGAGTAGGTTTCTCGGTTTGTATGCGGGTTTAATGGATGGGTTTGATGGAGGCGAGGAGGCGTGTTCAGCCGGGCGTCATAGTTCCCGATATGGCTTCAATGCAGACGAGGGAGGGAGTAGCGGTTCCCGAAATGTTGAACGGCCAATGCATCCTCCTTCAATTAATGCATGAGGGAAGTAATGGGAGGAGGACCGGGAAAAGAGGCTGCACAATGCGAATGCTACACAGTTTGCCCTCATATAAAGGCGGCCTTCCATTCCAATGCATCTACCACATCGTACGCACCTAAGCATTTGCCTAAGAACCTACACTAAGCACAAAAGAGCTCACTCCAGACCCATGGCGGCGCTTGTGGCAGCCAGCGGCTATGCCAGATGGTCCACGACGGCTGCGGCATGGCGGCGAGGATCGTCTCCAGACGGTGTTGGAGACCGGCTGGTGGATGGCCGCTGTCGACGCGAACTACGACTCTCAGTTGGACCAGATGATCATTGCCACCACCAACAAGTTCACCATCCTCAAGAAGCTCGCGGAGGACATCGCCGTACTCCTCCAGCCTGCGCGCCCGGGCTCCTCATTTCCTGCCACCCTAATCGGCCTCCATGGCCGGAACCTCTTTCAAGCACTGGTGGCCTCGCATCGCCCGCCGACGCCACGAAGAATGTCCACCTGGAGGTCGCGCTCACCACGAGGCGCCTCGCCCTGCAAGAATTTGTCGACCTACACAGCCACGTGTACGAGCAAATCATGTACATAGGTATCTACAAGGCTAGTGTGGACTCTACGACGTTGGCCTTCGTCAACCGACTGGAAGCCTTGGATGCCTTTGCTGAGAAGCACCTCGACCTCGCCACAAAAGCCGTTGTTCCTTAGCTGCTGGTCGGTGGCCCGACGCACTAAGTTGAGGAGGAGGAGGTCGCACGTTGATGGATGCATCTTTCTTCTTGCCTTTTGTAACCACCACTACGATCGCATCATCATCGTGGCCTTAATTCTTATTGTGCTGTTGCATTCTCGTTCTAGTCAATACCGACATGTGCGATCCCTTTGCTTAATTATATGCATCACTGTAACTAGTACTCCATCCGTCAATTTATAAGTTGTGCTTACCTTTTCCATCAACTTCGTGCAACGCGCGGGCATCTTGCTAGAAACACTAGAACATGTCGGACCGCGTGTGACCAAACCGACGATGCGCCAACCTAGCTACTACGTACCCTGCTTATCTGGCGGAAATAGCCCCGCCCTAGCATTTCCAATCATTATTTCTATCTATCGATCGTGCCAAGGAGAAGAACCAAAATGTTACAATTTATACATGTTTCTCTACGCCTACTCCTATAAAGGACTCAGTTGGTGATGGTGGTGTGTCTGCCATCCGTCGTTTCTGACTATTAGATCTGCATCTAACGGCTGTCAGGTAAGTTGTGGCATTTTTGCAACAATAGCCCACTTCTCTGCTCCAATTTGCAGAAAATCCCTTATTATCTTGAAAGCAACCACATCCCTCCCTCACGTCATCAAAACAGCCTGAGAAATATATTTTGAGTGAAAAGTACTCCCTCCGTTCCTAAATATTTGTCTTTCTAGAGATTTCAATAAGTGACTACATATGGAGCAAAATGAGTGAATCTACACTTCAAAATATGTCTATATAATCCGTATGTGATAGTCCATTTGAAATCTCTAAAAAGACAAATATTTAGGAACGGAGGGAGTAATATATTAGGAGTATATCAAAACAAGAGTGATTTCTTTCAAGTTTGTGAACAAGTACTACTATTCTACTACTTTGGATCCGTCGCATAGCACTGGCACATTGCTAGTAAAAGGAAAAGGCCTGCCGCGTTCGCGTCGCACTCCCCCCACACACGCCCGGGAATCGGGAGTACTCCACGGCCCGTCCGGCACAACACATAGCTTAGGGAAGGCGTGTTTCCTAGCATTTTCACTTTCATGTGGGACCGTCGTTGAGCAAACTGACTATTGGCAAACCGCACCCCGCCCGCCGCCGGGTTGGAAAACAGAAACGAGGGGAAGATCTAGCTGTAGCACGGAAGCCCAAAAATTTGGTGTCAGATGGGGCTCATTGATAGAGTAGGATCATTCCATACTACTCTACTCCTACTAGTAGTACCAAGTTTGTACTATACAACTAGTACTACCACTATACAACTAGTAGGTACATGCACGGCACATCATCGTAGGAACAAAAAACGGGAAGGTCTTGTTTTGGGTGATTTATCTTTTTTTCTGTCAATGTTGTATGAATAATATGATGTGGGGGGCACCCATGAAGCTTATGTGGCTTGGTTGCATGGCTACGAAAGGTTAGAGAAAAATAAATAGATAATGTTTAGAGTGCACTCCACTAAACAGATATACTTTGGATCCATTGCAATGGGCTGGCACATCTATATCTATACCCCCTATATAGTGTGTGAATAACTTTGAAAGTTGGTCGCTGGATGAAGCCAATCCGACGGTACAAAGATGGAAAATCTGAGCACTACTGGCCGTTGGATATCATCTACATTCCACCAGATTCTGCCACATGTAGAATCTAGAAGACTCCATGGTTGAACTTCATTCATGACTAACTTTGCCACAACTAAGCTTAGGGAAAGTGTATGCCACAAAAATGTGGCTAACAAAATGACCACCACAAGTGTGGCAAGATTTGGCAAGAAGTTGAGTCTATGACATGTGGACCATGTAGCTAGAAAAGTGTGGCAAGCCACAAGTGTAGCAATGAACCAAACACATTCCTGGTGTGTTAGGTAGGGTGTATGAAGGGTGCATGATCCCAAGAGTTCCCTTCTTGACCCACTTTTGGGTGTTTGGTAGAGTGTATGGAGGGTGCATGAGTCCACACTAGCTTAGCACAAATACACTAGAAGCATGCATGAAGAGGGTGTTGAGTTGAGCATGCATGAAGAGGGAACAACTATGCTGAGACGAGAACGCAACCAAACACACTTGTGGCACGCCTAAGCTTAGGCGTGGCAACCTTAGGCTGCAAACCAAACATTTAGACCCCTATATAGTGTGTGAAGAGCATAATTGGTTTGATGCCAACAATTGGCATTGTCAATATTTGGCAAGCCAACATTTGGCAACATCAAAATTTGCCAAATGTTGGCAACTTTTTGTGAGGTTGAGAAGAAAAGTTGGTAGCCAACCAATCACTAGCCAACATTTGGTATTTTCCAAATATTGGCATGCCAACTTTTGGCATCAAACCAATCATGCTCTTAGATGGTTGTTGGATGAAGCCAATCCGACGGTACAAAGATGGCAAATCCGAGCACTACTGGACGTTGGATATCATCTACATTCCACCAAAAAATTTCCACATGTAGAATCTAGAAGACTCCACATGTAGAAGCATAATGCACAAACCACCAGAATCTCATGCGTGCAATGCACGTGTACCTTACTAGTAGTTGGTTGTAGTAAGAAACAAATTCTGGGTTTGGCACGAGCTCGTACTGCGGGAGCACCACATGGCCTGCCGTAGGAGTTACATTTCCCTCTCGGGGCCCACAGGACCAAACTTCAGCGGCTTAGTGCCCGACCTATGAGTCAATGACATGCAGAACTTAAATGCGGCTGGCCCACATGTCATTCTCATGGTGTTGGTGTGGTTCGCGATTCACTCGTTCGAGATGAACCGGCCGGTGGTGGCGTGGCCATGGCGAGGGTGCCATAGCTGGGCGTCAGGGCATTACGAGGCGTAGATGGCCACATCGGCGGGTACTACCTGTAGTACAGAAGTACTCCAACTGAGATTGATGCCCGGGACGAAATGTGTCACAGCCGCTGGATGAAAATTCGATGGTGCGTGCCAGGACCCCGATTCCAAGTCACATCGATCTAGCTGGTAACACCTCATATCACTTTGCGGCCTCACGCACGGTATTCCCACGGGTGTCGCCTTACCATGGCCCGGGACCGTTTGCGCCTTTTGGCTCACGTATATGATAGTGTCGCTAGCATCCATATGATAGAGAACCCAGTCCGACATGACTAGTCGTGAACCCAAAGTGGCGCTAACTTAGAGGGACATGCATACATGAATCAACATCGAGCATGTCGGTCAGCAACGTGCGAATCCGGGCTGTAGCACTGGGCTAAAAGGACTCCGGTGAACCGGGCTGTAGCAGGCTAGGAAGGACTCCGGATGTCACCGCGTGACATTTCACCGAAGGGACAGACACATGAATGAAGTGAATCACATGCCGGCCAGTTAAGTGTTCCGGAGCAGTAGTGCTGGGCTAGCAGGACTCCGGTGAACCGGGCTGTAGCGGACTACTATGGCTGATGGAAGCGCAAGACTATATTTCCCCATAAGAGAGGCTACCAAGGATAAAAACTAGGTTTTTGGATCCCACACATACCAAGCATTTCAATCATACACACAATATGCTCGATATGTGTAAATACAACATGGCATGACAACATAACTCTACGACTCAAGTATTTATTCATTAGGCTCCGAGGAGCCAAGATATTACAAACATGGGTCTCATGACCCAACATTCAGAGCATACAAGTCAAAGCACATGCGGAGGCTTAACATTTCTGAGTACAGACATCTACAAATGAAAAAGGCTGAGAAGCCTAACTATCTACCAGATCCTGCCGAGGGCACAATATTATAGCTGAGGTATCAAGCTAAATGTCGAAGTCCACACAGAACTACTAGTGAGACCGACGTCTCTCTGCAAAACATAAAATAGGCAAACGTGAGTACAAATGTACCCAGCAAGACTTACATCAGAACTAGCTACATATGCATCAGTATCAACAAAAGGGGTGGTGGAGTTTGACTGCAGCAAGCCAGCTTTGACTCAGTGGCTATCCTAAAGTATGACTGCAAGTAACTCTTTTGAGGTGGCGCAGACGAGTCCACATATTCACCAATCAATACACCACTATGGATCTGCTCCTGTCTCCCTATGAGAACGCCATCCATAGCACTCACGCTTATCTTGCGCATTTTAGAGTATCCACTTTCACTTGTCTATGAACTGTATAGGCAACCAAGTAGTCCTTTATCATGACGCGGCTATTCGAATAGATGATGTTAACCCTGCAGGGGTGTACTTCTTCACACACGCTCTCACCACTTACTGCCATTTACACGACATGTACACGGCAACCTTCAAGCGGAAGCCCAACGAGGGTGTCGGCCACGGCCTACCTAAACACTCAAGTCTCTAGTCCAAGTTTATCGCCTATTTAGGTTCCATCCGCAAGGTGTTCGGCCGAGGTTTCCACATACGGCCCTGAACGATGTGTACAGGGTTTCGAGACACCAAACGGGCGCCCGACATGCCCGGCCACGTGCCTACCGCTTCACAGCCCACCCCTCCTTTCAGCGCTGCACACGGCCTCCAGCATACTACAAACACCAGAAACTACTTGCAACTACTGGACAGAGGACAAGGGTGGTTAAGAAGCCTAGAGGGTCCATTGATTTCAGGCCCAATGCATGGTTGTATCTGAATCTTAAATCACACATACATATCTCAGTACTTAAGGACGGTTCCAATGAAACAACCCACCATGTACTCCTACATGGCCTCTCATCGATACCTTTACCAAATCGTGTTCACACACTTAACTCACACCCAGTAGGATGTTCATCACCATTCCAATTCATCCCCGATGAATCAGACTTGACTCAACACTAAGCAGTTGCAGGCATGACAAACAAGCATGAATGAGTAGGCACATCAGGGCTCAACCAACTCCTACTCACGCTAGTGGGTTTCATCTATTTACTATGGCAATGACAGGTCATGCAGAGAAAAAGGGGTTCAACTACCGCAACAAGTAACAGATGAATCATTGTTATCCTAATGCAATAAAAGAGAGCAGGAGCGAGAGAGTGGGATTGTATCGGAATGAACAAGTGGGTTTTGCTTGCCTGGCAATTCTGAAGATAATATAGTTCTTCATTGGTGTGATCGAACTCATCGTCGGAACGTCGTCTACTAAGAGGGGACAATTACCGGCAAACAAGGAAGAACACAATCAATGCAATGCAACAATATGATGCATGATCATGACATGGCAATATGTTGTGGTTTTAGCTAATGCAACTAGAAATCAGATTAAATGAAGTTGGTTTGAACAAGGGGTTCGAATACACACTCCATATGTGCTTATTTAAATGCCAATTATGCAAATTGCCATATACAACAACCTTAGGTTGTTCAAAAAAGCATGCAAATGATACCGATGGATAGATTGGATTTTCTGATCATTTTTCATATATAATTTGTTTGATTTGGAGTTAAGGATTAATTTCTATGAATTTTTGAAGTTAGCATTATTTTCTGAAATTTCCTGAATAAGAATAAATCCAGAAAATAATTAACTGCGTCACTGTGATGTCAGCGGTCAAAGGCGTCGTCGAGGTCAAACCTGACCAGTTGGACCCACTGGTCAGTGACCCAGTCAACTAACTAAGTTAGTTAGCCCTAACTAACCGGGAAGGCCCACTAGTCAGTGACTGTAGTAACTAACCTAACTAGTTAATTAGTGCTAACTAGAGTAATTAGTCGCGTGGGGCTCGCAAGTCAGTGAGAGAGAGGGGGAAGTCAAACCGGGCAGTGGGGTCAACCCGCATCGGTCAACGGGTTAGTGGTCGCCGGCGTTTAGCCGCCGGCGAGTCCAGACGTGGCGGTGCCCTGCGGGATTCGCCTACAGAGCACCGTTTGGCGCGCGACATCCAACCATGGTGGTGGCGCGGCCGGGGAGTGGCCGGAGTGGCGCCGGCGACGAGCTCGGCGGCGACCGAAGCTCGGTCGAGCTCGGGCTAGTTGCTGCAGTGGCCTATGCGGGGTGGCGCTAGCACCTACGGCTCCTACACAATGCGGGGAGTGGAATGGGCACAAGCCCGGGACCATATGGTCACCGGACCATCACCGATGACGAGCGCGAGCGGCGGCTTGTGCGGATGAGCGCGGTGCAGTCGCTACGGCACACGGGGAAAGAAAAGAAGAGGAGGGGAAGGTCAGTGGCTCACAGCGGTCACGACGACCGGGTCAGCGAGGTCGGGGAGGCAGCGAGGCAAGGACGGGGTCGCCGGCGATCTCGGCGGTCCGAGGTTGAAGAAGACGGCGTTGGCAACGTTTTAGGGCTTCCGATGTCACGCAACTCAGTAATGAGGAAGAGGAGGTAGGGGCGGAGCATGGGGACACGTCGGAGAGGCGCATGGAAGGCGGTGGCCACGACTACGGTGGTTGCCGGCGACGAGCACGCTCTGCTGTGGTGGGGAACGACGAGAGAGAGGTGTTGGGGGCGAATGGAGGGGTCCAGGGGGTTGGGGCGACGACGTGGAGGTCGTCCAGGGGCGCGGGTGGCAAGCAGGTGGCGCCGTGGCGAGCTCGCGCACACCGGCGTCACCTCCCTGCCTGCCTGGCGGGGACGAAGCAGCTGGCTGGCACGGGCCAGCATAGTGTTGGGCCGCCAGGTGGGCTGCAGATAAGCGTCAGATAAGCTTTGTTCTCTCTCTCTGCTTTTCCTATTTTAGTTTCTGTTTTCTATTATTTTGTAGTCTTTAGGGCTTTATTGAAAAATACTTAAACAGATCCAAAAAAACATGAAACTGCTCAATGCCACTGTTTGGAATATAACCAACAACAAACATTTTAGTTTATGATTATTTGAGCATTTAAAATATTTAATAGCATTTATATGCCCAAATGCAAGTACTATATGATTTAATTCAGAGCCCAAATATGTCATGGAAAAATGTGCAACATCTCTGGTTATTGCTTCTAGCATTTTCCAGATATGATGAACATTTTTGAAAGCCATTTGGATTCACTGAGAATATTTTAGTTGAACCTAGTGAATTCCTTTGATGCTAGGGTTCAAACAATCCCCATTTCAAATTCATTTGAAACTTAGACATGATGACACTCATGAGGCTAGCCTAGTGCATTGCTAGAAGCTAGGGATGTGACAACTCACCCCCACTAAACAAGAATCTCGTCCCGAGATTCAAGCGTAGGGTAAGATGGAAGGGGGAACGCAAACTAACACAAATGCAAACTAACACAATCTTCACGATCCAGGTTGCACTTCATAAGAACGTTGATTCGATCACGATCTTTGTCTCGATGTCATGCTCTGAGAACTTCATCCAACACGACGATGACAAAAAGAAATTCTACGGAACTGATCTCCTCAAAGATCGAGCAACTAACGATCATCTCATGAAATGATACATAACATCTCTTGAGCTGAGACACGATACACACATCAAGAATGATGGAAATGAGCATATGACAAGGTTTAAATAACTAGCAGAATTTCCACACTTAGGAGGGTGGTGAACGGTGTCAACATAGTAAGGAGTTGGTTGCCCTTTGGAACAAACGGGGCACCTTTGGGAAGATGACTAGTAGAAGTATTCCCTTAAGTGGCAAAAGAATTACTTTTGATACATCGATCATTGAAACTCTCTATACCAACCTAAGGCAATCACAATCGATCGTTTGGCGGAGTTCGAGAGAATGACACACTCGGGCTAGAATGGATGATGTGGACTACCTTGTTGAAGACAACACGATGGATGATTTTCTTATCATCGGAAATGGATGGGACCCATGGTAGGACCACTTCTGAAGATGATCCCGAACAACAATTGCTGAGAAGGGCAGTCCAAGGGAGATTGGCACAAGGCAGTGCAAGCTGGGAACAAAATGCAAATGTCGGGAATGTTCCAACCATCATATCTGCCTGAGATTCAGATCTGGTTGGTGTCAGGATATTCTAGACTCATCAAGTCTAGAAAGAAAAATGAAAGTTTACAACAAAAATCAACGAGATGACGTTGCGAGATTCTCGGGGAGTGAACTACGATAGCAAGCTCCAAAACATGAGCTGTTTCTGCAACATACATGTGAACACGTTGTCCAAGATAAGCATGACCATGTAGAAGTCTTATAATAAAACACTATCGAGTTCAGGTTAGGATCCATCATCAAGGATTTCGAAGTCTTTACGTGTGCTAGACTTCTTTCCCTTGAACAAATCAATCAGTGGCTTGGGGTGCTAGGAATTACACATGGAGTGGAGGTAATTAATCTACCAAACCACAGAATACTTCGCACATGCATGACTGACTTGGGACGATTCCAGGGGAAGCAAAACTAACTTTCTCAAATTCATGGCGGCAACTTGCACCTAATGCACGTGAACTTAGAGGAAGTCACTACTTTTATCCAAACATATATTTCATAAATGGGACATGAAGATAATGCTTACCAATAGTTTCCAACACTAGCTTGATGTTCAACATGAATCAAGGAGGAGATAAGATGCTGCTGATGGGCCCAATAGCAACTCATCGGAATTTCCATATCACTGGACTTCCACCATCAAGTGAACATGGTGATAGCATTGGTCAGACCAAAAGATGTAACAGTGTATGCTCGAGGGATCAACCACAAGTAGGACAACATTACGAACATCGTTGGTTCTGATTTGACTTGACGATGGCCCATACTCAAGTCAAAGTTTTGGCAAGACAATAGATTCAACAACTGATCACGAGGACCAATTGGTGAAGATATCATCTTTCTTCAACACGCACACAAACACAAGGATATCCCTTCAGAAAGAACCAAATTCGGCAAAGCTTTTTATCTTCCAACTCTCCAAGTTGTTGTTTAGCTTAACCAACTAGCTCAGGGGTATCCAACACAGATTCTTGGGGAAGGGGTGGTTTATAAGAAACCAACTTGATCACGAACTCAACATAGTGGCCAGGGGACGACCTGGTGATACTTCCGGGAAGATATCCGGAAAATCACAAACCACCAATATGTCTCTAAGCTCGAGAACAATCTTGCTTTTCAGGCAAGATGATATGATCAAATAAGCAAGGATTGACACTATCCTAACTCATTGATCGAAGGGTGCACTTGAAATAAGGACTAGGTAGCATGATCAATCTTAGGATGATGATTTAATAACCAGCACGCTAAGAATGAGAGTATTGTCCATTTACTACCAAGCAACAAGTTGCTCGGAGTATTGATTTCACACATCACAATTCACTTGTCGGCATTCCGGTTACAACAACACGGAACCGAGGAATGAATAATGATGGCGATAAGTATCACTCCGTCAATAATTCATAAGAGGCGGTGCAATTCTCATGACATTCTTGACATAAAGATGGTAACACTTCAAGGTAGAACAGAGTAAAAGCTGGATTGGCATTTTGATCCACGGAATACAACTAATTTGACCCAATCCTAGATTTGGACGAGGTACTGGAGTTTGTTTGTCCTAGTCATTCCAGAATAGAATGGCTTGACAGACCACAAGAGTAATAGGCATCGATGAACACAAATGCACACATGCTCTTGACAATCAACTGATAGATGAAGGCTAAAATACAGTTAAAGAGGGACAACTCAAGGAACATATAACTTTCTGAGTTGTGGATGCATAGATTAGCATGTCCAATGAGTTCAACAGGTTTCTTCCAGATAACCCATGCAAAAAGGTATAACTGGCAGAATCACAATTATGAATGGAGAACTTCTCAAGAGCACTCTTGTTTTGATCTTTTGGTTCAAAGGCTTTTGCCATATTGGTTCATGGTATTGGAAGAAGGATATACCACAGACCTCGAGGAATATCGCAAAGGTTACTAATATCTTAAGGGAACTAGCAAATACTAACAACATGAAGTAGGGTGAATCTCGGGTTCAAAAACCCAGGAATAGAATACCTACTAAATAATAACATCACGGGATGCTTTCGAGAATGGTGGCCAGAATCATCACACCTGGAACACAAACATGGCTAGATTACTGGGTGACCCCCTAAAACATCTAGGGTCATAATAATAGCTCCAACATATATGTCGAGGCAACAGAGTACCTCAACTCACCGATTAGTGTGATTAATCTGGCCCAAATGGACATCAGGAACATGGAGGAACGATTGCAAGTGCATCAGACTATCTAGAAACCTGGGATGACTCGGACAGCATAACGGCTGTAAATGCTCAGAAAAAGATTTGAGACATTCACAAGGATTTGCATAGTCACTTAACAACATCATATCAAGGTTCTGGTTCAATGGACAACATACTAAAAGTAGTAGAAACTGAATTGAGGCCTGAAACCAACAATCCTATAAGTCTCTACCATAGTAACTCATCATCCTAATAGATAGATGAGAAGGCCTAGTTCTTAATCCCCGTAGAAAAGAAGAGGTTGACTCAGATCAGAACGGTATAAGGTAAAGGAGTAAAAAGAGCCTTACGTTCCCTTCCCCAATCAATTCCTTTACATAACTAAAGCATTTCTAGACCCAACTTCGACCAGTTTGGCTTGGTAATCCTACATGCAGTCAGGCTCTGATACCAACGCTGTCAAGACCCCGATTCCAAGTCACATCGATCTAGCCGGTAACACCTCATATCACTTTGCGGCCTCACGCACGGTATTCCCACGGGTGTCGCCTTACCATGGCCCGGGACCGTTTGTGCCTTTTGGCTCACTTATATGATAGTGTCGCTAGCATCCATATGACAGAGAACCCGGGCCGACATGACTAGTCATGAACCCAAAGTGGCGCTAACTTACGGGGACAGGCATACATGAATCAACATCGAGCATGTCGGTCAGCAACATGCGAATCTGGGCTGTAGCACTGGGCTAACAGGACTCCGGAGAGCCGGGCTGTAGTAGGCTAGGCAGGACTCCGGATGTCACCGTGTGACATTTCCCCAAAGGGACAGACACTGGAACGAAGTGAATCACATGCTGTCGGTGTACTAGAGTAGGGGTACCCTAGTATCCCGAACTTTTGAACGGGCAGTTGCAGCCCTCCGCGGCAGGGCTTACCGGGTGACCGCCAAGGTCCTCCGTGGCTCCTTTGGAGCCATTCAAGAACAAAGTATTCAAGCCAGGGAGACGAGGCCCCGGCAAGAGAAGCTTGCCGGGAAGGCCACCCAAGGCACATAGGAGACAAGGCCCCGGCAAGTGGAGCTTGCCGGGAAGGCCACCCCAGGCACTTACAAGACAAGGCCCCGGCAAGAGGAGCTTGCCGGGAAGGCTGATGAGCGACAAGCTTTGGTAGCGACAAGACAACAACCGCGGCAGGGTGCTTGCCGCGGCAGACCACCTCTCTGTACCTACGCTCCAGCGCATCCACTAACGTGTCGCCCTGGGGCCTTTCCAGGCGCGCGTGGCGAGAGGCTGTGCAACCAGCGGTGCGAGGTGGCAAGCAGCGCTGACAAGTTTGCCATCGTGGCGAACGGTGGCGCCCCTGACGGTCCCTGTTTGCACTGTTAGGGCGACTAGGCCGGGCATTTAATGCCTTTGTCCCCCGCCGTCGGGGTTAGGTATATTACATCATACCTTTGTACAAGTAGGTGTACCAACCACTAGTTTTACATTTGTACCCCGTCTAAGTTGCCACCTGCCGGAGCCCCTTTGAGCATATAAAAGGAGGCCCATGCGCATAGCGTAGAAAGGGTCGGTTGGTCGATCGATTCCCCTGTGCTCGGTCTCGTGAGCAGCTCGTCTGCATCTTGTAGCATTCGAGCGCTCGAGCAAGAACGCAATACACCTAGACATGCAGCGAGGAGTATTATCTCTCGGAGAGCTCGAAGCTGGGTAAACCTCTCGCGTGCCGCCTCGATCTGCTCTTCGTGCGACTTCCGCTCCCCTTGAACCGAAAGGGACTCGGTCCGCCGGTCCCATAGGTGTTCGTGGGTCCGATCAGCCTCCCCGACATCTTTGGCGCGCCAGGTAGGGGGCGTCGAGGTTGTGTGAACCTGATCCGGCGTCCACGCGAGCTAGATCTTCATCATCTTCGTCAACATGCCACCGAAGAAGAAGGCTTCGGCGGCAGAAGCCCGTCGCGTCGAACCCACCACCACCGGAGCAAACAGGTGGTGGGGTAGACGCCGGGCGAAGAATGGACGGTGACGGGGAGCTCACGCTGCTGCCAAGTCAAGGACAAGGCTGCGCAGACCTCGGCGTCCGTACATGCACCGCGCCCGTCTCAGGAGGCGCGGGACCGACAGCGTCATGGCATTCACAATGCCATACGCTCGTTGGACCGGGATCGAGCTGGAGGATCTCAGGATGCTCAAGACCAGCATGCACGCCAACATGCCGGCGCGCGAAGCAGGCATCGGTCGCCCGGACGGGATATCGCTTCCTCTAACATAGTTAGAAGTCCGAGCATATCCCGCTCCTCGCGCCGTTCGCCACTGCCACCCACTACTCCAGCAGAAGCTTTGGCGAGAGCGCAACTGCTCCTGGATTACCCTCCAACGGCCGACAAGGTCGATGAGTGGAGGGCCACCATTCAAAGTCTCATCGGCCGCTTAACGGCGACGCTCCGCGGCAACCAAGTGCGTATCGCCGCTGCGGCGAGACCGCCAAGAAGGAGCCGGTGGCGGCAGAAACCGTGGGGTGCAACCACCATGCACTCTCCGCCTAAAGGCCAAGATCACCGACTTCGCCGGATCCACCTCGACAGCGACTCCGCTGCGTCGCCAGATCCACGAGCTCATCGCGATCAGCGCCAAGTGCTACACGATCGACAGCAAGAGGACGCTCGAACTCGCATCGAGCGCCGAAGAGAAGCGTGACGTCAATTCGACAAGCGCGCTGGGCCCTCTATTGACATGCACGCGCCAGAGGAACCAGGCGACTTGCCGTACGCGGTAGGTTGCCCTGCGTTCACTCGTGAGCTGCGGCAAGTCCAGTGGCCCAGCAAGAAAAACTTCAAGCCAGACGTACCGGAGAAGTACGACGGCAAGACGCATCCGTCGGAGTTCCTCAGCATCTACACCATCGCGGTGTAGGCTGCCGGGGGGCGAGACGACAAGATCCTTGCCAACTACTTCTAGCTGGTGCTCAAGCCCAATGTTAGATCCTGGCTCATGCACTTGCCGGACAACTCCATATCTTCTTGGGCAGATCTATGCCATCAGTTTGTCGGTGCCTTTACAGGCGGCCACAAGCCTCATGGCCAAGAAAGCGACCTTCACCTGCTCGCCCAGAAGGAAGGAGAGCCCCTGCGCAAGTATATTCAAAGATTCAGCCGTGTACAGCACAACATCCCAGGTGTCCACCCTTCCGCGGTGATCAGCGCGTTCCATCGAAACGTCGCGAAACCGCAGAGATGCGGAGGAGATGGCGATGTGCAAAATCAGAGATGTCGATGAGCTATCGCATGGCCGACAAGTGTGCGTCTTTGAGGAAGGAGGAGACTCCCGAAGAGTATCTGAAGCGAGAGGATCGGCGGTGAGGAGACCGCCCGGCAAAGAAGAGCGTGGCGGGCAACAGGAAAAAGAAAGGCAGAGACGTGCTAGTTGTTGAGCAGTCCGGGAACGGAGGTGGCGACAAGAAAGCCAAGGCTGGTAGCTCCGGCAAGGAGGTTGCCGCTGGCGGCAATTGCCAGTCTGTGGCGGCCGCCGACAAGCGGGGCAGCTCCGGCACAGCGATCTTGCAAGATCCACCGCACCAAGGGTCATGACCTCCAGAGCTGCAAAAAGGTCGAGCAGCTTGTCGAGCAGCAGAAGGCTGAATACGAACGACGCGACAAGGAGAAGGCCCAGGAGGGTGCAGGAGGACCCAGCAAGAAACGTCCCAGCCGGGGAGGGCGCCGCGGCAAGGCCAAGCAGCGGCAAGGAGACAGACCTCCCCGTGGCCGCGACAAGGATGAAGACGAAGATGACGATGACGACATGGATGATGACGAGACCGATGGGCAGGAGTTCCAGAAAGCCACAGAGGTCCTGTGCGTTGACGGCGGTGCTTCTCTGCATACCTCCCACCGCCAGCTCAAACAGTGGATGCGGGAGGTCAATGCAGCTGAACCATCCATCGAGTCACGCAAGCCTCTGAAATGGTCCAAAGACGCCTATCATATTTGACATTGAGGACCACCCTGATCGTGTAACTGCGGTCGGGTGCTTGCCGATGTTGGTTTCACCAACTATCCGCAACCTCAAGGTCACGAAGATGCTAGTTGACGGCGGGGCCGGCTTGAATCTGATCTCCTCCGCGGTGCTCCAGAAACTCCAGATCCCTGATGGCGAGCTCGAAGAGACCGGCACTTTTCAAGGAGTTAATCCGGGAAGGAGCAAGCCGAAGGGAAAGATCACGTTGCCGATAACATTTGGCAGCGAGTTGAACTTCAGGACTGAGAAGGTCACCTTTGATGTTGCTGACTTTCCATTGCCTTACAACGGAATACTTGGTCGTCCAGCACTCGCCAAATTCATGGCAGCCTCTCACTACGCCTACAACCTCCTGAAGATGCCAGGCCCGGTAAGTGTCATCTCTGTCCCTGGCGACAAGAAGGATGCTCTTATCTGCACCGACAAGATCTACCGGGAAGCAGCAGCCGCGACAGATTGCAAGCCACTTGCCGCTGAAGCTCCCGGAGGGAAGAAGAAGACCAAGTCCGGCAAGAGCTCGATGCCCACTCCGGCAAGCGCACCTCTTCGAGTGCTGCGCTACCGTCGAGGACGCACCATCGAGCTCCACCGGCAAGTGT
Organism: Aegilops bicornis; assembly: GCA_021605145.1. NCBI lineage: Eukaryota > Viridiplantae > Streptophyta > Magnoliopsida > Poales > Poaceae > Aegilops > Aegilops bicornis. Next base: position 569,917,620 of record CM038669.1, on the reverse strand, counting down.
AAGAAAGGCGATGACAGCTCCACCAGAGACCAAAAAGGTGTCCGCCAAGGAGGACGGCCTTGGTGGTACCTTCACCATCGCTGCCTCTCTCGACCCTAAATAGGAAGGCGCTCGTTGCTTTCCTGCGGGCGAAACGTCGGCGTGTTTGCATGGCAACCGTCGACATCCCGGTGTTCCTGTGAAAGTAATTGAGCACCATCTTGCCGTTTGTCCTCATCGCGCAGCCCGTCAAGCGAAAGTCGGGAAGCAAGCGGTGGGCGTCAAGAGTTCATCACGGAAGAAATCAAAGCTGGAAGCAGCAGGCCTTGTCGGAGGAGTGCTCCATCCCACGTGGTTGGCCAATCCTGTAGTTGTATGCAAGGCTAACGGAAATGGAGGCTTTGTATCGACTTTATAGATGTCAATAAAGCTTGTCCCAAAGATCCATTTCCCTTGCCGCATCGACCAGATTGTTGACTCCACGGCGGATGTGATTTGCTTTCATTTATGGATGCATACTCAGGATATCATCAGATCTTCATGGCAGAAGAGGATGAGGAGAAGACCGCATTCATCACCCCATGTGGCACATACTGTTTTGTACGGATGCCCTTCGGGTTAAAGAATGCTGGTTCAACGTTTGCAAGAGTAGTTCATGATGCTTTTGAGCCACAAATGCACATAAATGTGGAAGCCTACATGGATGACATAGTGGTTAAAAGCAAGGATAAAGCGACTCTAGTCCAAGATTTAGATGAAACCTTTACAAATCTGCGCAAGATCAACCTCAAGCTCAACCCCGAGAAGTGCGTGTTTGGAGTCCCTTCCAGCAAGCTTCTCGGGTTCTTCGTGTCTCAGCGGGGAATTGAAGCCAATCCCGACAAGATCAAGGCCATTGAGCAGATTGAAGCACCAAAGTGCGTCAAGGATGTACGAAGGCTTGTCGACTGCGTAGCTGCTCTCAGCAGGTTTATCTCTAGATCTGCTGAGCATACCGCCATTTTTCAAAATCTTGAAAAGGTAGGTCCGATGCAATGGACTCGAGCGGAGGCAGCGCTGCGAGACTTGAAGAGATACATGTCCTCCACTCCAACACTTGTCGCACCTAAGCCACAAGAGAAGTTGCTGCTATATATAGCGGCAACCAATCAAGTGGTTAGTGCTGCGTTAGTAGCGGAGAGGGAGGCGTATGATGAGCTAGCAACCATGGCAGACACATCCAGCGACAAGCAGGGGCTTCACGGCAAGCTCTGGTCCCGACAAGGATGGATCTGCGCAGACGCATGAGGAGATGCAGAAAAGGATGGTGCAGCGCCCAGTTTACTTTGTCAGTTCCCTTCTGCAGGGGGCTAGGTCAAGGTACTCTGGTGTACAGAAATTGCTTTTCGGCCTCCTCATGGCCTCGAGAAAGCTGCGCCATTACTTTCAGGCACATGAGATCACAGTTGTCACTCGCTTTCCACTGAAGAGGATACTGCAAAATCCAGAGGCAACAGGCAGGATTGTCGAGTGGGCGCTAGAACTGTCAAGCTTTGGCCTCAAGTTTGAAAGCACTTCAACTATCCAAAGCAGGGCATTGGCGAAGTTCATAGCAGAATGGACACCAACACCAGATGAAGAAATTCCAGAGACGAGCATTCCCGTCAAGGAAGCAAGCAAAGAGTGGCTGATGTACTTTGATGGTGCCTTCTCATTTGCAAGGCGCCGGTGCCGGCATGCTACTTGTCGCACCCACCGGAGAGCACCTCAAGTACGTAGTCGGATGCACTTTCCCAAGGAACAAGCAACAAACAATACTCTGAGTATGAAGGTTTGCTTGCCGGTCTCGTGGATCGCTTGATGAGACCTTGGGATCAAGAAGCTCATTGTCAGGGTGACTCACAACTTGTTATCCGCCAAGTGAACAAGAATTATCAGAGTCCGTTGATGGAAGCTTATGTTGATGAAGTGAGGAAGCTAGAAGAGCACTTTGACGGCCTGCAAATGGAATATATTCCGAGAGCTCAGAACGACATTGTTGATGGCCTGTCAAAGTGCGCCAGACTTAAGTTACACAATGGAACCAGGGATTTTGTGCTCAAGCTAACTCAACCATCTGTAACACCACCAATCGGACAGAGCAAGAAGAGGAGGTTGATCTCTGGTGACTACTTTCCGGCAGAGCTTCAAGCCGCCACCACGAAGGTCCCAAAGATCGACACCAACAGTCTTTGAGGGGTCTGCTCCGACAAGCCCCAGGGTTTGTTTCGTTGAAGTAGACGCTCCCGATAAGTTTTGCTCCGGCAAGCTTGCCGGGGAACGTCAAGCTCCGGCTGAGCCGCAGGTTCTTGCCGTGGAAGCCGATGTTCCCGCAGCAATAGATGTGCCTTTAGTCCTTGTTGTCGAGCCGCAAGCTCCAGCATGGGCACATCAGATTGTCCATTTCCTTCAGACAGGAGAACTTCCCGAAGAACAAGAAGAAGCGGAAAAAGTAGCCCGACAGTCAAGTATGTACCAGTTTGTCGACAGCACACTGTACAGAAGAAGACTCAACGGTGTGAAATTGAAGTGTATTCGCCGGGAAGACGGACAAAGGCTGTTGGCAGAGATACATGGAGGCATATGTGGTCACCACATTGGCGCCAGAGCGCTTGCCGACAAAGCGTTCCGGCAAGGTTTCTTTTGGCCGACAGCCCTCCAGGATGCAACTGCACAAGTAACCAAGTGTGAAGCGTGCCAGCTCCATTCCAAGCAGATACACCAGCCAGCTCAAGCTCTCCAGACGATCCCTTTATCCTGGCCATTTTCGGTCTGGGGGCTCGACATCCTCAGCCCCTTCCCCCGAGCTGTCGGGGGCTTTGAGTACTTGTACGTTGCAATCGACAAGTTCACAAAGTGGCCGGAAGTGGAAGCAGTGAGGAAGGTGACAACACGATCGTGATCAAGTTCTTTAGGTCGATTGTTTGCCGTTTGGAATCCCTAACAGGATCATCACCGACAACGGCACGCAATTCACGAGCCGCACCTTCATGCAAGACGTCCCAAGATCTTGGCGCCAAGGTTCGCTTTCGCTTCGCATTGCTCATCCGAGAAGCAACGGTCAAGCGGAGAGGGCAAATGTTGAAGTGCTGCGCGGGCTCAAGACCAGAACTTTCGACAGGCTGCACAAGTGCGGAAGAAACTGGATTGAGGAGCTGCCGGTGGTTCTTTGGTCGATCAGGACGACGCCAAATCGAGCCACTGGCCAGACACCTTTCGCTCTAGTCTATGGAGCAGAGGCAGTTCTCCCCACGGAACTCGTATACGGATCGCCTCGAGTGCTCGCTTATGATGAGCAAGCTTGAGCAAGAGTACCATAGCCGCAAAGTCAATGCCAGAAGTCTCGAGGAAGGCGACCTTGCTCTTCGGCGCGTTCAGTCCGCCAAGAATTCCAACAAGTTGACACCGAAGTGGGAAGGCCCTTATCGGGTGAAACGAGTCACTAGGCCTGGCGCTGTCCGCTTCGAGACCGAAGATGGCATTCGGTGAGCAACTCACGGAATATTGAGCATCTTCGTAAGTTTTACTCAGAAGGCGCTTGATTGCCGGAACCTGTTCCGGCAACCACCTTTTGTACAAGTCTTGCCGGCTGATGCATTTAATCCTTTGTACAAAGCCGTATGCAGACCCGTGCATTAGTAGTTTAAGCGTGCTTCGCACACCTTGTCAATTTCATGCTTTTTACTTCTATTTTTGCATGCGCTTGTCGACACTTTGTGCAGCACCTACCCTCGGTAGTGATAATGAGCCACAAGGCTCCATATCTTTATTTTCTCTTCTTTCTCTTTCTCAAAGAAAGGAAGGTTCCCTCGCACAAAAGTTTCTTTGGGGGAAGGAGAAGATAATGGTGTGGACCAAGCGTCGCTCAAGGAAGTCTAACCTTACCGGAAGCAAGCAACGAGAAAAGCCAAGTTGCCAAAGTTTGAGCAATCAGTTTTAAAATTTTTAAGTTATTTTCCTTGAACGAGTGAACATTGTATGGAAAACACATGCGCGCAGAGGAACCAATTCGTAGCTAGTTGCGCCCTTACTTTGTTTCGAGTCCGCTCAACAACTTAAGTGGGCTGCGACTAGTTGCGACAAGGTTGCTTGTCGGAAGCGGCACTGCCAGCAGGCTGCTGACGTTCCGCACTGAGTGCTCGCGGCTCAGGTGCCCGCGCCGACAAGTCCCCTAAAAGCGTAAGGCAAAAACATATAAAGGAAGGAATCAAGTAAAGGAAATAGCATAGCAATTGATATCCAAAATAAAGTTATATTACGAGATAGCTTGCCGCAGCTCTAATGGATTGTTCCTATGACATGACTAGCAGCGGCAAGGGCAAGAGAAAACGGGCGGCCTAATCTATGCGACCACCCTCAACCCTCTTGATTCCGCTCACCCTGTCCACAATGGGTGCGACAAGGGTCTTGAGCGCCTCCACATCAGCATCCGGCGGCAGAGACTTGAGGACGTTGGTGAGGTTGAGGCCTGGGTTGCGGAAGGCCACATTCATCAGCACCTTTTGGAGGGCTCCCGTGCAGATCTGGCGCGACTCCTCGGCCAGCTGTTTTGGGACCTCTTCCCGGAGTCGCTGGAGGCCCGTCACCACGCCCTTGAAGAATAAGCTAAGCTTGGCGCTGGGTTGGAGGTGCCCGTCGGAGGAGTATCCAAGATCCACCATCCCCAGCTCCATCAGCTCGCTCTGGATGGCGGCAAAGATATCCACGAGACCTTCGGTCCAGTGCTCCACTCTCCCTCAAGGCACCTGGGCGGCAACAAGATTCGCCAGGCAGACTCCTCGTCGGCCTTGATCTTCTCCTTCAGGCCACCTCCGCTCCTTGGCGCCGTCCAGCCCCGAGTCAAAGTAGTTAGCTTCAACTCAAGATCTGCATTGGAGTCCCTCGGCGCGCCGAGGCTCCTTGCTCCTCTCGGTGAGACGGCCCTGCAGCTCGCCAAGAGTGTAGGCATCCTTCTCGCGCTCGTGCTTGAGTGCAGCCAGCTCCTCGCCGCTCTTCTTGAGGCTGGCCTCCAATTGCGCCACCTTCGTCTCCAGCTCCTTCTTGGCAGCCTCGGCGGCCGCGGCAGCGTCCTTTGCCTCCTTGAGAGCCCCGCCAAATGTTTCCTCGCGCATGGCGAGATCCTCCTAGTGGCTGTCTAGGTTAACCTTCCGCTGCGCCAGCTCGCCTTCCATGTGAGACAGCTTCTCGGCTAGCCGCTGTTCCTCCTCAATTTGCAGCCTTCTCGAGGATGAAGGCCTTGCGCTCCTCGGCGAGCTGCTCCCGCTCCTCCGCCAAGGACCGGAGAGCTTCTGGTTGCGGCCCCGGAGCTCCTCCAGCGCTTCTCAATGCTCTGCTCCCGCCTTAGCGACAAAGCGCCTCCGGGATGCCAGTTTGGCTTGTCGAGTAGCGGTAGAGCGACAGCGGCTCCTTGACTGCTCCTCCTCAGGCTCGCCGCTGCTGCTGCTTGGCGCGTCTACTAGCGTCAGTCCAGCGGAGGCGAGCAGCTCTTCATCGAAGGTTTCTCCTTCGTCCGGCGCCCTGAAGCTCGACTCCCATGGGAGCTTGATGAAGACGCCATCACCGGCCTTCAAGTAGGCGCTGGCTGGGCTCTTGAACTGATGCTGCGGCAAGCGGAGGATCGGCGGTCGATTATGGCGCTGGCGCTCCTGTGGCCTCGGTCGTCGGTCACGATCGCGGACCCTCGCCCGGCTTCTGCGGCGGCACCAGTGGCTTCTTCACGGCAGGCTCGTCTTGCCCGGCTTCTTCTTCCATGGCGGCTTCCGTCGGTGTTGCCTTGGCGTCCTCCTCGCCGGCGACCTCGGTCTCCATTGGCTCTGTGGCGGACGGATGAAGAAACTCAAGCAAATATTTAAAGACAAAATCAGAAGAAGAAAAACACAAGGGAAGTACTCAGGCGAGAAGGTTACCGGCGCCGGGGGCTGCGGTCATGGTCTCCGCCGCCAAGGGATCGCTGGTGCCGTCCCTTGCCGGAGAAGGCTCCCTTGCCGGACAAGGCTCCCTTGCCGGAGAAGGCTCCCTTGCCGGGGAACGCTCCCTTGCCGGGGAATCCACCCTTGGCGGCGTAGTCGAAGCAGAAGGAGGCTGCTCTGCTCCTACACAAGTCAACAGTCAGATATCAGCAAAGGAAAAAGCACCCATGCACGCCAAACAGCAAGAAATAGACCATATATTTAGGCTGGGGGCTGCGCTGGGGGCTGCTTTGGAGGAGAGTTGCCTCATCCGGCAAGGTTGTCTCGGACGCGCCTCCTGCCGTCGCGGTAGGTTCGTCCTCGACGACAATCATCGGAGTCTAGGCTCTCTTCGACATCCTCTGGGCCAGCGTCCTGAAAAGGAATGGATTCAGAGTAAAGCAGATCAGATACAAGACAAGGCAACAAATCGAAGAATTACAAGTATAGCAAGGAATCTTACTCTTCCTCTTCCTCGTCGGAGCTGAGCGCAGAGAGGTCGAATTCTGGCCCGCCTCCGGTACGACGAGGCGGAGGAGTGGGCTCCCTTGGACGCTTGGCGGGAGCGGGACCGGTGGCCTGCGAGGGCCCCGCCCCAGTTGCCGCAGCGGTGTGAGGTGCTCCCGCGGCAACAGTGCTTGCCGCGGTGGAGCGCGTCCCGTGGCGCTGCGGCTGTTGGCCCGTCTACCGCCCCGCTGCGTCTCCGGCCCTGCGAAGACGCCTTCTTGGTGGAGCTGGTGGCTCCGCTCGCAGCAAGCTGCTTGGAGGCGGGGAGGATACGCCCTCGGCGGGTTCGCCCGACTCAGCTTCAGGCTCGGCAAGCTCTTCCTCGCCGACGAACTCCTTTCGCTCGACAAGGCTTGCCACCTCGGCTGCCTCTGCCTCCTCCACAGTGAAGCCAAACTTCGCCATGCGGCAGCTTGCTGCCGCTTCTTCTAACCTGGTGGCGTCGCTGCATCTCGTCCGGTGGTGTCATGGTGAGGCCCCTCTTCTCATTGGGGCGGACCGGCATCTCCACTAGATTGTCGAAGAACTGCCGCACGACGTCATCTGCCGGCTCTTGCCAAGTGGGGACAATCCCATGGGAGTCACACAACGGCATCATTGCATGGATGCGGTCGAGCGACGAATTGTTGCACAACGGAACGACGCCCCTCGGCAACATAAACATCTCCGGATGATCAGGGTCAGGCTTGAACAGCTCTAAGAGCATTGCGTCAAGCTCCAAGACTGTAAAGTTGAAGTTGAGGCCTGGGCGCAGCCTCATGATGTCTGCGGCGTTCTGAAATTCCCAGGCAGGTCTCCTTCTCTCCTGCAAGGGGGCGATGCGGCGGCGAAGAAAGTCCGCGCCAACAGTGCCTACAGTGAGTCCGGCAAGTCTGAGGCGGAGGATTCGGGTAACTGCGATCTTCAACCTAGCATCCTCCGGGGCCAGATTGCTCCAATCATTGGCCAGCGTACTCTCGGGGTTTGGTATTTGGGCGGTAAAGGCTGCGGGTTCTCCTCAACAATCCAGCACCAATCTGCCCTCCACTCCTCCCATTTGCTACGGAGCTCTCCTCCAGATAGGCCTCCTTCTTGCCGACCACAGAGACCCAAGCAATTCCTCCGGCAAGGGGCTCTCCTCTCTCGGCTCGGGGCAAAAAGAAGTGACGGAAAAGAGCTACATTTGGGTGGACCCCGACAAAGTTTTCGCAGAGATGTGCGAAAACCGCCATGGTCAGAACGGCTTTGGGGGTGAAATCAAGGAGGCGGGACCCGTAGGTGTTCGTAATGTCACAAAAGAACTCAGAGAAGGGCGGGCAGAGCCCGCAGTAGAGAAGAGCGCAAAGAAGGGATACCCGTCAGGCGATTCTCTGCAGCGGCGGGGAGTACCGCCGATGCAGCGGATCTTGTAGCGTCTCCGTCGACCGAGAAGAGGTAGTAGTTCTCCCTCGGCTCCCTCACGGCGAGCTGAGGGGGAAGACAGCGCTCCTTCCGCAGCGCCGCCAAGCGCAAGCGCCTCGGCCGACTTCACGGTCTTCCCTTGTCGGCTTCCGGGCCCATGGCGGAGGTGGTGGAGGAGATCGGCGGCGTTGAGTGTCTTTGGCGGCGATGAAGCGGCGCTGCTCTCTTTTCAGCCTTGAGAAGAAGGGGGAGCAGCGGTGGTTTTTCGATGGAATGACAAAGAATCGGCAAGGTAGGCGACGTACCCCTGTTTCCCCTGCTTATAAAGAGGGAGGGGGCAGACGTTCCGATTTCCCGAATAAAGAAATCCCCACGACCTCGCCCATGATCTCTCACACGACGCCACGTTCGGTGCGTGCCGTTCGTGGGGGACGTGGTGGGTCCGGGGTGAGTTATGGTGTGACCCGGGCCGCGTGTGCCCGTGCCCTGTTTTGGGCCTGGCCCAACAGCGCTTCGGCACCGTGTGTAGCCCGAGCCGGGGCTCAGCCGTCGGTGTACTAGAGAAGGGGTACCCTAGTATCCCGAACTTGTGCACGGGCGATTGCAGCCCTCCTCATGGCAGGGCTTACGGGTGACCGCCAAGGTCCTCCGTGGCTCCTTTGGAGCCATTCAAGAACAAAGTATTCAAGCCGGGGAGGCGAGGCCCGGCAAGAGAAGCTTGCCGGGAAGGCCACCAAGGCACATAGGAGACAAGGCCCCGGCAAGAGGAGCTTGCCGGGAAGGCCACCCCAGGCACTTACAAGACAAGGCCCCGGCAAGAGGAGCTTGCCGGGAAGGCCCGGTGAGCGACAAGCTTCCGGGAGCGACAAGACAACAACCGCGGCAGGGCGCTTGCGACGGCAGACCACCTCTCTGTACCTACGCTCCAGCGCATCCACTAACGTGTCGCCCTGGGGCCTTTCCAGGCGCGCGTGGCGAGAGGCTGTGCAACCAGCGGTGCGAGGTGGCAAGCAGCGCTGACAAGTTTGCCATCGTGGGGAACGGTGGCGCCCCTGACGGTCCCTGTTTGCACTGTTAGGGCGACTAGACGGGCATTTAATGCCTTTGTCCCCTGCCGTCAGGGTTAGGTATATTACACTTTACACTGTACAAGTAGGTGTACCAACCACTAGTTTTACATTTGTACCCCCGTCTATGTTGCCACCCGTCGGAGCCCCTTTGAGCATATAAAAGGAGGCCCATGCGCAACGTAGAAAGGGTTGGTTGGTCGATCAGTTCCCCCCAGGCTCAGTCTCGTGAGCAGCTCGTCTGTACTATAGCATTGGCGCTCTGAGCAAGAACGCATAATACACCTAGACATGCATCGGTAGGAGTATTATCTCTCGGAGAGCTCCGAAGCTGGGTAAACCTCTCGCGTGCTTCGCCTCGATCTGCTCTTCGAGCGACCTCTGCTCCCCGCCGAACCGAAAGGGGCTCGGTCCGCCGGCCCCATAGGTGTTCGTGGGCCAGATCAGCCTGCCCCGACACATGCCGGCCAGTCAAGTGTTCCGGAGCAGTAGTTCTGGGCTAGGAGGACTCCGGAGGACCGGGCTGTAGCGGACTACTATGGCTCATGGAAGTGCAAGACTACATTTCCCCATAAGAGAGGCTACCAAGGATAAACAACTATCTTTTCGGATCCCACACATACCAAGCATTTCAATCATACACACAATGTGCTCGATATGTGTAAATACAACATGTCATCACAACATAACTCTACGACTCAAGTATTTATTCATTAGGCTCCGAGGAGCCAAGATATTACAAACATGGGTCTCATGACCCAACATTCAGAGCATACAAGTCAAAGCACATGCGGAAGCTTAACATGTCTGAGTACAGACATCTACAAATGAAAAAAGGCTGAGAAGCCTGACTATCTACCAGATCCTGCCGAGGGCACAAGATCGTAGCTGAGGTATCAAGCTAAACGTCGAAGTCCGCGAAACTACTAGTGAGACTGACGTCTCTCTGCAAAACATAAAATAGGCAAACATGAGTACAAATGTACCCAGCTAGACTTACATCAAAACTAGCTACATATGCATCAGTATCAACAAAGGGGGTGGTGGAGTTTGACTGCAGCAAGCCAGCTTTGACTCAGTGGCTATCCTAAACTATGACTGCAAGTAACTCTTTTGAGGTGGCGCACACGAGTCCAAATATTCACCAATCAATACACCACTATGGATCCGCTCCCGTCTCCCTACGAGAACTCCATCCATAGCACTCACGCTTATCTTGCGCATTTTAGAGTATCCACTTTCACTTGTCTATGAACAGTATATGCAACCAAGTAGTCCTTTACCGCGGACGCGGCTATTCGAATAGATGATGTTAACCCTACAGGGGTGTACTTCTTCACACACGCTCTCACAACTTACCGCCGTTTACACGACATGTACTCGGCAACCTTCAAGCGGAAGCCCAACAAGGGTGTCGGCCACGACCTACCTAAACACTCAAGTCTCTAGTCCATGTTTATCGCCTATTCAGGTTCCATCCGCAGGAAGTCCGGCCGAGGTTTCCACATACGGCCCCGAGCGATGTGTCTGAGGTTCCGAGACACCAAACGGGCGCCCGGCATGCCCGGCCACGTGCCTACCGCATCACAGCCCACCCCTCGGGTCAGCGTTGCGCACGGCCTCCAGCATACTACAAACACCAGAAACTACTTACAACTCCTAGACAGAGGACAAGGGTGGTTAAGAAGCCGAGTGGGTCCATTGGTTTCGGGCCCAATGCATGGTAGTAGCTGAATCTTAAATCACACATACAGATCTCAGTGCTTAAGGACGGTTCCAATGAAACAACCCACCATGTACTCCTACATGGCCTCTCATCGATACCTTTACCAAATCGTGTTCACACACTTAGCTCGCACCCAGTAGGACATGTTCATCACCATTCCAATTCATCCCCGATGAATCAGACCTGACTCAACTCTAAGCAGTAGCAGGCATGACAAACAAGCATGAATGAGTAGGTACATCAGGCCTCAAACAACTCCTACTCATGCTAGTGGGTTTCATCTATTCTTGTGGCAATGACAGTCATCACGAGAGGAAAAGGGTTCAACTTCTGCAGCAAGTAACAGATGAATCGTTGTTGTCCTAATGCAGTAAAGAGAAGCGGGAGGCGAGAGGGTGTGTTTGTATCAGAATGAACAAGGGGGTTTTGCTTGCCTAGCACTTCTGAAGATAATATAGTTCTTCATTGGTGTCATCGAACTCATCGTCAGAACGTCGTCTACTGAGAGGGGACAATTACCGGCAAACAAGGAAGAACACAATCAATGGAATGCAACAATATGATGCATGATCATGACATGGCAATATGTTGTGGTTTTAGCTAATGCAACTAGAAACCAAATTAAATGGAGTTGGTTTGAATGCCAATTATGCAAATTGCCATATACAGCAACCTTAGGTTGTTCAAACATGCACGCAAGTGGTACAGATGGATAGATTGGATTTTTCTGATCATTTTTCATATATAATTTGTTTGATTTGGAGTTACGGATTAATTTCTGTGAATTTTTGAAGTTAGCATTATTTTCTGAAATTTCCTGAATAGGAATAAATCCAGAAAATAATTAACTGCGTCAGCATTGCATCACTGTGACGTCGGCAGTCAACAGGCGTCGACCAGGTCAAACCTGACCAGTGGCACCTCGGTCGATGACCGATCAACTAACTAAGTTAGTTAGCCCTAACTAACTGGGCAGGGCCCACTAGTCAGTGACTGTAGTAACTAACCTAACTAGTTAATTAGTGCTAACTAGAGTAATTAGTCGGGCGGGGCCCTCAAGTCAGTGAGAGAGAGGGGGAAGTCAAACTGGGCAGTGGTGTCAACCCGCGCCGGTCAACGGGTCCGTGGTCGCCGGCGTATAGCCGCCGGCGAGTCCAGACGCGGCAGTGCGCTGCGAGATTCGCCTACAGAGCGCCGTTTGGCGCGTGGAGCACAGCTACGGGATGCGGACGCTCGTTCGCATCCAACCGTCATGGTGGCGCGGCCGGGGAGTGGCCGGAGTGGCATCGGTGACGAGCTCGGCGGCGGCCGAAGCTCGGTCGAGCTCGGGCTCGTTGCTGAAGTGGCCTAGGCGGGGCGACGCTAGCACCTATGGCTCCTACGCGATGCGGGGAGTGCAATGGGCACAAGCCCGGGACCATATGATCACCGGAGCATCACCAACGATGAGCGCGGCTGGCAGCGCGTGCGGGTGAGCGCGGTGCAGTCGCTACGGCACGCGCGGAAAGAAAATAAGAGGAGGGGAAGGTCGGTGGCTCACAGCGGTCACGACGAGCGGGTCAGCGAGGTCGTGGAGGCAGCGAGGCGAGCGCGGGGTCGCCGGTGATCTCGGCGGACCGAGGTTGAAGAAGACGGTGTTGGCAGCGCTTTAGGGCTTCCGGCGTCGCGCAGCTCAGTGAGGAGGAAGAGGAGGTCGGGGCGGAGCACGGGGACACGTCGGAGAGGCGCGGGGAAGGCGATGGCCACGGCTACGGCGGTCGGCGGCGGCGAGCACGCTCGGCTGTGGTGGGAAACGGCGAGAGAGAGATGTTGGGGGCGAATGGAGGGGTCCACGGGGTCGGGGCGATGACGTGGAGGTCGTCCAGACGTTCAGGGGCGCATGCGGCAAGCAGGTGTCGCCGTGACGAGCTCACGCACGCCGGCGTCACCTCCCTACACTGGCAAGGGGACGAAGCAGTGGTTGCACGGCCAAGATCTTTGGGCCGCCAGGTGGGCTGCAGGTAAGCGTCAGGTAAGCTCTCTCTCTCTGCTTTTCCTATTTTAGTTTCTGTTTTCTATTGTTCCGTAGTCTTTAGGGCTTTACTAAAAAAACTTAAACAGATCCAAAAAACATGAAACTGCTCAATGCCACTGTTTGGAATATAACCAACAACAAACATTTTAGTTTATGATTATTTGAGCATTTAAAATATTTAATAACATTTATATGCCCAAATGCAAGTACTATATGATTTAATTCAGAGCCCAAATATGTCATGGAAAAATGTGCAACACCTCTAGTTATTGCTTCTAGCATTTTCCAGAAATGATGAACATTTTTGAAAGCCATTTGGATTCACTGAGAATATTTTAGTTGAACCTAGTGAATTCCTTGGATGCTAGGGTTTAAACAATCCCCATTTCAAATTCATTTGAAACTTAGACATGATGACACTCATGAGGCTAGCCTAGTGCATTGCTAGAAGCTAGGGATGTGATCGTTCGGGAGTATAGATCGGAGCACAGCAGCGGAGCAGGCAAACCGCGTCCAATCGGGTGTGGCTGTGGTAGAAAGTTGATGGTCGTCGCAGTTTAGCTGGCCCGCATGTCATGCACACAAAGGCAGATGAGCGGTGGGGCCGAGAGGGATGAGGCGCACGTCGGGGGGATGAGGATCCCCTGACATGAACAATCCTACCATACTATCACTGACATGTGGGACCCCCAAGTGTGGGTCCCACCGGTCGATGAAGGAAAGGCAGTGGTAAAGGCGTTGATAGCCACGTCAGAGGATCCATGTCCACGTCGGGGGACGTCGTGCTTACAGGTACAGTTGGAGTGGCGTCGTGGGAATAGCGTGTGGGTGTGGAAGTGGTAGAAACAAGAAACATGATGGTCGCCGTGGTTCAACTTCCATGGACAAGCTGTCATGTCTGCTGACACATGTATATCAAAACTAGAGTGTTTATATTTCAAGCACGTGAACAAGTATTATTCTACTACTTTGGATCCATTGCAACGCTCGGGCCAGCACATTGGTGGTATTAGTGTCTATCTCTATCTCTAGAGGCCTTCCCTCGTTCATCCTTTTCTCTCACAGGATAAACTACTCATACAAGTGCATCTTGATGTTCCGTGGATCGCACGAGGATGTTTCCTTGGGGGTCTCTCCAGCGCGGCGTGGCCGTAGTTGCAAGTTGACGCCCCTTGAGATGCCGACGTTGAGGGGCACTCGGATTTCCTCCGATGGGAAGGTAAGATGAGTTTGATCACGTAGTAAATGCATTCTAAATACTACTTCCGTGTCCATTTCCTTATTCTCCCCACCTTGCCTTTGTTTCACTGAGTTAGGCTCGGTGCGAGTGGAGATTGGCTTGCATATGTACGGGAGGGTACCAACATCAATTTGCACAACATTTACAACGGTGACACCGTTCCTGTAGAACCATTGTCCAACATTGGGATCAGCCATGCAACGGGCCACCGCATGAATTGGTACAATGGAACCACAGTGAGATTGAATAAGATCGCATGAACCTTGCACATGGCGGTCAAAGGAGGACCATGCTGTCTGCGGCCGATTTGTTGCTGTACGAGAACGAAGACGTTGTGCTCCTTTCTAACCGCATCTTCGCGGTGACAAACCAGGGGACTTGTTTCGTATGGGACACATCCTACGATATACTCCCTCTCTCCCAGTTTATTTGTTTTGGATCTTTTTATTTTATAAGTTTCAAATTCAAATTTAGAGCTCCCCATCACATGTTGAGATTACAATGTCCATTAAATCGTTGCGTGCATGTATAGTAAAGAAACAAATCTCGAGTTTGGCACGAGTTCGTGCAGCGGTAGCACCAGCCTGGCGCAGGAGTTACATTTCCCTCTCAGGGCCCTCGAGACTGAGCTTCCGCCCCTTAGTACACCTACCTTTGAGTCAATAACATGTGGACCCGATAGGTGGCTGGTCCACATGTAATGCTCCTGAAGGCATAGGGGCAGTGGGGCCGAGAGGGGTGAGTCGCAGGTCGGGGGACGTGTGGTGTCATGGGTTCGTGCGGCATCATGGGAATCGCATGTGGCTGTGGTAGAAACTTGATGCTCGCCGCATTTAAGGTGGCCCACATGTCATGCACACAAAAGGCAGAGTGGCGGTGCGGCCGAGACGGGTGAGGCGCACGTCGGGGGACGTGGTGCCGTGGCTTGGAATAGCGTCGTGGGAATCGCGAGTGGCAAGGAATGAAACGTGATGGTCGCCGTAGTTGAACTTCCATGGACAAGCTGTCATGTCTACGGACACATGCATTACATACCGATCACTGGAAGGAGTAGTAGAGAAAGCTAGGCGGATAAATAGTTCCTTATAGTCAAGCGGACCCACGCTACTACTTGTTCCAAAGACATGCACACCATCGAAATAGTCCATCTATATCAATATACACCGATTTTTTTACAAGAGAGGAAATAGTTCATCCATCCATAATGCCCTGCTGCTGGTGCAGCCTTATCTTCTTCTTCTTCTTCTTCTTCTTCTTCTTCTTCTTCTTCTTCTTCTTCTTCTTCTTCTTCTTCTTCTTCTTCTTCTTCTTCTTCTTCTTCTTCTTCTTCTTCTTCTTCTTCTTCTTCTTCTTCTTCTTCTTCTTCTTCTTCTTCTTCTCCTTCTTCTTCTCATTTTCTGTGGGAGACGGCTTCGCAACAAGCTCTTTGGACCTTGTAGCTATCTCGAAACTCACACGGGCATCGAGGACAACAAATTTTTTCCACTCGTACGTCAAGGGATAATTCTCCCATCCACACGACCTTAATGCCACCGTCTCGTCACCCTTCTGAAGATTTGTACCGAGCACAAAATTTGCTACATCGAATAGGGATGGTGTCTATTTATCACAATCTTCTACAGGAATTTTGATTCTGGTTTTAGGTCAGCGATGCTTTTCAAATCAAGGTTGTACGGCTCCAGCTTCTGTTTGTCCCCTTCGATGGCTGCCCCACAGAAGTATATGTCCTCTCGAGACAAGAAATCGTGAATCTCACCTGGTATGGAGGGCGCGTGTATGATGTGGTACACCGAAACATCATCTTCGAGGCACAACTGAAGGAGGGCGGTGCGTTGGATCTTCCCAGTGGCACGCTCTGTGTACTCTGCGTTGAGACCGATGACCCTCATCTCTACCAATTTGAGGGAGTTGGATACATTGTTGATCCACTTCCGAACAACCCTTGGGTGGACGGTGACGATGGCAACTATGCTCAACGAGCCTTCGACGAGTACATGTTGGACGCAAAAACCTGCATATCGATCTCTTTCGCCATTTGGAACCGCTGGAACGGAGGGCTATGGTTTGGAGAATTAGGATTATATGGCTAGTCTAACTGAAGTAGTAGATGATTATTTAAAGAGCTTAAAACAATGTGAACGCAGTCGGGTTTGGATGCAAATGAAGACGAAGGGGAGGTGAAGAAGCCGAGGAAAATCGGTTCCCAATGGAGAAGTAAATTGGAGAAGTGGCGTGCAGGGAGTTGAGTAGATGGCCAGGTAGACTAAACGAAAAGGCTATGCGGGTAGACTGAGGAGTCGTACCTGTTCGTGTACATGCCCATCCTTCCTGATAGGTGGGACCTATGCAAATAGATGAAAAATGTGTCATAGCTGGTTCAGATGGATATTGGCGCGTGCGTGGGAGACACAACATTCTCTGTTTAAGGAATACACGGTTATCCTCATCAAAAAAGAAAAGGCCCATCTTCGCGCTTCCGCATGCACGAGAATTTGGTTCTTCTCGCAATATGGATGATACCGGGAGGATGAAGTGAACAGGCATGCAAGCACGGGAGACCTATTTCCGCTATACAGTACTGGACTACTACTACTAGTAGTAGTAGTAGTAGTAGTAGTAGTAGTAGTAGTAGTAGTAGTAGTAGTAGTAGTAGTACATTCATCCGGTCCTCACAGTGAAGTGGCAACACCCTACGCCTGACACTAGTCCAGGCGGCGTGTTCGGGTTACCAAAGTCAGCCTCACCCGATTACCTTTGGTGCTGTTTGTCACCGCCAACAGACAAAGACAAGAGCATGCCTCGCCTCATCTCCCTCTCCCCTCCCATAGCACCACTCCATCTCCATCTCCATCTCACTATGCCCCCGTGTACCGTCGCCTCGCTCGCCTCCCCCAGTACCACTATTCCCTCGCTAGCCGCTCTATCACCTACAACCTTCTCCCCCGTAAATCAAGCCCCCCAAAACACCCACCTTCCAAACTCCACCATCGCTGAACGCGAACCGCGCAGCATCCATATGAGCCGCGATTGGAGCAATCTCCCCAGTGACATCCTCGACCTCTGTTGTTTGTGTATGGATATGTTGAGCGCCATGCGGCTAGCTGCATGCTCGAGGGACATGCACATGGCCATCGTCGAAGCGAGGCCTAAGCTTTTCAAGACACCCTGCACTACAAAAAAAAAGACACATCCGTGACATTTTGGGCCGAACGAATTGTTTTTTTGTCATACATATGACACTTCTATGACGATAATTCTGACAAAACCCGGTATCATCATAGATGTGGTGGGCTCCTACTTCTATGACAAACAATCATGACAGAAAATGGGCTTTTCGTCCTGGGCGGGCCGGAGATGCAACTGCATGACATTATTTGGGTCGTCGATGTGGAAAAACCGTGGTAGAAGCGAGGGGAGGAAAATTTGAGGAGTTGCCGGTTGCGGTGGGAGGTCGGGGGCCGGCGATGTGCGTTTCTCGTGACACGCACGCTGCGTGTGTGCAAGTCGTTGGCTCTAAGCGAACTTCGGCGAGGCGTTGGGCTCTAATCGAACCGGCGATTGCACTACAGGCTACACGTTACTGAACCCGAGAGATTGATCGATGGGTGTTAACTGAACCCGATCAAGCGATTCCTTCGCTACTGCTGCTAACTGAAGCCGATCGATGCTGCCTCTGGGATGAACAGTGAGTGTTGCGGGGGGGGGGGGGGTTGGATGAACAGTGAGCGGTGGCGTTTGCCTCTGGATGAAAAGGACCCCGGGGTGTGGGGGGGGGCTGGATGAACAGTATACGGTGGAGGGGTGCCCGTGGAGGGGTGGTTGAACAGGACCCCGTGGTGTGGAGGGCTGGATGAACAGTAGACGGTGGAGGGGTGCCCGTGGAGGGGTTGTTGAACAGGACCCCGTGGTGTGGAGGGTTGGATGAAGAGTAGACGGTGGAGGCGTGGTTGAATAGTAGCCGATGGAGTAGCGCGCGGTGGAGGCTGGATGAACAGGAGCCTGTGGAGGTTGGAGGAGGTCGACGGTGGAGATGAACAATATCCCATGGAGTCCCGTTTTCCGGTACGCCACACCCCTCAAGATGAACAGGACCCCCGTTTCGACCGTAGGAGGTCCGTTTCGTCCGTTTGGCGGTACGCCACGCCCCACCCGATCAACAGGACCCCCGTTTCGACCGTAGAAGGTCTGTTTCCTCCGTTTTGTGGTACGCCACACCCCTCCCGATCAACAGGACCCCCGTTTTGACCGCAGGAGGTCCGTTTCCTCCGTTTTGCGGTACGCCACACCCCTCCCGATCAACAGGACCACGTTCCGAACGTATGAGGTCCGTTTCCTCCGTTGTGCGGTACGCCAGGCCTTGTTTCCATCGCCTGTTCCGTCCAAGCCCTCTTGATGAACACGACCATGCATTCCGTTCCGACCAAGCCGGTTGGCTCCCACGCATTCCGTTGCCTCCCGATGAACATGACGCATTACGTTGCCTCCACATGAACACGACGACGACCCTGTTTCTCCGTTCCGTCCCAGCCATGTACACGAGCCCTGGCCGTACGTACACATACGTGGCTGTATTTTCTTTCTTGCACCCTGGCCGCTGTACGTACGTGTACACGCTACGTGCGCGCCTCTACTACGACACATGCTCTCCTCTACTACGACCAGTACGTACGTACACGTTCGCGAACAGAATGACAACGCTACGTATGCTTCGAGCAGGTGGGTCCAGACTGTCTGGCACTTCCTTGCGTGCGAAGATGTAGCTGGTGGGTCCCAGCAGTCAGGAGGGCGAATCGTTTCTTTTATTTGCCTGGACGCACTTCCTTGCGTGCGAAGGTGTAGCTGGTGGGTCCCATCAGTCAGGGGGGAAACTTTTTTTTCGCGAAATATGGTGGACCGTTCGTGTAATAAGGAGGCACTTCCTTGCTGCGGCCGTGGACCCAGCTGTCAGCCTCTCCACGTACAGTCCACATCCGATGGAAGTCGTTCCTTGACCAGGTTGACCACGCCGCGCCGAAGGCACCAGGGCGGTGGACGACGGCGAGGCCTAGGAAGGGGACAACGGGGAGCCGGGGAAGATGCGGCAGTGGAAGCCCGCGCGGAGAGGAGTACGAGGGTTCACTGGTTCGGCTGCGGTGTGAGGCTGTCGCCAGCAGGCCTCGGCAATGGGAATAGTAGAGGCGGTGAGGCCTCCGTGGCAGCACATCCGCTCACGGGAGGCAGGAGCATGCGGACGACCGGGCGCCGCTTTGGGCGGTGGAGCAAGAAGACCAGAGGTTGAAGAAGCACTACTGACCGTTTGATGGACATCGTCTGATACCTTTGGAGCTAGAATCGTTTATATTGACTAAGTTGACAAAGCCCTCTGTCCCTGTCAACTTAGTAGGCCCACAAGTCAGCCTACCACCAAGGTGGGTCCCAGCTAGCAGGGGGTATTCATTTTTTGTGCGTAATAAGGAGGCACTTCCGATGGGTCGGAGCTGACAGCAGGGGGAACGTTTTTTTTCGCGAAATACGGTGGCCTGTCGGGTGGGTCCCAGCAGTCAGGGGCAAACGTTTTTTTCGCGAAATACCGGTTGCCCGTCCGATGGGTCCCTGCTGTCAGGTGGAGGAATAATTATTTTCCGCGTAATAAGGAGGCACTTTCTTGCGGCTGCCGTGGACCCAGCTGTCAGGCTCTCCATGAACAGTATTCTGCCAATGGAATTCGGTCGTTAACCACATTGACCACGCCGCGCCGAGAGCACCACGGCGGTGGACGACGGCAAGGCCTAGGAATGCGACGACGCGGAGCCGGGGAAGACGCGGCAGTGGATGCCCACGCGGAGAGGAGTACGAGGGTTCACTGGTTCGGCTGCTATTTGTCGCCGCCAGAATAACGAGGGGTGGGTGAGTGGAGTGGAGGGATGGCCTGCCACCGTGGGAGTAGTATGGGGGCGGTGAGGCCTCCACGGCAAAGACCCGGCCACGGGAGGCAGGAGCAGGCGGCACGACCGGCGCTGCTTTGGGCGGCTGGAGCAAGAATACCAGAGGTTGAAGAAGCACTACGGCCATTGGATGGACATCGTATGATCAGTCGAGCTAGAATCATGCATGTTGACTAAGTTGACAAAGCCCTTTGTCCTCGTCAACTTAGTAGGCCCACTATACTGGGTCCCAGCTAGCAGGGGGAGTATTCTTTTTTTTTGGGCGTAATAAGGAGGCACTTCCTTGCGTGTGAAGATATAGTTGGTGGGTCCGAGCTGTCAGCAGCGGTAACATTTTTTTCGCGAAATACAGAGGCCCTTTCGGTGGGTCCCAGATGTCAGGTGGAGGAATCATTATTTTGCACGTAATAAGGAGGCATTTCCTTGTGTGCGGCCGTGGACCCAGCTGTCAGCCTCTCCACGTACAGTCCACTTCCGATGGATGTCATTTGTTAACCACGTTGACCACACCGCGCCGAGAGCACCAGGCGGTGGACAACGGCGAGGCCAAGGAAGGAGCAGCGAGGAGGCGAGGAAGACTTCGGCGGTTGTTTCCCACGCGGAGAATCTGAATGTCACGAGGTTTCTTGGTTCGCTGCCGTCGCCGGAGAATAACAGCAGGTGTGGGACTGTGGGTGAGTAGAGGGATGGCTAGGCCAGCGATGGGAGTACACTTGGGCGGTGAGGCCCGAGCGACAAAGACCTGGGTCATGAGGAGGAGGAAGCGAGCAGTCCGTCGGCGCTTGTTTGGTAATTTGGAGCAGGAAGAGCAGAGATTGAAGAAGACGACGGCCGTTGGATGGACATCCAACGATATCGCCATCTGTGGAAAGCCTCAAATCTGTGGAAAACAAAGATACAGCCATTCGCCATTATTTCAAATAGTTTACAGCCCATTTGCTAATTCTTACGGGATTTTTTGGAGCCCATATTCTTTTTGTTAGCATTACAGCCCATATTGTGGCCACGGTCAAAAAATTATACGAAATTTTGGATATGTCGGTGCGGTCTGAACTGTTTTTAATCCAGAAATTTTGAGTCACATTCAGACTGATTTTAAAAATAAATGTATATCCATATAAAATCCAATAAATTGTCCACGCATAAAAATCAATGCAATTTAAAATCTCGCAATGAAAAAAAGATATTTGAAACCAATTGCCGGTTTGATGTGTTTTAAAAATGTACAACCCATTTTCTCGGCCAACCGAATGAAGCTCTCCTCATCTTGAAAGATTTGCAGCCCAACAGGCCTGATAAAGCGACTTACTTGACAAATCACAAAAAAAAACTGGGCTAGCCATTTTCAGAAAGAAAAAAGAAACTACTGGGCTGGTCTGTGGTAAACAGAAAAGAAAATGTTGTCTAGACAGGCCATAGTGTCCCGCACAGCCCAGTTGACACCCTGGGTCTCAAAAATAAATTAGATAAATGACACTCCAATTATGGCGATTCATAAAAATGCCACTGCAATTTCCAAACTATGAAAAATGCCACAGCAATAATTGCACACTTTGAAAAACGCCACTGCAGTTTGCAAACTATAAAAACGCCACTCAGGACTTGAAAAATGCCACTAGAAATGGCATGAAATGGCATTTTCAAAGTTTGGAAATTGCGGTGGCATTTCTGGAGGCATTTATGAAATTAACCCAAAACAAAAATAATCGGGCGAGCTCTTTGGGTCCCCAGTGTCAGCCGCTTGTTGTGCAATTCTCCCATTTAGTGACTACGTTGATAATGGCATGGGACCCAGATGTCAGAAATCCACTAGGAGGAGCCATTTTTTATTGGCTTGAAATAAGGAGGCAGTTGCTTGCGTACTGCCATGACCTTAGCGGGTCCCTGCTGTCATCCTCTCCATGTACAATCATCTCCTGATTGTGTACGCATCAACTTGCTAGGCCCACAAGTCAGCCTCCAAACCCGTGGAGGACAAATAAATCCCATTCAAAAAAATAACAGCCCATTCCATAAGTTCAAACGGAAAGTTCAACATTCAGAGCAAAGTAACAGGTCTGATCCGCGTATAGAGTACTGAACTTCCACGTTGACAACCATCATAGCCAAGTTAACTATCTACTCCCACTAATACTCTAGTAGCGTACAAGTACTAACTTACTCTTAGCTAACTAGACGATGCCGGTCGCCATCTGTGGTACACGCTAAATGCCGGCACCGGCGTCCTGCGCCTCGCCTCGGACTTGCCAGAGGTGCGATAGGGCACCTTGCTCGCGCGCGTTGGCCCTTTCCATGCCGGTGTGGTCCACCGAAGCTTCGGCTTCCAAGCGGGAAACCCACTTGACGAGCTGTTAGTAAAAATCGGCGTCGCGAACGCGTGCGTGCCCGACAGCCTCCAGGGCTATTTGCCGGGCACCGACCTCCACGTAGTCAGCCCAGTTGCGGGCGCTCTGCTCGCGACTCAGAGCATCGGTGCGCTGCTGCTCCATGTCCCGCTGGCGGTGCAAATCGCCGATACGCTGCTCCTCCGCCAGGCGGTCGCGCTCCAACAACTCCTGCTCCTCCACCATGCGGTCGCACTCCAACAACTTCTCGATCTGCGCATTGCCATCTAAAGACAGATAGAATGCCTCCTCCCTCCGTCTTCCTTCCGGTGAAAAACCGAACACTAGTTCCGGCGGTGACCGCCTCCGGCGTCGCCTACCGCGGATGGGCGGGGGCATGGCGGACGTGGCGAGCGAGGTCGGGCCTGTGGGGGCTTATGAGGATATGGCAAGTTGGGTCACGGTGGCACCGGAGAAGGCCGGGAAACAGTACTTATAGGGGGAAGGTAGCGCGACGGTCATCGGAATTCAATGCATAATGGCTTAAGCGCCACTTGCCTTGGAAAACTAGGGAAACTGAAATTATGATGCGTCCCCGTCCCGTCTGGGTCGCACGCCGGCATGGCGGTGAAACGAGTGCACTCGAATCATTTCCCTCCTTGTCAATAATGATTCCATGGATTTAAAAAGCCTGCAACAATTAAAGCGTATCTTTTTTCGCATCAGTTAGCTGCCTTAATTATGGCCGGCTACATGCAGGCACTCAGAATCACTCACAGGCAGTACACGAAGCAGCATGCAAGGAGTCGAAGCCGAGGGCACGCATGTAGCCACTTAAATCGCTGGAATTAATTAGGCTTAAACTTCTGCATGCCGTTAATTATTGCCATGCCTTGGTCTTGCTCCTTTGCTCACGGGACTAATAAACCCGGACGGAGGGAGTACCTTGGTTGGTAAGAGGTTTGAATTAAGCCATGCAAACCGGAAAGGAGGTACTAGTACGTGCGTGATCCGCTATTTATTTGTGTAGGATCGAGTAGGTCGTTTCTTGAATTGAGCCCAACAAACCAGAAAGGAGGTAGTACGTGCGTGATCCGCTATTTATCTGTGTAGTATCGATAGTGTAGCTTGTCAGTTTCTTCAGAGGTAGGCATTTTTTTCCGTGTAGGATCGATAGTGTAGCTTGTCAGTTTCTTCAGAGGTAGGCATTTTTATTCAAAAAACTGCCACTTCGCGTCTTGTGCCGCAAATAAAACTGCTAGGAGCGCATTTGTAGGCTAGCTAGTGATCAGTCAGTAACTTGTAAACACTGAGCAAATAGAAATAAGTAACTGTTAATGCATCTCAATGATTCACAGATCATATACAAATATGTAGCTCAAAAAGGAAAGATCAGCCACTTCGGATCTTGTGTCGCAACTAAAACTAACTAGTACGATTCCCATACATAAGATCAACATGTTAATGCATCTCAATGATTCACAGATCCTATACAAATATGTAGCTCCAAAAGCAAAGATCTAGAAAAACAACTGTTCTTCCTACTAACATGGATGCTTCTCTAGGCCAACATTCAGTACAGACTGAAAGACAAATTTGTTTGTGAAGTCTATAATTCCTCTTGCAAACGTAAGTGGTTTCACCAACAGCTGGAACCATGAGAATGAACCACACATGATGGGGGAACATCCACTGCAATATAATTTGGTCTTCTCTCGATCACACCGCGAGACTATTTTCGGAATACAAACTTTAACTTAGGCAAAATGATGCCCGTTGTATAATCAGACCAAAGCAATGAAGCACCTAGTGTTGGCCAAGAAATAGTACAAGATTACTTTTCTGCAGTCCATGAAGTGACTATCCAATCTTTGTGTCTATTTTCAAATGGCACTGCATGCAGTGACTATACTATTCTCTTGTGCAGTTCAACCAAAATAGCAACGGGCAGACATCTCTGTATGCACAAATATCAAGCAGTTAGTAAACATATACCACACAATGTTCGCAGTGATGGAAGAGGTGAAATCGATACAACCGAAATTGAGCATCCAATCATTGAATCCTGTCCTGCACCTCCAATGTAGGTCCACCCTGCCAATAAATTCACATGCAAACCACTAGGTTTACTATCTAATGACAGTACAAAAAGAGTAGCAAGATAGTAGCAAACCATGTACCTTCGTAATGAACAGCTCAAAGTGCCAGCAATTGGATATAAAGGTTTGGAAAAATGCTCCTAATGTTGAACCAGTTGGACTTTTTGTGCAGTTCCACTAAAATCGAGCATCCCTGTTTGCATAGATATTGGAAGTGTGATTACTATAAAAGTGGCACTAGTTGAAGCATAGACTCACAAATATAAGCATTCCAATTTCTTAATGGGAAAAGGTAGCAAGAATGTTTCTAACCACCTGTTTGAAGGAATAACTAAAGCAACAACGGCTGATGTCGGGAAGGCATACATAGTTTTTCTGAAAACTGAGCCATTCTGACCTTTCCTCTTCTTTTAAGCAAATTTTGTGCAGTTCTACTAAAATAAAATGCCATCACCGCCATGACAATTCAGTGACACTGTACAAAAGGAAATGACTTAACATTACATCATGATGTCAGGTATGTAGTCGAGAGGCATTAGAGACAAACATACAAACCTCCTCCGATAACATAATGAACATTAGTTTTAACAAAGGTGTGACTAGCTTTACCAGGATAATTTGAGTGAACTCTACACCCTCTGTTCCTTAATATAAGACGTTTCCGCGGTTCAATTTAAAGTACCCAAACGTCTAGTATTTAGAAAAACAGGTAGTAGTTTTCTTGAGCACATATCTGGGAAAGCTTGCCACACTTTATTTATGTCCATACGCTAATGCAACACCATTCGAATACTACAAATCTACACTAATCCAAAGGATAGTGCAACAAGAGAGTAGTTAGTTTATTACAGTGCAAGAGAATGGTTTCTTGAACAGATTTCAATAAACTCTAGCTCGGAAGGTTTGTATAAGAATTAACAATACAAAATGTAAAGGTAACAAGTTTCAGCATTGGTATACTAGCTGCATGAGCATTAAACCAAATACAAAAGTCTGAAGGCAACTAGCATTATTAACTAATGACAAGATAAAAAAATTGCAAACCATGTACCTCCAAGGTAAATATCATTTTGAACTCGGGGGGACCTTAAAAATTGCTATCCCAATCTTGATAATCGATCAAACATAAAAACATGATCGAACGAATCAAGAGAACATCTGGAGGAGGAGGTGCCCACTCTTGACCTTTCCTCTTGTCTTCATAATTGTCAGTGCAGTTTAACCAAAATAAAATGACGTCAGCGCCTTGGCATTTTGGTGACACTGTACAAAAAAATTAACTTTTCTCATGAAAGTGAGGTATGTAATCTATAAGCATTAACAGTGCAAAAATCTGAAGGTAGTAACAAGTTTCATCGTTGGTATCTTGGTCAGTGCAACTTGACATTAGAATGCCTTTTTTTGAAAAGGGGATCTCCCGGCTTACGCATCGAGCGATGCATACGGCCATCTTATTAAACCAAATAAATAGGTTCCAACAAGGTCTCAAAGTCTCCAACTGAAAAAGTGAAAAAGAGCTCACTCGAGCCAAAAATCTTTAATACATCCACAATCAACAGCTAACCCTGAAATAATCCAGTGACATTAAATGGCATTTCTTAAATTTATCGGTGGCATTAGACTGAGAGCGGCATTAGTTAAATCTGGCATCACTTTAGCAGTAGCATTGCTTGACTTGACTGCTGGCGTTATACTAACAGCAAAAAAAGTGGCAATAAGAGCATGGGAGGCCCATTCGGACAGTGGGCGCACTAGTACGATGTACCTCCACGGACGTAGAGTGGTGAGGGAGGTATGGTTGCCCAGAGCAACAAATATCCAGGCAGCATATGTCGATTACGTCCCATTTTTGTTCTCTTTAGCCACCTTTTTCCTATGTGAAGACAACAAACCGATCGACCTAGTCATTCTCTATTGCGTTTTCATGCCTTTCTACCCTTCTTCAACCAAGAGACACAAGACTCGTTCCTTAGCTACTGATTTTCACCTTTTCAACCTAGATGCGGGTTTGATGCCTACTCTCTTCGACAGTACAGTCTCCCTTCCTTTCCTTATTCAACCCATACATGGATTAGTCTGCATGAAGTAGGGTTTCCTTTAATAGTGCAAATTAGGGTTTTCGTCTGCGTGGCCAGCAGATCAGAGGATAGCAAGTTGGGAAGATGTTGGAGTGGAAAAAGATCCACATGCAACGACGTGGCAGATGGAGCAATAGAACAAGGGTAACATTCGAAAAGAGGTAGCATACCTGTGGGTCGGCGGAAGTGGCTTTGCTCGTGGTCGTCGTCCTCCGCACACACTACGACAGCGAGCTTGGGGCCGGAGGCCATCCCGCACGGGCGCTAGGTCTGAGTGGACGGCCTTGTCGTCAGTGCGTGACCTCGCTCGCCGAAGACGAGTGCATCAACGCTGCACGTCCTTTTCTTCCCCGGCGGATCTGTGACCACCAGTGAGGAGGGAGAGAGGGGCCGTCTTTTTTAGATCTGGAGAGAGGGTGGTAGTGTGAGAAGCACGTGGGCAGCCGTTGGCAAGAAAGCGCTGAAGCTCCAGCCTATATATCTTTTTTATACTACTAGTACTGGAGGTGGACTAGTGGTATAGTAGTTTATATTTTCTCTGCGTACGGTACCAGTTAGTCATGCTTCAAAACTGAACGGCATGCCATTAAAAAAATAAAGGTCGATAACTAATGCGGCACCTCGGGCCAACGCGGCCAGATCGCATTTTGCACGAGAAATTACACACCATGTTTCGTTGACATGTGGTCCCGTTCCAACATATCAGTGAGACGACAGCGAGTAGTAGGAGTCTTTCCGAACGGACGTGTAGGCCGGGGCGCCTCTTCGTGAATCATGGCAAACTGGCAACCGCCCACCGACTCTTCGCCTTTCCCTCTCGATTTGGAACTGTTGTCGCACGCTCTTCCTCTCCCTCCTCCATTTTCCTTCATCCCTTCACCCTTTCTTACGCCATTGTTCGATCGTCTTCTCCATGGAGGAACATGCCGGAAACGACTTCGTTATTCTTGCCCGATATGAAAGACGACGTGGTGGAGGAACTCATTGATCGGTGTGACGTCATCACCTCGGCTAGCATGGCAGGTTCGTTCAAGCCCATTCTCGACTCAACTAATAACATCATTACAAGGAACCCAAGAGTCAAAGAGCGGTTTGATCTCCCCTATCTTCTTCGCCGTGACCCTGATGACTGGCGCTGTCATGACGGAGGCCTCACCCTGTGCAAGTTGATGCCGCTTGATAATGATACATATGATGTTAAGATGCCATCGCTTGAGGGCAAGGCTTGGGCAGGCGCAAATGGAGATTGGGTTGTTTACATTGGGTCCAACTGCGAGTGGGAACTTGTGAATGTGTACACTGGTGACCGGGTTCCACTTCCAAAAATCTCAGCAGACTGCCCAGAGGTTGAGCACACCGGTATTGTACGCACGTTCAAATACAATCTTGGTGACTGTCTTCTACGGAAGATAGCAATTTGTCGAGTTCCCAACCGCTCTTGGAATTACAACAACTATGAAGTTGTTGCTATCTTCGACAAGCTTGTTACCGTCCTTGGTGGTTTGACTCGATGGATATTGCTCGAAAATCAGTTTCCGTACACGGATGAGTAAAATGATGCAATTCAATACGAGGGCCTTGTGTTTGCGGCCACCACTCGTGGCACTGTTTTTGCATGGCATCCTCATAGTTTCGGTACGTTTGTCTTCCACCGTAATTATAATTGTTTCATCCACATGTATTCGGGTTAGCAAGTTTCCCTTTACTAATTAACCTTCTTCTTGTGTTTCCAAGGTCCTGTGAACATTCCACCACCTATACTCGAAAATTTTTATAACCAAGGGGGAGATGACGATGGTGATGATCACGAGCATGAGGACGAGCAGCGCCCATATGCTCTTTGGTGCCTGGCAACTAATTCCGATGGATCACCTCTCTTGTGTGTATACAGCCCACTGATGATGTTACTGCTAAGGAAGCAGGTGTAGTCTCCCATGGTCGCACTCTCCGAACCTATTCCAACACCCGTTGCATGGTATTCGGGATGGATACTAGTGTGCTAGCGCCAACTCCTTCTCCCCGCATGTAATTGATAGTCTTGGAGAAAACTCGCTCTTCCTTGGACAAAACTATCCAATGATGGTGAAAGGCGATCCAACTGCTGTTGACACAACGTTACTACCATTTATGAGAAGCAACCGTGTCTATACCTCGGACATTTGGGTGGTTCCCTACCGGTATCGATATATTAGGCCGCTTCAGCTGGATGATCGATCTGCGCTGGTCTCCAGTTCGACAATGGATGGCCCGTCCCAGAGAATCACTTGTGGTTCAAAGCTAGCGTTTCCAACGCCGAGGATTGGTTGAGTTGAAGTTCATTTCATTGCTTTTTATTTGTTGTGTGGTGAAAACTTTAGTATTTATAATGTATCCTCGTTGTCGATGTGGGTTGATGACCTGTTGTATGTAATAAAATGATATGCCTGTGATAAACTTACTAAATTTATGAATGG
The DNA here is from genome assembly GCA_021605145.1 of Aegilops bicornis. Classification (NCBI taxonomy): domain Eukaryota; kingdom Viridiplantae; phylum Streptophyta; class Magnoliopsida; order Poales; family Poaceae; genus Aegilops; species Aegilops bicornis. The sequence goes on along the minus strand of CM038669.1, from coordinate 569,888,863 downwards.
CTTTCGAGTCGCTTCTCTGAGTGAGTGGTGCGACGAGGCAAAAAAATATTTTATGAATACATAATTGTACGTGCATTGCAACAGGTTATCGGATGAGGCCAATCAACAATAGTAGTACACTATTTGTACTAGCTTCACATGCTTCGCGCGTCGGGCGGGTGTTTTTACTGTAGCCATATGTTAATGTGTTCGCTGTATGTAAACAACACCTTGAATCCTCGATACTATATAGTAGGAGTAAGTACTAGGAGTAGTAGGGTGGCATGGGCCAGAACAAGCATTCACATCCAGGAGTACGGCACACGCAACCAGCACGACTTCCATCTGACACCATATTATTTCTTGGAGTCTGTGCTAGAGCAATCTCTTCAACCCCGTCATTTCTCTAACTTCAGCCATCGTGCAGCGGGCGAGGTGGGGGTTTGCCGATAGTCGGTTTCCTTAACTGCGGTCCCACTTGTAAGGCCAACTCCAACGCACAACCCCAAACGGACCTCCGTTTTGCACGAACTCCAACGATAATTTTGACTAGAAAAGCAAGACCAAATAAAACAAGAACCACAAGAATACATTTCACTACTCATGTAAGTTGGATTAGTGCCTTCTCGATGCATTCATTGTTGATCTGCGGAGGCTCGATCTTGCGTGCTTCTTTCTTCTTCGAGTGTAAAGAAGTAGATGTTGCTTCCTCGCATCTAGTCTCATGTATAGCCTCTATTCCAGTAGGAGTATCAACAAGTGCACTAATCTCATCTCTAGCCTCATGCTAGCTAAAAGTGATAGACCATCTACTAAATTGCGCTCTATCAATATATGGATGTACTCTTCTTCCCAATACAAAAACTTGCATCCATTCTACTCCCTCCATTACACAATACATGCCTTCTATTTGTCAAAATATATATGTATCTAGACATGTTTTAGTATATAGGTACATCCATTTTTGGAAAAATGGAAGTCAAGTATTTTGGAACGGAGGGAGTACACAATAAAAAATTTAAGTTAGCACAACTAGTCTAATCCGAGAGCACAACCAAAGATTTGGTCGGGTTATTCCTCCTTTTGCCGACACGTGGGACATCCGGCATCCGTGTCGTGTCATGAAAGAAAATAGAGTGGTAGTTGAAGCCACGAGATGTGCATCTTGGGTTAAATCAGAAATAGAATCTTACTACTCTTGAGTAACTCCAAAAGCGGCCACCGAAGATCTTTATTGGATTTGTTTTTCATCACCAGACGCCGAGGTGAAAGATGTGCGAGTTCAAGGGTCCTCTTGCGTTTTCACTGACATATGGGGCCGCATGTGAGCAAACAGACTATGGGCTCCGCGCGTCCACTGGTTGGCTGAGAAGAGAGATAGAGGAGGGCTGAGCATGGACTGCAGGAAATTTGTTCTACGTACCTCGATATAGGCTCGATATAGTGGGGTGGCATGGGCCATAACTAGCATTCACGTCTAGCAGTACGGCACACGCCACCCACACGAGTCCCATCCGACACCAATTTTCTTGGAGTCCGTGCAACAACCATCTCTTCTCCCTCCTGTTTTCTCAGCCATCACGCGGTGGGTGGGGTGGGGGTTTTCTGATAGTCGGTTTTCTCAACTACGGTCCCACTTGTAAGTGAAAATGCAACACCGCACGCATTCCCGCTTGAGCGGCGTGCCGGACCAACCGTGTGGGGGTGCGACGCGAACGTGGCAGGCTTTTCCTTTTGAACTCGTAACTTGTAAAATTTGGTTCTGCTCCATGGCGCGACCGATAGATAGAAAATAACGATTTTGCCTAGAGTAATGAGAAGTTTGGTTCTGGCACCATTCATGCATGGGCGCGTCGGCTGGAGGCTTACGTCAAATTCGTCCGCAAGCTCCTTGACAACGGTGAACTTGTCGAGGAAACCGATGAGGACCTCGTCGAACAAGGAGACGAAGCTGTCGTCCAAGCGGCCCCTCGCCCTGGCGGCTTCAAGCAATACTACCTGGAGACGTTCCTTGGTGCCGGGCCGCAGCCGCATCGTGGACCATCCGGCATACCGCCGATGCTCGCGCTCATCGCCTCCATGAGTCTAGCTTAGCTTCTAGTCAATTGATCTTGCGATTCGAGTGATCACTCTTGCCCTTGGTTAGCGTGCGTAGGTGCCTAGGATTTCGTACTACTCCTCGGCCCTCTACTGCACGTGCCTTTGGCTATATGATAGGTGGGCCAGCCACCCCCTGGGCCCACGTGTCATTCACCCAAAGGCAGTTACCGTAAGTCAATGAAGCTGCGTCCCCCTCCATGCCTGTGCAGTATAGTCATCTCACCGGACCTCTAGTTGGGGCCAAACGAGAGAAGTTTCATGTTTACTGGTTTATTGGTCCCCTTTGCATTTTGCGCCAAGTTTTGACCTTCGATCTAACTAATAAAATGTTAATGCATGTAAACAAAAATGTTGTGTAAGTCACCTTATGAAAAACAAATAATCCCAAAACACTTAGGCATGGTGCATTAACTCCCTCCGTGTTTCTTATTTCGTGACATATCAACCAATGAGAGATGTGGGCCGTGCATGCTTTCAATGACTTGAGACTACCAAACATGACATGCAGTGTTTAGTTCATTGCATGTAATCCTATTAGTACTCTAGTTAGCAAAAAAACATTAAGTTCTCTCGTCGATAGGAATAAAAAACTGTCAGGACCCCGATCCTAAGTCACACCGATCTAGCATGTAACACATCATATCACTTTGCGGCCTCACGCACGGTATTCCCACGGGTGTCGCCTTACCATGGCCCGGGACCGTTTGCGCCTTTTGGCTCACGTATATGATAGTGTCGCTAGCCTCCATATGACAAAGAACCCGGGCCGACATGGCTAGTCGTGAACCCAAAGCGGCGCTAACCCATGGGGACAGGCATACATGAATCACATCGAGCATGTCGGTCATCAACGTATAAATTCGGGCTGTAGCACTGGGCTAACAGGACTCCGGTATCCCGGGCTGTAGCAGGCTAGGCAGGACTCCGAATAACACCGCGTGACATTTCCCCGAAGGGATAGACATAGGAACGAAGTGAAACACATGCCGCCGATCAAGTGTCCAAGCGGTAGTCTTTGGGCTAGCGGGACTCGGTGAACCGGGCTATAGCGGACTACTATCGCTCAGAAGCACGAGACTACATTTCTCCATATGAGAGGCTGCCAAGGATAAACAACTAGTTTGTCGGATCCCACACATACCAAGCATTTCAAACATACACACAATATGCTCAATATGTGTAGATACAACATGGCATCACAACATAACTCTCTGACTCAAATATTTATTCATTAGGCTCCGAGGAGCGAGATATTACAAACATGGGTCCCATGACCCAACACTCGTGAGCATACAAGTCAAAGCACAAGCGGAAGCTAAACATGTCTCGAGTACGCATAACTAAAAATGAAGAAGGCTGAGAAGCTCGACTATCTACCAGATCTGCCGAGGGCACAAGATCGTAGCCGAGGTAACAAGCTAACCGTCAAGTCCAAGCGGAACTACTAGCGAGACCGAAGTCTCTCGCAAAACGTAAAATAAGCAAACGTGAGTACAAACGCACTCAAAGAAGACTTACATCAGAACTAGCTACATATGCATCATTATAAAAAGGGGTGGTGGAGTTTGACCGCGGCAAGCCAGCTTTGACTCGGTGGCTATCCTGAACTACATAACGCAAGTAACTCTTTTGAGGTGGCGCATTACGAGTCCACATATTCACCATATCAATACCCCACTATGGACCCGCTCCGCCTCTCCCACGAGAACGCCATCCATAGCACTCACGCTTATCTTGCGCATTTTAGAGTGTCCACTTTCACTTGTCTATGAACTGATATAGGCAACCCAGAAGTCCTTCTCCGTGGACACGGCTATTCGAATAGATTATATTAACCTGCAGGGTGTACTTCTTCACACACGCTCTCACCACTTACCGCCGTTTACACGACATGTACTCGGCAACCTTCAAGCGGAAGCCCAACGTGGGTGTCGGCCACTGACCTACCTAAACACACAAGTCCCAAGTCCAGGTTGATTGCCTATTCGGGTTCCATCCGCAGGGAGTCCGCCGAGGTTTCCCATACAGCCCCGAACGATGTGTACAGGGTTCCCGAGACACCAAGCAGGCGAATCGGTACACCGGGCCACGGTGCCTACCGCAACACAACCCACCCCTATGGTCAGCTGCTATGCGTGCGGCCCCCAGCATGCTACAAACACCAGAAACTACTTGCAACTCCCGGAGTGAGGACAAGAGTGGTTAAGAATCCGAGAGGGTCCATTGGTTTCGGGCCCAATGCGTGGTAGTAACTGTTTCATGGATCACATACACAGATCTCAGTTCCTGAGGACGGCTGCAATGAGACAACCCACCATGTACTCCTACATGGCCTCTCACCTCTACCTTTACCAAATCGTGTTCACACACTTAGCTCACACACGCAGTAGGACATGTTCACAAAACCATTCCAATTCATTCCCGATGAATCAGACCTGACTCAACTCTAAGCGATGGCGGGCATGACAACAAGCATGAATGAGTAGGCACAACATGGCTCAAACAACTCCTACTCATGCTAGTGGGTTTCATCTAATTCTTGTGGAATGACAGTCATCACGAGAGGATAAAGGGGTTCAGCTACCGCAGCAAGTAACACATGAGTCGTTGTTGTCCTAATGCAGTAAAATAGAGCAGGAGGCGAGAGAGTGGGATTATATCGGAATGAACAAGGGGTTTTGCTTGCCCGGCACTTGAAGATAATATAGTTCTTCATCGGTGTCATCGAACAATCGTCGGAACGTCGTCTATCGAGAGGGGGCAATTACCGGCAACTAAGAAAGAACACAATCAATGCAATGCACATTCACATGAATGACATGTCATGTTTAAGGTACTGAATTCACCTAATGCAATGTCTAGCCAGGTTAATTGAAGTGGAATTCAAACAAGGTTAAACTCCAACTCCAAATGCTAGTTCATAATTTACCCTAATCATGATTCATCCTATTCAGTGAGGTTAACATGTTCAGACATGCATGATCATGGCATAAACAGATTCTTTATATTTTTCTGATCATTTTTCATATATAAATTATTTAATTTGGAGTTACAGATTAAAAGTTATGAATATTTGAAGTTTGGGGTATTTTCTGAAATTTCCTGAATAGGATTAAATCCAGAAAATACTTTATTACGTCGACCGACGTCGGTGTAATGACAATGAGTCAACAGGTGACGAGGTCAAACCTGACACATGGGACACATATGCCAGTGTCTCCGGCTGGTTTGTGTGGCTGACAGGTGGGACTGGTCAACGGCCACGTCAGCGGAGTCAATGCTGACGGGTGGGGTCGGTCAGAGTGTGATGGGGCCAGGTCAAACTGACCTGTGGGGCCGGCGGGGGTTAGTTTTATTTAAACAGGAACAAACCCGGCTTAATTAGGCAGTGGGGCCTGTATGTAAGTGGCTCTAGGGTTAATTAGTAGTGTCATTAGTGGCTAATGATGGGCCACGTAGACATCACGGAGAGGCGGCGGCGACCAAAACGACGGCGGCCTTGGCTCGGATTTGAGTTTTGGGCGGTGGTTTGGCGCGGAGGGCACAGGAGGAAGCCCGTGCCGTCTTGCGCATCTGGGAAGACCAATGGGAGGTGCGGGGGTGGCCGGCGTTCGCCGGAAGCGAGCTCGCGGCGGCGGCCGGAGCTCGGGCCTCAACGGGCATGGCGCTAGGGAGCTCGTGGGAAGGAGCTGGTGGTGGTGTTAGGCTCCTAGGAGCAAGATGAACTTCGGGGCAGTCGGGCGCAAACATTAGTGGTTGTAGCGGCGGCATGGCCGGCGGCAGGAGCTCTCGGGCACGGCGGGGAATGGAGCTAGAGTGTACAAACGCAAGGGGAGGAAGAGGGGTTTGGAGCAGGGGCTCACGGCGATGACGACGGGACGCTCGGCGAGGTCGGGGACGGTCCGGAGCCGACGAATTTGACGGTGATGGCCGGCGGTCCCGAGGTTGAAGAAAGCTTCGATGGCAGGGTTGCGGTGAAATCCGGCTTGCGTGGCTCGGTGGGGTTTCTGAGGACGGAGTGGCGGATCTTTGGGGCATGTTGGATGGGCGAGGAGGGCGGTGGCACGGCTATGGCGAAGCGGGCGGCGACAACAAGGGCGCGACGGCGGCTCTCTGCACGAGGCGCAGAGCAAGAGAGAGGAGGAGAGAGTGCAGGGGAGAGTGAGGGGGGTCGGGAGGCGCTGCATGCCTGTGGGAGATGTCCAGAGGCCGGGGAGGGTAGCGGCAAGCAGGAGGTGGCTGTCGGTGGCTGCATGGCTGGGGCGGCCACGCGCTCATCCTCTGGCAGAGGAGGAAGGCGACAGGTAGGAGGCGGTGGTGGGCTGGGCCACCACCGGGCCGTCGAGGAGGAGGGGGGAGAGAAGGCTGGGCTGGTGGGCTGCAGAGTAAGCTGTAAGGTACTCTCTCTCTCTTTTATTTCCATTTTCTATTTTCCGTAATTATGTTTGGCTTTAATAAAAATGCTGCATTTCCAAAAATCATGAAATCGGTCAATGTCACTGCTTGAATATTTCCAACAACAAACATTTCAGTTTGTGATTATTTGAGCATTTAAAATATTTTATAGTATTTAAATGCCCAAATGCAAATACCATATGAATTAATTCAAAAGTCCAAATGTCATGGAAAAATGTGCAACATCTCCGTTATCAAGTTTCAAAGATTTTTCCAAAAATGGTGAACATTTTTGAAGGCCATTTGAAATCACTGAAAAATATTTATGGTTGAGCCTATTTGAATTCCTTTAATGCTAGGGTTTAGGCAATCCCCATTTCAAATTTCATGAAAATTAAACATGATGCATGGATGCAATGCCACTAGCTACAAGCAAGCTCTCGGTTTGTGATAACTCACCCCCACTAAACAAGAATCTCGCCGAGATTCAAGACGTGAGGTAAGAGGAAAAAGGGGAGTCGCAAACTATCACAATCTTCATGATCCATTTGCCCTTCTCGAAGATATTGATTTACTCCATCATTTTGGTCTTGACGTCTTCGAGATCTTCACCCGACACAACAACGGAAAGAAAGGGGAAACCCTATATGATTCGATCTTCACGAAGATCAGGTAAACATGATCGACTCACGGACTGAGATGGTGACACACCTCGAGTTGAGACACAAAACACATCGAAAGGGATGGAAGAACAAACAACGGGGTTTGATTGGTGGCAACAATTCCACGCTTTGAAAGATGGTGGATGGTGTCAAGGTGGCGAGGAAATAATTGTCATGATTAAATAGCGGGGCACCTCAGGGGAGGTGATGCGAGGAACCATTCCCTTAAGTGGCAAAAAGAATTACTTTTGATACAAAGATCATTGAAACTCCTCATACCAGCCTAAGACAATTCACAACGATCGTTTGACGGAGTGCAAAGGAATGGTACACCCGGACTAGAATGGATGATGTGGACTACCTTGTTGAAGACAACGCAATGGATGATTTTTGCTTATCATCGGAGGTGGAGGGGACCCATGGTAAGTCCACTTTTGAGAATGATCCTAGACAAGAATTACTAAGAAGGCAGCCCATAGTGAAATGGCACACGGACGGTGTAAGTCCGAACGAAATACAACTGTTGGAATGTTCCAACCATCATATCTGCCTGAGATTCAGATCTGGTTGGTGTTAGGATATTCCAGACTCATCGAGTCTAGAAAAAAAATGAAAGTTTGCAACACAAATCGACGGAAAAATGTTGCGAGATTCTCGGAAATGAACTACGATAGCAAGCTCCAAAACATGAGCTGATTCTGCTACATACATGTGAACATAACGTTCAAGACAAGTATGACCACGTAGTAGTCTTATCATCAAACACTACCGAGTTCAGGTGGGGAACCATCATCGAGGATAACGAAGTCCTTGTATAAGCCGCGGTCTTAAGAAGGAACTTCTTCTCCTTGAACAAATCAATCAGTGGCTTGGTGTGCTATGGAATTCATATGGAATGAAGATGATCAGTCTATCAGACCATGGAATACTTCGCACATGCATGACTGAATTGGAATGATTCCAAAGGAAACAAAACAAACCTTTCCCGAATTCATGGCGGCAACTTACACCTAAAGCACATGAATTCGAGGAAGTCACTCTTTCCATCCAAGCATAGGCTTCATGAGCGGAACACGAAGAAATGCTTACACAAGTTTCCAACACTAGGTTGATGTTCAACATGACTCATGGGGGAGACAAATGCTGCTGATGGGCTCAACAACAACTCATCGGAATTTCCATATCACTGGACTTCCACCATCATGTGAACACGGTAATAGTATTGGTCAGACCAAAAGATGTAATGGTGTATGCCCGAGGGGTCAACCACGAGTAAGACAACATTACGAGCATCGTTGGTACTGATTTGATTTGACGATAGCCCACACTCAAATCAAAGAATTGATAAGACAGTAGGTCCAGCAACTGATCACAGGGACCAATCGATGAAGATATCATCTTTCTTAAACACACACTACGCAAGAATGTCCCTTTGGAACGAACTAGGTTAGGCAAACTTTTATCTTCCAACTCTCCAAGTTGTTGTCTAGCTTAACCAACTAGCCTGTGGATATCCAACACAGATTCTTGGGGAAAGGGTGGTTCACAAGAAACCAACTTGATCACGAGCTCAACATAACGGTCAGGGGACAACCTGGTAATACTTCCGAGAAGATATTCGGAAAATCACAAACCACCGATATGTTACTAAGCTCGAGAACAACCTTGCTTTTGAGGGCAAGACGATATGATCAAATGAGTGAGGACTTAATATAATCCTAACTCATCAATCGAAGTGTGCACCAAAAATAAGGACTAGGTAGTACGATTAATCTTAGGATGATGATATAATAACCAACACGCTAAGAGTGAGGATATTTTCCACTAGCTGCCAAGCAACGAGTTGCTCGGAGTATTGATTTCACACATCACAATTCACTCGTCGGCATTCCGGTTTCAACAACTCGGAACCGAGGAATGAATAATGATGGCGAGAAGTATCACTGCATCAAGAATTCATAAGAGAAGGTGCAATTCTCATGACATTCTTGACATAAGATGGTAACACTCTAGGTGGAACAGCATCAAAAGCTGAATTGGCATTTTGATCTGCGGGATACAACTACTTTGACCCAATCCTGGAAATGGATGGGGTACTGGAGTTTGTTTCTCCTAGTCATTCCAGAACAGAATGGCTTGACGGACCACAAGGATGATAGACATCGATAAACACGATCGCACACATACCCTTGACTATCAATTGATAGACGAGAGTCAGAATACAACTAAAGAGGGACAACTCAAGAAACATATAATTTTCTGAGTTGTGGATGCATAGATTAGTACGTCGAGCAAAGCTCAACATTTCTTCCGGATAATCCATGCAGAGAAGGTAGAACTGGCAGATTCACAATTATGAATGGAGAACTCTTGAAGAGTACTCGATTGTGATCTTTTAGTTCAAAGAACTTCTGCCTTAACTAGTTCATGGTATTTGGAAGAAGGAAATGCTACGAACCTCGAGGACTATCACAAAGTTACTAATATCCTAAAGGAACTAGCAATTACTAACAACATGAAGTAGGGTGAATCTCGGGTTCAAGAACCCAGGAGTAGAATGCCTACTAACTAATAACATCACGGGATGCTTTCAGGAATAATGGCCAGAATCATCACACTGGGGATACAAAAGCATTGCTAAATTGCTAGGTGACTTTCTAAACAACTAGGTTCATAATAATAGCTCCAACATATATGTCGAGCAATGGAGTACCTCGACTGACTGGTTGGTGTGCTTAATCCGCCCAAAAGGACATCGGAAACGGAAGAAGGGATTTGCAAATGCATTAGACTATTTAGAGACCTGGGATGACTCGGACAGCATAACGGCTGTAAATGCTCAAAATGATTTGAGACATCCTGCAAAGATGGTGGCATAACCACTCAACATCACAATATCAAGGTTCCGAGATCAACAATTATCATATAGAATTAGTAGAAGCTGAACTGGGCTTGAAACCAGCAATCTTATAAGTCTATGGGTTAGTAACACGTCATCCTGATAGATAGATGGGAAGCTTAGTTCTTAACCCCGTAGAAGAGAAGAGGATGACTCAGATCAGAAGGCCATGAGATATAAGGAGTAAAAATAGCCTTACGTTCCCTTCCACAATCAATTCCCTTATATAACTAAAGCATTTCTAGACACAACTTCGACCAGTTTGGCTTGGTAATCCTACGGGCGATCGGGGCTCGATACCAACGCTGTCAGACCCGATCCTAAGTCACACCGATCTAGCATGTAACACATCATATCACTTTGCGGCCTCACGACGGTATTCCCACGGTGTCGCCTTACCATGGCCCGGACCGTTTATGCGTCTTTTGGCTCACGTATATGATAGTGTCGCTAGCCTCCATATGACAAAGAACCCGGGCCGACATGGCTAGTCATGAACCCAAAGCGGCGCTAACCCATGGGGACAGGCATACATGAATCACATCGAGCATGTCGGTCATCAACGTATAAATTCGGGCTGTAACCTTTGGGCTGAGGACTCCGGTATCCCGGGCTGTAAGAGCTAGGCAGGACTCGAATAACACCGCGTGACATTTCCCGAAGGGACAGACATAGGAACGAAGTGAAACACATGCCGGCCCGATCAAGTGTCCAAGCGGTAGTCTTTGGGCTAGCAGGACTCGGTGAACCGGCAGAAGCGGACTACTATCGCTCGAGCACGAGACTACATTTCCCCATATGAGAGGCTGCCAAGGATAAACAACTAGTTTGTCGGATCCCACACATACCAAGCATTTCAAACATACACACAATATGCTCAATATGTGTAGATACAACATGGCATCACAACATAACTCTACGACTCAAATATTTATTCATTAGGCTCCGAGGAGCGAGATATTACAAACATGGGTCCCATGACCCAACACTCGTGAGCATACAAGTCAAAGCACAAGCGGAAGCTAAACATGTCCGAGTACGCACAACTAAAAATGAAGAAGGCCGAGAAGCCCGACTATCTACCAGATCCCGCCGAGGGCACAAGATCGTAGCCGAGGTAACAAGCTAACCGTCAAGTCCAAGCGGAACTACTAGCGAGACTGAAGTCTCTCGCAAAACGTAAAATAAGCAAACGTGAGTACAAACGCGTACTCAGCAAGACTTACATCGTAACTAGCTACATATGCATCATTATCAAAAGGGGCGGTGGAGTTTGTTGCAGACAAGCCAGCTTTGACTCGGTGGCTATCCTGAACTACATTGCAAGTAACTCTTTTGAGGTGGCTCACACGAGTCCACATATTCACCATATCAATACCCCACTATGGACCCGCTCCCGTCTCCCTACGAGAACGCCATCCATAGCACTCACGCTTATCTTGCATTTTAGAGTATCCACTTTCACTTGTCTATGAACTGATATAGGCAACCCAGAAGTCCTTCTCCGTGGACACGACTATTCGAATAGATCATATTAACCTGCAGGGTGTACTTCTTCACACACGCTCACCACTTACCGCCGTTTACACGACATGTACTCGGCAACCTTCAAGCGGAAGCCCAACGTGGGTGTCGGCCACAGCCTACCTAAACACACAAGTCCCAAGTCTAGGTTGATCGCCTATTCGGGTTTCATCCACAGGGAGTCTGGCCGAGGTTTCCCATACGGCCCCGAACGATGTGTACAGGGTTCCCGAGACACCAAACGGGCGAATCGGTACACCGGGCCATGGTGCCTACCGCAACACAACCCACCCCTATGGTCGGCGCTATGCGGCCCCAAAGATGCTACAAACACCGTAAACTACTTCCAACTCCTGACCGAGGACAAGAGTGGTTAAGAAGCCGAGAGGGTCCATTGGTTTCGGGCCCAATGCGTGGTAGTAACTGCTTTCATGGATCACATACACAGATCTCAGTTCCTGAGGACGGCTGCAATGAGACAACCCACTATGTACTCCTACATGGCCTCTCACCGCTACCTTTACCAAATCGTGTTCACACACTTAGCTCACACACGCAGTAGGACATGTTCACACAACCATTCCAATTCATTCCCGATGAATCGGACTGACTCAACTCTAAGCAAGAGTGGTGCATGACAACAAGCATAAATGAGTAGGCACAACATGGCTCAAACAACTCCTACTCATGCTAGTGGGTTTCATCTAATTACTGTGGAATGACAGGTCATGGAGAGGATAAAGGGGTTCAGCTACCGCAGCAAGTAACACATGAGTCGTTGTTGTCCTAATGCAGTAAAATAGAGCAGGAGCGAGAGAGTGGGATTATATCGGAATGAACAAGGGGGTTTTGCTTGCTTGGCACTTCTGAAGATAATATAGTTCTTCATCGGTGTCATCGAACAATCGTCGGAACGTCGTCTATCGAGAGGGGGCAATTACCGGCAACTAAGAAAGAACACAATCAATGCAATGCACATTCACATGAATGACATGTCATGTTTAAGGTACTGAATTCACCTAATGCAATGTCTAGCCAGGTTAATTGAAGTGGAATTCAAACAAGGTTAAACTCCAACTCCAAATGCTAGTTCATAATTTAGCCGAATCATGATTCATCCTATTCAGTGAGGTTAACTTGTTCAGACATGCATGATCATGGCATAAACAGATTCTTCATATTTTTCTGATCATTTTTCATATATAAATTATTTAATTTGGAGTTACAGATTAAAAGTTATGAATATTTGAAGTTTGGGGTATTTTCTGAAATTTCTGAATAGGATTAAATCCAGAAAATACTTTATTGCCACCGACGTCGCAGTGACGCCAATGAGTCAACAGGTATGCTGTGGTCAAACCTGACTGTGGGACCCATATGCCGTTGTCTCAGGCTGGTTTGTGGCATGTGTGGGACTGGTCAACGGCCACGTCAGCGGAGTCAATGCTGACGGGTGGGGTCGGTCAGAGTGTGATGGGGCCAAGTCAAACTAACCTGTGGGGCCGGCGGGGGTTAGTTTTATTTAAACAGGAACAAACTCGGCTTAATTAGGCAGTGGGGCCCTTATGTAAGTGGCTCTAGGGTTAATTAGTAGTGTCATTAGTGGCTAATGATGGGCCACGTAGACATCGCCGGAGACTGGCCGGCGGCGACCAAAACGACGGCGCTGCTCGGATTTGAGTTTCGGGCGGTGGTTTGGCGCCATGGAGGGCACCAGGAGGAAGCCCGTGCCCGTGCGCATCTGGGAAGACCAACGGGAGGTGCGGGGGTGGCCGGCGTTCGCCGGAAGCGAGCTCGCGGCGGCGGCCGGAGCTCGGGCCTCAACGGGCATGGCGCTAGGGAGCTCGTGGGAAGGAGCTGGTGGTGGTGTTAGGCTCCTAGGAGCAAGATGAACTCGGGGCAACGGTCAGGCGCAAACTTCAGTGGTTGTAGCGGCGGCGGCGGCATGGCCGGCGGCAGGAGCTCTCGGGCACGGCGGGGAATGGAGCTAGAGTGGACAAACGCAAGGGGAGGAAGAGGGGTTTGGAGCAGGGGCTCACGGCGATGACAGGGGACGCTTCGGCGAGGTCGGGACGGTCCGGAGCCGACGAATTTGACGGTGATGGCCGGCGGTCCCGAGGTTGAAGAAAGCATCGATGGCGGGTTGCGGTGAAATCCGGCTTGCGTGGCTCGGTGGGGTTGACGGGACGGAGTGGCGGATCTTTGGGGCATGTTGGATGGGCGAGGGAGGGCGGTGGCACGGCTATGGCGAAGCGGCGGCGACGGCTCTCGGGCACGAGGCGCAGAGCGAGAGAGAGGAGGAGAGTGCACGGGGAGAGAGAGGGGTCGGGAGGCGCGTGGCCTGTGGGAGATGTCCAGGCGTCGGGGAGGGTAGCGGCAAGCAGGAGGTGGCCGTCGGTGGCCGTCTGTGGCTGGCCACGCTCATCCTCTGGCAGAGGAGGAAGGCTGACAGTAGGAGGCGGTGGTGGGCTGGGCCACCAGTGGGCCGTCGAGGAGGAGGGGGGAGAGAAGGTGGGCGGTGGGCTCTTGTGAGTAAGCCCGGGTAAGGTACTCTCTCTCTCTTTTATTTCCATTTTCTATTTTACGTAATTATGTTTGGCTTTAATAAAAATGCTGCATTTCCAAAAATCATGAAACCGGTCAATGTCACTGTTTGGAATATTTCCAACAACAAACATTTCAGTTTGTGATTATTTGAGCATTTAAAATATTTTATAGTATTAAAATGCCCAAATGCAAATACCATATGAATTAATTCAAAAGTCCAAATGTCATGGAAAAATGTGCAACATCTTTGGTTACTGTTTCCAGCATTTTTCCAAAAATGGTGAACATTTTTGAAGGCCATTTGAAATCACTGAAAAATATTTATGGTTGAGCCTATTTGAATTCCTTTAATGCTAGGGTTTAGGCAATCCCCATTTCAAATTTCATGAAAATTAAACATGATGCATGGATGCAATGCCACTAGCTACAAGCAAGCTCTAGGGCTGTGACAAAAACCATGTATTTATTTACAGAGGGAGTAGTACTAGATATTGCTAGTCAAATACTACAAAAATCCAGATGGACATGGTAGTACTCCTAATTCCAGACGGTGGTGCTACTAGTACTAGTAGTAGTACTACCAATGTAGTAGTAGGAGTACTAGCACTGTACTACCCATTGGTCAAATTATTACGTGTTGCTCCTCACAGTGAAGTGACAAGACCCTGCACCGGAGATGACACCTGAGTATAGGCGCCGTGTTCGGCATACCATAGTCAGCCTCACCGTCTGCAGTCACTATCATAATGGCTGTAGAGCTAGCCTGCTTACAACTAGCCCTGTTTGACATAATTTCCCGTGCGTAGATGCCCGTGCATTGCACGGAACACCAAGATTGGGGTTGGACGGCTTCAGCAGCGGCCATCGCGCCAAATTTTTCCACGGCCTTGGAACAAGTGTTGATTGTGAGAGACAAGAAGTTGTTTGTAAATAGGGAACAAGTGCGTCCATCTTTTTGCAAAAATGGAGAAGCTTGGTTTGTATGCATCAGATCTAGATCCGACGGCTATTGGTGAAAGATGGGAGGTACAACATCATCACCAACTCAGGACCTGTTTGACACGACAATATTACAAGTTTCAAACTGATATTACAAATGTTAGGAGTAATGTTGCACCTACTAAGAGGGAATTACTAGGAAGTTTATGTAAGAACTGTCATTACTTTAGGCGGATGCAGCATTATCGTACAAACTAAAATCCACTGCCCTGAAAAGTCACTAATGGGCAAATAAGTTTTTGAGTCCCTGGCCACTTTATGTTTCAGAAACAAATTCAGCTTCTGCGGAGACTTTGTCATTTAGACTTAGACGCTTGCAGTGATCAGCACGCCATTCATTGTTTTTTTTGACAGGAAGACTGTAAGGTAACACCCTACAGTATAATTGGTGCAACAACCCCAAATTGCAAGTACCATGCCTTGAACCTGGGTGGGTGGGAATGCATCAGCCCCTTCCCACCACTAGGCTATGCCTTAGTCTGCTATCGCCATTCATTGTTGCGCCAGAGAATGCCAAAACCTCATTACCTTGAGCACACTTGCCTCCAGAACAAAGAACCTGGCCAACTTAATCTCAGATGTGCTGCCTCGGTAGTCGATCAAATCAATTTCTGTAAGATGGAGATCAAGGCATTCGATGAGATTGTTATAGTGCAGCACATTTTTCAATTTCGGTCTTTTTATCCGCAAAAGAAGAGAACATATTAGAGCAGCTGGCTGCATAAGATTGCCGTGTCATCAAGAGGTACCAATATCATTCGCTCATACGATAGGGTTGGCTGGCTAGTGATATTTTATCACTCTCTCTCTCTCTCTCTCTCTCTCTCTCTCTCTCTCTCTCTCTATCTGTTTACTCTCATTTAACTATGGGCACGTGAAGAGCTTGGGCATTTTTTTCCTACCACTATGTGGCCGATGCCATATATCTCAAAAGTATGCCACATAATACGCATCGATGTCAAATCAAAAGATTTTGGCACCGCTCTCGCGATGTGAGAGAGTTGGCACCGCTGTGCACCCAGACCCACATGTATAAACAAATCAATCAAACCAACTACACCAGCCTCTCACTCTCCCAAACAAGTGTTTTTTTATTGCCTCAGTCATCTCTCTCTTCCATGCAGTGTTTTTTCATTGAGTGAGTTAATTTGGCACCGGAGCAAAGTAGGTGATCCAGATTGGGGAATACTACCTCGTATTTAGTATAAAATTTTGACCATAGATTTACCTAAGAAAATGCCAATGCAAGTCACAAATTACACCATTTGAAATTATGTTCAAATGTGAATCCAACGATATAGTACTTAGTGACATGCATTAACATTTTGTCAGTTAAATCTATGGTCAAATTTTGATACTACAAAATTGGAAGAGTAAACCAGGATGGAGGTAGTACTTGCTCTTAGGGTAACCATAGAGTTCTTGGAGTAGTCTAAGTTACTTTCCACTATGACTAGCCTAGGCTACTATAGTAGTCTGACATAAAAATGATGCAGTGATCATGTGAGAAAAAATACTAAAAACATTTCTTTCGTGCAGTGCGTAGATGCAGTTTTGAACACTGCACTTGTCATCGTAATTTGGGAAAATTACGAAAAAATTGAGCTACGTTGTGATTACTGTTTACTTATAGGAAAGAAGTTTCACCTCGATGAGTAGCTTCTCCATGAACGAAAAGCATGTAAGGAATCCACCAACTTGATCCAGATTGGGGCCGATAGATTTTAGTGCTAAGATCTTCACTGTGGGCATGGACTGGGTCAAGCTTGTGGGAATCATTTTCTGGAAGACAATCGTAAATACATCAAGAAGAAATTTTAAAAATGTGAATTTCAAGAAGACGGAAAAGAAGATGAGTGCTGTACCTGAACGATTACGAATCCAATAAAGAGTTTGGAGAATTTGACAGACGGGTACACCAACACTGTCAATTTCGGCCCGTCAATGACCCTGATTTTTGTTGGACCTTCTAGATCCGATAGAAGCAATCTCTCAAGGAAAGGCGCATTCTCAATGACCATAACATGGAACAGCTGGAGTGATCTCTTCCCAATTGATGTCTTGTTGTGGGGCCAGCAAGACATATAAATCCATCGGAGATTCGTTGAGGCGATGTGGAGGCTAATGAACCCGTGGATCTGCTCAAGACGAAGGTACTCGAGCACAGTACAGCTGCGGAGCAGGTGCTCCATAGCCTTCTTCGAGATGACAACGTCGAAGAGGTCGAGCTGCTTGAGTTGAGGGAGAAGAAGGGCGAGCGCGGCATTAATCTGGGGAAGATAGCAGGAGCTGAAGCTGGCGCGGCGTAGCGTTGGCGTGAGGCGGAGCGCAGACGACGGCAGAGAGCGACATCGTCCAGCTTCAAAGCTGAGCTCCTCGAGCTGATCTAGGGCGGGGGATAAGAACCACTCGTCGAACTTGGGTTGGATCTTGCAGTTGGTACTCAAACATGCGGATGTCAAGGCGTCTGGCCGGCCCAGGCTGCGATGAAAGGATCTTGGAGACTGCGGCCATGCGTTTGCAATCCCCGTCGCAGAGGCAGCTGTCGACAGTGAGGTTGAGGGGGACGCAGCACCAGAGGGGGCACCACCGCCGGGAGAGCAGGGCGGTCCACACGGCAGATTTGGTGGGGAGGAGGCCGATGATGACGAGCAGCATGTCGTCGGGGAGGCTGCTGATGAAGTCCAGGCTCGCCGGATGCGGTTTTGGCTCGAGCCGCCTCCGCTTGTTGGCTGCCTCGCCGTCCATCTCAACCGGCGGCGACGCTGGTGTACACGTGTGCTGGTGTGTGTTGTGTGCTGGGTTTGTCGCGAAAAGGCCCTTCGCATGCATGCCACCGCGCAGTGGTGAATTGTGCGCGAAAAGGCCCTTCGCGCAAAGAAGTTTGTCCTCAATGCGCCCTCAATTTACTAGCGTGTGGGGTGCTACCCCAAGTGGTTTCAACTTCGTTTACTTCACCGCGTGTCAAATGGGCCTCTATTTTACTTATTTTCACCCACTGCCACGTGGGCCAGCACACGAAGATCTGAGAACACGAAATGACAAGGCAGCATGTCGATTGGTTGACGGTCAACTAAACAATATACGGAGCTATACGCTGACATAGTGAGCGTATAATCCGTCGGTATAGAAAGTTCGAGTGAGAGGGGAGGCCCGTGAGAGATAGCAGAGAGAGAGAAAGAGCTACTCCCTCCGTTCGATAAGGTAGTTCCAACATTTTTTTTAAGTCAAACTTTTGAAACTTTGACCAAGTTTATAAAGAAATTACTTATATCTACAATACCAAAGATAAATGATAGTATGAAGTAAGTACATGTTGTGATGAATCTAATGATCGTTCCAAATGTAAATGTTTTTCTCCACATATAACTGGTCAAACTTTTCTGAGGTTTGACTTTTCAAAACATCCATATGCTTATGGACGTGACAGAGTCCCTAACCAGAGAGAGAGAGAGAGAGAGAGTGAAAAAAGTGTGTGTGTGTGTGAAAGAGACATGGACAACACACGATAAAAGTAGAGAAAAAGTGTGCGTGTCTTATGCAAACATATGACACATGCATCTTCGACAACAGAGGCAAGGTGAGGAGATAGTGTGTGGTTGTTCGGAACCGAGAGAGCAAGACCCCTAGCACGTGGACAAGAGGGGTCTGACAAACAAGGGAGAGAGGTCGAGGGAGACGTACGGAGAAAATGCAGACATGGGGAGGAGAGAGTGTATGTTTGTCATAGAGAGATCCCCTAGAGATCGTGATGGGATTATTTGGGTGGGAGATCGAGTGACAAGGTGTGTGCGCGATAGAAGATGCCCCGAGAGATATCGAGATAGACGTATGGATGGAAGGAGACAATACGTGTGTTCCTTATGGCTAGTAAGAGATAATCATACTTAGGAGGGGGGGGGAGTGCTTGCGCCTATGGCCCTGTTTGGATACTCTAACTCAGTTAGAGGTTAAAGTTAGATTCTAACCCTGAACTAACCCTGAACTAACTCTAAGTAAAGAGGTGTTTGGATGGCAGGGTTAGATGGAGCGCGGATACGGCGAGGCACCTTCACGGGCGGTGCGAGAGGGAGGGAGGGAGAGGACGAGAAGCTTCGAGGAAGTGGGGAGGGATCTGCTGCAGAGAGAGCGAGAGAAAAAAGTCTTTATTAGTGGTCCCGAGAAGAACTAACCCAAATAAGCACCTCTTGGATGGGTTAGTTTTTTTGGATGGGTTAGATGCATCTAACCCAAACTAACCCTCCTGTTTGGATCTTTTTGGGTTAGTTGACTCCAAACTAACCCAAACTAACTCTAACCCATGGATCCAAACAGAGCCTATGATGGAGTGAGGGATTATGGTACTTAGGGGGGTGCCTGTCACATGGAGAGAGAACAAGGGCGGAGAGTGTTGGATGGGTTTATATGTATAGCGCGAGCGAGACACGTGTATGTTTGAACCAGGGAGATATAAGGCAAGTTTGGCTTGCGTCCTGAGCAACTTTTGCCTGGCCTGGGGTTGTGGCTGGATTTCATGCACGCTTGTTTGGTTGCTACCCTGTGAAAAAGAAAGCCCGCCTGGCATGGGTTCCCTTGCACTTTAATTAGCCTGGCTGAACTCCAGACACTGCAAGTAGCTTTGGCCCGGCGATCGATTAACGCTGGCCGTGCCTGGTCGTGCGGCCACGAGGCTAATAGCAACATGGATGGATATTAGCATTACATAATTGATGCATGGATTGATTGATGGGATGTTGATGCTTTGCCTGGCCCAAGCATGAACCAAACGCTTCAGCACCACACAAGCCTGGCCAGGCAAAAATATTTTACATTTCACGTCCACACCAGGCAGTACCGGCCATCAAGGCATGAGGGTCAGGTCATGAACCAAACTGACCAATAAAGTTTGAGAGAGATTGAGGAGCCCCGATAAGGCTGAGTGGTGTGTCAGATTGCTGAGAGGGGGAAAGATATATTCCATCCGCTCGATAATGCAAAGGTATGTAAATTTTTAGAAGTCAAACTTTGGAAACTTTGATCAGGTTTACGCAAATGTTATTTATATCTACAATACCAAAGATACATCATACAAAACTACATCTCATGGTGAATCTAATGGTATACGTTTGCCGTACTAGATGTAATTCTTTTTCTCCACGTACATGGTCAAACTTTGTGATGTTTGAATTTTCAATAAATCTATATGCTATGGACCGAGGAGAGTGCCTCGGTCGAGACAGATCAAGTGCGTGTGAAGGAGAATGAGTAAGTGTGTAAAAAGAGTATGTGTGTGAAATAGAAAGTGACAACAAATGATAAATTAGAGAGAGAGTGCGTTTTTTCGTTTCTTATGCGAACATATCACGCATGCATCTCCGAGATGGAAAAGCGAGGCGAGGAGATACACGAAGATAGCTAGTGTGTGATTGTTTGCAATGGAGAGAGACACCCCTGTAGCACATGTCCAATAGAGGTCTGGCCAACAAGGAAAAAAGGTCGAGAGGGACACATGGATGGCATGGACGCATGGGGAGGGAGAGAGGGTGTGTTTGTGATAGAGAGATCCCCTCGAGATCGTGAGGGGACTATATGGGCGGGAGATCGAGGGAGTGCGTGCGCGATAGAAAGATGCCCTGAGAGAAATCGATATAGACCATGCACATGTTTGTGATGGAGACTAATATTAGCTAGTCATATACATATAGGGGGGACTGCGTGTGCCTACAATTGAGTGAGAGACCATCATACTTGGCTAGCTGGGCATGAGATTGTGTGTGTGCGTGTGAGATGGAGAGAGAACGAGGGAGAGAGATAGAGTTTTAGATGGGCCTATCGAGTGCGAGTGAGATATGCATGTGTATGTGTGACCCAGGTGGATAGAGAGTTTGAGAGAGGGGGGGAGAGCTCTGAGACGACATAGTGGTGCGTGAGAGAGTTACAGGCAAAGAGCCAAGGAATTTGTGTGTGTACGATGAGTGCACCCAAGATATCTAGCTTGGACTAGATAGAGTATCATACATAGTGTGCGAGAGAGACCTATAGATGGTGTATATATGCATGCGAACTAGAAAGACCCCCCTCCCAACACACATAAAGAGAGAGAGAGAGAGAGAGAGAGAGAGAGAGAGATGGAGAGAAAGGGAGAGGGACCAACAAGATTTTTGTCTCAGATATGCAAGCATGTAATTGAAGATTTTCGGTGAGAGAGAGAGAGAGAGAGAGAGAGAGAGAGAGAGAGAGAGAGAGAGAGAGAGAGAGAGAGAGAGAGAGAGAACAGGAGTGCGGGAGAAGGGGAGGTCGCGTTTTATGCATCAAAGACTGATATAAACCATGTTTCGATATAAACTTGCATTCAAATATTTAAATTGGAGAACATGTTGTCTACAATCCACACATGAACAGATATATGTGTATATCAAACAAGTTCATTAACTTGACTTTCAACATGTTCATGGAGTACTATAATACTGTACAACATGCTACTCGATTGAGGTGTTCAATTTTGGATTTAGTTCACTATTTTGACCTACTTAACGAGCTATTTCATTGAATCGAGATATTTCATTTTGGGTTTGATTCACGTTTTTGAGTGGGTCAACTATTTGTCATATATTAAATCGTTAGCAACGAGCATGTAAAAACACATTACTCCCGAGCATCATATCCATCTAAAAAAGAAGTGGCAAGCTAATATTTCAAAATTTGATTCGAATCGACTTGGTAAGGTAGACGTGGATGCTCGTTCTCCCAAAATTTGAACGAACCGTTAAACATCCTCTCTGCTTGGTGGAATTCGCCCGAGCAAATAAATGGGAGACGCGAAATTACCGTCCTATGTGGGACACGCATCAATTGGCCTGTTGTACATCGAGGGTAGGTTCGTAACTTCATCCAAGCGCGTCTTCTCCTCGTCCGAAATGACATGTGCCGAATAATTCATAAACCATGGTCGGCAAAACACGTTCTCCTCGCCCGAAATAGCTTGCGCCCACTATTTGAAAACACGCACTCCTCGCCCAAAATCGTTCGCACCCACTATAGTTCAAAACACGCCCTCCTGCTCAAATCGCTCCCGCCCACTATTTGGGGAGAAGCAAAGTTACTCTACTATCCCCGACCCTCAGTACACAGACCCAAGCCGAGAAGCCTATAGGCAAGGGTAGAACTGTAACTCCCCTCACATTTCAGACAAATGCGTCTGTAAGACATGGTTCCACTCCCCTCCCAATTCCCCCCAGCCCCCCCACCCTGCCCCCCCCCCCCATTCATACCTCGTGGGCGCCAAATCACCTTCTCCCCGGGAAGCTCCCTTCTCCCGAGCCGGAAACCTCAGCCCCACCTCCATGGCGCCCCCCACCGCACCAATTTCACAGTCGCCCTCCTCCCTAATGCCGGAGACACTGTCCATTCGCCGTCGTGCGCTGGGCCGTGTGCCTCTTACTCCATGCTGCTGGTGATGCCTCGACGACGGCCGTGTGAACCGTACCGGAGCCGATTCACCCCCACCATTGTTCACGGTGCCGGAGCGGCTCCAACTTTGGGTCCGTCCAGAGTCTTGGCGCTGCTTCCGCGTAGCCGTCGACCGTCGCGACATTGCTCTTTCCCTGCCGCCGGTCACCACCGCAACCGCGCTGGCCTCACCGACTCGGCAGCCGGACCTGCCTACTTCACCATGCCGCCAGATAGGTCGCACCCTCATCTCAAATCACTTTATTTAGGCGTCAGTTCTCTGAAATTTTATTCTGGGCCAATCGATTCCCAATGGGAAGCAGCACCCCTCGAGGCGGCAGAGCTCCTAGGCTGCCGGTTGGCTGGTGTCTAACGTAAGGGTGCGGGGACGCAAGTTCTTGTGAAGCAGCACTTAGATGGCTATCTTTAGAGTTGCGTGGGTTGAAGGTCTTGCCGCCACGGATCTGGATAATGACGGGAGTCTTTGTGGATTGTCCCGGGCGGTGTAACCACAGCGATGCGATGGGGGCGAGGCGGGGGTTTGGCGGGGCCACGGACGGCGGAGGCGAGCTGCGCTGCCGTTGGTCCACGCTCTTCGGGAAGATTCTGAACAGTGTCAGCCGGGAGGCACAAGACGACCATTAAGCCATCCGGCGTAGATCGGACAGTACCAAAATAAAATAAAATCGTGTGACCCCAATTTAGTCTTCAGTCAACAAATGTGTGACCCCTCTTGTACCTTGTTGTTGATCTCTTAGTGTATTTCTTCAGATCAAAGAGATATGTCGTTCTTAACATTATGCGTTATCTACATCTTCAGACACACCGTCTTCCGACTCACCGCAGCTGCTCCAACAAGGGAAGCATACACCAGAAGAGAGATATAGTTCCAACTCAATAGTTCCCTGCGTCGAATGCGCATGCCCGACATGGACAGCCACAACAACTGCAGGGCCATCGACAAGTCAGCGCATGATGCCCACTCCTATGGATGGCAGCCAGATAGGTTGTGCCCTCATCTTACTTGTGTGAACATTTATGGCTTTGTTATTCATCTAAGCATGGAAAATAGATCATCACATTTCACTGTATATTCATGCTGATCTCTTACGGGTCTTGTTCAGGAGTTCACGTTGTTCCATAGTTCAGCTAAGATACTTGTCCTTTAGGTAACGCTGTTCCATAGTTATCATCCGTCAGCCAATGCTATCCCATAGGCTGGTGATTATAGTATTATACCACTTCTAGTATTACCTATGTTGTTCTTTAATACTTGTGTGTGCCATCTAGTTAATCTCGAGTACAAACGATACATATTCTAGCTTTCATCTGTGTTCTCCCTTTAGTTTATGAGACTGTTGTCGCTAGTTAACCCCAGTCCTATTATTTATGTCGTCTCCTCTGAGGCATTCATTACATAAATCTAACTACTAGTTGTCTTCCATGCATGTCGATATAATTGCACACACTGATATATCCACAAGAACCTCACGGAGCAATGTAAAGGCCAATAAACTTGATGTCAATGATACCCAATATGATGGAACATGTAAAAGCAGTTCTTCAGAAGACTTGTAGAAAGATGATGAATCCTCTTCACCCCACAAGGTCCTTGCTCTAACTTGGCCTGTGATATGGGTACAACATGCATATAATGTCCTGGAGTGTATCTACACTATTGCAACGCCATGTGCTTAGCATGCTGATCATTCATGTAAATATGTCATGCCTTCCTATTTTTTCAGTACCTATTCCATTCATGATAACATGTTTTCAAATTCAAGTACTGTCATTCTACTCTATCGCAATGCCATCTGCTTAATTTGGACATCATGCTTCTGAATATCTTATGCATTGTTATTCATCTGTATGTACTTCATCTGTCTGCCATACCATGTTTTTTCACATTGAAGTGTTGTTCTAGTGCTCTGTTGCAATGCCATCTTATTTTCCCAATCATACACGTGTATGTTGCCTTAGTTATTTCTGTACGTATTCCGCTAGCATATAGTTTTACATTCAACTAGTGTTTTTTTTGCTGTGTTGTACTGTCATATCCCTAGCTCTTACACAATACTCCCTCCGTCCGGATTACATGTTGCCGAAATGGATAAAAAGGATGTATCTAGAACTGAAATACGCCTAGACCCATCCATTTTGTTTCCGGATGGAGGGAATACATGTCAATATGTCATGCCTTTCTATTCTTCAGTACCTATTCCATCTCTCTGCTGTCGCATGTTTTTTAATTAAAGCACCATTCTTCTATACAAGGCATGCAAGGGGAAGACGACTATGTTAGAATCTGAAGGGTTACAAACAAGGCCTTTGCAAAAGATCCAAACACCAGGAGATAATAAACCAACTCCAGCTTTTTATAGAATCTTGCTCCAAAGACAGAGAAACCCAACTCCTACTGATAATAAGCAGATTCCAGTGGCCAAAGAACTAGTCCGCCCTAGTCCAGCAAAAATATGTCAACTCAATTCTAAGAAGCGTGTGCGTATCCTTGCATCATGAAATTTTATAGCATGTTGATCATATTTTCTACATGTTTCTTACCCATCTCTCTTTTAGAAAATAAGCTTAACAGATAGAAGAATTTCTGCAATGGTATCGTTTATGAGGAAAGATTCTTGTAGGAATTCTCTGTGCTCCAATGTAGATGTAAGTACCTATTGTATATCACTATATTTTTACATCAGCATGTATTTTGTTAATCGGCGGGAATCCAACCTTTATCTGATCTAAATTTAGTTGTAGCAAAATGTATGATTAAAGGCCACAATGTTAATTTTTGTAAGGAAAACTGTCTGGTAGTTTTGCATTCTGAGCTGCATGAGTGTACTATCTCATATCAGTGGGTTTGAATACTTTGGTTCTGCAGTGGGTTTTTTAGTGTTTTTTTTACTGTGTTGTCCTGTCGTATCCCTAGATCTTACATCATACTCCCTCCGTCCGGATTAAATGTCACAGAAATGGATAAAACTGGATGTATCTAGAACTGAAATACGCCTAGACCTATCCATTTATTTCCGGATGGAGGGAATACATGTCAATATGTCATGCCTTTCTATTCTTCAGTACCTATTCCATCTCTGCTGTAGAATGTTTTATAACTGAATCACCATTCTTCTATATAAGGCATGCAAGGGGAAGATGGCTATGTTAGAATCTGAAGGGTTACAAACCAGGTCTTTGCAAAAGATCCAAACTTTAGGAGATAATAAACCAACTCCATTTTCATAGATACTGCTCCAAAGACAGAGAAACCCAACTCCCAATCGATAATAAGCAGATTCCGGTGGCCAAAAGCACTAGTCCGCTCCAGTCCAGCAAAAGAATGTCAACTCCATTCTAAGAAGCGTGTGCATATCCTCGCATCATGAAATTTAATAGCATTCTGATCATATTTTCTACATGTTTCTTACCCATCTCTCTTTTAGAAAATAAGGTTAAACGATAGACGACTTCCTCCATTGGGATCGTATTCGAGGAAAATATCTTATGGGAATTCTACGTGCTCCAATGCTGATGTAAGTACATGTTGTATATCACTATATTTTTACATCAACATGTATTTTGTTAACCGGCGTGAATCTAACCTTTATCTGATCTAAAATTAGTTGTAGCAAAATGTTAAAGGCGCCAATCTTGATTTTTGTAAGGAAAACTGCCTGGTAGTTTTGCATACTGAGCTGCATGAATGTACTATCTCATATCACGCACATTACTGAATTGTAGTGCTTCTCTGGTTGCCCATTCATTCATTGTGTTAATGTTGCTTTCGTACTACCTTACAGTTGATGACAGTTGTGCCATATTGTGTTAATTTGGTGTAGGCTAGTTGCCCAAACGTTCGTTGTGTCAATGTTGCTTTCCTATTATCTGACTTGGCCAATGATAGCAATGCTAGTGTGTTAATTTTGTGTAGGTTGCTGAAGATAAGAAGACAAACTCTGAAAACAACAAGGCAACCCCATTGTTTCTTTCCAGTAAATCTAGGCCAGGTAATATGGCAATAACTCATGATTAATCTGTTTGGTTCCCATCCTAATTTATGTTATGATACAGTGGTCGAGACACTCTCCACTATCAATAATACAAGCCTGCCAAAATCGCCATCTGAATCTGTTCAGTATCCTCTGCCTCGAATGCAATGGAATAAATGTATGTTTGTGAACCAATTAATGGCTGAAGCAATGATGGAAATGGTGGATGAATCAGAGGTCCAGAGTCGTGCGACACAACAACTGATCAATGTTTTCAGAGACAGTGTAGCAAAGCAGCAAGAACTTTCCCACATGCTTATGGGCGTCATTTGTGCTGAGGTTGCAGATTGTGACGTTGTAGATGGTTAGGTTCTGCTCATTTATTTGCACTGGCATCAATCTTTGATTGCCCAGTGGATGTAATTTCCTGTAATATATGCTGGATGTGCAACTTTATTCTCTGTATGCCGTACCTTTGCTTGATTGGTTTTGGTCCTGTGCATAATTGCTCGTCGTAATGGGTTCAAATTATCTAATTTGTCCTAAAGACATGTACGAACTTTAGTGGGCCCATTAAGTTAATGGTCGGCCCTCTTACCTCCCGAGTCGTTAACAGGCCGACATCGAAGCGGGCAACAGGTGGACCCAATTTATTTCACGGGCCGTTAACAGGCCGTTACTAAGTTTGGGCTACATATGGCCCAACTATACTGTAGGCCTTTCGCAGGCCGAAAGAGGCGGGCTTGTACTGGACCATGAAGAGCATGGGCCGCTAAGAGGCCGTAAGTCAGGTCCTATTGTAAATGGCCCAACTGTGTTGTGGGCCTTTAGCAGGCCGAAAGAGAAACCGGGCTGGTATTGGACCATGAAGGGCATGGGCCGTTAAAAGGCCAAAACTAAGGTCCAACTACAAATGGCCCAACTCATTTATGGTCCGTTAACAGGCCGAAAGGCACACATGGCTGGGAATTGGCCCAACACTTAAATGGGTCGCTAAAAGGCCAAAACTCAGGTCCGACTACAAATGGCCCAACTGATTTATGGGCCGTCAACAGTTGAAAGTGACACCGGGCCGTAAATTGGCCCAACACTTAAATAGGCCGCTAAAGGCGAAACTCAGTCCGACTACAAATGGCCCATCGAGTTATGGGTCGTCAACATTTGAAAAGATACACCGGGCGAAAATTAGCCCAACATTTAAATGGGTCGCTAAAAGGCGAAATATGTACATCTGAAAATCGGCCCATCCATTAAATGGGCCGTTAACAGGCCGAAATCTCATCGGGCCGATATTGAGTCCAATTATATAGCGGGCTGTTAACGGGCTCGAACTGACGATGGGCTGCAATGGTGTCAAATCTTTAACGGGCTGTTGACGGGCCGAATTGGCACATCTCGTATGGGTCGTGAGCTTAAACGGACCTGACACAAGTAGGCCTTATATGGGCCGGCCTGCTATTTTTGCTGGGCCGACCTTTTTCACCGGAATGGGCCATCGTTTGTTAATTTGTGCCGCGGTCGACCTATCATAGGCGGCTTCATTCAATGAGTGGATGACATCTGTTCCAACGATGAGGCGACACGTGTTTCCTCAAGCCAATGATGATTTTACACGTGGAAAATCCCCATTGGTCGGGGCTGTTAACGGGTTATCGGATCCAAAACCTGACCCGATAGCTTAAGGGCGTTCCGTTACGGTGGATGCCACGTGTCGGTCACCCTTGACGAAAGCACTTACGCGTGACGACGATTTATCGTCATGGAAGTGGACACTTCTGTGATGGTAATTTTGGTAATGCCATGGAACACTTCTACGAAAGCACAGGTATGACTATCTTGATTCTGTCATAAAATCGTCATGGATGTACATGCATGACAAAAAACGCGACCTACTGTGACAAACACGTATCATCACGGAAGTGTATTTTTTTGTAGTGCTGCTTGCTGCTATCTGGTCTTGCGAGATTGGCTCACCATGATACGGAGGCGTACATGATGCCCCTTGACTTCAATCCGATCTCCATTAGTCGAAACTTCTTTGCAGGTATGTAGTGGGTCACCGTACATCGTTTCCCTCGACTTCGATCCAATCACCATCGCCCGAAACTTCTTGGCAGGTATGTACTGGGTCGGCATGAACTCCCACTGGATGGCTGCCTTCAGAGAAGACGGTAAAAAGTTGGTGCTCGTGAACTTCCAGACCTCCCATGAGATTATCCTTCCTACGTTGGATTATATAGAGTTTTACCATCGCGGTCCAAGTCATCTAGATTACCATGTCAGTTGGACGGACCTTGTTTTGCTGGAGATTGTAATCTGCCAAGTGCCCACACGACATGCGAATTACGCAGATTTCAAGCTAATTGCCTTGTTTGACCGCGGACTCGCCTATCTTTACGCCAGTGGCTTCTTTAGCTGGAGACAACTCAGCTCGCAGTGGATCATCGTCAAAGCTGATACACACTTCTGTGATGCTATTGAACACAATGCCATCATCTACACGATGGACAAAGCAGATGGCACCACGTATTGCTGGGACGATGCATGTAAGTTGTTTTCGTCTCATGTTAATGATGACGCCATGACACTGTTTGAAATTTTTGTGATGATTGGCATATCCCTGTTTGACCAGAATTTGAGTAGAACTATGGCAATGTATTAGAGACGCCGTAAATCAGCTATATTTGGAATGAGTTAATTCATGCGATTCTGACCATGTCATTACAGCCAATTTGTACCCCTGAATAATCAAACAGTTAGGAATATATGGATATTCTCCTTATTTTACAGTAATCTATATACTACTACTAAATATGAGTGTGTATCAATGGCCATGTTAGTTTCCTCATTTTCATGATGTAGAAACATGCACCACACCGTTGGTTTCATCTAACCATACATTAGGGAAGTAAATGTGCATATGGAGAACTGTATATTTTGAAGTAGTGAAATCATGTAATGCTTACCATGTGTACATACCTATCGCCCTTCAGCAATCAATGGCTAGGATAATATACTCACAAAAATATTGCCCAAAGAACACGAGTATATAACAATGCATGGTCTGTTAGTTACCTTGAAGAATTTGTTTGTGAGGACAGAACATGATTACATAACATGCATGACATGGTAGTTTCCTGTGAAGAATCGATTGCGAGATAACATGAGTATAACCATGCATGGCACTTCTATATTTTCGAACCCAGTATACATTTCCCTGTATTTCCTTCCCAGTTCCAATAGGGACATATCAATGCTGTTTCTTGCATTATCCTACTCATACTCTGAATAATGCTGATCTTACATTAACAATGTCTGTCCTTTTTGATATGATGCAGTGTCCCTATAGTTACTGCCCTTTGTAATCACACCACCTTTGCCAAAAACAGGGAAGCACAACTGGTTCCTCGCTCGATCAGACAATGGCAAAAGACTGATGATCATTCGGACACATGATCTGGAAAAGTTATATTGCAAAAAACCCACTGTATACAAGCACCGTGAAATACGTGAGTATCCGGACAGTGGCTATTACGTCTATGAGCAGGATACTAGCTTGTTGGGGCCTTCAGGATTTTTTAGTTGGAGGCGGGTAAACAGCCTTGGTTCACGCTCTCCGTTTCTCGGACTCAATTATCCGATTAACCAGGAGATCACCGTTGGCAAGGACCTTGATATTAGAGAGGCTCTGTTTGCTATGGAAAACTATGTCTACACGGCGAGCCCTAGGAGTTCATGAGCAAACTCCCCTGATTGTCAATGATACAGCCTGCAGCCAAAAGAAGGTGAGAATGAAAAAGGCATCCGGATTAACTTTGATCCTTGGATGTCTCAATTATGACATTGGATGTCTCAATTACGACAGGAAGTGATGTGGTTCAAGACATCAGGTTGATAGGTAATTGGGCTGTTGCATCGAAAGGGTGGAGTACTGGTGTCTCTGAATCATTGGTCGCTGAAGCGGGGCTGCAAATTAGGATGGTGTTGGATCATCTCTTTGAATGACTTTGTTGTCTTTGCTGCTTGTTCTAGATGGGTAGTTCTTTCTTTTGCTATGCATATTCCTTGTCATTTGGTCATCCTCGTCTATGTCACTCTTACTATGTAATAGTTGCCTCTGTTTAGAATGTCATTCTTGTCTGGATCATGAGAGTCTGAGCGCTGCAGATGGGAGCATTTTGGTGGTGTAGCAAGACTTCTTATGAAATATCATGTCTTGCTGTTTATGTCAGTAGTAGTCACTAGTCAGTGTTTGAATGTTGTATATATCGTTGTTTCGAACTGTTTGTTGTCTCAAACTACTGGTGGGCTAAATGAGGGCATCACCATTCTCCAGTGTTCAAAGTGTATCTCCTTTTTTCAAGTTATATAATTTGAGCTCAGTGTCTTTTCGATGATCTACACTTGTATGGGCCAGTGAGGTGTCGTTGAATATGGGCCGAGTAGTAACGCAATGCCAAACAGGTCAATTATGACTCTCAGGCCGGGCTCTCAAAAGATCCTAAAAAAGGCCGAGCTCTCCAAAAAATAAAGAATAAGGACTCTTAGGCCGACATGTGGGCTCCACCAGTGTTTTCGTGCGCTTGCGCGCCGAGAGCATATTGGCGCCTATTTGAAATTCAAGCTACCTTTTCATCCCCAATATCCCGTCCCTCCCCCACCTCTGGAATCTCGATTCCTACTCTAGTTCCCCCAAATCCCCCTCCTGTACTCTCTGTACTCAAACACACTATCATGTCGCCGATCAACGCGGATGTCCGAGTTGGAGATCCTGAGGTCCGTCCTACCTTTGGTCGCTGCGTGCTGTCGCTCAACAGTGGCATGGCGACGCTTGGCGACCAGTTTGCCGGCAAAGTGCTGATGGTAACCATCAACGGCGACCGGCCTCCCGTCTCGCCAGATGACCTTGTCAAAGCTCTTGGCATTGCGCATGGCATCCAAATAAGTTACTTGCTCGTTGAAGTCTGTCCTCCACCGGCTGATTTCTTCATCAGGTTCCTGACAACTTTCGACTACAGTCGTGTGTTCGAATCTTCCCGGTGTTTGTTCTGCGATGGCGCGCTGGTCAGCTTTGATCGATGGCACGCAGGATGGGGCTCGGTGCCCTTTGAGCTTGAGTTTTCAACAAAGCTTACCTTCCACGGCATGCCTCGACGTGCTTGGAAGAGCGAGTCCGTGAATGAGCTTATCAACGACCTTGGAGGTGATCTCGTAAGTATGTTTGTTCCTCCAGATAGCTGGGCTCTGACGGTTATGGCAAGGATGAAGAAGTCGTCCACCATACCGAAGGTGATTGGTGTTGAGATACCGGTGCAGGAACCGGGATTGTACTATTTGTCGTCACCAAGGCCGCCGCGGACCACGTTAGGGATGTACCTGTATCGAATGTTCGTGCATGTCGATGAAGTGGTCAATCCATCAATCGAAATCCTGCCACCACCACTGGTGCCAGGGTCCGTCGACGTCATCCATTACAGGAGTCAATGTCAGACTTTCCCCGTGTTGCTTGGGACAATGGATGGCACAGGGCCAACTCCATCGCACGGTGGAGGCCACTACTTCTTTGGGGGAAGAGGCAGGGCTGGCTTCCTGGATGTGCTCTTATTTGAGGTAACAACTGAATCTTGTCAGATACTAGTTAAATCCAAGCTATGGGTGTGAAGCACTGATGTGCCAGTACATTTGATTGTGACCTGTTCTAATTTTGTACTGAACTTTTTTAGAAAGGGTTGTACGTCAACTTAATGTGCTAGCAGAACTTATTGTGTTGTCTGTCTGTTTTCTTTGCACAACATTCAAGATATTTCCCCGTCATTGATAAAGATGGTGAACCCTTATGTACGAGTTCGTTGGTTTCAACATAGCCCTACCTGTAGCGATCCACTGCTTCCATCCTGATTGTGCCGCCTGCGTGAAATTTTTGTATGCAAGTTCAGTGTGCTGTGATGTTCTATATGATTGTGTCAACTATATAAGTTTTTAATGAGCATCAGCAATGCATATGGCTGAAAGATGTATTTACGAGCATCGACCGATGGGTCTCTCTCTCTCTCTCTCACACACACACACACACACACAGAAATGCACAAGTGGGACCCGTTCAATTATTTCTTTGCTCGTGACAGCTTTAATTAGGTTCCACTGTAATCTAAATTTTTTCTTAAGTTATTAATTGAGCTCAGTGACTTCAAAAAGTTGTATAGAAGCCTTGTTTGGGCCTTTCCGGCATCGCTGAATGTGGGCTGAGTAGCCATGTTAGGTTGTACTGTACTACACAGGCCTCTTTTTTCAACATCAGCAATGCAACTAGGCCGACAGTTGTACACAATATCCGGGTCAACTTGTGGGCCTTCTAAGTTGACGCGTCCCCTAAAAAACTAAGTTGACGCATATGCAAGGCTTTGTCAACAACAAACGGTTCTGGCAGCTGTGGTTGTTGGATGTCCATCCCACGGATGTCATGCTTCTTCTTCAATCTCGGGTATTCTTGCTTCAGCTGCCCAAAAATTGATTCCTCCCCATTACATCTGGGGCGCACCGTTTAGGAAGCTGATCTGTGGGCCTACTAAGTTGACGCATACCAAGGGCTTTGTCAACTTAGTCAATATAAACAATTCTAGCTGTAGTGACCGTACGATGTCCATCAAATAGCCGTAGTGCTTCTTCAACCTCTGGTCTTCTTGCTCCAGCCGCCCAAAGCAGCGCCGGTCGTGTCGCGTGCTCCTGCCTCTCGTGGCCAGCTGTGATGCCGCGGAGGCCTCACCGCCCCCTACTACTCCCACCGCTGGCCAGGCCATCCCTCTACTCACCCACACCCCCTGTTATTCTGCGGCGACGGCAGCCTCACACCACAGCCAAACCAGTGAACCCTCGTACTCCTCTCCGCGCGGGCTTCCACTGCCGCGTCTTCCCTGGCTCCGCGTCGTCCCCTTCCTAGGCCCCGTCGTCGTCCACCACCGTGGTGCTCTCGGCACTACGTGGTCAATGTGATCAATGACCGACTTCCATCGAAAGAGTACTGTACGTGGAGAGGCTGACAGCTGGGTCCACGACAGCCGCAAGGAAGTGCCTCCTTATTACGTGCAAAATAATTATTCATCCACCTGACAGCAGGGACCCACCGGACGGGCCACCGTATTTTGCAAAAAGAAAGTTTGCCCCTGACTGCTGGGACCCACCAGCTACATCTTCGCACGCAAGGAAGTGCGTCCGGGCAAAGAAAAAAAGATTCGCCCCCTGACTGCTGGGACCCACCAGCTTCATCTTCACACGCAAGGAAGTGCCTGACAGTCGGGACCCACCTGGTCGAAGCGTACGTAGCGTTGTCATTCTGGTCGCGAACGTGTACGTACATACTGGTCGATGTAGAGGCGCACAAAGTTTCGTAGTAGAGGCGCCCACGTAGAATGTACATGTACGTACATCGGCCAGGGTGCAAGAAAGAAAATACGGCCACGTACGTACATACGGGCGGGGTCTCGAACGCCTACTCGCGCATACGTACGGCCAGGGCTCGTGTACATGGCTGGGTCGGAACGGAGAAACTGCGTCGTTGTCGTGTTCATGGGGAGGCAACGGAATGCGTCGTGTTCATCGGGAGGCAACGGAACACGTGGGAGCCAACCGGCTTGGACGGAATAGCCTATGGAAACGAGGCCTGGCGTACCGCAGAACGGAGGAAATGGCCTGGTGTTCGACCGGCCACGGTTGAAACGGGATCCTGTTCATCGGGAGGGGTCTGGCATACCGCAAAACGAAGGAAACGGACCTCCTAC
This sequence comes from Aegilops bicornis, assembly GCA_021605145.1. Classification (NCBI taxonomy): domain Eukaryota; kingdom Viridiplantae; phylum Streptophyta; class Magnoliopsida; order Poales; family Poaceae; genus Aegilops; species Aegilops bicornis. Next base: position 569,854,563 of record CM038669.1, on the reverse strand, counting down.
AGTCGAAATGGGGGTCCTGCTCATTGGGAGGGGTGTGGCGTACCGCAAAACGGAGGAAATGGACTTGTGTTGGAGCGCTACAGTCGAAACGGGGGTCCTGTTCATCGGGAGGGGTGTGGCATACCACAAAACGGGACTCCACGGGATACTGTTCATCTCCACAGTTGACCCCCTCTAGCCTCAATGGGCTACTGTTCATCCACCGTCGACCTCCTCTAGCCTCCACATGTGACTGTTCATCCACGGGCTCCTGTTCATCCAGCCTCCACCGCGCGCTACTCCACCAGCTACTTTTCAACCAGCCCTGTCCACACGGGCTCCTGTTCAACCACCCCTCCACGGGTTACTTATCATCCAACCCTCCACCGTCTACTGTTCATCCAGCCCTCCACGGGGTGGTCCTATTCATCTAGCCCTCCACGGGGTCCTTTTCATCCAGAGGCAACACAACGGGGTCCTGTTCATCCACCCCCACCGGGAACTGTTCATCCAAACCCCCCAGCAGCGCTCACTGTTCATCCAGAGGCAGCATCAATCGGCTTCAGTTAGTAGCAGTAGTGAAGGAATCGCTCGATCGGGTTCAGTTAACAGCCATCGATCGATCGCTCGGATTCAATAACGCGTAGCTTGCAGTGCAATCGCTCGGGTTCAGTTAGAGCCCAACGCCGCACCCACGCAGCGTGCGTGTCACGAGAGAAACGCAGCGCATCGCTACGCCCGACCACCCACCGTAACCGGGAACACCCTAATATTTTCCTCGCCCTCGCTTCTACCACGGTTTTTTCCGTCATGGACGGCCTGAAGAATGTCATGCAGCTGCGTCTCCAGCCCACCCAGGACGAAAATCCCATTTTCTATGTGACACTCCAAAAATATTCTTTTGGTTTTCTTCAAAATTTTGTTGGACTTGAAGAAGGTCTTCTAAACCCTTCCAAAAAATCTCTCTCAAAAGCTTTTCCCCTTTAGCAAATATTTTACTTTTACATCCGCTTCAACTCTGTTGTTTGGTTTTTAAATTTTTCTTCTGATTGCCCTCTTCTCAAAATTTCAAGAAAAATCCTTGGAGTTTATTTTCTTTCAAAAAGAAAACCCTAGGAGTTTTTCATCTTCTCCCAAAATTGAAACCATTCATGATTTTACCATGCTCCACATGGTAAAACCTTCCCAAAAATATCTCTTTCCACTTTGGGCAATCCAAACATTCTGTCTCAACAAGTTCAACCCTTTTCTGAATTTTATTTCATTTAATTCTCCCCCCAAATCTTTTCTGTCCATTATTTTGAGACTAGGTGATTTGCAAAGCAAGTACCTAAATGCATTTGAGTTTTGACCTCAAACCAACTCCCCTGGATAGTCCTTGGTACCCACAACCTAGAAAAATCAAGATCCACTCCTCTTCTGTTCAAATATTTCAAATTCTAGTCTCTGCAAGTTTGGACCAGATTTTTCAAATTTGGTGAAATTCATATCTTCTCTGCTCCAAAAATTCCACAAAAATTCAGGGAGCCTCTAGATGCAATGAGAGGCCCCTCCACCAAAAACCAGCTCAAGGAAAAATCCCTACATGGCTAAATCATTCTGTCGAACACCTTGCATGCACTATTTCTGTTCATCTTCAGTTAAATTCAGAATTCAGTGTCGATCTCTGTCAGAGTTTCAGTCACATGCTCACAGTGCACTTGGCACGTTGCTCGCAGCCTAGCCTGCTTGTCCGGAGCTCCACACGCGTGCTTGGCGCGTTCCTGGCGTCGGTGGCACCCTGACCGCCTGCGCCAGCGTGTCTTGCGGTGGCAGAACCACCGTAGGGGCTGACAGGGAGCAGAACGGCGGCATAACGCCTTTCGGCGCCGCCCAAACATCCTGGTAGCTCCGCGTGGCCATTTCCTTGCCAGCACACGCATGCAGCACCGTCGCCGTGGTTCGGCACGCAGAGCGCGTTCTCTGCCGCCGACGGGCCATGCGGCCGTTCCATCGAGGACAGGCCGTAACCTCGCCCACCTTGCTGAGTTGGACACTGGGATGGCTCCAGTACTTCGTCTAGTCGATGCCCAAACTCCTAAGCCGACCGTGCGGCCCGCAGCGCCGTAATCACCTCGCCGGAGAACCCCGTTCTCGGCAACCGCCTCGGGCCGGCTATATATAGCACCCCCGAGCGCGCTTTCGCCCCCGCACACCTCCACCACCTCTCCAGACCTTGCCAAGCCCCTGGAAGGGCCTCGAGGGGCTCCTCTTCCCCGACTCCGGCCACCTCGTTCCGCCTCGGCCTCCACCTCGATCCACTCCGGTGAGGTTGTCTCCGGCGCCCTAACCTCGTCAGCAACCCTCTCAGGCAACTAAGAGTCTAACCCCCACTCCAATTTGATCTTCACAGCTCTCTCCGACGAGGTCCACGACCACCCGAATCGCCGTCCGCTGGAGCTAGCGTCGCCGTCGACGTGGTACTCGCCGGCGACAAGTTCCACCTCCCACAGACGCGGAAGGATGTGCTGATGACGAAGGTACCGTCCGATCACTCTGCCTCGCCGTGGATCGCCGCCGGCGACCACCGCACCTCTCGGGCGCCGTCGCGCCCTGTTTCCCTCTTTTGAATTTTCAAACCCGACAGGTGGAGCCCATCTGTCAGCCTCTCAGTCGTTTCTTTTAAACGAACCGTTTTCTGGACTTTTCTGCAAAGCCCCCTAGAAGTTTTCTGTTTCATTACAGATGGGTCCTTGGACCAAAACCCTTATAACTTTTTAACAGAAACGAATTTTTTAGTGATTCTTTTTCTGTCCTCTTTAGATTTGTGTCTAGTTTTGTATCATATTTATTTGAAAAATATTTGGATTAACTTTCTGTGACCCACGGTATTTACGTTAGCGCGTGTATTTTGTGTACCGTGGATACCAAAGAAGGTGACGGAACCGCGAACTTCGCCGAGCTAGACCCCGACTACTCCGAACCAGGCAAGCAATGTTTGAACTTTTGATATGATGAGTGTCTGGGCATGTTTGCATTATTTTGTATCATGGCACGTTCATGAGCATTTCGATGATAGTTTATCTCGTAAGAGTTGAGACAAATGGGCTCGTTAAATTCCATGAGTTGTTGGAAACTTGTTGCATGGCCATGAGTTGGCATGAGTATGGGTAAGATGGCAGTGTTGTAGCATGCCAGGCTTATGCCATATCGTTGACCCAGTGTCAACATAAATCAGTCGGAAATTCCAGTCCGTCTTCCCTTTCGTACTACCACCTGTTTCCCGCAAGGGATACGGTATAGTAAGTTGCAAACCACTTCCTGGTACACACCAAATCGAGAGGCCGGGATGAAGGTTCCATGGCCCTAGATTAAAGCCTTTCATCCGGTCAGGGGGCATGGGTGTTTCCGGTTGGGACCGAGAGGGGGGCACCCCTTAGAGCGCTGCAGATATAAATTTGATCCCATGCTATTCGAGATTGTGATCTCCCGTCTCAAAGTTTTTCTTAAACGCTGTCTAGGGTGATTCACGGCAATGTGAGGTATGATGGGTGTGTACTAGCTAGCTGTGTTTCCTCCGAAATATCAGAACGGAACTAGTCCTTCGTGACTCACGAAAAATTGCTATCTGTGGATAATTTTGGTACAAACTCTGCAGAGTCAAAATTCTTGAATTCATCTCATTCATATCCAAGTACCGTGTTCATCTCATCTTGTCAAGTGTCAGTCTCGGTGACAGAAACTCCTGAGAACCATTTGAGTATTCAAGGTTTATTTCCCGTGAATGGACTAACCCATTTATTCTCATGTGAAGAATATTTTCCGTGAGCACTATATCTTGTCAGTTATGAATAATGTATTATAAGCCCTTTCTGCGATGTCGCTCAGACGTCCGACTGCGGCATTGTTATTATTTACTTTTACTATGAGCCCTTTCTGCGATGTCGCTCAGACGTCCGACTGCGGCATTGTTATTATTTACTTTTACTATGAGCCCTTTCTGCGATGTCGCTCAGACGTCCGACTGCGCATTGTTATTATTTACTTTTACTATGAGCCCTTTCTGCGATGTCGCTCAGACGTCCGACTGCGGCATTGTTATTATTTACTTTTACTATGAGCCCTTTCTGCGATGTCGCTCAGACGTCCGACTGCGGCATTGTTATTATTTACTTTTACTATGAGCCCTTTCTGCGATGTCGCTCAGACGTCCGACTGCGGCATTGTTATTACTTACTTTTACTATGAGCCCTTTCTGTGATGTCGCTCAGATGTCCGACTGCGGCATTGTTGTTGTTTACTTTTACTATGAGCCCTTTCTACGATGTCGCTCAGACGTCCGACTGCGGCATTGTTATTATTTACTTTTACTATAAGCCCTTTCTGCGATGTCGCTCAGACGTCCGACTGCGGCATTGTTATTATTTACTTTTACTATAAGCCCTTCCGCGATGTCGCTCAGACGTCCGACTGTGGCATTGTTATTGTTTACGTTTATTATAAGCCCTTTCTGCGATGTCGCTCAGACGTCCGACTGTGGCTTTGTTATTTACTTCTGTTATAAGCCCTTTCCGTGATGTCGCTCCGATGTCCGACTGCGGCACACATGTATTCTATTTCAATATAAGCCCTTTATGAGGCGTCGCTCAGACGCCCGACTGTGGCATGCTTTACTTATTTATTCACCCTTCGAGGCGTCGCTTCAGACACCCGATCGGTTTTGAGTTTATCTTCTTTGGGTTTTCGAGCGGACTACCGCCGACTCCCTTCTTATTTACTTTGCTATACTGATTAAATTGAGCATTGTTAAGATTAATCATGTCGCATTCATGAATTCATTTGTTATATATTTTGTCCGAACTGTCTTGCGAGTACTTTCAAAGTACTCACCTCGCTTGTTGATTTGGCCAGATCTTTGTCGAAAGGCGATCTCATGGATGAAGAGTTCGATAGCGAGTCCGACGCCTAGAGGAATCGGTCAGTCTCGTGCGACCCCTGGATTAGTCATTGTGATATATCCGCTTCCGCTACCCCAAATAAATTCATCGAGCCTCACCTCGACGCTCGATGAGCCGCCAGTGCAGTAGTCTTATTAACCACCCCACTGTGTTATTCCACCAACCACACATATCTCGAGTTAGTAGTATTTCCACCCCACACCATTGTGTCATATCCGCCATCATGTATAATTATCAGCGTGTTTGTAATAATTGGTTGGGCACCTTCTGTCCGACCCTGTAATATTGTAATGCTCGGCTTATTGTATCCAAGTTTTGTCTACCGGTATGGAGGATTTTCCTCATATTGGACTTCATAGGTCGGTTGCTCAATAAATATTTTTATTGAAAAACCGGTCGTGACAAGCTTGGTACCAAAGCCAGGCTTACTGTAGGAAGCCACTAGGTGCGATCGCTAATCGGTTATTAGCAGGATAGAGCTATTTATTATTTTCACAAATGTAGTCAATTTCTGACAGTAAGCATAAATTTATGATTTGACTACTCAGGATTCTTGCCTACTTTTGTAGATGGCTGGCAACGACTGCGAGTCGCAGATGTTCGCCAACATGCCCGATGGGTTCGTCAAGCTTCTCTCCTTCATCGTCCAAGTCGCGATGGGGCCAGATAGCGCTTGATCTTCTCTCTCTCTCAAAGACAAGGTCAATGACCGTCTAACCATGCACCAGGCCGCGGTGGAATTCAAGAGAGGGCGAGTTGAGCGTTACCGGTTCGTGGGGAGAGCCATACCCACAGAGAAGCATGCACTGCAGATGGCAGCCCGTGAGGCGATAGCTCGTCTCAGGGATATCCTTCCTTCGATGAAGACTCGTCGCTACCGCTACCTGCCATGTCACGTGCCATATACCTGCCACTCACGTTCTCTTGCCCCGAGGAGAACGGACGAAGCTTTTGAGATGCTCATCGAGTATCTCCGAGCTTTGGAGGCAGCCTTCGACAACCTGGTGGGCGACTTTGTAGCTGCCCGCATGGACTCAGTCCATGGCTGTGCCGCCAACAGGAGGGAGCTCCTGCGCGCCGCACCGCCACTGACTTTCGTCTCGTCATCAGCATCGTTTGCTCCAACTGCCCGCACCGCTACTCGTCGCCTGCCTACCACGGAGGAGTTCAACCATGTCATTGCGCCTACTCCGGTTCGTTCTGCACCACCCCTCGTGCCCCCTCATGTTCGAGTTGTCTCGCATAGGGCACCTGCTCCACCAACTCAGCGCCGCACCTCACATCTGGAGCCTATCTCCGAAGAGGAGGTTGAGTCCCCAGCCTCTCTACGCCTCACCCTTGGCAGGCCAAGGGAAATCCTTACCATCTCCGACTAAATGCGCTTAGCACGCCATGCGATGTACCGACTTGTACGATATGTTTATATGTAAATAGGCTGTGATAAGTAGCTTGTTTTGCGCATCATGTAGGATCCGGAGGAGTGCACTAGACTAAATAACATGTCAGGAATTATGTACGCATATCCTGAGTGATGTATTGTATAATTACTGCTTGCGTGTAAGATATGTAATGGACAGTCCTTCTCCGTGCGCAAACGTGTTTTCTCTTGAAAAATCCTGGAGCATTTGCAATTTTCTGCATCTTCATGAATTTATTGATTTTTGCGGCTCAATTTCTTTTCTTATGAGTGTTTCAAAATATATCCCCAGAGTGAACTATGTCTCGTCCTTGGACGCGCTCCATGCCAACTCCGATAGAGGAAAATTATGGCACACCCCTAGGCAACAATTTCACACAGGGGCAGACAAGTCAACAGGACAGTGAAACGACACTTTGCCAAATGTGCCGTCTTTATGAACAAAGTTAGCAGCAACATCAGGAAATACTGAACCAAGTCATCAATATGGGAAATCACTGTGGACAGTATCAGCAGCAATCAAAATTATCTGAGCTATGAGAAGACACGTCCCCACACATTTTCTCACACTGACAAACCTCTTGAAGCCGAGGACTGGCTTCGAGACATGGAGAGAAAGTTAATTATTGCCCAGTGTTCAGATCTTGAGAAAGTGCTTTATGCTCCGCACTATCTCACTGGAGCAGCCGCATCGTGGTGGGAACATTTCCTACACATGCACCCCAACAAAAATAATATAACATGGGAGGAATTTAAAGAAGGTTTTTGTGGGGCACATATTCCTAAGAGTCTTATGAAGATCAAAAAGAGAGAATTTGATGACCTCAAGCAAAGAACAATGGCGATGTCGAATACAACGGTCGGTTTACCTGCTGTCTCGCTTCACGCCAACGAGGAGCGTATGTCAGAAAACAAAAAGATGGAGAAATTCCTAGACGGTCTGACACCCACGCTTAAATGCCAATTGGTCGTACACACCTTTCCAGATTTTAAGACGCTGGTGGATAAGGCCATCACCTTGGAAAATGAGAGACGCAGCTTAGAAGATTTCCGCAAGCAGAAGAGGGACCAGACTAAACACACCCGCAACCACCGCAGCAAGACAGATGTTCAGAAAAACTGGACACCCAAACCCACGACAAGCGTCTCACGCCCAATCAAGAATTTCCATCAAGGGACAAGGAGTTCACATATTGCCCATGCGTTACCTGTTATGCTTGTGGAGAAGAAGGACACTATGCCAAGCAGTTCCCCAAGCCAAGGAACTCGACCCCAAAGCCGAACAACGGAAGCAATAATTCGGCGCCAAAGCGCAACAACCTCAACCCGAATAACAACCACAAGAAGGGTCATCTGAACCACGTGACCAAAGAGGAAGCACAAAATGCCCCAGATATCGTACTCGCACGTTTCACATCAACACAATACCTGCCATGGTTTTGTTTGATTCTCGGAGCTTCTCACTCATTCGTTTGAAAAGTTTTGCTTTGCAAAATAATTTTCGATGCTTCCCTTGGGAAAATCTATGATCGTCAAGTCCCAGGAATTAAGCAATTACCCGTAATTATTGCCGTGGTGTGGTTATCGAGTCTGAAGGGTTAAAGTTTCACGCAAATCTTATCGTGTTGGAAAATAAAGGACTGGATGTCATCTTAGGGATGGATTGGTTAACCACCAACAAAGGTTTTATTTACTGCTTCAACAGGACCGTAATTCTCACCCATCACCACGGGAAGACCATAAAAGTTTCAGCCAAGGAAAGAAAAATATCCCGGCAACCGAGATTGAATAAGGTGGATATTTCTGAATTGAGCAAGGTTCCAGTAATGTGTGAATTTCAGATGTATTTCGAAGAGCTACCAGGCATGCCACCAGATCGAGAGATAGAATTCAGCATTGAGCTAGCACCCGGAACCGCTCCCATATACAAGAAACCATACAGAATGGCACCATCAGAATTGGTAGAATTGAAGAAGCAAATAAAGGAATTGTTGGAAAAAGGGTACATACGAGCCAGTTCCTCACCTTGGGGTTCACCAATTTTGTTTGCCAAAAAGAAGGATGGAACGCTGAGATTGTGCATAGACTATCGAGCACTAAACATGGTCACAATCAAGAACAAATATCCGATGCCACGAATAAATGATTTATTCAATCAACTCGCTAAGGCCAAGGTGTTCTCAAAGATTGACTTGAGATCGGGATACCATCAACTGAAAGTGCGAACCGAAGATATTCCCAAGACAGCTTTCACCTCCAGATACGGATTGTATGAGTTCACCGTAATGCCATTCGGACTAACAAACGCCTCAAGCATATTTTGTTCACCTCATGAACAAAGTATTCATGAAGTTTATGGATAATTTTGTTGTGGTATTTATCGATGATATTCTGGTATACTCCAAAACACCAGAAGAGCATGCTGAACATCTCCGAATTGTACTAGGAGAACTTAGGAAACTGACGACAGCACCAGTACTAATTGTGCCAGATATACACAAAAATTTTGAGGTATTTTGTGACGCATCTTGAAAGGGCCTCGGGTGCGTATTAATGCAAGAAGGCAAGGTTGTCGCATATCTTTCCGTGACAACTTCGCAAGCATGAGGAAAATTATCCTACTCATGACACGGAATTAGCAAAGATCATTCATGCACTCAAGGAATGGAGACACTTCTTACTTGGTAATCGCTAGAAATATACACGGACCACAAAAGCCTCAAGTATATTTTCACACAACCGTAACTGAATTCTGGCAGCGACGCTGGTTGGAATTAGTCAAGGATTATGATGTTGGAATCCACTACCACCCGGACAAAGCAAATGTTGTAGCAGATGCTCGAGTCGGAACCCCAAATTCGAACAACGACAAAGATGCCAAACTTGAGAACTGAATTCCAGCAGGAATTTGCTAAGCTCAATCGATGGTAGTCACCGAAGGCGGTGTGTCGAACTTAGAATTACAACCTACCACGATAGAGAAGGTTAAAGAGGCTCAACATGGACACCCCACATTGAAGGCATAAAAGCGGAAGATGAAGTTGGGCAAGGCCTCAGAATTCGTTATTGATGAGCAAGGAATATTGTGGTACGGGAATAGGCTTTGCGTACCGAATATCCATGACCTTAAAAAGCAAATCCTGGCTGAAGGCCACACCGCTCCATATTCAATCCATCTTGGAGGAACAAAAATGTACAAAGATCTTCAGGAAACATTTTGGTACCATGGTATAAAAAGAGACATAGCCACGTTTATTGCATGTTGTGACTCCTGTCAACGCATCAAGGCCGAGCACCAGAAACCGGCTGGGCTATTGCAACCAAATAAGATACCCGAGTGGAAATGGGACGAGATTGGAATGGATTTTATTGTTGGACTACCTCGGTCACGACACGGACATGATGCCATATGGGTCATCAATGATAGACTGACTAAAGTAGCACACTTCATCCCCGTGAAGACAACACACACCACTCAGAAGCTTGCTAGGCTCTACCTTTCCCGTATCGTTTGCCTACATGGAGTCCCAAAGAAAATAATCTCGGATAGAGGCACTCAATTCGTCTCCCGATTTTGGGATCACTTACAACAAGCTCTGGGAACTCAGCTGGCATTCAGTACCGCATACCATCCCCAGACAGATGGGCAGACTGAGCGAGTAAACCCGATTCTAGAAGATATGCTGAGAGCATGTGTCCTCACCTATGGGACCAGTTGGGAAGAGAGCTTACCATACGCAGAATTCGCATATAACAACAGCTATCAGTCCATCCTGCAAATGGCACCATTGGAAGCTCTGTATGGGCGAAGATGTCGTACCCCGCTAAATTGGTCGGAAACCGGAGATAGTCATATTTCGGCCCAGACCTGCTCAAAGAGGCTGAAGATAAGGTCAAGGTGATTAAGGACCGACTCAAGACAGCCCAAAGTCGACAAAAGAGTTATTACGATCAGAAGCATCGTGGAGTCAATTTTGAACCCGGTGAATTTGTGTACCTTAGAGTATCCCCTATTAGGGGCCTGCATCGATTCAAGATTATAGGGAAGCTAGCACCAAGATTCATCGGACCATTACGCATAGTAGCACGAAGAGGCAAGGTGGCCTACCAGCTAGACTTACCCAAGAATTATCCGAGCATCCACGACGTATTCCACGTCTCCCAATTGAGAAAATGCGTAAGCAACCCAGAGAAACAAGTACCCCATAAAAACATTGACGTGCAGCCAGACCTTACATATCGGGAGCATCCGATAAAAATCTTAGAGGAGTCTGAAAGGATAACCCGACAGAAAACCATCAAATTCTTCAAAGTTCAGTGGAGCAACCACACCGAGAGTGAAGCCACTTGGGAAAGAGAGGATTTCCTTCGGACAGAGCACCCACAATTATTTGCGGATCAGCTGGAATCTCGGGGACGAGATTTTTCCTAAGGGGGTAGGTGTTGTGACACTCCAAAAATATTCTTTTGGTTTTCTTCAAAATTTTGTTGGATTTGAAGAAGGTCTTCTAAACCCTTCCAAAAATCTCTCTCAAAAGCTTTTCCCCTTTAGCAAATATTTTACTTTTACATCCCCTTCAACTCTGGTGTTTGGTTTTTAAAATTTTCTTCTGATTGCCCTCTTCTCAAAATTTCAAGAAAAATCCTTGGAGTTTATTTTCTTTCAAAAAGAAAACCATAAGAGTTTTTCATCTTCTCCCAAACTTGAAACCATTCATGATTTTACCATGCTCCACATGGTAAAACCTTCCCAAAAATATCTCCTTCCACTTTGGGCAATCCAAACATTCTGTCTCAACAAGTTCAACCCTTTTCTGAATTTTATTTCATTTAATTCTCCCTCCAAATCTTTTCTGTCCATTATTTTGAGCCTAGGTGATTTGCAAAGCAAGTACCTAAATGCATTTGAGTTTTGACCTCAAACCAACTCCCCTGGATAGTCCTTGGTAGTCCGCTCAGATGCCCGACTGTGGCATGCTTTACTTATTTATTCACCCTTCGAGGCGTCGCTTCAGACACCCGATCGGTTTTGAGTTTATCTTCTTTGGGTTTTCGAGCGGACTACCGCCGACTCCCTTCTTATTTACTTTGCTATACTGATTAAATTGAGCATTGTTAAGATTAATCATGTCGCATTCATGCATTCATTTGTTATATATTTTGTCCGAACTGTCTTGGGAGTACTTTCAAAGTACTCACCTGGCTTGTTGATTTGGCCAGATGCTGACGAAAGCGATCTCATGGATGAAGAGTTCGATAGCGAGTCCGACGCCTAAAGGAATCCCAGCCAGTCTCGTGCGACCCCTGGATTAGTCATTGTGATATATCCGCTTCCGCTACCCCAAATAAATTCATCGAGCCTCACATCGACGCTCGATGAGCCGCCAAATGATGATAGTCTTATTAACCACCCCACTGTGTTATTCCACCAACCACACATATCTCGAGTCAGTAGTATTTCCACCCCACACCATTGTGTCATATCCGCCATCATGTATAATTATCAGCGTGTTTGTAATATTTTGTTGGGCACCTTCAGTCCGACCCTGTAATATTGTAATGCTACTGGCTTATTGTATCCAAGTTTTGTCTACCGGTATGGAGGATTTTCCTCATATTGGACTTCATAGGTCGGTTGCTCAATAAATATTTTTACTGAAAAACCGGTCGTGACATTCTGCCATGATTTTTTGTCATAGAAGTAGGATCCCACCACATCTATGATGATATCAGGTTTTGTCACAATTATCGTCATAGAAGTGTCATAAGTATGACAGAATAAAATTCATTCGGCCCAAAATGTCATGGATGTGTCTTTTTTTTGTAGTGCAAGTCTTCGCACTAGTGGCAGGAGGAGCAAGAGGAGTGCCAATAAAATCATTGTTGTTGGTATTTGAGAAATCACATAACTTGGTGTTCTCTTGAGTCATAATGACCACACAACAAGATTGCACTCAAAAACAGATCCGGCAAGAAAACGGCAAACGGAAAAAAGAGAGGCGAATAAAATGGCAAATTTTTGTGAAGTGGGGTAGAGGAAAACAAGAGGCAAATGGAAAATAATGTAAATTGCGAGGAGATGAGATTTGTGATTAGGAACCTGGTTGTGTTGAAGATCCTCCACGGCAACGGCCCCAGAAATTCCTTGATGATGTTTGCCAAGACTACGTCGGTGTTTCCCGCAAGAGGACAGGATGATGTAGCACATCAACGGTAGGTATTTCCCTTAGTAATGAAACAAAGGTATCGAACCAGTAGGAGAACCAAGCAACAAAACGTAAACAGCCCCTGCACACAAATAATAGCCACTCGCAACCCGACGTGTTAAAGGGGTTGTCAATCCCTTTTGGGTACGGCGCCAGAAATTGGCGAGGAGACGGGAGAAAATTGTAATAGATTGAAATAATAGATCGCAAATAATATAAAGTGCAGCAAGATATTTTTGTGTTTTTGGTTTTAATAGATCTGAATAGAAATGAAAAGGAAAAATAGAGTGCAAGGCAAATATATGAAGAAGAAGACCCGGGGGCCGTAGGTTTCACTAGTGGCTTCTCTCGAGAAAAATAGCAAACAGTGGGTAATTAAACAAATTACTGTTGGGAAATTGATAGAACTTCAAATAATTATGACGATATCCAGGCAATGATCATTACATAGGCATCACGTCCAAGATTAGTAGACCAACTCCTGCCTGCATCTACTACTATTACTCCACACGTCGACCGCTATCCAGCATGCATCTAGTGTATTAAGTTCATGGAAAAACGGAGTAATGCAATAAGAACGATGACATGATGTAGACAAGATCCGTTTATCTATATGGCGGCAGATATAGATATCGTCTTTTTATCCTTAGTAGCAATGATACATACCTGTCGGTTCCCCTTCTGTCACTCGGATCAAGCACCGTAATATCGAAACCACTACCGGGCACCTCTTCCCATTGCAAGATAAATAGGTCAAGTTGGCCAAAAAAACCCAAATATCGGAGAAGAAATACGAGGCTATAAGAGATCATGCATATAAGAGATCGAAGAAACTCAAATAACTTTCATGGATATAAAAAGATATGACTGATCATAAACTCAAAGTCCATCAGATCCCAACAAACACACCGCAAAAGAGTTACATCATATGGATCTCCAAGAGACCATTGTATTGAGAATCAATGAGAGAGAGAGAGAAAGCCATCTAGCTACTAACTACGGACCCAAAGGTCTACAAAGAACTACTCCCGCATCATCGGAGAGTCACCAATGGAGGTGGTGAACCCCATCCGAGATGGTGTCTAGATTGGATCTGGTGGTTCTGGACTCTGCGGCGGCTGGATGAATATTTCATCGACTCCCCTAGGGTTTTTGGAATATTTGGGTATTTATAGAGCAAAGAGGCGGCCCGGGGGGCACCCGAGGTGGGCACAACCCACCAGGGCGCGCCTGGGCCTCCTGGCGCGCCCTGGTGGGTTGTGCCCCCCTCGAGGCACCCCCAGGTGCAACCTGGGCCCATTGCTTTTCTTCTAGACCATAAAATATCATCGTGGAGTTTCGTGGCATTTGGACTCCGTTTGATATTGATTTCCTGCGATGTAAAAACATGGAAAAATAGCAACTGGCACTTGGCACTATGTCAATAGGTTAGTACCAAAAAATGATATAAAATGACTATAAAATTATTATAAAACATCCAAGATTGATAATAAAATAGCATGGAACAATAAAAAATTATAGATACGTTGGTGACGTATCAGGCAGCAAAGGGTGTGTCGAGCTCATCCAGCGGTGGCATTCCGCAGAGGTCTTCACAGATCTCCCGTAGAGCACGGCGGATGTTGTTATGCACTTCGACTAGCTAGCGGGTCATGAAGTGGACAAGGCCTTCTAGAGGCAATTCACGGTTTCCCGACATCATAGCTGCTCAACAATTGAATGAAACAGTTGTCCGAGCCACTCCACATGGCGAGGCGGGCGCTACAAGACCTTTGTGTCGCGCTGTGGCCTGCCACGTTCTTTCGGGCAGCCTCTTCAGCCTCGTGATGCGCCTGCAGGGGGCTGTCCCGTGTGCCGACGGCTAGAGGAGGTCCATGTGCTTTGAAGGAGCATGAAGGGCGTACACCTGCGTGAAGATGCACTAGCGCATGGTCGACGCCATGACTGTGGCCATGGGTCCTCCTGCAGACAAACCTCGCACCGTAGAGCAGTTCTATGGGGAAGTGGAGGAGGGAGCTCGGCTTATCGAGACCGCATGTCCAAAAGAGACTTTGTATTATTAGGTAGGACTTGGGGATGCCGAAGTTGATGGAATGTACGAAACATTATCTTTTGCTATAATGATTATGGCTTTAAATTCCATGTGTGTTTTGCAATTATTTTTACCTCCTAGGAACTGTTCTGAACTGAAAGTGGCCAGTCGTCGGCTTCAGCCCCAGTGTAGGTTACACAAAGGTTGTTCCGAGATGCAGGTTTGACCCTTAGCCGACGTCTCGGTACCCGGCGGCGGTCTTCTGCTTATAGGAATGAGGCAATCAGACTATAATGGCATTAGAACTTTCATGTAGTCCTAGGAGTTTGACTGTGGGGGCTACTGACCTGCCCCCGGTATGGTAAGTTGTAAAAAAAATCGGCCCAGTAGGCCAAGGTCCAGGCCATAACACACTTCGGCTAGAAATGAAAAACCTTCGTTTGACACGGGTGATCTCTATATCGTAACATCGCTTGAGGCGGTCTGCGGATGGCCGACCAGTTTGCTCCTTCCTATATAGTCAGTTTTCGGCTTTCTCCATTGAGGCGCTCTGCCAATTGATGTGGCGACACTAACGCAATGGTTCTCCCATTACACCCTTAGCCGAATTCATCGGGAACGTAAGGGGTACACATAGGAGCCGGGCAACCCAACTATTGACCAAAATCTAGGTTTGAAACTGATGCATATAAAGCCAAAATCCGAGACGCTGAATACTTCAGACTTGTAATACAATTGTATCTTTTTTAAGGGTAGTGCTCGTAAATAAATACGATAAGGACCTTTAAAGGGCATGGTTTCTTTATTTCATAATTCCACGCCTTTACATGCCCAGCTGCCTCAAGAGGAACTAAATGAATACAACCTAGAAAGCAAAAAAAGGAAGAAGGAATAAAATAGGGCGGATATGTCTCTTTGGATTTTTAGGTACCCGGGCCGCTTCCTGCCGCACGTCTGCGCTTCCGGTTGTTGACCAGCATATCACCATTAACTGTGGGGACTCGTGGAGGCTGATGCCTGATATGTCTCCAACGTATCTATAATTTTTGATTGTCCCATGTTATTATATTATCATTCTTGGATGTTCAACATTCATTTTATAGAAACTTTATATCGTTCTGTGGGACTAACCTATTGAAATAGTGCCCCGCAAGTTGTCCTTTTTTGCTTGCTTTTTACTTCACAGAATATCAGTACCAAACGAAGTCCAAATGCCATGAAACTCTTTGGAGATTTTTTCTGCCTTTGGGTGCCAAGGAAGTGCGCGAGGGGAGGCCCGTGGGGCCAACCACCCACCTGGGCACTAGAGGCCCCTGGCGCGCCCTGATGGGTGGTGGGGCCCATGAAGGTCCTTTCCACGCCTCTCAGCTCTATAAATACCCAAATATTTGAGAAACCCTAGGGGAGTCGACGAAACACAATTCCAGGCGCTGCAAGTTCCAGAACCACGAGGTCCAATCTAGAGCCATATTTCGGCACCTTGCCGGAGGGGAACACGATCACAGAGGGGTTCATCATGCTCATTGGTGCTCCTTCAATGATGTGTGAGTAGTTTACCGCAGACCTACGGGTCCGTAGGCAATAGCTAGATGGCTTCTTCTCTCCTTTTTTGATTCTCAATACAATGTTCTCCTCGATGTTCTTGGAGATCTATTTGATGTAATGACTTTTTGTGGTGTGTTTGTTGGGATCCAATGAATTGTGAATTTATGATCAGATCTATCCATGTAGTATTTGAGTCTTCTTTGATCTCTTATATGCATGATTATTATAGCCTCATATTTATTCTCCAAAACTTTGGTTTGGTTTGGCCAAATAGATTGATTGTTCTTGCAATGGGAAGAGGTTCTTTGTGATGGGTTCGATCTTGCGGTGTCCTCACCCAGTGACAGAAGGGGTAGCAAGGCACGCATGTATCATTGCTATCAACGATAAAAATATTGGGTCTATTCCTACATGAATAGATCTTGTCTACATCATGTCATCATTCTTATTGCATTACTCCGTTTCTCCATGAACTTAACACACTAGATGCATGCTAGATAGCAGTTGATGTGTGGAGTAATAGTAGTAGATGCAGGCAGGAGTCGGTCTACTAATCTTGGACATGATACCTATATACATGATCATTGCCTTAGATATCGTCATAATTATTTGCTCTTCTGTCAATTGCCCAACAGTAATTTGTTTCCCCACCAAAAGCCACTAGTGAAATCTACGGCCCCCGGGTCTATTTTTTATCATATTATTTTCAGATCTATTATTCCAAAAGCCCAAAAATACCTTGATGCACTTTTTCATTACTTATTTTATTTTGTGTTTTAGTCAGATCTATTTATCCAATCTCTTACAATTTAATCTATCTTTTTACCGTGGAGGGATTGACAACCCCTCTTATGCGTTGGGTTGCAAGTATTTGTTATTTGTGTCTTGATACCATTTACATAGTGTTGCTTGGTTCTCCTACTGGATTAATAACATTGGTTTCATAATTGAGGGAAATACTTACCGTCGGTGTGCTGCATCATCCTCTCCTCTTCAAGGAAATACCAATGCAGATACAAGCAATCAATGCCCTTCTGGCCCTTTATACGCTCCAGGCATTCGATTGACCTAGCTCCTTGATGGAGGCGCCGCCGAAGTCCGTTCCGTGGTTGAAGCCACATTGACATAGTCATGTTTGGCTGCTTCTTTGACATAGACTTGCCTACGGGATGGCTCGAAGCCACGTATTTTGTCTGGTCAAACCATTCCGACGTGTTAAGTATTTTGTTGGCTCCTGGACGACCCAGGGAATCTTGAGTGCGAAGTTGTGGACCCTAGGGACGTAGTGCCCCATAAAGTGAGGGTGCGCAAGGAGCCCGGATCCGTATTTAGGGTGTGCAGGTATGTGGCCGAGGTCTATATTTGTGGCCCGGGTGTGCTTTGAAGAGCTAGCAGTGTGTTTACCACTGCGAGATGCATCCTTGGATGCATCAACCTTGGCTGCGAAAGCCGTGGTCTGCTCCTCCGCTAGGAGTGAGCGCTCGGTTACCACTAACTGTTATGACACCGTAGGGTCCTTGCATTTTGAGCTTGACATAGGCATAGTGGGGGACCATGTTGAAGCGTGCAAATGCGGTGCGCCCTAAAAGCACGTGATATCCACTCCGGAAGGGGACGATGTCGAAGATTAACTCCTCGCTTCTAAAGTTCTCGGGCGAGCCGAAAACGACCTCCAGGGTCGATGTTCGGTTGCAGCAGGCTTCCACACCTGGAATGACACCTTTAATGGTGGTATTGCTCGGCTCGATCCGGGATGATTCGATGCCCATCTTCCTAACCGTTTCCTCATAAATGAGGTTGAGGCTGCTTCCTCCGTCCATGAAGACTCGTGTCAGATGGTAACCATCGACAATTGGGTCGAGGGCGAGTGCCGCCGATCTGCCATGCCTAATGTTGGTCGGATGGTCATGCTTATCAAAGGTGATCGGGCAAGCCAACGCGTAGACATCCCGAAGTGCTCGTTTCCTCTCCTTTTTAGGGATGTGGTAATCTGGATCATATTAACCTCGCTTTACCTCATCGAGAAACTTCTTTTGGCCTCCATTGTTGGTCACTGAGATTCATCCTCGTCTTCAGTGTGGTTTTTGGTTTTATTTTGACCCTCTGTTGCTACATTGCCGACTTGTTTAAAGACCCATCAATTCCTGTTAGTGCGGGTTGCTGGCTTGTCCTGAGTGTCTGATACGTCTCCGTCGTATCTACTTTTCCAAACACTTTTGCCCTTGTTTTGGACTCTAACTTGCATGATTTGAATGGAACTAACCCGGACTGACGTTGTTTTCAGCAGACTTTCCATGGTGTTATTTATGTGCAGAAACAAAAGTTCTCGGAATGACCTGAAACTCCACGGAACGTCTTTTCAGAAATAATAAAAAATCCTTGCCAAAGATGAAGACCAGGGGGCCCACACCCTGTCCACGAGGGTGGGGGGCGCGCCCTCCCCCCTAGGGCGCACCCCCTACCTCGTGGGCCCCCTGGAGCTCCTCCGACGCCAACTCAACTCTATATATTTGCTTTCGGAGAGAAAATAATCAAGGATAAGAAATCATCGCGTTTTACGATACGGAGCCGCCGCCAAGCCCTAAAACCTCTCGGGAGGGCTGATCTGGAGCCCGTTCGGGGCTCCGGAGAGGGGGATTCGTCGTCGTCGTCATCATCAACCATCCTCCATCACCAATTTCATGATGCTCACCGCCGTGCGTGAGTAATTCCATCATAGACTTGCTGGATGGTGATGGGTTGGATGAGATCTATCATGTAATCGAGTTAGTTTTGTTAGGGTTTGATCCCTAGTATCCACTATGTTCTGAGATTGATGTTGCTATGACTTTTCTATGCTTAATGCTTGACAATAGGGCCCGAGTGCCATGATTTCAGATCTGAACCTATTATGTTTTCATGAATATATGTGTGTTCTTGATCCCATCTTGCAAGTCTATAGTCACCTACTATGTGTTATGATCCGGCAACCCCGAAGTGACAATAATCGGGACCACTCCCGGGGATGACCATAGTTTGAGGAGTTCATGTATTCACTATGTGCTAATGCTTTGTTCCGGTACTCTATTAAAAGGAGGCCTTAATATCCCTTAGTTTCCATTATGACCCCGCTGCCACGGGAGGGTAGGACAAAAGATGTCATGCAAGTTCTTTTCCGTAAGCACGTATGACTATATTCAGAATACATGCCTACATTGCATTGATGAATTGGAGCTAGTTCTGTGGCACCTAGTGTTATGGTTGTTACATGATGAACCGCATCCGGCATAATTATCCATCACCGATCCAATGCCCACGAGCTTTTCCTATATTGGTTCTCGCTTATTTACTTTTCCGTTGCTATTGTTACAATCACTACAAAACACCAAAAATACTACTTTTGCTTCCGTTACTTTTGTTACCCTTACCACTACTATCATATTACTTTGCTACTAAACACTTTGCCGCAGATATTAAGTTATCCAGGTGTGGTTGAATTGACAACTCAGCTGCTAATACTTGAGAATATTCTTTGGCTCCCCTTGTGTCGAATCAATAAATTTGGGTTGAATACTCTACCCTCGAAAACTGTTGCGATCCCCTATACTTGTGGGTTATCAAGACTATTTTACGGCTATTTGTTGCCGGGGAGCATAGCTCTATTATTTGAGTCACTTGGGATTTATATCTGCTGGACACTATGAAGAACTTGAAAGACGCTAAGACAACAATTTATCTCTCAACTACGAGGGGAGGTAAGGAACTGTCATCTAGCTCTGCACTTGATTCACCTTCTATTTTGATTAAGCTTGTGACACCTAAACCTGCTTCTACTATTCGTTCTGATATGTCGCATGTTATTGATGATGCCACTTCTGCTATGCATGATACTTATGATGAAACTACTATGCTTGATACAACTGTGCCCCTTAGTGAATTTCTTGATGAACAAATTGCAAGGGCTAGAGAGAAAAAAATTATTGAAACTGATTATATTGATGAAAGTGATGATGAAGATATGCCTGTTATTCCTGAGGGTTATGTTTTTGATATGGAAGCTTCTGCAACTATTTTAGCTTTCAAAGATAGATATGAGCTCAAGAGTTTATTAGTTAAATGGGATAAACAATCTCTTAAAGATAGCGTGAAATCTGACCCTGCTTTTGCTACTTCACCTATTTGTGTTGCCGATAAGGATTATGAATTCTCTATTGATCCTGATATAATTACTTTTTTTGAATCTGATCCTTTTCATGGCTATGAATCTGAAACTGTTGTGGCACATCTTACTAAATGAAATGATATAGCCACCCTGTTCACTAATGATGAGAGATCTCGCTACTTTTATATCCTTAAAATATTTCCGTTCTCATTAAAGGGTGATGCTAAGATATGGTTTAGTTCTCTTTATCCTGGTTGTGTGCGTAGTCCCCAGGATATGATTTATTACTTCTCTGCTAAATATTTCCCTGCTCATAAGAAACAAGCTGCTTTAAGGGAAATATACAACTTTGTGCAAATTGAAGAAGAGAGTCTCCCACAAGCTTGGGGGAGGCTTCTCAAGTTACTTAATGCTCTGCCTGATCATCCTCTTAAGAAAAATGAAATACTTGATATCTTTTATAATGTACTAACCGATGCTTCCAGAGATTACCTGGATAGTTGTGCTGGTTCTGTTTTCAGGTAAAGGACACCGGATGAAGCTAAAATTCTATTGAATAATATGGTGACAAATGAAAATAATTGGACACTTTCTGAGCCAGCTCTAGAGCCAATTACTGAGCCTATTCCTAAACCAACTCCGAAGAAGAGAGGTGTTCAATTTCTCAGTCCTGAAGGTATGCAAGAGGCAAATAAACCTATGAAAGAAAAAGGTATTAAAGCTGAAGATGTTAAGAATTTAACTCCTATTGAAGAAATACATGGTCTTAATTTACCTCTGGTTGAAGAAACGTATGATCTTAATCCATTACCTACTGAAGAACCTCCTGGTCTTGATAACCCGACACAGGTAGTAAAGGTAAATTCTCTCTATAGATTTGATGAAGGTGATATTCCTCACTATAAGTCCGCGGACAATGCTTAGAAGAGTTTGATAATTTTATTGTCAAACAAGAAAATTTTAATGCTTATTTTGGTAGAAAATTGAAATACAATTCCGATATGCTTAAACACTTGGGTGATTATATGGCTAATGTTAGAGGTCAACTTAAACTTGTTAGCAAACATGCTTCTATGGTTACCACTCAAGTAGAGCAAGTACTTAAGGCTCAAACTGATATGCTCAATGAAATGAATAATAAGAAAAATGATTATGCTGTTAGAGTGGCTACTAGAACTGGTAGAATGACTCAGGAACCTTTGTATCCTGAAGGCCACCCTAAGAGAATTGAGCAAGATTCTCAGAGAAATAATATTGATGTACCTAGTTCTTCTAAAAGGAAGAAAAAGAAAATGATAGGACTTTGCAAACTTCTAGTGAACCTATTGCTGAACCACTGAGAATCCCAATGATATCTCTATGTGCGATCTTTGAAACACAACTGTAATGAACATGAACCTAGTGAAAATGTTAATGATGATGTTCATGATGATGCTCAACCTAGTAATGATAATGATGTAGAAATTGAACCTGCTATTGATCTTGATAACCCACAATCAAAGAACCAACGTTATGATAAGAGAGACGTTGTTGCTAGGAAACATGGTAAAGAAAGAGAACCATGGGTTCAGAAACCCATGCCTTTTCCTCCCAAACCATCCAAGAAAAAGGATGATGAGGATTGCTACATCTTGAGCTTGTGTTGGTTTTCCCCGAAGAGGAGAGGATGACGCAGCAGAGTAGGTATCAATCCAGTAGGAGGCCACGCGCAAGTCCCTCGTACCTACACAAAACAAATAGCTCCTCGCAACCAACGTGAATAGGGGTTGTCAATCCCTTCATGGTCACTTACGAGAGTGAGATCTGATAGAGATGATAGATAATATTTTTGGTATTTTTGGTATAAAGATGCAAAGTAAAATAAAAGGCAAAGTAAAGAGCAAAGCAATAATAAAGCGTAGGAAGATTAATATGATGAAAATAGACCCGGGGGCCATAGATTTCACAAGTGGCTTCTCTCAAGAGCATAAGTATTTTACTACGGGTGAGCAATTCTTGTTGAGCAATTGATGAATTGAGCATAGTTATGAGAATATCTAGGTATGATCATGTATATAGGCATCACGTCTGAGACAAGTAGACCGACTCCTTCTTGCATCTACTACTATTACTCCACTCATCGACCACTATCCATCATGCATCTAGAGTATTAAGTTAATGAAAATAGAGTAACGCCTTAAGCAAGATGACATGATGTAGAGGAATAAATTCATGCAATATGATAAATACCCCATCTTGTTATCCTCGATGGCAACTGTCGGTGTCAAAACCGGCGGATCTCAGGTAGGGGGTCCCGAACTATGCGTCTAGGCGGATGGTAACAGGAGACGCGGGACACGATGTTTTTACCCAGGTTCGGGCCCTCTCGATGGAGGTAATACCCTACTCCTGCTTGATTAATATTGATGATATGGGTAGTACAAGAGTAGATCTACCACGAGATGAAGGAGGCTAAACCCTAGAAGCTAGCCTATGGTATGATTGTTGTTCGTCCTACAGACTAAAACCCTCCGGTTTATATAGACACCGGATAGGTTAGGTTACATAGAGTCGGTTACAATGGTAGGAGATATACATATCTGTATCGCCAAGCTTGCCTTCCACGCCAAGGAAAGTCCCATCCGGACACGGGACGAAGTCTTCAATCTTGTATCTTCATAGTCCAGGAGTCCGGCCAACGGTGATAGTTCGGCTATCCAGACACCCCCTAATCTGGGACTCCCTCAGTAGCCCCCGAACCAGGCTTCAATGACGATGAGTCTGGCGCGTTGATTGTCTTCGGCATTGCAGTGGGTTCTTCTCCAAATTCCATATACTTGCCAAATAGTGTCCGGCTTCTGATAAATGCTGCGCTCCTTGGCTTCTACGCCCAATAATGGCCATCTTCCACGTGTTTGAATGAATGCGAAAAGCCAGGGTATTTTTACACTTACCCCCTAGCTGCGCAAATGAGATGCCTATAAAAGGGGCGAGGATCTAGATCTGAGTCACACCATCCTTCCTTTGCGAGCTTTCATCGGAGCGCCCCTGACCAAAGCCCATTCCATCATGGACAGTCGACGCGGCTCCTCCTCTCGCGCTCCCAGCCCTCAGCCTGGAAATTGGGAGAGATGCTCAGTCCCGCATAGCGATCTAGTTATACTCCAAGCCAAGGATTTCTTCCCCGGCCTTCATGGTTCAGTTCGAGCCGGACTTGCCACCTACAAGGGCGGAAAGCAAGCGAAGAGTGTCCCCGATCCCTCTAAAGGAGAGCGGGTATGCTTCATCTCTTATCTAGTAAGAGGACTCAGATTTCGAATCCATCTGTTTCTCCGGGGGCTCTTGGAGTTCTACGGCTTCCAGTTGCACCACCTTACGCCTGCCTCCATTTTGCACATTGCGGGCTTCGTGGCCCTCTGTGAGCTGTTCTTGGGCGTCGAGGCTCATTTCAGGCTGTGGAAGAGATTATTCTGCCTAGTACCCCGTTCTTATGAGGGGTCAATATATCAAGTGGGCGGAGCCGAGCTATGGCGCATCGCCGGGACCGGATACCTATACGGAACCCCAAAGAAGGCTTCCGAAGACTGGCCTTCGGAATGGTTTTACATGGAGGACGTCCCGCTACCGGATCCTGTTCGGATCGGCCTTCCGGAGTTTAGCAATGCTCCTCTGAAGAAGCGCCTAAGCTGGCGCCCTCGAAGCCCCCGGAGGGAAGATGACCGGGATGTCCTCTATTTGATGAGCCGAATAAGGTTACTGGCTCATGCCGGATTGACCATGATTGTATTCATGGCAATCTGTATTATGAGGGGAGTGCAGACGCTCCAATATAGGGGCCACCCCATGTGGGACTTCAACGGGGAGGATGACGCCACCCGCCATGGCCGCAAAGGGCTGGGATCGGTCACCGAACTGGTGAAGATCTTGTCTGCCATGTATAAAGGGGAGGAGGAGGATTTCCTCCGCGTCAATCCACTGAAGGAGTTTTCTTCGAGTAATCCTCGAAGCTGGATAAGCAAACATCTTTGTGACCTGTCCGATCCATGTTCCCGTGGTTAAATATCTCATTTCATGGTTTCTGCGCAGGAACTGCGCCGGACTGTGGAGAAGATACACAACCCGCCCCCACAACCCGAGGATCCAGAACGGCCCCTTGATCCGACCTCCGAAGAGGATCCGGATATAAAGGTGGAGTTGATCGACGGGGTGTTCTAGCAACTTAGCATCGACAATGCTTTGGTTGCCATTACGGCCGATTACCCCGGAATACTTCGACCTCATTGTAATCGAGACCGAGGTCCCAAAATCCTGATAATGACCCACCCATGCTTATTTTTTGATCACCGTATACCAATGGTGTTTCGCAGGGGTACCTTGAGGCAGGAAGCCGAGCCCATGGCTGGCCAACAAAGGGCGTCTGGCCCAAGAGCTAAAAAGGAGTGCGGTCCGGATTGAAACTCCGCCGCAACGGTATGGTGTGTCACCATACTCCCAGGATTGATTCCCGGAAGGCGTACTAACGCTAGCGCTCTTTTCAGGAAAAAGAGCGCTCGCCGGACTGAGTCCGGAGAGGTTGCCAATCGAACCTTCACCGGCCAGGCTTCAAAGCCGGGTCCAGAGGCTGAGGCGGGCACGAGACGTGCGTCGGATGCTCCTCCGACAGAGGATGCCGACAAATTATCCGCCACCAACTCCGAGGTGGAGAGCGCCATGAATCACAGGCGCCGCTGAACAGTTCTTCGTGACGCGTGTTTCTCCCAAGAGGCCTTGAATGCCTTTAATTCAGAGATGCGCACCTCCGTGCCGCTCAAGATGGTCTAGCGAGCCACGGAGCAGTATGTACAGGAGACATACGGGTAAGGAAATTTGTGATTATATATGCCAAGTAGCCCCGAGACTTAAAATAGTTAGAATAACTGATTTAAGGATCATTTGTTATCTGAGGATCTTACAAAAAGAGTACCCGACTGTCCCGGGAGCTTGAAGAGTGCAAGGCCCAACTTGAGGCCGCACTAGCACTTCTGAGGGGAGCCACAGAGACCCCCTCTCGTAATATACGCTTCAAAAGATAAATAGTTTATGAAGTGCGGCGAGTGTGTAGACCTGACAAAAATATTGCAGATGGCGCCGGACTAGATCCGGACAAGCAACAGCTCTTGCGCCAGCTAAAGGCCGGCGAGAGCGTGCTTACGAGTGCGGCGGGAGAAAAATAACCTCCAAGATGCCAACACCAAACTGGGTGAGGAACTAAAGGATGTTCGTGCCCGGTTGTCCGACTCCCTAAAGGAGAATCGGCGGCCCGTCAGCGGCATTTTCGATAAGTCTTTGGAGTGAACTGTGAAAGAGTTCGGAGAGGAAGGCGACTAACATAAACATGTATGTAGGTTTGCTCACAGTGTCGTCCCCGAGGAGGAGATGCCCAGTTCTTGGGTGATCTTCTACCCGAATGCGTCCAACCTGCAAACGAGTCCGGCCCGGTGATGAAAGGCGTCGGCCAGGCCTTGTGGCCATCTATCTCCCTGCCTCAAGGCATTGGGGAGCTGGCGAGCGGCTTCGAGGAGCACGGCGGCGCTTCGGTATGTGGAAGATATTGGCCTGCCGTCAAGGCGCCAGGAGGCCTGGGCCATGGTAAAGACGCGGTACACGGTTGTGACCCAAACCACATGGCGAGGTCGGACTCAGGGGCCTGATGGGATGGAGATCCTCAGAAAGTTAGTGTACGGCCAAGTAGAATTGGCCGCCAAGTATTCCCAGCAAGATTGTAAATCAGATAGCCTATTAGATGGCATTGAGGAGGAATACAATGAGTCGAGTTGACTATGTAAAAATATGACATGAAAAAATGTCTTCTAGCCGGATTGTAGATCGTTTGTCATAGCAGACCTTTTCGCTTCGACCTCAGGACCCAATAGTCCGGAGTGTGTCCGAATACCGTCGTGGTTATATAAGAACCGAGGTATGCATGGAGACAAGGCGTAGGGGTCATGATTGCTGTATCAGACAAGTGCCCAACTAGTTATGTTATATTACATGGGTAGTAAGAAACATCTTCCAGGGAGAATAGTTCCGTTAAGGGTTCCTTTCGCTGGGATGCATGCCCTAAAGTGCATGTCAAAGCGGCTATGAAATCAGAAAATCATCTGGGGGCGGATGGGTAAATAATTAAAAATCATCTTTCAGTTCACCGACCGAATATTCTCTTAAGAACGCTAGCTTTCGGCTTCACCCAGTCTGAGGTACACATCCGGCTGACCCGGCAGTAACAATCGCAGAGGTGCTCCCTTTACCACCTAGCCGAACAATCGGGAGCGTAGGGTAAGCACAGGAGCCAGGCAACCCAGCTTGGCTAAAACTTAAGTCATATCGATGCATATAATGGTGAATAAAAGGTACATGCGGAAGTTTAACGCATGTGTTGGGCATGAAGCCCGTACAAATAAGCTTCTGTTAAAGAAGCCCCCAGGTATAATGAGCGGACGGTAGCGTCAAGTATGTGCTTGAAAAAAGCGCAAAGCGAGCCTCTAGAGGCTTCAAGAAGAAGGAGGAGGAAGGAGAGAAGTAAAAGACAGCAAAAATAGAAATTGTGGACGGAGGAAGGAGACGAACTTGGAGTCCGGCGCTTAGGCATAGAATCTTCGTAGATGGGCTGCGTTCCATGGGTTCGGCTCGAGTCGGTTATCCGATGCGTTTCGCAGACGGTATGCTCCATGAGTCGGGACCTGGTCGATGATGAAGGGACCTTCCCATTTGGGCTTGAGTTTGTCCTTTTCATGTCCGTGAGGCGAGAACTAGTTCCCCAATGTTATAAGCTTTGGCCCGTACTTCCCTGCTTTGATATCTTTGAGCCTGCTTTGTTGATAGAATGCGAACGAGCTTTTTGCCACGTCGCGCTCCTCCTCCAATGCGTCCAAACTGTCACGCCGATCGAGCTCGGCTTCTCCTTCTTCATACATGCGCCTTGAGGTGAGTCATGTATTATGTTGCAGGCAAGATCGCCTCTGCCACATACACCATAAAGAATGGTGTGAATCCGGTAGTACGATTCGGGCGTGGTCTGCAGCCCCAGTCGGAGTCGAGCTCCTCAACCCAGTGCGTGTTAGATTCCTTGAGGGACCGCACTAGTCTGGGTTTAATGCCGCTCATGATTAGACCATTTGCTTGTTCGACTTGGCCGTTGGTTTGAGGGTGATAGACTGAGGCGTAATCGAGCTTGATGCCCATGTTTTTGCACCATAATTTGACCTCATCGGCCGTGAAGTTGGTGTCTTTATCAGTGATGATCTTGTGGGGACACCGTGACGGTGCACTACCCTGATATGAAGTCTATCACTGGTCCGGATTCGGCCGTTTTAACTAGTTTGGCCTCTATCCATTTGGTGAATTTATCCACCATGACCAATAGGTATTTTTGCTTGTGGGTTCCTCCCTTAAGGGGTCCAACCATGTCAAGCCCCCAGACCGTGAACGGCCAGGTGATGGGTATAGTCTTGAGGGCGGTTGGTGGCATGTGGGTTTGGTTAGCAAAAAGCTGGCAACCGACGCATTGTTGGACTAAATCCTGCGCATCTGCCCGGGCCATCAGCCAATAAAATCCTGTACGGAAGGCCTTTCCTACAAGGGCCCGAGCTGCGGCGTGGTGCCCACCCAGTCCGGCATGAATTTCAGCCTGGAGGTTTCGCCCTTCCTCTTCGGAGATAGACCTTTGAAGGACTCCTGTAGTGCTTTTCTTATAAAGCTCTCCCTCATGGACTTTGTAGGCTTTAGATCGCCGTACTATGCAGCGAGCCTCAGTGTGGTCTTCGGGAGTTCCTGCCTAGTTAGGTAGGCTAGGAATGGTTCCGTCCGCAGGCGATAACCGCCATTATTTCGTGAGCGGAGGGTGTTATCTCGAAGCGAGCCTCCGGTTGTGTCGAAGTGTTCGGCGTCAGGCGGTGCGGTTGGGTCCGGATTGTTATTGCGGACTCCCTTCCCATAGTACGGATGGCTTGAATAGCCGTTCGAGAAAAGATATTGGGTGGGGCGGCATCGCGTTTTGCACCGATGCGTGCCAATATATCCGCCGCTGGTTGTTATCCGGGCTATATGATGAAATTCGAGCCCTTGAACCGTGCGACATTTTTAGGACCGCTTTGCGGTATGCTGCCATTTTCGGATCTTTGGCATCAAAGTCTCCGTTTATTTGAGATATTGCAAGGTTGAATCGCGCACCTCTAGGCGTTGAATGCCCATGGAGACTGCCATCCGGAGGCCGTGCAGAAGGGCCTCATATTCGGCTGCGTTGTTGGAGTCCGTATACATTATCTGAAGGACGTATTGGACTATGTCCCCGGTTGGGGACGTCAGGACGACGCCAGCCCCTAGGCCGGCCAACATTTTGGAGCCATCAAAGTGCACGATCCAATTGGAGTATGCACTGTACTCTTTAGGGAGTTCGGCTCCGGTCCATTCGGCCACGAAGTTGGCCAAAACCTGCGACCTGATAGCTCATCGTGGCTTGTAGGTTATGTCGAATGGAAGGAGCTCTATGGACCATTTAGCAATCCGGCCCGTCGGCGCCCATGATTGTTTATAATGTCATTAAGAGGTACTTCGGAGGCTACCGTTATCGAACACTCTTGAAAGTAGTGTCGCAGCTTCCGGGATGGCATGAACACTGCGTATGCTATCTTTTGATAGTGTGGGTACCGGGACTTGCATGGAGTTAGGATAGTGGACACATAGTAAACCGGTTTTTGAAGAGGGAACCGGTGTCCGCCCGTTTCTCGTTCGACAACGAGCACCGCGCTGACAACTTGATCTGTTGCGGTGATATATAATAGCATTGGTTCGCTCACATTAGGCGCGGCCAGGACTGGATTTGTTGCCAATATGGCTTTTATCTCTTCGAGTCCGGCCGTGGCGGCATCCGTCCACTCGAAGTGTTCGGTGCGGCGGAGGAGGCTGATAAAGGGTAACGCCTTTTCTCCCAAAGCGGGAAATAAAAGCGGCTTAGAGCCGCCACGCATCCCGTCAATTTTTGTATTTGTTTGAGGTCTTTTGGAATATCCAATTGTGACAGAGCTCGGATCTTGGCTGGATTTGCTTCAATTCCTCTACCGGACACAATGAAGCCCAGGAGCTTTCCGGCTGGAACGCCGAAGACACATTTTTCCGGATTGAGCTTGATGTCATATTTTTGAAGATTATCGAATGTGAGCCTCAGGTCGTCTACTAGATTTTCGACGTGCTTGGTTTTGACGACCACGTCATCTACATATGCTTCCACTGTTTTGCCGATCTTGTTTGCCAGACATGTATACGAATCATGCGGCCGATATGTTGCGGGCGTTTTTGAGCCCGAAGGGCATTGTGTTGAAGCGAGCGGGCCGTATGGAGTGATGAATGCTGTTGCAGCTTGGTGCGGCTCCACCATCTTGATTTGGTGGTAGCCGAGTATGCGTCGAGGAAGCACAATGAGTCGTGGTCTGCTCAGAAGGCGTCAATAATTTGATCAATTCGAGGGAGGGGGAAGGGATCCTTTGGGCAAGCCTTATTAAGGTCTTTAAAATCAACACATAAGCGCCAGGATTTATCCTTCTTTGGTACCATCATCAGGTTTGCTAGCCAGTCCCGATGTTTTATATCTCTGATGAATCCGGCTTCCAAAAGTTTGGCTAGCTCCTCTCCCATGGCCTGTCTCTTGGGTTCGAAAAAGCGCCGAAGAGCCTGTTTGACTGGCTTGAATCCTTTTAGGATATTTAGGCTGTGCTCGGCCAGCGGACATGGGATTCCTAGCATGTCTGAAGGGTGCCAGGCAAAGATGTCCTAGTTTTCTTGTAGAAATTCTCGTAGTGCGGCGTCTACATCAGGGTTTAATTGTACCCCAGTGGAGGCCGTCTTTGCAGGGTCCGTCGGGTGGACTTGGAATTTGACTATTTCATCTGCTGGTTTAAAAGAGATGGACTTGGATCTTTTATCAAGTATCACATTGTCCCTGTTCACCGTGGAGCGCATCGCGGTGAGTTCCTCGGCTGCTAGGGCTTCGGATAGTGCCTCGAGGGCTAGTGCGATTGTCTTGTTTTTGGCGCGGAGTGCTATGTTCAGATCACTGGCGAGAGTGATGATTCCGTTAGGTCCGGGCATTTTAAGCTTCATGTACCCATAATGGGGTATAGCTTGAAAAATTGTGAATGCTTCTCGTCCTAATAAAGCATGATATCCATTGTTGAATGGGGCCACTTGAAATGTGACCACCTCGGACCTGTAATTGTTCGGCGAGCTGAACACTACGTCCAGTATGATTTTTCCTGTGCAGCATGCTTCCCGGCTAGGGATTATTCCTCTAAAGGTTGTGTTGCTTCGCTCAATGCGGTTCCAGTCTATTTCCATTTTTCGGAGGGTTTCCTCATAGATGAGGTTTAGTCCGCTGCCGCCATCCATGAGTACCTTAGTAAGGTGAAAGCCGTCCACTATCGGATTGAGGACCAATGCGACTGGTGCTTGGGCTGTTCGGAATTTAGGTTCGTCACTGGCATTAAAGGTAATAGCCGTGTCACTCCATGGATTTATTGTTGCTACTTGGTAGACTTCCGCAAGGTTGCGGAGCGTTCGTTTTCGCATATTATTTGATGCAAAAGTCTCAAGATTTGTTAACACCGTCTTGGTTTTCTTTGGGCTGGGATTACGAAGCTAGAAGCTCTTCGCCACTTTTGGCCACCTGTCGTAGTATCCAACATGCTCGAAGCCTATGAGTTGGAGTGGCGCCCTCTGTGCTATGAATTTTGCAGGGTCCGTTTAGCCAACCCTCCAGTACGGTTCCGTACCCTTTAGGGGGTTTTGGTTTTTTGGTATTTGACCCAGGTGCTTGATAATGATGCACCCTTTTATTTCAGACTAGGGATGTATTCGGGGCCGGATTATCCCAAAATTTACTTTCGGTTTTCCAGGCGCTCTCCATCGCATAGTACTTTTGTACTATGGTCACCAAGTCAGCAAAGCAAGTAATTTCGCAACGACTTATGGCGTTTAGGATTCCCTTGTCCGTGCAATTATTGCAGAAAATTGGGATTGCGTCCTCCTCTCGGCAGTCCTTTATCTTGTTCATAACCAGGAGGAATCTGGCCCAGTAATGATGTACTGTTTCAGCGGGCTCTTGCCGAATTTTAGAGAGATCGCTAATGTTTGGGTGGGCGAGTGGAACTAGATCCGGAACCACGTCCAATTTAGGACTCAGGGGCCGAGAAGTTTCCGAACTCGGAAGTTTGGATTTTTGAGTGTTATCCAATGAGTCCAACCCGCCGCTTGACTTTAAGTTCAGGGCTTGATCGACATCCGTCCCTCTGCGGGAATCCGGCATGGAGGGATCGGGAATCCGGACGTAGCTAGTCCTTAAGATAGAAGAATAATCGCTGCATTGCTCCTCTATCACAGCAACATGATGGGTAGCACAGGGAGAGTTGATCTCTCTCGAGATCGGTTTTAGGCCCGATCCGGTCGTAGTCTGTGGCGACTCCCAGGGCGGCGATGCGATCCAAGAGCTCGTTTATGGAGGAGAGCTCGATCGGATCTAACTGTTTGGCAAGTTCCGAACTAACATGGAGATTGGTTTCAATGACTCGAGAGGTCATCGTCGGCGCGGCGGCCGAACTAGCGGTCATAAGAAAACCGCCTAGACGAAGAGTCTGACCAGTGGCCAAGGCTTCTTTGGCGATGGTATAAATCTTTAAAGGCGAGATGAGGCATCCTACCGATGGCGGCGACGCAGGAACTCTCAATGAAAGCACCAATGTCGGTGTCAAACCGGCGGATCTCGGGTAGGGGGTCCCGAACTGCGTCTAGGCGGATGGTAACAGGAGGCGAGGGACACGATGTTTTACCTGTGTTGGGCCCTCTCGATGGAGATAATACCCTACTCACCTTGATTAATATTGATGATATGGGTAGTACAAGAGTAGATCTACCACGAGATCAAGGACGATAAACCCTAGAAGCTAGCCTATGGTATGATTGTTGTTCGTCCTATGGACTAAAACCCTCCGATTTATATAGACACCGGATAGGTAAGGGCTACATAGAGTCGGTTACAATGGTAGGAGATCTACATATCCGTATCGCCAAGCTTGCCTTCCACGCCAAGGAAAGTCCCATCCGGACACGGGACGAAGTCTTCAATCTTGTATCTTCATAGTCCACGAGTCCGGCCAACGGTGATAGTTCGGCTATCCGGACACCCCCTAATCTGGGACTCCCTCAGCAACAATACAATACGTGCCTTGCTGCCCCTACTGTCATTAGGAAAGGACACCGCAAGATTGAATCCGAAGCTAAACACTTCTCCCATTGCAAGAACTACCAATCTAGTTGGCCAAACCAAATGGATAATTCGAAGAGACTTGCAAAGATAACTCAATCATACATAAAAGAATTCAGAGAAGATTCAAATATTGCTCATAGATAATCTTGATCATAAACCCACAATTCATCAGTCTCAACAAACACACTGCAAAAAGAATATTACATCGAATAGATCTCCACGAGAGAGGGGAGAACATTGAATTGAGATCCAAAAAGAGAGAAGAAGCCATCTAGCTACTAACTATGGACCCGAAGGTCTGAAGTAAACTACTCACACTTCATCGGAGAGGCTATGGTGATGATGTAGAAGCCCTCCGTGGTGGAATCCCCTTCCGTGGGAGCTCCGGAACATGCCCCAAGATGGGATCTCGTGGATACAGAAAGTTGCGACGGTGGAATTAGGTTTTTGGCTCTGTATCTGATCTGTTGGGGGTCCGTAGGTATATATAGGAGGAAGGAGTATGTCGGTGGAGCTTCAAGGGGCCCACGAGGCAGGGGGCGCGCACTAGGGGGGGGCGCCCTCCACCCTCGTGACCGCCTCGTGGCTTTCTTGACGGAGGGTCCAAGTCTCCTAGGTCTTATCTGATGAGAAAATCACGTTCCCGAAGATTTCATTCCGTTTGGACTCCGTTTGATATTCCGCTTCTTGAAACACCGAAATAGGAAAAAAACAACAATTACGGGCTGGGCCTCCGGTTAATAGGTTAGTCCCAAAAGTAATATAAAAGTGGAAAATAAAGCCCAATACAGTCCAAAACAGTAGATAATATAGCATGGAGCAATCAAAATTATAGATACGTTGGAGACGTATCGGGCATCTAAGCTTAATTCCTGCTCGTCCTCGAGTAGGTAAATGATAAAAAGAGAATTTTTGATGCGGAGTGCTACTTGGCATAATTTCAATGTAACTCTTCTTAATTGTGGTATGAATATTCAGATCCGAAAGATTCAAGACAATATTCATATTGACATAAAAATAATAATACTTCAAGCATACTAACTAAGCAATTATCTCTTCTCAAAATAACATGGCCAAAGAAAGTTCATCCCTACAAAATCATATAGTTTAGTCATGCTCCATTTTCGTCACACAAGAATGCTCTCATCATGCACAACCCCAATGACAAGCCAAGCAATTGTTTCATACTTTAGTAATCTCAAACCTATAAACTTTCACGCAATATATGAGCGCGAGCCATGGACATAGCACTATGGGTGGAATAGAATATAATGATGGGGGATATGTGGAGAAGACAAAAAAGGAGAAGGTCTCACATCAACGAGGCTAATCAACAGGCTATGGAGATGCCCATCAATTGATGTTAATGCAAGGAGGAGGGATTGCCATGCAACGGATGCACTAGGGCTATAAATATACGAAAGCTCAACAAAAGAAACTAAGTGGGTGTGCATCCAACTTGCTTGCTCACGAAGACCTAGGGCATTTGAGGAAGCCCATCGTTGGAATATATAAGCCAAGTTCAATAATGAAAAATTCCCACTAGTATATGAAAGTGACAACATATGAAACTCTCTATACGAAAAACATGGTGCTACTTTGAAGCACAATATATGAGACTCGCTATATGAAGAACATGGTGCTACTTTGAAGCACAAGTGTGGTAAAAGGATAGGAACATTGTCCCTTCTCTCTTTTTCTCTCATTTTTTTTGGTGGGCTCTTTGGCCACTTTTTTTTATTTGGTGGGCTCTTTGGCCTCTTTTTTTATTTGACCTCACATGGTACAATGTTCTAATAATGATGATCGTCACACTTCTATTTATTTACAACGCAATGATTACAACTCGATACTAGAACAAAGTATGACTCTATATGAATGCCTCCGGCGGTGTACTGGGATATGCAATGAATCAAGAGTGACATGTATGAAAGAATTATGAATGGTGGCTTTGCCACAAATACTATGTCAACTACATGATCATGCTAAGCAATATGACAATGATGAATGTGTCATGAAGAACAGTATGGTGGAAAGTTGCATGGCAATATATCTCGGAATGGCTATGGAAATGCCATAATAGGTAGGTATGGTGGCTGTTTTGAGGAAGATATAAGGAGGTTTATGTGTGAAAGAGCGTATCATATCACGGGGTTTGGATGCACCGGCGAAGTTTGCACCAACTCTCAATGTGAGAATGGGCAATGCACGGTACCGAAGAAGCTAGCAATGATGGAAAGGTGAGAGTGTGTATAATCCATGGACTCAACATTAGTCATAAAGAACTCACATACTTATTGCAAAAATCTACAAGCCATCAAAAACCAAAGCACTACGCGCATGCTCCTAGGGGATAGATTCGTAGGAAAAGACCATCGCCGTCACGACCGCCACTCATAAGGAGGACAATCAAATAACACCTCATGTTTCAAATTTGTTACATAATGTTTACCATATGTGCATGCTACGGGACTTGCAAACTTCAACACAAGCATTTCTCAAATTCACAACTACTCAACTAGCATGACTTTGATATTATCACCTCCATATCTGTGACGCCCCCAATTCAATCCTACACTAATCATGCACGCAAACGTGTACTATCAAGATCAGGGACTCACGGGAAGATATCACAACACAACTCTAAAACATAAATAAGTCATATAAGCATCATAATACAAGCCAGGGGCCTCGAGGGCTTGAATACAAGTGCTCGATCATAGACGCAGTCGGCGGAAGCAACAATATCTCGAGTACGGACATAAGTTAAACAAGTTTGCCTTAAGAAGACTAGCACAAACCGGGATACAGATCGAAGCAGTGCAGGCCTCTCGCCTGGGATCCTCCTAACTACTCACAGTGGTAAATCGGTGACTGCGTAGTAGTAGGCACCTCCGGTGTAGTAGGAGTCGCCGTCAGTGGCGCCTGCCTCGGACTCCATCGTGCAGTCACAAAGAATTGGGTAAAGAAAGGGGAAAAGGGGGAACAAGGCAACCGTGAGTACTCATCCAAAGTACTGCAAGCAAGGAGCTACACTACATATGCATGGGTATATGTGTAAAGGGCCATATCGGTGGATCGAATCGCAGTAATGCCGTAATAAGAGGGGATAGCTAATCACGCCGAAGACTACGCTCGGGCAGCCTTCGCCTTGGCAAAGATGTAGTAGAGAGTAGATCAAGTCCTCCAAGTAGCATCGCATAGCATAATCCTACCCGCAATCCCTCCTCGCCGCTTTTTAGAGAGCGATCACCGGGTTGTATCTCGCACTTGGAAGGGTGTGTTTTATTAAGTATCCGGTTCTAGTTGTCATAAGGTCAAGGTACAACTCCAAGTCGTCTGTTATCAAGATCACGGCTATTCGAATAGATTAACTTCCCTGCAGGGGTGCACCACATAACCCAACACACTTGATCCCATTTGGCCGGACACACTTTCCTAGGTCATGCCGGGCCTCGGAAGATCAACACGTCGCAGCCCCACCTAGGCCAAAAGAGAGGTCAGCACGCCAGTCTAAACCTAAGCGCACAGGGGTCTGGGCCCATCAACCTTAGCACACCTACACGTTGCGTGGGCGGCCCGAACCAGAACTAGCCTAACAGGGGTTCCAGTTCAATCCGTAGGCCGCTTAATCGTGACGTCCACGTGAGGCCGGTACGATACCACGACGTCGAGTGCCCATATCTTTCCCACGTAGTTGGTTAGTGTGTATAGACCAAATGGCCAAACTCATATCAAATACCAAGATCTCGTTAAGCGTGTTAATGATGTAATCATGGACACCGACTCAGGCAGGCCCACCTCTCACCTAGGCGGTCTCAACTCGCCTGTCGCTTCCCAAGACAAAGATCCACACAGAGGGCCGTTAGGACAAAGGTCCTTTCAAATTTCAATCCGTGAATCACTCATGGGTGCTCCACGAGCCGATTCGACTTTAGTCACCACATGTATCATGTATAAAGTATATAGTATATACCCATGATCACCTCCCTAGTGATCACCGCCCGATAGTATAGCATGGCGACGGACAAGAATGTCGGACCATCGATGAAACACTAGCATCCTATACTAAGCATGTAGGATTGCGTAAAGGTAACAACAGATGAGTGGCAAGGATGACTATGCATCGTGATAGGATTAACGAAAAGCAAGAACATGCTACACTACTCTAATGCAAGTAGTATAGAGAAGAATAGGCGATATCCGGTGATCAAGGGGGGGGCTTGTCGATTGCTCACGGCAAGAAGGAGGGGTCGTCAACACCGTAGTCGTCTTTGGATAGCGGCTACGGTCTCGGTGTCTAGCGAGAGAAGAGGGGGAAGAAACAATAAATACAATGCAAACAAATGCACGACGATGCATGACATGACAAAGCGCGGTGCTAGGTGTGCCCCAACGCAGTATGAGGTGATACCGGCGAAGGGGGAAACATCCGGGAGAGTAATCCCGGTGTTTCGCGTTTTTGGACAGATGAACCGGAGGGGAAATGTTGTAGGTTCACTATGCTAGGGATGGTTGCGGACGAACGGGCTGTGTATCCAGATTCGTCTCGCTGTTCTGAGCAACTTTCATGTACAAAGTATTTTCATTCGAGTTACGGATTATTTTATATTAATTTTTAAAGTTTTAATTCAATTTTGGAATTAAGAGATTTTAATTAATTAGAAAAGGTAATTATTGGGTCAGAGTGATATCAGCATGATGTCAGCAGACAGCAGGTCTACAGGTTGACTAGGTCAACCCTGGCACGTGGGGCCCGTTCGTCATAGCCTCAAGTAAATTAAACATGATTAAATAATTAACTAAATGATTAGGTTAATCTAATACAAAATTAATTAAGTTAATCAGTTCCTTAATTATTTAATTAATTAATATTTTTAGTTATTTTTTAAACTCTTTTTTTTTAACGTTCAGGGGTTGGGCCCCACTTATCATAGGGCCAGTGGTTAACGGGGCGGGCGCTGGGTGCGGGTGCTCGTGCCAGAGGCCACCAGGGGGCGGGGAACACCCGGGCACACAGGAGGGCGCGCGCCAGCGGCCACGACGCGGTCGGAGCTGCGGGGAAGGGACCGGTGACCGGAGGCGGCGTAGAAGGGCGAAGTGGCACTGGCAGCAAAGGTAGGCAGGGGAGGCGGAGCTGCGCGTCGGCAGCAGTGGAGGTGGGACGGACGATGGCAGCAGCCGCAGCAGATGCAGGGGAGGCGTGGCCGGCGGTCTCGCTACAAGGGGCGGCGACGCGAGGAACCAGGGCGTCAGGGGCAGGCACGCGCGGCACAGGGCGCGCGCGGCCATGGCTTCAAGCACGACCGGGAGGAGGCCACGGTGGCACGTTGGTGCGGGCACGGCGGGAGTGGGTCGAGGCAGAGGCAAGGCGCGCGTCCGCCGCGGCGAGCGCGCGCAGGCGCGTGGTGACCGGGAGGGACGGGGATAGAGGAGGGGCGTGTGCTCACTGTGGCCGTAGGGGAGTGGCAGTGGGGCGCGGGGAGGAAGACTGGGACGGCCGGCGACGGGGAGGCAGTCCGGTGGGGAGGAGGAAGCAGGCCGGTGAGATAGTCCGGCGAGGTCCTCGGGCTGCGAGGTGGCCGCGGTGGCAGCCGACGGGGTCGAGCCCCCAAGCCCCAATCCGATCTGGATCGGGGGAAAGAGAGGAGAGGCGTGGAGAGAGTGGGGGACGAGTGGGGCGACGGGGGTGGTTTCCCCGATCTAGCTTGGATCGGGAATGGGGAGGAGAGAACGACGGAGTGGGGGAAGTGGTGCGGTTAGGGGGGTTAGGGTTTCGGCACCAGGGGATAAGGGAGTGGGGACGGGCCGGTCAGGCCAGTGGGCTTGCCAGCTGGGCCTTTTGGCCCATTTGGCTAGGGGGTTGTGATTGCTTTCTTTTTTCTTCTTTTTTTTGTTATTTTTGTTTTTCTTTTTTTATTCATTTCCCTTTTTCTTTATTTTCTTTTCTGTTTTCTCACATTTCCTAAACATTTTAGTTTTGAAAAAATACAGAGGTTGCACCTAAAAACTTAATTATGTCACATTCCGAACATTTTAGTTT
Organism: Aegilops bicornis; assembly: GCA_021605145.1. Lineage (NCBI taxonomy): Eukaryota > Viridiplantae > Streptophyta > Magnoliopsida > Poales > Poaceae > Aegilops > Aegilops bicornis. The sequence continues at coordinate 569,815,992 of CM038669.1, read as the reverse complement.
AACATTTTGAAAACTTTTATTGTTTGTCAATATTTTAAATTTGAATTTTAATCGTTCTGAACTAACGCGAGTTTATCAACCGTAACCGAGGTGACGTGGCATCATTAGCATATGTTTACTGTAGCTTAATTATCCGGGCATCACAATTCTCCTCCACTACAAGAAATCTCGTCCCGAGATTTAAGAGGTAGAGTAAGGGGAAAGGTCTAGTTACGAAATTCTATCGGATCTTCTCAATCTTGGCTGCTCTTCTCGAAGAGATCGATCCATTACATTGATGTCTTCATTCCACTGCTTCAGGTCATCATTATGAAGTCGTCATCCTTTCTTCGGGGTTCCTTAATACTTACGAATAGGTAACGGGGCAGAACGGCAATGACATAATGCTATAAGGGTAATAATCTGGGATTAACCCATGAATGAGCATATGAGTACCTCTCGTGTTGAACAATTAAAACACATCGAGAGTAAAGTCTGAAGGTACTATAAGAAATTTCAAGCGGATAGATAACCGTTTGTTGTCGGAAACAGAGTGTGAAAGGGGTTTAAAGCAACAGGAATTAGTTTTGTGTCTGATACCAGAATCGATGATCTCGAGGAAGATGGCTCATGAATTACCTACGAGAAACGCGCGAGGAATATCTTTGGGAACATGGGGTGTACAGGAGAGTCAGGTTTCGATACTGTGGAACTGTGGGTTATGGGCCCACCATGTGGTTAAAAGTAGGAAGGTCGGTGACATCTTGAATGATCATGTAAGCCAAGCATGCCAGAGGATAGTCTGTCGGTTATGTTGGCAACAACATCGGTACCAAGGGCGAGGGACGAAGAGAACCATTTTCCGCTTTCGTTGAGCAGCGTGGACCAAGAGGGCAAAGTTCTCGCCCATCGGTGGTTACCTAATGTCATCAACAAAAATAGCAGGGTTTTCTCGATGTAATTGTACACCGAGGTGTTTACATAAGGTGAGAACATTACTTCTTAGATCATATAGGTCACAAGAAACGTTAAACCAACCAATGGAAAGGCAAATATGATTATCAGATTAAACAGAACAATGGAAAGGAAATTGTGTTTAAACACATATTTCAAGGGTATATCCTCCCAAGGACAAGCAGAGCATGATATCCATGACAGGATATAATGTAGAAAACTCTTTAGGTAGGGGAGAGAAATTTCATGACATTACCCATACAACAGTGTTTGGATAATTGATAAAGAGAATTTAGCATTGTGCTTCAAGTGCTCTTATTGATGATCGGAGTAGCACAGTCATGCTTCGAGATAGCATTGACATGGTCATCAGGCGAAGATCAGACTTTGGAAACACAAAGGATCCATCAGGAATAACTTTGTAGTGTTACAATTTCCTCATGGAGAAATGGATAATCTTTCTAAAAAGGAAACAATAACAATAGGGCCTCCGGCCAGGTGTGCTAGGCATGATATCATCTCACCAGGTCATATATAAAGACCAATGTTATAACTCTTGGAAATATGTTCCAACCATCATATATGACCGAGATTTAGATCTGATTGGTGTTAGGATAACTCAGACTCAGGATGCCTGAGAAGAAAGGTGCAACACAAATTGTCGAGATGACATTGTAAGATTCTCAGGAATTGAAATATGTAAGTGAGTTCTGAAACAAGAGTTCATCATTAAATCAAGGAGAGGATGAGGAGGTGGCTGATGGTCTCAGCGACAATTCCTCGAGATTTCCAAAAGATGGATATCCACAGTTATGTGAACAAGGAGATAACATTTAACAGATCAAATGATATAAGGATGTATGCTCGAGGGAAACATACACAATTTATCACTGGTTGATAGGTGCGCCCAAAATATGGGCTTAGGTAGCCGGATCAATGTTAGAATGGTGATTCGATAACCAATGGTCTAAGAATGAAATGTCGACCATTAACTTCAAAGCAATATGGTTGCTAGAAGTACAGAATCTAAGCAGCATGGTTCACGTGTTGGTATCCCGGTTAGAATCAACACGGGGACCAAGAAAGAATGGTGAGGGTGAGAAGTATCACAATACCAAGAATTCCTTAAGAGGTGGAGCAGTCCTCACAACATCCTTGACATAAAAGATTGTAATACTCCAAGGTAGAACACAACCTAGCTGGAGAGCAAGTTGTATTCATAATGTGGACAAGTTCGCGACGAAAGGAAGTCAAGGGTGTTGTCGATGATAATAAAAATCATCAAGGGCAAGCAAGGTATTTCTCATCATGAACACAGTTAACATATCGGAAGAAGTCAAAGTGTTGAAGGTGATCCAACACATTTGCTGGGAGGTTTCGAGAGGATGCAATCAAACAAAAACGGAAAAGGGCAAGGGAATGACGAAGTGACAAGTTATAGATCAATATATAAGATGCAAGCTCGGAACCAAAGTTGCCTTTCAATACAAGCAACATGATGTTGAAAGCTCGACGTAAGTCGTGCTCACACACTGAAGAATTCATGCACCAGAGAAGGATGAGGTAGCACAGTCAAAGATAGCAAGACCAGGATGCAGGCGATAGTCTAGGAATGAACAGATTGAGTTTAGAATTTCCTAGTAAAAATACTAAGGGTATTTGATTTGTAGTGCGGAATAATTTCACTAGTCGATGTCCTTGGTTGACAACAACCCAGAACCCACAGAGTGATTACGACAAGGAAAGACATTACCTCAACAAGGTTAGTAAGATGTGGTGTAATGGCAAGACATCTTCGAGATACCAGGGGGTAATACTCGAAGATAGAACATGATAGATGTAGAACCGGGTCATTGACCTATGACAGTAGATACTTCAACCTTGCCAAAAAAAATAAACGAGGCACTGGATTGAATTCCCATCAGATATATCAGATCAGAACAGCATGGTCGGAACCATAACTGTAAGGAATCATTTTCAAGAATCCCGAAGGAATCATAGAGCTGGATAATCATTTTGCAAGAAGCTTCTGAGACGGTCTACATCATTTTCATGGGCATGAACACAAGGTTCAAGGTCGACTCCCACTTCTTTAATACATATCATTTCATTCACCTCTCGCTTTGATAAAAATGTAGTGCTGGAATTTTATTTGGTAGAACACCGGAAGAGTATGACTTGTGAAAACTTTCGGGTTCTCGCGGATTAAGGGAAGGCATAGGTTCAGCCCATCGGGCATCTTAGTAACATATACCACAAACTTCATAGTAAACATCACCAGCTCGAGAGCAGAGCATGGTTGGCCAAAACAGAGAATAAGATTTATCAATGGTATTATGTATCAGGGAAAGAACTTCTCGAGATTTTTGGATACGAAGGACACTGTCGGATGATAATTCATCAAAGGACCCGACGGTCCATAACGGAGCTGATGTGAGCATCGGTACTCAACCAGAAGAAGAGAGAATGCAAGGAGATCAGTTTGTAGAAATAACTGACTACTTCAAAGCTCAATTGCAAAGGAATTATGAATTCCAAGACAAGGGATCAGAAGCAATGCTCTGATTAGGGATGGATAAGTTGAATAGCCTTAGCGGTACAATTGATGGCATTTTGATTAGTCGAGATCCAGCTCATGTTCGAAATGACGTCAGAGCCAGAAGGATGAATTCTAGGATCTGATTGAGGATCGCGAGCATTTACAACTAATTGAATCAATGGACTCAAAATGATAGTGACAAAGGATGCCAATAAGATTACTTATGGGATGAACCATAATGCAGCAAGCGAGAATTTCAAGGGCAATAGGCTGCTGAGGATTTTCGGAAGATCGAATAGTATTTTGAAGAACTTTCTGAATACATGAATCAACTGGGGATGAGCGGATACTCGATAAGTGCGGGAAAATTATCCGTAGGGGTATTCATGGGGCAAGAACTACAAGGCGGTAAGCTCAAAGGATTCCCGGAATAACGAAGAGCAGTTCGAGGCATCTTGTATTAACAAGATCAATGGGGTTGAACGTAAGACTGGCAAGTGTATGCAGTTATCCCTAGGGATATAACAGTGGTAGGAAATGCAAAAAGCGGTGACACAAGGTCTTGAGAGAACACTATAAAGTATCTTCGGAATCTTCTGGTGCAGTAGGCGATCATCTGTACTAAGGGGCTCTCCGGGAGGAAGTGGTCACGAGATCCTAATGTTGGCGTTAGTAAAACCATTTAAACCCGAATAGAAAAGATTTCGGAGTCCCAGAGTATAGATCGAGGAGTAAAAGATCCTACTACCACCCAATGGCGAAGTGGGCCCATGGGCCGCACAGCCGTGTTAGTAAAAGTTTTGCAATGACTAGACTCAACTTCGGCCAAGGAGTTGGAAAGGGGGATTCCTACAGGCAGTCAGCTCTGATACCAACTTGTGACGCCCCCAATTCAATCGTACACTAATCAGGCACGCAAACGTGTATGATCAAGATCGTGGACTCACGGAAGATATCACAACACAACTCTAAAACATAAATAAGTCATACAAGCATCATAATACAAGCCAGGGCCTCGAGGGCTCGAATACAAGTGCTCGATCATAAAAGAGTCGCCGGAAGCAACAATATCTCGAGTACGCATATAAGTTAAACAAGTTTTCCTTAAGAAGGCTAGCACAAACTGGGATACAGATCGAAAGAGGCGAAGGCCTCTTGCCTGGGATCCTCCTAACTACTCCTGGTCGTCGTCAGCGGCCTGCACGTAGTAGTAGGCACCTCCAGTGTAGTAGGAGTCATCGTCGAAGGTGGCCTCGGCTCACAGGCTCCATCGTCTGGTCGCAACAATCGGGTAAATAAAGGGGAAAAAGGGGGAACAAGGCAACCGTGAGTACTCATCCAAAGTACTCGCAAGCAAGGAGCTACACTACATATGCATGGGTATATGTGTAAAGGGCCATATCGATGGACTGAACTGCAGAATGCCAGAATAAGAAGGGGATAGCTAATCCTGTCGAAGACTATGCTTCTGGCAACCTCCGTCTTGCATCATGTAGAAGAGGGTAAACTGAAGTCCTCCAAGTAGCATCGCATAGCATAATCCTACCCGGCAATCCCCTCCTCGTTGCTCTGTAAGAGAGCGATCACCGGGTTGTATCTGGCACTTGGAAGGGTGTGTTTTATTAAGTATCCGGTTCTAGTTGTCATAAGGTCAAGGTACAACTCCAAGTCGTCCTGTTGCCAAAGATCACGGCTATTCGAATATATTAACTTCCCTGCAGGGGTGCACCACATAACCCAACACTCTTTATCCCGTTTGGTCGGACACACTTTCCTGGGTCATGCCCGGTGAGGGAGTCCTGGATTAGGGGGTGTCCGGATAGCCGAACTATCACCGTTGGCCGGACTCCTCGACTATGAAGATACAAGATTGAATACTTCGTCCCGTGTCCGGATGGGACTTTCCTTGGCGTGGAAGGCACGCTTGGCGATACGGATATGTAGATCTCCTACCATTATAATCGACTCTGTGTAACCCTAACCCTATCCGGTGTCTATATAAACCGGAGGGTTTTAGTCCGTAGGACGAACAACAATCATACCATAGGCTAGCTTCTAGGGTTTAGCCTCTCTGATCTCGTGGTAGATCCACACTTGTACTACCCATATCATCATTATTAATCAAGCAGGAGTAGGGTTTTACCTCCATCGAGAGGGCCCGAACCTCGGTAAAAACATCGTGTCCCTTGTCTCCTGTTACCATCCGCCTAGACGCACAGTTCGGGACCCCCTACCCGAGATACGCCGGTTTTGACACCGACATTGGTGCTTTCATTGAGAGTTCCTCTGTGTCGTCATCCTTAGGCCCGATGGCTTCTTCGATCATCAACAACGACACCGTCCAGGGTGAGACTTTTCTCCCCGGACAGATCTTCATATTCGGCGGCTTTGCACTGCGGGCCAATTCACTTGGCCATCTGGAGCAGATTGAAAGCTACACCCCTGGCCATCAGGTCCGATTTGGGAGTTTGAACAACACGGCCGACATCCGCGGAGACTTGATCTTCGACGGATTCGAGCCACAGCCAAGCGCGCCGCACTGTCTCGATGGGCATGATCTAGCTCCGAACAAAGGCCTCGAGGTCAAGATCAGCCGTCTGGCCCGACCCTTAGCTCGGAGCCGACTCCGATCGAGGACGAGTGGTTGGACACCGCCTTGGGGCTACGATCTCTACGGCGATTGAGCCGAACTCCATCCTGTCCTTTGCAAAGACCGTGACTCCAAGGTGCCGGACTCCTCTCCGACTCAACCCTCCGCTACCGCCAATCGAATCCATTTGGGTGCCGGTTATGGAGTTCACTGCCGCGGACATCTTTCAGCACTAGCCCTTTGGCGGCATCCTGAATTCACTAAAGTCTCTCTCTTTATCAGGAGGGCCCTGGCCGGACTACGGTCAAGAAGGTTGGGATGCGGACGACGAAGAAATTCAACACCCACCCACTGCCCACTTTGTAGCCACTGTCGAAAGCTTAAACGACGTGCTCGATTTCGACTCCGAAGACGTCGACGGTATGGACAACGATGTGGGAGACAACCATGAACCAGAACCTATAGGATACTGGACAGCCACCTCATCCCACGATGTATACATGGTGGATACACCTAAAGGAAGTGAGGACGAGGAACAACGGGACACTACGAAGAATAAATCCCTCGAAAAGCAGTCAAAACGGCTACGTAAACGCCGCACCAAGTCCCGCCTCGACAAAGATGGCAGCCACACAGACCCAACCATAGAGCAGGGCGAACCGATGGACGACGAACATGCTATTGAGCAAGCGGACGAACATGACAACTTGGATAAACAACCCGTCCCCGGCGAAGATAACAGTCCGGACGATCTCACACCAGACAAATTGTTGGAGCAGAAGAACCTCCTCAAAAGGCTCGTCGCCACTGCGTAGCCTGAAAAAGCCGAAGCGGAAGCTCATAACAGCGGAAGATGCACTCAGAATCAAATGGAGCAAAGTACTCAACACCACAGAGAAATACGGCGACAGTCGCCAAACAAAGAGCTCCCCGAAGCGCAAATTACTGCCCAAATTCGATGAGGAGGCCGTAGAGCCCCCGCAATCAAAGAACAAAGAGGCCGCCTGCCTGGATAGACGCACCACATGGCAAACATAGAGCGGCAAGCGGGCGCCAAGACACAAGCCAAGACGCGATCCGCATAAGGATTCGCATCAAAAGGATGGCCTAGTTAGGTCCATCTATGGGCCGAGAAAGCAAGCTCTTCCAAGCAATGCAACATGTTAAATATCCGAACATCACGGCACACCCAAATATAGGGGTGCCGCACACCCCCTGTGTTTCACCGATGAGGTGCTGGATCACGAATTCCCAGTGATTCAAACCCGTAAACATAGAGGCATACAACGGAACAACAGACCACGGAGTGCGGATTGAGGATTACATCCACCACATACACATGGCTAGAGGAGATGATCTCCACGCCATAAAAATACTTACCCTCAAGCTCAAAGGGCCAGCCCGGCATTGGCTCAAAAGCCTCCCCGAAAATACCATTGGAAGTTGGGAAGAGCTCGAGGATGCTTTTCGCAAATTTTCAAGGGACTTATGTCCGCCCTCAGGATCTGAGACGATTTAAGTCACATAACTCAGCAACCCGGAGAGTCAGCCCAAGAATTGGAACAGGTTCCTCACCAAAAGAACCAAATAGTCGATTGTCCGGACGCCGAAGCCTTAGCAGCTTTCAAACACAATGTCCGAGACGAATGGCTCGCCAGACATCTCGCCAGAGAAGCCGAGAACAATTGCTGCATTAACAAGTTTCATGACCCGCTTTTATGCTGGAGAGGATAGTTGGCTGGCAAGATGCAAGATACCAATGACCCAAGTACATCCGGGCCGTGGATGGAAATGGAAAACCACGACGCAGCAAGGACCAGCGCCGGACAAAGGGAAACAGCCCGAAGAGCACGGCAGTCAACGCCGGATTCAGAAGCTCCCGTTAGAATCATAAAAACCTGCCCTCAAGGACAACAACGACGAGCTATCCAACCTAAACAAAATCTTGGACAAAATATGCCAAATCCACAGTACTCCCGGGAAGCCTGCAAACCATACCCACAGAGATTGTTTGGTCTTCAAACAGTCCGGCAAACTCAATGCCGAACACAAGGGGTTCGACACACCAAGCGAGGACGATGACGAACCCCACAAGCAGAGCACCGGAAAACGGAAGAATTTCCCACAAAAAGTCAAAACAGTGAACTCACTTCAAGTGACAAAAGGGAAAAACAGAGCGGCGCCCATAGAAACACACGCCGCACGGTCTATCCCAGCAGAGTCCCAACGATGGTTGTCAAAACCACTCACCTTCGATCATTAGGACTATTCCGGAAGTATCCGGAACACAGGATGGACTGCCTTGATATTAGATCCTATACTCCAATTCACACAAGTCCTAATGGACGGAGGTAGCGATCTAAACCTGCTATATCAGGACACAATCCGCAAAATGGGGATAGACCCAACCAAAATTCGCCATAGCAACACCTCCTTCAAAGGGGTAATGCTAGGCCTATATGCCCATTGTATGGGCTCCCTACTGCTAGAAGTTGTGTTCGGCTCATCCGACAACTTCCGCTACGAAAAGTTAACCTTCCACATCGCCCCATTCGAAAGTAGCTATCAAGCACTACAGGAACGTGAAGCTTTCGCCCGCTTTAACGCAATACCGCATTATGCATCTCTTACACTTAAAATGCCCGGTCCACGCGGCATCATCTCATTAAAGGGAGTATCAAGTGTTACTTGAGCATGGAAGAACGTGAGACTACCTTGACAGCCCCACACTAATCGGGCTCCGCTAATCAAAGCACCTAAATAGGTCATTCAAACCCCGGACATGGGTAGACGAGTCCGGCGTAAATATATAAACGCCTACTAGCGGCATACCCCTGTACAAGGGGTTGCATGCATGTACAACAAGAGACAATAAAGCTCAATTTTATTCACTTTTTGAACCGTACTCTGTTTATTTAATATAAAGTACATTTTTTGCGCCATCTTTTTTTTCTTTTCAACTAAGTTCTTCTCTTTTACAAATGAACACCGCGCTACACCCGTCCAGGATACGGCACAACGAAGACACAGGCGCAGACGTGCAGTAGGGACCCGTTGCAAGGATTCTTTTCAGATTAAGACCCTGCGTAAACCTTTTTTACTGTCTCTTGTTGATACACATCCCCGGTTTCTTGCTATAACCGAGGAGGAGGCTTATGCGTTTTGGCATCGGCCGCACTGAATTTTTTGCCAGAATCGGACACCGTGGGCTTAGGGCATTATTCTACCCGTTTTCATAAAGACCGAATACCTTAGGGAGTGTTCGGCGTCTCGAGTTTGGCCTTATATGCATCAGCTCCGAATCATGTCTTTGGTCAAATGTTGGGTTTGCCCGGCTCCTGTGTTTTGTTGCCTTACGTTCCGTTCTATCGGCTAACGCGACACCAGAAGAACTACTGCGATTGTGCCCCGGTTCGGCCAGGTGAGCACCTCAGTAGAGAAAGCCAAAAACTGACTGTCATGATATAGCGTGAGACTGGTCAACCACTCGATGACCTACCGGAATGTTTAGAATTTCAAGATTAACGAAGGACCGTTTCCGGTCAGCACATACGCCGCCGAATTCGAGAGCGCTGGTGCCCCTAGGGGCTATATAGTAGCCCCACCATCGAACTCCTATGGCTAAGTGAAAGTGATAAAGCATTATAGTCTGGTTGCCTAGTTTGCTACGCTTATCACCTCCTTTACAGGACCAAGACGTTGGATTAAGTGTGAAAATGCGCCTTTTAGAAACACCCCGCACTATGTGCGTGGGGGCTGAAGCTAAAGACTGCCATCTTTCAAAGTTATATACACATATACATCAACGGTCGACAGAGGTGTTTTAATACTTGAACGCACAAGTATAAAAAGCTCTTATATTATATTGAAACATTGTTTTCACAAATCATACATGTCATTAGAACATAATATCCTTCGGCATCGCTGCGTCTCTATTACACGAGCACCTCGCAGACTTCCTCAAAATAGTGCTCGCAGTACTCGGCTTCGTCTCAATCTTGGGATGCAACGTCAGTGGCCTTCATCTCCGCCCAATATGTTTTGACACGGGCAAGAGCCATCCGCGCACCCTCTATGCATGCTGACCGCTTCATTGCGTCGATATGCGGCACCGCACCAAGGAACTGTTGCACCAAGCCAAAATAACTCTTCGGCTCGGGCCTTTTCGGCCACAAATGAGTTACGAGAGCCTTCATGGCAAGTCCGGACAACCTATTCAGCTCAGCCCTTTCGGCCAAATGATCGGTTAATGAAAGTGGACGCTCCGGACTATGGAACTGCGACCAAAAAAGCTCTTCCATTCCGTGATTCTTTTGACCTCGGAAGTGTTCGGCCGCGTCTGCGGCTTTTCGCCGCCAAGTCCAGATAAGCATCGTCCGCACCCCACACCGGTCCAATTGAGCGCATTTAGGATCCGTGAATTTCCTCTCAGATCGTAAAGGGCTTTCCACCGCAATATCTCCGGCCTGACGTAGCTCCTCCTTCATAGCTCTCATCGCAAAGCGAGTATCCTTGGCCTCGGTGGCGGCCTTTTTCAGGTCCTCTTGTTTCGCTCGATCTTCTTTTTCAAGAAGCTCGCAACGGTTAGTAGCATTCTTCAATTTCACGGCCATCTCGGCCATTTCTTTCTTGCTTCGGCAGTGACCAGCCTGTTCGGCTTTTAGCTTTGCGGCCGCCTTTAAGGCAACCGCATCACTTTTTCTGGCTTACTCCTTGGCTCGAGCGATCTCCGCCCGAAGGCTCTCCATAGCAGCGGCACCATCTGCATTAAGCATACATGTTGTAAGGCATGGGCGTCAAGCTCCCTTACCAGGTGTCCGCGGAGAAGTTGCATACCTTGTGACTTGTCAAGTCGCTTATTAACAACCGTGATGTCCGCATCCGCCATGTCAAGTTGCCGCTTCAGTTCGGCAAATTCATCAGCCCGGCTAGCCACCGGACGCTTCGCCACCTACATAGGAAGAGCACATATTATACATGGGGTCACGATCCTCGGCGCGGCGTCATTTTTGACACCGCACCAAGTCTCAGGGGCTACTATCTACACAGGGCGCATTTTATATGCAAAACTGTCAGAAGGTACATCATTTTGCGTACCTCAAAACCCGTCAGTAAACTTACGACGGCTTCATGCAATCCACTCTCAGCAGATGAAATCCTTTCAATCACCGTACCCATTAACGTACGATGATCTTCCGAGATAGACGCTCGCCCGAGCAGATCCTTCAGCTCCTCCGACCGTACACCCGTTGGTGCCGGACTCGTCCGGTGGCCTTTTCGAAGGTTTGGACACGAGAGGGCTTTGAGGGGACATACGACGCCTTTCCGCCCGCCGAGTCGGAGACGCCCTCCGCGACGACACCTCGTGGTCGTCCACCTCGTGATAACGATGCAGCGGCGGGAGGCGTTTCGCTCTCCATCATCTCCGGACCAAGATCCCCTGAAGACGAGCTCTGCTGTGAAGGGGTGAGATCCGAACTACAAGGTAAACTTTCTGTTACCTTCAGAAATAAAACGGGGATGTCTCTCTTTTTTTTATAAAAATGCCCCCTTTACTTACGGCTCGCTGGAGGGCTGATCTCCTTGGGGAATAGTGCGGCCGGGGCATCCCCCGCCGCAGGACCCTCTGGTGAAGATTTCTTCCCCCGCTTCGAGGCTTTGGTCTCTGGATCTTCAGAAGCGGTCCTCTTCTCCCGTTGGAGGGAGGGATTCTCGATCCCCCCTTTCTTGATAGCCGCCTTCACGGAGGTAGTAGTTCCCTTGTTCCCCCCTTCGCCTTCTTCAAAGGGCACAACCTCTAGCATATTGGTTAATACAGGATCCGGCGTGGTCTCAGGGAGGGGCCGGACACTGATCGATTTGCTTTTGCTATCCACTCCTGTTTAATGGATAGCTCTTTTAAGGGCAAGTTTATAATAAATATGGGGATAGCATGTCCAGGTAGAGGACTACTTACTTGAGTATCCGGGCGATTGCAGCTCAGACCTGCGTCCTCGGTTAAATCCGGACACATTGCTTGTGATCCGAAGAACAGTTGGTACATGTCCACGGGCGTTATGCCCATAAAATGTTGGAGAGCTCGTGGTCCCTCCGGATTAAACTCCCACAGGCGGAGGGGGCGACGTTTGTAGGGCAAGGTGCGACGAATCAGCATGACATGCGCTACTACGACCAGATTGATCTCTCTCTCTCTCGGAGGTCTCGAATACGGCCCTGCAACAGAGGTACGTCCTTGGACGGTCCCCAGTCGAGCCCTTTATTGACCCATGACGCCCGTCGCAGTAGAGGACCTGAGCGGAAGGCAGGTGGCGCCGCCCATTTGGTGTCCCTGGGAGCGGTGACATAAAATCACTCCTGTTGCCATAAATTGAGCTCCTCTTGAAAAGAGCCCTTGGGCCAGGGAGCTTCCGCATTCTTGCTTATAACTGCCCCTCCGCACTCTGCCTGATGCCCCTTGATCATCTTCGGCTCCACTTTGAAGGTCTTGAGCCACAATCCGAAGTGAGGGGTAATGCGGAGGAAGGCTTCACATATGACAACAAACGACGATATGTGGAGGATGGACTCCGGATCCAAGTCATGGAATTCCAGGCCATAATAAAACATGAGCCCCCTCACAAAGGGGTCTGTCGGGAAGCCTAAACCCCGAAGGAAGTGAGACACGAATACCACGCTCTCACCAAGCTCGGGAGTGGGTATAACCTGCCCTTGGGCAGGCAGCCTATGCGAAATTTCGCCGGTTAGATACCTGGCGTCTCTCAGCTCTAGCACATCTTCTTTCGTGACGAAGGAAGACATCCACCGGCCGTGCACGTCGGAGCCGGACATCGTTGAAGGTCCGAAGCGCCTAAATCTGGAGCTTTGGGTGTTGGAAAAAGAGGCGAGGGGCGGATTCGATTGAGATTGAAAGAAAGGAGCGGGCCTTGGTCTCGTTATAAAGAGGTTGAATACCAAGAGCCCTCCGCGTGACCATTCGGGACTCGCCTTCAATGGAGGAGGCGTGCCAACGGGCACGACTGGGTTATCCACGCCCGTATTGATGAGGATCCCAGAATAAGGGGGCACGATCTACGCTACGATAAGGCGTGCGAAGAAACCGCCTCGCTAAACGCACTGAGGTGGGACAGTAAAAACGATTCGTATAAAGGCCTGGCCGTGGTGTGATGTCATGCCGCGGAATACGTCAGCAGACCTGTGCAAAGGTTATTTTCTCTACGGTGGTATGTGGAACTTGTTTTGGAGAGCCGGACACTATCCTTGTGTTCAAAATCTTCTATGGAGTATTCGGAGGAGGAACCCGCCTTGCAATGCCGAAGATGATATGCGCGCCGGATTCGTCGTCATTGAAGCCTGGTTCAGGGGCTACTGAGTGAGTCCTAGATTAGGGGGTGTCCGGATAGCCGAACAATCACCGTTGGCCGGACTCCTGGACGATGAAGATACAAGATTGAAGACTTCGTCCCGTGTCCGGATGGGACTTTCCTTGGCGTGGAAGGCAAGCTTGGCGATACGGATATGTAGATCTCCTACCATTGTAATCGACTCTGTGTAACCCTAACCCTATCCGGTGTCTATATAACCCGAGGGTTTTAGTCCGTAGGACGGACAACAATCATACCATAGGCTAGCTTCTAGGGTTTAGCCTCTCTGATCTCGTGGTAGATCCACTCTTGTACTACCCATATCATCAATATTAATCAAGCAGGAGTAGGGTTTTACCTCCATCGAGAGGGCTAGGCTAGCTTCTAGGGTTTAGCCTCTCTGATCTCGTGGTAGATCCACTCTTGTACTACCCATATCATCAATATTAATCAAGCAGGAGTAGGGTTTTACCTCCATCGAGAGGGCTCGAACCTGGGTAAAAACATCATGTCCCTTGTCTCCTGTTAGCATCCGCCTAGACGCACAGTTCAGGACCCCCTACCCGAGATCCGCCGGTTTTGAAACCGACACCCGGCCTCGGAAGATTGACACGTCGCAGCCCCACCTAGGCCAACAGAGAGGTCAGCACGCCGGTCTAAACCTAAGCGCACAGGGGTCTGGGCCCATCACCCTTAGCACACCTGCACGTTGCATGGGCGGCCGGAAGCAAACCTAGACTAACAGGCGTTCCAGTCCAATCCGGCGCGCGCCGCTCAGTCGATGACGTCACATAGGCTTTGTCTGATACCACGACGCCGAGTGCCCATGTCTTTCCCGCGTAGTTGGTTAGTGTGTATAGAACAAATGGCCAGACTCAGATCAAATACCAAGATCTTGTTAAGCGTGTTAATGATGTAACCGTGGACACCGACCAGGGCCAGGCCCACCTCTCACCTAGGCGGTCTCAACCTGCCACAGCCGCTCTGCCACAAAGATCCACACAGAGGGCCGTTGGGACAAAGGTCCTTTCAGCCCCAATCCGTGAATCACTCGCAGGTGCTCCACGAGCCGACCCGACTTTAGTCACCACATGTATCATGTATAAAGTATATAGTATATACCCATGATCACCTCCCTAGTGATCACGGCCCGATAGTATAGCATGGAAGATGGACAAGAATGTAGGGCCACTGATGAAACACTAGCATCCTATACTAAACATGTAGGATTGCTGGTAAAGGTAACAACAGTAGTAGCAAGGACATGCTATGCATCAGGATAGGACTAACGAAAAGCAGTAACATGCTACACTACTCTAATGCAAGCAGTATAGAGAAGAATAGGCGATATCTGCTGATCAAGGGGAGGGGCTTGCCTGATTGCTCTGGCAAGAAGTAGGGGTCGTCAACACCGTAGTCGTGCTGGGTAGCAGCGGCGTCGGTCTCGGTGTCTAGCGAGAGAAGAGGGGGAAGAAAGAATAAATACAATGCAAACAAATGCATGATGATGCATGACATGACAAAGCGCGGTGCTACGTGTGCCCCAACGCAGTATGAGGTTATACCGGTGAAGGGGGAAACATCCGAGAAAGTATTCCCGGTGTTTCGCGTTTTCGGACAGATGAACCGGAGGAGAAATGTTGTAGGTTCGCTATGCTAGGGATGCGTTGCGGACGAACGGGCTGCGTATCCGGATTCGTCTCACCGTTCTGAGCAACTTTCATGTACAAAGTATTTTCATCCGAGTTAGGAATTATTTTATATTAATTTTTAAAGTTTTAATTCAATTTTGGAATTAACCGATTTTAATTAATTAGAAAAGATAATTATTGGGTCAGCGTGACATCAGCATGATGTCAATAGGTCTACAGGTTGACTAGGTCAACTCTGGCACGTGGGGCCCGTTCGTCATAGCCTCAGGTTAATTAAACATGGTTAAATAATTAACTAAATGATTAG
Source organism: Aegilops bicornis (assembly GCA_021605145.1). NCBI lineage: Eukaryota > Viridiplantae > Streptophyta > Magnoliopsida > Poales > Poaceae > Aegilops > Aegilops bicornis. Next base: position 569,800,610 of record CM038669.1, on the reverse strand, counting down.
GTTAATCTAATACAAAATTAATTAAGTTAATTAATTCCTTAATTATTTAATTAATTAATATTTTTAGTTATTTTTTAAAACTCTTTTTTTAACGTTCAGGGGCTGGGCCCCACTTGTCATAGGGCCAATGGTTAACGGGGCGGGCGCTGAGTGCGGGCGCTCGTGCCCGAGGCCACTGGGGCGGGAACACCCGGCACACAGGAGGGCGCCTTGGCCGCCACGACGCCCGGAGTCGAGCTGAGGAAGGGACCGTGACCTGAGGCGGTGAGAAGGGCGGCGGCACCGGGCAAAGAAAGGTAGGCGAGGCGGAGGCGCGGCCGCCAGCAGCAGAGGTGGGACGGACGGTGGCAGCAGCAGCAGCAGCAGATGCAGGGGAGGCGTGGCCGGCGGTCTCGCTACAAGGGGCGACGACGCGAGAAACCAGGGCGTCGGGGGCAGGCATGCGCGGCGCAGGGCGCGCCTGGCCATGGCAGCAAGCACGATCGGGAGGAGGCCACGGTGGCACGCTGGTGCGGGCACGGCGGGAGTGGGTCGAGGCAGAGGCGAGCGCGCACATGCGCGTGGTGACCGGGAGTGACGGGGATAGAGGAGGGGCGCGTGCTCACTGTGGCCGTAGGGGAGTGGCAGTGGGGCGCGGGGAGGAAGACGGGGTCGACCGCCGACGGGGAGGCAGTCCGGTGGGGAGGAGGAAGCAGGCCGGTGAGGTAGTCCGGCGAGGACCTCGGGCGGCGAGGTGGCCGCGGCGGCAGCAGGCGGGGTCGAGCCCCCAAGCCCTGATCCGATTTGGATCAGGGGAAAGAGAGGAGAGGCGTGGAGAGAGTGGGGGACGAGTGGGGCGACGGGGGTGGTTTCCCCGATCCAGCTTGGATCGGGAATGGGGAGAGGAAAACGGAGTAGGGGAAGTGGTGCGGTTAGGGGGGGTTAGGGTTTCGGCACCAGGGGATAAGGCAGTGGGGACGGGCCGGTCAGGCCAGTGGGCTTGCCAGCTGGGCCTTTTGGCCCATTTGGCTAGGGGCGTTGTGTTTGCTTTCTTTTTTCTTCTTTTTTTGTTAGTTTTGTTTTTCTATTTTTATTTTTTTCCTTTTTCTTTATTTTCTTTTCTGTTTTCTCACATTTCCTAAACATTTTAGTTTTCGAAAAATACATAGGTTGCACCTAATTTAATAAACTTAATTATATCACATTCCGAACATTTTAGTTTAACATTTTGAAAACTTTTATTGTTTGTCAATTTTTAAATTTGAATTTTAATCGTTCTGAACTAACGCAAGTTTATCAACCGTAACCGAGGTGACGTGGCATCATTAGCAGATGTTTCTGTAGCTTAATTATCCAGGCGTCACAATATCTCAAAACAATTATCAAGCATCAAACTTTTCTTAGTATTCAACACACTCATAAGAAAGTTTTTATTATTTTTATATACCTAGCATATTATCATTTTAAGTAAATTACCATGCTATTTAAGACTCTCAAAATAATCTAAGTGAAGCATGAGAGATCAATAGTTTCTTTAAAACAAATCCACCACTGTGCTCTAAAAGATATAAGTGAAGTACTAGAGCAAAACTATAAAGCTCAAAAGATATAAGTGAAGCACATAGAGCAAAACTATCAAGCTCAAAAGATATAAGTGAAGCACATAGAGCAAAACTATCAAGCTCAAAAGATATAAGTGAAGCACATAGAGTATTCTAACAAATTTCAATTCATGTATGGCTCTCTCAAAAGGTGTGTACAGCAAGGATGACTGTGTTAAACTAACAAGCAAAGACGCAAATAATACAAGACGCTCCAAGCAAAACACATATCATGTGGTGAATAAAAATATAGCTCCAAGTAAATTACCGATGGAAGTAGACGAAAGAGGGGATGCCTTCCGGGGCATCCCCAAGCTTTGAATTTTTGGTGTCCTTGGATTATCTTGGGGGTGCTATGGGCATCCCCAAGCCTAGGCTCTTGCCACTCCTTGTTCCGTAAACCATCAAAAGAATTCACCCAAAATTTGAAAAATTCACAACACAAAACTCAATAGAAATCTCGTGAGCTCCGTTAGAGAAAGAAAAAAAAAGACTACTTTAAGGTACTGTAGTGTCACGACTGGTTTTTCAATAAAAATATTTATTGAACAACCGACCTATGAAGTCCAATATGAGGAAAAATCCTTCATACCGGTGGACAAAACTTTGATACAATAAGCCAGTAGCATTACAATATTACAGGGTCGGACTGAAGATGCCCAACCAATTATTACAGACACGCCGATAATTATACATGATGGCGGATATGACACAATGGTGTGGGGGGGAAATACTACTGAGTCGAGATATGTGTGGTTGGTGGAATAACACGATTGGGGTGGTTAATAAGACTATCAAGACCTTTGGCGGCTCATCGAGCGTCGAGGCGAGGCTCGATGAATTTATTTGGGGTAGCGGAAGCAGATATATCACAATGACTAATCCAGGGATCGCACGAGACTGACTGGGATTCCTCTAGGCGTCGGACTCGCTATCGAACTCTTCATCCATGAGATCGCCTTCACAAGATCTGGCCAAATCAACAAGCCAGGTGAGTACTTTGAAAGTACTCGCAAGACAGTTCGGACAAAAGATATAACAAATGAATGCATGAATGCGACATGATTAATCTTAACAATGCTCAATTTAATCAGTATAGCAAAGTAAATAAGAAGGAAGTCGGCGGTAGTCCGCTCGAAAACCCAAAGAAGATAAACTCAAAACCGATCGGTTATGCAAGCGGCGCCTCAAGGGTGAATAAATAAGTAAAGCATGCCACGCCAAGGCGTCGAGCGACGCCTCATAAAGGGCTTATATTGAAATAGAATACATGCGTGCCGCAGTCGGACGTCGGAGCGACATCACAGAAAGGGCTTATAATAGAAGTAAATAACAATGCCACAGTCGGACGTCTGAGCGACATCGTAGAAAGGGCTTATAATAAAAGTAAACAATAACAATGCCACAGTCGGACGTCTGAGCGACATCGCAGAAAGGGCTTATAGTAAAAGTAAATAATAACAATGCCGCAGTCGGACGTCTGAGCGACATCGCAGAAAGGGCTCATAGTAAAAGTAAATAATAACAATGCCGCAGTCGGACGTCTGAGCAACATTGCAGAAATGGCTCACAGTAAAAGTAAATAATAACAATGCAGCAGTCGGACGTCTGAGCGACATCGCAGAAAGGGCTTATAACACATTATTCATAACTGACAAGATTTAGTGCTCACGGAAAATATTCATCACATGACAATAAACGGGTTAGTCCATTCCCGGGAAATAAACCTTTAATACTCAAATGGTTCTCAGGAGTTTCTGTCACCAAGACTGACACTTGACAAGATGAGATGAACACGGTACTTGGATATGAATGAGATGAATTCAAGAATTTTGACTCTGCAGAGTTTGTACCAAAATTATCCACAGCCAACGAATTTTCGTAGTCACGAAGGACTAGTTCCGTTTACAGTATTTCGGAGGAAACACAGCTAGCTAGTACACACCCATCATACCTCACGTTGCCAGCAATCACCCTAGACAGCGTTTAAGAAAAACTTTGAGATGGGGAGATCACAATCTCGAATAGCATGGGATCAAATTTACATACGCGCGCTCTAAGGGGTGCCCCCCTCTTGGTCCCAACCGGAAACACCCATGCCCCCTGACCGGATGAAAGGCTTTAATCCAGGGCCATGGAACCTTCATCCCGGCCTCTCGATTTGGTGTGTACCAGAAGTGGTTTGCAACTTACTAAGCCATATCCCTTGCGGAAACAATTGGTAGTACGAAAGGGAAGACGGATCGAATTTCCGATGATTTATGTTGACCTTTGGGTCAACGATATGGCATAAGCCTGGCATGCTACAACACTGCCATCTTACCCATACTCATGCCAACTCATGGCCATGCAACAAGTTTCCAACAACTCATGGAATTTACCGAGCCCATTTGTCTCAACTCCTACGAGATAACCTATCATCGAAATGCTCATGAACGTGCCATGATACAAAATAATGCAAACATGCCCAGACACTCATCATATCAAAAGTTCAAACATTGCTTGCCTGGTTCGGAGTAGTCGGGGTCTAGCTCGGCGAAGTTCGCGGTTCCGTCACCTTCTTTGGTATCTACGGTACACAAAATACACGCGCTAACGTAAATACCGTGGGTCACAGAAAGTTAATCCAAATATTTTTCAAATAAATATTATAAAAAACTAGACAAAACTCTGAAGAGGACAGAAAAGAATCACTCAAAATTCCTTTCATTAAAAAGTTATAAGGGTTTTGGTCCAAGGACCCATCTGTAATGAAACGAGAAAACTTGCGGTGGGGGCTTTGCGAAAAGTCCAGAAAACGGTTCGTTTAAAAGAAACGACTGAGAGGATGACAGGCGGGCTCCACCTGTCGGTTTTGAAAATTTAAAAGAGGGAAACAGGGCGCGACGGCGCCCGAGAGGTGCGGTGGTCGCCGGCGGCGATCCACGGCGAGGCGGAGTGATCGGACGGTACCTTCGTGATCAGCACGTCCTTCCGCGTCTGTGGGAGGTGGAAGTGGTTGCCGGCGAGTACCACGTCGACGGCGACACTAGCTCCGGCGGACGGCGATTCGGGTGGTCATGGACCTCGTCGGAGAGAGCTGTGAAGGTCAAATTGGAGTGGGGATTAGACTCTTAGTTGCCTGAGAGGGTTGCTGACGAGGTTAGGGCGCCGGAGACGACCTCACCGGAGTGGATTGAGGTGGAGGCCGAGGCGGAATGAGGTGGCCGGAGTCGGGGAAGAGGAGCCCCTCGAGGCCCTTCCAGGGGCTTGGCGAGGTCTGGAGAGGTGGTGGAGGTGTGCGGGGGCGAGAGCGCTCGGGGTGCTATATATAGCCGGCCAGGCGGTTGCCGAGAACGGGGTTCTCCGTGAGGTGATTACTGGCGTTGTGGCCGCATGGTCGGCTTAGGAGTTTGGGCATCGACTAGGCAATCTTGGAGCCATCCAAGTGTCCAACTCAGCAAGGTGGGCGAGGTTACTACCATCCTCGACGGAACGGCCGCCTGACCCGTCGGCGGCGAAGAACGCGCTTCTGCGCGTGCGAACCTGATGACGATGCTACATGCGTGTGCTGGCAAGGAAATGGCCACGCGGAGCTACCAGGATATTTGGGCGGCGCCGAACGGCGTTATGCCGCCTTTCTGCTCCCTGTCGGCCGCTACGCTGGTTTTGCCGCCGCAAGACACGCCGGCGCAGGCGGCCAGGGTGCCACCGACGCCAGGAACGCGCCAAGCACGCGTGTGGAGCTCCGGACAAGCAGGCTAGGCTGCGAGCAACGTGCCAAGTGCACTGTGAGCATGTGACTGAAACTCTGACGGAGATCGACACTGAATTCTAAACTTAGCGAAGATGAACAGAAATAGTGCATGCAAGGTGTTCGATGTAATGATTTAGGCATGTAGGGATTTTTCCTTGAGCTGGTTTTTTGGTGGAGGGGCCTCTCATTGCATCTAGAGGCTGCCTGAATTTTTGTGGAATTTTTGGAGCAGAGAAGATATGAATTTCACCAAATTTGACAAATCTGGTCCAAACTTGCAGAGACTAGAATTTGAAATATTTGAACAGAAGAGGAGTGGATCTTGATTAATCTAGGTTGTGGGTACCAAGGACTATCCAGGGGAGTTGGTTTGAGGTCAAAACTCAAATGCATTTAGGTACTTGCTTTGCAAATCACCTAGGCTCAAAATAGTGGACAGAAAAGATTTGGGGGAGAATTAAATGAAATAAAAAATCAGAAAAATGTTGAACTTGTTGAGACAGAATGTTTGGATTGCCCAAAGTAAAAGGAGAGGTTTTAGGGAAGATTTTTCCATGTGGTGCATGGTAAAAATCATGAGTGGTTTCAAGTTTGGGAGAAGATGAAAAACTCCTAGGGTTTTCTTTTTGAAAGAAAATAAACTCCAAGGATTTTTCTTGAAATTTTGAGAAGAGGGAAATCAGAAAAAAAATTGACAACCAAACACCAGAGTTGAAGGGGGTGTAAAAGTAAAATATTTGCTAAAGGGGAAAAGCTTTTGAGAGAGATTTTTGGAAGGGTTTAGAAGACCTTCTTCAAATCCAACAAAATTTTGAAGAAAACCAAAAGAATATTTTTGGAGTGTCACAACACCTACCCCCTTAGGAAAAATCTCGTTCCCGAGATTCCAGCTGATCCTCAAATAATTGTGGGTGCTCTGTCCGAAGGAAATCCTCTCTTTCCCAAGTGGCTTCACTCTCGGTGTGGTTGCTCCACTAACTTTGAAGAATTTGATGGTTTTCTGTCGGGTTCTCCTTTCAGACTCCTCTAAGATTTTTATCGGATAATCCCGATATGTAAGGTCTGGCTGCACGTCAATGTTTTTATGGGGTACTTGTGTCTCTGGGTTTCTTACGCACTTTCTCAATTGGGAGACGTGGAATACGTCGTGGATGTCGGATAATTCTTTGGGTAAGTCTAGCTTGTAGGCCACCTTGCCTCTTCGTGCTACTATGCAGAATGGTCCGATGAATCTTGGTGCTAGCTTCCCTTTAATCTTGAATCGATGCAGGCCCCTCATAGGGGATACTCGTAGGTACACAAATTCACCGGGTTCAAAATTGACTCCATGATGCTTCTGATCGTAATAACTCTTTTGTCGACTTTGGGCTGTCTTGAGTCGGTCCTTAATCACCTTGACCTTATCTTCAGCCTCTTTGAGCAGGTCTGGGCGAAGATATGGTATCTCCGATTTCGTCCAATTTAGTGGGTACGACATCTTCGCGTCTGAGCTTCAAATGGTGCCATTTGCGGCTGGGATCGATAGCTGTTGTTATATGCGAATTCTGCGTATGGTAAGCTCTCTTCCCAACTGGTCCCATAGGTGAGGACACATGCTCAAAGCATATCTTCTAGAATCTGGTTTACTCGCTCAGTCGCCCATCATGCAGGGGATGGTATGCGGTCTTGAATGCCACTGAGTTCGAGCTTGTTGTAAGTGATCCCAAAATCGGGAGGCAATTGAGTGCCTCTGTCCGAGATTATTTTCTTTGGGACTCCATGTAGGCAAACGACACGGAAAGGTAGAACCTAGCAAGCCGAGTGGTGTGTGTTGTCTTCACGGGGATGAAGTGTGCTACTTTAGTCGATCTATCGGTGATGACCCATATGGCATCATGTCTCGTGTCGTGACCGAGGTAGTCCAACAATAAAATACATTCCAATCTCGTCCCATTTCCACTCGGGTATCTTATTTGGTTGCAATAGCCCGGCCGGTTTCTGGTGCTCGGCCTTGATGCGTTGATAGGAGTCACAACATGCAATAAACGTGGCTATCTCTCTTTTTATACCATGCTACCAAAATGTTTCCTGAAGATCTTTGTACATTGTTGTTCCTCCAGGATGGATTGAATATGGAGCGATGTGGGCTTCAGCCAGGATTTGCTGTTTAAGGTCATGGATATTAGGTACGCAAAGCCTATTCCCGTACCACAATATTCCTTGCTCATCAATAACGAATTCTGAGGCCTTCCCCAACTTCATCTTCCGTTTTATGCCTTCAATCTTTGGGGTGTCCACGTTGAGCCTCTTTAACCTTCTCTATCGGGGTAGGTTGTAATTCTAAGTTCGACACAATCGCCTTCGGTGACTACCATCAGTTGAGCTTAGCAAATTCCTGCTGGAATTCAGGTCTCAAGTTTGGCATGTCGTTGTTCGGATGGGGTTCACTCGAGCATCTGCTACAACATTTGCTTTGTCCGGGTGGTAGTGGATTCCAACATCATAATCCTTTACTAATTCCAACCAACGCCGCTTAGTAAATTCAGTGCTGGTTGTGTGAAAATATACTTGAGGCTTTTGTGGTCCGTGTATATTTCACAACGATTACCAAGTAAGAAGTGTCTCCATTCCTTGAGTGCATGAATGACTGCTGCTAATTCCAGGTCATGAGTAGGATAATTTTCCTCATGCTTGCGAATCTGTCTGGAAACATATGCAACAACCTTGCCTTCTTGCATTAGTACGCACCCGAGGCCCTTTCGAGATGCGTCACAAAATACCTCAAATTTTTTGTGTATATCTGGCACAATTAGTACTGGTGTTGTCGTCAGTTTCCTGAGTTCTCCTAGTACAATTCGGAGATGTTCAACATGCTCTTCTCATGTTTTCGAGTATACCAGAATATCATTGATAAATACCACAACAAACTTGTCCATAAACTTCATGAATACTTTGTTCATGAGGTGAACAAAATATGCGGGAGCGTTTGTTAGTCCGAATGGCATTACGGTGAACTCATACAATCATGTCCGGAGGTGAAAGCTGTCTTGGGAATATCTTCGGTTCGCACTTTCAGTTGATGGTATCCCGATCTCAAGTCAATCTTTGAGAACACCTTGGCCTTAGCGAGTTGATCGAATAAATCATTTATTCGTGGCATCGGATATTTGTTCTTGATTGTGACCATGTTTAGTGCTCGATAGTCTATGCACAATCTCAGTGTTCCATCCTTCTTTTTGGCAAACAAAATTGGTGAACCCCAAGGTGAGGAACTGGCTCGTATGTACCCTTTTTCCAACAATTCCTTTATTTGCCTCTTCAGTTCTACCAATTCTGATGGTGCCATTCTGTATGATTTCTTGTATATGGGAGCGGTTCCGGGTGCTAGCTCAATGCTGAATTCTATCTCTCGATCTGGTGGCATGCCTGGTAGTTCTTCAGGAAATACATCTGGAAATTCACACACCATCGAACCTTGCTTAATTCAGAAATATCCACCTTATTCAATCTCGGTTGCGGGATATTTTTCTTTCCTTGGCTGAAACTTTTATGGTCTTCCGTGGTGATGGGTGAGAATTATGGTCCTGTTGAAGCAGTCAATAAAACCTTTGTTGGTGGTTAACCAATCCATCCCTAAGATGACATCCAGTCCTTTATTTTCCAACACGATAAGATTTGTGTGAAACTTTAACCCTTCAAACTCGATAACCACACCCTGGCAATAATTCTGGGTAACTTGCTTAATTCCAGGGGACTTGACGATCATGGATTTTCCCAAGGGAAGCATCGAAAAAATATTTTGCAAAGCAAAACTTTTGAAATGAATGAGTGAGAAGTTCCGTAATCAAACAAAACCATGGCAGGTATTGTGTTGACAGGAAACGTACCGAGTACGATATCTGGGGCATTTTGTGCTTCCTCTTTGGTCACGTGGTTCAGATGACCCTTCTTGTGGTTGTTATTCGGGTTGAAGTTGTTGCGCTTTGGCGCCGAATTATTGCTTCCGTTGTTCGGCTTTGGGGTCGAGCTCCTTGGCTTGGGGCACTGCTTGGCATAGTGCCCTTCTTCTCCACAAGCGTAACAGGTAACGCCTGGGCAGTATGTGAACTCCTTGTCCCTTGCATAGAAATTCTTGATTGGGCATGAGACGCTTGTCGTGGGTTTGGGTGTCCAGTTTTTCTGAACACCTATCTTGCTGCGGTGGTTGCAGGTGTGTTTAGTCTGGTCCCTCTTCCGCTTGCGGAAATCTTCTAAGCTACGTCTCTCATTTTCCAAGGTAATGGCCTTATCCACCAGCGTCTTAAAATCTGGAAAGGTGTGTACGACCAATTGGCATTTAAGCGCGGGTGTCGACTGCCTAGGAATTTCTCCATCTTTTGTTTTCGACATACGCTCCTCGTTGATGAAGCGAGACAGCGAGGTAAACCGACTGTTGTATTATTAACCTTGTCATTGTTCTTTGCTTGAGGTCATCAAATTTCTCTCTTTTTGATCTTCATAAGACTCTTAGGAATATGTGCCCCACGAAAACCTTCTTTAAATTCCTCCCATGTTATATTATTTTCGTTGGGGTGCATGTGTAGGAAATTTTCCCACCATGATGCGGCTGCTCCAGTGAGATAGTGCGGAGCATAAAGCACTTTCTCAAGATCTGAACACTAGGCAATAATTAACTTTCTCTCCATGTCTTGAAGCCAGTCCTCGGCTTCAAGAGGTTTGTCAGTGTGAGAAAATGTTTGGGGACGTGTCTTCTGTAGCTCAGATAATTTTGATTGCTGCTGACATCGCCCACGGTGATTTCCCATATTGATGACTTGGTTCAGTATTTGCTGATGTTGCTGCTGACTTTGTTCATAAAGATGGCACATTTGGGAAAGTGCCGTTTCACTGTCCTGTTGACTTGTCTGCCCCTGTGTGAAATTGTTGCCTGGGGGTGTGCCATAACTTTCCTCTTTCGGAGTTGGCATGGAGCGCGTCCAAGGATGATACATAGTTCACTCTGGGGATATATTTTGAAACACTCATAAGAAAAGAAATTGAGCCGCAAAAAGCAATAAATTCAAGAAGATGCAAAAAATTGCAAATGCTCCAGGAATTTTCAAGAGAAAACACGTTTGCGCACGGAGAAGGACTGTCCATTACATATGTTACACGCAAGCAGTAATTATACAATACATCACTCAGGATATGCGTACATAATTCCTGACATGTTATTTAGTCTAGTGCACTCCTCCAGATCCTACATGATGCGCAAACAAGCTACTTCTCACAGCCTATTTACATATAAACATATCGTACAGGTCGGTACATCGCATGGCGGCTAAGCGTATTTAGTCGGAGATGGTAAGGATTTCCCTTGGCCTGCCAAGGGTGAGGCGTAGTGAGGCTGGGGACTCAACCTCCTCTTAGGAGATAGGCTCTGCACGTGAGGTGCGGCGCTGAGTTGGTGGAGCAGGTGCCTGTCTTGGGACAACTCGAACATGAGCGGCACGAGGGGTGGTGCGTAACGAACCGGAGTAGGCGCAATGACATGGTTGAACTCCTCCGTGGAAGGCGGGCGACGAGTAGCGGTGCGGGCAGTTGGAGCAAACGATCTTGATGGCGAGACGAAAGTCGGTGGCGGTGCGGCGCGAGAGCTCCCTCCTGTTGGCGGCACAGCCATGGACTGAGTCCATGCGGGCAGCTACAAAGTCATCCACCAGGTTGTCGAAGGCTGCCTCCAAAGCTCGAAGATACTCGATGAGCATCTCAAAAGCTTCATCCCGTTCTCCTCTGGGGCAAGATAACGCGTAGTGGCAGGTATATGGCACGTGACATGGCAGGTGGCAGTAGCGACGAGTCTTCATCGAAGGAAGGATATCCCTGAGACGAGCTATCACCTCACGGGCTGCCATCTGCAGTGCATGCTTCTCTGTGGGCATGGCTCTCCCCACGAACCGGTAACGCTCAACTCGCCCTCTCTTGAATTCCACCGCGGCTGGGTGCATGGTTAGACGGTCATTGACCTTGTGCGAGAGAGAGAAAGGCTGGCGACATCCGCCCCATCGCGACTTGGACGATGAAGGAGAGAAGCTTGACGAACCCATCGGGCATGTTGGCGAACATCTGCGACTCGCAGTCGTTGCCAGCCATCTACAAAAGTAGGCAAGAATCCTGAGTAGTCAAATCATAATTTTATGCTAACTGTCAGAAATTGACTACATTTGTGAAAAAATAAAATAAAAAGCTCTATTATGCTAATAACCGATTAGCGATCGCACCTAGTGGCTTCCTACAGTCAGCCTGGCTCTGGTACCAAGCTTGTCACGACCGGTTTTTCAATAAAAATATTTATTGAACAACCGACCTATGAAGTCCAATATGAGGAAAAATCCTTCATACCGGATTGACAAAACTTTGATACAATAAGCCAAGAGCATTACAATATTACAGTCGGATCAAGATGCCCAACCAATTATTACAAACACGCCGATAATTATACATGATGGCGGATATGACACAATGGTGTGGGGTGGAAATACTCTTGACTCGAGATATGTGTGGTTGGTGGAATAACACGGTGGGGTGGTTAATAAGACTATCGATTTGGCGGCTCATCGGCGCCGAGGTGAGGCTCGATGAATTTATTTGGGGTAGCGGAAGCGAATATATCACAATGACTAATCCAGGGTCGCACGAGACTGAGGATTCCTCTAGGCGCCGGACTCGCTATCGAACTCTTCATCCATGAGATCGCCTTCACAAGATTCGGCCAAATCAACAAGCGGTGAGTACTTTGAAAGTACTCGCAAGACAGTTCGGACAAAAGATATAACAAATGAATGCATGAATGCGACATGATTAATCTTAACAATGCTCAATTTAATCAGTATAGCAAAGTAAATAAGAAGGGAGTCGGCAGTAGTCCGCTCGAAAACCCAAAGAAGATAAACTCAAAACCGATCGGGTGTCTGAAGCGACGCCTCGAAGGGTGAATAAATAAGTAAAGCATGCCACAGTCGGCGTCTAAGCGATGCCTCATAAAGGTCTTATATTGAAATAGAATACATGCGTGCCGTAGTCGGACGTCGGAGCGACATCACAGAAAGGGCTTATAATAGAAGTAAATAACAATGCCACAGTCGGACGTCTGAGCGACATCGCAGAAAGGGCTTATAATAAACGTAAACAATAACAATGCCACAGTCGGACGTCTGAGCGACATCGCAGAAAGGGCTTATAGTAAAAGTAAATAATAACAATGCCGCAGTCGGACGTCTGAGCGACATCGTAGAAAGGGCTCATAGTAAAAGTAAATAATAACAATGCCGCAGTCAGATTTCTGAGCGACATCGCAGAAAGGGCTCATAGTAAAAGTAAATAATAACAATGCAGCAGTCGGACGTCTGAGCGACATCACAGAAAGGGCTTATAATACATTATTCATAACTGACAAGATATAGTGATCACGGAAAATATTCATCACATGACAATAAACGGGTTAGTCCATTCACGGGAAATAAACCTTTAATACTCAAATGGTTCTCAGGAGTTTCTGTCACCGAGACTGACACTTGACAAGATGAGATGAACATGGTACTTGGATATGAATGAGATGAATTCAAGAATTTTGACTCTGCAGAGTTTGTACCAAAGTTATCCACAGCCAACGGATTTCCGTAGTCACGAAGGACTAGTTCCATTTACGGTATTTCGGAGGAAACACAGCTAGCTAGTCCACACCCATCATACCTCACGTTGCCAGGAATCACCCTAGACAGCGTTTAAGAAAAACTTTGAGACGGGGAGATCACAATCTTGAATAGCATGGGATCAAATTTATATACGCGCGCTCTAAGGGTGCCCCCTCTCGGTCCCAACCGAAACTCCCATGCCCCCGACCGGATGTGGGCTTTCATCCAGGGCCATGGAACCTTCATCCCGGCCTCTCGATTTGGTGTGTACCAGGAACTGGTTTGCAACTTACTAAGCCGTATCCCTTGCGGGAAACAGGTGGTAGTACGAAAGGGAAGACGGACCGGAATTTCCGACTGATTTATGTTGACACTGGGTCAACGATATGGCATAAGCCTGGCATGCTACAACACTGCCATCTTACCCATACTCATGCCAACTCATGGCCATGCAACAAGTTTCCAACAACTCATGGAATTTACCGAGCCCATTTGTCTCAACTCTTACGAGATAAACTATCATCGAAATGCTCATGAACGTGCCATGATACAAAATAATGCAAACATGCCCAGACACTCATCATATCAAAAGTTCAAACATTGCTTGCCTGGTTCGGACTAGTCGGGGTCTAGCTCGGCGAAGTTCGCGGTTCCGTCACCTTCTTTGGTATCTACGGTACACAAAATACACGCGCTAACGTAAATACCGTGGGTCACAGAAAGTTAATCCAAATATTTTTCAAATAAATATGATAAAAAAACTAGACAAAACTCTGAAGAGGATAGAAAAAGAATCACTCAAAAATTCCTTTCTGTTAAAAAGTTATAAGGGTTTTGGTCCAAGGACCCATCTGTAATCGAAGAGGAGTGGATCTTGATTGATCTAGGTTGTGGGTACCAAGGACTATCCAGGGGAGTTGGTTTGAGGTCAAAACTCAAATGCATTTAGGTACTTTCTTTGCAAATCACCTAGGCTCAAAATAGTGGACATAAATCAAAAGAATATTTTTGGAGTGTCACATGTAGTGAACTCATTCTTTATTTATATTGGTGTTAAACCTACTGTATTCCAACTTCTCTATGGATCATAAACTATTTTACTAGCCATAGATTCATCAAAATAAGCAAACAACACACGAAAAATAGAATCTATCAAAAACAGAACAGTCTGTAGTAATCTGTAACTAACGCAAACTTCTGGAACTCCAAAAATTCAGACAAAATAGGACGACCTATGCAATTTGTTTATTGATCAGAAGCAATTGGAATCACTATTTTATCACGTTCTCGTGATCTTTAAAAATTATTTTCGTGAACCGAAAGTTTCTGGAAATTACAGCAAGATCTAATAACTATTATCCAAGAAGATCCTATAGGTTTAACTTGGCACAAACACTAACTAAAACATAAAACCACATCTAACCAGAAGGTATATGGATTATTTATTAATAAGAAGCAAGGAAAATGTAACATCCCAAAATTCTAAATTTTGGAATGTTATAAAAAAAATAGATAGTTTTGGTTGATTGTTTGATTGATTGACTGAAAGTGAGTGGAATTCGAAACCTTTTTGAAAGTTAAATGAGTGGGAATAAAAGGACTTTCCCAAACTTTCATTTTTGCTTTTATGATCTTCGGGATTTCAAATTCTTTTCATCACAAAACCCTGGAGAGAGGATGACATGACTTCTTCCATTTATTTAAATGACAAGGGGTGTTGAAAATATTTTAATTTCATTTGGAAAATATTTCCAATTCTGAAACTTTATGCAACTCAATGATTTTCACGAGCGAAGATAAAATGACTTCTTCAAATTATATGAAATATGAGTTGGGAGTTTCAAAGGATTAAATTCAAAGTTCTTTTGAATTTATTTTTGATTTGGAGTTAATTGAGTTTTATTCAAATTATTTTTCTCCAAAAATAAAATATATGGAAAATAGGGTAACATGATTCCCTACATCAGAAAATTGGAGAGAAATTAATTTGAAGTCATTTTGGTATTTTTAAAATGATTTTTCCTGGATTTTATTGGACCAGAAACACTCTTTGCTTTATTTGAATTTGTGTGTATTTTATTTGAAGTTAGAATAATGTTCATCTTGTAGGAAATCTTTTTCTGAAAATTTTGATATATTATATGCCTATATATATTATTTCTATTTCTTTTGGTTTTATTTTGTTTGTGCTTTTATTTAAAAAGAGAGATCCTCTCGCCGAACTGGGTCGGCCAGCCAACCCGGCCAGCCACGGCCCAGCCAGGTCTTGACCGCCTCGTCCCGACGGGACTCCGCCGCCCGCAGACGCCGCCAAGACCGCCATGGCCGCCGTGAGCCGCCCGGCCTCCTCGCCTCCCAGCACGCCACCTCGCCGCCTCCTCCATAAAACCGAGGCCTCGGCCCGTTCCTCCCTCTCTCCCTCGCCGCCGCCCGCCGCCCAAGTCGCCGCCGACGAGATCCGCCCAGCGCCGCCGCCTCTCCCCTCGCGCCGCCCACCTTGCCCGACGCCGCGTGGAGCCGCCGGCGCCACCCCGACGTCGCCACTTTTCGGCGGACACCGCCGCCGTCCCAACGCCTGGCCGGGACGTTCGCCCGGCGGATCCGTCCGCCGCCGGTTTATCTTCCCGAGCCGGTAAAATCTATAAACCGCCCGGTTTTCCAATTTTGATCGGTATTATTTTAATAGATCGGTTTCTCTGAGAAAACCTAGATCTGTTTTTTTTATGTTTAGTTATGTAGTGAGCGTTCGCTAGTTAGTCTTCTGGAGCGAACGGTTTTCGTCGGTTTAGGTTCTGTAGCGAGCATTCGCTCCATAGGTTTTTCTTTTTATTTTTAGTTTCCGGCCAGGGACCTATCTGTGATGATTTCCTTTACAGATTAGTCCCTGATTTTCAAACGCTCATAACTTTTTACTCGTTAGTCCAAATCCAACGAAACCAACGCCCACGTCTTCGTTATGATCCCCTCTATCCAGTAATCCAACTCAAACATGTTTGTGAAAACTTAAAATTTGAATTAGACCAGATTTGAATTTGAACTTCGTTTGATCATAACTTGAGTTTCGTAACTCCGATTTAGTTGATTCTTTTTGCAAATCGAACCTCTTGACCTAAACTTTATGATAAGGCCAAATTCACATAATTTTGGTACTGTTAGAAATTGTTTTATGTTGCAAGAGTTATTTGCTTGGTTTTGATGTTTTTCGATTTGTTCTCTTCGTTCTTTCTGATGTTTTGAGTGATTGCTTATGTGTGGCTACTGTTGATTGCTTACGATAGATTGACCGGAGTGTGACGAGTAGAACTATCAAGAGTTTTGAGTGCGAATCATCTTCATCAACTTTGCAGGCTTGTAACACTTGATCATACCCTTTTCCTACCCAGTTTTATGCATTAGCTCAATCCTCAAACATTGCATGATCAGGATGTCATTAATTTGTGGGTTGGGAAGTAGATGATGAGGTAGGAACCTATTGCCCTGTTACTTTCAAACCCTTGGGAGTTACTTCTACGACAGATGTGAGATTGTTAATTAATGGTTTTCTTTAAGGTGGCAACTTAAATACACATCTGGGTGGATTGAGGCACCTGAGGAACCCAGTGTTGTCTGTTTTTTTTGGAAATCCCGGGGTACCCATGTGATCTTCCTATGGACCGCCACCCAGGCTCAAAGGGAACTGAGATTATTCATGCTAGAAACTTCCGTGTGCAGCCACAAGCTATTATGGGCTCTAGCATAGTTGAGTAAGTTACGTGAAGCTCTTGAAGAGGTAGATCACAGGTAGTGGGTTTTATAGGTTTGGTACGATCTATCCGGAGTAGAGAGTTAATGTTTACGAAAACTGTGTCTCGGTCATCCGCTTCTCAAACACCATGTAGTCACGAGAAACGAACGGAGGCGATCGAGTCTTGTGGGGAAAAGTGCGCAAACCTCTGCAGAGTGTACAAACTAATCATGGTTAGCCATGTCCCCGGTTATGGACAATTCTGAGTATCTAGTACTTGAGTATTCACATGTATCTCATCATTCTAAATTAATATTGCTCGGTTGTTAATCACTTTAATTAGGATTGAGTTGGGGTTATACCTTCTCAATGATGTTTCAACCACCATGATAGTTAAATAAAAATTTATTCCTTTGATGTAGGGAAAAATTGGCTTTATGCAAAACTGTAACCATAGAGCTTTCCACCAGCCATATATGCATGTAGTATAGGCTTATTCCTTCATTATTCTCTATGTGTTACTTTGCCAAAGATATTCCATGTCTTGACCCGTTTCGGCTGCAACGTTTCATGTTGCGAGACTTTTCGAACTGACAGTAAGTGATACGTTAGGGTTACGATTTCCTATACTCAACTCTGCCGTTGGTGTTGATGGGAATCCACAACCTTATTGCTTCCGCTATATTTGGATTGTGGTAATAGTATTTACGTTACTTTATACATGTGATTTACCTTTGTTATAAATCCTTCGAGTACTGTGTGTGTCAGCATACCGATCCAGGGATGACACCTAAGCACAGAGACTTGATCCATTCGGGTCGGGTTGCTACAAGATGGTATTAGAGCACATGTTGACTGTAGGACGTGACCCTAGAAACTGGCAAGCCCATAGGAAAGATTTTTCTCTACAACTTCTTTTTTTTCAAAAATATCTTTTACCTCTCTTCTCTTCTGAGCTTATTCAAATATTCCTTTTAGAGAGACCATACTTTTTTCCCTTTTGACCACTTGAAGATTCGACTGATGAGACCACTCCAAGAAGGACCAGATATCTGACAACTAAGACCACTTCGGAATGAAGAGGATTTTACCGAGCATTGTAATGATGGAAACTACAACTGTTGAAGACTCCGAATACTAGGTGATTTTGAAGGCTCTGAAGAATTCCCAGATTTGTATGACCTAGGAAGGCTACCTTTATAGAACCTGGCAGACTATGGAAGCTGTCAATACCCGAGATCAAGGTGTATCGGAGAAAGACCGGAGCATGGAGAGTTAGTAACTCAAAGTTTTGTCGAGAACCCTAAGGCGGGAGATATCAATTATGGAATGATAGCTCATGGAAATGACAAGAGCGTAAACACGCTATCCATGATGTTATCACCCGTTTATGCTATTGACACCGTCTTTGAGTTAAGCATGCATATGCATGGAAGGATTGGATGGTACAAAGGCTGATGGAGCACCTATCAGCAAGAGGTGAAGTTTTAACCTTAGCTGATGTAACACCGTGATCTGGAGCATTACATCAAGGAGTTAAGATGGACCTACAAGAAGCAGTATTTGATAAGGAAGCAGTTCGTGAAGAACTCAGGACCCAGAAGCTGAAAGTAGACAAGCTGAAGGAGCAAAACATCGAGATACTAGAGATTCATCATGAACTGAAGGACAGTAGAATCATGGTTCATGTCAAGGATGTTGAAACCCAGAAGTTTGGAATGCGACTCTAGAAATATTAAAGGACATCACGAGAGACTTTGCGACAACAGAGACGACCTGGCAAAAGAACTTGAGAGGGTCAAGCATGATCAGAAGAAGCCATTGGAGACATGATAAGACTGGAAGAGTTTGATGACTTGGAAGATTTATTGACCTTTAGAAGACAAAATCCCTATTATATACCTGCGTTAGATGCGACGTTTGTGAGCTGTCATTTGTTTGATGTTTTTCCGACAGCCACAATAAAACCTGTGTTTCAAAACTTTTGTTTGTATTGTGTGCATCCCTCTCGATCTCTCTTATCCCACCCCAAACCCATGGACCTGTTAGAAGATGAATGGATAAGAGCTTATATTTTCTGGACCGATGAGTCAATTGGAGACAGACCGATGGATTTAGAACATGGAGGATCACATGAAGAACAACCCTAAAGTCAGAAAGGATATGGCCCAGCATGCTCTTAAGTGTTTTGGAAGAGGTGCCACTACCTGGTAGAGGATGTACCAAACCATCAACGGATGGCAAGGAGTAACCACTTGGGGAGAAATTTAAGTGGACTTTGTTAAAGTCTCGGCTTGTGTCCCAGAAGTTGAAGCCTTGTGGAAAAGGATATGAAGAAAACTTGTGCATACAAGCTTTGTGGAGAAATAGGACACAACCATAAAGAAAATAAGGACGAATACCCTCATAAGCAGAGGATTACCAAAGGAGTTAGCCGAGGATTTTTAGGGAACTTCGGTTGGAGATTGTTCCCAAAGGTTTTGTTGCAGCAATGGAATTTTAGTCTACATTATTGGGAAGATCCGAAGGATGACAAAGAGATTGCTGAGGATGAGCAAAGGAAGGCCAAAGGCTTTCGTAAGGATAAGCACGACACCTTATGGTTTGAGGATAGTGTACATATACCCAATAGTGCAAAGATCAGGAAGTTAATACTTCAGGAGGCTCATGACTGACCATACTCGATTCGCCCTGGAAACACCAAGATGTATTTGGATTTGAAGGAGTGTTTCTGGTGGACTGGTATGAAGAAGGATATTGCCGAGTATGTAGCCCTCTGTGATGTATGTCAGAGAGTGAAGGCAGAACATCGTAAGCCAACAGAGTACTACAGCCTATGCCAATACCCGAATGGAAGTGGGATAAGCTTGGCATGAATTTCATTACCAGATTTCTCAGAACCCGATTGGGATATGATTCTATCTGGGTAGTAGTTGATTCACTTGACCAAAGTGGCTCGCTTTATCCCAGTGAAAACCATCTATACAAGTGAGAAGTTGGCCAAGATAGATTGACAAGGATCGTATGTCTGCATGGAGTTCCGAGGACCATCATAGAGGAACACAGTTTTACCTCAAAGTTTTGGAATCAGCTGCACCAGACTTTGGGTACTAGGCTAGAGTTTAGTACAACCTTTCATTCGCAGACAGATGGATAAATCGAGAGAGTCAATCAGATTCTGGAAGACATGTTGAGAGCGTGTGCGCTAGATTATGGATCTGGTGGGGATGATAATCTACCTTACACGGAGTTCTCATACAGCAACAGTTACCAAGACAGTTCGAAGATGGCCCCTTTTAAGCTTTGTATGGGAGAAGGAGCCAGACACCGTTGATGTGGGATGAAGTTGGAGACCGTCAGTTGTTTGGACCAAATGTGATCAAGGATGTCAGAAGAGAAAGTTAAGTGGATTCGAGATAGACTGAAGGTAGCTCAGTCCAGGCAAAATAATAATGCAGACGCAAGGAGGGAGTCTATGAAATTGGAGACACAACATGTCTTCGTGTGTTCCATCTGCAAGGAGTAAAACGATTTGGAGTTAAGGGAAAGTTAGCCCCGAGATTTGTAGGACCATACCGAGTTTTGGAACGTATGGGAGAATTGGCTAACAAGTTGGAGTCACCCGAAGGACTGTCAGGAGTTCATGAAGTGTTTCACGTTTCCCAGTTGAAGAAGTGCCATGCAGAGATGGCCAAAATTACCCTGTAAGGACGTTTGACCCTAGAAAGGATAATGATGTTCCATGAAGTGGAGTATGGACTTCATAAGTATAAGTTTTTATCTCGGTATGTGGGACATCCCACGAGGATGAAGAGATGAATTACCATTGGATATAAAGGAGGTATGATGTTGGAAATATGGATCAATGGAAATTCCATGAAGAGTCTCGAGTAATCATGTCCCGTTTGGTGCAAATATAAGGAAAAGAGACAAGTACATTTGGATGGATATTAAGTATGCGGGAAGTTGGATGTTGGGATAATGATCAGTTGCCCAGATGATGTGTTCAAGGATTTTAAGTGATGAGATGGGCCATAACCCACAGGCTCCAGGACCTGCCAGGAAGCAAGCACACTCTTGAAGGAAAAACCCTGGAAGAAGTTACGATTTTATCAACAGACGATCTTATAGGAGTTTACGCAAAACCTGAGAGTTGTTAAGGAACGATAGATGTTTGTTTGGCTTGCAGAAATCAATGGATTTTCCGAACTTGGTTCGTCGACAAGAGAAATTCTGCAATGCTTATGAGAATGACCGAGTGTTAGAATGCGAGATTCGCTAAACCATGTACAAGGTAATGATTTGGGTGCGGGATGGATTGATCACCATACCGACTTACTCTTATTATTCGCTTTGCTATATGGGATGGTAAATCTGAGTGACTTGTCTATAGTAGAGAGACGACGATCAAAACCTTGTTTAAACCTTAGAATGGTATAATTATTTTCCCTTGTACACGGCAGTTGTTGCCAACCGTAGGTTATACGGTGAGGTTCAACCCAGGCCCATTTCCTGCAGGACAAACCATAAATTGTTGACCACCATGAGATATCGATAGTTGTTGAGAATTGGCGCCAGACCCGTCAGCTAAGAGCACCCAGTTTCGGTATAACCTTACCAAGAAAAAAGGACAGAAGAATTGCGGTAAAGGTTATGCCACTGCCAAAAGAGCCCAGAGAAGTAATTATCCAGAGGATCTGAGAAGACCGACATTGTCAGTAATAAGGATGGAGTATATGAGTTTTGATGGAACCGTATCGATGTTTCTAAGGGTGGTAGCAACCCATACCCCTTGTGTCGATCGATGGATTTTGAGAAGACCCCCAAACCCTAACCTATTTCTTTCTAGCCTCTCCGAATCTCGAGGACGAGATTCATTTTAAGGGTGCTAGTTTGTAACATCCCAAAATTCTAAATTTTGGAATGTTATAAACAAATAGATAGTTTTGGTTGATTGTTTGATTGATTGACTGAAAGTGAGTGGAATTCAAAACCTTTTTGAAAGTTAAATGAGTGGGAATAAAAGGACTTTCCCAAACTTTCATTTTTGCTTTTATGATCTTCGGGATTTCAAATTCTTTTCATCACAAAACCCTGGAGAGAGGATGACATGACTTCTTCCATTTATTTAAATGACAAGGGTGTTGAAAATATTTTAATTTCATTTGGAAAATATTTCCAATTCTGAAACTTTATGCAACTCAATGATTTTCACGATCTAAGATAAAATGACTTCTTCAAATTATATGAAATATGAGTTGGGAGTTTCAAAGGATTAAATTCAAAGTTCTTTTGAATTTATTTTCGATTTGGAGTTAATTGAGTTTTATTCAAATTATTTTTCTCCAAAAATAAAATATATGGAAAATAGGGTAACATGATTCCCTACATCAGAAAATTGGAGAGAAATTAATTTGAAGTCATTTTGGTATTTTTAAAATGATTTTTGTTGCATTTTATTGGACCAGAAACACTCTTTGCTTTATTTGAATTTGTGTGTATTTTATTTGAAGTTAGAATAATGTTCATCTTGTAGGAAATCTTTTTCTGAAAATTTTGATATATTATATGCCTATATATATTATTTCTATTTCTTTTGGTTTTATTTTGTTTGTGCATTTTATTAAAAAAGATCCTCTCTTGTGGGCCGGCCCGCCAGCCCGGCCAAACCACGGCCCAGCCAGTGCCCGACCGCCTCGTCCCCGACGCGGGACTCCGCCCGCCGCACGCCGCCATGCACCGCCATGGCCGTGAGCCCGGCCTCCTCTGCCCCCTCCCGCCGCCACCTCGCCGCCTCCTCCATAAAACCCGAGGCCTCGGCCCGTTCCTCCCTCTCTCCTCGCTCGCCGCCTTAAGTCGCTGCCGACGAGATCCGCCCCGCGCCGCTTCTCCCCTCGCGCCATGCACCTTGCCACGCCGCGTGGAGCCGCGACCACCGCGCCACCAAGCGTTGCCCACTTTTCATGGGACACGCCCGTCCCAACGCGCGGACGTTAAATCGCCCGGCGGATCCGTCGGCCGCCGATTTATCTTCCCCGAGCCGGTAAAATCTATAAAACCGCCCGGTTTCCAATTTTGATCGGTTTTATTTTAATAGATCGGTTTTCTACAGAAAACCTAGATCTGTTTTTTTTATGTTTAGTTATGTAGTGAGCGTTCGCTAGTTAGTCTTCTGGAGCGAACGGTTTTCGTCGGTTTAGGTTCTGTAGCGAGCATTCGCTCCATAGGTTTTTCTTTTTATTTTTAGTTTCCGCCAGGGACCTATCTCGTGATGATTTCCTTCTGATTAGTCCCTGATTTTCAAACGCTCATAACTTTTTACTCGTTAGTCCAAATCCAACGAAACCAACGCCCACGTCTTCGTTATGATCCCCTCTATCCAGTAAGCCAAATCAAATATGTTTTGAAAATTTAAAATTTGAATTAGACCAGATTTGAATTTGAACTTCGTTTGATCATAACTTGAGTTTCGTAACTCCGATTTAGTTGATTCTTTTTGCAAATCGAAGCTCTTGACCTAAACTTTCTGATAAGGCCAAATTCACATAATTTTGGTACTGTTAGAAATTGTTTTATGTTGCAAGAGTTATTTGCTTGGTTTTGATGTTTTTCGATTTGTTTTCTTTGTTCTTTCTGATGTTTTGAGTATTTGCTTATGTGTGGCTCTTGTTGATTGCTTACGATAGATCGACCGAGTGTGACGAGTAGAACTATCAAGAGTTTTGAGTGCGAATCATCTTCATCAACTTTGCAGGCAAGTAACACTTGATCATACCCTTTTCCTACCCAGTTTTATGCATTAGCTCAATCCTCAAACATTGCATGATCAGGATGTCATTAATTTGTGGGTTGGGAAGTAGATGATGAGGTAGGAACCTATTGCCCTGTTACTTTCAAACCCTTGGGAGTTACTTCTACGTTATGCTTATATTGCCATGCTATGCTCGTAGACGTGGTTTGGGTTTGAGAGATATTCACGACAGATGGGAGATTGTTAATTAATGGTTTACTTTAAGGTGGCAACTTAAATACACATCTGGGTGGATTGAGGCACCTGGGGAACCCAGTGTTGTCTGCTTTTTTGGAAATCCCGGGTACCCGTGTGATCTTCCTATGGACCGCCACCTGTGCTCAAAGGGGCTGAGATTATTCATGCTAGAAACTTCCGTGTGCAGCCACAAGCTATTATGGGCTCGAGCATAGTTGAGTAAGTTACGTGAAGCTCTTGAAGAGGTAGATCAGCAGGTAGTGGGTTTTATAGGTTTGGTATGATCTATCCGGAGTAGAGAGTTTATGTTTACGAAAAGCGTGTCTCGGTCATCCGCTTTCTCAAACACCATGTAGTGCGAGAAACCAACGGAGGCGATCGAGTCTTGTGGGGAAAAGTCATAAACCTCTGCAGTGTACAAACTAATCATGGTTAGCCGTGTCCCGGTTATGGACAATTCGAGTATCTAGTACTTGAGTATTCACATGTATCTCATCACTCTAAATTAATATTGCTGGGTTGTTAATCACTTTAATTGGGATTGAGTTGGGGTTATACCTTCTCAATGATGTTTCAGCCACCATGATAGTTAAATTAAAATTTATTCCTTTGATGTAGGAAAAAATTGGCTTTATGCAAAACTGTAACCATAGAGCTTTCCACCAGCCATATATGCATGTAGTATAGGCTTATTCCTTCATTATTCTCTATGTGTTACTTTGCCAAAGCATATTCCATGTGTCAATTGCTTTTCGGGCTGCAACGTTTTATGTTGCAGAATTTTGAGACGACGAGTAAGTGATACGTTAGGGTTATGATTTCCTATACTCAACTTTGCCATTGGTGTTGATGGCAATCCACAACCTTGTTGCTTCCGCTATATTTGGATTGAGGTAATAGTATTTACGTTACTTTATACATGTGATTTACCTCTGTTATAAATCCTTCGAGTACTGTGTGTGTCAGCATACCGATCCAGGGATGACACCTAAGCACAGAGACTTGATCCATTCGGGTCGGGTCGCTACAGAAAAATATTAGGTTGTCTCCCAACAAGCGCTTTTCTTTAAAGCCTTTTTAGCTAGGCATTGAGATTTCAATGATGCTCACAAAAAAGACAAGAATTGAGGCACAAAGAGAGCATCATAAAACATGCGACAAACACACTTAAGTCTAACATACTTCCTATGCATAGGCATATCATAGGCAAATAAATTATCGTAGCAAGCAAAAACTAGCATATGCAAGGAAGCGGAAAGGAACAATAGCAATCTCAACATAACGAGAGGTAATTTAGTAACATGAAAATTTCTATAACCATATTTTCCTCTCTCATAATAATTACATGTAGGATCATAAGAAAATTCAACAATATAGCTATCACATCATATTCTCAACACGATCCACATGCATGCGAAGTTGACACTCCTCCAAAATAGTGGGGTTATCATTAACTAAAGACATGATTTCTCCAAGCCCACTTTTATTCAAAATTTCATAAGATTGAATGTTATCCAAATATGTAGGATCTAAAATTTACACTCTTCCAAACCCACTTTCAACATTATTGCAAACACTATTATAAATCTTATATTCATCATGGGGCTTAAATAAATTTTCACGATCATAAGAAGAATCTCCCCAATCATGAATATTGGACATAGCAAAACTAGCATCCCCAAGCTTAGGGTTTTGCATATTATTAGCATAATTTACATCAATAGAATTTATAATAAAATCATTGCAATCATGCTTTTTATTCAAAGATCTATCCTGAAGCACTTCATCACAATTTTCAGATTTACGGATTTCAGGCAAAAGCTTATAAAGATAATCTAGTGCATCCAAATCACTAGGAATTAGTTCCTCATAATTGGATCTCTTAAAAAGATTGGCAAGCGGATGAGGATCCATAGATATTAGCTTCTCTATTTAGGAATAAATACTCAACTATTTCAACCAAGCGAGAAAACGAGCCAAGAAAGACATAAAGGCGAACAGAAAAGAGAGCGCGAATAAAACGACAAGGGTGAAGTGGGGGAGAGGAAAACGAGAGGCAAAAGGCAAATAATGTAATGCGAGAGATAAGGGATTGTGATGGGTACTTGGTATGTTGACTTTTGCGTAGACTCCCCGGCAACGGCGCCAGAAATCCTTCTTGCTACGTCTTGAGCTTGCGTTGGTTTTCCCCGAAGAGGAGAGGATGATGCAGCAGAGTACCGTAAGTATTTCCCTTAGTTTTTGAGAACCAAGGTATCAATCCAGTAGGAGGCCATGCGCAAGTTCCTCGTACCTACACAAAACAAATAGCTCCTCGCAACCAACGTGAATAGGGGTTGTTAATCCCTTCACGGTCACTTACGAGAGTGAGATCTGATAGAGATGATAGATAATATTTTTTGTATTTTTGGTATAAACATGCAAAGTAAAATAAAAGGCAAAGTAAAGAGCAAAGCAATAATAAAGCGTAGGAAGATTAATATGATGAAAATAGACCCGGGGCCATAGATTTCACTAGTGGCTTCTCTCAAGAGCATAAGTATTTTACGGCGGGTGAACGAATTACTATTGAACAATTGACAGAATTGAGCATAGTCATGAGAATATCTAGGTAGGATCATGTATATAGGCATCACGTCCGAGACAAGTAGACCGACTCCTGCCTGCATCTACTACTATTACTCCACTCATCGACCGCTATCCAGCATGCATCTAGAGTATTAAGTTAATGAAAACAGAGTAACGCCTTAAGCAAGATGACATGATGTAGAGGAATAAATTCATGCAATATGATAAATACCCCATCTTGTTATCCTCGATGGCAACAATACAATACGTGCGTTGTTGCCCCTACTGTCACTGGGAAAGGACACCACAAGATTGAACCCAAAGCTAAACCCTTCTCCCATTGCAAGAACTACCAATCTAGTTGGCCAAACCAAACGGATAATTCGAAGAGACTTGCAAAGATAACTCAATCATACATAAAATAATTCAGAGAAGATTCAAATATTGCTCATAGATAATCTTGATCATAAACCCACAATTCATCGGTCTCAACAAACACACCACAAAAAGAAGATTACATGGAATAGATCTCCACGAGAGAGGGGGAGAACATTGTATTGAGATCCAAAAAGAGAGAAGAAGCCATCTAGCTACTAACTATGGACC
Organism: Aegilops bicornis; assembly: GCA_021605145.1. Classification (NCBI taxonomy): domain Eukaryota; kingdom Viridiplantae; phylum Streptophyta; class Magnoliopsida; order Poales; family Poaceae; genus Aegilops; species Aegilops bicornis. The sequence continues at coordinate 569,773,756 of CM038669.1, read as the reverse complement.
CGAAGGTGCAAGTAAACTACTCACACTTCATCGGAGAGGCTATGGTGATGATGTAGAAGCCCTCCATGGTGGAATCCCCTTCCGGCGGAGCTCCGGAACAGGCCCCAAGATGGGATCTCGTCGATACAGAAAGTTGCAGCGGTGGAATTAGGTTTTTGGCTCCGTATATGATATGTTGGGGGTCCGTAGGTATATATAGGAGGAAGGAGTACGTCGCTGGAGCTTCGAGGGGCCCACGAGGCAGGGGGCGTGCCCTAGGGGGCGCCCTCCACCCTCGTGACCGCCTCATGGCTTTCTTGACAGAGGTTCCAAGCTCCTGGGTCTTATCCGATGAGAAAATCACGTTCCTGAAGATTTCATTCCGTTTGGACTCTGTTTGATATTCCGTTTCTTCGAAACACTGAAATAGGCAAAAAACAACAATTCTGGGCTGGGCCTCCAGTTAATAGGTTAGTCCCAAAAGTAATATAAAAGTGGAAAATAAAGCCCAATATAGTCCAAAACAGTAGATAATATAGCATGTAGCAATCAAAAATTATAGATACATTGGAGACGTATCAAGGATTTTGCGTATGCGATTGACTGGTATGCTCAAAATGAATCCTTATGCTAAATATATGAAAGATATTGTCACTAATAAAAGAAAGATACCGGAAGCTGAAATTTCCACCATGCTTGCTAGTTATACTTTTAAGGGTGGAATACCAAAGAAACTTGGAGATCCAGGAGTACCCGCCATACTATGCTCCATTAAAAGAAACTATGTTAAAACTGCTTTATGTGATCTTGGAGCCAGTGTTAGTGTTATGCCTCTCTCTTTATACCGTAGACTTGATTTGAATAAGTTGACACCTACTGAAATATCTTTGCAAATGGCTGATAAACCAACTGCTGTACTGCCGGTATTTGTGAGGATGTGCCTGTTGTGGTTGCAAACGTTACTATTTTAACGGACTTTGTTATTCTTGATATTCCCGAGGACGATAGTATGTCTATTATTCTTGGAAGACCCTTTTTGAATACTGCAGGGGCTGTTATTGATTGCAATAAAGGCAATGTCATTTTTCATGTTAATGGTAATGAGCATACGGTACACTTTCCGAGGAAACAACCTCAAGTTCATAGTATCAATTCTATTGAAAAAATTCCATCGATTATTTTTGGAGGTTTTGAATTTCCTCTTCCTACTGTCAAGAAGAAATATGATATTCTTATTATAGGGGATGTGCATATCCCCGTTGAGGTAACATAGTGTTATTAGAAATTTCTCCGGTTCCATGTTATTCGGAATGAGTTTGTTAACAAGACTTGATCAACCTTGTTAGTGGATTCCTTTTGATGAGCATGGAATGGATGAAACTAGAAGGCACAACCTTCTGTACCCTCTTTCTACTTTCTGTTATTTAGTTGAAATAAAGAAAAATTGTATTTTTCTGTCTGTTTTCTGATTTATCTGTGCAATATAAAAATACCCCGAAAATAAATTTTCTCCAAATACCCTGAAAATGAAATATGATTTTTTCTATAATATTTGAGGATTTATGGAACTGAGAACACAGCAGGGGATCAACCACCTCGGCACGAGGGTGGAGGGCGCGCCCCCTGCCTCATGGGCCCATGGTGGCCCTCCTCCACTTATTCCTGCACCCATACAGTTCTTCTTCCTCCCACAAACACGAATATCTAGCTCAAGCACGAGTTCTAGCTCACTTTGCTGCGATTTTCGATCTCATTGCTCAAAGCACCTCTCACAAAACTGCTTGGGGAGATTGTTCCTTGGTATGTGACTCCTCTATTGGTCCAATTAGTTTTTGTTCTAGTGCTTTATTCATTGCAAATTTGTGCTTCCTAGGTGACCATGTTCTTCAGCTTGCATGTCAAATTTATATGGTTCCAAGTAGTTCTAATGCATGATATATCCTCTAGGCACTTGTAGGAATAGTTGCTATCAATTTTGTTGAGCTTGGTTCACTTTTTTTTGAAGTTACTAAAAATTTCAGAAATTTTTCAGAGGAAGAAATATGCTTAGGAAAATGTTCCAAGGTGGTTCTTCAAGGAAGCAAGGACCCAGGCTTGCAATGCGTGATGATGATGACGAGCCACCAAGAGACGCTCCTGTGCGGCCTTGTGAGTGGTCTTCAGAAAATTTTATAGATCGAGCGGGAATCAAAGAGGAATTTAACGCATATTTGCGTAACGCCGATCATTTGTGAGGAGGTTTGAATTTTCATCTTCACGTAATTCTCCAACTGTCATGTCTGATCTTTATGAAAAATCTTATACCATGGACTTAGAGGATTTTACTTCTGCTTGCAAACTTCCACAATGGGGTAGTGCTAGTGATCCCCGTAAATCTGAATTTAGAGACTTTCTTGCTGGTATAACTATAGGGGAATCTAGAGATATAGCACAAGCTACCATAAGGAGCATTCACTTTCCTTCTCTACATTATTTTGCTCTCTTCATAGGTAGGTGCATAAATGGTAAGGATGAAGCATGTCATATGTGTGTGCCTGACCTCAGTATTCTTAGGAGTGCTGTGTTAGGAGACCAATCTTATAATATGGGAGCCATTGTTTTACATAGGTTGCATCATAATAGATTTAATGGAGATTTCTTTGGAGGAATATATGAGACCCGTTTAGCTGATTTTCTTGATGTGGATGTTCGTGAGGATGATATGGAGTTGCCTCCTACCTATTTAGATTTTAATTATGTGGTCTACCACCAGTTTGTCGAGAGGAATGAATCACCTCTCCAGTATCGACTAATCTTTGATAAACGGCGTGATGTGCGTATTACTCTCCCTGCTCCTGCCTTCTTTGATTATCAAGCAAAAGGAAGATATATTATTACCAGAGAGGAGGCAGATGAGTACGAGAGGAGGGCGGAGGCAGCTCGCTGCCATGCCGCAGCTCAGGAGGCGATAGACACCGCATCGCAGTACGATCCCAACTACACCTACGGATATCCTCCAGGCCATCCTTGGCAATGAACCAACTTAGGCCAAAAGCCTAAGCTTGGGGGAGTACGTATTTCCCACCGACATTACATTTATGTTCACACACACTCATTGCTAGATGTCGGTGCTCATACTCTTTCACTATAATATCCATGCTAGTTTATTTTCTTTTTCTTTCTTTCTTCTTGTGTGCTTGATAAACTTTAAGAAAAAACAAAAAAATTAGTAGTAGTTTACTTTTCTTGCTGTAGTAGTATTAATTAAAAAGAAAACCCAAAAATATTTCCCGTTCTTCTTTTGCTTGTTGCGAGCTTTCCCGTGTAAATAGTTTTATTTCTTTTCTTTTCTTTGGGGGTCGATAGGACAAGACCATGATTAAATTGTTGAAGTGGCTCTTCTATGCATTATTGTTGACTTAACCAAGAGCCCATATTGCCTTGTCTTCTCCTGTTTATTGAATGCTCGCAGATTCCAGCTTAGTCCAATGTACGTGCACTCTTATTATTATTCACATCGTTTGGTCGTGCAAGTGAAAGGCAATTATGATGATATATGATGGATTGACTGAGATGAGAAAAGCTGGTATGAACTCGACCTCTCTTGTTTTCGTAAATATGATGAGTTCATCGTTCCTGATTCAGCTTATTATGAATAAACATGTTTGCAATGACAATTAGAGATCATAGTTGCTCGTGCCATGCTTGATTAGCTATGAGTTATAATGGTTTACCTAGCGTGCCAACATGCTATTAAAATTGTTGTGATGTGGTATAGTGGGGTGGTATCCTCCTTTGAATGATTTAAGTGACTCGACTTGGCACATGTTCACACATGTATTTGAAACAAATCAACATAGCCTTCACGATATTTATGTTCATGGTGGATTATATCCTACTCATGCTTGCATCCAATGTTTATTAATTTTAATGCATGTTCATGACTGTTGTTGCTCTCTACACTACAAAAAAATACACTTCCGTGATGATAGGTGTTTGTCACAGTAGGTCACGTTTTCTGTCACGCATGTACATCTATGACAAATTTATGACAGAATCAAGATAGTCATACCTGTGTTGTCGTAGAAGTGTTCCATGACATTACCAAAATTATAATCACGGAAGTGTCCACTTCCATGACGATAAATCGCACGTCACAGAAGTGCTTTCGTCAAGGGTGACCGACACGTGGCATCCGCCGTAACCGAACGCCGTTAAGCTATCTGGTCGGGTTTTCGATCCGATAACCCATTAACAACTCCGACCAATGGGAAATTTCCACGTGTAAAATTCTTATTGGCCAGATGAAACACGTGTCAGCTCGTCAGTGGGTCAGATAGGCGCCTATGATATGTCGACATGTGCCACGGCCCACCATTGTCCCATTTAGCTTACAAAGCCGCCCCGTTTGACTTGGTCAAAAGTTAACGGGCTGGCCCATGAAAAGCATGTTAACGGTCTCTTCGCAAATAGCCCATTTTAAGGCTCGTTAACTCACGGCCCGTTAGGCCCTAAAGGAAATCGGCCCAACAACGTCATGTGGGCCATCGAATATAACACCAGCCCATTTCACTTTCGGCCCATGTATGGCCCACGACGTCTTTCGGCCCATATGAGGCCATCGTATCTTTCGGCCCTTTACAGGCCCACAGTGACTCTAGCCCATAATGAACAGTAATTTTCTTTGTACCGTTAACGGCCTGTGATTTACATGGGCCGTTTCCAGCCCGTGTTAGCTTTCGGCCTGTTGACGGCCCATACGTTCTTGGGCTCCTTTTCGGCCCTCGATTACTTCCAGCCCGTTACTGGCATGTTCCCCTAATGGGCCAAATTTGGCCCATGGCAAGAGTCGTCCCGTTATTGGCATGTTCCCCTAATGGGCCAAATTCGGCCCATGGCAAGAGTCAGCCCGTTACTGGTCTGTTACCCTAATGGGCCAAATTCGGCCCATGGCAAGAGTCGGCTCGTTTCTGGCCTGTTAACCCGCTATACCGCTTTCCAAATTTCATCATATATTCTGGCCCATTAACGACCCGTTATGCCTGTGACATAATTAAGCCTTTGTTGTCCTACGGCCTGTTAATGGTCCGTTACCGTGCTGGGCCGATACCAATTACGCCCGATTACGGCCCATGTAGACCCATTTATCCGACGGCCCGAGGGCCACCGATTACAGGCCCATTTATCGATAGCAAGAGGCCCACCGATTACAGGCCCATTTATCGACGGCCCGTAGGAGACCCATGGATCCTACGGCCCGTATATGGCCCATGTTAGTTGCGGCCACTAGCAAACCAGGGAAAAAGAAGACTAGGAAATAAATAAGGCCGAAACTAACGCTAGGCTATTAAGGCGATTGCACATATTACATCCACTCGGCATCAAAGATCGCCACCAGTGCAAATATAGGAAACACCCTACACTATACAAAAATGGCTTGCTGTTTTCTTTAGCCGGTGGCTGCATGTTAAGAATAAATTTTGTATCGCACCAAAACAAATTACAACTATATAACAAAAGGAGGGTTGGCATAAAACTTAACAGTCTAGCAGATAAATGCACCATCAGAAGTTCAGAAGCTCAGTTCATTTGACCTGACTGTTACATTTTCATGCTGTATTGTCCGATGGAGCACCATAACCCTTGCCTTCATTTCCCCTAGGCTCCTGAACAACATAGCAAATGTCTGATAGTCTGGTTTCAAAACCATGCATATCTTGATGACATTGAGCAATGTTTCTCCTTGTTTCACAAAGGGTCTTTGTTAGGGAATGGACTTGTGTCTGGAGTGCAGATACAACATTTCTTTGAGCTTGCATATCTTGATCATGAGGCAGTTTGGACGATATTGCCTTAACAACCAACCAAGTATTACGCAGGAACGTGCTTTTGGCACTGTTAGTGGACAGGCACTGACCCACTACAGCAAGAGCTGAAATTGCGGTTATAGTTGCCTCGCCACCTTCAGAAGGTGGCGGTTCCACCATTTTTTCCATAGATCGCTGAAAAGTTGAGGTTTTACATTAGTAGTACCAGAACAGAAGATATTAAGAAGGCAGCAAAACCAAACAAAATAGCTTTGGTCTATATACGTAACTTATTCGGTGAACCCATGTAAAATATTAGTTGTATTTTATTGCAAAGTACATAATAAAACCAGGTTCCAAACATATGACCATGTACCATCGCTAATGTGTTGTCTATTTCTTCACATTGTATTGAGGGCTAAGGATAAAGAGACGAAGTTTATAATACGGTAAGCATAGTATGACATAATTCATATCACAAAACAACTGAGAATGCATAAACAGGCAATTGTAACGTTGTGTGGGCAAGTCCAAAGACGAAACTAGATTACGGGTCAAGATCAAAGGAACATCACTCCTCTCTTTTTAACCTTGTAAGGTGCAATGATACGCTAAGACAATTGTGTATAAAATTGAAAAGAGTAATAGACATTGGCTGCAAACCATGCAGTTCAAGGCACAAGTCGAGTAAGTAGTAGTTAAAGGCATGAGGATTAAGGACTTACAACAGCGACTTTGACTAGTGTAGTCATGCCCTTCTTCTTGCTAGTGTGACGGTCCTTGAAGATTTCCACAACATTTGGTTCAGGTACTTTTTGGTCCTTGCGGGCTTTCCTCTGCATTTCGAACAAGTCAATATAGATCTGATAATATGGTACGGCGAAAAGAGTGAAACAACAGCTAATTACAAGAGCCTCATAGTGTGCAATAGAGCTACGAGATCCCGTCGTCTGTTGGAATTTCACTTTCGTACGGTTGGCCTTGTTCTTTGAACAGTTCACCTACAAGAAGATAGATTTGTGTGGCACATGCGTAAATAGGACTTCAACATGTGATTTGATCACATATATATAATGTACCTGATACTTCGGATCAGACCAGTGTTTAACAAGGCCCCTCCAGTCTTCATCCGATATATTTTCCCTTGGAGATGTTTGGGAAAGTTCACTGTTAGCCTTGCCTTCAAAGTGAGTTTTCCTCAAGTTATACCGATACTGTCGCATAGCAGACTTGAAAACATGGGTGCAAGCTTGTCTCGTTGCAACATCTTGGCTATCCAACTTGAACCTCATCTGTTGAAAATTATGGGAGTCTCATTATCAGCAACCTATAAAGTATGGGACAGAGCAAGATGATATTACTAGTTTCCATACATAACCATACTTACAGATAAATGGTCGAGGAAGGTGTTGAACTGGGTTTCGTCTTTGTCATTCCTGTACTGAATTCATGTTGGGAGGATACGTAAATGACACCTAACGACAACCGCTGCCTCTGATACTAACTTGGCTGACTCTGTAGCATCACATGGCCTTTTTAAACCTGCCTCAAAATGGATCTCCATTCTTCCTCCTCTAGATTTAGTTAACCTATCGAGCATTATCCCTGATGTTTGTTTCCTCTTGCGCCTAGGTGCTAGTCCAACAACGAACATTGGAAGTTTTAGTCTACATCAAACTGTGAGACTACATATAAAGAAGCATGCAACTGTAACTTGACTCCATCAACTACCTTCTTGATGTTGAAACTCACAAGGTTCATCTGATATTGACAACTCGTCTTGTGTCAAGAGTGCTTGGGAAGTAGTGTCAGGTGGCAAGGGAGCTTGGGAACATGCTGCTAGCTCATTTGATGCATGAGTAAGTCGTGCAACTACTGGTACTGTGGTAGGTGTTGCAAGAACTAGGGCTGTCTCTGCTTGTTTAGTGGCAGCTATTTGTTTCTGTTTGGCTTTTTTTGCAACTCGTGTAGCATGGGATGCCGTGTTTGTAGAATTTTCTGCTGGACTTTGACCTTCTATTGCACCATCAAGCATCAAAGCAGAATATGCAGGATTCATCTGCTTCTCATTCCCCGCCATACCGTGTTTCTTCCTCTTTCTGCGTGCCATGTTAAGTCAAGCCGACAAGAAAAACGAATAACAATTTAGTTCTTGAGAACAAATTGATGCGTGATGCGCATTTAATTGAACTTTGATGTTAGACAAGCACATGATAGGAGGATGTAATATGTATGAAAAACAGGACGGAAGAGATAACCAGAACTATGATGTGTAAACTAAGAAGAAGACATTTCACCGAATTAGAAGCAATGCAATGGAAGGTAGACACTATATGAAAGATGCTACAAATATTGCTCTGCCAAGTTAACAATGTCTCTTCATAAATGGCGTTTAAACAAATGTGAAGCAGTACAAGAAATAAATCATATGCAAGATGCAAACAACATCACACTACCATGTTAGAGGTCTCTCGTCATTAGTGCCATTGCATATTCACAGCATTGCATATTCACGACTTATGATGTGTAAACTAAGGAGAAGGCATTTCAACAAATTAGAAGCAATGAAAGCTAGACACCATATGAAAGATGCAACGAATATCACTCTACCAAGTTAAAACTGTCTCGTCATAAGTGACATTTCAACAAATTAGTAGTACAAGCTGGAAAAGAATGTGAGATGTAACCTATATCACACTCCGAAGTCAAACGTGTCTTATGATAAGTGCTTGTTGCAGGTTACACAATAGTAGTAATTTGATGTAAGAACATGGTGTGATAGACATATATTGTATATTCTAGAAATAGGAACACGTGTCTTATTCAAGTATAATGTGTAAAGTAAGCAGATGGAATTCAACAAAATTAGAAGCAATACAAGCTAGACATCACACATAACATGCAACCACATATAACAGTGCCAAGTTAGAGGGAGCATCGGTGATGCTGCACTAGCTAGGGGAGACGTGCTCGTCATAAACATAGCTTTGTTGAGTGTCTATGCATGTGTTGGCTTGGAAATCATCTTGGGGGTGTGGAGGAGTAGAAACTGTAGAGGCCCTCCGTTCGGGAGGAGCACCTTTATCCGCTGCCTTGCTAACTTCCTTCTGCTTTATTGATTTTGAATTGTCAAGTAAAACCGACAAGAAAAAGCAATAAAATTCTCTCTTTAGAACTCATTCATGCATGATACTGACAATCACTACTTTGATGTAAGGCAAACACATGATACCAGGATGGAATATGTACGAAAAACAGGACGGCATGGCATGTTCACAACTGTTTGTGTAAACTAAGTAGAAACCATTCCACCAAATAAGAAGCAATGCAAGCTAGACACCACATGAAAGATGCAACCAATATGACTCTGCGAAGTTAAAAGCGTCCCATCATAAATGGAATTTCAGCAAATTAGAAGCGGTAGCATGCTATAAATCATATGAAAGATGCAACTAATATCGCACCGCATATACTAAAGGTGTCTCGTCATATTGATTGATGCGGGATACAAAAAACAATAGTTTTATGTAAGGACATGCTTAATAGACAGATGTACTATGTACTAAATACAGGAAGGCATGTCACATTAACAGTATAATGTATAAGCTAAGCGAGACTAGCACATGCAGTTTAACCAGATTGGAAGAATTACAATCTAGACACCATATGCAACATGCAACCACATATCACGCTGCCAAGTTAGAGCAAGCACCTGCGATGCTAGTGTAGGGGAAATGATGTAATCAACTACAACGCTACGTTCACTATCTTCATCTAGCATTTATGTTTCTTGAGAATCATGTCGGGGGGCTGACGCTGCATTCTTTAAATGAGGAGTAGTCCCCTTGCTTGCCTGCTTCGTCATAAGTGATTGACGAGGGATACACAAGAACATTAGTTTGATGTAAGAACATGGTTAATACACAGATGTACTAGTATGTACCAAAAACAGAAAGACATGTCATATTCAAAGGTATAATGTGTAAGCTAAGCAGATGCAATTTAACCAAATTGGAAGCAATACAAGCTAGACATCCGGCTGGAGTGTTGAGCATGATCATCTAGGACCTGAGAGCCTGGTGGGAGGCGGGCTGCTTCACCACCATCGCAACTTTTTAGTTGGCTTCCATGTGATTCCTACCTTTGCTGGACTTGTCACTGGCTCGGCCAAAGGCTCCCCGACTAGCTATTTGTCTTCCGGTGCTCACGGGATGGTGGTTCATGTAAAAAATATCTTTCCTTATCTTACCGACTTCGGCCTTTCGAATACAAGCTAGACACCATATGGAACATGCAACCACATATGACACCGCGAAGTTAAAGCAAGCACCTGGGATGGTGGTTCATTGCGAGTGAGGTCATCAACTCCAGAGCTATGTTTACCGTCTTCATCTGCTGACACTGCACCCTTTATTGCGCTGTAACATGTCTTGCCTACCCGCATACGAAGCTGGAGCGACTTCTCTCTTTTCTTTTCTGCTTCTCTCAAGGCAGAGTCTGAAATACCCTTGCATAAAAACACAATAGTGATAGTATGGGTGAAGCCTGTGCAGAGCTAGTGCACTATAAAAGTAGCAGATAGCAAGTGGCTGAAAAATAAATGACAGGAGACATATGATAGCTCTACAACATTGCATGGCAAACAAAATTAGATTCTACTCCGTATGATTTTGTAATATATGAGCACAGTGAAATGCGGTGTACTCCTCCAAAGACACCACCACATGTGGTCATATCTCAGATAATAGTCGATTGAAAATAAATAGGTCGATCGATTTTTAATGTCCTGTCTATAAGGCAGGCAGATGGCCTTCGTCTACCTCCCGCCGATCCTTGTTGACGATCTTTCTCGAACCGCCCGGCGACCACCGGCCTGCACCCCTGCCTCCGTGGCCCGCCCTCCCATCGACCACACACCACCACCGTGCTTGGCAGCGCCCAGTGCCATCCTTTAATCCCGACCGACCTCCAGATCGGGCGCCAGAGTTTCTAGGCCGCACACGCCCCTAAGATAAACACCAAGGCGCTGCTTCCCCGGTGTAATAGGCGTACTAGCGCCTGTTACGCCAGGGAATGCTTCCGCTAATTGGGAATCAACTGGCCAGAAATTGAAATTTAGGGGGGCGACGGACCTCTAGCTAAGGTCAAATAGCATATGAGGAGAAACCTTGTACATCTCGAGTTACTAGGAACATCTAGTATCAAGAAGAAGCGGTCAACTAGTGTCTTCTGTGGGATGAATACCGTGCAAGCAGAGACGTAAGATTTGCAGAAATAAGGGAAGAGGAGTTCCTTTTTTGGTTGCCGGTGTGGTCACCTCCACATGTCGTGCCTATCTTCTTCTTTTTACCGGGGAAACCAATGTTCTGGAGGGTGCAGGCTTGGACGAACCCATGGCCAAATTGTTGACTATGTTGCCGTGGCCGTATGTCACGGAGGGGAAGCAGATCCGAGGCGGCTAAGGATGGCGTGAAAGGTGAACAGCTCGGTCACGGTGGAGGGTGGCGAACTTGGAGCAGAAGCGATGAGGCGCAGGACGGCGTGATGGAACTGGCTCGGGTACGGACGGCTCGGCCTCGGCTTCAACTACTTGCCGTGGAGGGCGTTGCGGTTGAGGTTGCGGTGGACGACGACGTCGGGGTATCGGCTCCAGCGTGATGGAGGAGGGCGTCGGTTGGTGGGTGGGATGGGGTCGCGGAAGGAGGACGCCGGGGTTTCTCGGCTGGTGGAGAGGTAGTTTTGGCGCCCACGGAGTACGAATGGAGAATCAGATGGGTGGGGGAACCATGTTTTGGTCTGGGATGCGCTTGTTTTTGGCTCTTTTGAACAGAATATGGGACGCGCTTGTTTGAAATTTGGGGAAAGTACAAACTTTGCCCCCCTCTTAAATTTCGGACCTACTGCGGGTTGGGGGTAGGATGGTAATCCCAGGTGTCCCAAATAGTGGGCGGGAACGATTTCGCCACGCAGCGCATGTGTGCTTAGGCGGCCATTGTGTATGAATGTTTTTCGAGGCGGTTGCATCGCATCTAGATGAAGCTACAAACCTACCCGGTTTAGACCTTTGGACGTCGGGCGGTAGGTTTCTGGATCGGAGTTATTAGAAAAGTAATTTCCTTGTACTACCAAACATTGGTCTCACACGGTTTCGAGCGAGTAGAGGCTCTTTTGGCGCTTCATTCAAATTTTGAAACACAAGCATTCACGTTTAGAGTACTCTTGAACTATGAGGATTGACCTATATAGACAACGTTATATTTGACCTTGTATGTTTGAAAACCTCATTAAATTATCCGCTTCTTTTTGAAATTTTGACACTTGAAAATCCTATAACTACGATTATTTTGGAATGGAGGAGCTAAATTTGAATCTATTTGTACACGACTACATATGCTATTATGTACAAAATCAGAGCAAAGATTGGTGCCCCATAATTTAGGTATGGTTTACAAATGCCATGATATCAAATTCAAATAATTGAATGGACTTCATGTTGAATTCGATTTTTAAACCACCTTAAGTTGAATTCAAATGTATGCTAGTTCATAGGTAGCTATTTATAATGTCCATTGTGTAACTTTTGTATGTATAATGTGCTTTACCCACACAACATGAACTATACTCACGTTTATATTCGATTGCTAAAGCGATGCATTGTCTGGAGATCAAAATACTAACTATGTGGATCAATTGTGTCGAATAATAACATAGACATGCTCAAATTCGATAGAATGTAGAGGTCTGATGGATCAATGACCGCTCCTTACGCGAATTGCAAATATCATGATCCCATCCTAATATTTGGATACAATTTATATCTTTAATCAATGTGTAGAGCAGTCTTTTACGTGTAGTTTCACTCTCCATCGGTGGTCTCTCACACATGCTCACACACTCTCTCCCGAGGTGTGTTTCTCGCACACATGCTCTAGATATAACCCTCCCTCCCTCTCGTAACCATTTACAACTATTTTCACTAACCTTTATCACAAGCACTCTTCCTCTCGCAAACCTACACACGCACAATCCTCATCGACCCTTTCTATATACATGGACCTGCCTATGTGTCTCATGTACGCACATTATTTTTACGCGTGTCTCTCACGCATTGTCTGACACCTCTCTTCCTAATCGACGAGTATGATTCTAGCAGAGCATTCTATAGGATGCCCCTTAAAGTTAGGTTGGATGAATAGTAAGATCAGAGATAAAGGGGTTACCTTAGTCTGAGAACCTAGGGTTACAAATCCTAGCTGGCTTTGTCAGTGGACACAGAGACCTTCACAATTCTGGTATCTTTGTCTTGTACGAATAGTCATCCATGGGTCTTCCTAAATGCGTCACGGGCCGACCAATGTGGCGCAGGACGGAACCGAACGAAGGGCCTCACCTCGACCCACCGGACCTCACGCGGTGACACACCCTCTGCCCCCACGTCTCATTATCTTCTCACACCCACACATACCAACACAAACAACACACACAGAGAAAATTTCTCCTAGTACCTCTATTCCCCCCCCCCTTGCATATACACACTCAAGCGAATGTAATCTCTCGTCGTGACATCATATTCGTCTCTCTCTCTCTAGACCACTCTCATTTCTCGTGCTATCTCTCCCACACCCCACCCCCCCCCCCCCCGCCGGCCCCTCTATCCATGCCTCTCTCGAATACATAATACACACACATACCTCTCTATGACCCGCCAAATGCATCAACTACACATTCACACATGTTACATCACGTACTCCCATTGATCTAAAAATCCCTCTCTTCACGTTTATTTCGCATACAACATTCCTTTTGAATAAAGTGTGGCCAAAAAATATTTTAGAGTTTCTACATATATACAACATTACAAAGTTATATGGAGGAGTACGAACGCTAATTTGCATTGCATGGTGCCCACAATGATATTTATTCCGCACTGTGAATTTGTATATTTGTATACTATATACAAAGTTAGTCATAATAAAGAGAAACGAAGAGCATCTCTCTCTCCATCGCATACCCCCCCTGTACGCCCCTTTCACGTATGCACATCAAACTATTTCCAGGTCCTCTAAAAGTAAGCCCCCAGAAAATTCACGCATGTTTCATCTTTCTCTCGCGATATATGCAATGACGATAATTGTATTTGAAGCGAAAGCACGATACGTACATTGGACTTCAGAATCCACTCATTACGGTCACCATTTACGTTAGTGGTTATTATACAGTCACGGGCTCACCGTACAACTCTTTATTTGCTCATGACATGACTAGTTGACCAGTTAAACGCTCCACATGGCACCTCTAGTGTTGCATCACATTATCTCACTACCATCGGGCCCAATTCGCCGACTTGTATCTACTCTACATCTACACTCTTATAAAATACATAAAATACACTCTTATAAAAACAGAGTTGGTGATGATGGTGTGCCTGCCATCCTGCAATATAGGCCGTCCGATTTATATCTGACGGATAGGAAAGAAACTATGGCAATTTTGCAAAAAGGTACCCACACACCTCTCCACATTTGCAAATAAGGCCTTCCCTCGTTCATCTTTTTCTCTCACAAGATAAACAAGTGGTACAAATGCATCTTGATGTTACATGCAACGCACGGGCATCTTGCTAGTAAGAATGAAAACAAACGACAAAAAAATATTTGGACGGTGGTTCGAAGTCATGACCCATGAGCACAGCCGGACAAGGTGGCCTTGTATTGTTATGCCGAGCCGTCTGTTTTAACACCACGTGAACTGGTGTGGTGATTATACACACACGCACGCATGCACCCGAACTGCATCCACGCAACACTCACACAAACACATGCACCCACGGACGCACGCAACACTCACACGTACACACGCAGCCACGCACGCATGCAACACTCACACGCACACACGCACACATGCATGCACACACCAGTACACCACAGGACCAACACACACTCTCACGCTCAAGTGCTCAACCTACATGTGCATGCGCACACATCAGGCCCTGACAGACACATACACAACCAGGTGATTCCCAAGCACGGGTTGGAGCCTTGTCGCGCCTGCGTAAATTTGTGTTTATCTGACCTTTTCCCTATGCGAACTGACAGGTGGGACCCACAAGGAACATGGTCAATTTAACTAGTCAACATGGTGCCACGCAGACTATTTGGCCGGTCAACAGAGTGCAATCTGATCCTAAACTGTGAGCAAGTGACCGTATAATCACCGCAAAACATATATAGTGACCGTAATCATCTTATTCTGAAGTTCGGTGACCGTATTACACTTTTCTCTCTGTAGGCCCTCCAAAACTACATCTCTACACGTTCTCGCATGTTACATCTAACAACTATGCAATACAGCACTACTACTACACTCTAACACAATAAATCATATGTGTTTTTAGTTTTACTAGATATCATATTGTTACTTATAATTATTCAGTTTGCATACATTAAAATTGCCTTTGAAATGTATGGCCAGTATCATCTACCGCGCGGGAAAAATCCCGTCCTTTCCGGTTTAATTGGGTTTGTATCGATGGATCATGCGAAACAGCAAAATTATAGTACTATACAGTACAAGTGATAGTTCACTGGGCCGTCGTGTCGTCTACTCCTCCGTCGTAAGAGTGGAGCGCTCGCTTTCATAAATCATCTAGTCACTTTCGCCGACATTTGGGACATCAAGCTACCGGGTCCACGTGCCATACCGGAATACAGTGCAGAGCAGCCGGGGTGAAGCACCCCAGTCATGGCGCTGGTGTAGTAATGAGCAATGAGGCGTTAAATCACAAAGCTGCACCTTTCCCTTGATTAAGTTGGAGGGAAGTAATAATGCTAAAAAAGAAGTTGGAGGGACGAAGCAACCATCATTTCACTCGTTGCTTAATCCGCTTCTCCCTCATCTTCTTCAACTTAACCACGTGTTGCTTCTGCTATTGTTCTGCCTCATGTGGGACGCGGATCGGCTTGGTAAAGGACTGACACGTGGGACCGCATGTTAGCAAACCGCCAGGACAACGTCCTCCAAAAATAAGAAGCCTAATCCTAGACTTACAAAGGGCTACGTAGCTCCTACGTATACTTTCCATCTAATCTATATATGCCCCCCTGATTTTCAGGTGGGGTGGGCCTAATCCTCTCCTTTAATCCAATCAAATAGTCCCACATCACATCAGTTCGTAACTTTACGTAAACCGTCCCCGCCATCCGCGCGGCAAAATCACCTCCTTTTTACTAATCTTGATTCTATAATTTTTTAGATCAATATAATTGAGATTTGTATATATAGCACACAGGAGCAAAACCAAGCGGTACGGTTAAGGGCATCCACAATGTGTAGCCAAATGTGAAAATAGCTTTTGGCATCGTGGGAACAATTGTGGACGGTGTTGCCAAAGCCAAAAAGATGGAACCGAAGCTCCCTGATTGATTGATTGAAGGAATAGAAAAATGCAACGTCTCTCCTCTTTCTCCCATGCTTGGACGCATGTAGTATAGTATAGAGCACAGAGTCTACTCCCTTGTCCCTTCTATCAAAAATCACAAAGCAGTGAGGTGTCAATAACAAAAGCACGGACAAAGAAACCATCATTTCACTCTTCACTGACTCCGCTTCTCCATCGTTGATAACCCACAAGTATAGGGGATCAATTGTAGCCTCTTTCGATAAGTAAGAGTGTTGAACCCAACGAGGAGCTAAACGTAGAAAAAATATTCCCTCAAGTTCTATCGACCACTGATACAACTCTACGCACACTTGACGTTCGCTTTACCGGAAACAAGTATGAAACTAGAAGTACTTTGTATGTGTTTTTGGATAGGTTTGCAAGAAAATAAAGAGCACAAAAATAAAAGCTAGGGGCTGTTTAGATGAAGACACAACTAAATTAGTTTTAGTAGAGAGTTTGTTGTCACGAGAAAGTTAATTGTCCATAGGCAATCGATAACTAGACCGGTAATCATTGTTGCAATTTTATTTGAGGGAGAGGCATAAGCTAACATACTTTCTCTACTTGGATCATATGCACTTATGATTGGAACTCTAGAAAGCATCCGCAACTACTAAAGATCATTAAGGTAAAACCCAACCATAGCATTAAAGTATCAAGTCCCCATTATCCCATACGCAAACAACCTACTTACTCGGGTATGTGCTTCTGTCAGTCACGCCACCCACCACAGGGAAATCATAAACATATTGCAAACCCTATAGCGGGGATCCCTCACGCTTGCGCGACACGGAGAGCACCATAGGACAACACCAATAATAAAACATGCAACTCAAACCAATCTTGATCATCAAATAACCCATAGGACAAAACGGATCTACTCAAACATCATAGGATAGCCATACATCATTGGGAAATAATATATAGCGTTGAGCACCATGTTTAAGTAGAGATTACAGCAGGTAAGAGAGAGGTTACACCACTGCATAGAGGGGGGAAGAGTTGGTGATGATGGTGGTGAAGTTGTTGGTGAAGATTGTGGTGATGATGATGGCCACGCAATGCTCCGGGCGCCACCGGAAGAGAAGGAGAGGGGCCCCCTTCGTCTTTTTCTTTCTTGACCTCCTCCCTAGATGGGAGAAGGGTTTCCCCTCTGGTCCTTGGCCTCCATGGCGTGGGAGGGGCGAGAGCCCCTCCGAGATTGGATCTATTTCTGGGTCTCTCGCTGTTTCCGTGTTCTGTTCTGCTGCTCTTTCACCGTTTCGTATATATATGGAGATCCGTAACTCCGATTGGACTGAAACCTTCGCCGTGAATTTTTACCAAAAATTAGCTTTCTTGCGTCCGAAGAAGGGCATCAACCGCCTTACGGGTGGCCCACGAGGGTGGGGGCGCGCCCTCCTGGTGGGCCCCTGCCTCGTGGCCACCTCGGACACCGTTTCGCGTTGATGTTTCTCCCAGTTTCTAAATATTCCAAAAATAAGGTCCGTCCGTTTTTATCCCAATTGGACTCTGTTTGATATGGATATTCTGCGAAACCAAAACATGCAAATGACGGGAACTAGCCTTGAGCCTTCGGATCAATATGTTAGTCCCAAAAATAGTATAAAAAGTTGCCAAAATGTATATGAAAGTTGAATAATATTGGCATGGAACAATCAAAAATTATAGATACGACGGATACGTATCAGCATCCCCGAGCTTAATTCCCGCTCGTCCTCTAGTAGGTAAATGATAAAAAAAATTGATGTGGAATGCTACCTAGCATAATCTTGATCATGTATCTAATCATGGCATGAATATTAAGACACGAGTGATTCAAAGCAATAGTCTATCATTTGATATAAAAACAATAATACTTCAAGCCTACTAATAAAGCAATCATGTCTTTTCAAAATAACATGGCCAAAGAAAGTTATCCCTACAAAATAATATAGTCTGGCTATGCTCCATCTTCACCACACAAAATATTCAAATCATGAACAATCCCGATGGCAAGCCAAGCAATTGTTTCATACTTTTGACCTTCTCAAACCTTTTCAACTTTCACGCAATACATGAGTGTGATCCATGGACATAGCACTATAGGTGGAATAAAATATGATGGTGGGGGTTATGTGGAGAAGACAAAAGAAGAGAAAGTCTCACATCAACTAGGCGTATCAACGGGCTATGGAGATGCCCATTAATATATATCAATGTGAGTGAGTAGGGATTGCCATGCAACGGATGCACTAAGAGCTATAAGTGTATGAAAGCTCAAACTGGAAACTAAGTGGGTGTGCATCCAACTTGCTTTCTCATGAAGACCTCGGGCGTTTGAGGAAGCCCATCATCGGAATATACAAGCCAAGTTCTATAATGAAAATTCCCACTAGTATACGAAAGTGATAACTCAAGAGACTCTCTATATGAAGAACATGGTGCTACTTTGAAGCACAAGTGTGGTAAAAGGATAGTAACATTGCCCCTTCTCTGTTTTTCTCTCATTTTTTATTTTATTTTTTATTTTGTTTTTTTTGGTGGGCTTCTTTGGCCTCTTTTTTATTTGGTCTTCTTTGGCCTCTTTTATTTTTCATAAAGTCCGGAGTCTCATCCCGACTTATGGGGGAATCATAGTCTCCATCATCCTTTCCTCACTGGGGCAATGCTCTAATAATGATGATCATCACACTTTTATTTACTTACAACTCAATATTACAACTCGATATCTAGAGCAAAGATATGACTCTATATGAATGCCTCCGTGATGTCTTTGGGATGTGCAATGATCTAGCGTAGCAATGACATCAAAAAAATGGACAAGCCATGAAAATATCATGCTAGCTATCTTACGATCATGCAAAGCAATATGACAATGAATGCTCAAGTCATGTATACAATGATGATGGAAGTTGCATGGCAATATATCTCGGAATGGCTATGGAAATGCCATAATAGGTAGGTATGGTGGCTGTTTTGAGAAAGATATAATGAGGCTTATGTGTGACAGAGCGTATCGTATCACGGGGTTTGGATGCACCGGCGCAGTTTGCACCAGCTCTCGAGGTGAGAAGGGCAATGCACTGTACCGAAGAGGCTAGCAATGATGGAAGGGTGAGAGTGCGTATAATCCATGGACTCAACATTAGTCATAAAGAACTCACATACTTATTGCAAAAATATATTAGTCATCAAAACAAAGTACTACGTGCATGCTCCTAGGGGGATAGATTGGTAGGAAAAGGCAATCGCTCGTCCCCGACCGCCACTCATAAGGAAGACAATCAATAAATAAATCATGCTCCGACTTGATCACATAACGTTTCACCATACGTGCATGCTACGGGAATCACAAACTTCAACACAAGTATTTCTACAATCCACAACTACCCACTAGCATGACTCTAATATCCCCATCTTTATATCGCAAAACTATTGCAAGGAATCAAACATATCATATTCATCGATCTACAAGTTTATGTAGGATTTTATGACTAACCATGTGAATGACCAGTTCCTATCATCTCTCTAAATAGATATAAGTGAAGCACGAGAGTTTAATTCTTTCTACAAAAGATATACCCATGCTCTAACAATTATATGTGAAGCAAAAGACCATTGTACAAATGGCGGTTGTCTAAGTGAAGAGAAACACACAATCCAAACTTCAAATGATATAAGTGAAGAACATGAAGCATTCTATAAAGCCATACTCAAAAGATATAAGTGAAGTGCAAATAGCATTCTATAAATCATCCAAGGAACATCTCATACCAGCATGGTGCATAAAAGAAAAATGAATACTAAATGCAGAAGATGCTCCAAGATTTGCACATATCACATGAATGAAACGAATCCGAAAACATACCGATACTTGTTGAAGAAAGAGGGGATGCCTTCCGGGGCATCCCCAAGCTTAGACGCTTGAGTCTCCTTGAATATTTACTTGGAGTGCCTCGGGCATCCCCAAGCTTGAGCTCTTGCCTCTCCTCCTTCTTCTCACATCAAAACCTTCTCGATCATCGAACAGTTCATCCACACAAAACTTCAACAGAAAACTCGGTAAGATCCATTAGTATAATAAAGCAAATCACCACTATAAGTACTGTTGCAAAACAATTCATATTTTATTTTTGCATTTTGTCTACTGTAATATAACTTTTCCATGGCTTAATCCACAGATATAAATTGATAGTTTCATCAAAACAAGCAAACTATGCATCAAAAACAGAATCTGTCTAAAACAGAACAGTATGTAATAATCTAAACATTCAACATACTTCTGATACTTGAAAAATTCTTACAAAATTATGAAAAATAGAAAATTTGTACAGAAGTACAGTGCAAAATGAATAAGAACTATTTGACGTTCCAGTAAATAATTAAAAATCGCGCACTACAGCCAAAGTTTCTGTCCTGCACTGTACAAACCAACAAGTATTGTAAACATCCTAAAGGCAAACCTTGGCACATTATTTTTATAATACAATGGAATTGTACAAGGGGATAATTATTTTTGTTGAAAATTTTCTGTAATCAAGATTCACAAAGTTGCCGTGAGCATGAACAAAGTTCAAGGAGCTCTCCCACTTCAACAATGCTTGTCTTTCTCACTTTCGCTTTTCTTTTTGAAGATTTTTTGGGTTCCCTTCTTTATTTTGTTGTTTTTAAACTATAAGAAAGCACTCAACAGAAATAAATGACTCTCTAAAACTTCCGGGTTGTCTCCCTGGCAGCGCTTTCTTTAAAGCCATTAAGCTAGGCATATATTGTTCATGTAATGAATCCACCCGGATCCCAAGGTATATCAAAGCCAATTTTAATTAGCAATGATTTATAATTTAGTAGTGAGCACAAAGCAATATATATCATGTAATGACGAAGTCTAACTCTCTTCCTATGCATCGGCATGTCATAAAAGAACAATTCATGCACAGATAGTAAAGGCCAATGCCTAGTATAAACAGTTTCTTGCAATTTTATCGTGTTGGAAACATAGAGAGGTGGAGATATAGTTCCTCTCTCATAATAATTGCAAGTAGGAGCAGCATGCATATTATATCTATCAAAATCATCATGTGTAGTAGTAAAAGGCAACCCTTCAATATAATCCTTAATAAGCACAAACTTCTCCGATATAGTGTAGTCGGGAGAATTCAAAAAGGTAGTAGGACTATCATGCGTGGGTGCAATAGCAACAATTTCATGTTTAACATAAGGAACTATAGCAAGTTCATCTCCATAAGCATAATTCACATTGGCATCTTGGCCAAAAGCATAGCAAGCATCATCAAAAAGGGATATTTCAAAAGAATCATAGGGATCATAATAGTCATCCTTCGGTAAGCATGAAGGGAAATTAAACAATGTATGAGTTGGAGGGTTACTCTCATTAGAAGGTGGGCACGGGTAGCTGTTCTGCTCTTCCTCCTTTTGTTCTTCGCTCTCCTCATCATCTTTTTCATCCAATGAGCTCACAGTTTCATCAATTTCTTCTTCCATAGACTACTGCAAAATATTAGTCTCTTCTTGGACAGCGGAGACTTACTTAATAAGTGCATTAATTTCGTAATTGTATTCATAATTGTCATAACAATACTTAAGGATAGATAAATTTTCATGTCTATAAACAGCATCATCAAAATCTTCAAACTCTTTAAACATAGATTCAATTTCACAAGCACCCATAAAAGAACCAAATTCTTCTATTTGTTCCACATCATAGTAATCATATATACCATTAGCATAAGAAGCTAAGGTTTTATATCATTAAATTTGCATGAAAAGGGAAAGTGTGGAGCCTTCATCCTAGAGCAACAAGTATAATCATATCTCAAGCATAGTTGTCTAGCATACCACTTCAATATATGAATTTGATCCCATAATAGTTTCCCCTTTTGAGTCAAGCGATAATCCATAAAGTATTCACGTTGATCTAACATTACTCCTGTTATCAAATTGAATGAGGTTTTCTCAGGATTATTAAAGTAGTACGTAATATCTTTCACATAACCAGCATCGAGGGTTTTAGGAGGTTCCCCATCTCCATGAGCAGAAAGTACACCTAATTTTTTTGGTATTTCGTGTTCCATATCCATAACTAAAGATAGAGAACAACTAAGAACATCAAATAAAAATTACTTAGTGATAAAGCAAACAAGCACACACGAGAATATTCACCCCACGCAATGACTCCCCGGCAACGGCGCCAGAAAAAGGTCTTGATAACCCACAAGTATAGGGGATAAATTGTCGCCTCTTTCGATAAGTAAGAGTGTCGAACCCAACGAGGAGCTAAAGGTATATCAAATATTCCCTCAAGTTCTATCTACCACTGATACAACTCTACGCACACTTGACGTTCACTTTACCGGAAACAAGTATGAAACTAGAAGTACTTTGTAGGTGTTTTTGGATAGGTTTGCAAGAAAATAAAGAGCACGGAAATAAAAGCTAGGGGCTGTTTAGATAAATACACAACTAAATTAGTTTTAGTAGAGAGTTTGTTGTCACAAGAAAGTTATTTGTCCCTAGGCAATCGATAACTAGACTGGTAATCATTATTGCAATTTTATTTGAGGGAGAGGTATAAGCTAACATACTTTCTCTACTTGGATCATATGCACTTATGATTGGAACTCTAGCAAGCATCCGCAACTACTAAAGATCATTAAGGTAAAACCCAACCATAGCATTAAAGTATCAAGTCCCCTTTATCCCATACGCAAAGAACCTACTTACTCGGGTATGTGCTTATGTCACTCACGCCACCCACCACAAGCAAATCATGAACATATTGCAAACCCTACAGCGGGATCCCTCACGCTTGCGCGACACAGAGAGCACCATAGGACAACACCAATAATAAAACATGCAACTCAAACCAATCTTGATCATCAAATAACCCATTGGACAAAAGGGATCTACTCAAACATCATAGGATAGCCATACATCATTGGGAAATAATATATAGCATTGAGCACCATGTTTAAGTAGAGATTACAGCGGGTAACAGAGAGGTTACACCGCTGCATAGAGGGGGGAAGAGTTGGTGATGATGGTGGTGAAGTTGTTGGTGAAAATTGCGGTGATGATGATGGCCACGGCGCTGTTCCGGCGCCACCGGAAGAGAAGGTGAGAGGGGGCCCCTTTGTCTTCTTCTTCCTTGACCTCCTCCCTAGATGGGAGAAGGGTTTCCCCTCTGGTCCTTGGCCTCCATGGCGTGGGAGGGGTGAGAGCCCCTCCGAGATTGGATCTATTTCTTGGTCTCTCTATGTTTCTGCATTCTGTTCTGCTGCCCTTTCACCGTTTCGTATATATATGGAGATCCGTAACTCCGATTAGACTGAAACCTTCGTCGTGATTTTTTACCAAAAATTAGTTTTCTTGTGTCCGAAGAAGGGCATCAACCGCCTTACGGGTGGCCCACGAGGGTGGGGGCGCGCCCTCCTGGTACGGGCGTGGGCCCCTGCCTCGTGGCCACCTCGGACACCATTTCGCGTTGATCTTTCTCCCAGTTTCCAAATATTCGAAAAATAAGCTTCATCTGATTTTATCCCATTTGGACTCCGTTTGATATGGATACTCTGTGGAAGCAAAAACATGCAACAGACAGGAACTGGCACTAGGCACTGGATCAATATGTTAGTCCCAAAAATAGTATAAAAAGTTGCCAAAAAGTATATGAAAGTTGAATAATATTGGCATGGAACAATAAAAAATTATAGATACGACGGAGACGTATCAATCATATTCTTCGAGAAACCATCTCACCGCACTAGTACTCCTAGTAGTACTAGTAAAGGACTTCCTGGATGCAAATAAGGTGGTTGTCTTGGCTTGCAGGCGGCACTTGCGAACGACTTACCGTGGTCTCCCTCAATGGTGTTCTCCGTCGAACGCACTTCGCCAAACCACAAAAAAAAGATATCGTCGACGTCACCGCAATGGGGAAGGAAGTCAAATATAGTTACTACCTCCATTTTTTTGTACACAAGGCCAGTATATCATACAATTTGCAAAGGGCCACTAACACTAATCGAGGCAAAATTGATGGGGTTAGCAACCAAGGACATTAATATCCCCTGCATGCATGCGGAAGTGAGAAGGTTGGTTTGCATGGCGCTGCATTAATCAAGCGGTGTGGAGTGAGATGATTAGCTCTTTGGTCTTTGGAGAAACAAATACACATTATTTGGCACGTGAAACGAGGATTTGTATCGATTAAATCCCGCGAAGGAAAACCCCGCCTTTCTTTTTTAACACTAGTACTCCTAGTACGTATGTACTTATCCTGTTTGGGTCTAGGCCTTGCATTGCCAAACTTCGCCACACATTTTTGCCAAGCTTGCCTAAATTTTTCAAAATGAGAAGGACGTACACTTGCGCACGGCTGTCGTGGTTACAACGCACCCTCACACGGTCGCTCCTGCATGCCGCGGTCAAACCGCACCCTCACATAGTCGCTCCTACACGCCGCAAACCCAACCAAGGGAACGCACCTCACTGACACGTGTTGTCGCATGTGAATAAACCATACTTAGCTATCCTATCGCTGACACATACTTTTCGTTCATAGAGTATGTTTATCCAACCGCATGTTGGGGAGTATCCATACGGCCCGTGCGGTGGTCTGTTGAGGAAGAAGAAGAGGTGAGGAAGAAGGAAAGAAGGGTTAGGAGACGTAGGATATTCATCCAACCGCCTGAAATGGTAGACTGACCCAAGTCAGGCGACTTGCATAACAAATATATGTTTTTACACAGCAAAAGATCCATAAAAACAACAACATAAAGAAAAACTATCACTGCTCGCAGAAAGAGACGGCCTCGTCGTCTTTGGCTGTCGGCGCGAACCAGCCATCGCTGCCGGCGTGTGTCTCCGCACAATGGTTGTCCTCGTCCTCCAGCTACTCGTTCAAGCGGAGTGTGCGGGCGCTCTGCACGGACGAGAGCACAACCCGGTTCAAGTCGAGCACGGCCGGTTCCGCCTGCAGGAGGGCCTCGATGGCAGCGGCATCCACGCGCTCCGCGTCGAGTCGAGCCTCCGCCTCCCAGTTCAAGTCCAGGACGTACAGTTCCGCCTGCAGGAGGGCGTCAATGAGAGCGGCATCCGCGTGCTCTGTGTCGAGTCGAGCCTCTGCCGCCCGGTTCAAGTCCAGGACGTCCGGTTCCGCCTGCAGGAGGGCCTCGATGGCAGCGGCATCCGCGCACTCCGCCTCAAGTTGAGCCTCCGCCGCCCGGTTCACATCCATGACATCCGGTTCCGCCTGCAGGAGAGCCTCGATGGCAGCGGCATGCGCGCGCTCCGCGTCGAGTTGAGCCTCTGCCTCCCGTTCCTCCTTTAGTATCGCCATGTTGAACCGCTGGTCCGCCTGCACCATGGGGGACTCGGACGCCGGCACGAAGTCGACGTGCATCGTCTCATACCCCTCGGGGCCTTCGCGCCGCGACCTCCGCCATGAACATTGGATCGGCTTCCTCCTCCACGAAGCGTGGCTCCAGAGAACTTCGAGGATTGGCCCGCCGCAGCGAGCTTGGGAACGGAGGTCTGTGGGCACCGACCGCCGCTGCGATTTCGCGCAAGGCGCCCGGCCAAAGATCTTGTAGTAACTGATCTTGCGGTGCACCATGGCTTTCCGGAAAACTAGGGGACGCTTGATGCAGGCTAGGGGATCGAAAGGTGGGGGAATGGGCTAGAGATTTGGTGTGGTTTTAGGGCAGTGGCTGGCGTAGGCCGAGCAGCAAACGTTCTGGTGTGAATAGTGGTTCCGGTGACGACCGGTCAATCGGTTTTGACTGTACATCGCTCTTGTCGCGCTCGCGTTGCAGCCCGGCACGCTGGCCCCTCCACGTCGCTCACCGAATGGAACATGCTTCGTCTTGCGTTTTCGCTCGCTTGTGGGATCGTAGTTGAGACGAAACCGACATCCCTCCCTAAGGGAGTCCTAGACGGGGGGGTGTCCGGATAGCCGAACTATCATCACAGCCGGACTCCAATTCTATGAAGATACAAGATTGAAGACTTCGTCCCGTGTCCGGATGGGACTTTCCTTGGCGTGGAAGGCAAGCTTGGCGATACGGATATGTAGATCTCCTACCATTGTAAGCGACTACTGTGTAACCCTAACCCTATCCGTGTCTATATAAACCGGAGGGTTTTAGTCCGTAGGGACGAACAACAATCATACCATAGGCTAGCTTCTAGGGTTTAGCCTCTCACGATCTCGTGGTAGATCTACTCTTGTACTACCCATATCATCAATATTAATCAAGCAGGAGTAGGGTATTACCTCCATCGAGAGGGCCCGAACACAGGTAAAAACATCGTGTCCCTTGTCTCCTGTTACCATCCGCCTAGACGCAGTTCGGGACCCCTACCCGAGATCCGCCGGTTTTGACACCGACATTGGTGCTTTCATTGAGAGTTCCTCTGTGTCGTCACCTATAGGCCCGATGGCTCCTTCGATCGTCAACAACGACGCGGTCTAGGGTGAGACTTTTCTCCCCAGACAGATCTTCGTATTCGGCGGCTTTGCACTGCGGGCCAATTCACTTGGCCATCTAGAGCAGATCGAAGCTACGCCCGGCCATCAGTCAGATTTGGAAGCTTAAACTATACGGCCAATGTCCGCGGAGACTTGATCTTCGACGGATTCGAGCCACAGCCAAGCGCGCCGCACTGTCTCGATGGGCACGATCTAGCTCTGCTGTCGAACAGTGTCCTAGAGGCCGCATCAGCGTCCGCTCCGACCCTTAGTTCGGAGCCGACTCCCCCGATCGAGGACGAGTGGTTGGACACCGCCTCGGGGGCTACGATTTCAGCGGCGATTGAGCCGAACTCCATCTCTGTCCTTTGCAAAGACCGTGACTCCAAGGTGCCGGACTCCTCTCGGGACTCCGAACCCTCCGCACCCCTACCAATCGAATCTGATTGGGTGCCGGTCATGGAGTTCACTGCCGCGGACATCTTTCAGTACTCACCCTTTGGCGACATCCAGAATTCACTAAAGTCTCTCTCTTTATCCGAAGAGCCCTGGCCGGACTACGGTCAGGAAGGTTGGGATGCGGACGACGAAGAAATTCAACGCCCACCCACCATCCACTTTGTAGCCACTGTCGAAAGCTTACACGACGTGCTCGATTTCGACTCCGAAGACATCGACGGTATGGACGACGATGTAGGAGACAACCATGAACCAGCACCTATAGGATGCTGGACAACCACCTCATCCCATGATGTATACATGGTGGATACACCTAAAGGAAGTGACGACGAGGAACAACGGGACGTTACGAAGGATAAATCCCTCGAAAAGCAGTCAAAACGGCAACGTAAATGCCGCACCAAGTCCCGCCTCAACAAAGACCCAGCCATAGAGCAGAGCGAACCGGTGGACAACGAACATGCTATGGAGCAACCGTCCGAATAGGACAACTTGGATAAACAACCCGTCCCCGGCGAAGATAACAGTCCGGACAACCTCACGCCGGACAAATTGTTGGAGCAGAGGAACCTCCACAAAAGGCTCGTCGCCACTGCGCGTAGCCTGAAAAAGCAGAAGCGGAAGCTCAAAACAGCGGAAGATGCACTCAAAATCAGATGGAGCAAAGTATTCAACATCAGAGACAAATACGGCGACCGGCCGAACAAAGAGCTACCCAAAGAGAAAACTACTGCCCGAATTTGATGAGGAGGCCTTAGAGCCCCCACAATCAAAAAATAAGAAGGCCACCCGGTCGGATGGACGAACCCACGGCAAAAAGAGAGCGGCAAGTGGCGCCGCACACAAGCTAGTACGTGATCCGCATAAGGATTCACATCAAAAGGATGGCCCAGTTAGGTCCATCTATGGGCCGAGAAAGCAAGCTCTTCAAAGCAATGCAACACGCCAAATATCCGAACATCACGGCACACCCAAATATAGGGGTGCCGCACACCCCCTGTGTTTCACCGATGAGGTGCTGGATCACGAATTTCCAGCGGGATTCAAACCCGTAAACATAGAGGCATACGATGGAACAACTGACCCTGGAGTCTGGGTTGAGGATTACATCCTCCACATACACATGGCTAGAGGAGATGATCTCCACGCCATGAAATACTTACCCCTCAAACTCAAAGGGCCAGCCCAGCATTGGCTTAAAAGCCTTCCTGAAAATACCATTGGAAGTTGGGAAGAGCTCGAGGGTGCGTTTCGGGCAAATTTTCAAGGGACTTATGTCCGCCCTCCGGATGTAGACGATCTAAGTCACATAACTCAACAGTCCGGAGAGTCAGCCCGAAAATTCTGGAACAGGTTCCTTACTAAAAAGAACCAAATAGTCGACTGTCCGGACGCCGAAGCCTTAGCAGCTTTCAAACACAACGTCCGAGACGAATGGCTTCATGAGACACCTCGGCCAGGAGAAGCCGAGAACCATGGCTGCACTAACAAGCCTCATGACCCGCTTTTGCGCGGGAGAGGATAGCTGGCTAGCGAGATGCAGTACTAGCAACCCAAGTACATCCGAAGTCAGGGATGGAATGGGAAACCAAGACGCAACAAGGACCAGCGCCGGATTAAGGGAAACGGTCCAAAGAGCGCGGCAGTTAACACCAGATTCAAAAGCTCACAGCAGAACAATAAAAAACTGCCCCCTAAGGACAATAGCGATGATCTATCCAACTTAAACAAAATCTTGGACAAGATATGTCAAATCCACAACACTCCTGGGAGCCCTGCAAACCAAACCCACAAAGATTGTTGGGTCTTCAAGCAGTCCGGCAGACTCAATGCCGAACACAAGGGGCTCGACACACCAAGAGAGGACGATGACAAACCCCACAAGCAGAGCAGCGGAAAACAAAAGAATTTCCCACAAGAGGTTAAAACAGTAAACTCACTTCACGTGATAAAAGGGAAAAACAGAGCGGCGCCCATTAAGACGCGCGCCGCACATACTACCCTAGCGGTGTACCAACACTGGTTGTCAAAACCAATCACCTTCGACCATCAGGACTACTCCGAAAGTATCTGGAACGCATGATAGACTACCTCGATATTGGATCCTATAATCGACGGATTCCAGTTTACACAAGTCCTCATGGATGGTGGCAGTGACATAAACCTGATATATCAGGACACAATCCGCAGGATGGGGATAGACCCAACCAAAATTCGCCATAGCAACACCCCCTTTAAGGGGGTAATGCCAGACCCATATGCCCATTGTACGGGCTCCCTACAGCTAGAAGTTTTGTTCGGCTCATCCGACAACTTCCGCCGCGAAAGGCTAACCTTCCACATCGCCCCATTCGAAAGTAGCTATCAAGCACTACTGGGGCGTGAAGCTTTCGCAAGCTTTAACGCAATACCACATTATGCATCTCTTACACTTAAAATGCCCGGTCCACGCGGCATCATCTCATTAAAAGGGAGTATTAAGTGTTACTCGAGCACGGAAGAATGCGAGGCTGCCTTGACAGCCCCACACCAATCCGGCTCCGCTTACCAAAGCACCTGAATAGGTAATTCGAACCCCGGACACGGCTAGAGGAGTCCGGCGCCTACTAGCAGCATACCCCCGTACAAGGGGTTGCGCATGTACAACAAGAGACATTAAAGCTCAAATTTATTCACTTCTTCGAATCGTACTCTGTTTATTTAATGTAAAAGTACATTTTTTGCACGATCTTTTCTCTTTTAAACTAAGTTCCTCTCTTTTACAGATGAACAACTTGCTACACCCGTCCAGGATACGGCACAACGGAGACACAAGTGCAGACGTGCAGTAGGGACCCGTTGCAAGGATTCTTTTCAGATTAAGACCCTGAGTAAACCTTTTTTACTGTCTCTTGTTGATATACATCCCCCGGTTTCTTACTATAACCGAGGAGGAGGCTGGCGTTTTGGCATTGGCCACACCAGATTTTTTGGCGCGTACCTGGACACCAGGGGCTTACGGCATTATTCTGCCCGTTTTTATAAAGACCAAATACCTTAGGGAGTGTTCGGCGTCTCGAGTTAGGCCATATATGCATCAGCTCCGAATCATGTCTTTGGTCAAATGTTGGGTTTGCCCGGCTCCTGTGTTTTGCTGCCGTACGTTCCGTTTTATCGGCTAACGCGCACCGTGGAGAACTACTGCGATTGTGCCCCGGTTCGGCCGGGCGAGCACCTTAGTAGAGAAAGCCGAAAACTGACTGTCATGATATAGCGAGAGACTGGTCAACCACTCGATGACTCACCGGAATGCTTAGAATTCCTCCGCACTAACGAAGGACCGTTTTTCGGTCAGGCACATACTCACCACGAATGCGGGAGAATGCGGTGCCCCCAGGGGCTATATAGTAGCCCCACCCTCGAACCCCTATGGCTAAGTGAAAGTGATAAAGCATTATAGTCCGGTTGCCTAGTCTGCTACGCTATCACCTCCTTCACAGGACCAAGACGTTGGATCAAGTGTGAAAATGCGCCTTTTTTGCAAACAACCCCGCATTATGTGCGTGGAATGAAGCCAAGGACTGCCATCTTCGTGTTATATACATATATACATTAACGGCCGCACAGGAGGTAGTTTACTACTTGAAGGCACAAGTATAAAAAGATCTTACATTAAAATTGAAACATTGTTTTCACAAATCATACATGCCATTAAAGCATAACATCCTTCGAGCACTGCGTCTCTATTAAACGAGCGCCTTGCAGGACTTCCTCAAAATAGTGCTCGGTAGGTACTCGGCTTCTGTCCGAATCTTGGGATGCAACTTCGGTGGCCTTCATCTCCGCCCAGTATGTCTTGACACGAGCAAGAGCCATCCGCGCTCCCTCTATGCACGCCGACCGCTTCATTGTGTCGATACGTGGTACCGCACCAAGGAACTGCTGCACCAAGCTAAAATAACTCTTCGGCTGGGGTGCGCCTGGCCACAAATGAGTCATGACATGCTTCATGGAAAGTCCGGATAATCGATTAAGCTCGGCCCATTCAGCCAACCGATCAGTCAACGGAAGAGGCGCTCTGGACTATGTAATTGCGACCAATATAGTTCTTCCCTTCTGTGCCCCCTCTGGCCCCGGAAGTGCTCAATCGCGTCTGCGGCGCTCGCTGCTAAGTCCAGATAAGCATCCTCCGAACTCCACAACTTGTCCAACTAAGCATACTTCGGATTCGTGAACTTCCTCCGCAGCAGAAAAGGCTTTCCAGCAGCAACATCCACAGCCTGCCGCAGCTCCTCCTTTAAAGCTCTCATTGCGGAGCGGGCATCCTTGGCTTCGGCGGTAGCCTTTTTCAGGTCCTCTTGCTCCGCTTGACGTTCTTTTTCAAGAACCCCGCAGCGGTCGGTAGCATTCTTTAACTTTATGGCCATATCCGCCATTTCCTCTTTGCTTCGGTAGTGAGCAGCCCGTTCGGCTTTTAGCTCTTCGGCCGCCCTTAAAGCGGCCGCATTACTATTTCTGGCTTGCTCTTTCGCTCGGGCGAGTTCCGCCCGTAGCTCCTCCACAGCAGCGGCACCACCTGCATTAAGCATACAAGTGGTAAGACATGGGTGTCAAGCTCCCTTACCAGGTGTCCGTGTAGAAGTCGCATACCTTGTGACTCGTCAAACCGTTTATTGACCAGCGCGATGTCCGCATCCGCCTCGTCAAGTTGCCACTTTAGTTTGGCATATTCATCAGTCCAGCTGGCCACCGGACGCCCCACCACCTATTTAGGAGCGGCGATATGTTATAACTGAGATTATGATCCTCGGCACGCTGTCAATTTTGACAACATGCCGAGTCTCAGGGGCTACTATCTATACAGGGCGCATTCTATATGCATAACTGTCAGAAGGTACATCATTTTTGCGTACCTCAAACCCCGTCAGTAAGCTTCTGACGGCTTCATGCAATCCGCTCTCAGCGGATGCAATTCTTTCAATCTTTGTACCCATTAGCACGCGGTGATCTTCTGAGATAGCCGCTCGCCCGAGAAGATCCTTCAGCTCCTCCGACCGCACGCCAGTTGGTGCCGGACCTTCCGGCCCCGCCGGACTTGGGGAAACCCTCCATGACGACACCTCAGGGTCGTCCGCCTCGCATGAGGGTGCGACAGGTGGAGGCGTTTCGCTCTCCATCATCTCCGGAAGAAGATCCTCAAGACGAGCTCTCTGCTGAGAAGGGCTGAGATCCGAACTACAAGGTACAATTTCGGTTATCTTTAGAAATAAATGCAGGGATGTTCCTTATTTACAAGACCCCTTATTTTTACTTATGGCTCGCTGGAGGGCTGATCCCCTTGGGGAAACAGTGTGGCTGGGTTACTTCCCAGTGCCGGACTCTCTGACGAAGATTTCTTTCCCCTCTTGGAGGCCTTGACCTCCGGATCTTCCGAAGCGGTCCTCTTCTCTCCTTGGAGGGTGGGACCTTTGATCCCTCCTTCCTCGAAAGTCTCCTTCGTGGAGACAGTTGCTTCCCCGCTCCCCCCTTCGCCTTCTTTAAAAGGCGCGGCCTTCAACATCTTGGTCAGCATGGGATCCGGCGTGGTCTCTGGGAGGGGAGCCGGACACCTTATTAACTTTGCCTTGGCTATCCACTCCTGTTCAAGAAACGGCTCCTTTAAAGGGCATCTATACATGATAAATGAATGAACAGCCTGTCCGGTTACAGGACTACTTACTTGAGTATCTGGGCGATTGCAGCTTAGTCATGCGTCCTCAGTCAGGTCGGACACTTCTCTTGTGATCCGAAGAACATTTTATACATCTCCACGGACGTCGTACCCATAAAATGTTGGAGAGCTCGTAATTCCCTCCGGATTAAATTCCCACAGATGGAGGGGGCGACGTTTGCAGGGCAGAAGGCGCCGAATCAACATAACCTGCGCCACTGCGACCAGATTGATCTCTCTTTCTTGGAGGTCTCGAATGCGGCCCTGCAACAGAGGAACGTCCTTGGACGACCCCCAATCGAGCCCCTTGTTGACCCATGACGCCAGCCGCTGCGGTGGACCTGAGCGGAAGGCGGGAAGCGCAACACATTTGGTGCCCCTGGGAGCGGTAATATAAAACCACTCCCGTTGCCACAAACCAAGCTCCTCTTGAAAAGAGACCTCGGGCCACGGAGCATCAGCACACTTGCTTATGACCGCCCCTCCGCACTCTGCTTGCTGCCCCTCGATCATCTTCGGCTCCACCTTGAAGGTCTTGAGCCACAATCCAGAAGTGAGGGGTGATATGGAGGAAGGCCTCACATACGACAATGAATGACGAGATATGGAGGATGGACTCCGGATTCAAGTCATGGAAATCCAGCCCATAATAAAACATGAGCCCCGCAGACAAAGGGATCCGCCGGAAGCCTAAACCCGAAGGAAGTGTGACACGAACACCACGCTCTCGCCGGGCTCGGGAGTGGGAATGACCTGCCCTGGAGCAGGCAGCCTATGCGAAATCTCGCCGGTTAGATACCTGGCGCCTCACAGCTTTAGCACATCTTCTTCTGTGACGGAAGAAGACATCCATCGGCCGTGTTGGTCGGAGCCGGACATCGTCGAAGGTCCGGAGCGCCCAAATCTGAAACTTTGGGTGTTAGAACTCGAAGCGCGAGGCGAACTCGATGGAGGGTGTAAAAAAGAAGAGGGCCTTGGTCTCATTATAAAGAGGTGGAATACCAAGAGCCCTCCCTGTGGTCGATTAGGACTCGCCTTCGATAGAGGAGGCGTGCCAACGGGCACGTTTGGGTTACCCACGTCCGTATTGAGGAGAATCCCGGAATAAGGGGGCATGATCTATGCTTTGATAAGACGTGCCAGGGAAACCGCCTCGCTAAACGCGCTGAGGTGGAACAGTAAAAAACGATTCATATAAAGGCCTGGCCGTGGTGTGATGTCACGCCGCGGAATATGTCAGCAGATCTGTGCAAAAGTTATTCTATCTACGGTAGTATGTGGAACTTGTTTTGCAGAGCCGGACACTATCCTGGTGTTCAAAACCTTCTATGAAGTATTCGGAGGAGGAACCCGCCTTGCAATACCGAAGACAATATGCGCGCCGGATTCGTCGTCATTGAAGCCTCGTTCAGGGGCTATTGAGGGATTCCTTGACTAGGGGGTGTCCGGATAGCCGAACTATCATCACGGCCAGACTCCAAGACTATGAAGATACAAGATTGAAGACTTCGTCCCGCGTCCGGATGGGACTTTCCTTGGCGTGGAAGGCAAGCTTGGCGATACGGATATGTAGATCTCCTACCATTGTAACCGACTGTGTAACCCTAACCCTATCCGGTGTCTATATAAACCGGAGGGTTTTAGTCCGTAGGATGAACAACAATCATACCATAGGCTAGCTTCTAGGGTTTAGCCTCTACGATCTCGTGGTAGATCTACTCTTGTACTACCCATATCATCAATATTAATCAAGCAGTGAGTAGGGTATTACCTCCATCGAGAGGGCCTGAACCTGGGTAAAAACATCGTGTCCCTTGTCTCCTGTTACCATCCGCCTAGACGCACAATTCGGGACCCCCTACCCGAGATCCGCCGGTTTTGACACCGACACTCCCCCTCCCCCGCCCACGTCATTTATTATACCACCACTCCCTCCGTTTTATGCGGATTAAATAAAAACAGAGGGAGTATACTACGGATGAGGATCCCCTGACGTGGCCGAACCCATTGAGTAACTGACATGCGGGGCCTAGCAAGCATGGGGTCCGCCAGTAAGTGACCGAAAGGGAGGGTAAGGCAGGGATACCTATGTCAAAGGATCCACTTCCACTATACTACTTTGACCAAATGTTACAGTAATAATATATGACATGCAACTTACACAAATGTTAGAGTAATAATATATGACATGCAACTTACACAAAGCATACAGGGTCTAATGCGTTTTTTGAGGCTAACTTTGACCAAATGTTAGAGTAATAATACATGACATGCAACTTACACAAAGCATACGGTCAAATTCGTATGTGAAACGAGTTTCCAATGATATAATTTTCACATTATACATCTCATGTACTATTAATCTTGTCAATACTCAAATTGGAAACCATCTCGAGTACAAATCTAGGAGTACGTACGAATCTAACAATATTGATTGGGCGTTGTTGAATGTTGATACCTTTTTGATCAAAGTAGAGATACTTTGACTACACATAAAACTTATATGTAAACTAGAAAGGATATGAGGGAGTATATTGTACGTTCAAAAACGAAATGACAATTGAATACCCTTTATATATGATTTGCGGATGCTATGATCACCGATTCAAATTTTTGAATCCGCCTTAGGTATCACGTGCCCCCAATCGTTCCCTCTCGATTTCATATCGGGGTCCGGAGATCTATTGAAAGAGGACTAGGGTGGGTACATGCGAATGATACTCGGCGGAATGTTCAAATGAGGCATGCGGGAGGATGGACTCGACTGGAGGGCGACATGATCGGTGGAGAAGAGGGTTGGAGAGGAATGAGAAATAAGCAAACGCCACATGATTATACTTGAACGGCTCAAATAAACAATAAGTTGTCTCACTTGGCCTACATAGTGAAAGGCCTAATGTGCAACACGGAGCACTGACGCTCGAATATGGCCGGGAAAACAGGGAAACCGACATGTGGGGCCACCCGTCGGGACGACGTAGCGCAGACTAGTCCAATGGAGGAGTTGGCCCACGACCTCCTTGCCACCGACAACCGTTCATGTGGGTCGTTGGGGCCAACAACGGGGCGCAGCTCCAGCACCGCCTCTGGACACGGCGACCGCGGTGAGCGACACGCTCATATTGTCGCTAGACACGGTCGGTTTCAGTGTGCCGAGGGTGGCGTTAGTGCTGTGGCACGACCAACGGTACGTTTGGTTTGTGCCCAAGGTTTCCCCATCAAAGCATTGGGTAGCCAAAATTTTGGTTGAGGTATTGGTGCCCATGATTTGGCCGACATTGGCAAGAAAAATGAAATAGAGTTGGCTAGAGTTCATTGGCATGCCAAAGAAATGGCAACCATCCAAACAAAGACCAACCTTTGGGTCATGACCAAAATTTTGGTTGAGGTATTGGTTGCCCATGATTTGGCCGACATTGGCAAGAAAAATGAACTAGAGTTGGCTAGAGTTCATTGGCATGCCAAAAATGGCAACCATCCAAACAAAGACCAATCTTTGGGTCATGACCAAAATTTTGGTAAGGTGCACTTTGGCCACAATCCAAACACACCCCAACACCCCGCTCGTCGAGGATGCACGGGGCGCCGCGACGCGTCCGCGGAGTGGTGTAGCTGGGCCAACTGCATCCTCTGGACCTGAGACCATGCCGGGTCATCTTGCTTTTTCAATGACATGCGGGGATTGCATGTGAGCAAAGGGCATCTCCAACGTTTCCACGACCGCATCTGACTACCCTGGCACACCAAAACCCTCGTCCCTTGCGCCGTTGCGTGGTGCGTTCCCAGCTGGTGCCAGCTGCCCGCATTCATGCGTCCGTTCGTATGTCGTTGTTAAGAGGCTCGGTGCCCGAGGAACCAACTCCGGTGACTTAATAACTTACCCGGACGCTTGGCCTCACCGGAATGCGCTACTTAAAGCGGCAACATCTAGCTAACCTCCACACCATAGCGCATCGTCCTCCTACCTGGCACCACATCCGCCATGACTGCAAGTGCGAACGCTCTGCAGGAGAGCTTGTCTTTGGGTATGAAGCTTGAGGTTGTCGCCCTCGCTCAAGTCGCCTCTCGCGACGCAATAGTGGCATAGCCGGACGCGGACGTGACCGCACAAGCGGTAGCCACGCTGGCGGCCGACGACGGGAGCACCGTCAGCCACGCGTCCTACTTGCCGTCGTCCAACGTCCGGCACCGCCGAGGTCGGGGACTCCTCCAAGGATGAGTAGGGCATGGGAGGCGGCAGGGCATGGTGTGCCAACTGGCCGGTCCGTATCCCGTGTTCTACTCTTCCTCACCGGAGACCGCACCTTCACTTCACGGGTCTTGAACCCCGCCCCCGTACATAGAGATCGCAGATGGAGGACGTCGGCCGCCGCCGTAGAATAGGTTTAGAGTTGGTTTCCTTTTATTTTTTTGTCCTATAAAAGTTTGAAATGTAATGAAAATCTGCCGTGTTTGTATTAATCTCGGGCGGTGTATATGAACTTTCACAATAATATACATATTGTAGGAGTACTAGCAAGATGCCCGTGCGTTGCATGGAAGATCAAGATCTTGTGGGAGAAAAGGATGAACGAGGGAAAGCCTTATCTACAAATGTGGAGAGGAGTGTGGGTAAATTGTCATAGTTTCCTTCCTATCCGTTAGATATAGATCGGACGGCCTATATTGTAGGATGACAGGCACACCATCATCACCAACTCTGCTTTTTATTGAACCGAGACAAATCTAACATGCGAAGTAAAATAAACACATAGGGTCTATACATACACAAATTATCTTAGGCACTCCAATAGTACGTCCACTACACATTCACGCATTTCACATCTTTCTACATCTCCGGGAACCTAGGAAAGGGTTAACGTAAATTGCCTCTCTCTCTCCTCCCCGATTTTCATGGTGGTGGGCCCCTCCTCCCCCAATCTACAATCAACAGCTCACACATTTCACATTACGTTAACTACGTAACTGGGATTACGTAGGAGTAGCATTACTCCTCCTAAAAAACCAAACTAAGCCAACCTCCCAGCATATCGCGCGGGAAAAGACCCGGTCGCGCCGTTTTAGTCGGGACTACCGGATTACTATTAGTAGTATCGACGGATCGCGTGAAGCAACAAATTTTTTTGAGGGGGCGAAGCACCTAGTTTAAAAGGAAAAAAGGCGGCACACTCACAGCACTCCTGTCGCGGTCGCATTGCACCCCACACACGTTCGGTCCTGCACACGGCTCACGCAAACGGAACGCACTTCGGCTTGCCTCTTCACTGACAATGGGACTGCACTTGGAGAAACCGACCATGCGCCAAACTCCCCGCCCACCGCAGGCGAAAATCCTCCCCACACACAAAAATTCCCCTAATCCGATTCAACCGCCTTCGCCAACTAGCCAATAATATTCCCCAACCCTCCCCCGTCCCCTTCCACTCCATTCGTTCCGCCAAAGCCGCCCTCCCCGCCGCGCTGATACGTCGGCGCCGTGGTTCGGCGATCCTCTCACTCCCATAGTACGCTCTCGTAGATTGTCGTCCTCTAGCCGCGCCGCCACCTCTGGCTACGTTCTTGTGGAGGCGCACGTCGGTCGGGCCTGCCACTACCGGTGACGTTTGTGGAGACGACGGCGGTCGACTTCTCCCTTTGTACGCGCATTCTAGACCGAGGCCCGTTCATGCGGTGTAGCGCTGAATGTTAGCTGATAGACGCTGTTAATCTCACTGTTTGCCGAAGTAGTTTACTGTCAATATGCTCTGCTTATGAAGCGTTCTTGCCCTGTTCTGCACTCAATCTTCTTAACTGAGATGGCATGCCAAGGCCGATTAGTTGCTAAAATATCCTGCCATATATTTATTGTGACGTAGATTGCCTTGGTCTAGTAGCCAATCTGTTAGGTGAAATAGCTCTACACCGTTTTATACTCGATCTTTGTTGCTGCGATGGCCTTCGATAGTTTGATGGCTGTGTGCTCGGCCTCATTGACTGCTGAAATAGCCTGCCATAATTTGGCACTCAAATCTGTTTGCTGAATTAGCTTTACATATATTTCGTTACTTAGATCTCCTCGTCCAAATATCTTGTCATAGATTTAGACATCGACCTAGGTATTTTTTTTTTCTGGAGTTCATAAAAAAGCATATATGTTTTTCCTGTATATCTAGTAGAAG
This sequence comes from Aegilops bicornis, assembly GCA_021605145.1. Taxonomy (NCBI): domain Eukaryota; kingdom Viridiplantae; phylum Streptophyta; class Magnoliopsida; order Poales; family Poaceae; genus Aegilops; species Aegilops bicornis. Next base: position 569,734,776 of record CM038669.1, on the reverse strand, counting down.
AACTGATTTGTATTTCTAATAGATGGACAGGACTTGGATAACTTCTTCTCGAAGATTCTCCGTTGCATATGTCGAGGGGGCTGAAAACTTCATGAACTTTATCAGAGTTGAGTACAGTAGTCCGAAATCAGATGTGCTCTGCCCGTGTAGCAGTTGTATGAATTCGGTTACAAGACCCCATTCAACTGTGCAAAATCATCTACACTTGTATGGGATGTCGGTCACATATACTAGGTGGGTTCATCATGGTGAAGCTGTGAACGTCAATGTTATTGACTACGTGGAAGTAGCGGATCACCATCTTGATCTCGCCTCGATGCTCTGGTGGAAGAGGAGGAGGAGGAGGTGGTGGCGGAGCCAGTGAATTTGACCAACATTGAAACAATCCTACGAAATGCTCGTGCATTCCGTGAACTTTCACCTGCAGAAGAAAAACGGTGGGCCCGCATGTTGGAACAATGCAACGTTGCTGTCACCCTAGGAAATAAGCTGTCAGTATTCTCAGCTATGGTCACCTTTCTTCAGGTGAAGACATCTGAGCGGATGACCAACAAATCATTCGATGCGATGTTGGCCGCTTCCCGCAAATCTTTCCCAGATGTGTTTGAGCTGCCACACACCTACAGTAAAATGAAGAATTTACTTCGTGTAGTTGGAATTGGATATGATATTATCCATGTTTGTAAGAATAATTGTGTTCTGTTCCGGAAGGATTATGCCAACTTAAGTGAATGCTCGAAATGCAAATCATCAAGATGGAAAGATGGCGATGTTGTGAAGAGGATTCCACATAATGTTCTGAGACATTTTCCAATTACACCAAGATTGCAGAGGTTGTTTCATGATGCTGAAACAAGAGAGGATGTACTGTGGCATTCTAGGAACCAGGAGTACAGAGATCAGAATGTAATGAGCCATCCATCTCATGGTAGTGTGTGGAAAAGCTTCAATGATAAACACAAAGAGTTTGCTGCTGACCCGAGAAACATTAGACTTGGCTTATCTGATGGATTTAACCCATTTGGCCACCAGAGCGCCACATATAGCATGTGCCTAGTGCTTGTTATCCCTTGCAACATGCCTCCAAATGTCTGCACCAAAGAATCAAACTGCATGATGGCCTTGCTCATCCCAGGTCCAAAAAGTCCTGGAAAGGATTTTGATTTGTTCATGGAGCCTCTTGTGGAGGAACTTCAACAGCTATGGAAGGGTGTTCTCACTCGAGACCTATATAGTAGCCCACTAGCTGATTTATTTCTGCGTGCTGTTATAATTTGGTGCATCCATGATTATCCGGATTTGGGCACTATGTCAGGGCGAACGACACATGGTTACAATGCATGTGTTCGCTGTGACAGGAATCCGCTGTCATACGCAATACTTAGCAAGATCTGTTACATTGGACACCGCTGTTTCCTTGCCAAGGACAAGCCGTGTCCTACAAAATATGAAGACATGTGTTCAATGCAAAGCATTAAAACCGTGATGCGCCAAAGAGGCTCACCGCCGATGACTTGCAAGTGGAATTAGAGAAGGTCAGGCATATTACACTGTGAAACCATCCCGGTAATGGTAGCGGGAAAAGGAAGCGTGGCAGGCGTAAGAGAGATTATCGTTTACCGTAGGTCCACTTTGTGGGACTTGGAGTATTGGAAATATTTGGATCTGCGGCATAATCTTGATGTGATGCACATCGAGAAAAATATATGTGACAGCATTATCGGCACACTTCTTAATATTGAAGGCAAGACGAAAGATACCTTAAAATCTAGGATTGATTTGACACACCTGGTATCAGAAAGGATTTGCAGGTGCGAGATGAAGGTAAACCACGGGATATGGCACCGGTGTAATGCGTCTTGGACAAGGTAAAAAGAAAAGAATTCTTCGAGGTCCTCATCACGTGTGAGATTCCCACATGGATTTGCTTCCAACCCTGAAAGGAGAGTCGGTGCAGATGGAAACAAGGTACAAGGGTTGAAAACTCATGACTGCCACGTCCTACTTCAAAGGGTTTTACCTGTTATCCTTAGAGGATTGGGCCTCCCTGACTTATACAGAGGAGTTGCAGAGTTGGGACGATTCTTCAGGGAACTCTGCAGTAGAAATATCAGGATAGATGCTTTGGAGCGTCTTAGAGCATCTCCAGCCGTTGAGCCCCCCAGGAGGCATTTTTTCGCCGCCTGGGGGGCTGCCGGCGATAATTTTAGCCTGGGTCTCAAAAACTTTCCACTCGTTGTCCCCCTCACCCCCTCGTCTGTCTCTCCTCTGCTCGGCCATGGAGGTGGAGGCGGCATGGCCCTGCTCCTCTTCCTTCTCTCCACCCAACCTTGCCGCCGTCCATTCACCCCATCTCCTTCTCCCTCGCCACCTGCTTCTGCTCCTCCTTCTCGCCATTGGCCATTCAGCCTCGGCCAGCTCCACGCCGGCAAGTGGCGGCTACGTGAGATGGAGCCCCATCTTCTTCGACCCGCTGATGGCACGCCGCTGCACCGGAAGGACCGGAGGGCGCGGGGGATGGAGGAGGCCGCCGGCGAGCGGAGCCAGGGGACGCGGAGGCGCGGAGGCCCGGCCACGCAGAAGCCGGGCGGGCGGGCGGGCTCTGACACACACAGGCGGGCGGGCGCGGGCCGCCCCGGCCACGAGCTTCGCCCCAGCCACAGGCTTCTCGGCGGCCTCCTGGCCTGGCCGCCAATGCCCTGCCGATGTAGCGAGAGGAGACACCAGAGCCCGATGGCACCTCATTGTTCCTTTTTGTATTGCTCCGCTTGTAGAGCTGCCCGATGTCGACCCTACCGCTCGTGGTCGCCGAGTCCAAGAACGCGTGGCCGCACTAGGGGAGCAGCCGGCGGCGCCGCCCAGTGTCCGGCCCCGGCCTCGCGCCACGACCTTCGCCCCGACCACGAGCTTCTCGGCGGCCTCTGGCTGCCGCCAGACGTGCCCCGCCTCACCGGCTGGCCAAGCTGCTTTGGAGATGTACGCGAGCAGGGCCATGGATGAGCTCCTCGCCTCCCTGCGTGCTCTGGCGCCCTCCCTGTGAGCTCACGTGGCCGCTGTGACACCTGCGTCCGCCGTGACTCCGGCGCCCGACCGCCGTGGGACGCCAAGGCTGCTCGTGCCCTGGCTCCGGCGCCTGCGCGCCCGTCCCGTCCCGTGTGCGCCTGCTTGCCTCGGTGGGTGGGGGATGGGGGAGTGTGCTTGTGCGGCCGAGCACGTGGGTGGGCCGAGAAAAGAGAGGGAGAGAGAGAGGAGAGAGGGAGTTGAGACACTGACAGTGGACCTTTGCATGCAAATAATATTGCCGGCATCCCCAGGTGCCCCCCGGGGGGCTGGGTTTCGCCTGGGCGCGCCGGCTGTAATTTTCCTCGAATCCGGCAAAAACTGGGTTGTTGGGGTCACGAGTGGGAGGAATTTTAATCGCCGATGGTGAAAAAGTGCCTTGGGGAGGCTTCTTGGGAGGACTAGTGGAGATGCTCTTAGAGACAAGATACCAACTATCTTATGCGACCTTGAGAAGATATATCCTCTAGCCTTCTTTGATGTGATGGTGCATTTGGCTGTTCATCTACCTGATGAGGCACTACTTAGAGGTCCAAAGACAAGATGGCTGGATGTACCCTATTGAAAGGCTGCTAGGCACTTTCAAGGGCTATGTTAGGAACAGAGCTAGACCCGAGGGTTCCATTGCAGAGGCCTACATTGCTACAGAACCGCTGACATTCTGCTCAAAATACATTGAAACAGTTGATCAGCTTAGCAAAGAGGTGGGTGAAGACAATCCCGGGCTCAATGTTTTCATTATTCTGTTTGAGTTACAGGGAAGAGTCGACAAGAGGACAAACCTAAAGATTTGGACAAAATGGTTTGGTATGTGTTGAATAACTGTCACGAGATACTACCTTATATCAAGTAAGTGCGATCGCAGCTTATACATCGTAATCTACTAAACTTGCAGCACATTCTTATATATTTAGATGTTTGACGCGATCACAATGTTGTGCAACATCTACAAAGAGGAGTTACTGCGGCAAAATCCAAGAAACATTGACAAACTCGTTATGGCAGGATTTGCGAAATGGTTCTAGAACCATGTAAGCTTTTGAAGTGCACTGTCAGTTGTTTTAATATATTGAGTACATAAGATGATCAACTTGTCTATTTTCTAACCCTAGGTTAGAATATGTAGGAGGATAGGCAGGCAGTTGATGATTCCCTTTACTCACTAGCAATGGGTCCTGATACTCGGGTAAGACATTATGAATCTTGCGTTGTTGGAGATGTGCGCTACAACACCCTTGCAGGAGACGAAGGCAGGAAGACACAAAACAGTGCCATCATGAGCATGGATACGTATGACAAAGAGACAACTGAAATGTATGCTAACATAATGAGACATTGTTCGATTGCAGTATATCTCCGATTCGAGGATCATCGGTGTGTGGTTACATTGTCTTTGTCGTTGGTATAACCTGTTTTCCAGGATCGCAAAACCCAGAGCTGATGATTATTTCAAATCCATTAATGTCTAGGCGGCGTACCAGACCAACGAGCCTTTTATTTTGGCAAATCAAGCAACACAGATATTTTTCTTGGAAGACACATTTGCACGTAGCGATGACTGGAGTGTATTGCAAAGGTTTGAGCAGAGGAATTCGTTTAATGAAGTTGCACAACAAGATGATGCTTACTTGCTTCCTGATGTACAAGATAACACAGATGTTCCCAATATCTTTGAGAACCATCACGTCAATGACGCCTTGGCGAAAAGATTGCCTTTCGTCTTTGTGGACATACAAGAGTTGATCAAGAAGAAGCCAACGTTCGAGGACGTTGAGGACGAAGAAGAAGATGACACCGTGGGGAATTACGATCCGCATCGATACACATGGTGAAGATGTTGGCCGCTGCTGCGGATGATGATTACATTGCTTTTGTCGTATTTGACTGTCTTAAGACGTTTTTTATCTACTATGTGAAATTGTGTTTGCTATGACAACTGAAACCTGATGAACATGTTGTTTAGTATTTTGCTGTGAGAACATCACTTGTTATGTATGCTGAAATGTGTTTGGTGATTGTATGACAACTAAAACATGATGACATTGTTGTTTAGTTGTACTCATATTTGGCTGTGAAACTTGAATTTGATGACATAGTTTGCTGTTGGACTGCAATTTGCTCGGCGTCTTCGAATGAGAACAAAGCTGACCCGATAGGGCCTCTGCTATTTATTTATTTATATGAGAAAAAGGGGATACCCCTGATTTCCGTTAATGGAAATCATTAAATGTTCACAACACTACGCCCATCCTGCTTCACAGTTTTCATTCATTACTAGTTTCAGCAAAGTGCTCATGTCGTAGCCACTGAATACATCACGAGTGCTACATACACTGCAAATAAAGAGACAATCATCCTACAGAGCACATCGATTTTGCCCATTATCTGCACAAGCTCTTTCATCTCCTCATTCTTTGTCAAGGCCATTCAAAGAAATGTTGCTTGGCCATGACCAGAGGAACTGCATCTTTAATCTTCTACTCTTCATCTTCCTCTTCTGCCGTTCCTTCAGTTACTTGTCCAACACCCCAACCTGCTGGTATTGGGATTCCTTGGCTGACCAAATAATCAGCGTAGTTGCATTCCCCCACATCAGCAACTTCCCAGAAATACAAATCACACGAATCTTCCCTTTTCTGCACGAATCAAATTGGAAGATCATCAACCAAACTATTAAAAAATAAGCAACTGAAAGCAGCAGAACAACACTTAAACATATTATTATCCCATGATTCGGGCATTTGTAGAAGACTCGGCCAGGGTTGCGGATTGTGGTTGAGACATGACGGATGACTCTGCGTGATTTGCAACAGTGGCACCACACCAACGGCAGCGGGTTGCGATGAGAAATCGGCTGCGGCGCGCGTGCCAGCGAGGGTGTGATGAGACCCACAGGCGATGGTACGGTGGTGACTTGGCGCATATCTGGTTGTTACTGTGAAGAAGCGGTGGACGAGCAGCCAGTGGACATGGTTGCTGCGGCCAGAGCTTCTGATGCTAGGCAGAGTAAGTAGAGAGGAGGAGAAGCGAATGTTGGATATGTCAGTTTCATTACTTGCAGAGTAGCATAGCACCATATATAGTCATAGTCTAGGTTTGGATTCGAACCAGCTACAGGAGCACGTCTTTATTTTTCATAAAACTCGGCAATGTATCTTTACTGGTACACTAGCTTGTTATGTACACTTTCCCATGTCTTTGATTTTCTTTCCCTTTTTTTGTGAGGAAGGAAGGAGGACAAAATTGAGAGTTCCTGGGACTCGAACCCAAGACCTCTCGGTTGAAAACCAAGGGTGCTAGTCACTTATGTGGCGAACGTTCCCTGTGATGAGGACGGCAGACGAACGGATTTTCCTCGCAGTTTTCTTCCTACATCTAAAAAGTAAGCTACTTGGTGTGTGCTTAATCAACAAACGATTGTGCCAACCTTGACCATTGGATTGACATTCAACGTCTGTCGCGTTTCTTCAGTCTCTTCTTCCTCGAGCCACCAAAGCCAAACCAGCGCCGGCGGGACCGCTGCTCCCGCCTCCCACGGTGGCTGTGATCTTCCCGGCTCCTGCTCGTTTCCGTCGAGGCCTCACCATCGCCCTCCGCCTTTGGTTCGCTCGCTGCAGCGCTCGCCCTCCGGTGTTGTCAACATGGTCAACAACCGAGAGGAATAAGGAGATGATATTTGTACATGGTGAGGATGACAAGAGGGACCCAAAGCTGTGATAATTTTGTTTTTTCGGGATGGAGAAGGGTATCAAGCGGGTTGTGCGGGACCCGTGGCCCGTCTACCCCAGCTTTTATTTCATATGTTTAGCACATGACCAGCCTAGTTTGTTTTTCCTTTACGAAAAATGGCTAGGCAGCTATTTTGTTTTTTTGAGAATAACCAACATAGGCCTACTTGCTTTTCTACGCCTACCGGGACGGAAATCTTTCAAGACGAGGAGGGATGCATTTTGCCCAGAAAATGGGCTGTAAGTAATAAGAAATGGGCTATAAGTAATAAGAAATGGGCTATAAGTAATAATAAATGGGCTGTAAAATGAAAAAATACAGCAAATAGGCAATTAGTTCCAAAATACTGTTTTCTTTTGGATTTTGATATTTTAAATTTCATTGTTTTTGTGCAGGTTAAATTTCATTGAATTTAAATTAAGGTATATTTAGATTTAAAATTAATTTGAATCTGGCTAGAAATTTTGGGCTGTATGCTGTTTGGGACAATTTTGGAGGCTGACTTGTGGGTCTACTAGGTTGATGTGTACTTGGGCTTTGCCAACTTAGTCCACAAACGATTCTAGCAGTAGTGACCGTTGGATGTTAATCCAACGGCCGTGCTACTTCTTCAATATCTGAACTTCTTGCTCCAGCCGCCCAAACCAGCTCCGGTGGGACTGCCTGCTCCCGCCTCCCATGGCCAACTGTGCTGCCACACAGGCCGCACAGCCCCGCCCTACTTCATTGTTGGCCAGGCCATTCCTCTACTCACCCACACCTCCTATTATTTCTCAGCGACGGCAGCCGGACCAGTAAACCCTCGTACTCCCCACCGCGTGGGCAACCATTGCCGAGTCTTCCCCTGCTCCATGGCGTACCCTTCCTAGGCCTTGCCATCGCCAACCGCCATGGTGCTCTCGGCGCGGCCTGGTCAACATGGTTAATGAACGATATCCATCGGCCGTGGACTGTACGCGCAAAATAATGATTCCTCCACGTGACAGCTGGGACCCACCGGAAGCGCCTCTCTATTTCGTGAAAAAAACGTTCCCCCCACTGACATGTCAGACCCACCAGCTATATCTTCGCACGCAAGGAAGTGCCTCCTTATTACGCACAAAAAAATAAATACCCCCCTGCTAGCTGGGACCCACCATAGTGGGAGGATGACTTGTGGGCCAATTAAGTTGACGGGGACGGAGGGCTTTGTCAACTTAGAATGATTCTAGCTCCAGTGACCGTACGATGTCCATCCAACGGCCGTAGTGCTTCTTCAACCTCTGGTCTTCTTGCTCTAGCTGCCCATAGCAGCGCCGGTCGTGCTGCATGCTCCTGCCTCCCGTGGCTGGTTGTGCTGCCGCGGAGGCCTCACCGCCCCCTACTATTCGCACCGCTGGCCAGGCCCTCCGTCGACGGGAGCCTCACACCGCAGCCGAACCAGTGAAACCCTCGTACTCCTCTCCGTGCGGGCTTCCACTGCCGCGTCTTCCCCGGCTCCGCGTCGTCCCCTTCCTAGGCCTCGCCGTCGTCCACCGCCGTGGTGCTCTCGGCGCAGCCTGGTCAACGTGGTCAAGGAACGACTTCCATCGGACGTGGACTGTGCGTGGAGATGCTGATAGCTGGGTCCACGGCCGCAGCAAGGAAGTGCCTCCTTATTACGCTGAAAATAATGATTCCTCCACCTCACAGCAGGGACCCACCGGACGTGCCACTGTATTTCGTGAAAAAAACATTTCCCCTGACTGCTAGGACCCACCAACTTCATCTTCGCACGCAAGGAAGTGCGTCCGGGCAAAAAAAATAATGATTCGCCCCTCGGACTGCTGGGACCCACCAGCTACATCTTTGCACGTAAGGAAGTGCGTCCGGGCAAAAAAAATGATTCGCCCCCTGACTGCTGGGACCCACCGGCTACATCTTCGAACGCAAGGAAGTGCGTTCGGGCAAAAAAAAACGATTCGCTCCCCTGACTGCTGGGACCCACCACCTACATCTTCGCACACAAGGAAGTGCATTCGGGCAAAAAAACAAAACGATTCCCCCCTGATTGTTGGGACCCACCAGCTAAATCTTCGCACGCAAGGAAGTGCGTTCAGGCAAAAAAAACGATTCGCCCCCCTGACTGCTGGGACCCACCAGCTACATCTTCGCACGCAAGGAAGTGCCTGACACTCGGGACCCACCTGGTCGAAGTGTACGTAGCGTTGTCATTCTGGTCGCGAACGTGTACGTACATATATACTGGTGGATGTAGAGGCGCGCACGTGTCGTAGTAGAGGCGCGAACATAGCATGTACACGTACGTACAGCGGCCAGGGTGCAAGAAAGAAAATACGACCACGTAACATACGGGCGGGTTCTCGAACGCCTACTCGTGCATGCATACGTACGGCCAGGGCTCGTGTACATGGCTAGGTCGGAACGGAGAAACAGTGTCGTCGTCGTGTTCATGGGGAGGCAACGGAATGCGTCGTGTTCATGGGGAGGCAACGGAATGCGTCGTGTTCATCGGGAGGCAACGGAACGAGTGGGAGACAACCGGCTGGGACGGAACAGGCGATGGAAACGAGGCCTGGCGTACCGCAGAACAGAGGAAACGGCCTTGTGTTCGACCGGCCATGTTCAAAACAGGGGTCCTGTTGATCGGGAGGGGTCTGGCGTACCGCAAAACGGACGAAACGGACATCCTACGGTCACGGGGGTCCTGTTGATCGGTAGTGGTGTGGCGTACCGCAAAACGGACGTAACAGACCTCCTACGGTCGAAACGGGGGTCCTGTTGATCGGGAGGGGTGTGGTGTACCGCAAAACGGACGAAACGCACCTCCTTCGGTCAAAACGGGGATCCTGTTCATAGGGAGGGGTGTGGCGTACCGCAAAACGAACGAAATGGACCACCTAAGGCCGAAACGGGGTCCTGTTCATCGGGAGGGGTGTGGCGTACCGCAAAACGGGACTCCACGGGATACTGTTCATCTCCACCGTCGACCTCCTCCAGCCTCCACGGGCTACTGTTCATCCACCGTCGACCTCCTCCAGCCTCCACCTGCGACTGTTCATCCACGGGCTCCTGTCCATCCAGCCTCCACCGCGCGCTACTCCACCGGCTACTGTTCAACCACCCCTCCACGGGAACCCCTCCACCGTGTACTGTTCATCCAAAGGCAACGCCATCGCTCCTTTATTCATCCAACCCCCCGCAAAGCTCACTTTGTTCATCCAGAGAGACAGCATCCATCGGCTTGATTAGCAGCGATGGCGAAGAATCGCTCGATCGGGTTCAGTTAACAGCCATCGATCGATCGCTCGGGTTCAGTAACGCGTAGCCTGCAATGCAATCGCTCGGGTTCAGTTACAGCCCAACGCCTCGCTCGGGTTCAATTAGAGCCAATGCCTCTCACACACGCGCGTACGTGTACGAGAGAAACGTGCATTGCTCGGCCTCCAACCTCCCACCGTAACCGGGAACTCCCCAAAATTTTAGTCGCCCTCGCTTCTGCCACGGTTTTTTCCGTCATGGACGGCCCAAAGAATGTCATGCAGCTGCGTCTCCAGCCGCCAGACGAAAAGCCCATTTTCTGTCATGATTTTTTGTCATAGAAGTAGGAGCCCACCACATCTATGATGATACCGGGTTTCGTCACAATTATCGTCATAGAAGTGTCATATGTATGACATAATTTTTTTTCGTTCGGCCCAAAATGTCACGGATGAGTCTTTTTTTTGTAGTGCTATTTGGTCGCTTCCCATTCTTTTGCTAGCCTTCACTTGTACTAAGCGGGAATACTGCTTGTGCATCCAATCCTTTAAACCCCAAAGTTATTCCATATGAGTCCACTATACCTTCCTATATACAGTATCTACCAGCCATTCCAAGTAAATTTGTATGTGCCAAACTCTAAACCTTCAAATAAACATTCTGTTTTGTATGCTCGAATAGCTCATGTATCAACTAGGGCTGCCCTTATCTTCCATGTTAGGCGGGTTATTCTCAAGAGGAGTGGACTCTGCTCCTCATTCACGAGATAATGGCTGGTCTCCGGGATGCCCAGTCCCATGCTTTATGCAAACTAAATCAAATAATTGCAAACAAAACTCCCCCTATGACTGTTGCTAGTTGGAGACACTCGTTTTTTCGAGTAGGTTATGGATTGATGCTTGTTGGTGGAGGGGGAGTATAAACTTTACCATTCTGTTTGGGAACCGCCTATAATGTGTGTAGCATGGAAGATATAGCCATCTCTTAGTTGTTATATTGACAATGAAAGTATACCGCTCAAAATATCATTTATCTCTATTTCAAAACCGAGCTCTGGCACCTCTACAAATCCCTACTTCCCTCTGCGAAGGGCCTATCTATTTACTTTTATGTTGAGTCATCACGCTCTTGTTAAAAAACACTAGCTGGAGAGCGCATCTGTCATTTGCATCCATTACTATTAAACTATATTGGGTATGACTGGATCTCTTTTACCATGAATTACAATGTCTAGTTAGTCCTTGATCTTTAAAGGTGCTCTGCATTTATGTTTTGCGGTCTCAGAAAGGGCTAGCGAGATACCATCTTGTTATATTATATCATGATTGTTTTGAGAAAGTGTTGTCATCCGAGATTTATTATTATTGCTTGCTAGTTGATTATGCTATTGATATGAGTAAACATGAGACCTAAGAGTTATTGCAAATATGGTTAGTCATAATCTTTGCTAAAAACTTGAATGCTGGCTTTACATATTTACAACAACAAGAGCAAACAGAGTTTGTAAAAGTTTTTCTTTATCACTTTCAGTTTATCAACTGAATTGCTTGAGCTCAAGCAAAGGTTTAAGCTTGGGGGAGTTGATACGTCTCTGTTGTATCTACTTTTCCAAACACTTTTGACCTTGTTTTGGACTCTAACTTGCATGATTTGAATGGAACTAACCCGGACTAACGTTGTTTTCAGCAGACTTTCCATGGTGTCATTTATGTGCAGAAACAAAACTTCTCAGCATGACCTGAAACTCCACGGAACGTCTTTTCACAAATAATAAAAAATCCTTGCCAAAGATGAAGACCAGGGGGGCCACACCACTGTCCCACGAGGTGGGGCGCGCCCTCCCCTAGGGCGCAGCCCTACCTCGTGGCCCCTCGAGCTCCTCCGACGTAACTCCAACTCTATATATTTGCTTTCGGAGAGAAAAATCAAGGAGAAGAAATCATCGCGTTTTACTGATGCAGAGCTGCCAAGCCCTAAAACCTCTCGGGAGGGCTGATCTGAGTCCGTTCGGGGCTCCGGAGAGGGGATTCGTCGCCGTCGTCATCATCAACCATCCTCCATCACCAATTTCATGATGCTCACCGCCCGTCGTGAGTAATTCCATCGTAGGCTTGCTGGACGGTGATGGGTTGGATGAGATCTATCATGTAATCGAGTTAGTTTTGTTAGGGTTTGATCCCTAGTATCAACTATGTTCTGAGATTGATGTTGCTATGACTTTGCTATGCTTAATGCTTGACACTAGTGCCCGAGTGCCATGATTTCAGATCTGAACCTATTATGTTTTCATGAATATATGTGTGTTCTTGATCCCATCTTGCAAGTCTATAGTCACCTACTATGTGTTATGATCTGGCAACCCCGAAGTGAAAATAATCGGAACCACTCCCGGTGATGACCGTAGTTTGAGGAGTTCATGTATTCACTATGTGCTATTGCTTTGGTCCGGTACTCTATTGAAAGGAGGCCTTAAATCCCTTAGTTTCCATTAGGACCTCGCTTCCACGGGAGGGTAGGACAAAAGATGTCATGCAAGTTCTTTTCCATAAGCACGTATGACTATATTTGGAATACATGCCTACATTACATTGATGAATTGGAGCTAGTTCTATGTCACCCTATGTTATGATTGTTACATGATGAACCGCATCCGGCATAATTATCCATCACCGATCCAATGCCTATGAGCTTTTCCTATATTGGTTCTCGCTTATTTACTTTTCCGTTGCTACTGTTACAATCACTACAAAACACCAAAAATATTACTTTTGCTTCCATTACTTTTGTTACCGTTACGACTACTATCATATTACTTTGCTACTAAATACTTTGATGTAGATATTAAGTTATCCAGGTGTGGTTGAATTGACAACTCAGCTGCTAATACTGGAGAATATTCTTTAGCTCCCCTTGTGTCGAATCAATAAATTTGGGTTGCATACTCTACCCTTGAAAACTGTTCCGATCCCCTCTACTTGTGGGTTATCAGTGTCGTGGGTTCCACATGGGCGGTCCTGCAGCTTGTCAAGCTGGCTAGGTCCGTCTTTGTTCCCTTTAAAGGGCTTCCTTTTATGTCCGGATTTAGGTCCGATGAAGCTTGTGTTGACCACAACGTCTTTTGTATCGCTACCGCCATTTTTATACCTGCGCTTGTTTTCATTGCGCCTTGGTTTCCATTGGTGTCGCGTGTTTCCGAGGTGTCTGGCTCGCCGTTGTGAGAGGTACGGGCGAGCCAACTATCCTCTCGCACACATAATCGAGTCATCAGCAAGGTGAGAGCCGCCATAGTCCTCCGATATCCTGACCGAGCTGACGGGCCAACCATTCATCTCGGATATTGTTCTTGAATGCGGTGATGACCTCGGCTTCGGAGGAGTCTATGATTTGGTTCTTCTTAGTGAGGAACATGTTCCAGAATTTCCGGGCTGATTCGCATGGCCGTTGGGTGACACGGCTGAGATCATCAGCGTCCGGAGGTCGGACGTACATGCCCTGGAAATTTGCTCGAAAAGCGTCCTCTATGGCCTCCCAGCTGCCAATAGAACGAGGAGGGTGTCGGTGTCAAAACCGGCGGATCTCGGGTAGGGGGTCCCGAACTATGCGTTTAGTATCGATGGTAACAGGAGACGGGGGACACAACGTTTACCCAGGTTCGGGCCCTCTCTATGGAGGTAATACTGTACTTCCTGGTTGATTGATCTTGATGAATATGAGTATTACAAGAGTTGATCTACCACGAGATCATAATAGCTGAACCCTAGAAGTCTAGCCTGTATGACTATGGTTATGAGTATATCCCCATCCGGACTAAGCCCTCTAGTTTATATAGACACCAGAAGGATCTAGGGTTACATCATGTCGGTTACAGAGAAAGGAATCTTCATGTTTGGTCGCCAAGCTTGCCTTCCACGCCAAGGAGAGTCACATCTAGACACGAGTGGAGTCTTCGGTCTTCATATCTTCACAACCCATTAGCCTGGCCCATGTATAACAGGTAGGACTCCCGAGGACCCCCTATTCCAGGACTCCCTCAGTAGCCCCTGAACTAGGCTTCAATGGCGAGGTGTCCGGCGCGCAGATTCTCTTCGGCATTGCAAGGCGGGTTCCCTTCCCAAAAATATTCTTCGAATGCAAAGAATATGTCCGGGCCTGTAACATAAGCACCACACACCACCACAGAGAGTATAATATTTCACAAGTCTAATCTGCTAACAACTTCTGTAACGTGACATCACGCTTGTCCGGTCATTATTTCGAACCGTTTCTTGTCCTGCCGTTCCGCGTTTCGAGGTGCGGTCTCTATTGGCACGTTTGTTCGAAGCAAACATCGTGTCCCCCTTATCGCGGGATTCTCATTAACGCGAGCATGGGCAACCCAACCGTTCCAGTGGAAAGATTCCTTGGGATTAGGCAGGTTTTCAGGCTTATGAGGAGGCGTTCGATACCTGTTGCCTTTATAAAGGACGCAAGGGCCATCTCTTTTACGCCAAACTTCTCCCCAGCCTTTCCAACCTCGAGCTCTAGCATCCCAGGTTCGCCTTCATTGCTTCAAGCTCCCCCACCATGTCCAGGTCTAGCCCACAGGGCCGATGGGTGGCTTCCTCTGTTACAGAGGAGGACATTGTGAAGCTCCGGGCGGCCAGATACCTGACTGCAGAGATCCTCCACAGGTTTCCTGCTCAAGGACAGGTTATTCCGACTCCCAGATCCGGCGAGAGGGTAGTGTTCATCTCTCACCTCCTCCGAGGCCTAGGATTCGCTCTTCACCCCTTCGTCCGGGGACTCATGTTTTATTACGGACTAGATTTTCACGATCTAGCCCCAGATTCCTTCCTCCATATCTCGGCGTTTATCATCAGCTGTGAGGCCTTCCTCCGAATTCCCCCGCACTTCGGCTTAAGGCTCAAAACCTTTAATGTGAAGCCGAAGGTGATCGAGGGGAAATAGGCGGAGTGCGGTGGTGCTGTAGTGAGAAAGCTTACCAATACTCCCTGGCCAAAAGTCTCTTTCACCGAAACCTCCGACCAATGGCAGCGGGAGTGGTTTGATCTCACAGAAACCTGCGGTACCAAGTGGGCAGCCACACATGCGTTCCGTCTAGCCCTCCGCTGCAGCTTGCATCATGGATTAACAAGGGGTTGGACTGGGGATCCGTCTATGAAGTCAGACTCTACAGAACCGCATCCGAAGCCTTCTTGAGAAGGACATCGATCTCTTCAACGTGATTCAGGTAATGTTAGTCCACCGAGCTCTGCCATGCCACCACCGATCTCTCCGTATGTGGGAGTTTAATCCGGAAGGACCATAGACCCTCCAACACTTCTTTGGGACAACGCACAAAGGGATGTGGAAGCTATTTTTCGGGAAACGAAAACAATGGCCAGACACCACTGAGGACATCAGCCTTGACTGCAACCATCCGGATACCTCGGTAAGTGCTGGACTCCCGAGCTCTCTCTAGTTAGGTACGTCGTAATATGTTGCTGAGAAAACTGTCTTCTTCCAGGGCTGGATAAAGAAAACGGAGCGGATTAGGTGCTCGGTTCCCCTCCCCGAAGACTCAGCGGATTCCATACTAACAAGGATGCTGGCCCCGACACCATACTAGGTGCCTGTGGAGGAGGACAAGGCGGGAAGCGGGAGGACCAACAGCGGCCTCCATCCCAAAGGTATATAAGACATTATGTCCAGGGGAGTCAAAATTCCATAAGACAAAAGAGAGGGAGAAATCAAGGTCTCTTCCCTTCAGGGTATGAAAAGGGCTGCCTCCGAAGAGTGGGAGGAAAGGGCTTCCAAGCGAGGCAAGGTGCCCCAGTTGGGCGGCTTGGGCTTGGAGGATGGCATCCTCGCACAGTCCGGTGATGAGGACAAGCCTCTAGCCGAATCGTAAGTGAACAATGATATTGTTGAACATGTCCTGCTCCTTTCCTTTTACCAAGGTAACATCTAGAATATATGTTTTTGCAGCTCGGCACACAGCCTTCTTCACCAATCCTCTTCCTCGGGGGATCTTCTCTCGGAGATGATGGAAAGCGAAACACCTCGGCCGGCCTCCTCGTCCAATAGGGCGGACGACCACGAGGTGTCGTCCCGGAGGGTCTCTCCCGATCAACAAGTGGTGCGAGGGGTGATTAAGACACACCCCAAAGGTGATACTTCCGTAGCCTAGAGTCCGGGGGCCAACAACGAAGGCCCCGACCTGTCCGACCTATGTCCGGAGACAACTCTACGGACGAATAAACGGATCCCTTCAAAGGGAGGCCGTATCCTACGGCAACTTCTGGAGGTCCTGAAGCACCGGATACATTGACGAACATGCTACGACAGTCGTCCATGTCGGAGGAACATCGTACCTTGACGGGTACGGCGGTTGAAAAAGTTCTATCGATGAAAAGTGGGTTGACTGAAGCCTGCACGAGCCTGCTAAGAGGCTGCGAGGTTTGTACTGTAAAAATTTTGATTGTGTTTTATCCACAAACTGCACCTGTGTATAGGTAGTAGCCCCCGAGACTCTGATTGGCTTCCAGAGGGAGGCGATCAGGGGATCAAAAAGATATGCCCAGGAAGCAATCTAATTAATTGAAACGCAGGCTGTTACCTTCCTGGCGACTGCCCGAACTACCGAGGTTGGCGATCTGCAGCGAAAGCTCGATGTGGCAGATGATGACATCACGCTTATCAAGAGGCGGCTTGACGAGGCGCAAGGTATGTCTTGGGGGTAGTCACTTCATGCATGTGCTTATATTATAAGCGTGACTCTAAAGACTGTATATTGAGCTATTCATGGCTGCAGATGGTGCTGATGCAGTGGAGATTCTTCGGGCAGAGCTAGTCCAGGCCAAGGAGTAGGCCCGGTTTAGTAATGCGGCAGCCAAAAAGGCGTCTGCCGAGTTAAAGGCCGAACAAGCTGTTAGGCACCAAAATGAAGAGAAAATATCCACGATGGCGCGTGAACTGAAGGTCCACTGACCGTTGTGAATTCCTTGAGATGGATATTAAAGCCAAAACTGCCGATCTTGCCAAGGCCTTACAAGAGGCAAAAGAAGTGGGGTCCGAATCTAGAGCGGCCGGAGAGGAGGTCCGGCAAGCTAGGGAAATCGCGGGTGGTAAGCAAGTTTTGTTACAAACTAAGTTCGGTGATCCGAATTATGCCCCGCTTAACCAAGTGTGGAGTTCTCCAGACGCTTTATTGGATTTGCCGAAGAGTGATGCCGATGCCGCACAGTTTTACCAAGCGAAAGAAGGGCATGCAACGGAGAAGCTTTTCTAGTCACAATTCGGTGCATCAGGGCGCCCACTGTTGCTGAATGAGCAGATGATCCAATGGGTTGAGCTTCGCCGATTATCCGGCGCTGCCATGAAGGACGTCGTGGTCCCGCTGTGGCCGACCGAGCCAACTCCATATAGTTATTTTGGTCTGGTGCAGCGACTTGCTGACGCAGTGCCGCGTATTGACACTGTTAAGCGATCAGCGTGCATTGAAGGTGCACGGATGGCCTTTGCCCGTGTTAAGACGTATTAGACGAAGATGAAGGCCGCCGATGTTGCAGCTAGGAGTCCACCCGAGGTCAAGGACTACCACGCACCAGAGCATTATTTTGATGATGTCTTAGAGGCTGCCCGCTTAATAGAGGGTCAATGCTCGAAAGACATAATATTCGAGTGAAGTGTACGGAAATTGTAAAGACAATGTTATAAGATAATAAAGCTATTTTCATTTTAGTGTTGCCTAAAAGCTTTGGTTCCTCCTGTGCGGCCGTTTTTGTATAATCTAAAAGTTTTCCAGTCGTCGACTTCCGTCCCCTTGTAGGAAGTACGGGGTTGTTCGGAAAAGCATTTGATCACTCTTACTCCAACGTCTTGGTCCATGAAGGAGGTTTCAATGCGGCGAACAAGGCAATCAGACTATTGGGCATTAACACTTTCACTTAGCCATATGAGTTTTATGGTGGATCTACCGATATAGCCCCTGGTATGTACGCAGTTATCCCAATACGGTGCGTTACATGTATGACCTGACGAAAGGTCCTTCGTGTAATACGTAGGGAATCATGAAAGATTCCAATAAGTCGTCGAGTTTTTGACCAGCTCTCGCCGCATCATGACAGTCAGTTTTTAGCTTACTCTAATGAAGTGCTTGACCAGATGAACCGGAATCACAATCGTAGTAGTTCTCCCTTTACTACCTTAGCCGATATAGCTGAATGTATGGTAGCAAGGACAAGAGTCGGGCAACCCAACTATTGACCCAAGACATGATTCGGAGCTGATGCATATAAGGCCAAACTCGCGACGCTGAAGTGTGCTATAGAGCTGTTCGGACTTTGTCAGCAACTCATTTGTTCCCATACCGAGCCCCTGGCAGGTTA
Organism: Aegilops bicornis; assembly: GCA_021605145.1. NCBI lineage: Eukaryota > Viridiplantae > Streptophyta > Magnoliopsida > Poales > Poaceae > Aegilops > Aegilops bicornis. The sequence goes on along the minus strand of CM038669.1, from coordinate 569,716,378 downwards.
TGCCGAGGTGTGTGAAACAACAAAAGAGGAAAAATTCAGTTTTTTAGAAAAAACGGATACCGAAAACGGATTATGTCCGCTGGGACCTCAGTGACCTGTCGATCATTATTGTATAGATTACAAAGCCGCAACCCCGGCTATTTGACATGCCGGGGGTCAAAGGCTGAGGAAAATGGCATCTTACAGGCTCAAGATAGAAAATGCGGTCTACAAAAAGTTATTTTGGACCTCTTATCGCACGTATGCGCCGCCTATCCTCGATGAAGGGGTTCCTTGACGGGAATAGCCTTTGGGTGAGTATATGAATCCGAACTTCAATAGAGTCCGTGGGATGACCCGCCTTTGAGACACCTGTGGTAAAGGATAACGAAAAGGAAAGACTGGTTGGAGAAGAAAAAAGAGGTTTATGTGAGTACTTGCAGGCTCGTCCAATATATTGCTTCTGTCGATACCTAGGGTATCTTAAGTGCATAGTTATGTATGCGCGGTACTGACTTCGTCGATATATGAGGAGGACGGCGGAAGCCGAACTGTTAGTCCAGCTCCAAAATTGGTCGATCCTGTTGGATGGAGACCGGTGGCTTAATGGCCGACAAGGTAAGCAGTTTAATAAGACCGCTTTGTAGTTCGGCTGAGGTTGCCGTAGTATGATCCTCAGTCCGGAGGGAGTGATTCTCAGACTCCCATGTAGAATTGTGTGGCATGTATACCATGTTCACTGTTTTTACATCAGGATGAAACTGCTTCTGACCCCTGGTATTTGGCTGGTGAGCATCTTCGTTGTCACTATCGCCGGGCGGCCTCTTCCCCTTGTGTTCAGCATTTAACTTGCCGGCCTGTTTGAAGACCCAACAGCTTCTGTTGGTGTCATTAGTTAGTTTAATTGGGTGGCTGTGAATCTTACATGGCCTATCCAATATCTTGTCTAAATTGGATGGTCCATCTCTGTTTGCCTTGAATGGCTTTTTCCGTTGACAGGGTTTGGGGCCGCTAAATCCAGCGTTGACTGTTGTGCCTTACGTTTGTTTATTATTATTATTGTGACGCTCGTGCTTGCTGCGTCGTGGCTTGCCATTGCCGTCTCGGACTTCGGAAGTGTCCGGATCATTGGTGTTGGTGCTTCTACGAGCGAGCCAGCTGTCTTCTCCCGTGCAAAAGCGGGTCATCAGAGTGGTAAGGGCTGACATGGATTTTGGTTTTTCTTGACCGAGGTGGCGGGTGAGCCACTCATCCCGGACGCTTTATTTGAAGGCTGAGGGAGTCCTGGACTAGGGGGTGTCCGGATAGCCGAACTATCATCACGGCCGGACTCCAAGACTATGAAGATACAAGATTGAAGACTTCGTCCCGTGTCCGGATGGGACTTTCCTTGGCGTGGAAGGCAAGCTTGGCGACACGGATATGTAGATCTTCTACCATTGTAACCGACTACTGTGTAACCCTAACCTATCCGGTGTCTATATAAACCGGAGGGTTTTAGTCCATAGGACGAACAACAATCATACCATAGGCTAGCTTCTAGGGTTTAGCCTCCTTGATCTCGTGGTAGATCTACTCTTGTACTACCCATATCATCAATATTAATCAAGGTGAGTAGGGTATTACCTCCATGGAGAGGGCCCGAACCTGGGTAAAAACATCGTGTCCCTTGTCTCCTGTTACCATCCGCCTAGACACACGATTCAGGACCCCCTACCGAGATCCGCCGGTTTTGACACCGACATTGGTGCTTTCATTGATAGTTCCTGCGTAGTCGTCACCGATAGGCCCGATGGCTCCTTCGATCATCAACAACGACGCGGTCCAGGGTGAGACTTTTCTCCCCGGACAGATCTTCGTATTCGGCGGCTTTGCACTGCAGGCCAATTCGCTTGGCCATCGGGAGCAGATCGAAAGCTACGCCCCTGGCCATCAGGTCAGATTTGGAAGTTTGAACTATACGGTCGATATCCGCGGAGATTTGATCTTCAACGGATTCGAGCCGCAGCCTAGCGGGCCGCACTGTCTCGATGGGCACGATCTAGCTCTGCAGCGAACAAAGGCTCGGAGGCCGCACCAGCATCCGCTCCGACCCTTAATCCGGAGCCGGATTCCCCGATCGAGAACGAGTGGTTGGACACCGCCTCGGGGGCTACAATCTCTACGCGATTGAGCCGAACTCCATCCCTGTCCTTTGCGAAGACCTCGACTCCAGGGTGCCGGACTCCTCTCCAGACTCCGAACCCTCCGCGCTACCGCCAATCGAATCCGATTGGGCGCCCGGTCATGGAGTTCACTGCCGCGGACATCTTTCAAAGACTCGCCCTTTGGTGACATCCTGAATTCACTAAAGTCTCTCTCTTTATCCGGAGAGCCCTGGCGGACTACGGACAGGATGGTTGGGATACGGACGACGAAGAAATTCACCGGCCACCCACCACCCACTTTGTAGCCACTGCCGATGATTTAACCGACATGCTCGACTTCGACTCAAGACATCGACGGTATGGATGGCGATGCCGGAGGCGACCAAGACCCAGGCGCCTACAGGGACTACGGAAGGCCACCTCGTCATACGACATATCCATGGTGGACATCCCAAAAGACGGAACGGCGATGGAACAACGGAGGATGACCCCTCCAAAAAACAACCGAAGCGCCGACGTCAGCGGCGCCGCTCTAAATCCCGCCACACCAAAAACGGTGATTCCGGCACGGGAGATAATAACACCCCGGACAGTGCCGAAGACAACGCCCTCCCGCAGGACTCAGTGCAGGAGGAGGGAGAAGCAAGTCCCCACGACAGTGCGGCAGAAAGAGAGGTCGAGGACGATAATTATGCGCCTCCCTCCGAAGATGAGGCAAGCCTCGACGACGACGAATTTGTCGTGCCTGAGGATCCCGCCGAACAGGAGCGTTTCAAACGCAGGCTTATAACCACGACAAGCAGCCTCAAGAAAAAGCAGCAACAACTTAGAGCTGAACAAGACCTGCTAGCTGACAGATGGACTGAAGCCCTTGTAGCCGAAGAGCATGAACTCGAACGCCCCTCCAAAAGCTACCTCAAACGCAGGCCGTTGCCTCGATCAGAGGAGGAAGCACCCAAGTCACCAGCGTACGACATGGCAGACCGGCCACCCCGTGGCCGCGACAGAAGAGCCTCTAGACCCTCCGTCCAAGCCGTACCCCGACGCCGTTCAAAAAGTACCAAGGCACGGGAAAACGCGCCGGACTTGCGAGATATATTGGAGAATAAGGCAAAGCATACAAGATCGATCTACGGATCGCATGGGCGCCCCATGACACATGATGATAACCGTCACGCCGGATACAGAAACTCCAGCCGGGCCGAACACAACAGACAAAGCTCATTTGAGCTGCGTCGTGACATAGCCCAATACAGAGGCGCCGCACACCCACTATGCTTCATGATGAAGTAATGGATCATCAAATCTCGAGGGCTTTAAACCCGTAAACATCAAATCATACGATGGTACCACAGATCCTGCGGTGCGGATCGAGGACTATCTCCTCCATATCCACATGGTCCGCGGAGATGATCTACACGCCATCAAATACCTCCCCCTCAAGCTTAAAGGACCAGCTCGGCATTGGCTTAACAGCTTGCCAGCAGAATCAATTGGTTGTTGGGAGGACCTGGAAGCCGCATTCCTTAGCCATATAATTCAGCAGCCAGAAGAATCGGCCAGACAGTTCTGGACACGGTTCCTAACAAAGAAAAATCAAATCGTTGACTATCCGGATGCAGAGGCCCTTGCAGCCTTCAAACATAACATCCGCGACGAATGGCTTGCCCGACACCTAGGACAGGAAAAGCCGAAATCCATGGCAGCCCTCACAACACTCATGACCCGCTTTTGTGCGGGAGAGTACAGCTGGCTAGCTCGAAGCAACAACTTGGCCAAACACCCTGATAGTTCGGATACCAAGGACAGCAACGGCAGGTCGCGTCACAACAAGAACAAGTGCCGCATTAACGGAGATAATGCTGAAGATACGGCCGTCAATGCCGGATTCAGAGGCTCTGAACCCGGTCAACGGAAGAAGCCATTCAAAAGAAATACCCAGGGCCCGTCCAACTTGGACCGAATACTCGATCGCTTGTGCTAGATACACCGCACCCCCGAAAAACCAGCCAATCACACCAACAGGGATTGTTGGGTGTTCAAGCAAGCAGGCAAGTTAAGTGCCGAACTCAATGACAAGGGGCTGCATAGCGATGACGAGGAAAAGCCCCGGCCGCCGAACAATAGAGGACAGAAGGGTTTTCCCTCACAAGTGCGGACGGTGAACATGATATACGCAACCCACATACCCAAAAGGGAGCGGAAGCGTGCACTAAGGGACGTATATGTGATGGAGCCAGTCGCCCCGAAGTTCAACCCATGGTCTTCCTGCCCGATCACCTTCGATCGAAGGGACCAACCCACTAGCATCCGTCACGGCGATTTCGCCGCATTGGTTCGCGACCCAATTATTGACGGATTTCACCTCAGCAGAGTCCTGATGGATGGCGGTAGCAGCTTGAACCTGCTTTACCAGGATACAGTGCGCAAAATGGGCATAGACCCCTCAAGGATTAAACCTACAAAGACGACCTTTAAAGGCATCATACCGGGTGTAGAGGCCAATTGTACAGGCTCAGTTACACTCGAAGTGGTCTTCGGATCCCCGGATAACTTCCGAAGCGAAGAGTTAATCTTCGACATAGTCCCGTTCCGCAGCGGCTATCACGCACTGCTTGGACGAAACACATTTGCAAAGTTCAATGCGGTGCGGCACTACGCATACCTCAAGCTCAAGATGCCAGGCCCTCGAGGAGTAATCACGGTCAATGGAAACACCGAACGCTCTCTCTGAACGGGGGAGCACACGGCGGCCCTCGCGGCGGAGGTGCAAAGCAGCCTCTCACGGCAATTCTCGAGTCCGGCCACTAAGCGTCTGGACACCGCTGCGGCGCCGGAGTAACCTACAACAAGACCGCTGGCACGATTCAAGCCGCAGCGTAATCCGCCCCAACCCCAGCCCTCGCGAAATTGCAAAGCTAGTATTACGGCGTACATAATTACGCCTGGAGATACCATGGGCATATGGGGACGGGCACGACCACAGACGCCAAGAATGCGGCTCGACCGCACCGGGCTCCCAATTGTGTCATTCTTTTCTTTTTTCTTTTTCTCACTTTCAGGACTCCGCTTTCCGAAGTCCTGTCCGGCACTAGAATCGCCGAACTCACGATGCAACAGCCAGGGAAGCAGAAAGCTACGTCAAGTGTTCATGTGGTCTCTATCACGAGCATTATACCTGTTTTACATACCATCCCGCAGCTTACCCCTGGAGGGGGACATGTTAGATAGTCCCATCCCTTGCTTATCACACTATTTGTATCGTTCTGCTTTCATTGCAGTACCTTTTTGAATAAACAATACATAGCCTTTGCCTATTATTGCACTCTTTTCTTTATCTATATATATGTTCATTTTATGACACTACGCTTTCGCATACACTTTGGTACGGCCAATACACTGTGGGCTTAAGTACCCCAAAATTATGGTGTGATAAGTCCTAACACTTTCACAAGTGCGGCACCCCGAACTTATAGCATTATATGAATCGGCTCCGAATCATGTCTTGGGTCAATAGTTGGGTTTGCCCGGCTCCCGTGTTTTGGTACCTTACGTTCCGTTATATCGGCTAAGGTAGCACCGGGAGAACCGCTGCGATTGTGCCCCAGTTGAGCTGGGTCGAGCACCTCAGTGGAGAAAGCTAAAACTGACCGTCATGATAGGGTGAGAGCCGGTCGCTGTTCGAGAGGTTTTTTGGGTCCCTAAAGACTTATGCCGCTTTGAGCGAGGAACTGGAATTGTCCGACCAAGGTGTGGATAGCGCCCCGAACTCGGTCTTCCAAATACTAGGGGCTTCGCCGAAATTTAAAATTATAGAATTCTATGGCTAAGTGAGAGTGTTCAAGCATTATAAGTCCGGTTGCCTTGTTCGCTATGTTGAGCGCCTCCTAGATGGACCCAAGAATGGGAACAAGAGTGCTCAAGTTTATCCCGAACACCCCAAAGACTGTGGCATGGGGCTGAAGCCAACGACTTGCCATCTCTCAAATTTGATAAACGGCCGCACATAAGGTAATATTTTAAATTAACAAGCGTTGCTTAAGCGATATGAACAAGTTTTCAGCAGACAGGACAACAAATGCGAGTCTATTCAAAAATTACATCTTTGGAGCACTCATCCGCTATTCGGCGGGCACCCTTCAGGAGGCCCTCATAGTACATTTCGGGCGTGCGATGCTCCTTGCCCTTCGGTGGCCCGTCCGTCACAAGCTTCTATGCATCCATCTTGCCCCAGTGCACTTTAGCACGGGCAAGGGCCCGACGGACACCTTCAATGCAGACAGAGCACTTGATGACTTCAATCCGTGGACAGGCGTCCACCAAATTACCTACACTAAGCCAAGTAGCTCCTGTGCATGGCTTCCAATGGCCACGGCAGCGCTTATAAGGCCCTTCATGGCCTGTTCGGCGACCTTGTGGAGCTCGACCAGCTGCTTCACTGGTCGCTCAGGGCACCGGATGCCCGGCCACAGCATACTGAGACCAGAACACCTTTTCCGTCGAGCTCCCCTCCTTGGCGCGGTAGAATGCGGCAGCATCAGACACACTACGGGGCAAATCTGCGAATGCTCCTCGAGAGCTCCGAATCCGGTTAAGTAATAGGTAATTCACTTTCACATGCTTGCTTTGCATAAAGAATGCCTTACCCGCCGCTATCTTCTTTAATGATTCAATTTCTTGGAGGGCTTTTTGGGCCTCGGCCTTAGCAGCTTTGGCACTTTCAAGAGCCGAGGCGAGCTCGGACTCTCGAGTCTTGAGTCACGCTCAAACTCTCGTGTTTTTCCACGAGAGCTTGGAGCTCTTGCTGCACTTCTGGCCAGCTGTGCCTCCCCCTTCTCTCGCTCGGTGCGTTCCGCAGCCGCTTTGTTTTCAGCCACGGACAACGCTTCCTTCAGGGTCGCCACCTCGTTCGTGGCCCCTGCAGTACCCATGTTATTCTTGTTATTTTTTGCAACTGAAACCTTTCTATAAGGTATTTCTTTAATAAGGTACTACTTACCTTCCTTGTCCTCGAGCTGCTTCTTGGCTTGGCCGAGCTCGTTCTCGGACCGCTCGAGGCTCTGCTTCAATGCATTGACCTCCTTGATCGGTCTGGCAGAGGTCAGCAGCAGCCTTTGCATTCCCATATTGACATACTTATGTTAGACTCCTGCATATATCTTTTTAGATCCTTAGTCCGGCTTTTCTTTCCGAACACCGAACTAAGCATCAAGGGCTACTGTCTATGCGGTAATATTTTTACATATTCTAAAACTTACCTCAAAGCCTGTTAGAAGGCTGGTGCAGGCTTCAGTCAGCCCGCTCTTGGCGGATCGAACTGTCCGGATCACCGCACTCATAATAGTGCGGTGCTCCTTCCTCGATGGAGGCTTGTTAAGCACCTCCAAGAAGCTATCCGGTGCCTCACGGTTGGACGGAGGACACCGGCGTCTTACCCTTCTTACGAAGGGACCGCTTGCCGGACTCCGGAACCGCTGAAGGTTCCGGCATGGAGTCCGGACAAGGGTCGGGCTTAGAGCCCCTGGGGATCTTGCCCCCCGCGCGCCTGGAGTCCGGGAGGTTGCCTTGTGGCACCTCCTGCGCCACCTCCTCTTGACCAGGCCCCCCTTGGGGCACCACCTCGGCGTTGTCCGCAGCGTGAGGTGAGGACGCGGTCGGAAGTGAAGTACTCTCCATTTCCGACGAACTCAGGGACCCGCTCGACGAAGTGGCGAACTCGCCCTTGGGCGGGCTGCATGATTGTTCGGCATTAGAGAACACTATGCAATGATAAAAAGCCATGGGTATCCGGACACTTACGATCTCGCCAGGGGCTTGGCCCTTGTTGGCCAATCCTCCTCGTCGTTGTCAACGTTGGTGGAGAAGTCCAGAGGAAGGGTTCTTCCCTTCTTGGACCCTCCGGCCTCCCTAGTTGGGGCGGCCTTCCTTTCTCTCTCCTCCCCGGGGAGAAGCTTCTTTCCTCCTCCTCGTCCTCGGGAGAAGATTACGCTTGAGAATCGACAACACCGTGTCGGGAGCTCCTTCGAGTTCCGTGGCCTCCTTCTTGGCCTTCTTCTCCGGCACCACATGGGGTACCAGAGCCAGCAGCCCCGCTAATCGGGTGTCCGCTGGTCTTCCGGCAAAGAAGCCGGACGATTAATCTGTCCGACGCCTTCAACCAGTCAGTTAAAAGATTAGGGAGTTTTAGATCCCACATAGAGTCAATCTATGAAAAAAGAGTCCCGTAAAGGGTAAAATAACTTACCTCGCCGGCTTGACGCCGCGAGCTGTATCCGCGATCTTTGTTAGCGGATGCTGGGGCTTCAGCACCCTTGAACAGCACCTTCCAGGCATCTTTGTACATAGTGTCGAAGAGCCAGATCAAACTCCCACAAATTAAAGGCCCGTTGTTGGCATGGGAGAATCCGGCGGATGAGTATCACCTGGATTACGTCGACAAGCCTGAGATTCTTGTCCACCAGGTTTCGGACGCATGTTTGGAGTCCGGATAGCTCTTCTGAATTCCCCCACGTCAGGCCCGTCTCTTTCCATGACGAGAGCCGTGTGGGGAAGCCAGATCTGAATTCGGGGGCCGCCACACATTCGGGGTCGCGGGGCTCGGTGATGTAGAACCACCCCGATTGCCACCCCTTTATTGTCTCCACGAAGGCTCCCTCGAGCCATTGGACTTTGGCCATCTTGCCGAACATGGTGCCTCCGCACTCCGCTTGACGGCCACCCACTACCTTCGGCCTGACATTGAAGATCTTCAGCCATAGGCCGAAGTGGGGCTGGATGCATAGGAAGGCCTCGCACACGACGATAAACGCCGAGATGTTGAGGATAAAATTCGGGGCCAAGTCGTGGAAGTCCAGGCCGTAGTAGAACATGAGCCCCCGGACAAATGGGTGAAGTGGAAAACCTAGTCCGCGGAGGAAGTGGGGGAGAAACACCACCCTCTCATGGGGCCTGGGGGTTGGAATGAGCTGCCCCGCGTCCCGGGCAGCTGTGCGTGATGTCACGGGACAAATATCCGGCCTCCCGCATCTTGTGATGTGCCCCTCCGTGACGGAGGAGGCCATCCACCGCCTCCCGCTCGACATGGTTGGAGAAGGTTGAGGTGGGATGTGCGGACTTGTGCTTATTTGGAGCTCGAGTCTTGTGGAATGGATGAGCAAAGGAGGAAGAAGGCGTAGGTGAAAAGGTGGATCCTTATCCCCTTATATGGACGGACGAAGCTATGCGTCCCCCACCAGCCTGGTAAAACTTGCTTATCTCCCAAGCGCCGTAATCAATGGCGCGGATGGGTTACCCACGTCTGTATTGATGAGAATCCCGGAATAAGGGGGCATGATCTATGCTTTGATAAGACGTGCCAAGGAAACCGCCTCGCTAAACGCGCTAAGGTGGAACGGTAAAAACGATTCATATAAAGGCCTGGCCGTGGTGTGATGTCACGCCGCGGAATACGTCAGCAGATCTGTGTGAAAAAGTTATTCTCTCTACGGTGGTATGTGGAACTTGTTTTGCAGAGCCGGACACTATCCTTGTGTTCAAAACCTTCTATGAAGTATTCGGAGGAGGAACCCTCCTCGCAATGTCAAGACAATCAACGCGCCGGACTCATCGTCATTGAAGCCTGGTTCAGGCCACCGAGGGAGTCTGAACTAGGGGTGTCCGGATAGCCGAACTATCATCACGGCGGACTCCAAGACTATGAAGATACAAGATTGAAGACTTACGCCCGTGTCCGGATGGGACATTCCTTGGCGTGGAAGGCAAGCTTGGCGATACGGATATGTAGATCTCCTACCATTGTAACCGACTCTGTGTAACCCTAACCTATCCGGTGTCTATATAAACTGGAGGGTTTTAGTCCGTAGAACGAACAACAATCATACCATAGGTCTGCCCCCGAGCTGTTTTATCTCTACCTTTGCTTTGAGGTGGAGTGGGCTGGTGTTTGGCTTGAGTTACCGCCTTGTCCCGGCCCCATGGCGGCCGGTCAGCCGCATTGCGTGATGATGGTCTGGGCTCCAACGCCTCATCATCGAACTGAGGTAGCAATTTACGCTGTGGGTAACTTTTGGCTGATCACTTAAGGTCGTATTCTTCGGCTGCCAGGACATCAGTCCATCTATCGTTGAGAAGATCTTGATCAGCTTGAAGCTGCTGCTGCTTCTTTTTTAGGCTCCTTGCAGTGGCTATTAGCTGGCGCTTAAAGCGCTCCTGATCGAGGGGTTCCTTAGGCACGATGAAGTCCTCATTGCCGACGTTCACCTCCTCCTCAAAGAGCGGATGATAACTACCATTCTACGAGTCTTCAATTATGGCATGTTCATCAGGGCTGACTTGCCCATCTTCCTGATTGTCCTGTTTGGCAGTTTGTTCGTCGGGGTCTTCTATGTCTTCGGCACCGTCCGGAGTGTTGTCGTCTCCTGTGGCAGTATTGCTGTCTCTGCGGCGTGATTTGTAGCGGCACCGCTGACGCCAGCGCTTTGGTTGTGTCTTAGGGGGGTCCTCCTCCACTGGTTTTCCTTGTCATCGCCGCTATTATCTTTTTGCGTATCCACCATGTATACATTGTACGAGGAAGTGGCCGTCCAATGTCCGGTAAATGAAGGATTTTGGGCCTCTTCTTCTCCTGCATCATCATCCATGTCGTCGATGTCTTCGGAGCCATAATCGAGTGTGTCGGTTAAGTCCTCGACGGTGGCTATGAAGCGGGCGATGGGTGGGAAACAAAATTCTCCGTCATCAGCCTCCAGCTCGAACTGGATATAATTCGGCTGTGAGTCCCCCACTAGGGATAGATTTTTTAATGAGTTGAGCATGTCGCCTAAAGGCGAGTGCTAGAAGATGTCCGCGAAACTGAATTCAACGATCGATGACTCATCGAGCTCGACGCATGTGGACGCGCATCGTTCGGAATATGTAGCCGGAGACGAGTCCGGGGCTCCGATGACACAGACTCCACTCAAGGTTGGGCCTGTGTGCGGCTCCAAAGCCGCTGGGACTGTGACATCCGTGGCGAGGTTGAGCTTCCCATCGACGGACATCACGATCTGCTCCGGAACTAAGGCCAGAGCAGTTACATGTGCTATCTCCTGGGTGTGGCCCGATGACGAATTTATGTCATGTTCATCGTGGTGGCAGGGAGCGGCTGCCGCGGTCTCAAATCCGTCGACGATCAAGTCTCCACGGATGTCTGCGACATAATTCAAGATCCCAAATCTGACCTGACGGCCAGGGGCGTAGCTTTCGATCTGCTCCAGATGGCCAAGCGAGTTGGACCGCAGTGCGAAGCCGCCGAACACGAAGATCTGTCTAGGGAGGAAGGTTTCCCTACGGACAGCATCATCGTTGACGATCGAAGGAGCCATCAAACCTTTTGGGGACGGCACAATGGAACTCTCAATGAAAGCACCAATGTCGGTGTCAAAACTGGCGGATCTCGGGTAGGGGCCCCCGAACTGTGTGTCTAGGATCGATGGTAACAGGAGACGGGGGACACCATGTTTATCCAGGTTCGGGCCCTTTCTATGGAGGTAATACCCTACTTCCTGCTTGACTGAGCTTGATGAATATGAGTATTACAAGAGTTGATCTACCACGAGATCGTAATAGCTAAACCCTAGAAGTCTAGCCTGTATGACTATGGTTATGAGTATATCCCCATCCGGACTGAGCCCTCCGGTTTATATAGACACCGGAAGGATCTAGGGTTACATCAGGTCGGTTACAGAGAAAGGAATCTTCACGTTTGGTCGCCAAGCTTGCCTTCCACGCCAAGGAGAGTCCCATCCGGACACGAGTGGAGTCTTTGGTCTTCATATCTTCACAGCCCATTAGTCCGGCCAATGTATAACAGGTCGGACGCCCGAGGACCCCCTAGTCCAGGACTCCCACAGAGGGAGGCTATTAAGCCAATGCCTAGTCGTTCCCTTTAGTTTGAGAGGCGGGTATTTAATGGCATGGAGATCATCTCCATTGGCCATGTGTATGTGGATAAGTAAGTACTTGATCCATACTGCTGGATCAATGGTGCCACCATAGGATTCGATATTGATGGGCTTAAATACCTCAGGGAATAGATGGTCCATCACCATGTCTGTGAAACAGACAGGGTGTGCTAGACGTCAAAACCGAGGAGCATCTCCTCGGGGGTCTGGAGAGAGCCGTGAATAGGCCTGGTCTCGGCCATGACCATTCCTGTCCATCCAAGCGTCATAGCCGTTTAGCCCGGCAGGCACACGTCCTCTTGATCCGTAGATTGACTGAGGGGGTTCCATGTTTGCCTCGATGCAACGTCTAACGTCATGAGGATCTAAGTAATCCATGGGGTTCTTGTCGTAACAGCGTGGATGTGGCCGGTCATTGAGGTTTTCCTGCATTGGCCTGTCCCGCCCACTAGGGGGTAGATCATGGTCATCTGTGAGCTCCTCGTCAAACTCTGGCAAGAGGCGCCTATGTGGCTATGATTTCGGTGCACTGTGGCACTGGTTTTCCATGTCTTGGTCGGTGGAGAGTACTTGGACCCATTTTTAATTTAGTGCGTCGGTGCAGTTGTCGCTGCTTCTGTTTCATGCTCCGAGTCATCGCAATAAGGCGCCACGGGAAGCGTTATTGCTCAAAAGGGTCTTCGGGGACGACAAAGGCGTCCTCGGATTCCGACATGTAGTTGTCATCGCCCCCTTCAAAGAAGTCGTCGGGGTCTAAATTCCCAGGATGTCCTTCGGGTGTGCTGTTCCTCACTGGGGAAGCTTGATGGTCTCCCTCGAGGTTATCAGTGTCACCGGCTTCTGCATTGCCGTTATCGGCGGTTGCATTATTGCCACTATGTTCCTCATTGTTGCCTCTTCTGCGTCTTCGCTGATGTCGTGTAGGAGTGTTGGGGTATCTACCATGTAGACATCATAAGTAGATGTACTAGTCCACATGCCGGTGTTTACTATGGGCGAGGTGTCTTCTGCAGCGCCATCAATATCTTCATCCATGTCCATGGCCTCGCCATAGTCTAATACATCACTTAAATCATTGATCGTGGCGACAAGGTGGGTGGTGCGTGAGATGTAAATTTCCCGATCATCGGCTTTAAGTCCGACCTGATCATAGACTGAAGTCTTGCTGTCTGAGATGGGCATACTCTGGATGTGATCAAGCAACTCATTGAGGTGAGACAACTCTTCGGGGTTTATCGTTGGGTTATAAGCTGGGATGACTCGAAGTATGCCTAGAGTGTAACTTAACATATTCTTGGCGCGAAGGGGATCCGACAGTGATTCAGAGTTCTGCGCCAAGTTCAGTTCTAATCCTGCCATAATTTCCAATGCGGGGGACGGATCTGCATCCAAATAGGAAGTCGGGAGGGGATCGACCGGGATAGTTAAGTCGGGGGCCTCTAGCGAAGCCACGATAGAGATCGACTCCGGAGTCGAGCCTCCGGAGCCAAATGATTTCTCAATTCGACTGGGGGCCATCTCAATAAGATGAGCTCACCACTGGAATCAGCTGTGTATTCAAGGCCACCAAAGGTCATGATCTGACCTGGGGCATAGTTCTCGACAGAGGCTAGATGACATGTGGCGTCGATGCAAAAGACCATGCTGCCGAACACAAAGAGCTAGCCAGGGGCGAAAATGCTCCCTAGGCCATTGGAGCAGTTGATCTGTAGGTGAGCCATCGATCCTTCTGGTGACCGCACCTCGGAACTCTCAATGAAAGCAGCAGTGTCATGGTCAAAAATGGGAGACCTCGGGGTAGTTGGTCCCAAGCTATGGATCTGGGATCATGGGTAATAGGAACGAAGGAGACGATGTTTACCCAGGTTTGGGCCCTCTTGATGGAGGTAAAACCCTACATTCTGCTCTTGTTTATATTAATGAAGATGTATCGAGTACAGAGTTGATCTACCTCGAGATCATAATGTGTGTTCTAACTCCTCAGGAGCGGCCTCGCCAGGCAGGCTCGCGAGGGGCGGAGAGATCAAGGCGAGGCAAACCTCACGAGGTTCTCATGACGTGAGCCATGACGATCGAGACCAGGCGTGCACCAGGCGGGCGCCAGCGTGCCTAGCGTCCTTGTTTCCTCTTTGGTGCTAAGGAGGCAAGCGCAGGCGCGGGGTACCAAGGCATCAAGCAAAGGTTTCCATATTGGTGCAATGAGACCAAGACCAGCAGGACGGCAAGACGGAGGTCACCATGGAGCCCAAGGCGGCGTCACCACCAGGGCCTTTTGCATGCGAAGACTGCTTTTGTCAGCATAAGTTGTACTAGTTGTCCCCTTTCAAATTGGCCGTTGTTGGCTCCCTTCCCGCTCAATATTTGGGGAGAGGACCAGGGCCTCTATAAATAGGACTAGCCACCACAGTAGTAGGAAACTCAAGCAAGCCTGAGCTGATCGAATCCACACACACACAAGTTCGCCAAGCATAAGAACACCTCATCCTCATTAGGCTGTTCTTCCCCTTGTACTGTTCATCATCAGCCCAAGAGGCAATCCACCACCACCACACTGGAGTAGGGTATTACACCACAACGGTGGCCCGAACCAATATAAATCTTGGGTCCCTTGTGTTGTGAGTTCGACGAGTTCGTTCTTGAGATCTTTGCTAGTTAGAACGTGGATCGGTAGGGAGGAAATCTTCGCGCGCACCCCAGTGTTCGAACCTTGAGGGTTTTGCCGTGATCCGACATTTGGCGCAACAGGTAGGGGTGTGCCGGAGCCTCTTCCCTGCCAATCGATCCGCTGGCGCTCCGCGGTCCCGATGTCCGGCGAACCAAGGGCCGACTCCGACCGCTGGGCAGCCTCGCCTGCCCGGGCGGCGCCACCTGCCAATGAAGACCTCAACCTTGCGCTCCGCGCGGCATGAGCGACGCCTAACGCTGCTTGGAGCGGGCGGCGCAGCCAGGCACCGTCCACCCTCACTCCATGACAAGCGCGAGCCGCTGCAAGGGCCGCAAGCCACGCCGCGGCAACGGCGCCACACACCCAGCGGGAACAGGCGAACATGCGGGAAGCACTCACGGTGGCACGAGATTTGCTGCGGTGCCGACTGATGGAGAGCGGCCGGGATGCACTGCTGGAACGCGTCGCTGAGCTGCTGGATGCGGTGGCGTTGGGAGCGCGGCCCTTCTGTTATCTGCTTCCTGCTCGGGCCGCTACTTGATCCCACGGCGGGCCTCGCCGCAACCACGCGCCCTCGAGTGTGCCTGGGGGCTTCATCAGCACCGGGACGGCCGGCGGTACCGGGGGCCCTGTTGCCCCCACGCCGCTTCTGATGAGCATGGGCACGAGCGTTGCCTCCCATGGTCCCAACGAGACGTCGCATCCTCAGGACGCCGCGCTGGGCCGGGCAACATGGAGTGTGGGGCACTACGGCGAGGTGTTTGGGGTAACAACCCCGGAAGCTTATGTGCCCCCGGTACCGCCGGCCATGATGGACCAACAGTACACGCCGGAAGACGACACTGGCTCATTCCACGGAGAAGGTTGGGAAGAAGAGGTGCTAGGAGTTGAGGCCTTCGAGGAGCCGATGGGGAACCACAACGACCACGCCTGCAACAACTACTACAGGGTACCGTTAATCTCTCAGGAGCAGGCTTATGCTAACCGTGGGCAGCAAGTGAATCAGGTCACAACATCGGCCGACGACCCTGGCGCAGCAGCCCCCCTTTCGCCAGGGGAAGCCCGCTGGGGGCTGCATGGAGGGAGCCAGGAGCAAGGCCCCTCCCCGCGTCGCGCGAAGCCATGTGTCACAGGGAGGTAGGCTCTCTGTCGGGGAGGCGCCGGCGAGCCTTCCCCCGGCACATGACCCGTGGTCGCCGAGGGCGCTGTTGGCGTCCCCTTTCCCCCCTTTGTGTCGTCCTGATTACCGGTCGGCTCAAAGGTGGTCAAGGGTGGCGCAAGGCGGGGCCCTTGCCTGGCGATATGAAGCAAGGCCGGTACCTATGAAGAAGGCACAGTGCCTATGAAGATCGCCGCCCGTGACACTCTCACGTAATAATGCGTGGGGCTTTACACGCCCCGGAGTCTCCGGAGAGCTGCCCTCGGGCCTCGGGGGCTCCCTCCCATGCCTAGTGGCAGCACTTAGCTCTGCGCTGGTGAGAAGACCAGAAGACTAGACTAGGCGCCGGACGCGGCCATTTGCTTTGGATCTCTTTTCTGTAACCTTGTCTTCTGGATTTGGATTTAAGTTGAAGTTGATTTTTTATCGATGCGCGCCGGGGGTGCCTTTTCTCGTTCAAGCGATTTCTTGCCATCTCGTTCTTGCCTTGTTCTGAAACTCTCGCTCGCTGCCTCCCCCTCGCGGGCCCCTCGCGAGCAGGGCTGGGCGCGGCACATGCACCGCGCTCGCCGGTTGGCGCTAGATCCCCGCAAGGCCCGCTCGGGTGGACCAGCAAACCCTTCAGGAGCTCCGCGGCAACTCTCGACCTTACAATCCAATTCTGGGCCCATCCCAGCTAAGGTAAACCGCAGCAGCAAGACTTGCAGCTAGACCCATGGATCCGCGAAGGCGCTCACTCGGCTTTGCATAGAAGAGTAAAAATTGCGATTTGTTTACATGAGGGGCTCCCCCTCTCAAAATTCTCTCACAATCTTTAGGGGCCATGCTCAAGTTTTTGCATACATGGTAAAACAGTAAAGGAACAAGGGATCAGCCAGATATGTCTCTCGCCGTGTCCTCCACTTCATCTTCAGACGCACCGCTGGCGTCGCTGTCACCGTCGTTGGCGCCACCTCCACCTTCACCAATGCCGGCATCACCACCGTCAACCACGTTGCCTTCGTCCGCAGCGACCACCACCGCATCGTCTTCAGAAGCGAAGGCTCTAACCAGTGCATCCATGTTGTCCTCCACCCACCGCGCCATGTCGCCTTGGATGGCCTGCGGTACGGGGGCAATGGCAGCGTCAAAGTCGAAGTCGGGGAAGGTGTTCCGAAGATGGCTGAAGACACGGGAGAACGCGCGCCCGAGCAGGCCCCATCTTCCCTCTTCCACAAGCTGGCGAGCTCTATTGGACGGAGCTTCCAGGCACGTCAGCATGTCAGCAAAGAAGCACAGATGACTGGCGTAGTCATTTGAGTGTGGGTGCGGAGCATTCTCGTCACAGACATAGCCCAACGCCACATTGGCCCTGACCCTGAGGTCCAGGAGCATGGGTGCGTGCTCACGCTCTAGCGTCCGCTGCTGAAGCACTACCTCCCGACTCTGCCGCGCAACGGACTCGGCGTCATCAACCCTCTTATGAAAAGAGAGCGGCTCGGCACGGGCGGAGGCCAATTCCGCCTGCGCTGTGACTAGGGCGGCTGCCGTAGCCTCCTCGCGCCTCTCCACTTCAGCCACCTTGGTCCTGAGGGCGGCGGCCCTACCCACATCCTCCGTCCCCGCAAGCTTCAACCTCAAGTCATACGTACCCTCAAGATCCGTGCAAGCCTCAGCCACCCGACGATCAACCTCCTACTGAGCATTGGCCTCACGTGCGCCAACGTCATCTTCTGCTTTGGCGAATTGACGCTCCCTCGCCTCCAGCTGCTCAAGCTCGAGGCTACGCTCAATAGCCTCCAAAGCTAGCGCCTCCTCGCGCCTCCGGATCTCTTCTTCCTCGGTGGGCGTCCCCCTCAGCAATGCATGGGCGGCTTTGCGCGCCTCCACCTGCTGCTCCAGGGACGCACTCCATGCCTGGAGCTCCCACGCGCGCTTCTCTGCAGCCTCGCGATGGTGGTCAGCCTCGTGAGCCTCCTTCAGAGCTCGGGAGCAAGCTTCACGGGAAACCTTGAGGGACGCCTCAGCCTTCGCATTATCAAGATCACGCTGGTAGCAGCCAAGGGTGATGGCAACCTTCAGCTTACGTCGTTCCTCCGCCAGTCGAAGACCCTCAGCCTTGAGGCGTGCGTCGATGTCCGTAAGTTCACCGCCGAGTCGGTTCATCGCGCTCATTGCCTATGCTTCGCTCACGCTCGAGCTCAAGCATGCAGCCCGCCTCGTCCTCCGCCTTGGGGGCTGCAGGCAGGGCGTGAAGCAGCGCGCTCCCTCTCAGTAGGGGGCTGGGGGCTGGTGCCACCCCAGGCGCCATCCCGGCCTCACGAGGGGCCCCGGCCAGTCGGGGCCCGCTGCTTGAAGAGGAATCAAAGACCGAATCCAACCAGCTACTGTCCATGACTAGATGAGGGGTCCAGGGCACGCCCGCCAAGCTCCAAGCCATGCCGTGGAGGAAGGACGACGGGGCCTTAGATTCGAAGTGCCATGAAGGTGAGCGCACCTCCTTGGCCGGCCCTGCTCCAGGCGCGACATGCAGGCTCGGGGCGCTCAAGGCCAGCGGGGGAGTCGAGGAAGGCGGAGGTTGCTTCTCGGGGGACTCAGCAGCCCTGACGGAAGGGGTCCTGAAGAGCCAACGTCAGGGAGGAAAGCAACAATCAAGAAAGCAAAAGGTGCAGTACTTACTCGTCGACGGCAATGTACTTTCGTCGCTTCAACGGCCCGAAGATACCACTGTTGCTCGGAGATCCTTTCCTCTTGCGGAGCTCCTCGAAATCCACGCACAACCGGCTGAAGCGCTGGACATGGCGGCCGGCATGGGGCGCAGCCGGGGAAGCGCTCGAGGGACAGCTTCAGGAGCGCCGAGCTGAGGAGAGCAGTCTGGCGCCGTTTGACCGCAACCTCCCGAGGTTTCCGGAGCTTCGGCCTCGGGAGCCACGTGCTGTGTTGCCTCCGCAACCGGCGCCCCAGGGGAGGAAGCACGAGCTCTCGAGGACGACGCCCCAAGATCCCCAGGCGGCACATGCACCTCAGCGCTCAGGCTACCAGCTTCTGTCGAAGCTCGCCCCCCTGCACCCACACTCGGGATGAGCTCGATGCTGGCGGCGAAGAAGCACGTCGACGGGGTTCTCGCGGGACCCCGCCAGGCCGTTCGGGCGCAGTCCCCACTCATCAAAGGAAGGCATACTACTAAAAAAAGACACATCCGTGACATTTTGGGCCGAACGAATTTTTTTTCTGTCATACATATGACACTTCTATGACGATAATTGTGACAAAACCCGGTATCATCATAGATGTGTTGGGCTCCTACTTCTATGACAAAAAATCATGACAGAAAATGGGCTTTTCGTCCTGGGTGGGCCGGAGACGCAGCTGCATGACATTCTTTGGGCCGTCCATGACGGAAAAAACCATGGTAGAAGCGAGGGGGAGGAAAATTTTGGGGCGTTGCCGGTTACGCTGGGAGGTCGGGGGCGGAGCGATGCGCGTTTCTCTCGTACGTATGTGCGTGTGTGCGTGGCGTTGGCTCTAACTGAAGCCGAGCGAGGCGTTGGGCTCTAACTGAACCCGAGCGATTGCACTGCAGGCTACGCGTTACTGAACCCTAGCAATCGATCGATGGCTGTTAACTGAATCCGATGGAGCGATTCCTTCGCTACTGCTGCTAACTGAAGCCGATCGGTTGGATGAACATTGAGCGTTGCGGGGGGGGGGGGTTTGGATGAACAGTGAGCGGTGGCGTTGCCTCTGGATGAACAGGAAACCGTGGTGTGGAGGGCTGGATGAAACGTAGACGGTGGAGGAGTGGCCATGGAGGGGTGGTTCAACAGGACCCCGTGGTGTGGAGGGCTGGATGAACAGTAGACGGTTGAGGGGTGCCCGTGGAGTGGGGTGGTTGAACAGTAGCCGATGGAGTAGCGCGCGGTGGAGGCTGGATGAACAGGAGCCCGTGGAGGCTGGAGGAGGTCGACGGTAGCCCGTGGAGGCTGAAGGAGGTCGACGGTGGAGATGAAGCGGTATCCGTGGAGTCCTGTTTTGCGGTACGCCACACCCCTCCTGATGAACAGGACCCCCGTTTCGACCGTAGGAGGTTCGTTTCGTCCGTTTTGCGGTACGCCACACCCCTCCCGATCAACAGGACCCTGTTTCAACCGTAGGAGGTCCGTTTCGTGTGGCGACCGATTTTTTGGGTCTTAATTCCCAGAAAAATGGCCCTTGTGCTCATCAGCCCGGGATTCTTGTTGGTGATGAGGCACCAACTTGATCTGTAAACTCCAAGCAAAACACAAAAAGGGTGGTACAAGACCATTACGGTGCATGCGTGCATAACAATTGGTTTCTAGATGTTGATAGCGGAAGCGGGTTGTAAATCATCAGTGTCTATGGGACTCCATTTCCCACGGTAACAGCTGACCAGGTTAACTCCTATCTTCGCGAGGCTGCTATCACTGTTGCTTAGGTTCCGGGGCTGTCAACACGGTCGCTCCTTTCCGCGCAAGAAATCTGGCCAAGACAATAGCGAGGGGACAAGCGGTGAGTACTTGGAATGTACTCGCAAACATTATGAACACGGGAATAATATAACACCGATGTTCTGAAATATTTATGCTCATGACGTCAGTCACAAAAGGTGAATGAGTCTCTGATGCGTGTAAGCAGGTTACTTGTGAAAATGCAATAACATAATAATGATAAAAGGCACCGAGCGGGCGTCTGAAGCAACGCCACACAAAGATTATGAAAGAAAGGCCACGGTCGGGCGTCTGAGCGACACCACATAAAGGGCTTTAAAAGAAATGCCACAGTCGGGCGTCTGAGCGACACCACATAAAGGCTTTAAAAGAAATGCCACAGTCGGGCGTTTGAGCGACACCACATAAAGGGCTTTAAAAGAAATGCCACAGTGAGGCATCTGAGCGACACCACATAAAGGGGCTTTAAAAGAAATGCCACAGAATATCCAGGAGGTAGAACCATCCCAGGGATATTCGATGATACCAAAAATAATATCACAGGTTAGTCCACATGAAAGATAATAATCATAATTTATCGCAAGTCGCAATCGTGATTCCAGTTTTAACAGTTTCACCTCCGAAGACCGAAACTAAGACCGACACTCGGCCCATCCCAGACTATAATCCTTAACCATGGACACGGCTATTCGAATAGGTTTAATCTCTGCAGAGGGTGTACTCTATACCCACGAGTAACAGATTCCTTTATTCCATCGGGACTAATTCCGTCTACGGCCTTTTTGTTGAAAACACACCTAACTTGCACACACCAGCTTAAATCACACGTGTCTGGAATCACCCACGACACCTGTCAAGTAAACTCTAAGTGGGGAGGCTACAACCTCGCGTAGCATGGGATCAAATTTATATTGCACACTCTAAGGGGTGGCCTCCCCTCTCGGTCTCAACCGGAAACACCCATGCCCCCGGACGGGTGGCACGCCTACCAGCTACAACCGGTATCTTCCACCTGGCCTCTCATGCGGTGTGTGCTAGAAAGAGGTTGACAACTTATCGAACCATACTCTACTTCATCAGAGAGACGAGTGGTAGTATGAGACAAGTATGGGGGTTGCTGGCACAAGACTCGATCTATGGTCGACTCAGGAGGTTTATAAGTTTCCCTCCATGACATGTATAGAGAAAATAATTCAACCAACAGAATCACCGCTCACTATACCTTACCATGCCCTACCGGACATAACCGTCCTGACGGAGACCGGTGACAAACTCATGCCTACCCAAGGCAGAGGTTTTTCCCGGACTTCTTCCGGCATGCATGCAAGGCACATGAGGATGATTATCATCACAACTGTGTTCATTCCCAACAGCATGGAAATCATTAATATGCATCCATGCACATGATCATATCACATGAAATTACGAGTCCTCCGAAATGAGGTGATGTTATAAACGTGTCAACGAACTCACAAAGATATTATGCCAGGGTTCAGAATGCTTGCCTTCATGTCATGGAAAGGCAGGGTGCATTTCAAACTCTTGAAATAATTCTCCTCTCTTCAAAAATCATATTTTGAAAATATAAAAGAATTAACACACAAAAATAAAAACAGCACAAAAGTTGTTTTGAATTTTTTTCAAATAAATCTTAAAATAAACTAGACAATATTTGAAAGAGGTAGGAAAAAGAATCAATTTAATTGGAGTCGTATTTTAAAAGATACAACAGGTCAAAGTTTGGTCAAAATCTGTTTTTTAAAATAAAACAGAAAACGTTTTAAAAGAAAACACGTCGAAGGCGTATTCGGAAAAGGCGCTTCCACTTACTCCTGCGCGGACAAAGGCGCTGGTCATCGACGGTGGGCCACTTTGGCCCATCGGGTCGTTTGACCAGCTACGCTGCTCCTTCCTCGACCGAACGGAGGCGAGCTCGGCGAGGTTTTGTCGTGAACGGGGACGTCTCTTGGTGATCTGAGGATATGGGCGTGCTCAGGGGGTCGATACGAGTCTGTGGGTACCCGCCATGGTCGCTGACGTGGACGAAGTCGCCGGCGACGAGCTTCGCGGCGGAGCAGGCGTTCGGGTGGATAGTGTGTTTGGGGCTACGGTCGTCTCAGACCATATTTGAGCGCGGGGTTGCACTCAGGAGAGGGAGGGGGAGTTCTTGGTGGAGAGAATGGAGAGGGAGGGGCACTCGTGGCGACGGAATCGGCCGGAGCGAGGCGGAGACCAAACCGGCCGGACTCGGGGAAGAAGGCCTTCCCCTCCTCGACTGCTGGCCGTGGTAGCTCTAGGGGGATCAGAAGGGGTTGCCCGAGAACTCGATTGGTCTCCGGGGCCCTTATATACGCGGTAGAGGTCGGTTCCGAGGCGGCCGGCGATAAGAATGGCGGCGAACCGTCATTCTGTAGCAATGGCGACGTGGCGGCAACGCGCGCTAGAGGATGAAGCTGCGGCTGGGCTGGAGATGCTTAAGGGGCAGCTGGCGAGCGGAGGAGGTTTGGGCGGCGCCGTCCATGGATGCGGCCGCAAGCGTGCCGCCAAGAAGCTTGTTGCGGTGTGCCGCCAGCGAGCCTGGGGCGGTCGGGGCTCTTGGCGCGACGCGGCGAGGGGGAAAGGATCAGGATGAGCTCGGGGAAGTTTATCCAGGGGCGCGCTTGCTCGGGCGCGGGCACGTGCAAAACGCGTGCTCTGCTCGCGCTCCGGGCGTGCACGACGTCTGCTCGACGAAATGCCAGGATGGCCAAAACTGCTAGAGATCAAATGCAAATCCACAGTGCGGGTTAGAGACCATTAGCGTGCATCTTGGACAACTTGGTTTGGACAGATGGGAAAGTTCACAACACAAACTTACAATCATGCCAAAACTGTTCATGCCCACAGGGTGTTTGACAAAATGCCAGAGGCACTTAGACATTACTTGGAGTGACCAAAACTTCCAGAGTGGGGTCTCTTTAGGTGAAAGAGAGGGTGGTGAGATTAGTGTGTGAAAAGCACAAACTTGCTAGTGCAAGTTTTGCAGAACTTCAAATCTGGACAGGAGGTGGATGGCATTATAACTTGAACCAAAAATGATCAAATGAGTGCAAGCTCATGGACTTAGGGGTTTTGCATGGAGGACTACAAGTAGGAGAAATAATCTAGGGCCAAAGAGCAAGCAAGACTATGGTTGCTGTAAAAATCATCATGTTGGACCAGAATGGAGATGAAGTTGATTCACTCAAAAATTTCAAATAACACCACTGGGTTTTTGCATAATGTTGAATAATATGATACTACCAACATCCCATAATTTTGGTGGAAGCTAGAAAGAAATATTTAAAAGGGTTGTAGTGCAAAAATTGTCCCCTGGATCAGAGAAGAAAAACATTTGTAGCACTCAAAATATGCAATGAATGAAATATATTATTGCACAAAAGTGATTTAAAGACATCACATGACATCTCCAAATTTTTGTTGGATTTTTAGTTAAGTTTATCAACTGGTTGTAGTACAAAAAGGAGCTCCAAAACTTAAAACAAGTCATTTTAATGGATAAAGCTCAGGGTGAAATAATTTGATAAATAAATCTACTGATGAGAGATGTTTTTAAAGGGAGGGCATATAAGTCCAAAATGTTTGGAAGGACCCACTTGGGAAAAACTCCTTAATATAAAAAGAAAAGTTTTGAAATCCACAGAGATATTCTTGCAGGCAAAAATTTTAAACTCTTGGCAAAAATTTGAATAATTAAAACCTGGTTAAATTTTTTGGGTGTTACATTTCGTCCGTTTTGTGATATGCCACACCCCTCCCGATCAACAGGACCCCCGTTTGGACCGTAGGAGGTCCGTTTCCTCCGTTCTGCGGTACGCCAGGCCCCTCCCGATCAACAGGACCCCGTTTCGAACGTGGCCGGTCGAACACAAGGCAGTTTCCTCTGTTGTGCGGTACGCCAGGCCTCGTTTCCATCACCTGTTCCGTCCAAGCCCTCCCGATGAACACGACCACGCATTCCGTTCTGACCCAGCCGGTTGGATCCCCATGAACACGACGACGATGTTGTTTCTCTGTTCCGACCTAGCCATGTACGTATGCGCAAGTAGGCATTCGAGACCTTGCCCGTATGTACGTACGTGGCCGTATTTTCTTTCTTGCATCCTCGCCGCTGTACATACGTGTACATGCTACCTGCGCGCCTCTACATCTACGACACGTGCGCGCCTCTACATCGACCAGTATGTACGTACACATTCGCGACCAGAATGACAACGCCACAAACACTTCGACCAGGTGGGTCCCGACTGTCAGGCACTTCCTTGCGTGTGACGATGTTGCTGGTGGGTCCCAGCAGTCAGGGGGGCGAATCGTGTTTTTTCAGATGCACTTCCTTGTGTGCGAAGATGTAATTGGTGGGTCCCGGCAGACATGGGGAAACATTTTTTCGCTAAATACGGTGGCCCGTCCGGTGGGTCCCCGCTGTCAGGTGGAGGAATAATTATTTTGCGCGTAATAAGGAGGCACTTCCTTGCTGCGGTCGTGGACCCAACTGTCAGCCTCTCCACATACAGTCCACGTCCGATGGAATTCGTTCCTTGACCACGTTGACCACGCTGCGCCGAGAGCACCGAGGCGATGGGACGGCGGCGAGGCCTAGGAAGGGACGACAGGGAGGGGGAAGACGCGGCGATGGAAGCCGCGCCGAGAGGAATCTGAGGTTCACTAGTTCGGTGCGATGTCGTTGCCGTCGCATGAGGGCTGCCAGCCGGTGGGAATAGTAGGGGCGGTGAGGCCTCTGCGGCAAAGACATCCGCCACGGGAGGCGAGAGCATGCGGCACGACCGGGCGCTGCTTTGGGCTGCTGGAGCAAGAAGACCAGAGGTTGAAGAAGCACTACGGCCGTTGGATGGACATCGTACAGTCACTGGAGCTAGAATCGTTTATATCGACTAAGTTGACAAAGCCCTTCGTGCCCTTCAACTTAGTAGGCCCACAAGTCAGCCTCCCAAAAAGGTGGGTCCTAGCTAGCTAGGGGGTATTCATTTTCTTGTGCGTAATAAGGAGGCACTTCCGGTGGGTCCGGTGACAATGAGGGGAACGTTTTTTAAATACGGTGGCCCGTCCGGTGGAGTCCCAATGATCGAGGGGCAAACGTTTTTTCACGAAATACTTGGTGGCCCGTCGGTGGGTCCCTCTTTGTCGGTGGAGAAATAATTATTTTCAGCGTAATAAGGAGGCACTTCCTTGCGGCTGCCGTGGACCCAGTATCGGCCTCTCCTCAGACTGATATTCTTCCGATGGAATTCAGTCGTTGACCACATTGACCACGCCGCGCCGAGAGCACCACGGCGGTGGACGACGTCGAGGCCTAGGAAGTGGACGACGTGGAGCCGGGGAAGACGCGGCAGTGGATGCCCACGCGGAGAGGAGTACGAGGGTTCACTGGTTCGGCCAAGGCTGCCGCCGCAGAAAAACAGGGGTGTGGGTGAGCGGAGTGGAGGGACGGCCTGGCGGTGGTGGGAGTAGTATGGGGCGGTGAGGCCTCGGGCAAAGACACCCGGCCACGGGAGGCGAGGAGCGGCGGCATGACCGGCGCTGCATTGGGCGGTGGAGCAAGAAGACCAGAGGTTGAAGAAGCACTACGGCCGTTGGATGGACATCGTACGGTCAGTCGAGCTAGAATCGTGCATATTGACTAAGTTAACAAAGCCCTTCGTCCCCATCAACTTAGTAGGCCCACTATACTGGGTCCCAGCTAGCAGGGGGTATTCTTTTTTTTGGGCGTAATAAGGAGGCACTTCCTTGCGTGCGAAGATATAGCTGGTGGGTCCGAGTTTGTCGCTAGTGATAACGCTTTTTCACGAAATACAGAGGCCCTTTCGGTGGGTCCCAGATGTCAGGTGGAGGAATCATTATTTTGTGCGTAATAAGGAGGCATTTCCTTGCGGGACCCAGCTTTCAGCCTCTCGATGTACAGTCCACTTCCGATGGATGTCGTTCATTGACCACGTTGACCAGGCCGCGCCGAGAGCACCAGGGCAGTGGACGACGGCGAGGCCTAGGAAGGGAACGACACAGAGCTAGGGAATACTCGGCAGTTATTTCCCACACGGAGGAGTACGAGGGTTTACTGGTTCGTCTGCCGTCGCCGGAGAATAACAGCATGTGTGGGACTTAGGGTGAGTAGAGGGATAGCTAGGCCAGCGATGGGAGTACGGTGGGGCACAGAGGCCTGCGCGGCAGCACAGCCAGCCGCGGGGAGGAGGGAGAAGGCAGTCCCGCTGGCGCTTGTTTGAGCGGCTGGAGCAGGAAGAGCAGAGATTGAAGAAGCACAACCGCCGTTAGATGGACATCCAACAGTATACAGGCCATCTGTGGAAAGCCTCAAATCTGTGGAAAACATCATACATCCCATCTGCCATTATTTCAAATAGTTTACAGCCCATTTGCTAATTCTTACGGGTTTTTTGGAGCCCATATTCTTTTTCTTAGCATTACAGCCCATATTGTGGCCACGGTTAAAAAATTATACGAAATTTTGCATATGTCTGTGCGGTCTGAACTGTTTTTAATCCCGAAATTTCGAGTCACATTCAGACTGATTTTAAAAATAAATGTATATCAATATAAATTCCAATAAATTGTCCATGCATAAAAATCAATCCAATTTAAAATATCGAAATGAAAAAAACATATTTGAAACTAATTGTCGGTTTGATGTGTTTTAAAAATGTACAACCCATTTCTCATTACTGATAGGCCATTTTCTCGGCCAGCCGAATGAAGCTCTCCTCGTCTAGCCCAACATGCCTGATAAAGTGACTTACTTGACAAATCACAAAAAAACTGGGCTAGCCATTTTCAAAAAAAAAAAAAAACTACTGGGCTGGTGTGTGGTAAACATAAAAGAAAAGGCTGTCTAGACAGGCCAGAGTGTCCCGACAGCCAGTTGACACCCTGCTTCCGTCTCAAAAACATATTAGATAAATGCCACTCCAATTATGGCGATTCATAAAAATGCCACTGCAATTTCCAAACTTTGAAAAATGCCACTGCAATTTTTGCAAACTTTGAAAAACGCCACATCAGTTTGCAAACTTTGAAAAACGCCACTCCAAACTTCAAAAAATTCTACTAGAAATGGCATGAAATGGCATTTTTCAAAGTTTGGAAATTGCAGTTGCATTTCTCGGAGGCATTTATCAAATTAACCCAAAACAAAAATAAGCTGAGCTGTCTTTGGGTCCCTCGGTGTCATTTCGTTGCCACAGTAATTCTCTCGTTTATTGACTACGTTGACAATGGCATGGGACCGGATGTCGAAATCCACTAGGAGGAGCCATTTTTATTGGCTTGAAATAAGGAGGCACTTGCTTGCGTAATGCCATGACCTTGGCGGATCCACATTGTCATCCTCTCCACGTACAATCATCTCCTGATTGTATGCTGGCGTCAACTTGCTAGGCCCACAAGTCAGCCTCTAAACCCGTGGAGGACAAATACAACCCATTTAAAAAATAACAACCCATTCCATACGTTCAAACGGAAAGTTCAACATTGAGCAAAAGTAACAGTGTCTGATCCACATATAGAGTCTTGAACTTCCACGTTGACAACCATCATAGCCAAGTTAACTATCTACTCCCACTAGACAAGTACTAGCTTACTCTTAGCTAACTAGACGATGCCGGCGGTACACGCTAAACGCCGGCACCGGCGTCCTGCGCCTCGCCACGGACTTGCCAGAGGTGCGATAGGGCGTGTTGCTCGCGCACATTGGTCCTTTCCATGCCGGCGTGGTCCACTGAAGCTTCGGCTTCCAAGCGGGAAACCCACTTGACGAGCTGGTAGTAAAAATCGACGTCGCGAACGCGTGCGTGCCCGACAGCCTCCAGGGATATTTGCCGGGCGCCGGCCTCCACGTAGTCGGGCCAGTTGCGGGCGCTCTACTCGCGACTCAGAGCGTCGGTGCGCTGCTGCTCCATGTCCCGCTGGCGGCGCAAATCCGCGTTACGCTGCTCCTCCTCCAGGCGGTCGCGCTCTGACAACTCCTACTCCTCTGCCATGCGGTCGCGCTCCAACAACTCCTCGATCTGCGCATTGCCATCTAAAGACAGATACAATGCCTCCTCCCTCCGTCTGCCTTCCGGTGAAAAACTGAACACTAGTTCCGGCGGTGACCGCCTCCGGCGTCGTCTACCGCGGACGGGCGGGGGCATGGCGGACGTGGCGAGCGACGTCGGGATGGTGGGGGCTTATGAGGATATGGCGAGTTGGGTCATGGTGGCACTGGAGAATGCCGGGAAACAGTACTTATAGGGGGAAGGTAGCGCGACGGTCATCAGAATTCAATGCATAATGGCTTAGCACGCCAACTTTCCTAGAAAACTAGGGAAACTGAAATTATGACTGTGCCATCCCGTCCCACCTATGTCGCACGCCTGCATGGCGGTCAAACGAGTGCACTCGAATCATCTCCCTCCTTGTCAATAATGATTTCAAGGATTTAAAAAGCCCGCAACAATTAAAGCGTATCTTTTTTCGCATCAGTTAGCTGCCTTAATTACAGCTGGCTGCATGCAGCACTCGTAACCGCCGCAGCAAGATCTGGCAGCATGCAACGAGTCGCGGTGAGAACGCATGCAGCCACTTAAATCGATGGAATTAATTAGGCTTAAACTTACTGCATGCCGTTAATTATTGCCATGCCTTGGTCTTGCTTTGCTCACGGGGCTAATAAACCCGGATGGAGGGAGTACCTTGGTTGGTGAGAGGTTTGAATTAAGCCCTGCAAACCGAAAAGGAGGTACTAGTACATGCGTGATCCGCTATTTATTCGTGTAGGATCGAGTAGGTTGTTTCTTGAACTGAGCCCTGCAAACTGGAAAGGAGGTGGTACGTGCGTGATACGCTATTTATTCGTGTAGGATCGATAGTGTAGCTTGTCAGTTTCTTCACAGGTAGGCATTTTTATCCGTGTATGATCAATAGTGTAGCTTGTCAGTTTCTTCATAGGTAGGCATTTTTATTCAAAAAACTGCCACTTCGCATCTTGCGTCGCAAATAAAACTGCCAGGTGCGCATTTGTAGGCTAGCTAGTGATCGATCAGTAACTTGTAAACACTGAGCGAACAGAAATAAGTAACTGTTAATGCATGTCAATGATTCACAGATCATATACAAATATGTAGCTCCAAAAGCAAAGATCGGCCACTTCGGATCTTGCGTCGCAACTAAAACTAACTAGTATGATTCCCATACATAAGATCAACATGTTAATGCATCTCAATGATCACAGACCATATACAAATATGTAGCTCCAAAAGCAAAGATCTAGAAAAAACATCTGTTCTTCCTACTAACATGGATGCTTCTCTTGGCCAACATTCAAGATGCATCGAAGACAAATTTGTTTGTGAAGTCTACAATTCCTCTTGCAAACGTAAGTGGTTTCACCAACAAATGGAACCATGAGAATGAACCGCACATGATGGAGGAACATCCACCGCAATATGATTTGGTCTTCTCTCGATCACATCTTGAGACTATTTTGAATACAAACTTTAACTTAGGGAAAATGATGCCCATTGTATAATCAGATTTAAAGCAATTAAGCACCAAGTGTTGGCCAGTAAATAGTACAGTACTACTTTTCTGCAGTCCATGAAGTGACTATCCAATCTTTGTGTCTATTTTCAAATGGCATTGCATGCAGTGACTATACTATTCTCTTGTGCAGTTCAACCAAAATTGCGGACACTTTGTTTGTTTGCCAAATAGCAACGGGCAGACATCTCTGTCTGCACAAATATCAAGCAGCTAGTAAACATATACCACACCATGTTCGCAGTGATGGAAGAGGTGAAATTGATACAACCGAAATTGAGCATCCAATCATTGAATCATGTCCTGCACTTCCAATGTAGGTCCACCCTGCCAATAAATTCACATGTGAACCACTAGTATTACTATCTAATGACAGTACAAAAAGAGTAGCAAGATAGTAGCAAACCATGTACCTTCGTAATGAACAGCTCATAGTGCCACCAATTGGATATAAAGGTTTGGAAAAAAAACATGCTCCTAATGTTGAACCAGTTGGACTTTTGTGCAGCTCCACTAAAATCGAGCATCCTGTTTGCATAGATATTGAAAGTGTGATTACTATAGAAGTGGCACTAGTTGAAGCATAGACTCACAAATATAAGCATTCCAATTTCTTAATTGGAAAAGGTAGCAAGACTGTTTCTAACCACCTGTTTGAAGGAATAAATAAAGCAACAACGGCTGATGTCAGGAAGGCATACATAGTTTTTTTTCTGAAAAACTGAGCCATTCCTGACCTTTCCTCTTCTTTTAAGCAATTTTTGTGCAGTTCTACTAAAATAAAATGCCATCACCGCCTTGACAATTTAGTTACACTGTACAAAAGGAAATGACTTGACATTACATCATGATGTCGGGTATGTAGTAGACAGGCCTTAGAGACAAACATACAAACCTCCTCCGATAACATAATGAACATTAATTTTAACAAAGTTGTGACTAGCTTTACTGGGATAATTTGAGTGAACTCTACACCCTCTGTTCCTTAATATAAGACGTTTTCGCGGTTCAATTTAAAGTACCCAAACGTCTAGTATTTAGAAAAACAGGTAGTAGTTTTCTTGAGCACATATCCGGGAAAGCTTGCCACACTTTATTTATGTCCATACGCTAATGCAACACCATTCGAATACTACAAATATACACTAATCCAGTGGCTAGTGCAACAGTAGAATAGTTAGTTTATTACAGTGGTACAAAGACAATGGTTTTATTGAACATATTTCAATAAACTCTAGCACTGGAAGGTTTCTATAAGAATTAACAATACAAAATGTAAAGGTAACAAGATTCAACATTGGTATACTAGCTGTGCATGAGCATTAAACCAAATACAAAAGTCTGAAGGTAACTAGCATTATTAACTAATGACAGTATAAAAAAAATGCAGACCATGTACCTCCAAGGTAAATATCATTTCGAACTCGGGGGGACCTTAAAAATTGCTATCCCAATCTTGATAATCGATCAAACATAAAAACTTGATCTTTCCTCTTGATAATCAAGAGAACAGCTGGAGGAGGAGGTGCCCACTCTTGACCTTTCCTCCTGTCTTCATAATTGTCTGTGCAGTTTAACCAAAATTGTTGGGGATATTACCACTAGGGATAAACCGGCCAGAGCTGGCCGGGTTAACTTCATCAGTAGTTGAACATGTTAAAGCCCAAGTAGATAGCGGAGGGCCTATGGCCCATAGCCGGTTCACACCAGTAGCTATTAACCGGCGTCAATATGTATCTTGTGTTGTAAGTTAGGAATAGCAGAGATCGAGCCGGATACATCTATGAACCGGCATCGGGACTCTGTAAACCGTCGGGCGTCACCCATGTATATAATGGGACGGCCCGGCGGCGGTTTGAGACAGACAACAACAACTGGAGGCCTAGGAGAAGCTTGTTTGCTCCCTAGTCATCGAAACCCCATCAATTCCATCACAACTAGACGTAGGCTTTTACCTTCATCGAAGGGGCCGAACTAGTATAAACTCCCGTGTCCTTGTGTCCGCTTTAACCCCTTCAAGTTAACCCGTAGCGATGGCTCCACGACTAAGTCCTTTCACGAGGACATCTGCCGTGACAAAACCACAACAGTTGGCGCCCACCGTGGGGCTATCGCACGATGGTTTGACGTTCTTGGAGGGCAAGTTCGAAGGACCCAAGGGCTATGTTGTGGGCCGGATGACCAAGAGTCGTCGTGGCAAGCTCTTCATCGACGATGCAGGATGGGGCCATGAGGCCGGCTCAATTGAGTATGGGTACCGGGTCCCCTTTGGGGGCATACACGTCTTCATCAGCAAGATCGGTGAACCGGGTCCTGAGCCGGACATCTGCACCGACCTCGTCGAGACGGCTCAGCGTGCGAGATCTGCCCAGGTTAAACCGGCCGTGAAGCGTGCCTTCGTGGGGGTCATCCACGGAGGAGAGTATGAGGATGAATCGGGTTATGGTAGCGAGACCGTCGTCTATTCCAGCGACGAGTCCTCAACCGGAGAAACCGAATCGCTGTATCAATTCCAAGACGACCGGATTGGGGGCTGTTCCGACGGCGACAGTATTCCGGACCCCTCCGATCTGGCCAACCGGGTTGGAATATTCATGGCCGGTACACAAGCGGTGATCCACTCTTCGACCGCAGTAACAATGTTCTACGGATCGTCAGCGGCGGCGGCGGCTGGGGCAGGAGGTCCTGTGCGCCCGCTGGCTCAAGTCTTATCTGATCTGTTTGATGCACTAGATGTGCTCATGGCAGAGGCCATCCCGGCGAATCAGGATGCCCACAACACAGAAATTGCAAAGGTGATAGAGTAGATCGCTCAGGCCAAGGCTGATCTGGCAGCTGAGAATGACAGGATGGCCGCAGAGCGGGCCGCTTGAGACGCCCAGGCCTATAAGGTCTTGAAGCGGAAGCGCAGGTCCCACTTGCCTTCGGTTTTCGACGCCAGAAACCTCTTTCACACCCCAGGAGCAGGAACCAGTAATCCGCCGGAGGTAAACAGGGCGGAGGCGCCAGGGCCAGGCGCACCGGTCCAACCTCGCCTAATGGAACCTCCTCGGCAGAAAAATATCGTACCTCAGCCGGTCCAGACACCTCCGGGTCATTATTCCAATCCTATGGACAATCTTGTCGCAGCCGCTTCATGACTGGAGGCCATCCCGATCGAAGGTGATTCCCCGCAAGAAGTGGAGACACGCCGGGTCAAGGAGCTCCTTCGGACTGCTTTGATTCAACAGGAGGCATACTCATACAGCCGTGACCGGATTCACTCCACCCCTCGTCCGAGCAGAGCTCTGATGGCGTGTGGAGGAGCCGGCCGTATCAAGCAACGCACGGAACCGTGAAGCGGCCCGCGGCAATTACCCGGCAGGCGGTCTTCGCGATGCTCAGGAAGTAGTAGACAGGGCCCGGGCACGCAGGGAGGCCTGGTTAGCAGCACAAGACGAGCCACGTCAACTTACGCCGGTTCGTCCCACTATTTCAGTCGAGCCAGGAATCACTTCTAGCTCCTTGGGGGTGCCCTTTCTCATCCCCGCTCTACGCAATGTGCGCTTACCTAAAGACTTTAAGGTTCCGCGCAAGGTACCAAATTACACTGCCGATTTGTCTCCAGAAGCATGGGTAGAGAGTTACGAGATGGCCATGGAGATGCTAGATGTGGATGAGGCCGCGTGTGCAAACTACTTTACCATGATGCTTGAAGGGACGGCTCGTACCTGGTTAAAAGGCTTGTCGCCCAATTCTATCAGCTCATGGGCCCAGTTGCGAGCCCGGTTAATACAGCATTTTAAGGATACCTGTAAACAGCCCATGTCAATAGCCCGGCCAACCACCTTTGGAAGGACTGTTACATTATGCAGGAGTTCAAGAATTCTAATGCTTTCCGTTATGATCATGGATCAGGCGGCGGTTCAGGATCCGGTTTCCATGGGCCGGGTCACGATGGAGGAGCTTCCGGTTCAGGCTTCAATGGCAATCAGGGTGGACATAACAATCAGAATAATCAGAATAACCAAGGTGGTTACAGCCAGCAGCAGCAGTCGGGTTATCAGAGCCATCCAAAGCAGTTGAATAGTGGGCAATATCATGTTTTCACGACTAGCTTGGATAAGCGAGACCGGAAACTCCATAAACGAGCGGTGAATTCTGTTGAACCGGCCGTACCACGTTATTCGTTGGTCGGAACAACCAATCGTATGGAGCGAGAGGATCACCCTCTCCGGGTTGACAATCCGGGTCAGCTAGCATTGGTGGTAGCCCCTCAGGTGGGAGGTTATAAATTCACCAAGGTGCTCATGGATGGAGGGAGCAGCATTAACATCCTATATTATGAGACCTTCCGCCGTATGGTGCTGACAGATAAAAATCTTAAACCGTCCAATACAGTATTCCATGGTGTGGTACCTGGCAAGTCAGCATATCCCATTGGCAAGATAGCTCTGGAAGTGGCCTTTGGGGACGAGCATGATTCCCGATCCGAGACGCTGAAGTTCAAATCAGCGGCTGAGCCCAAGCTTGTTGACTTCGTGCCTGGCGATTCTTCCAAGCAGTTCACTATCAGTGCCAACTTGGACCCGAAATAGGAAAGTGCGCTCATCGAGTTCATCCGTGAGAATCGGGACATTTTTGCATGGAAGCCTTCTTACATGCCAGGTGTACCGAGGGAACTCGCTGAGCACACTCTTAATATTGATCCTAAGTACAAACCGGTGAAGCAGTTTCTCCACCGGTTTAACGAGGAACGGCGCAAAGCTATTGGGGAGGAGGTGGCTAGGCTTTTAGCGGCCGGTTTTATTGTTGAAGTCTCCCATCCAGAATGGCTTGCTAATCCGGTGCTGATTCTTAAGAAAAATGGCACTTGGCGCATGTGTGTGGATTACACAGACCTTAACGAATTTCGGGGATGTCCAGCAGACCCCTTTGCCCTCCCCCGCATTGACCAGATTATCATGCCACCGCGGGATGTGAGCGTTTGAGTTTTCTAGATGCATATTCTAGTTATCATCAGATCAAGATGGCAGTTAAGGACCAAGAGAAGACATCGTTCATAACTCCCTTTGGAACCTTCTGCTATGTATCTATGCCTTTTGGGCTCAAGAGCGCCCATGCAACTTATCAACGGTGTGTACAGAATTGTCTTCATAAACAGATCGGCCGTAATGTGCATGCCTATGTGGATGATATTGTGGTTAAGTCAAGGGAGAAGGAGACGCTGATTGACGATTTGAAAGAAACCTTTGATAACCTACGAATTTACAAGATGATGCTCAACCCGGCCAAATGCATTTTTGGTGTACCGGCAGGCAAACTATTGGGCTTGTGTCCAACAGGGGGATTGAAACTAATCCGGAGAAGATCACAGCTATCACCACCCTGGCTAAACCGAAGTGTATCAACGACGTTCAGCGCTTGGCAGGACGGATTGTCGCGTTAAGCCGGTTTATCAGCCGCCTCAGTGAGAAGGCGATCCCCTTGTACCATATGCTGAAGAAGACGGATCAATTCATCTCGAGTAAGGCTGCTGATGAAGCGTTTGAGGACTTAAAGCGGCAATTAGCCAATCCACCCGTTCTTGCAGCTCCGATTGACAAGGAACCGCTACTACTATATGTACCGGCTAATGATCGTGCAGTCAGCGTGGCTATTGTGGTGGAGCGCAAAGAGGCGGGCAAGGAGTATCCAGTTCAGCGTCCGGTTTACTATATCAGCAAGGTACTTATTGAGTCCAAGCAAAGGTACCCGCATTGGCAGAAACTGGTGTATGGGGTTTTCATGGCAAGCCGGAAGCTTAAACAATACTTCCAAGGACATCCTATCACAGTGGTCAGCTCTGCTCCTTTGGGAGATATAATTCAGAACAGGGAGGCGACTGGCCGGATTGCGAAGTGGCCTATAGAGCTTGGGCCGCACGGTTTGAAATACGTACCTCGGACGGCGGTCAAGTCTCAAGCACTTGTTGATTTCATCAATGATTGGACGGAGCTACAAGCACCTGAAGAGAAACCGGATCATACTTATTGGACTATCCATTTTGATGGGTCCAGGCAATTGGAGGGCTCGGGGGCTGGAGTCGTATTAACTTCCCCACAAGCTGATAAGTTCTGTTACGTTCTCCGATTAATGTCCCCTTGTACTAACAATGCAGCTGAATATGAAGCTTTGCTTCATGGTCTCCGGATGGAAAAGGAGATGAATCTCAGCCGCGTTAAATGCTTTGGTGACTCAGACCTGGTGGCTCAACAAGTTTCTGGCACTTGGGATTCCAAGGATCCGCTCATGGCAGCTTATCATCGTGAGGTGGATATTGTTGCGGGCCACTTTAAGGGTTACCAGGTGGATCATGTGGACAGACGGAAGAACGAAGCGGCGGACGCCTTAAGCCGGCTGGGCTCTCAGCGTAAACCGGTCCCGCCTAACGTCTTTTTAGATGTTCTGCATAACCCGTCCGTCAAGCTCCCTGGTGAAGAGGATTTGGCTATTCCTGATCCGGAGGCTCAGTTGGTGGCAGCCCTACATGTCATACCGGATTAGACAGTTCCTTATCTTGCGTACATGAACCGGGGCGAGTTACCAGAAGACGAGAGTCTGGCCAGGCAGATAGTCCGACGATCCAAGTCCATGACCATTATCAATGGTGAGTTGCATCATTGCAGCGTATCAGGAGCGTTTCAGCGCTGTGTGTCCCCTGAGGAAGGCTGTGAAATTTTGCGTGAAATCCATGAAGGGGATTGTGGTCACTATGCCGGTTCAAAGTCTCTGGTAGCTAAGGCGTTTCATCACAGGTTCTACTGGTTGACTGCTCATGCTGATGCGGAGGACCTGGTGAGACGATATGATGGCTGTCAGAAATTTTCAAAGCGTGCTCATGTGTTAGGCTCAAGAATTGAGGATGATTCCAATTACTTGGCCGTTCGCGACTTGGGGGCTGGATATGGTTGGACCTTTCAAAAGGTCCAAGGACAAGAATACCCACCTTTTGGTGGCAGTGGACAAGTTTACAAAGTGGGTTGAAGTGGAGCCCATGAGTAAGTGTGATGCAGCCACGGCGGTTCAATTCATTAAAAAGGTGATTTTCCGGTTTGGCTTTCCGCACAGTATCATTACTGATAATGGTACCAACTTGTCCAAGGGCGCTATGAAGGAGTTTTGTGAGCGTGAGCACATCCGACAGACGTATCATCAGTAGCTCATCCACAGTCCAATGGCCAAGCAGAGAGGGCTAACTAAGAGATCTTACGAGGCATCAAGCCCCGGCTTATGGTTCCTTTGCAACGAACGCCGGGATGTTGTGTTGAGGAGTTACCATCTGTGTTATGGAGCATCAACACCACGCCCAACAGGTCGACAGGATAAACACCGTTCTTTATGGTCTACGGAGCGGAGGCGGTCCTCCCCAGTGATATCCATCACGATTCACCTCGCGTAGCGGCATATGTTGAAGCAGACAACGACGAAGCACGGCAAGCCGCTTTGGACCTGTTGGACGAGGAGCGTGATACCGCCGCCGCCCGTTCGTCGATTTACCAGCAGAATCTTCGTCGATATCACAGTCGCCGAGTTAAAACTAGAGCCTTTCCAGAAGGGGATCTGGTGCTTCGACTCATCCAAGACCAGACTGATATGCACAAGTCATCCCCACCTTGGGAGGACCTTTCGTGGTCAGCAATAATCTGCACAACGGGTCGTACTATCTGATCGATGTTCGAGAGCATAAAGACTCACGTACGTCAGAGGAGGAGACCAACAGGCCCTGGAACATAGCTCATCTTCGGCCTTACTATACTTGAACCATAGGCTCTGCTTATGTACATATTAAGAGAATGTATATATTATGATCATCAATACAATAACCGGAGCCCTAGCTAAAGCGGGGTCTCTGTTTCTTTTTATATCATGTGTGGTTACACGGAGTTTTTTTGTCTTAAAGCGACCTCCGGTTTACCCCTTAAGTTAGCTTTTTCAAGCAAGCTTTGTATCATGTCTCTAGGGGTCTTGGTCGTATCCGAACCAATGCAACACCTTTAGACCGGCGAAAGCCACAAGATCACTTGGGGACTTGGTGATGTCTGAACCAGTCACGCCTCTTGATAGGCCTAGGGCCACGTAATCACTTGGGGCTTGGTGAACCCGAACCATCGCTACACCTCTTGATCGGCGTCATGCCACTGCATCATTTGGAGACCTTGGCTGACTTGAACCATAGCTACGCCTGTCGGGGGCTTGGTCGTGTCCGACCACGGTTATGCCACTTGATCGGCTTAAATAGCCTCTTTTTTGCAAATAATTCTGTTTGTCTTTGCTTGAGCTATATTTCTCTTATTTGCATACGTTTTGTTGTGTTCTTATACCAACGACTGATAAACCGGTTCAACTGTCAATTGACAGAACACAGACTATTCTTAATCCGGAGACATCTTGCCCGGTTTGATTTTCTGTTAACATCCTATTTTGGGGTAATGCTAGTCTTTTCTATGAAACGGAACGGTTACTTGGTAAACCCGACCTTATATTCACAGGAGCTGTTCTCCTGTGACAGTGGTTTTCTTAAAATACTCCGGTTTACGATTGGCACAGCCAACTTCATGGCCTATAATGGCAGGTATCACATATTGTTATGTTTGTTCATATGTTTGAATCTAAGAAGTTTTCTTTGATTTCATATACAATCGATATTATGACCTGTTTGGTGGTACAACCACAGCGGCGTTTTAAGACTTTTTTTTTGCATATAACGGTTTAACATTGATGATTCAAAGGAAGCATAAGTTGCAATACGTATGCATGAAGTCATATAAGCATCAAGTGTGGCAGCTAGTCTATTACACGGCAACATGGTGCCCAGATAAGATAATTGTTTTCCATCATCATAATGAAACAGCAAATATAAACCGGTTTCCGGTTTATGCTTGAGCGCCAGCTTGCTCTGATGGTTGCGGATCATTCTGCGTCGCTTCAGCTTCTGCTCCTCTACCCAGCGGCTGGAAATCAACAGTTGTCCAGTCGATTCCCATTAATGCTTGAAATACAGCTTTGTCGTCAATCAGCAACGACGGTTCAATGTTAGGAGCGTAAGTATGCTTACGGATTGGAGGGATAAGATTTTCCGCTTCAGGAACTGGTGCAGCCACACGTTTATTTTGATCATCATATTGAGCTTGATAGTGGGACAAATTTGCCTCTTCAGCTAATTGACACGCCAGAGGCGCACTTCCGGTTTATAGCTCGGAGATCCTCTTCATCGAATTCTGTCCCGTCCGCCTTCACACTTGGGAAGCCTTGGGCGCTTCAACAGGATCAAAATCTGGAACCCATGCTTTTGCCCGGATTAAGGCGTTTATAGCGCCGGTTCTGGCAGCAGATTTCTTCAATTCTTCAATCCGGGCAGGAAGCATTGACAACCTCTTGATGGTGTCCTGAATCAAGGTCGGGGCCGGGTTGTTGTGAGAAGCGATCTTGATGATCTGCTATGCTACCAGATACAAATTGTTCTATCAAAGTATAGGCGGCTTTCAGTTTCTTCCGCACATCTGATCCCAAGTGGCCAATACGTGTCCCTGAATCATTCAAAGGGTTGGTAAACCAGCTACAATATGAGGAGACATCGCTACTGCAGAACATAAAAATGCTTACCAAAGATGGCAGCGGTCATAGCATGCACTTGACGCTTCTGTTGGTCAGCTCATCTACCACTGGTTTGAGTGCAGCTTCATCCTTTTTCTGCCCTTGGAAGTAAAGCGGCCTTTTCATTGGCCCAATCCGCCCGTTCCTTGTTGAAATCCTCTTTAAGCTTTTACATGACGCTTAAAGCGTTGGTTAATTCGTCTTTGGCTTTGGAGGTTTCAGTCTGTTGAGATTTCAGATTTTCTTGAAGATCAGCAACTTGGCATTCTTTCTTACTCAGGTCACCCTGCACACAAGTCATTGATTAAGGATTATGATGTAGAATTGAAGTACCAACTACATAACAGGTTAGGCCCTTGGTACCTGGGGGCTAATGCATATTTGCTTTTTATCCTACAAATTTCATGTAAGTCCCAAGATCAATACAAGTATTCAACATGGCACTTGGGGGCTAATGTGTATTTGCTCTATCTTCTGGTGACACTGGCATTATTACTGTGCAAAGTCCCGGTTTAGCTTACTTAAGTTAAACCGACCCTTGGGGGCTACAACCTCAAAATAAAGCTTTACTCAACAAAAGTTCAACTTGGAAAGTCCCGGTTTAAGTTACTATCTTCAAACCGTCACTTGGGGGCTAGTGGAGTTGACAGATTGAAATGTGCAAGGAGAGTCGCATGAAATTTACCTCATATTTATCCTTCATCATTTTTACCAAGCCAGCTTCACAATCACGGCTGGTATATAGCCGATTCAGATAGTCGGAATAAAGCTCCTGAGGGTCCAGAGTAGCAAAAGTGGCTAAATCTGTGTTCCATTTGCTTTTACCAAAGGCTGCAAATTCATCTTTGGCGGTGTGCTTGGACAAGACGACAGGATTACCCGGATCAGAATGACCAAAGCCAGTAATAATGACATCATCATCCTTGGCTTCGCCGGTTCGCATTGGGGTCGCCGGATTGTCGGTGCGGTTGGAAGGGCTCATTGTCTTGTCGACTTGGACAGGCTCGTGGGTTGATTAACGAGGGCTGAGGTATCAACATGCACCTCTTCAGCAACAACATCATGGTCTTGCGGTGGTGGGTCGTTCATCACATCATCATGGATAGGTTCTTCCGGCTCTATCATTCTGGCCGGTTCAGGAGTGTCATCTTCTTCCGCCGCTTTGTCCAGACGAGCTTTTTTGCTGGCTCTAGGCCTGGTCCTGAAAGTGAAACAATGGATGAATCCAGTAAATATGGAAAGTACTATATCAAGCAGAATTATCAGTAAAGCGGCTCACCCAAGCACAATCTTGAGTGGTGGGGGCTAGGTGGCCGAAGACTCGTCGAAAGAAGAATGAGAAGTGCCCTGATAATCGGAGTCAGAGGGATTAAGAGGTTGCCGAAAACAACCCGCTTTAGGATAAGCATTGACGAAAAAGTTAGAGACCTTTGAATGGCGTTTCCGAACCGGACTGTTCGGTAAACCGGCGGAGGTAACTACCTGACTGCTATGCCGGGTTGTGCGGCGAGCTTCGTGTTGTTGTGTCTTCATAAGAAAGTTTCGGTTCAAGTAAGCAAGGGGATGAGAGAATTTAACTTTCACGTTTGCCCGACGGATTTTTAGTGAAGGTAAAGGATTTGAATCAGAAGAAAGAGTGATTACCTCTACAGCGTCAGCATGACTGACCTCAGCTTCATCCTGACAATAATTATTATCAATAAGGCGTGTGAAAAGTAAACCAAGTGGGTCAAGTTCTACCTCAAGGTCCGGATTACCCACATCGTCATCAGCTGGAGGATCGGAGGAGGCAGTGGTTCTCTTTCGGTGGGCCGGTTTCTTCACAACTCGGGTCTTGGGCCGGATTACCTTCTCCGGTTTCTCCTGAGGAGTCTTTTTGCTCCAAAATGGATCATCACCCTGTTTAAAAGGCATTAAAGTTAACAGAGGGTATTTAAAAAACATGTCAAGATTTCATAAAGATATATAATACGAGGCTTACAGCTGGCGGTTTGTTCTTTGCAGAGAAAGGAAGTAGGCCGGTTTGAGCGCAGGCAGTCTCAGGTTCATTCGACATCTTCTTAACAGCCTCGGTGACTTCATCGTCTGACAGCTGGACTTCAATGTGCCGTAGAGGATCTTTTAAGTCTTCTGTGTATTCACACATCAAACCGGAGCGCCGGCTTAAGGGTAGTACACTCCAGGATATCCAGCAGCGGGCAAGGTCAACTCCGGTCAGCCCATTAGCCATGAAGGCCCGGAGCTTGGATAATTGAGGAGCATATTTGCTTCTCTCCCGCATGATCGATCTGTGAGGGAGGGGATGTGTATTGCTTAACCGTTCCGGACGGTAACCCGGCAAGGGATTTTCTCCATCAGGCG
Source organism: Aegilops bicornis (assembly GCA_021605145.1). NCBI lineage: Eukaryota > Viridiplantae > Streptophyta > Magnoliopsida > Poales > Poaceae > Aegilops > Aegilops bicornis. Next base: position 569,674,475 of record CM038669.1, on the reverse strand, counting down.
AAGTATCTTTGCAGTAGAACCATGTTGCATTCCACTCTTTGGGATGGCTGTGCAGTTTGGCGTGAGGATAAGTAACTTCTTTTCTCTTTTGAATCGCCATGTCGCCTAGTTCTGTGTTGGGGCCGTCTGAAAATTCGGTGCGGCGGTTTAGATGGAAACAGTCTCTGAATAGTTCAACTGAGGGCTCCTCTTGAAAGAACACCTCACAAAGCACTTGGAAGTGACAGATATTGGTTACGGAGTTAGGGCCAATATCTTGTGGATGCAATTTGAAGTCAGCCAAGACATCCCGGTAAAACTTTGAACCGGGTGGACTGAAGCCCCGGGCCAGATGGTCGGCAAAAACAACAACTTCTCCATTCTTGGGATCCGGAACACTTTCCGGGCCAGGGACCCTCCAGTGAATGACATCCTTTTTGCCCAAAGTGCCAATTTGGACTAAGTTCTCCAGCTGCGTTTTGGTCACTCGAGAAGCGACCCAGTTGCACTCATATACTGTCTTGGCCATGGTATAGTCTGCAGAATATTTATACCGTCTAAAAGATATGTTGGAAAGATATATACCAATGCATTCAGTATTAAACCGAAGGAAGTTATTTATAAACCGGAGTTCTGCAAAGCGGCACTATTTAGCTAAAATCACTGGCGGTTCAGTAAGGGGACTAATGGTATATGCCAAGTTATTAGTTTTTTGTTACAAAATTAAACCGCCCGGTTTGAAGATGAGGCAGAATTAGAACTGCGGTGAAAACAGGTTTCACATTATTGCTTAACAGTTATGGGATCTGGAACATGCTCAGAAAAAGAAGTGAATATTCTAGATTCAAAAAAGGAGCAGATGCTGAATCCATGAGGAAAGATACAGATCGATCTATGGCCCCGAGTGGCGTAAGGACAAACAGATGGTAGAAGCTGTCGTTACATGGGTCCAAGATTTACAGGTTTATCTGAAGACTGCTATACGAACGAGAAGCATCTCGATTTAACGGAAGAACACAAGAACCCTAGAACAGATCTACGGGGGGAAGGAAAGAAGGCTTACAAGAGCTGTGGAAGAAAAGGAAGGTCGCCGCAGTATTCTGGTATGCTCAGGTTGATGCAGCGGCCAAGGACGGTGCTGAGGTCGATGGCGGCGGCAGAGCTCTGAAGCAGGGCGGCGCAAGGAAGACGAAGAAGAAAGGAACAAAGGGGAAAAGAAAAGAAATGACCCCTCGGGCCTATTTATAAGGCAAGGGACATGTGTCAGGCGCAAAAATTGAGGAGTCGTGGGCTTGGAAGCGGAGCTGCCGCCTCGATTCTTGCAGATCTATTAACAAAAGATACTGTAGATAACTTTATGACAGGTGACGTCAAGCCGGTTCACGACGATCAGAGAAGATGACATCACGGCGGTTTACCTGATAGCACAAAGATACAGAAGACAAAGTTTCTTTACCAAGGATTGACATGAACCTGTTCAAATCAATCTGGGGCCTAATGTTGAGGATATTACCACTAGGGGTAAACCGGCCATAGCAGGCCAGGTTAACTTCATCAGTAGTTGAACATGTTAAAGCCCAAGTAGATAGCGGAGGGCCTATGGCCCATAGCCGGTTCACGCCAGTAGCTATAAACCGGCGTCAATATGTATCTTGTGTTGTAAGTTAGGAATAGCAGAGACCGAGCCGGATACGTCTATGAACCGGCATCGGGACTCTGTAAACCTACGGGCGTCACCCATGTATATAAGGGGACGGCCCGGCGGCGGTTTGAGATAGACAACAACAACTCGAGGCCTAGGCAAAGCTTGTTTGCTCCCTAGTCATCGAAACCCCATAAATTCCATCACAACTAGACATAGGCTTTTACCTTCATCGAAGGGGCCGAACTAGTATAAACTCCCGTGTCCTTGTGTCCGCTTTAACCCCTTCAAGTTAACCCGTAGCGATGGCTCCACGACTAAGTCCTTTCACGAGGACATCTGCCGTGACAAAACCATGACAAAAATAAAATGACATCAGTGCCTTGGCATTTTGGTGACACTTTACAAAAAAATTAACTTATCTCATGAAAGTGATGTATGTAATCTATAAGCATTAACAGTGCAAAAATCTGAAGGTAGTAACAAGTTTCATCGTTGGTATCTTGGTGCAACAGCATTAGAATGCCTTAGCTGAAAAATCTTTAATACATCCACAATCAATAGCTAACCCTGAAATGATCCAGTGACATTAAATGGCACTGCTTAAATTTATCTCTGGCATTGGACTGAGAGCCGCATTAGTTAATGTGGCATCACTTTAGCAATAGCATTGCTTGACTTGACTGCTGGCGCTATACTAACAGCAAAAAAAGTGGCAATAAGAGCATGGGAGGCCCATTCGGACAGTGGGCGCACCAGTACGATGTACATCCACGGACACAGAGTGGTGAGGGAGGTATGGTTGCCCAGAGCAACAAATATCCAGGCAGAATATGTGGATTACGTCCCAATTTTTCTCTTTAGCCACCTTTTTCCTATGTGAGGACAACAAACCGATCGACCTGGTCATTCTCTATTGCGTTGTCATGCCTTTCTACCCTTCTTCAACCAAGAGACACGAGACTCGTTCCTTAGCTACTGATTTTCCCCTTTCAACCTAGATGCGAGTTCGATGCCTACTCTCTTAGGCGCAGTCTCCCTTCCTTTCCTTATTCAACCCGGACATGCATTAGTCCGCATGAAGTAGGGTTTCCTTTAATAGTGCAAATTATGGATTTAAATCTGCGTGGCCAGTGAGCAGAGGATAGAAAATTGGGAAGATGGTGGAGTGGAAAAAGATCCACATGCAACGGCGTGCGGATGGGGAAATAGAACAAGGGTATGGTTGAAAAGAGGTAGCATACACGAGGGTCGGCGGAAGTGGCTTCGCTGGTCGTGGTCGTCCGCCGCACACACTCTGGCAGCGATCAGCCAAGGCGCTTAGGTCTGAGAGGACGGCCTTGTCGTCAGTGCGTGACCTCGCTCGCCGACGAGGAGTGCATCAATGTTGCACGTCCTTTTCTTCCCCGGCGGATCTGTGACCACCGGTGAGCAGGGAGAGAGGGGCCGTCTTTTTTAGATCTGAAGAGAGGGTGGTAGTGTGAGAAGCAAGTGGGCAGCCCTTGGCAAGAAAGCGCTAAAGCTCCAGCCTATATATCTTCTTTATACTACTAGTACTGGAGGTGGAGTAGTGGTAGAGTAGTTTATATTTTCTCTGCGTCTGCATCAGCTTAGTCGTGCTTCAAAACTGAACGGTGCGCCATTAAAAAATAAAGGCCGATAACTAGTACGGCACCTCGGCCAACGCGCCGAATCGCATTTTGCACGAGAAATTACACACCATGTCTCGTTGACATGTGGTCCCGATCCACATATCAGTGAGACGGCGGCGAGTAGTAGGAGTATTTCCGAACCGACATGTAGGCCGGGGCGCCCCTACGTGAACCGTGGCAAACTGGCAACCGTCCACCGACTCTTCGCCTTTCCCTCTCGATTTCGAACTGCTGTCGCACGCTCTTCCTCTCCCTCCTACATTTTCCTTCAGCCCTTCACCCTTTCTTCTGCCATTGTTCGATCATCTTCTCCATGGAGGGAACATGACGAAAACGACCCCGTTATTCTTGCCCCGATCTGAAAGATGACGTGGTGGAGGCACTCATTGATCGGTGCGACGTCATCACCTCGGCTAGCATGGCAGGTTCGTTCAAGCCCATTCTCGACTCAACTAATAACATCATTACAAGGAACCCAAGATTCAAGGAGCGGTTTGATCTCCCCTATCTTCTTCGCCGTGGCCCTAATGACTGACGCCGTCACGACGGAGGCCTCGCCCTGTGCAAGTTGATGCCGCTTGATAATGATACGTATGATGTTAAGATGCCATCGCTTGAGGGCAAGGCTTGGGCAGGCGCAAATGGATATTGGGTTGTTTACATTGGGTCCAACTGCGAGTGGGAACTTGTGAATGTGTACACTCGTGACCGGGTTCCACTTCCAAAAATCTCAGCAGACTGCCCAGAGGTTAAGCACACCGGTATTGTACGCACGTTCAAATACAATCATGGTGACTGTCTTCTATGGAAGATAGCAATGTAACATCCCAAATTTCCCATTTGGAATGTTTTACAATTATAGCTAAGCATCTATGCATTATTGTTAAATTGAGTGACATTTGAAGTATTTCAGAGGCTTTTGAGTTTGTGGAATTTGAATTCAAATTGGCAGTTGAAGTTATTTCAAAACAATGCCTGACAAATACTTGAGAAAAAGTATGAGAGGAGTAAACATGACACTCCAAAAATGTCAGATGAAAAATGTTGCCAAAAAGTTTGAATTCAAATTTGATTTTATTTGGGATTTGTAGAAAATGTTTTTTTAAAGTTGGAGTTTTGCCCCTGGAAAAATGTCCAAGTTGTAGGGTAAATTCCCCTGATCATTTTGATATATATATGTCCTATATAAAAATATATATATTATATATATTTCCCCCTCTCCTAATTCAAAAAAAAGAGAAAAAGAAACCCCAGGCGCCACCAGAATAGCCCAGCCAGCCTTGAGGCAGCCCACTAGGCGCAGCCCAGGCGCAGCCCACCAGCGCCGAGCCCACCAGCCCCGAGCCGACGCGCCCGAACCCCCTCCCCCTCGGTCGCCCGCTCGAAACACCTCTCCCCCTCTCTCACTGACGCCCCGGGCCCGCCCTCGTCCCTTTCCCCTCGCCCATGCCACTCCATGCCCGACCCACCGCCGCCGCCGCCGAATCCCGGGGATCTCGGGATCACCTCCCCCGACTCGCCCCCTCCTCCCAGGTGGCCCCCGCCCTATAAAGACCCCCCCCCTCGCCCCGTTCCGCCCCCTCACCGCGCCGTCGCCGCCCGAGCCGCCGTCACCGCCGACCACCGCAGTAAGCCACCGGAGCCCCCTCCGTCATCCGATCTGAAACCGACGCTCTAGATTAGATGACCCGAAGGGGTACGGTTTTAAAAAAAAAGGCCGGTTTAGTTACGGGTTTTACTGGTTAAGTTAGCGGTTTAGTTAGACCGGCCCGATCGGTTTATTTCCTGTTAGCCGCGGGCACGTTTTAGTTATATAACGCCTGAGCGTTAGATAGGCCCACTAGCGCCAGTTTTTCTTTTTAGTTTTATTTTCGTTTCTCTTTTTAACAGAATAGTTCCAGTTTTGTAAAATCCATATCTTTTAGGTTACTTAATATTTTTAGTTGATTCTTTTTTTGTTAGTTTGCAAATTTGTTGTAGTTTCTGTAGAAAATATGTTTGGCCATGTTTAAATTATTAGAAATTATTTTATTTTAGTTTTAGACAGATTAGTATTTCTGCTATAAAATGAGTTAGGATTATTTTATGTTAGTGATTCTTTTTGTCACTGCTTCGTTTTGACTTTGCCTAGCAGTAGGATTTTATTTGGGTATTTTAGATTTAATAAAAAAATATTTTTAGTCAAAATCATGTGTTTCTTGTTTATTTAACTAGCTACTGTTTTCCTATTGTTCTATTTAGTAAATAATTTTATTTTACCTATGTTATAGTTTATTTTAGATTAGTTTCTGTAGTTTTAGAACTTGAACTTTTATTTATAGTAGAATAAAATTTGTATTTTATTTTTCCTTGCTAGGATTGTTATTGGCATAATAGGAGTTCCATAATAGCTTTTGATGTGATTCTTTTTGCTGCTAGTTTGTATGATGTTTTCCATTCTGTTAGTTAGCAAAACCCATGCTTAGGTTCTGTTAAGAAAAGTTTTAGTTGTGTAAAACTATTTCTTAGTTGTTGCTTGATGTGGTGAAAACCTTGATTTGCTTTCTCCGAGTTTTCTTTGGATTTTGGTTTGAGTGCTTGGGTGTTTTATTTCCAACTTGCTGTATGTTATATTGTGCCATACTTATTTGTGCTATTGTTTGATTTGATAGAATTTTCGGAGTGCGAAGCCTGCTATTACGAGTCCCTAGCTTTCCAGGACCGTCAGCCAGGCAAGTCATTTGATCATGTTTTCTTTTAAAATACCTATGATTTTATTGCATTAGAATTATACCTCCCCACCATGCATGCAGTAGGAGAATTTTTAAGTTATGTTCTTGAGTAGTATCATGAGGTAGGATGAAACCAATTCCCCTTGTTACCATGGCCGGGACGAAGTAGTTTATTTTGCTATGCTCAGAGGCGGGGTTGGTTGAGTGATTCGTAAGGGAGATGTGAGAGTCAAGATGATGACAACCCCATGACTTCAAGCTCAAGATGGACTTCAAAATTCACTCTGGGTGGAGGACGGTTGAAGGGCACCCTGGAGAAACCAGCGGATGGCCGGGATGCATGGAGAAGCGCCATGACATCTTGCGGAAAGCTTCACCCAGCCACGAAGAGACGGATGGATACCCCATTGACCAGAAGCTTACCTGTGCAGCCGCAAGCCATTATGGGCTCTGGCTTGGTCGACCCTAGGCGTGACTCTGGCCGGACGGTGCTACGAGATGTAGAAGAACGGTAGGATTGGATGGGCACCGGCAGTGGCCTAGAGGAACTCTTGGAAGACCCTGTTTACGTTCGTCCGTCTTCAAACACCAGGAAGTGCGAAGACTTAAAGGAGGGAACGATTCTTGCGGGTAAAGTGCACAAACCTCTGCAGAGTGAAGATCTAATCGGTTAGTCGTGTCCCCGGTTACGGAAAATTTGAGCCTCTGGAACTTGGAGTATTTCGGATATCTCAACACCGAACTTAATAAATTAATTAAGGGGGTTATTTAATAATTGGGAATGAGACATTGGTTGGCGGAACCATCTCAATAACTACCAACATTTTGTAGTATTTGCAAACAAGTCCTTGTTGTAGGGAAAAAGCGGCTTTTTAGCAAAACAATGAAACTTAGAGCCCCACAGCCAAATTGCATATAGTGTTAGTAATTTTTTATTGTTGTTCTCTCTTTGACTTGCCGGCATATTCAAAATGCTGACCTACACGGCTGCAACGTCTTATGTTGCAGAGGAGTTTTCCGATCAGGAGTGAGGCTACGATCCATGCTTGGCGATTGCCCTATGGAGTCGGATGGACTCGCTACTCGTCTACGCTTCCGGAGCTTTGTTTAGTTTATTTCTCATGAGTTGGCCTTCGGCCGAATTTATTCTATTGTAATAAAGACTCGATATGAGAATCGTGTAATAAATTCAGGTGTGATTGAACTTTGAATATTTCATCAATGTGATGTGTGTGCCAGCATGATCTTGGGATGGTACAGCTACACAGAGACTTGACCGATTTTGGGTCGGGTCGCTACAGAGATGGTATCAGAGCACACGCTGACCGAAGGACGTAACCCCTAGGATCGGAAAGCCATAGGAAGAGACTATTTATTTTATGTCCTTATCATTCTGTAATTCTCCCCTGTTCATTTCTAACTTCTCTCCGATTTTCAACATTCTAGATGGTCACGAGTTCACCCAGTTACGCTATCCGAGTTTTGCGGCCAGATGAGACGATGCCTCTATTCAAGAAGCTGGTTCAGATCGTGAAGAAGCTGAAGATTGCTCTGCCCTCAATCACCGGAAGCCTACCAATGCACTTCCGACGGATACCGCTTCTGAGTTTAAGGTGCACATTCCAGGAGGACCTTCGGAGGACATTCAGAGCCCATTGACTTTGAGTTTACCGATTTCAATTGGATCCTCGGAAGAGACATGGCGATTTATCGTGCACTTGGACATCTCCGAGAAGAGTACAGGGCCGAGCTCGACCCATCAGACCTCGCCATGATTTCTCGCAGAGCTAGGAATGGAGATATCATCCATACCGTAGAGGATGACTCCATTCTCTCATATGTCCAAGACTTGGAAAGTCTCCTCAGGAAACGGGAAATCCAGACTCGCCGTAACTCGAAGGTACATAGGAGGCTGTTGTTCCGTGAACTGGAACTGGAGGAGAAAGCACACGCGGACTTCCTTGACCATGAAGAAGAAATCAAGGATTTCATGGAGAGAGTCGACAAGCTGAAGATGGATGTTGCCGCATTAGAGGAGAAGATGGACATAGGAGAAGACCTTTTTCTGAGTGGAGATGACGGACCCCTCGTGAGCAATGACCAGGATTATGAAGAGAGCTCCACCGAAGAAAGCCGCAAGAGGAGGCGCCGCACCAGAGGAAGCCACATCAGAGGACGCCGCACCAGAGGACGCAAGGATTATTGATGAAGACATTTAGTCGACCGCCATGTTATTTTATTTTTCCGTCGATCAGTTAGGCCGTTATTTTCGATTAGTCGTGAGAATTTTGTAATCTGAGATTGAACCATGTTTGAGATGATTGAATAAATGATTGGTGTGATTATGATTGTGCATTCATATGGGTAGTGATATTTTCTCATTAGACCCTTGTTCTATTCTAATTTTCTCATCCACTCCAAAACACCAGATGCCTCCGAGACGTGACCCCGGTTTCAACTTTCCGCCGGAGCTCACCCAGCTGATCCAGCAGCAGAATGCCCTCATGCAGATGCTCATCCAGAACCAGAACAACAACAACAACAACAACAACAACAATCCACCGCCACCACCCCCTGTTGACAACTTGACCCGCTTCCTAAGGCTGAATCCGCCAGTGTTCTCTAGCAGCACTGAGCCGATTGTGGCCGATGATTGGCTCCGCAAGGTCGGAAGGAGTTAGCCACTGCTGGATGCACAGATGCAGAGAAGGTGCGCTTTGCCGCACATCGCCTTGATGGACCTGCAGCCTCTTGGTGGGAGAACTACACCGCCACTTATCCCATGGCCACCATCACGTGGGATCAGTTCCAAGAAGCTTTCCGCACCGCTCATGTCTCACCTGGAGCCATGAGTCCGAAGAAGCGTGAGTTCCGCAACTTACGCCAGGGAATCGTCTTGTGGGCAAGATGCGTGGATGAGTTCAGCAAGTTAGCTCGCTATGCCGGATGATGTGGCCACAGATGCCACAAAGCAGGAAAAAGTTTCTCGAGGGACTCAATGACGAGCTGGGAATGCAGCTAATGGTGGCTACCTTCAACAACTACCAGAGCTGGTAGACAAGGCCACCATACTCGAAGGCAAGCAGCAGCAGATTGATAGCATAGCGGAAGTATGGCCGGGGAAGTACAACTCGAGCTCAGTGAAGCCCGTTATGCCCCATACTCGGGAGGACATACCCATGACACCTATGGAGGACATAACCATGGAGGGAATGGGAACAACCGCAACCACGACAACAAGTCAGGCAATGGATACGGCAATGGTAACCAAAGCATCGCCCCTTTACTCGAAGGATCTCGAGTCACATCACTGCTTCAAGTGCCGTAAAACAGGGCACTATGCCACCGAATGCCCAGAGGCCAAGCAGAGGAATGGAAGCGGCAATGGAAGCTCAGCAAAGAAGCCCAACCCTTTTCCTCGTGCTCGGGTGAACCACATTGACACGGAGGACGTCTATGATCAGCCGGAACAATCGTGGTTGGTAAGTTTTATTAAATTCACATCCAGTATTGGTACTCTTTGATTCTGGTGCAACGCATTCATTTATATCAAGGGTAGTTGTGGAAAAGTACGGGTTGCCCACTAAAACCCTTAGAAGCCCTCTTCACGTCAGTTCCGCAGGAGGAGAAATGATGGCAGGCTTAGGCTGTCATGCAACCCTTAACATCGGAAACCATAAATTTCCCGCAGACCTCATAGTATTGGAAACCCAGACCTTGGATGTAATCCTAGGCATGGATTGGTTGACGAAGTTTGAAGGAAACATAGACTGTGCCCGCAAGACGATTCTGCTCACCACTCCGGAGCAGAAGAGGATCAAGTATGTATCCAGACGTATCCCGATGAAGAATCAGGTGAATTCCCTCACGGGAGTTGTTCAGGAGGAAGTGCCAGTAGTACAAGATTTTCCCGATGTGTTCCCGGAGGAATTACCAGGAATGCCACCGGACAGAGACATTGAATTTCTGATTGAGTTATTGCCCGGCACAGCCCCAATATCCAAGAGACCCTATCGGATGCCCCAGAACGAATTGGAAGAGATCAAAAAGCAAATTAATGAGCTATTGGAGAAGGGATATATTCGGCCAAGCTCGTCACCTTGGGGAGCCCCAGATCTTTTGGTATAGAAAAAGGACGGAAGCCTGAGAATGGTTGTGGATTATCGTTCGTTGAACGACGTGACCATCAAGAAAAAGTACCCTCTGCCGATGATTAATGATCTATTTGATCAGCTAGTTGGAGCCAAGGTATTCTCCAAGATCGATCTTCGATCAGGGTATCATCAGTTGAAGATCCGTGAAAAGGATATACCCAAAACAGCATTTACCACCGTGTATGGTTTATATGAGTATACCGTCATGTCATTCGGATTGACTAATGCCCCTGCATACTTCATGAATTTGATGAACAAGGTATTTATGGAATATCTGGACAAGTTTGTCGTGGTGTTCATCGATGATATACTGATTTTCTCCAAGAGCGGGGAAGAGCATAAGGAACATTTGCGTCTAGTTCTGGAGAAACTCCGAGAACATCAGCTGTATGCCAAGTTCAGCAAATGTGAATTTTGGCTGAAGGAAGTTGGATTCCTCGGACATGTTATTTCAGGAGAAGGAATAGCAGTTGTCCCCACCAAGGTTGTATCAGTCACCGATTGGCAGTCACCCACCTCAGTCAAGGAGATCCACAATTTTCTCGGACTCGCAGGATATTATCGGAGGTTTATTGAGAATTTCTCGAAGATTGCCAAGCCCATGACTGAGCTGTTGAAGAAGGACGCAAAGTACATTTGGACCGAGGATTGTGAGGCCAGTTCGAGAATTGAAGAAACGCTTTGGTTACAGCCCGATCTGATTTTGCCGGACATACACAAGGATTACTAGGTATATTGTGACGCTTCTCGCCAGGGACTCGGAGGAGTACTCATGCAGGAAGGAAAAGTTGTAGCTTATACCTCCAGACAGCTACGACCTCACGAGATGAATTACGCCACACATGATTTGGAGTTAGCAGCCGTAGTGCATGCACTCAAGACTGGAGACATTTCCTTATCGGAAATAGTTGTGATGTTTACACAGATCATAAGAGCTTGAAGTACATTTTCACGCAGAAAGAGTTGAACCTCGCATGGAGGAGATGGCTAGAGTTAATCAAGGACTATGACATGAGATTGCATTACCACCCAGGAAAGGCTAATGTTGTAGCAGATGCCTTGAGCCGTAAGAGTTATGTGAATACTCTTATAGCGGGAGGATTACCCCAGGAGTTAGTCGATGACCTCAGAGATCTTCGACTGGAGATAGTTCCGAGAGGATATGTTGCAGCTCTGGAAGTTCAGTCCACTTTGGCCGAGAGAATTCGTGAAGCCCAGAAGTCGGACAAGGAAATTGATGAGATAAAGAAAAGGATGAATGAAGGAAAAGCTAAAGGGTTTCGTAAGGATGAATACGGAGCTATATGGTACGAGGATCGTATTTATGTACCCAATGATCCCGAACTCAGAAGCTAATTCTTGAGGAGGCTCATGATTCACCATACTCGATTCACCCGGTAACACCAAGATGTATCTGGATTTGAAGGAAAGTTTACGGTGGACGGTATGAAGAAGGATATTGCTGATGCATTACCAATATGCGATGTCTCGCGCCGAGTAAAGGCGGAACATCGAAGCCAGAGGGTTACTTCAACCCTTGCCGATTCCTCGAGTGGAAATGGGAAAAACTTGGAATGGATTTTATCACAGGATTACCGGGACCCGTTCAGGTTATGATTCCATCTGGGTAGTGGTTGATCGATTGACCAAGGTAGCCCATTTCATTCCGGTGAAGACTACCTATACCAGCGCTAAGTTAGCCAAGATATACATGACCAGGATCGTATGTCTGCATGGAGTTCCGAGGAGTATCGTGTCAGAGAGAGGAACACAATTTACCTCAAAGTTTTGGAATCAGTTGCATGAAACTTTGGGTACGAGGCTGGAGTTCAGTATAGCTTTTCATCCGCAGACAGATGGACAGACCGAGAGAGTCAACCAGATCCTGGAGGACATGTTGAGAGCTTGTGCGCTAGACTATGGGTCTAGCTGGGATGATAATTTGCCATACGCGGAGTTCTCGTACAATAACAGTTATCAGACCAGTCTGAAGATGGCCCCTTTCGAAGCTCTATACGGAAGGAGGTGCAGAACACCATTGTTGTGGGATGGTGTTGGAGATCGAAAACTTTTCGGTTCTGATCTTATCAGAGATTTCGAAGAGAAAGTTAAGCTGATTCGAGATAGACTCAAGGTAGCTCAGTCGAGGCAAAAGAGTTATGCCGACAGTAAACGCAAGGAAGTAACATACGAAGCGGGAGACCGGGCATATCTTCGTGTGTCCCCACTTCGTGGAATCAAGAGGTTTGGTGTTAAAGGAAAGTTAACACCCCGGTTCATTGGCCCCTACAAAATCCTCGAACGTCGTGGAGAAGTTGCTTACAAGTTGGAATTGCCGGAAGGATTGTCCGGAGTTCACGATGTCTTCCATGTTTCTCAGCTGAAGAAATGGCATGCCGAGATGGCCGATATTCCGTTGAGAGACACAGTGCCCCTAGAGGCCATAGAACTCGACAGTGATCTGACTTATGAGGAGAAACCCGTCCGAATTCTCGAGCCTGCGAACAGAGTCACCCGCAGCAGGATCATCAAGTTTTGCAAGGTGCTGTGGAGTCATCATTCCGAGGAGGAAGCCACCTGGGAGCGAGAAGAAGACCTCCGCCGAGACCACCCGCACCTATTTGCTAGCCAACCCGAATCTCGAGGGCGAGATTCATCTTAAGGTGGGTAGGTTTGTAACATCCCAAATTTCCCATTTGGAATGTTTTACAATTATAGCTAAGCATCTATGCATTATTGTTAAATTGAGTGACATTTGAAGTATTTCAGAGGCTTTTGAGTTTGTGGAATTTGAATTCAAATTGGCAGTTGAAGTTATTTCAAAACAATGCCTGGCAAATACTTGAGAAAAAGCATGAGAGGAGTAAACATGACACTCCAAAAATGTCAGATGAAAAATGTTGCCAAAAAGTTTGAATTCAAATTTGATTTTATTTGGGATTTGTAGAAAATGTTTTTTTAAAGTTGGAGTTTTGCCCCTGGAAAAATGTCCAAGTTGTAGGGTAAATTCCCCTGATCATTTTGATATATATATGTCCTATATAAAAATATATATATTATATATATTTCCCCCTCTCCCTAATTCAAAAAAAAAGAAAAAAAAACCCCAGGCGCCAGCCAGGCCAACCGGCCCAGCCAGCGCCGAGGCAGCCCACCAGGCGCAGCCCACTAGCGCCGAGCCCACCAGCCCCGAGCCGACGCGCCCGAACCACCTCCCCCTCGGTCGCCCGCTCGAAACACCTCTCCCCCTCTCTCCTTGACGCCCCGGGCCCGCCCTCGTCCCTTTCCCCTCGCCCACGCCACTCCACGCCCGACCCACCGCCGCCGCCGCCGAATCCCGGGGATCTCGGGATCACCTCCCCCGACTCGCCCCCTCCTCCAAGTCGGCCCCCGCCCTATAAATACCCCCCCTCGCCCCGTTCCGCCCCCTCACCGCGCCGTCGCCGCCCGAGCCGCCGTCGCCGCCGACCACCGCGGTAAGCCACCGGAGCCCCCTCCGTCGTCCGATCTGAAACCGACGCTCTAGATTAGATGACCCGAAGGGGTACGGTTTTTTTTTAAAAGGCCGGTTTAGTTACAGGTTTTATTGGTTAAGTTAGCGGTTTAGTTAGACCGGCCCGATCGGTTTATTTCCTGTTAGCCGCGGGCACGTTTTAGTTATATAACGCCTGAGCGTTAGATAAGCCCACTAGCGCCAGTTTTTCTTTTTAGTTTTATTTTCGTTTCTGTTTTTAACAGAATAGTTCCAGTTTTGTAAAATCCATATCTTTTAGGTTACTTAATATTTTTAGTTGATTCTTTTTTTGTTAGTTTGCAAATTTGTCGTAGTTTCTGCAGAAAATATGTTTGGCCATGTTTAAATTATTACAAATTGTTTTATTTTAGTTTTAGACAGATTAGTATTTCTGCTATAAAATGAGTTAGGATTATTTTATTTTAGTGATTCTTTTTGTCACTGCTTCATTTTGACTTTGCCTAGCAGTAGGAATTTATTTGGATATTTTAGATTTAATAAAAAAAAATACTTTTAGTCAAAATCATGTGTTTCTTGTTTATTTAACTAGCTACTGTTTTCCTATTGTTCTATTTAGTAAATAATTTTATTTTACCTATGTTATAGTTTATTTTAGATTAGTTTCTGTAGTTTTAGAACTTGAACTTTTATTTACAGTAGAATAAAATTTTTATTTTATTTTTCCTTGCTAGGATTGTTATAGGCATAATAGGAGTTCCATAATAGCTTTTGATGTGATTCTTTTTGCTCCTAGTTTGTATGATGTTTTCCCTTCTATTAGTTAGCAAAACCCATGCTTAGGTTCTGTTAAGAAAAGTTTTAGTTGTGTAAAACTATTTCTTAGTTGTTGCTTGATGTGGTGAAAACCTTGATTTGCTTTCTCCGAGTTTTCTTTGGATTTTGGTTTGACTGCTTGGGTGTTTTATTTCCAACTTGCTGTATGTTATGTTGTGCCATACTTATTTGTGCTATTGTTTGATTCGATAGAATTTCCGGAGTGCGAAGCCTGCTATTACGAGTCCCTAGCTTTCCAGGACCGTCAGCCAGGCAAGTCATTTGATCATGTTTTATTTTACAATACCTATGATTTTATTGCATTAGAATTATACCTCCCCACCATGCATGCTGTAGGAGAATTTTGAAGTTATGTTCTTGAGTAGTATCATGAGGTAGGATGAAACCAATTCCCCTTGTTACCATGGCCCGGGACGAAGTAGTTTATTTTGCTATGCTCGTAGACGGGGTTGGTTGAGTGATTCATAAGGGAGATGTGAGAGTCAAGATGATGTCAACCCCATGACTTCAAGCTCAAGATGGACTTCAAAATTCACTACTGGGTGGAGGACGGTTGACGGTCACCCTGGAGAACCCAGCAGCTGGCCGGGATGCATGGAGAAGCGCCATGACATCTTGCGGAAAGCTTCACCCAGCCACGAAGAGACGGATGGATACCCCATTGACCGGAAGCTTACCTGCGCAGCCGCAAGCCATTATGGGCTCTGGCTTGGTCGACCCTAGGCGTGACTCTGGCCGAACGGTGCTACGAGATGTAGAAGAACGGTAGGATTGGATGGGCACCGGCAGTGGCTCAGAGGAACTCTTCGGAAGACCCTGTTTCGTTCGTCCCGTCTTCAAACACCAGGAAGTGCGAAGACTTAAAGGAGGGAACGATTCTTGCGGGTAAAGTGCGCAAACCTCTGCAGTGAAGATCTAATCGGTTAGCCGTGTCCCCGATTCTACGGACAATTTGAGCCTCTGGAACTTGGAGTATTTCGGGTATCTCAACACCGAACTTAATAAATTAATTAAGGGGGTTATTTAATAATTGGGAATGAGACATTGGTTGGCGGAACCATCTCAATAACTACCAACATTTTGTAGTATTTGCAAACAAGACCTTGTTGTAGGGAAAAACTGGCTTTTTCGCAAAACAATGAAACTTAGAGCCCCACAGCCAAATTGCATATAGTGTTAGTAATTTTTTTATTGTTGTTCTCTCTTTGACTTGCCGGCATATTCAAAATGCTGACCTACACGGCTGCAACATCTTAAGTTGCAGAGGAGTTTTCTGATCAGGAGTGAGGCTACTATCCACGCTTGGCGATTGCCCTATGGAGTCGGATGGACTCGCTACTCGTCTACGCTTCCGCAGCTTTGTTTAGTTTATTTCTCATGAGTTGGCCTTCAGCCGAATTTATTCTATTGTAATAAAGACTCGATATGAGAATCGTGTAATAAATTCAGGTGTGATTGAACTTTGAATATTTCATCAATTTACTGTGTGTGTGCCAGCATGATCTTGGGATGGTACAGCTACACAGAGACTTGACCGATTTTGGGTCAGGTCGCTACAAGAAATTTTGGAAATACAACAACTATGAAGTTGCTGCTATCTTCGACAAGCTTGTTGCCGTCGTCAGTGGTTTGACTGGATGGATATTTGCTCAAAAATCAGTTTCTGTACACGGATAAGTACTGTGATGCAATTCAATACGAGGGCCTTGTGTTTGCTGCCACCACTCGTGGCACTGTTTTTGCATGGCATCCTCGTTGTTTCGCACGCTTTGTCTTCCACCGTAATTATAATTGTTTCATCCACATGCATGCAACCTTCTTCTTGTGTTTCCAAGGTCCTGTGAACATTCCACCACCTATACTTAAATATTTTTATAACCAAGGGGGAGATGATGATGGTGATGATCATGAGCATGAGGACGAGCAGCACCCATATACTATTTGGCGCCTGGTAACTAATTCCGATGGATCACCTCTTCTCGTGTGTATACAGCCCACTGATGATGTTACTGCTAAGGAAGCAGGTGTAGTCTCCCATGGTCGCACTCTCCGGACCTATTCCAACACCCGTCGCATGGTATTCGAGATGGATACTAGTGTGCTAGTGCCAACTCCTTCTCCCTGGTACAGAATTGATAGTCTTGGAGAAAACTCGCTCTTCCTTGGACAAAACTATCCAATGATGGTGAAAGGCGATCCAACTGTTGTTGATACAACGGTACTACCATTTATGAGAAGCAACTGTGTCTATACCTCGGACATTTGGGTGGTTCCCTACCCTGGTACTGATATAGTAGGCCGCTTCGGCCTGGATGATCAGTCCTGCATTGGTCTCGAGATCGACAATGGATGGCCCGTCCCAAAGAATCACTTGAGGTTCAAAGCAAGCGTTTCCAACGCCGAGGAATGGTTGAGTTGAAGTTCATTTCATTGCTTGTTATTTGTTGTGTGGTGAAAACTTTAGTATTTATAATGTATCCTTGTTGTTGATGTGCGTCGATGACCTGTCTTATGTAATAAAATGATATGCCTGTGATAAACTTACTAAATTTATGAATGGCTTTCGAGTTATACGTGAGTGAGTGGTGCGACGAGGCAAAAAATATTTTCGAATACATAATTGTACGTGCATTGCAACAGGTTATCGGATGGGGCCAATCAACAATAGTAGTACACTATTTGTACTAGCTTCACATGCTTTGCGCGTCGTGCGGGTGTTTTTACTGTAGCCATACTGTACTACGTAACCAGCACCTCGAATCCTCGATACTAGTAGTACTATATAGTAGTACTAACTAGTAGGAGTAGTAGGGTGGCATGGGCCAGAACAAGCATTCACGTCCAGGAGTACGACACACGCCACCAGCACGACTTCCATCTGACATCATAATTCCTGGAGTCCATGTTAGAACAATCTCTTCAACCTCATCGTTTCTCTAACTCAGCCATCGCGCGGCGGGCGAGGTGGGGTTTGCCGATAGTCGGTTTCCTTAACTGCGGTCCCACTTGTAAGGCCAACTGCAACGCACGACCCCAGATGGACCTCCGTTTTGCACGAACTCCAACGATAATTTTTACTAGAAAAGCAAGACCAAAGAAAACAAGAACCACAAGAATACATTTTACTACTCCTATAAGTTGGACTAGTGCCTTCTCGATGCATTCATTGTTGATCTGCGGAGGCTCGATCTTGCGTGCTTCTTTCTTCTTCGAGTGTAAAGAAGTAGACATTGCTTCCTCGCATCTAGTCTCATGTCTAGCCTCTATTCTAGTACTCCCTCCGGTCCGTTTTTCTCTCCGTCTAAGCAGCAACATGCATACCAAGTAGGAGTATCAACAAGTGCACTAATCTCATCTATAGCCTCTGTGCTAGCTAAAAGTGATAGAACATCTACTAAATTGCGCTCTACCAATATATGGATGTACTCTTCTTCCCAATACAAAAACTTGCATCCATTCTACTCCCTCCGTTGCACAATACATGCCTTCTATTTGTCAAAATATATATGTATCTAGACATGTTTTATAATATAGGCACATCCATTTTTAGACAAATGGAAGTCAAGTATTTTGGAACGAAGGGAGTACACAATAAATTTTTTAAGTTAGCACAACTAGTCTAATCCGAGAGCACAACCAAAGATTTGGTCGGGTTCTTCCTCCTTTTGCCGACACGTGGAACATCCAGCATCCAGGTCGTTTCATGAAAGAAAATAGTGCATCTTGGATTAAACTGTAAATAGAATCTTACTACTCTTGAGTAACTCCAAAAGCGGTCACCGAAGATCTTTCTTGGATTTGTTTTTCATCACCAGCACGTCGAGGTGAAAGATGTGCAGGTTCAGTGGGTCCGCTTGCGTTTTCAGCGACATGTGGGACCGCATGTGAGCAAGCAGACGATGGGCTCCGTCGTCCGTTGGCTGGCTGAGAAGAGAGATAGAGGAGTGCCGAGCATGCATCGCAGGAAATTTGTTCTACGTCTTGTACCTCGATATAGGCTCGATATAGTGGGGTGGCATGGGCCATAACTAGCATTCACGTCTAGCACTACGGCTGCGCCACCCACACGAGTCCCATCCTACACCAATTTTCTTGGAGTCCGTGCTACAACCATCTCTTCTCCCTCCTGTTTTCTCAGCCTTTGCGCGGTGGGCGGGGTGGGGGTTTGCCGATAGTCGGTTTGCTCAACTACGGTCCCACTTGTAAGTGAAAATGCAACACGGCACGCATTCCCGCTTGAGCGCCGTGCCGGACCAACCGTGTGGGGGTGCGATGCGAACACGGCAGGCTTTTCCTTTTGAACTCGTAACTTGTGAAATTTGGTTCTGCTCCATGGCGCGATCGATAGATAGAAAATAACGATTTTGCCTAGAGTAATGAGAAGTTTAGTTTTGGCGCCGTTCATGCATGGAGTACGTACGAAAATTATGAAGTTGATGCGAAAGGTAAGATAATTACTGTAGTATCATATACTACTACATGGATTTGACGGGAAGATAAAAATACATACGGATCCATCAACGACGTCCTCACGCCCTAGTGCGCCGGGTCACCAACCGACGTGTGAGGAGCAGCAGCGTTGGCGGCTAGCTCAACGTGCTTCTGAATAGTGCGTCCAAGGTTGCCCTGCGGTCCAAGAAGGCCAGCGACCTATCGTCCTCCTCTTGCATGCGCGTAGACGTGGGTGATTATGTCCATGGTGTCTTGCTGCGCCAGGCACTGCGCGGCGAGCGCGACCTCAAGGTGGACATTCTCCGGTGCAACGGCGGGCAATCGCAGGGCCACCAGTGCGTCGAAGAGGTTGTCGCCACAGTGGCCGTTGAGGGTGGCGGGCATCGCAGAGCCTGGGCGCGTCGGCTGAAGGCTTACGTCAAAGTCGTCCGCGAGCTTCTTGACGACGGTGAACTTGTCGAGGAAACCGACGAGGACCTCGTCGAACAAGGAGACGAAGCTGTCGTCCAAGCGGCCCCTCGCCCTGCCAGCCTCAAGCAATACTACCTGGAGACGTTCCTTGTTGCCGGGCCGCAGGCCGGCGTCGTGGACCATCTGGCACAGCCGGCTGATGCTCGCGCTCATCGCCTCCATGGGTCTAGCTTAGCAGCTTCTACTATTCAACTGATCTTGAGATTCGAGTGATCACTCTTGCCCTTGGTTAGAGTGCGTAGGTGCGTACGATTTCGTACTACTCCTCGGCCCTCTACTGCACCTGCCTTTGGCTGTATGATAGGTGGGCCAGCCACCCCCTGGGCCCACGTGTCATTCACCCAAAGGCAGTTGTCGTAAGTCAATGAAGCTGCGCCCCCCTCCGTGCCGGTGCAGTATAGTCATCTCACCGGACCTCTAGTTGGGGCCAAACGAGAGAAGTTTGATGTTTACTGGTTTATTGGTCCCCTTTGCATTTTGGCGCCAAGTTTTGACCTTTGATTTAACTAATAAAATGTTAATGCATGTAAACAAAAATGTTGTGTAAGTCACATTACGAAAACCAAATAATCCCAAAACACTTAGGCACGGTGCATTAACTCCCTCCTTGTTTCTTATTTCGTGACATATCAACCAATGAGAGATGTGGGACGTGCATGCTTTCAATTTCTTGAGACTACCAAACATGACATGCAGTGTTTAGTTCATTGCATGTAATCCTATTAAGACTCTAGTTAGCAAGAAAACATTAAGTTCTCTCGCCGATAGGAATAAAACACCATGTATTTATTTACAGAGGGAGTAATACATTTTTGTGACATGCATTACTAGATATTGCTAGTCAAATACTAAAATCCAGATGGACGTGGTAGTACTCCTAAATCCAGATGGTGGTGCTACTAGTACTAGTAGTAGTACTACCAATGTAGTACTCCTAGGAGTACTAGCACTATACTACCCGTTGGTCAAATTATTACGTGCTGCTCCTCACAGTGAAGTGACAAGACCCTGCGCCGGAGATGACACCTGAGTATAGGCGCCGTGTTCGGCATACCATAGTCAGCCTCACCATCTGCAGTCACTATCATCATGGCTGTAGAGCTAGCCTGCTTACAACTAGCCCTGTTCGACATAATTTTCCGTGCGTAGATGCCCGTGCATTGCACGAAACACCAAGATTGGGGGTGGACTGCTCCGGCAGCGGCCATCGCGCCAGATTTTTCCACGGCCTTCTAGATGTGGTGGGGAAGAGATAAGGCTGATTGTGAGAGACAAGGAGTTGTTTGTAAATAGGGAACAAGTGCGGGCATCTTTTTGCAAAAATGGAGAAGCTTGGTTTGTATCGTCAGATCTAGATCCGACTGACATCTTGGTGAAAGATGGGAGGCACAACATCATCACCAACTCAGGACCTATTTGATTTGCAGGATTTTGAAAACGCAGGAATAGGACACGGCAAAATTACAAGTTTCAAACTGATATTACAAATGTTAGGAGTAATGCTGCACCTAGGAAGAGGGAATTACTAGGAAGTTCACGTAAGAACTTTCGTTACTTTAGGTGGATGCAGCGTTATCATACAAACTAAAATCCATGGCCCTGACAAGTCACTAATGGGCAAATAAGTTTTCGAGTCTCTGGCCACTTGATGTTTCAAAAACAAATTCAGCTTCTGCGGAGACTTTGTAATTTAGGCTTAGACGCTTGTGGTGATCAGCACGCCATTCATTGTTGCGCCAGAGAACGCCAAACCTCATTACCTTGAGCACACTTGCCTCCATAACAAAGAACCTGGCCAATTTAATCTCAGATGTGCTGCCTCGGTAGTCGATCAAATCAATTTCTGTAAGATGGAGATCAAGGCATTCGATGAGATTGTTATAGTGCAACACATTTTTCACTTTCGGGTCTTTTTTTATCTGCAAAAGAAGATAACATATTAGAGCAGCTGGCTGCATAAGATTATCGAGTCATCAAGAGGTACCAATATCATTCGCTCATACGATAGGGTTGGCTGGCTAGTGATATTTTTCACACTCTCTCTCTCCCTCTCTCTCTCTCTCTGTTTCTGTTTCCTCTCATTTAACTAGGAGCACGTGAAGAGCTTGGGCATTTGTTGCCTTCCACTATGTGGCCGATGCCATATTTCGCAAAAGTATGCCACATAATACGCATCGATGTCAAATCAAAAGATTTTGGCACCGCTCTCGCGATGTGAGAGAGTTGGCACCGGTGTGCACACAGACCCACATGTATAAACAAATCAATCAAACCAACTACACCAACCTCTCACTCTCCCAAACAAGTGGCTTTTTATTGCCTCGGTCCTCTCTCTCTCCCACACAGTGTTTTTTCATTGCGTGAGTTAATTTGGCACCGAAGCAAAGTAGGTGCTCCAGATTAGGGCACCAGGTGAGCAATGGAGGGGCATCGATGCCAATTGCATAACAAGTGAATTTGGCACATGTTTTGGCCTACATAGCCCACTTTTGTACTCCCTCCGTCCCAAAATTCTTGTCTTAAATTTGTCTAAATACGGATGTATCTAGTTACATTTTAGTGTTAGATACATCTGTATCTAAACAAATGTAAGACAAGAATTTTGGGACGGAGGGAATACTACCTCATATTTAGTATAAATTTTGACCATAGATTTACCTAAGAAAATGATAATGCATGTCACTAAAAATTACACCATTTGAAATTATGTTCAAATACGAATCCAACGATATAGTTCTTAGTGACATGTATTAACATTTTTTCAGTTAAATATATGGTCAAATTTTGATACTTCAAAATTGGAAGAGTAAACCAGGACGGAGGCAGTACTTGCCCTTAGGGTAACCATAGAGTTACTGGAGTAGTCTAAGTTACTTTCCACTATGACTAGCCTAGGCTACTATAGTAGTATAGCATAAAAATGATGCAGGTGATCACGTGAGAAAAAATACTAAAAACATTGCTTTTCGGTGCGGTGCGTAGATGTAGTTTTGAACACTACACTTGTCATCGTAATTTGGGAAAATTACGAAAAATTGAGCTACATTGTGATTACCGTTTACTAATAGGAAAGAAGTCTCACCTCGATGAGTAGCTTCTCCGTGCATGGAAAGCATGTAAGGAATCCAACAACTTGATCCAGATTGGGGCCGATAGATTTTAGTGCTAAGATCTTCACTGTGCGCATGGACTGGGTCAAGCTTGTGGGAATCATTTTCTGGAAGACGGTCGTAAATACATCAAGAAGAAATTTAAAAAATGGGAATTTCAAGAAGACAGAGAAGAAGATGATTGTTGTACCTGAACGATTACGGATCCGATAAAGAGTTCGGAGAATTTGGCAGACGAGTACACCAACGCTGTCAGTTTCAGCGCGTCAATGACCCTGATTTTTGTTGGACCTTCTATATCCGATACAAGCAATCTCTCAAGGAAAGGCGCATTCTCAATGACCATAACGTGGAACAGCTGGAGTGATATCTTCCCAATTGATGTCTTGTTGCGGGGCCAGCAAGACACATAAATCCATCGGAGATTCGTCGAGGCGATGTGGAGGCTAATGAACCCGTGGATCTGCTCAAGACGAAGGTACTCGGCCTTGATACAGCTGCGGAGCAGGTGCTCCATAGCCTTCTTCGAGATGACAACGTCGAAGAGGTCGAGCTGCTTGAGTTGAGGGAGAAGAAGGGTGGGCGCGGCATTAATCTAGGGAAGATAGCAGGAGCTGAAGCTGGCGCGGCGCAGCGTTGGCGTGAGGCGGAGCGCGGACGGTGGCAGAGAGCGACATCGTCCAGCTTCAAAGCTGAGATCCTCGAGCTGATCTAGGGCGGGGGATGAGAACCACTCGTCGAACTTGGGTTGGACCTTGCAATTGGTACTGAACATGCGGATGTCAAGGCGTGTGGCTGGCCCAGGGTGCGATGAAAGGATCTTGGAGACTGCGGCCATGCGTTTGCAATCCCCGTCGCAGAGGCAGCTGTCGATGGTGAGGTTGAGGGGGATGCAGCGCCAGAGGGGGCGCCACCGCCGGGAGAGCAGGGCGGTCCGCACGGCAGATTTGGTGGGGAGGAGGCCGATGATGACGAGTAGCATGTCATCCGGGAGGCTGCTGATGAAGTCCAGGCTCGCCGGATGCGGTTTTGGCTCGAGCGGCCTCCGCTTGTTGGCTGCCTTGCCGTCCATCTCAACTAGCGGCGACGCCGGTGTACACGTGTGCTGGTGTGTGTTGTGTGCTGGGTGTGCGCGAGTGTGTCCTTCTGTGCATGCCGCCGCACAGTGGTGAATTGTGCGCAAGTGTGTCCTTCGCGCACAAGAAGTTCATCCTCAATGCGCACTCAATTTACTAGCGTGCGGGGTGCTACCCCGAGTGGTTTCAACTTTGTTTCCTTCAGTGCGTGTCAGATGGGCATCTAGTTTACTTATTTTCACCCACTGACACATGGTCCAGCACACCAAGATACAGAACACGAGCTGACAACGCAGCATGTGGATTGGTTGACCGGTCAACTAAACAATATACCGAGCTATACACTGACACAGTGAGCGTATAATCCGTCGGTATAGAGAGTTCGAGTGAGAGGGGAGGCCCGTGAGAGATAGCAGAGAGAGAGAGAGAAAGAGCTACTCCCTCCGTTCGATAATGTAGTTACAACATTTTTTTAAAGTCAAACTTTTGAAACTTTGACCAAGTTTATAAAGAAATTACTTATATCGAGAGTACCAAAGATAAATGATAGTATGAAGTAAGTACATTTTGTGATGAATCTAATGATCGTTCCAGATGTAAAAGTTTTTCTCCACATATACCTAGTCAAAATTTTCTGAGGTTTGACTTTTCAAAACATCCATATGCTTATGGACGTGACAGAGTCCCTGACGAGAGAGAGAGAGAGAGAGAGAGAGAGAGAGAGAGAGAGAGAAGTGTGTGTGCGTGTGTGAAAGAGACATGGACAACACACGATAAAAGTGGAGAAAAAGCGTGCGTGTCTTATGCAAACATATCACACATGCATCTTCGACAACGGAGGCAAGGTGAGGAGATAGTGTGTGGTTTTTTGGAACCGAGAGAGGAAGACCCCTAGCACGTGGCCAAGAGGAGTCTGACAAACAAGGGAGAGAGGTCGAGAGAGACATACGGAGAAAATGCATACATGGGGAGGAGAGAGTGTATGTTTGTCATAGAGAGATCCCCTGGAGATCGTGATGGGACTACATGGGTGGGAGATCTTGTGACAAGGTGTGTGCGCGATAGAAGATGCCCCGAGAGATATCGAGATAGACGTATGTATGGAAGGAGACAATACGTGTGTTCCTGATAGCTAATAAGTGATAGTCATACTTAGGAGGGGGGGAGTGCTTGCGCCTATGGCCCTGTCTGGATACTCTAACTCAGTTAGAGGTTAGAGTTAGATTCTAACCCTGAACTAACTCTAAGTAAAGGGGTGTTTGGATGGCGGGGTTAGATGGAGCACGGATACGGCGAGGCACCTTCACGGGCGGTGCGAGAGGGAGGGAGGGAGATGACGAGAAGCTTCGAGGAAGTGGGGAGGGATCTGCTGCGGGGAGAGCGAGAGAAAAAAGTGTTTATTAGTGGTCTCGAGAAGAAGTAACCCAACTACGCACCTCTTGGATGGGTGAGTTTTTTTGGATGGGTTAGATGCATCTAACCTAACCTAACCCTCCTGTTTGGATCTTTTTGGGTTAGTTGACTCCAAACTGACCCAAACTAACTCTAACCCATGGATCCAAACAGAGCCTATGATGGAGTGAGGATTATGGTACTTAGGGGTGCGTGTCACATGGAGAGAGAACAAGGCGGAGAGTGTTGGATGGGTCTATATGTATAGCCTTGGCGAGACATGTGTATGTGTGAACCAGGGAGATATAAGGCCCGTTTGGCTTGCATCTTGAGCATCTTTTACGTGGCCTGGGGTTGTGGTTGGATTTCATGCACGCTTGTTTGGTTGCTACCCTGTGAAAAAGAAAGCCCGCCTGGGCTGGGTTCCCTTGCACTTTAATTAGCCTGGCTGAACTCCAGACACTGCAAGTAGCCTGGACCAAGCGACCGATTTCGAACGCCTCGTCGTGCGGCCATGAGGCTAACAGCAACACGGATGGATATTAGCATTAAATAATTGATGCATGGATTGATTGATGGGACATTGATGCTTTGCCTGGCCCAGGCATGAACCAAACGCTTCAGCACCACACAAGCCTGGCTAGGCAGAAATATTTTACATCTCACGTCCACACCAGGCAGTACCGACCATCAAGGCATGAGGGTCACGTCACGAACCAAACTGACCAATAAAGTTTGACAGAGATTGAGGAGCCCGATAAGGTTGAGTGGTGCGTCCGATAGCTGAGAGGGGAAAGAGATATTCCATCCGCTTCGATAATGCGGTGCATGTAAATTTTTTAGAAGTCAAACTTTGGAAACTTTGATCAGGTTTACGCAAATGTTATTTATATCTACAATACCAAAGATACATCATACAAAACTACATCTCATGGTGAATCTAATGGTATATGTTTGCCGTACTAGATGTAATTCTTTTTCTCCATGTACATGGTCAAACTTTGTGATGTTTGACTTTTCAATAAATCTATGTGCTATGGACGGAGGTGAGTGCCTCAGTCGAGACAGATCAAGTGCATGTGAAGGAGAATGAGTAAGTGTGCAAAAAGAGTATGTGTGTGAAAGAGAAAGTGACAACAAACGATAAATTAGAGAGAGTGTGTGTTTTTTCGTTTCTTATGCGAACATATCACGCATGCATCTCCGAGATGGAAAAGTGAGGCAAGGAGGTACGCGAAGATAGCTAGTGTGTGATTGTTTGCAACGGAGAGAGACACCCCTGTAGAACATGTCCAATAGAGGTCTGGCCAACAAGGAAAAAGGTCGAGAGGGACACATGGATGGCATGGACGCATGGGGAGGGAGAGAGGGTGTGTTTGTGATAGAGAGATCCCTCGAGATCGTGAGGGGACTATATGGGTGGGAGATCGAGGGAGTGCGTCTTGCGATAGAAAGATGCCCCGAGAGAAATCGAGATAGACCATGCACATGTTTGTGATGGAGACTAAGATTAGCTAGTCATATACATATAGGGGGGACTGCGTGTGCCTACAATTGAGTGAGAGACCATCATACTTGGCTAGCTGGGCATGAGATTGTGTGTGTGTGTGTGTGAGATGGAGAGAGAATGATGGAGAGAGATAGAGTTTTAGACGGGCCTGCTCGAGTGCAGTGAGATATGCATGTGTATGTGTGACCAGTGGATGGAGAGTTTGAGAGAGGGGGGGGGGGAGAGCTCCGAGATGATATAGTGGTGCGTGAGAGAGTTATGGGCAAAGAGCCAAGGAATTTGTGTGCGTATGATGAGTGCACCCAAGATATCTAGCTTGGACTAGCTAGAGTATCATACATAGTGTGCGAGAGAGACCTACAGATGGTGTATATATGAATGCGGACTAGAAAGACCCCCCCCCCCACACACACACACACACACACAGAGAGAGAGAAAGAGAGAAAGGGAGAGGGACCAACAAGGTTTTTGTGTCGGATGCGTGCGACAGAATTGAAGATTGTCGGCGAGAGAGCGATAGAGAGAGAGAGAGAACAGGAGTCCGGGAGAGGGGGAGGTCGCGTTTTATGCATCAAAGACTGATATAAACTTGCATTCAAATATTTAAATTGGAGACCATGTTGTCTCCAATCCACACATGAATGGATATATGCGTATATCAAACAAGTTCATTAATTTGACTTTCAACATGTTCATGGAGTACTATAATACTGTACAACATGCTACTCGATTGAGGTGTTCAATTTTGGATTTTGTTCACTATTTTGACCTACTGAACGAGCTAGTTCATTGAATCGAGATATTTCATTTTCGGTTTGATTCGCGTTTTTGAGTGGGTGAACTATTTGTCATATAGTAAATCGCTAGCAACGAGCATGTAAAAACACATTACTCCCGAGCATCATCTCTCCATCTAAAAAAGAGGTGGCAAGCTAATATTTCAAAATTTGATTCGAATCGACTTGGTAAGGTAGACGTGGATGTTCGTTCTCCCAAAATTTGAACGAACCGTTAAACATCCTCTCTACTCGGGGGAATTCGCCCGAGCAAATAAATGGGAGACGCGAAATTACCGTCCTATGTGGGACACGCATCAATTGGCCTGTTGTACATCGAGGGTAGGTTCGTAACTTCATCCAAGCGCGCCTTCTCCTTGGCTAAAATGACATGTGCCGAATAATTCATAAACCATGGTCGGCAAAACACGCTCTCCTCGCCCGAAATAGCTTGCGCCCACTATTTCAAAACACGCTCTCCTCGCCCGAATTCGCTCGCGCCCACTATAGTTCAAAACACGCCCTCCTCGCCCGACATCGCTCCCGCCCACTATTTGGGGAGAAGCCAAGTTACTCTACTATCCCCGACCCTCAGTGCACAGACCCAAGCCGAGAAGCCTATAGGCAAGGGTAGAACTGTAACTCCCCTCAATTTTCTGAAAAATGCGTCCGTAAGAAATGGTTCCACTCCCCTCCCAATCCCCGCCCCCCTTCATACCTCGTGGGCGCCAAATCACCTTCTCCCCGAGAAGCTCCCTTCTCCCGAGCCGCGAAACCTCAGCCCCACCTCCATGGCGCCCCCCACCGCACCAATTTCACAGCCGCCCTCCTCCCTAATGCCGGAGACGATGTCCAATTGCCGTCATGCACTGAGCCGTGTGCCTCTTACTCCATGCTGCTGGTGTTGCCTCGACGATGGCCGCGTGAACCGTACCGGAGCCGATTCACCCCCGCCATTGTTCACGGCGCCGGAGTGGCCCCAACTTCGGATCCATCCAGAGTCCTGGCGCTGCTTCCGCGTAGCCGTCGACCATCGCGACATCGCTCTTTCCCTGCCTCCGGTCACCACCGCAACCGCGCCGGCCTCACCGACTCGGCAGTGGGACCTGCCTACTTCACCATGCCGCCAGATAGGTCGCACCCTCATCTGAAATCACTTTATTTAGTCGTCAGTTATCTGAACTTTTATTCTGGGCCAATCGATTCCCAATGGGAAGCAGCACCCCTCGAGGCGGCGGAGCTGCTAGGCTGCCGGTTGGCTGGTGTCTAACGTAAGGGTGCGGGGCCGCAAGTTCACCGCGGAAGCAGCGCTTAGATGGCTATCTTTTAGAGTTGCGTGGGTTGAAGGTACTGTTGCCTCCGGATCTGGATGACGGGGAGTCTTTGTGGATTGGCCCGGGGGCGGCGCAACCACGGCAGTGCGGTGGGGCGGCGAGCGGGGATTTGGACGGGGCCACGGATGGAGGAGGCAGGCTGCTCTGCCATTGGTCGCTGGCTCTTCGGGGAAGATTCCGAACAGTGTCAGCCGGGAGGCACAAGACGGCCATCAAGCCATCCGGCGTAGATCGAACAGTATCAAAATAAAATAAAATCGTGTGACCCCAATTTAGTCTTCAGTCAACAGACGTGTGACCACTCTCGTACCTTGCTGTTGATCTCTTAGTGTATTTCTTCGGATCAAAGAGATATGTCGTTCTTAACTTTATGCGTTATCTGCATCTTCAGACACACCATCTTCCGACTCACCGCAGCTGCTCCAACAAGGGAAGCATACACCAGAAGGGAGCTACAGTCCCCACTCAACAGTTCCCTGCATCGAATGCGCGTGCCTGACATGGACAGCCACAACAACTGCAGGGCCATCGACAAGTCAGCACATGATGCTCACTCCTATGGATGGCAGCCAGATAGGTTGTACCCTCATCTTACTTGTGTGCAACATTTATGGCTTTGTTATTCATCTAAGCACGGAAAATAGATCATCACATTTCACTATATATTCATGTTGATCTCTTACCGGTCTTGTTCAGGAGTTCACGTTGTTCCATAGTTGAGCTAAGATACTTGTTCTTTAGGTAACGTTGTTCCATAGTTATCATCCATCAGCCAATGCTATCCCACAGGCTGGTGATTATAGTATTATACCACTTCTAGTATTACCTATGTTGTTCTTTAATACTTTTGTGTGCCATCTAGTTAATCTCGAGTACAAACGATACATATTCGTAGCTTTCATCTGTGTTCTCCCTTTAGTTTATGAGACCTGTTGCTGCTAGTTAACCCCAGTCCTACTATTTATGTCGTCTCCTACAGGCACTCATTTACATAAATCTAACTACTAGTTGTCTTCCATGCATGTCAGATATAATTTCACACACTGATATATCCACAAGAACCTCACGGAGCAATGTAAAAGCCAATAAACTTGATGTCAATGATACCCAATATGATGGAACATGTAAAGGCAGTTCATCAGAAGACTTGCAGAAAGATGATGAATCCTCTTCACCCCACAAGGTCCTTGCTCTAACTTGGCCTGTGATATGGGTACAACATGCATATAATGTCCTGGAGTGTATCTACTCTGTTGCAATGCCATGTGCTTAGCGTGCTGATCATGCATGTAAATATGTCATGTCTTCCTATTTTCAGTACCTATTCCATTCATGATAACATGTTTTCAAATTCAAGTACTGTCATTCTACTCTATCGCAATGCCATCTGCTTAATTTGGACATCATGCTTATGAATATCTTATGCATTGTTATTCATCAGTATGTACTTCATCATACGCCATACCATGTTTTTTACTTTGAAGTGTTGTTCTAGTGCTCTGTTGCAATGCCATCTTATTTTCCCAATCATACACATGTATGTTGCCTTTGTTATTTCTCTACGTATTCCGCTAGCATATAGTTTTACATTCAACTTGTTTTTTTGCTGTGTTGTCCTGTCGTATCCCTAGCTCTTACACCATACTCCCTCCGTCCGGATTACATGTTGCCGAAATGGATAAAAAAGGATGTATCTAGAACTGAAATACGCCTAGACCCATCCATTTTTTTCCGAATGGAGGGAATACATGTCAATATGTCATGCCTTTCTATTCTTCAGTACCTATTCCATCTCTCTGATATCTCATGTTTCATAATTAAAGCACCATTCTTCTATACAAGGCATGCAAGGGGAAGACGACTATGTTAGAATCTGAAGGGTTACAAACAAGGCCTTTGCAAAAGATCCAAACGCCAGGAGATAATAAACCAACTCCAGTTTTATAGAATCTTGCTCCAAAGACAGAGAAACCC
Organism: Aegilops bicornis; assembly: GCA_021605145.1. Lineage (NCBI taxonomy): Eukaryota > Viridiplantae > Streptophyta > Magnoliopsida > Poales > Poaceae > Aegilops > Aegilops bicornis. Next base: position 569,643,933 of record CM038669.1, on the reverse strand, counting down.
AACTCCCTCACATTAATAAGCAGATTCCAGTGGCCAAAGGACTAGTCCGCTCCAGTCGAGCAAAAATATGTCAACTCAATTCTAAGAAGCGTGTGTGTATCCTTGCATCATGAAATTTTATAGCATGCTGATCATATTTTCTACATGTTTCTTACCCATCTCTCTTTTAGAAAATAAGCTTAACAGATAGAAGAATTTCTGCAATGGTATCGTTTATGAGGAAAGATTCTTGCAGGAATTCTCTGTGCTCCAATGTAGATGTAAGTACCTATTGTATATCACTATAATTTTACATCAGCACGTATTTTGTTAATCGGCGTGAATCCAACCTTTATCTGATCTAAATTTAGTTGTAGCAAAATGTATGATTAAAGGCCACAATGTTGATTTTTGTAAGGAAAACTGCCTAGTAGTTTTGCATCCTGAGCTACATGAGTGTACTATCTCATATCAGTGGGTTTGAATACTTTGGTTCTGCAGTGAGTTTTTCAGTGTTTTTTTAACTGTGTTGTCCTGTATCCCTAGCTCTTACATAATACTCCCTCCGTCCGGATTAAATGTCGCAGAAATGGATAAAACTGGATGTATCTAGAACTGAAATACGCCTAGACCCGTCCATTTATTTCCGGATGGAGGGAATACATGTCAATATGTCATGCCTTTCTATTCTTCAGTACCTATTCCATCTCTGCTGTAGCATGTTTTATAACTGAATCACCATTCTTCTATATAAGGCTTGCAACGGGAAGACGGCTCTGTTAGAATCTGAAGGGTTACAAACCAGGTCTTTGCAAAAGATCCAAACGCCAGGAGATAATAAACCGACTCCATTTTTCATAGATACTGCTCCAGCACAGAGAAACCCAACTCCCACTGATAATAAACAGATTCCAGTGGCCAAAGAACTAGTCTGTTCCAGTCCAGCAAAAGAATGTCAACTCAATTCTAAGAAGCGTGTGCGTATCCTCGCATCATGAAATTTTATAGCATTCTGATCATATTTTCTACATGTTTCTTACCCATCTCTCTTTTAGAAAATAAGGTTAAACGATTGAAGACTTCCTCCATTGGGATCGTATTCGAGGAAAATATCTTGCGGGAATTCTCTATGCTCCAATGTTGATGTAAGTACCTGTTGTATATCACTATATTTTTACATCAACATGTATTTTGTTAATCGGCGTGAATCTAACCTTTATTTGATCTAAAATTAGTTGTAGCAAAATGTTAAAAGGCGCCTAATGTTGATTTTTGTAAGGAAAACTGCACAGTAGTTTTGCATCTTGAGCTGGATGAATGTACTATCTCATATCACGCACATTACTGAATTGTAGTGCTTCTCTAGTTGCCCATTCATTCATTGTGTCAATGTTGCTTTCGTACTACCTTACCTGGCTGATGATAGCTGTGCCATATTGTGTTAATTTGGTGTAGGCTACTTGCCCAATCGTTCGTTGTGTCAATGTTGCTTTCCTATTATCTGACTTGGCCAATGATAGCAATGCTAGTGTGTTAATTTTGTGCAGGCTGCTGAAGATAAGAAGACAAACTCTGAAAATAGCAAGGCAACCCCATTGTTTCTTTCCAGTAAATCTAGGCCAGGTAATATGGCAATAACTCATGATTAATCTATTTGGTTCCCATCCTAATTTATGTTATGATGCAGTGGTCGAGACACTCTCCACCATCAATAATACAAGCCTACGAAAGTCGCCATCTGAATCTGTTCAGTATCGTCTGTCTCGAATGCAACGGAATAAATGTATGTTTGTGAACAAATTAATGGCTGAAGCAATGATGGAAATGGTGGATGAATCAGAGGTGCAGAGTCGTGCGACACAACAACTAATCAATGTTTTCAGAGACAGTGTAGCAAAGCAGAAAGAACATGCCCACATGCTTATGGGCGTCATCTGTGCTGAGGTTGTAGATTGTGACGTTGTAGATGGTTAGGTTCTGCTCATTTATTTGCACTGGCATCAATCTTTGATTGCCCAGTGGATGTAATTTCCTGTAATATATGCTGGATGTGCAACGTTATTCCCTGTATGCCGTACCTTTGCGTGATCGGTTTTGGTCCTGTGCATAATTGCTCGTCGTAATGGGCTCAAATTATCTAATTTGGCCTAAAGACATGTACGAACTTTAGTGGGCTTATTAAGTTAATGGGCCGTTACTAGGCCGAAAGTTAATGGTCGGCCCTCTTACCTCCCGGGTCGTTAACAGGCCGACATCGAAGCGGGCAATAGGTGGCCCCAGTTTATTTCACGGGCCGTTAACAGGATGTTACTAAGTTTGGGCTACATATGGCCCAACTATACTATAGGCCTTTAGCAGGCCGAAAGAGACAGCGGGCTTGTACTGGACCATGAAGACCATGGGCCGCTAAGAGGCCGAAAGTCAGGTCGTATAGTAAATGGCCCAATCAGGTTGTGGGCCTTTAGCAGGCCGAAAGAGAAACCGGGCTGGTATTGGACCATGAAGGGCATGGGCCGTTAAAGGGCCAAAACTAAGGTCCGACTACAAATGGCCCAACTCATTTATGGTCCGCTAATAGGCGGAAAGTCACACAGGGCCGGGAATTGGCCCAACACTTAAATGGGTCTCTAAAAGGCCAAAACTCAGGTCCGACTAAAAATAGCCCAACTGATTTATGGGTCGTCAACAGGATGAAAGTGACACCGGGCCAGAAAATTGTCCCAACACTTAAATGGGTCGCTAAAAGGCCGAAACTCAGGTCCGACAACAAATGGCCCATCAGATTTATGAGCCGTCAACAGGCTGAAAGACACACCGGGCTGGAAACTAGCCCAACATTTAAATGGGTCACTAAAAGGCCAAAAGATGTACATCCTGAAAATTGGCCCATCCATTAAACGGGCCGTTAACAGGCCGAAATCTCATCGGGCCGATATTGAGCCCAGATATATAGCGGTCGTTAGCAGGCTCGAATCGGCGATGGGCTGCAATGGTGTCAAATCTTTAACGGGCCGTTGACGGGCCAAATTGGCTCATCTCGTATGGGCCGTGGGCTTAAATAGACCTGACACAAGTAGGCCTTATATGGGCTGGCCTGCTAATTTTTACTGGGCCGGCCTTTTCACAGGAATGGGCCTCTGTTGGGCTGTGCGACCTGTCGACGTACCATAGGCGTCTTCCGTCCAATGAGTGGATGACATCTGTCCCAACGGTGAGCCGACACGTGTTTCCAGCCAATGATGATTTTACACGTGGAAAATCCCCATTGGTCGGGGCTGTTAACGGGTTATCGGATCTAAAACCCGACCCGATAGCTTAACGGTGTTCCGTTACGGTGGATGCCACAAGTCGGTCACCCTTGACGAAAGCACTTCTGGGACGCGCGATTTATCGTCATGGAAGTGGACACTTCCGTGATGATAATTTTGGTAATGTCATGGAACACTTCTACGACAAAGACGGGTATGACTATCTTGATTCTATCATAAATTTGTCATGGATGTACATGCATGACAAAAAACGCGACCTACTGTGACAAACACGTATCATCACAGAAGTGTATTTTTTTTGTAGTGCATGTTCTCTGCGAATTCAGCCTTGTTCGTGTAGCGCTGTAGCAGACAGCTCTTCCCAGGCATGTCGTCCGGCGAAGGGACACCTGTCAGGACCTCGAGCACCGTTTGCCGCGTCTTAAGAGGGATCCCGGACTCTTGAAACCTCATGTGGTCTCGACTGCTGAGCAAGGCCCACATCGGGCGAGAATGGCGCTGAAGCGGAGCGACTCGGCGTCTGACGAACTCCTTCACCACCATAGGTGTAGTCACGCCGTGGTCCTTCAACCTCCTCAGCCTGAGCCAGACTGGGACGAGACAGGGGCTCGCGAGCTTCTCATGGACCCAACAGGAGTTGGGAACGGCAGGTGCTGACGGTGAGTGGAGCAGAGGGCTGAGCACCCTAGCATCGACAAACACCCACCGTGTCCGAAACTCGCTCGTGGATGGAGGAAGCTCAAAGTCGATCCCCGCGCTCGTAGTCACGGCCGCGGCCTAGAAGCTCACGCACCCCGAGCTTTACCAAGGATCCATCAGATGCAATGAGAAGAAGTGACGGAGAAGGGCCACGGAAGGAGCGATGCCCACCATGCCCTCGCACACAAAGGCGAAGACGGCAAGGAGAGTCATGGATTGGGGGTCGCGATGCAGCATATGGACCTGGTAATGTTCAAACACCACGTTGAAGAAGGCGGAGAAAGGGGGAATCAGGTCGGCCCAAAGGGCATCGACGAAGATTGGGACCTCAGTGGCCGCCTGGACAATGCAAGCGCGAGATGCAGGCCAAGCCGCCATATCGCCCCAGTCATTGAAACTGGTGGCGAGCATGGGACGCACCTTGTCCATGGCCTCGTCATTGAGCACCAAGGAACGGCCGACTGCAGGCTCGACGATTGGAGGCACACTTGGCGAGGACAGAGGCTTCTTCCCGTTGTCTACTTGTTTCGGTGCCATGGCGATGAAGCGAGCAAAGCATAGGTCAGATTGGAGAGGAGAGGCGGAGTCTCGAGGAAGCAGAGGGATTGAGAAAGTAAGGCGTGGGTGATGGAAGAATAACTGGGAAGGTAGCGGGGGCCGCATTGCCAGACGGACTCCAAGGAAGCGTGGGGAAGCGGAGATGCCCGCGTCCAATCAACCGCCATGCGTTGACCGAGGCCGCAGGCTTTTGGGGCCCGCGGCGCTCCTTTCTTGACCTTTGGCTTCGCCCTGAAGCCAAGCCCGAGCGCGCCTTGGGCCCGGGGGCTACTACCGGCATTCCAGGAATGGGGGTCCCCAGACTTGCCTGCCTGCGGCCCACGGCGTGACTATGCTAGCAGGCCTATACGACCCATCTTCATCAACAAGGTATTCAAGACCCTCGCGAGGGGCCAAGCCTCGCGAGGCGGACGACGCAAGACCTCCTCAGGAGTAGCCTCGCCAAGAAAGCTTGCGAGGGGCGGGGAGATCAAGGCGAGGCAAACCTCGTGAGGTTCTCGTGACGTGACCCATGACGATCGAGACCAGGCGGGCGCCAGTGTGCGCAGCGTCCTTGTTTCCTCTTTGGTGCTAAGGAAGAAAGCACAGGTGGAGAGTACCGAGGCATCGAGCAAAGGTTTCCATATTGGTGCAACGATACCAAGACCGGCAGGACGGCAAGACGGAGGTCCCCATGGAGCCCAAGGCGGCGTCACCACCAGATCCTTTTGCAGGCGAAGACCGCTTTTGTCACGATAAGCTGTACTAGTTGTCCCCTTTCAAATTGGCCGTTGTTGGATCCCTTCCCGCTCAATATTTGGGGAGAGGACCAGGGCCTCTATAAATAGGACTAGCCACCACAGTAACAGTAAACTCAAGCAAGCCTGAGCTGATCGAATCCACACACACACACACACACAAGTTCGCCAAGCACAAGAACACCTCATCCTCAGGAGGCTGTTCTTCCCCTTGTACTGTTCATCATCAGCCCAAGAGACAATCCACCACCACCACACTGGAGTAGGGTATTACACCACAACGGTGGCCCGAACCAGTATAAATATTGCGTCCCTTGTGTTGTGAGTTCGTCGAGTTCGTTGTTGAGATCTTAGCTAGTTAGGACGTGGATCGGTAGGGAGGAAATATTTGCGTGCACCCCAGTGTTTGAACCTTGAAGGTTTTGCTGGAACCCGTGATCCGACAGTCCCCATCACTTATAGATAATTAAATTATTGAGAAATAAATGACCAATACTCATATTAATTCCCAATACTCGTCAACCATTTATCTTAGCGTCCACCCCTCGCTAAATTCCTACGTCGCAGATACTCATTTATATAGGGCATAATGCTCTAGGACAATTGGCTATGATATTTGTTAGAGGGCTCAAATCATGTGTCTATGAACTTCATTAGATTATCAGCTATGCATGTGGTGAGAGCTAACATATTTAAATCAAGTGCAACATGTACTTGAAGTTTATACTCAACTAATAATTTACATTTATATATATGCACGATATGTGAGATCTATTTAAGTGAAACAATGATGATCTATCATTTGCATTTATTTATTTGTTGTAATGAGGTTACCATTTATAATTTTCTTATCTAATTATAAAGATACGAAGAATCCATTCTTACAAATGCTTGTTGTTTGGGATCTATATAAAGTGCAACTATGATGACCTATAGGTTGTGATTTATCATTTGCCTTAGGAAGACCTACCGTTTATGACATGTTACAATCCAATTAAAAGAACTAATTGATGCAATCTTTTTAGGTACAATTATGAAAATCTAATGCCTGATGTTTTTAGATCTAATGGATGTTATCTATTTAGGTCCAGTTATGCAAATCAAACCATTTACAATCTATTGAGGTACAACTACGAAGATCTAATGGACATGGTCCAGATATAATTGTTGTAATATGTTTAGCTATGATTATGTATTACCAAAAAACTTAGATACTACAAAAAGTTTTGCCTGGCTCTGAGGAGGGAGGGGCTATGACGGCGACGTGTCTTCGGCTCGTTCCAATGCTTGTTTTCGTCACAAGGTGGTCTACGGATCTGGATGTAATTTTTATTATTCCTGGTGTTCGTTGTACTACCAAAGATGAATAGAGTGGAAGTTTCTCGCAAACAAAATGTATTACTGACAACTTGATTGGTTTATGTGTAGTTATAAACATCTAACGATCTTTATCTGTTTGGGTATGGTTATGAGATCTAACAATTGCCATGTACTAAGAGAGAGATGGTTCACCAGAATAGCAAATCAACGGCTTGATATTTCGCTTTTCATGAGAATATCTTGCAAATCATCTTTTTTTATGTGTCGTGCTTTTAGTATAGTAGTAGATTCATATTATTAAGAGCAATATGATGTCTACTATGCAACTTTATTCTTGTAGACTCGTGTTGGACCTCCAAGCACTGAGTTTTGTAGGACAGTACAAATTTTCCCTCAAGTGGATGACCTAATGTTTATCAATCTGTGGGAGGCATAGGATGAAGATGGTCTCTCTCAAACAACCTTGCAACCAAATACAAGAAATCTCTTATGTCCCAAACACACCTAATACAATGGCAAATTGTATAGGTGCACTAGTTCGGCGAAGAGATGGTGATAGAAGTGTAATATTGATGGTAGAAATATATTTTGATAATCTGAATAAATAAAAACAGCAAGGTAGCAAATAATAAACATGCACAAAAACGGTATTGCAATGCTTGAAAATAAGTCCTAGGGTCCGTACTTTCACTAGTACAATCTCTCAACAATGCCAATATAATTGGATCGTATAACCATCCCTCAACATGCAAAGAAGAATCACTCCAAAGTTCCTATCTGTCGCGGGAAACCACGGCCACCTATGGGACCAGGAGGCCCTTTGCTGGTTCGGCAGGGGGATGTCGCATTGCACAAGGAGTAGACGAGCGTGGGGCAGCACTGCAGAGATCACACAGGCAATTTTACCAAGGTTCGGGCCACCGTGAGGCGTAAAACCCTACTCCTTCTTTCGTGGATTGATGGTGGAAAGGTTGTGATGGAGCATAGTACACTTGCCCGGCAGGGGTTGCCTCAGGGCAGCAGTGACTACACTCGTATGGGGGTGCGAGTTATCCAACCTTCTAAATCTTTCTACGGTTGCCATGGGCCTCCTCTTATAGATCAAGGGGTTACCACAATGACAAATTAGTCACTACACACTGATAAGATAGCAAACAGTGCTATCATACCTAAATCTGCGGGCTGATAGGGCGCATTAAATGGACCGATCAACGTCACATCGTTGGTTGCCCGGCAAGGCTTGCCGGGCTATCTTGACAGCTCCATGCCTGCTCGCTCGACACGTCGCAGGACGGGTGTCATCTGTGGGTTTTTCCTGTAGAAAGTGGATGCCATGTGGCGAATGGCTGCCACTTAGTCACTTTGCGGCTTGACACCGCACTGATTGACTACATGGGTCGTGGTGTAGTGGTTGGTGAGGCGGTTTTGCCTCCGTGAGTCCCGGCAGGCCCTGCCGGGACGTCTTGGCTTGTCTGCTTCTGGGCGTGGCCCTGCCCCTTCTCGGGCTCGCCTGCTCGGCAAGGGAGGCTTTTCTCTTGGTAGTATCTTGCTTCCCTAGCTTGGTCTTGGTCCCTCTGATCTGCATGTTTGTCCTTTGAATCTCTTGGTCTCTTGTACTTAGACTTGGGCTGGTGCTTCAATCCTGGTCCCATGCCTGTGCATAGTCTGGGCTTCAAACCCAGGGTTTGTTGCACCGACAGAAGGCCCCGTGCCTGCCCCGAACGCACTGCCGAGCGTTGTCGGGGTAGGGCCTAATAAGTGCACAGGCGGGGTTGCTGAAGAGGCTGGTCTCTTGAGGTCTTCTTTCCTTCTTCATTAGCCTTGATTCCGGGCTAGTTTCCGGTTTCCCCGTGGGTCGCATAAAGCCAATAATGGTGGGTCCGCTCCAGTAATGTCCCATGAATGACTTTAATGCACAGGGTAGAAATGGCTAATTCACTCTTCCCACCACGCCCTTATCCTTGGCCACATATGTTGCATGCATCGCGCGGGGTAGGTAACGGAGGCGCGTGGCGTGGGAGAGCATCAAGGTGAGGGCCCGGTCGTCTTGAATTGGTGGAGGAGGACGGTGGTTGCCCGTTGAGAGAGTGGCTCCCCTCCCTAGACCGCATATAAAAGGGAGGGGCGGAGGAGGGCGGAGTCACTCATCCTCGCATTCTTCTTCTTCTCTCTTCTGCTTCTGTTGGTTATGCCGAGGAAGAGGGCTTGGGGCCAGGCCCCGAGCTCTATCTTGAAGCTTTCCCAGGATCTGAAAGGGGGACTCGGGTGGCGCGGCGACAACGCCAGGGGTGCCAATCCTGGCGTGCTCACCGCCGGGCTGCCCGTGGCCTTGACTTCAGTGGGAGGGGAGGCGATTGACACCATGCCGAGGCTCGAAGTGGGCATGGCGTGTGGTAGTCGATCGCTCCCCATTCTTCTTCCTCTTGCGGTGCTGGGGAGGAGCCACGAAGATATTCACCACTAGTAGAGGCAAATCTGACTCTTCCGGGGCACCGTTCTCTTGTCGTGCAGGAGAGCTCTTTGCTCCTATTCATGTCTTCTGGGCGCATGGTGGCTTCCAACGTCAGGGCTCCTAGGGATAACCATGCTCTCTATGGGAAGGCTCAGAGAGCATGGCATCTGACGTGATGGGCGCGCCGAGGTCTTCGGGTGGTAGTGATGCGGACGACAGCGGCAACCCATGATGTGTCTAGAACGGGGATGACCGTTACGAGGAGTCGTGTTTGCCGGTGACTCCGTGCCCCCATCTCGTCCTCTGATAGCGTCACCATCCATGCCTACCCTCTGGTTTCTTCCTCCTTGCTGGGGAGTGGCACCGTGCTGATCCTGGGGAGGCACCGAATCCTAGCTGTGCCCGCCTCCGGCCTCTTCGATCTCTTCCTGTAGGAGATGGACAGGGGCAAAGGCATCACGGGGCACTTATCTTTTTTCAATCTTAAACCTGCCGGCACTTGCCAAATTTTAATTCAAATAATGTAATCTCTCTTGTCCATATCTGTATTCTGTAATGCTTGTACATGTATCAGCATATTAATGAAAAAGAGGAACCTTACCGGGAACCCGTGCATGTGTATGTCCATGTAGAGGCGAGATGCCTCTTTCATGTAAATAAACGACCTTCCCCCGGCAGGCTATCCTACCAGTACCCTTCTTGTCTGCCAGAGAGCTGCGTCTGCCGGGGAACAGACAGAGGGACCAGCCCCTGCCAACTTCTTTTTACCAAAGGCCACTGCGACCATTCTGACCGAAGCAATTTTCAAGTCAGGGATGGGAGCACCCAAGTTTCAAAAGAGCGGCGAGGTTTTCTAATGTACAAGTTGTAGCTTACAGAACATTAATGGACATGAGGTAGAACTTATCTGTCTGGCTTGCCAAGTTCTTATCAAAGCCAATCTTCTCGACACTAATGGCAATCTTCTAAATTCCTTGTCGAAGCCAAGTTCACGACAGGAACCTGCAACTCCATGTTGATGAGAATGAATGCAGGATGCAATCCTATCTATATGCATATGAAAATGCTCATGAAATGCTTATGCAGTGATCTTGGTGTGCTCATGCATGCATGCAATCTAGGTTGCCCCCCCCCCCCCCACAATGCTTATTTATTATCTCTTGGACGGTGTTGACATTCTGGGAACAGGGGTCCCCAGACTTGCCTGCCTGCGGCCCACGGCGTGGCTGTGCTAGCAGGCTAGGACGGCCCATCTTCATCAACGAGGCATTCAAGACCCTAACGAGGGGCCAAGCCTCGCGAGGCAGACGACACAAGACCTCCTCCGGAGCGGCCTCACTAGGTTGCCTCGCGAGGAGCAGAGAAATCAAGGCAGGGCAAGCCTCGCGAAGCTCTCATGACGTGAGCCATGACGATCAAGATCAGTCGGGCGCTATGCGGGCGCCAGTGCGCGCAGCGTCCTTGTTTCCTCTTTGGTGCTAAGGAGGCAAGCGCAGGCGCGGAGTACCGAGGCATCAAGCAAAGGTTTCCATATCAGTGCAACGAGACCAAGACCAGCAGGACGGCAGGACGGAGGTCACCATGGAGCCCAAGACGGCGTCATCACCGGAGCCTTTCGCAGGCGAAGACCGCTTTTGTCAGGATAAGCTATACTAGCTGTCCCCTTTCAAATTGGCCGTTATTGGCTCCCTTCCCGCTCAATATTTGGGAAGAGGACCAGGGCCTATATAAGTAGAACTAGTCAACACAGTAGAGGCATCGGATTCCCACCACCCATCCTCACATCTACAGGCTCACTGAGCACAACAACACCTCAACCTCAGGAGGTTGTTCTTCCCCTTGTACTGTTCATCATCAGCCCAAGAGGTAATCCACAACCACCACACTGCAGTCCGGTATTACACCACAACGGGGGCCCGATCCAGTATAAATCTTGTGTCTTTGTGTTGTGAGTTCGTCATGTTCGTCCGCGAGATCTTAGTGAGCTAGGGCGTAGATAGGTAGGGAGGAAATCTCCACGCGCACCCCAGTATTCGAACCTTGAGGGTTTTGCCGGAACCCGTGATCCGACATTTGGCGCGCCGGGTAGGGGTGCGCCGTAGCTCCTCTCCGCCAACCGACACTCCACCACCGTCGCACTTCGCCCCCATAGCGGGTGCCCCGCTACCGACTCTGACGGTCGACACCGACAGCGGGGCTAGGGGGCTCCGAGCCCTGGCCCCTGCCCTGCAACAGGTGCATTGGCTGCCCAAGTACAAGCCGGAGATGCTGCCACGCTATGATGGCGTGGCGGACCCGTCGTCTTTCTTGCTGGCGTACGAGGAGGCCGTCCTTGAGGCCGGGGGCGACGACAAGGTCATGGCCAACTGGCTCCCCATGGCCCTCGCCGGCGAGCCACGCGCCTGGCTGCTCAACCTCCCTGGATCCACGGTGGCATCCTGGGAGGAACTCCGCGACCTCTTCACTACGTGCTACGCGGCACCGGCGCACCACGCGGTCGCGGCCCTGCTTGGCGGCTCTCAAGCGCCGCCTTCGGATCGCCACATCAAGCCGTTCCTCCGCCAGATTGGTGCCACTTCCAAGCACTCGGGGGCTCCGCCGGGTTGGGCTGCGCCCGAGGCCGACCTCACCTTTAGCTCAAAGGACCACCCCGTCACCACCGCCGGCTCGGGCATGCCTCCGATGCTCTGCACGCTCACCATCTGCAACGTGGCCGTCACCAAGACCCTCATCGATGGTGGTGCCGGCCTCAACTTGCTTTCTGTGGAGGCCTTCAGCCTTCTTCATGTGCCGCTCGAGCGGCTCAGCCTCAGTAAGCCTTTCTTAGGAGTCGGAGGCGGCACCGCCCGCTCCCTGGGGCAGATCTGCCTCCCCGTCACCTTTGGCACGCGTGACAACTACCGCACCGAGCTTGTCGACTTCGACATCGCCCGCATCGGCCTCCCGTACAACGCCATTCTCGGGTACCCAGCTCTGGCCCAGATCATGGCAGCGACTCATCCGGCCTACAACCTCATGAGGATGCCTGGAAGCAAAGGCATCCTCACTATCAGGGGGAACGCCAAGGAGGCCCTGGCGGTGCTCAAGGTCGCCCTCAAGACTGCTGCGGCAGCGCAGCCTGCCGACGCGGGCACCTCCGAGCACAAGGGAGCCGCACCAACCAAGAAGAAGCAGTTGTTCACACAAGACAAGGCGGAAACCAAGCAGGTGCCGGTCAACGAGGACAGGTCCTCAAGATCCACCTTTACCATAGGCGTCGGCCTCGACCCAAGCCAAGAGGGAGCATTGGTGCAGTTCCTACATGCGAACAAGGATATATTCACATGGGAGCCCAATCAGCTGGTGGGAGTCTCGAGAGAGGTGATTCAGCATCATTTAAGGGTATGCCCCAATGTGCGCCCTGTGAAGCAGCGGGCGAGACGGCAGTCCACGGAGAAGCAGGCCTTCATCGTCCAAGAGACCCGCAAGTTGGAGGCGGCAGGTGCCATTCGCGAGGTTCGGTACCCTGAATGGTTGGTGAAACCCGTCGTAGTGCCGAAGAAAGGCGGGAAGGAGCGGATGTGCGTCGACTTCACCAGCCTCAACAAGGCCTGCCCCCAAGATCCGTTCCCGCTCCCACGCATCGATCAGATCATCGACTCCACCGCCGAGTGGGACCTGCTGTGCTTCCTGGATGCGTTCTCACGGTATCACCAGATCAAGATGGCGGTAGAAGATGTAGAGAAAACTGCCTTCCTGACCCTGTGTGGGGTGTACTGCTACACCTGCATGCCCTTCGGACTGCTCAACGCAGGCGCAACCTTTCAGTGGCTTATGCACATCGCCTTGGGGCGGCAGCTCGGGAGAAACACAGAGGCCTACATTGAAGACATTGTGGTGAAGTCTCGGGAGGCAAGGACCCTGATTCAAGACCTGGAGGAGACCTTCGTGAGCCTGCGCTAGGTGAACTTGCGGCTTAACCCAGAGAAGTGTGTGTTCGGTGTCCCTTCCGGCAAGCTGCTGGGCTTCCTCGTGTCCCACAGAGGGGTCGAGGCGAACCCAGAGAAGATCAAGGCCATTGAGGACATGAGCCCACCGCAGACCCTTAAGGAAATGCAGAAGCTGGCTGGTCGGGTAACCGTGTTGGGACGCTTCATCTCCAAGCTAGGAGAGCGCACCCTACCCTTGTTCAAGCTGATGAAGAAGAAGGGCCCGTTCGAGTGGACTCTGGAGGCCGGCCGAGCTTTTCGAGACCTCAAGAAATACCTGACCAGCCCATCGATAATGGTGGCGCCACGACCTCTCAAGCCCCTAGTGCTCTACCTTGCCGCTACCCCGTACTCCACCAGCGTAGTGCTGGTGGCATTTCGGGAGGAGCACCAAGCCAAGGGTGCGCTATGCCAAGCTACAGCTGAAATGACGCAAGATCAGGAAGGCGCCGCGAGAGCCTTAGCGGCGTCAACAGAAGACCAAGCTCGGCAGGACGACGTCACTGAGATTCCCGCAAGCGATCAGGCGTCAGGAGTCCCACCACCTCAGGAGACGTCCCAACTCTCGCAAGACACGAGCCTCAACAGCGCGCCAGCCCTCGTCGAACACCCAGTGTATTTTGTCAGCACAGTGTTGCGGGACACGAGGGCACGATACCCCATGCCTCAGAAGCTCCTACTCGCGCTCTTGGTGGCCTCGCGCAAGCTACGGCACTACTTCCAGGGCCACCCCATCAAGGTCGTCTCGGCCTACCCATTGGAGAGGGTGCTCAGGAGCCCAAACTCTGTTTGAAGGATCGCCGAGTGGAACATCGAGCTGCAAGCATTCTAGTTAGAATTCAGCACTACCAGAGTCATCAAGGGAGCCACGCTCGCTGACTTTGTGGAAGAGCGGACGGACGCCCCGACGCTTGAAGTAGGCGAAGACTGGTTGAGGGAGTCCTGGATTAGGGGGTATCCAGACAACCGGACTATATCCGTTGACCGGACTGTTGGACTATGAATATACAAGATTAAAGACTTTGTCTCGTGTCCGGATGGGACTCTCTTGGCGTGGAAGGCAAGCTTGGCGATACGGATATGTAGATCTCCTTCTGTTGTAACCGACTCTATGTAACCCTAGCCCCCTCCGGTGTCTATATAAATTGGAGGGTTTAATCCGTAGGACAACAACAATCATACCATAGGCTAGCTTCTAGGGTTTAGCCTCTATGATCTTGTGGTAGATCAACTCTTGTAATACTCATATTCATCAAGATCAATCAAGCAGAAAGTAGGGTATTATCTCCATAGAGAGGGCCCGAACCTGGGTAAACATCGTGTCCCTTGCCTCCTGTTACCATCCGCCTTAGACGCACAGTTCGGGACCCCCTACCCGAGATCCGCAGGTTTTGACACCGACATTGGTGCTTTCTTGAGAGTTCCACTGTGTCGTAGTTGCAAGGTTCGATGGCCCCTTCGATTATCGACAACGATGCGGTCCAGGGTGAGGTTTTCCTCCCCGGACAGATCTTCGCATCCGGCGGCTTCTCACTGCGGGCCAACTCGTTTGGCCATCTGGAGTAGATCGAGAGCTACGCCCCTGGCCATCAGGTCAGGTTTGGAAACTTGAATTATACTACCGATATCCACGGAGACTTGATCTTTGATGGATTCGGGCCCATACCAGGTGTGCCGCACGATCATGACAAGCACGATATAGCTCTGCTGTCGGACGGTGTTCGGGAGATCACGCCTGCAACTACTCTGGCCTCTAGTCCGGAGCAGATCGCGCCATCCGAGGACGGGAGGATAGACTCCGCCACGGAGGCCACATCCTCTGTGGCGATAGAGCGAATACTGACCTTACCCTTCACGAGAGCCGTGTCGCCGAACTGCGGGACTCGTCCCCGGCCACAGACTCCGAACCACCCGCGCCCATACCTATCAAATCCGATTGGGCACCGATCATGGATATCTTTCAGCACTCGCCCTTCGGCGACATACTGAACTCATTAAAATCTCTCTCCCTGTCTGGAGAACCTTGGCTGAACTATGTCCGGCTAGAGTGGGATGCGGATGATGAAGAAATTCACTCCCCACCCATCACCCACTTAGTAGCCACTGTCGACGATTAACCGACATGCTCGACTTTGACTCCGAAGACATCGATGAAATAGACAACGATGCAGGAGACGAACAGGAACCATCGCCAATGTATACCGGACTGCCGCCGACACATGACGTATACATGGTGGATACACCCAAAGAAAATAATAACGAGGATGCAGCGAAAGATAGCTCCCACGACAAGCAATCAAAACGGCGCCGTAGGCGTCGCTCTAAATCCTGCCTTGGCAAAAACAGTGACAACAGCGCAACAAGAAGCCAAATTGACCCAGCGATAGAGCAGGGTAAGCCAGCGGATGACGAACAAAGTGCGGAGCCACTGTCCGAGCATGGCGACGCCGACAACCAACCCGTCTCCGGTCAGGAGAACAGTCTGAACGACGACGAGCGCATCATCCTGGAAAGGCAGCTGGAGCAAGAAAGGCTTATGGCCACTGCAAGAATTTTATGAAGCAGAAACAAAGGCTTAAGGCCGCACAAAACACACTCAATAGTAGATGGAATAAAGTGCTCGACACGGCAGAAAAGTACGGTGGCAGGCGCCCCACGAAGAGCTACCCAAAGCGAAATCTGCTGCCGGAATTCGACGATGAGGCCTTCGAGCCCTCGCAGCCAAAAAACAAAACCGCCGCTCGGTCGGATCGACGACCTCGTGGTCGCGATAGGGTGGCCAACAAGGCCGCACATGAGTTAGTACATGACCGATGCGAGGACCGGCATCAACGGGCCGGTGCAACTAGATCCATCTACGGATCAAGGAAACGCGCTCCAGCACTCAGCCAACACCAAATACCACAACCGTCCGAACGCCATGGCACAGCCAAATACAGGAGTGCCGCACACCCCCTATGTTTCACCGACGGGGTATTAGACCATGAATTTCCAGAAGGGTTCAAACCAGTTAACATAGAGGCATACGACGGAACCACGGACCCTAGGCTCTGGATCGAGGACATCATCCTCCATATTCACATAGCTCGTGGAGACGATCTCCACGCTATCAAATACTTACCCCTCAAGCTCAAAGGACTAGCTTGACACTGGCTGAAAAGCCTCCCCAAAAATTCCATTGGAAGTTGGGAGGAGCTCGAGGACGCTTTCCGGACTAACTTTCAAGGGACTTATGTCCGACCCCCGGACGCTGATGATCTGAGTCATATAATTCAACAGCCCGGAGAGTCAGCCCGAAAGCTTTGGTTTAGGTTTCTCACTAAGAAGAACCAAATTGTCGACTGTCCGGACGCTGAAGCCCTAGCAGCTTTCAAGCACAGCATTCGAGACGAATGGCTTGCCAGACACCTTGGCCAAGAAAAGCCGAGAACAATGGCAGCCCTAACAAGCCTCATGACCCGCTTTTGCGCAGGCGAGGACAGCTGGTTAGCTCGCAGCAGCACCAGCGACCCAAGCACATCCAAGGTCCGGGACGGTAATGGAAAACCGCAACGCAGTAAAAACAAGCGCCGGAATAAAGAAGATAGCCCAGACAACACAGCGGTAAACGCCGGATTTAGAGGCTCTCAATCGGGTCAGCGGAAAAAGCCCTTTAAAGGCAACAGGGATGAATCGACCGGCCTAAACAAAATTCTAGACAAGCTATGTTAGATCCACGACACCCCCGGCAAGCCTGCAAATCATACCCATAGAGATTGCTGGGTCTTCAAGCAGTCTGGCAAGATAAACACCAAACACAAGGGGGAGGACACTCCGAGCGAGGACGAGGATACGCCTCGCCAGCAAGACACTGGGGGACAGAAAAAATTCCCGCCAGAAGTCAAAACAGTAAATGTTATCCACGTGACAAA
The DNA here is from genome assembly GCA_021605145.1 of Aegilops bicornis. Classification (NCBI taxonomy): domain Eukaryota; kingdom Viridiplantae; phylum Streptophyta; class Magnoliopsida; order Poales; family Poaceae; genus Aegilops; species Aegilops bicornis. The sequence continues at coordinate 569,627,040 of CM038669.1, read as the reverse complement.
GAGGAGAGGCAAATACGCACTCCGAAATACACGAGTCATAGAGCCCGTCACCCATGAGTCCTACCACTGGTCGGCCTGCCCGGTCACTTTCGATCGCAGGGATCACCTAATAGGTATCCTACAGGAAGGATCAGCCGCCTTGGTGTTGGACCCAATAATAAACGGATACCACCTTACAGGAGTCCTTATGGACGGTGACAGTAGTCTAAATCTGATATACCAGGACACCGTCCGCAAAATGGGGATAAACCCAACAGACATCACCCACAGTAACACTACCTTCAAGGGAGTAATACGAGTCATAGAGGCTCGTTGTACGGGCTCTCTAGTACTAGAGGTTGTGTTCGGCTCACCCGATAACCTCCGGAGCGAAAGGTTAACCTTCGACATTGCTCCATTCCGAAGTGGCTATCAAGCACTACTCGGACGAGAGGCTTTCGCCTGTTTCAATGCAATACCGCATTACGCTTTACTCCAACTTAAAATGCCCGGTCCTCGCGGCACCATCACATTACATGGAAATGTTGAGCGTTCGTTCCGAGCAGAAGAACACACGACTGCTTTAACGGCCGAACACTAGACGGCCTCACCACCAGAGATGATCACCGGTTGTTAGGACCGCGGACATGGTTAGATGAATCCGGCCAATGATTGGATAGATATTGGTTCGATGGTTACACCCGTATAGACGGTACCAGGGGCTTCGCCGCGATAATTCGGCTCAACTTTATTCATCTCGACTTTTTCATGGTTTGTTTATAATAACCAAATTTTTGCACAACAACTTTTCACTAAGCACCTCTCTTTTAAAGATGGAGATCGTGCTACACCCGTCCAGGATACGGCACAACAGAGACACATGCGCAGACGTGCAGCAGGGACCCGTGCAAAGGTTTCTCTTTAGATTAAGACCCTGCGTAAACCTTTTTTTACTGTCTTTCGTTGTTCACATCCTCCGGATTCTCAATACAACCGAGAAGGATGCTGATGTCTCAGCATGTGGCCACGTCAGAATATTGCTCGTACCTGGACACTATGTGTTCATTATCAAAGGGCATCACCTAAGCCCAGTACATGTTTCAAAGACCGAACACCTTAGGGAGTGTTCGGCATCGTGAATTAGGCCTTATATGCATCAGCTCCGAATCATGTCTTTGGTCAAATGTTGGGTTTGCCCGGCTCCTGTGTTTTGCTACCTTACGTTCCGCTCTATCGGCTAAGGTGGCACCAGGAGAACTACTGCGATTGTGCCACAGCTGGCCGGACGAGCACCTCAGTAGAGAAAGCCGAAAAATGACTGTCATGATAAAGCGAGAGATTGGTCAACCACTCGATGACTTATCAGAATCTTCGGGATTCCTCCTAATTAACAAAGGGCCGTTTCCCGGTAAGGCATGACCGCGCCCCGTATTCGGATGAGCGCGGAGCCACCAGGGGCTATATAGTAGCCCCACTGTCAAACTCCTATTGCTAAGTGAAAGTGTTAAAGCAATGTAGTCCGATTGCCTAGTTCGCTGCGCTATCACCTCCTTAATGGACCAAGACGTTGGATCAAGTGTGAATACGCGTCTTTTGCGAAAACCCCCGCATTATATGTGTGAAATTTGAAGCCGACATTTAACGCAAACTTTCAGGTTATATACAAATATACATAAACGGCCGCATAGGAGGCATCATAACACTTTTAGGCAAAAGTATAAAAATAGCCTTTATATAATTTAGTAAAACATTGTTTTTCAATGGGAATACATGTCATTCGAACATAATATTCTTCGAGCACTGCGCTTCTATTGGACGAGCGCCTTCAAGGACCTCATCAAAGTAGTGCTCGGCAGCTACTCGGCTAATTGTCGAACTAGTGGCTGCAATTGCGGTGGCTTCCATCTCCGCCCAGTGCATTTTGACACGGGCAAGCGCCATCCGCGCACCCTCGATGCACGCCGACCTCTTCATAGCGTCGATGTGCGGCACAACACCCAGAAACTGCTGCACCAAGCTGAAGTAACTGTTCGGCCTTGGCCCTGCCGGCCACAGGTGATCCACAACAGACCTCATGGCGAGTTCGGACAACCTATGGAGCTCGGCCCATTCGGCCATCCGCTCATTCAGAGGAAGCGGACGTGCTGGACCATTAAATTGCAACCATAACAGCTTCTCCACTTCATGATCCCTTTAATCTTTGAAGAACTTGGCCGCATCAGCAGCACTCGCTGCCAAATCCAGATAGGCGTCTGCAGAACTCCACAGCCGGTCCAGAGGAGCATACTTAGGATCTACGAACTTCATCCGCAGCATAAAGGGCTTCCCAGCCGTGATATCCCCGGCGTGACGCAGCTCCTCCTTCATCGCTCTAATTGTAGAGCGGGATTCCTTGGCTGCTACCATGGCCTTCTCCAGCTCCATAGCCCTCGCTCGGCTTTCCTTCTCAAGAAGCCGGTATCCGTCGACAGCATCACTTAACTCAACGGCCATCTTGGCCATCTTCTCCTTACTTTGGCAATGGGCAGCTTGTTCGGTCCTCAGCTCTTCAGCCACCCTTAGAGCGGCCGCATCACTATTCCTGGCTTGCTTTTTGGCTCGGGCAAGTTCCACCCGAAGGGTCTCCACTGCCGCAGCTCCATCTGCATTTCACAAAATGCTCCAGATACTGGCATTATCCTCCTCTTACCATATGTTGATCACCGGAGAGATTACATACCATGCGCGTCGTCAAGCCGCTTGTTGACAAGCACGATGTTGGCATCTGCCGCATCAAGTCGCCGCGTTAGCTCGGCAACCTCACAGGTCCGGCTAGCCACCGGACCTCCCGCCACCTGCATATGAAGACGGCTGGATTATTACCTGCGACTATGATCCTCTGTTTACCGCCGTTTCCGACGGCAACCAGAGTCTCAGGGGCTACTATCTGCACAGGGTACATTTAAAACATGTGCGGTACTGTCAAAAATACACGTCACTTCGCGTACCTCAAAACCTTTCAGCATACTCATAAAGGCTTCAAGCAACCCACTTTCTGCGGATGAAACCCTCTCAACCACCGCGCCCATTAGTGCACGGTGCGCTTCTGAGATAGCCGCCTGCTCTAGCAGATCCTTCAGTGCGTCCGACCGCACGACAGGCGGAGCCGGACCCTTCCGGTTGCTCTCTTCAAGAGCCGGATAATGAGGACTCCGGGTGGCCAAAGAATCACCCTCTGGCCTTGCCGGATCGGGAGAAGCCCTCGGACACGACACCTCGGGGTCACTCGCCTCGTAAGGCGGGATGGCATGGGGAGGCGTTTCGCTCTCCATCATCTCCGGAAGAAGATCCCCCGAAGACGAACTCTGCCGAGAAGGGCCACGATCCGGACTACAAGATGGATGTTTCGGTTATTTTCCTTAGAAGTAAAGCAGGATGTTTTTTACTATTAAACCCTTTCTTTTACTTACAGCTCGATGGAGGGCTGATCCCTTATGGGCACCTTGACGGCCGGGATATCCCACGGCCAGGACCCTCTGGCAAGATTTCTTCCCCCGTTTAGAGACTATTGTCTTTGGGCCTTCAGAGGCGGTCCTTTTCCTTCCTTGGGGAGAGGGAGCTTTGGCTTCTTCTTCCCGGTTGTCCGCCTTCGCGGAGGCGTCAGCCTCTTTCTTCCCACCTTTATCCTCCCCTGAGGGCACTTGGTAGGGCGCAAGCTCCGACATCCGGACTAGTACCGGATCCGGTGACACCTCGGGGAGGGGGGCCGGACACCTGATCATCTTTGCCTTTGCTATCCAGTCCTGGTCAAAGAGCGACTTTTCAGAATGATGTCGTGATGAATAGAAATACAACATGTTCGGCCATAGGGCGACTTACTTGGGTATCTGGACGATTGCAGCTCAGGCCCGCATCCTCGGTGGAATCTGGATACATTGCTTGCGGTCTGAAGTACAATTTGTACATCTCCTCGGGCGTCATGCCGAGGAAGTGTTGAATAGATCGCGGTCCCTCCAGATTGAATTCCCACAGACGAAGGGGACGACGTTTACAGGGCAGGGTTCGGCGAAGTAACATTACTTGCATTGCTGTGACCAGACCAATATCTCTTTCGAGGAGATCTCGGATGCGGTCCTACCGTATGGGACGTCCTTCACTGGCCCCCAGTCTAGCCCCTTGTTGATCCATGACGTTAGTCGTGGAGGGTGACCCGAGCGAAAGGCAGGTGGGGCCACCCATTTGGTACCCCTGGGAGCTGTGACATAAAATCATTCTTGTTGCCATAAGCTGGACACCTCCTGGAAAGAACCCTCGGGCCATGGGGCATCGGCGCTTTTGCTAATTACAGCACCTCCGCATTCTGCATACCTCCCCTCGATCGTCTTCGGCTCCACTTGGAAGGTCTTGATCCACAAGCCAAAGTGAGGGGTGATGCGGAGAAAAGCTTCACACATGACGATAAAAGACGAGATGTGGAGAATAGAATCCGGAGCTAAATCATGGAAGTCCAGCCCGTAATAGAATATGAGCCCCCTCACGAAGGGATCCAGAGCCAGGCCTAGCCCTCGAAGGAAGTGAGATATGAATACTACGCTCTCGCCGGGTTTGGGAGTAGGTATGACCTGCCCTTGAGCAGGCAGCCCGTGCGCAATCTCGTCGGTCAAGAACCTGGCCTCTCTTAACTTTTTGATGTCTTCCTCCGTGATGGAGGAGGGCATCCACCGACCTTGAAGGTTGGATCCAGACATGGCTGAAGGTCCGAAGTGCCTGACCTGAGCTTTGGGTGTTGGAACACGAGGCGGGGGAGGGATTTGATTGAGTTCGAGGAATAAAAAAGGATAGGCCTTGGTCTCTTTATAAAGAGGGTGAATACCAAGCGTCCTCCTCGTGACTGTTTGGGACTTGCCTATAATCGAGGAGTCATACCAACATGCATGATCGGGTTACCCACGCCTGTATTGATGAGAATCCCGTGATAAGGGGACACGATCTCTGCTTCGACAAGACGTGCCAAGGAAACCGCCCCGCAATTTGCGCCAAGGCTGGTTGAAAAACACGGTTCGATAATAACCGGGCCATGGCATGATGTCATGGTATCAAATACGTTAGCAGGTCGGATTTGTGAATATTATTCTCTCTACGGTGGAATGTGGATCTTGTTTTGTAGAGCCGGACACTATCCTTGTGTTCAGGATCTTCCAAGGAGTATTCGGAGGAGGAACCCGCCTTGCAATGCCGAAGACAATCTGCGTGCTGGACTCATCGTCATTGAAGCCTGGTTCAGGGGCTACTGAGGGAGTCCTGGATTATGGGGTATCCGGACAGCCGGACTATATATCCGTTGGCCGGACTGTTGGACTATGAAGATACAAGATTTAAGACTTCGTCTCGTGTCCGGATGGGACTCTCTTGGCGTGGAAGGCAAGCTTGGCGATACGGATATGTAGATCTCCTTCTGTCGTAACCGACTCTGTGTAACCCTAGCCCCCTCCGGTGTCTATATAAACCGGAGGGTTTAGTCCGTAGGACAACAACAATCATACCATAGGCTAGCTTCTAGGGTTTAGCCTCTATGATCTCGTGGTAGATCAACTCTTGTAATACTCATATTCATCAAGATCAATCAAGCAGGAAGTAGGGTATTACCTCCATAGAGAGGGCCCAAACCTGGGTAAACATCGTGTCCCTTGCCTCCTGCTACCATCCGCCTTAGACGCACAGTTCGGGACCCCCTACCTGAGATCCGCCGGTTTTGACACCGACACCGGTACACCTAACCTGGAAGCGAGGCGCCAGACGGTTGGGTCATGTACTTCGATGGTGCCTTTCCGCATCAGGGCGCGGGGGCTGTAGCAGTACTCATTTCGCCCACTCAGGAGAAGCTCTACTATGCAGTGCAGCTCTGCTTTCAGGTCGAGAAGGTCTCCAACAACATCGCAGAATATGAAGGCCTCATAGCCGACATGAAGGCGGCCACAGCTCTGGGGGTGAAGCGCCTCACCCTTAGGGGGACTCACAGCTCCTCATCAATTTCTCTAACAAAGTGTACGAGCCAAAGGACGAGCACATGGAGGCATACTCGCGGAAGTGCGTAAGATGGAAAAACAGTTCCTGGGCCTGGAGTTGCAGCATGTGCCCCGTGGCACCAACAAGGAAGCCGACAACATCGCCAGGAGGGCGTCCAAGCGACAGCCCCAAGAGCCCGGCGTCTTCGAGGAGCGGCTCTTCAAGCCGTCTGCAACGTCACCGCTTTCAAGCACAACCCAGCCTCGGGTGGAGCTCCCACAGCCGTCTGCCACTGGAGCCCCAGCCTGCCTGCCACTGGAGCCCCAGCCTGCAGCCCGACCTCAGGAGCTCGACTGCTCTTGGCGCTCGAGCGTCGGGAGGGTTGCTAGACCAAGGAATTCAAGGAATATATATCTGATGCAAGGGGCACTGCCGGAGAAAGAGGAGGACGCAGAGCGCGTGGCCCGACAAGCCATGGCGTACTGCATCTGGGACGGTGAGTTGTACAGGAAGCGGCCAAATGATTTTTCACTCTGTTGCATTTCCAGAGATCAGGGGAAGGAGTTGCTAATTGACATACACGGCGGGGACTGCGGGCACCATTCGTCATCACGGACCCTCGTCGGCAAGGTATTCCGCAGCGGATTCTACTAGCCCACGGCACTCAACGATGCGGCCGAGCTGGTGAAGTCCTGTGAAGCCTGCCAGTTCCACACCAAGCAGATCCATCAGCCAGCTCAAGGCCTCCAGACCATCCCACTCACGTGGCCTTTCGCGGTTTGGGGGCCGGACATCTTGGGCCCGTTCCCTTGAGCGCCTGGGGGCTACCGCTACCTCTACGTCGCCATCGACAAGTTCACCAAGTGGCAGAAGTGGAAGCCATCCGCACCATCCCAGCTGGCTCTGCTGTCAAGTTCATCAAGGGCCTCGTGAGCCGCTTCGGGGTCCCCAACCGCATCATCACAGATAACGGCTCGCAATTCACTAGTAACCTCTTCAAAACCTACTGTGCTAACCTTGGAACGCAGATTTGCTACGCTTCGGTGGCGCACCCTAGGAGCAATGATCAGGCCGAACGTGCCAACGCAGAGGTCTTGAGGGGCCTCAAGACCAGGACCTTCAAGATGAAGCTCGAGGCCTGCGGCAGGGGCTGGCATGACGAGCTCCAGTCCGTGTTGTGGTCCATCCGCACCACCGCCACTAAGCCAACGGGCGAGACCCCATTCTTCCTGGTCTATGGAGCCGAAGCAGTCCTTCCTCACAAGGTCAAGCATCACTCCGCACGGGTCCTGGCGTTTGATGAAACGCAGCAGGACGCCACGCGGGGGATGGATCTCGTGCTGGGGGACGAACGTTATCGCGAAGCCGCATTAAGGGGGGCAAGGTACCAGCAGGCGTTGCGGCGATATCACTGCCGCAACATCCACTCCAGGACGCTCCAGGCAGGCGACCTCGTCATGAGGCGGGTCCTCTCCAGGGAAGGGCTGCACAAGCTCTCACCTATGTGGTTGGGCCCGTTCAGGGTCGTTCATGTCTCCAGGCCTGGCGCCGCGCGCCTGTAGACGCAGGACGGGGTACCCATCCAGAACGCCGGGAACATCCAGCACCTCCGAAAGTTCTACCCATGAAGCAAGGCCCAGTGCATGTGAAGAAAGGCCTGGTGCCTGTGAAGAAGGCCCGGTGCCTGTGAAGAATCACGTAATAATGAGTGGGGCTTTACACGCCCCGGAGTCTCAGGAGTGCCGCCGTTGGGCCTCGGGGGCTCCCTCCCATGCCTAGTGGCAGCACTTAGCTTCACGCTGGTGAGAAGACTGAACACTAGATTAGGTGACGGACGCGGCTTTTCATTTGCTCTCCGTAGTTGGCTCGCCTTTTCTTAATCGAAGTTTGCTTCTGGTGTTCCTTGTTGATTAGGTTCCTTCGCCTTTTACTGCCTTTTCCGACTCTGGTTCGCTTGTGTTCTCTCTCTCTCTCTCGCATACCTCACGAAGGGGGCTAGGCAGGCGCCCTCGCGAGCGTTTTTTCTTTCCCTCTGCCTTCTTGCGAGACACCCTCGTTCAATCCTGCAAGCTAGCGCATCTCTCCTAATCCATGCCCCTCGTGTACCGCGATATGAAGCGCCAGGTCAAGGCCTGGGTGAATGATAAGCCTCCTAGCGAGCTTCCTAAAGAATTTTTTGCAGTTCCTGAGCAATCACAGACCACTAGGTCAAGACGGGCACGAGGAAACAAATGCCTATTAAGGAGAAGGCCGCCCTGAACGCACCAAGCTATGTTATCTCAGCACAAAATAACAACACAGCACGGAAACAACAAGCGTAGCATAATGATCGAGAAGTCATGGTTCGATACACGCCCCACTGGGACCATACTGGTTTCATTTTGGTGCTGGAAGGAAAAGAAGAAAAAAAACAAAAGCGGCGCTCGCCCCTGTAGCAGTCCTCGGGAGAAGGCCCTCGGCGACGTCCCGAGCTTAGACGGACCCCTCCTCGCACTTCACCGATGCGCGGCGACGAGACGACCCGCTACCACCTTTGAAGCGGGCGCGACAACGTGGCGGCTGGTCATAGCCGCCACTGCTGGAACTGTCGCCAAGAGAGGAGCCACCGTAGCCGGACGAGGCGCGGCCGGCGGGTCCGCCCTCCTCCTCGTCCCGACCATCGCCAAGGCTGAGCACCTCCGCGCCGTCGTTCACCTCGTGGCAGCATCTGGCGCGGCGACTGTCTTCCCCGAACACCCTCATGTAGCGGGTCGCGTCGCCGTGAAACTTGAAGTGGAGGGTGCACCGCCTGCCCAGGCCGCGCGCGCGGGCGGACGTCTGCCAGTCGCGGGCCAGAGCTATGTTGCCCGCGACGGAGACCTCGACTGCAACCCAAGAAGCCCGACTGCAGCAACCGTCTGCCTGCAGCCAGAGCCCGCCTGGACCGGAGGCTAGCAGCTCGTCGGCAAAGAAGCGACGAAGTTGGAGCCAGCTGCCTGCTGGATCCTCCGACCAGACAACGAACTCCGGCAGCACCTCTGACGCACGGAACCGCGGCCGGCGAGGCCGCACAACCATGGCACGTCTCCTTTCATCGATCGACCTGCCGCGACATGAGCGACTCCTGCCCCGCGCAGCGGCGCTACCCCGGGAGCCGGGGGCCATGGCGGGGGTCGCGGCGTGCTTGCGGGGACGGCCACGTCCGTGCTTGCGCGCCGGTGAGCCGGTCCCCTCCAGAGGGCCCTTGCCCTTCTCCGCGGCGGAGAACCTCTTTGACGGTGCCATTGCTGCTAAAGAGAGGAGCAAGGAGGAGGAAGCAGGCGAACCGTGAAGAGATGGGCGATGGAAGCTCTGCCCCCCTCCCATTTATAGCGGAAGAAGGCCAACCGGCGCCTCCCACGATCACAAGTAATGCTGGTTTTCCTTGCATGTCGCAGGGACTTGTCAAGTTGAGCAGTTGCCGAGGCAGCATGGGGGAGCGGAGACGCCCACGTCCAATCAACCGCCACGCATCGAACAAGGCCGCAGGCTTTCGGGGCCCGCGGTGCTCCGCGCTTGACCTTTGGCTTCGCCTCGAAGCCAAGCTCGAGCAGGCCTTGGGCCCGGGGGCTACTATCGGCGTTCTGGGAATGGGGGTCCCTAGACTTGCCTGCCTGCGGCCCACGACGTGGCTGTGCTAGTAGGCCAGTACGACCCATCTTCATCAATGAGGCATTCAAGACCCTTGTGAGGGGCCAAGCCTCGCGAGGTGGACGACACAAGACCTCCTCAGGAGCGGCCTCACTAGGCTGCCTCGCGAGGAGCAGAGAAATCAAGGCAGGGCAAACCTCGCGAAGCTCTCGTGACGTGAGCCATGACGATCAAGATCAGTCGGGCGCCATGCGGGCGCCAGCGCCCACAGCGTCCTTGTTTCCTCTTTGGTGCTAAGGAGGCAAGCGCAGGCGCGGAGTACCGAGGCATCAAGCAAAGGTTTCCATATCAGTGCAACGAGACCAAGACCAGCAGGACGGCAGGACGGAGGTCACCATCGAGCCCAAGAAGGCGTCATCACCGGAGCCTTTTGCAGGCGAAGACCGCTTTTGTCAGGATAAGTTGTACTAGCTGTCCCCTTTCAAATTGGCCATTGTTGGCTCCCTTCCCGCTCAATATTTGGGAAGAGGACCAGGGCCTATATAAGTAGAACTAGTCAACACAGTAGAGGCATCGGATTCCCACCACCCATCCTCACATCCACAAGCTCGCTGAGCACAAGAACACCTCAACCTCAGGAGGCTGTTCTTCCCCTTGTACTGTTCATCGTCAGCCCAAGAGGCAATCCACCACCACCACACTGGAGTAGGGTATTACACCACAACGGTGGCCCGAACCAGTATAAATCTTGTGTCTTTGTGTTGTGAGTTCTTCGAGTTCGTCCACAAGATCTTAGCGAGCTAGGGCGTAGATCGGTAGGAAGGAAATCTCTGCGCGCACCCCAGTGTTCGAACCTTGATGGTTTTGCCGGAACCCGTGATCCGACACACGGGGTCATCGCCCCGGCTTTGTACAAGGGGTTACCTTAAGCTGAGGCAAGGCTTGTACAAAATGGTGGCTGCTGGGCAGGGCCCAACATTCGTGCCTTATGGGTAGAACTTGCGGAGATGCTCAATATTCCATGAGGTTTGGAACTGAGTGCCATCTCCGGTCTCCGGACTGACTGCACTAGGTCTGGTGAGTCATACTACCCGGTAAGGGCCTTCCCACTTTGGTGACAACTTGTGTGTACCCTTGGCGGACTGAACGCGCCTAAGGACAAGCTCACCTTCCTCAAAACATCGGGCGTGAACCCTGCAGCTATGATAGCGACGTGGGGCTTGCTGATAGCATGCAGCACGTGTAGCAGCCCAGAGACGGTTCTCCTCGAATAGAACAGCGTCGTCACGTCGGTGCTGATCTTGCACTATTTTATCGTAGGCAACCACTCAAGCCGACCCATAAATGAGTTCCATGGGGATAACTGCTTCTGCCCCATAGACCAGGGAGAGGGAGTCTGCCCGGTAGCTCGATTTGGTGTTGTTCTAAGGGACCTACCGGCAGCTCCTCGATCCACCACCTGTCGTGCTTCTGTAGCGTATCAAAGGTTCTCGTCTTGAGTCCTCGTAGCACTTCAGCGTTCGCCCTCTCAGCTTGTCCATTGCTCCGGAGGTGTGCCATAGAGGCAAATGAGATCTTGCATCGGAGGGCATGAACATATTGCATGAAGGCGCGACTCGTGAACTGGGTGCCGTTGTCGGTAATGATCCTTGCCGGAACTCCAAAACGACACACCAGATCTTTCAAGAACTTGATAGCTGACTGAGCAGTCACCTTTCTCACGGCAGTCACTTCCGTCCACTTTGTAAACTTGTCGATGGCAACGAACAAGAATTCAAAGCCCCCAATTGCTCGGGGGAAGAGGCCGAGGATATCGAGCCCCCAGACCGAAAATGACCATGATAGAAGGATTGTGTGAAGGGCTTAGGCAGGCAGGTGGGTTTTCTTGGAATGGAACAATTAGGCTTCACATTTCATGACAAGCTCGACCGCATCGTGGAGGGCTGTGGGCCAATAAAATCCTTGCCTGAATGCTTTCCAAACTAATGCCCTTGATTCAATGTGGGAGCCGCACATGCCTTTGTGAACCTCAGCCAGCAGTACCTTTCTTTCTTCCCGGCAGACACACTTCAATTTCACACTATTGGGCATCCTTCTATACAGAGTGTCATCGACAAACTGATACATACTGGCCCTCTAGGCTACTTTTTCAGCTTCATCTTGGTCGCCGGGAAGCTCTCCGGTTTGGAGGAAGTGGACAACGTGCCCTGCCCAAGTTAGAGCCTAGGGCTCGGCAATGAGGACTAGCAGCACCTCCTCTGCTATGGGAGCACCAGCCTCGTTCACGGGGTCCATGGGCCCAGCTGGAGGGGGTGGTTCGGCAGGCTGTGAGGAGTTGTTTCCGGTAGGGTCTCTGCTAGGAGCGGACGGCTCTACCGGGAGAGGCTTACCGGTGTCTAACTTTCTCCTTTTCCGGGCCATTGTTGCTGGGGATACGGAGGGCTGAGTGAGATGGAGAACAAAAGTTCCTGGTTCCATAGGAAGCTTCTATGCAGCACACTTTGACAGATGATCAGCTATGCTGTTTTCTGCACGGGGTATGTGCTCCATTTGCAATCCGTCAAAGCGCTCCTCCAATCTCATCACTTCCTCGACTTATGCCTCCATTAATGGACTTTGGTAATCCTTGTTGAATTGTCTCACCACAAGCTATGAATCTCCTCGAATGATCAACTTCTTAATTCCCAATTCAGCTGCAATCTTGAGCCCGACAAGGAGCCCTTCATACTCAGCTGTCTTGCTGGTTGCTTCTACCTGGGCCAAATGCATTTGGACGACGTACTTCAAGTGCTCCCCGGAGGGGTCGAAAAGAAGCACGCCAACTCCTGCACCTTGTACGGAAAAAGCACCATCAAAATACATAATCCATTCTTGGGGCGATTCCTTGCCAGGGATAACTGTCTCTGTCACATCCTCATCAGGGGTTGGCGTCCATTCTGCAATAAACTCTGCCAATGCCCTGCTCTGAATTGTTGATGTACTCTCAAACTTCAAACCAAAGATGGATAAATCCAAAGCCCACTCCACTATTCTACCAGTAGCCTCTGGGTTTCGGAGTATCCTTTGCAACGGGAAACGAGTGACAACCGTGATCTCATGGGCTTGGAAGTAGTGGCGCAGTTTCCTTGAGGCCACGATGAGGCCAAAGATCAATTTTTGCACGCCAGAGTACCTCGATCTAGCCCCCTGTAGCAAGGAGCCAACGAAGTACACTGGGCGCTGCTCCACTTTCTTCCTTGCCGCGTCCTTGGGGTTGCTCTGTTGCCGTGCTCATTGCTGTCCTGATCCTTCTCTGATTCTGCTGGTCTCTGTTCACTTTCTGCCTCATCCACTTCTCGCTGCGCTAACAAGGACGCACTGACCACTTGGTTGGTTGCCGCTAAGTATAGTAGCAATGGCTCCTAGGGTTTGGGAGCAACCAAGGTAGGCACAGAAGATAAGTAGGCTTTCAACTCTTGCATAGCCGCATCTGCCTCTAGAGTCCACTTCATAGGCCATTCCTTCTTTAAAATTTTGAAGAACGGTAGGGCGCACTCGGCAGACTTGGAGATGAATCTGCTTAACGCAGCAACACATCCTGTCAGACGCCTCACAGCCTTAACTATCCTTGGCGCTTGGATGTTCTAGATAGCCTTGATCTTGTCAGGGTTGGCTTCGATCCCACGATGGGATACGAAGAACCCAAGCAGCTTGCCGGAGGGAACACCAAATACACACTTCTCCGGGTTGAGCTTCAAGTTGATCTTGCCTAGATTATCAAATGTCTCCTCCAAATCCTGATTAAGTAGTGAACAATGTCTTTTATTTATCTTCATTGGACATGAAGATTTGGTGATATCCAGAATATGCATCCAAGAAGGAGAGCAGATTACAACTTGAAGTGGGCTCCACAATCTGATCTATACGCGACAAGGGGAACGGGTCCTTCGGGCAAGCTTTGTTGAGATATGTGAATTCTATGCAAAGCCTCCACTTCCCGTTTGCCTTCCAGACTACCATTGGATTTGCCAACCACGTGGGATGTAGCACTCCTCTGACCAAACCAGCTACCTCAAGTTTCTTGATCTCTTCTGTAATGAACAGCTGCCTCTCCAAGGCCTGCTTCCGAATTTTCTGCTAGACAGGTCGAGCGTGGGCAGACAGCAAGGTGGTGCTTGATTACCTCCTTGGGAACACTGGGCTTATCAGATGGTTGCCAGGAAAACACATCGATATTCCCCCACAGGAAGGCAACGAGTGTGCTTTCCTATTTTTCATCAAGGGTGGCTGAGGGAGTCCTGGACTAGGGGGTGTCCGGATAGCCGAACTATCATCACGGCCAGACTCCAAGACTATGAAGATACAAGATTGAAGACTTCGTCCCGTGTCCGGATGGGACTTTCCTTGGCGTGGAAGGCAAGCTTGGCGATATGGATATGTAGATCTCCTACTATTGTAACCGACTCTGTGTAACCCTAACCTATCCGGTGTCTATATAAACCGGAGGGTTTTAATCCATAGGACACAACAACAATCATACCATAGGCTAGCTTCTAGGGTTTAGCCTCCTTGATCTCGTGGTAGATCTACTCTTGTACTACCCATATCATCAATATTAATCAAGCAGTAGTAGGGTATTACCTCCATCAAGAGGGCCCGAACCTGGGTAAAAACATTGTGTCCCTTGTCTCCTGTTACCATCCGCCTAGACGCACAGTTCGGGACCCCCTACCCAACATCCGCCGGTTTTGACACCGACATTGGTGCTTTCATTGTGAGTTCCTCTGTGTCGTCACCGATAGGCCCGATGGCTCCTTCGATCATCAACAACGACGCGGTCCATGGTGAGACTTTTCTCCCCGGACAGATCTTCGTATTCGGCGGCTTTGCACTGCGGGCCAATTAAGCAGCCATCTGGAGCAGATCGAAAGCTCGCCCACAGCCATCGGTCAGATTTGGAAGTTTGAACTATACGGCCGATACCCGTGGAGACTTGATCTTGACGGATTCGAGCCTCAGCCAGCGTGCCGCCTTTGTCTCGATGGGCATGATCTAGCTCTGCAGCGAGCGATTGCCACGGAGGCCGCACCAGCATCCGCTCCGACCCTTAATCCGGAGCCGGATTCCCTGATCGTGGACGAGTGGTTGGACACCGCCTCGGGGGCTACAATCTCTATGGAGATTGAGCCGAACTCCATCCCCGTCCTTTGCGAAGACCTCGACTCCAGGGTGCCGGACTCCTCTCCGGACTCCGAACCCTCCGCGCCCCTTCCAATCGAATCTGATTGGGCACCCGTTATGGAGTTCACTACCACGGACATCTTTCAGCACTCGCCCTTTGGCAACATCCTGAATTCACTAAAGTCTCTCTCTTTATCCGGAGAGCCCTGGCCGGATTACAGATAGGAAGGTTGGGATACGGACGACAAAGAAATTCAACGCCCACCCACCACCCACTTTGTAGCTACTGTCGATGATTTAACCGACATGATCGACTTCGACTCCGAAGATATCGACGGTATGGACGACGATGCGGAGGCGACCAAGACCCGAGCGCCTACGAGGGCCTTTGGAAGGCCACCTCGTCATACAACATATACATGGTGGACATCCCAAAAGATGGTAACGGCGATGGAACAACGGAGGATGACCCTCCAAGAAGCAACGAAGCGCCCGGCGTCGACGCCACTCTAAATCCCGCCACATCAAAAGCGGTGATTCCGGCACGGGAGATAATAACACCGGGACGGTGCGAAGAAAACCCCTCCAGCAGGACTCGGCGCGGGAGGAGGGAGAAGCAAGTCCATACGACAATGCGGCGAGAAAGAGAGGTTGAGGGCGATAATTATGCGCCTCCCTCCGAAGATGAGGCAAGCCTCGACGACGACGAGTTTGTCGTGCCTGAGGATCCCGCCGAACAGGAACGTTTCAAACGTAGGCTTATAGCCATGGCAAGCAGCCTCAAGAAAAACCAGCAACAGCTTAGAGCTGATCAAGACCTGCTAGCTGACAGATGGATTGAAGTCCTCGCAGCCGAAGAGTATGAACTCGAACGCCCCTCCAAAAGCTAACCCAAACGCAGGCCGTTGCCTCGATCAGAGGAAGCACCCAAGTCACCAGCATACGACATGGCAGACCGGC
This sequence comes from Aegilops bicornis, assembly GCA_021605145.1. Taxonomy (NCBI): domain Eukaryota; kingdom Viridiplantae; phylum Streptophyta; class Magnoliopsida; order Poales; family Poaceae; genus Aegilops; species Aegilops bicornis. The sequence goes on along the minus strand of CM038669.1, from coordinate 569,611,347 downwards.
CACCTTGTGGCCCCGATACAGAGGCCTCTAGACCCTCCGTTCAAGCCGTACCCCGACGCCGTTCAAAAAGTACCAGGGCACGGGAAAACGCGCCGGACTTGCGAGATATATTGGAGGATAAGGTAGAACATACAAGATCGATCTATGGATCGCGTGGGCGCCCCACGACACGTGATGATAACCGTCACGCCGGGCCGAACACAATAGACAAAGCTCATTTGAGCTGCGTCGTGATATAGCCCAATACAGAGGCGCCGCACACCCACTATGCTTCACAGATGAAGTAATGGATCATCAAATCCCCGAGGGCTTTAAACCCGTGAACATTGAATCATACGATGGTACCAACAGTCCTGCGGTCTGGATCGAGGACTATCTCCTCCATATCCACATGGCCCGCGGTGATGATCTACATGCCATCAAATACCTCTCACTCAAGCTTAAAGGACCAGCTCGGCATTGGCTCAATATCTTTCCAGCAGAATCAATTGGTTGTTAGAAGGACCTGGAAGCCGCATTTCTTGATAACTTCCAGGGCACATATGTGCGACCACCAGACGCCGATGACCTTAGCCACATAATTCAGCAGCCAGAAGAATCGGCCAGACAATTCTGGACACGGTTCCTCACAAAGAAAAATCAAATCGTTGACTGTCCGGATGCAGAGGCCCTTGCAGCCTTCAAACATAACATCCACGACGAGTGGCTTGCCCAACACCTAGGACAGGAAAAGCCGAAACCTATGGCAGCCCTCACAACCCTCATGACTCGCTTTTGTGCGGGAGAGGACAGCTGGCTAGCTCGAAGCAACAACTTGGCCAAACACCCTGATAGTTCGGATACCAAGGACAGCAATGGCAGGTCGCGTCATAACAAGAACAAAGCGCCGCATTAACGGTAATAATACTGAAGATACGGCCGTCAATGCCGGATTGAGGCTCTAAACCGGTCGTGGAAGAAGCCATTCAAAAGAAATACCGGGCCCGTCCAACTTGGACCGAATACTCGATCGCTTGTGCGGATACATGGCACCCCAAAAACCAGCCAATCACACCAACAGGGATTGTTGGGTGTTCAAACAAGCGAGCAAGTTAAGCGCCGAACTCAATGACAAGGGCTGCATAAGCGATGGCGAGGAAGAGCCCGGCCACCGAACAATAGAGGACAGAAGGGTTTTCCCACACAAGTGCGGACGGTGAACATGATATCGCAACCCACATACCCAAAAGGAGCGGAAGCGTGCACTATGGGACGTATATGCGATGGAGCGATCGCCATAAAGTTCAACCCATGGTCTTCTGCCCGATC